>CM051619.1:2400000-3600000 GCA_028020825.1 Podargus strigoides
AATGTGACTGCTTCCTCCCTGGAAGTGTTCAAGGTAAGGCTGGACAGGACTTAGAGCAACCTGGTCTAGTTGGAGTTGTACCTGCCTATGGCAGGGGGATTGGAACGAGATGGTTTTTAAGGTCCCTTCCAACCCAAACCATTCTATGATTCTATGATCCTACAGCCAGGAGAGACCACTGAGGTCTCTGACCCCTCTGCTCTACATAAACCATGACTTTGCACACTGATTCTTTCCCTAAATATTAAAATCTTTCCATAATTCCGTAATTTCCACAATTCTTTCCATAAAGGGGCCCACAAGAAAGCTGGAGAGGGACTTTTTACAAGAGCATGGAGTGACAGAATGAGGGGAAATGGCTTTAAACTGGAAGAGGGGAGATTGAGATGAGATATTAGGAAGAAATTGTTGGCTGTGAGGGTGGTGAGACACTGGCCCAGGGTGCCCAGAGAAGCTGTGGCTGCCCCCTCCCTGGCAGTGTTGGATGGGGCTTGGAGCAACCTGGGCTGGTGGGAGGTGTCCCTGCCCATGGCAGGGAGTTGGGAGGGGATGAGCTTTGAGGTCCCTTCACACCCAAACCATTCTGTGATTCTATGATGATTAGAGTTGCTGGTGCTTTATCTCCAGTTTGAGTCAGTTTTGCTTTTTTTCCCAGTCTTCAGATCATTCTGCCCTCATGATCTAAATTGTACTTTAAATAGAAAACATTTTTTGCTTTCCACTCCTTTTTTTTTTTTTTTTTTTTCTGTCCAGGGATACTCTGAAACTTGCTGAAGGATTGGGTAGGAACTGGAGAGCACCTTCCTCACTTACTTAATCTCCTAAAAATACAGCATCCAACTGACTGTAGTTATCTACTCTGTCTCTGCAGTTGCGAGAGAGAAGTATCTGGAAGATAATTTTCCTTTCCTAAAATACATATCAAAAATACATGGGGTAAATCACCCTTTTGCTGGTGCTGCTCTCTCTCCTGGATGGATAGAGAGAGTGGAGCTGCCTGGTGAAGATTAGGAGGACCTAACTTAGAGTTTGGTAAAGGGAAACAACTCCCACTCCAAACAGCCTGGTGGCCCTTTCCCATTTGTAGGTTGCAGATCTGCAATGTTCTCCATTGCCATCTTCAAGCATTGCAGAAATCAGTGGAGCTGCTTTTCCCCTACCCCACCATGACTAATGAAGAGGTGTTTAACTCTGGGAACAGAGTTGTCCTGCTTAGAGATGCTCGATGCATTTCCTGGTGTATATGACAGGAACTGTCAGTATTTGGCACTTCAGCAAATCGTCCTGGCCCTTCTTTTTCATGCACTGATATTTGCAGGCAGAAGGGGGAGCCCATACATTAGTTTTTGTGTGTAATGGTCTCAAAATAGTGATACCAAGCTGTCAGATGAATAGGATTTTTGAACATGAGAGCTTCTGCGTAGCTGATGTTACAGACGCACACAACTAGGGGAAGGCAGGCTTGTAGAGCCCAGATTACTGTTATCTCTTCCTTTGCAACAATGAGAAATCAAGGAAGATTTGAATTCTAAACAACTTTATCATGTGTCATCACGCTAGTTCAAATGCTAGAAAACAGGATTTAATTAAGAACACTTTAAACAAACAAAAATACAGAGGGAAAACAGACCCTTTAGAAACAGAGTAAGTCATAGCTGCATGACATTTATTTTTGCTAATTTACTTACACACCCACTGGGAAACCAAATAAGTCATCTGTACGGTACTGTGATGGTTATTTGTATAGAACCAGTATGTCAGATGTTTCCTAAGGATGCATGTGAATGTTAAACTGTTAAACAAGCTTTGGGCTTTTGCAGGGTACTTCTGTCAAGATGAGCAA
Source organism: Podargus strigoides (assembly GCA_028020825.1). Classification (NCBI taxonomy): domain Eukaryota; kingdom Metazoa; phylum Chordata; class Aves; order Caprimulgiformes; family Podargidae; genus Podargus; species Podargus strigoides. The sequence goes on from CM051619.1 coordinate 2,401,844, forward strand.
CTAAATAAAGGCACTTTGCAGATTTTTTATCACTGCCCATACCCCCTTCAAATCCTTTTTCAGAGGAGAAGCTCCCACGCATGCCACTTCAGTCACAGCTCCTTCTCAACCCTATAACCAACATTTTGGCCCATGCATGTGCATTCAGGGAAAGCCCTAAATCCATTTTAGCCCTGGGGACCTCTGCAGTTCATCCCCTGGGATGGGTTTCTTGTTAGTTTTCCTCCAAGAGGGAGTTTGATTGCTCTTTCTGATGAGTTTGAAAGCAAGTAGGTTCTTTTGACTCATGGCTTTAACACCATCTGTGCTATCTTTTAGCAGCTTTACCCACCTCCTGTCTGGGTTTTGAGAATGGCACAAGCAAAGATTTTGGCCCTAAAACATATGACTGCATGAAGTTACATTAATATAAGCTCAGGTTAGATTTGACCCACACCATATGTACAAGTGTTTTTTTTTTCCACCTAGTTAATTGATGCTGTGTTGGATTTTGTATACACCATGGAGCTTTACTAGCTTAGGTAGATTTATTAGTCAGGACTGTGGTTTTACCCCATTATTCTAGCTGTGTGACTAAAACTGTATAGATGCATAGATGCAGTTATACCATTAAAGCAGTTCTTTTGCTCATGTAGCTCCTTGTGTTCAAGGAACTGGCTAATACACACCTACTATGTGTTAAGATAATCTGGACTGGAAATGTTCACACAATATGTTTGACATTTCTGTTTTTCCGTGAGCTGTGAAGGAGATGAACTTCATTACCAGCTTCATCTTGTGCAGGCTTTCCGTCTCAGACTGTGCCCAGGTCTCTTCTGCCCTTGCCAAAGGCAATATCAGGGATCTTTTAAGATGATTAAGTGGTTCCTGTAAGGAAGGAGCCTTGCTTATCTTTTCTTGCTAACATCCTCACAAGAAGGACAGAAGGATGGAGCCAACAGAGAACCACCAGGACCATGCCCATGAGCTGCTCTGAAAACAGTGTGCATCACAGAGTTCCCTGGGTGATTGCTCTTCCCCCTTCAATGGACAAGACAAGCAGGAGTTCACAGCAGTGAAATCCCTCAGAGGATCAGGAGGCTCAAGGGAAATGTCCAAGTAAGAATCTTGTGTCTTCCAGGGGGAAAATGGCACTATGAGGAAGAGCAAGCTGTGCTGCAGAAATAAGACAATGTACCTCTGGAAGGAGCAAAACTCCTACGAGATATCAATTCTATGTCAGAAATTTGGTTCATGATAAGAGTTTTAAGACTGAATTTTACACAGATTTGGAGGGTTAAAGGGATCTCAGGTCATAGTGGGAGCTGGAGACAGAAAACTGAGCTAAAGATTGGTAGGAGATCCCTTAAAACTAGAACGAGTGAGAAACTGGAGAACATAATCTGCCCAAGAATACAAATCAAATTCTTATTACTTATGACTTGGATGCTGGGGTAACTTTTATTTGAAATGTCAGTGCAAGCTTTGCCAAGAAAAACCCCATCCTGTTGAACATGTAGGTTTCAGCCTACATGGTGGAGAAATCCTTCCTAGTGTTGGTGTTTCTGCACCTGATGCAAAGATAAACTCAAAAACATAAACTGCAAATTGTGTCAGGAAATGGTGTGGCTGTTCAAAGGCTGAAAATCTGCCAGAACCTGTTGCAATGACAGGGATTATATGCAGAGTGACTGGAATTCAGGGAGATAGAAAGCAAAAAATATAAATACACATCAGCTCTCAATGTAAATATAGAAATAGCAAAGGAAATGCAACATTCTGAAAAGAAAAACAACACAAATAAAAATTTAGGGTAGAAAACTTTGGTATAGAGGAGTTTCATTGAACAGTGAGACTGTGGTCCTGAAAAGTATGTCAGTTAGTGGTTTGATGGAAAGGAAAATACATTTTCTCATAAGAATTAATGTAATAGAGCAAGTGAAATGCACAGGCACATTATACTGCAGCTCAAAATCATTCCCAGCCAAAACCCATCCCTAAACAAAAGTACAAGGTCATAGTGTTGGTGTGATACTTAAATAACATAATATTGAATTACTCAAGATGTTGTACTGCAAACAACTGTATCTTTGTACATATTTTAATGCAAAAAATATAATACTGGAAAAAAAATTGTATTCACCAAAATAATTCAGTGGCAGAAGTGTGAAGGACAGAAAAATAGACTAGTGACAGCAGTTAGCAGAGCAGGGTATCACATGACTGACAGTCAATCTGCAAAATTTAGGGTAGATAAGGGATGGAGAGTGTGTGATTAAAGAGCTGCTTCTTTCTGGAGAAATTTGAAGAATTGTAGCACATAAAAAACCCAGAAAAAAAGTAGATGTTTATGTTGTAAGTGTAAATTTATTTAAGAAACCTGTAGACTTTTGATCTGAAGTGGCATAAATTTATTTTCTTATGCTTTTAGAAAATGCATCTTAGTTCTGGATTAGAAACATAGATGCTGGGGATCCACATAAACATCTGAAAACCCCTAAAAAGTATACTGTGAAAGAACTGCATAGTTTAAAGCCTTTGCAGCCTTAGAATAACGTACACATAATGTTAAAACATAGGTTAGAAGAGCAGTAGTCCATGGGGAAGTTGCTCCTCACCCCAGCCAGGTAGGTAGATCTCTACATCCCAAGAATGCTGTCCTGGAGGAGTCTAGAGGTCCATCTAGCCCAGGATTCTGTTTCCAAGCATGGTGATAGGTGGTGTCTAGGGAAGAGCAGAAGAAGAGAGTGCGTGTATATGATCCTGCTTCCCAGTCTGGAGATGTGATTTCCACGTACAGGCTTCAGTGGGTAGGGAGAGACAACTTCTACGTGGCAGGGAAAGAAGAGGTGGATTTTCAGTACTCACACAAAACTGGAAATATCCAGGCTGTGGAGGTCTTGGAGGAGCAGACAACATTCATGGCTGAGCATTTCCTTGGACTTTTAACTGTTCAGGCTGTATTGAAAGTCCTGCCTGTGTCCTAAGAGCACTTGCAACAGGAGGTTACAGCAACACAGCTCTACAGGAACAACTAGGAAATTCAGATTTGTGTTGGCAAAACCATAAGCTATCCCAATAAAGGTTTACAGTCTTATTTCTAAGAGTTACTGTAAGTGATTAGGAAGTTTCCCTCTCCAGATACACTCGTTTATCAGGGTGCTGCTCTGGAGCTGTAGTTGTCAGCAGTACATCCCAGCCAGGACTCTGATTGAAGCTGCACTTCCCTGTTACACTGCTCCTAGTGGTGTTCCAGCACATAATTTCTTGGCTGGCCTTGGATTGCACCCTCATGGCATGTGTGTCCCAGAGCTGGTCTGCTGGGGACCAGTTGGGCTTGGGCTACTGTTCTATGGGAGATTCGAGGAGTGTGGCTGAGCTCCCATGCCGGAGCATCACTGCATACAGGTGCCAAAGCAGAGCAGCATGTTTCCTCATGGGCTTTTGGGCATCAGAACATCGTGTGAGACTGTATGCACTGCCACATCAGTGTCATGAGCCTTTTGGGAGCAAGGTCTCAGATGCTCTGGGCTAACCTGATGTATGGCCCCACAAACAACAGTGGCAATGGCACTCCCATTCTCCCCAACCCCTTGGGTAGACAGTGTTGCCTCTACATCAGCCCCACTCCTACATTCCCTCTTAAGTGCTAAGAAGTTACTAAGCAACCTCAATCCATCTAGCAACCAGCAGCATCACCACCACGAGGATACTGTGGCATGGATGCTTGGGTACCATTTTGTCCTGAAGCAGCTATTACACCTGGGAAAGTCCCATCCTTCCTTTCCCCCTAAGCCAAGAGTGACCTCAGGGCTGTCCACAACTTGGCACAAACATGCAGATAAAAAACGGACAGACCTGGTCTTTGTACAAAGCACTCCTGCTTGAGCTCTTAGGGGGTCATTTGGGCATGGTGTGGATTTTCATAAGCATGAGCAATATGGGATATTTGTAGGTCCAGCACCCTGCTGGCACCCAGGGGTTGGGTGATGCCATGTGGGGTGATGATGGGGATAGGGTGGGTGCTGGAGAGGGGAGCACCTTGTTCAGCTCCCCAGAAACCCTCCAGCATGGGCTATTCTCATGGGGAGATGGACCTCACCTGGCTTAGCTGAGATGTTAGGTATGTCCATCCAGGCTTTTCAGCTTTAGCATCCTAAACATGTGGCTGACCTGGCAAATCTTCATTGCTGAGCCTTTTTTCTTTTCCCATAGAAAGTAAAAAGCTTGACTACAGGGAGGTAGTCAGGAATATTTATAGCAGCTTTGTTTAAAACTAGCAAATTGTTGCTGGGCTCCTCTGTTTTAAAAAAAATTGTTCATTTTTTTCCTTCTAGTGCCTCCTTCCAGCAGTGTAGCTTCTTGGTGTTGTTAGGGGAGTATTGCTTTCTGCAAAGGCATGCATGAATATGTAACAAATGGCTATACTGCTTGGAAACAGCATGATGGTGAACCATACAGATATTCTGGTGTGGTTTCCTTTCTGCATCGCTTGCATCAGTCCATCTTTTCAAGCCTCCTGCCTTCCTTCACGCAGAGTTTCGAGTTGCTTCTTCCTCCCAAAGGCTGCAGGGGTTTTCTGAGTCCCACTCTCGGACTGAGCTTGTGGCTGTACAGCGCTGAACCCTCCCTCTAGTGGCTGCCGCACTGAAATGTTGAGAGATGCTCTGCACATTTTGGCTAATCTCTGCTCAGGAATGGGCAGCGGTGCCAAAATCAGATCATCTGCCAGAGGTCTGTGGTTCCTGCAGGTTGGGAAGCCAGACCCATATCACGTGCTCCACTTGAGCTGTGCTCTGGCTTTGTTGCACAGGGTTCAGCCACGCTGATGAGATTCCTGCCATTCCTTGATTTAGATGGGATGTTTGCAGTGCAGGACTTGTCCTCCTGAACCATCAGAGAGGGGTGTGAATGGGGAGAGCTGCGTCAGGCTTCCCATCTGGGTCTTGCCACGTGTCTGGTCAGGGGCACTTCTCCCTCTTGTGGGTTTTGTACTGCTAATATTTTGGATTCATCCAGACCAGACATGCCAGGGTAAAAGCTGGCTTTATTTTAAATCTTATTACAGTTCCCCTGTGTTTCATCACCCTGCAGACACTATTTGCTGCAGCATTCACTCCTGCAGCAGCAGGAGGAATTGCAGTGAAAGCCTCCACGGCTGGTGGGAAAGCAGAAGTGCTGCCATCCAGCACACAGGACTTGTATCGACATCTTTACTTCTCCATGAGCATGGAGCTCAGCCAACACAACTGTATGTGCAGCCATTCTTGGGGTTAAACTACCAAATCTTGTACCAACAGTGTATTGTAGCATTTTTCTGGCCAACTGGGAGATGCTGTGTAGATGTTGGGAAGACAAGGCTAATGTAGAGGTGCAAGATAGCATCTTCTCTGGGCTCAGGTACAACCAGAACAGCACATCTGGCACTACCTGGTATGAACACATCTGCCAGTGGCTGCAGGTGCCTGAACGGTCCCCAAGAGGTGCGTGTGGTATCGCTCATCTCAGAGTGATAGATCCAGATCCCTCAGTGGAGAAATGGCTTCAAAAACCCAGGATGACAATTTAAATGTCAACACTGCTAAACCTTTTGTTGATGGTTTGAACAAAACCCATCCAGATTGAACGGAGCAATCAGTCTTGGTATCTATCCACAAACCCACTCTCCCAACAGGCAGAACATGTGGCTGTGCTGATAAATGCCAAGACTGATTTCTGACTCCTGAAACTTTAGTTGTAGTTGTCTTTTATGATTGTGGATCTTCCTTGGATTATTTCTGTTTCAATCTCAGTCTGAGACGTTCCTCTGGCTAATTAAAGGACAACCATTTGTAACTGCTGACCACATTTTTCAACAGTCATCAAGTTATTTTGCATTTCACTCAGTTTGACTATTAAAATAAACTGGACAATTTCCCAGGTATTGTTGACTCTCAGGCACTGGTGCAAAGCTGTGCTCGAGTGTTTGTTGCAAGGAACACAGATTTTTTTTTAAAAAAATTCCTCCCTGTTGTTACTTATGATCTTTTGAGGTCCCTTCCAATCCCTAACATTCTGTGATTCTGTGATTTCTCTAATTATCATTAAAAAAAAAATTAGGTCTGGGTACCCCTGCCTTCCACAGAGCAGGTAGGGCAAAGCCCACGTGCCAGTTGCCCTAAAGCTACACCTGTATTAGATAGTTATTAACCAATAAACTAACCAGTCCCAAGATGAAGTGATTAAACTCTTTCCCCTCCTAACAGGGTAGCTGCATCAAAACTGTCTGTTGGGAACAGTCCTGTGCCCGTGCTGCCCCTGTCACTGCATGGGGACTGCTTTTTACTGTCCATATGAACAGGAGTTTCTTTTGATTTCCCTTCTGCTGCTGCTTGTGGAGCCTCTATTGCATCTCCTGGCCTTTCCCTGCTATGATGGTGACTGGAAACTTTAAAAAGCAAAGCAGGAGTAGAGATTACCCCTTGGATCCAAGACCTGGGGCTTTGAGGTTACGTGCACAGCATGACCCTGTCCTTTGGAGACGTCTCTGAGAGTGCAGGAGGACACCTTGGCCTCTGCACGTGGCACAGGGGAGCAGAGGAATGGGAGCCACGATTTCTTTCTGGCTCTATTACTATTTCCTTATGTGCTGTTGCACGGATGTGTGCTGTATGACACATGTGTATACACACACACACATATATATGATGGTGTATGTGATAGCAGATGTTATAATATCTGCTCCAGGCTGGAGTGAGTTGAGGTTCAGGGTGTTTGGGATGTGATACTAAATATGAATATAAAAAATTCAGATTGACTCTGAAAACCTCTATCTTAACACTGAAATATGTTAATAACAGCACATTTGCCACCTTCTCATGCTCACGGAGAAATCCCACTGCCTTCCTTTATGCTCCCCATCACTGAGGATGCCAGTACCACCCAACACTGGCTGCATTGACGGGTGGGTTATTTCCCTGTGCTGCAGACAGGTATTTATAGGCAGCAGATCTAGGCAGTAATTAGGCCATAGGATAATTTCAACTTGCACTGGGACCACTGAGAGCTGCTGGAGGGGAGCAGATCTTTGCTTGAAGGGCATCAAACCCCCTCCTAGGTGTGTTCCTCCTCAGACAGAGCAGAAGACGCCAGCTCGGTGTGTCTGGTGACAACCCCTACCCACTTGTTCCTCTTGAAGGTCATTAGGGGCATATAACGGGTAGAGAATAGCTCCTTTTATGCCATGTGAGATATTTATATAGATAAGGGCTGCCGGTCACTGGGAAGCTGCCCAAGACTTTAATGGTTTAATTGCTGTTTCCTGTATGTTCCCCTCTCTGTTGTTCATCACAGATGACAATTGTGGTTTCGTGTCCATGGGGCTGGGCTGGGTCTCCCTGGGAATCTTGGCTCTGTGTGCAGTTACTGCTCCTGGACATCTCTGACAATCTGAATATGTCCTTGAAGTCTCCCCTCAATTAAGATCATTTGTATGAGCCTTGTTTCCTAGTGGGAACTCCTGCAAGATGATGTTGGTCCCTTTTTTGCCCTGAGGCATGAGTGAGGGATGGAGTGCAGATTTGAGCATCCTTGCAGTAAACCCATAAACCGTGCTGTGCCCAGTGTGTGAGACAGGGATGGATACAATGCACAGCAAAAAACAGGGGAGGACTGGAAAATGAGGACATTTTGGATACCTCAGTACTCACTGGTGGTGCCACAGACCTGCATTAGTGTAAAGCAGGACACAATTAGACCTTTTAAGACTTGCATGTGATAGCAGATAAATACACCACTTGCTCCACCCTGCTATATTGATCCTGAAATAAAACCATGCTGCCCTCAGTTCCCAGTTCCATTATCTCCAACCCCAAATGTCCAAAAATCACAGCCAGAAACCCCCAGATCACAAAATTGGTTTGAAGTTCTTGATTGTATTTTTAGTACTCTTTCTAATGTGCTTTGAATTTGCCTTCTGTTTTTTTTAGCTGCTAGAGTAAACTCAGCTCATCTCCCAAACCTTTGGAAAATTGAGGGGTTTAAAAAATCAGCTGCCTCCAGGGCCTTGGGCTTTAAGAAAAACAACATGTATGTATATGTATTCCTACATATATTTATACCTTCATAAAATGAGATGCATGGTATAATTACACGAGCTGGCAACACAACCAGGTTGTCACTAGAATCGTTTTGAAAGGGTGACAAACTACCTACGCCCAATGTGCCGAGCTTTGTCTTCCTGGGACCGAGATGAGAGGGCAAACGTTGGCTCTGCTAAATCGATCCCTGTCAGCCTCAATCCTTCATGTCACCCACTGGTGGGTTTCACATGTGTACCCCCTTCCCTTGGCCTGAAACTTTTAGATACCTCCATAAATTAGGTCTGGGCTACGGCCAAGGACTGGATGTTTGCTTTAAATCTTCTCTGCCATCCTTTAAAAGCTGATCCTGGGCTGAAGTCATGCCAGGATGAGTTTTATCAGTGATAGGAGGAAGAACCTGACAAAAATATTATAAATCTTTCAGAGCTTAAAAAAAAAATAAAAAAGGCTTTTCTCCCATGGGCATTTTAACAAAGTGAGTTGCCCCGGGATTGAGTCAGTGCCCACCCGCGCGCCCCCGCACACGCCTCTGGTTAATTCATCTCTTGGCACTTTTTCCTCCAAAGCTGCCATTGGCACCATCGCTCACTAAATCTGCTGGAAAAACCTGCTGGGGAAGTGTGTGGTGTGTGTGGGGACAGTGCCACCTCTGCCGAGGGCACTGCTGACCCTGTGGGGAGCTGCTCAGCAGGTTGGTGTTTGGGGAGAGGTTGCAGCATCAGGACCACCTCTGGGTAATCCCAGCACAGGGACCTGCCCTCCTGCCTGCTGTGGTGTCACAGGAAGGCTCTGAGCTGTCATATTTAATGCATAAAGAGCACCAGGGTGATCTTTTTATAGGTGGTGCTCTCAGTCTTCACTGTTTTTTAATTGTTGGATAATAGAATCACAGAATGGGTTGGATTGGAAGGGACCTCAAAGCTCATCTCGTCCCAACCCCCTGCCATGGGCAGGGACACCTCCGACCAGCCCAGGTTGCTCCAAGCCCCATCCAACCTGGCTTTGAACACTTCCAGTGATGGAGCATTCACAACTTCCTTGGGCAACCTGTTCCAGTGCTTCACCACCCTCAGGGTAAAGAACTTCTTCCTTATACCTAGTCTAAACCTACCCTCTCTCAACTTCCACCCATTACCCCTCATCCTATCATTACAGTCCCTTGTAAAAAGTCCCTCCCCAGTAAGGGCTTTGAAGTTAGGGACTAGGTCACCAGGTTGGTAGGAGAGATCTGTAGGACCAACATCTGGACCTAAAGCTTTGCTGAAGCCTATTCTTCATCCTGGGGACCAGAGACCCTTGGGGACCACTGGCCCATGGATGGCTGCTGGTCTGGATGAGCAATGATGGAAGGGTGGATTCAAGATCCTTTTTAGCAGATCGCCCCTCTGTCTTCCCTGTCCTTGAAATTAAGGAAAATCTAATTTTTAATTAAACTTTGGTTTTACACCATTATTTTTATTCTAGAAGAATGGGAGTCCAGAGATCTGGCCTGTATATTCTGTTTTGCCAGTGATTTACTGGGTGAGAAGTTTTTCCTCTGTTAAACATGTCCATAATCCTCCTTTTACCTAGCTGGATTGGGCAACCATCTTGGAGGTCTACTTGTACCATTTGACTTCAGGGGATTAAAATGAGGGACTGTCCTTTTTTCATTTACAAGGACCATATTGTCCTTTCTTCTCTGCTGGTTTCAATCTTGCTCATTTTAAAGAAAGATCTTTGAATCAAATACAGCTTGTCTGGATCAGTGCGTTTTAACCCCTGGCCCATGGATGGCTGCTGGTTTGGACTATGCTGCAAGCCAGCTCTTGTTAGACAGTTATTTTCAACACTGTGAAAACAGGGCAAGAAAGCAAGAAAAGAGTATTAAGAGTTAATTTTATGGGCATTTCAGATGCAACCTGTCTTTTCCATTGGCTGCAAGTGATGGCAATGAAATTAAAATCCCAAAGAGTCTTTGGGATTTTAATCCTAATTTACAGGTTAGCTGGACTCACAAAGCAGTAGAGGTTAGATCAAGACCTTTGGATGTCACTTGGTCCAGCCTCAAAAGCTTTCTGTGTTCTTAGGTATTTTTAAAAGTAATTTAGTGTTTTTTCCAAGAGCGGTGGGAAATACTGGGCTCTAACCCACCCCTTGTCCCATGGCAGGATGAAATATTTTCTTATGTCATTCCTAACATTTTTCTAACTTGGTATTAAAACCCCCCCAGGAGAAGAGAGTCCACCCCAGCTTCAAGCAATGCATCCCCACCCTAAACTAAACTCGGGAGAGCGAATTTTCCTGGTAGCAGGATAAGAAAAACTCACAGTGTCAACTGAATCAGACATGACTGTACTGGTAACTGGATCCTTAACTTTGTGCTAACGAGGGCAGCGTTAAGAGGATGCTGCACTTGTATATGGAGTGAGGACGGAAAAGTAAATTTAGGTCCCTCATAGGTATAAAGATAATCAACCCTATATGGCCCTTTCCCACTGCGTATCACATCCCATCCCAACCCAACCCATCACCCCCTGTTAAGCAACCCAGGGCATTTCTCATGTCTCCAGGAAAATCTGACCAGCTAAATTTCTCGCTATACAGCAGAACCCAAAGTAGCAGGGGAAAGGAGAAGAAAATGCAATATAATAGGCCACGACATAGTGCTATCTATAAATATTTTACCAGGAAAGGTACGCGACTGGTATTTTGAACAAATCCCCAGCCACAGTTTTAATAAAGTGCCTTTAGCATGCCACTCTGCCGTGTTTAAATCTAATTCCAGTTGTCAGTCAAATCGCTGTATGTTATTAACCTATGGGCATAATTGCCTATTCCAAGTCTGCAGCTCTAAGAGGCTTTATGTATGATTGTAATAAATGAAATAACTTTTATGATTCCAACTCACAGTTGAACACATTGACATTGAAAATTACACATGCATACGCATCACTTTTGTCTTTCCCTGTATGAGATATTATTGGTGTGACTACGACTGCAGAGGAAGACCCGTGTTGGCAGGGAAATGACTGAGCTTTGCATTAGCTCATCTCTACAGCTGGTGCCACATGGAAACACTTTAGCCCATCTTGGTTTAAAATAAAAAGTCTCCATCTAAATAAGCAAAAATTCATAAAATTGCCACTGTGTGGAGAAATCCTCATGGGCTGCCATGGCCAAAACGATTTATATCAAATTTAGGCGTTGATGGCTGCTGTCTTTCTATCCCCAGCCTCCTTCCTCTCTCCCACCATGCTGTATTTTGTCCCTGCAGAAGGAAGTGATGCTGAAGGGGAGACTGGTTTGTTGGTTTATTTTTTATCTGCTTCACTAGGACAAGGTGAACATGAAACACAAAGGCCAAAGTTGGTGTTTTCCGATCTTTTTGTGCTGCTGAAAACCATGGCAGAAGTGGGAGGGCAGCAAAGGGTCACCAACCACCAAAGGATGTAAGTGCTGTGGGCATCCCCAAAACCATCATCTCAACCTCTCTTGGATGTCACCAGACTTTACACGAGGTTATGGCCCCCCCCAGGAATAATCTGTGCTGGCAGCATCTTGCTTGGCAGTGCTGGGCTCCTTGGTCTCTATTTCTTGCCCAAACCGCTTTCATATTCCTAGACTGGGGCTGGGGAACATCTCTCTCCCTTTCAGCCATCTGAAAGGCAGGTGGATAGTCTGCACTGGCCTGCTGCCCAGATGGGCAGAGAGATGGGCATCTGCAGAGGGTGGTTTGTCTGGAGACGAGGGATGGCTGTCCATCAGCGGTGGACATTCAGGCACGAGAGGACCTTTGGGCAGCTGAGATTTGGTAGGGTGAATCCCACCTCTGCAACTCCTCTACCTCCCTAACCTGGCTTCTGAAGAGAGGTTGGGACACTTGGAAAACACTTATTGAGGACCAGACCCTGCTTAAAATACCACAAGTGTTAGGAGGAGCATCCTCTACTGAGCTTCCAGCCTGTCCCCAGCTCTACCCTTAGGAGAGAGACAGCAAGAGGGGGATAAATCCTGTAGCCAGGCTGCTCAGAGCTTGCCTTGGGTATGGGGAGAGGTTGTGCTGCTGGCCACCTACAGAAACCACCACTGGAGCATTTTATCCTCTTGCTGTCCTGCATTTTGGCTGAAATGGTCCCAAAACACTCAGAGAGAAACTCTTCTCACTTGAAAACACCCTGTCCTTGCTGCAGAGTGGGAAAGGTCTGGGCTCCTGCTAAGCTGGCTTTTAGTGCTGGGACAGGCTCGTGTCCTAATTTCAGGATGTTTCCACTGAACAATACAATGGATATTTTAGGGACCAGGGTTTCTGGGGCCACTATGGGTGTGTTTATGTATCATGATGTATAGGTTCACATGACTGAGTGATACCATTCAAATCTTTCCTGGTGCTGGTAGTGATTAAAGAACTGTGATTTCACCAGGTACCACATCACTGCTAAACCTTTGGATGAGGGTCCAGATAGTTTCTGAATGCTCTGCACCTGTTGAGCTCTTCTTAACAAACTCTTGCCCTCCAATGCATCTCATTCCTTCCTGGAAGGGTTCCCCAGCACTGGCACAGGCTGCCCAGGGCAGGGGGCAGTCCTCATCCCTGGAGGGATTTCAGAGCCATGGAGATGAGGTGCTGAGGGACATGGGGCAGTGGGGACTTGGCAGTGCTGGAGGAATGGTTGGACTTGATGATCTTTTCCAACCAAGGCTGTTCTGTGATTCTATAGGAATAGGAGCCATGGGAATCCCTCTTCTTTACTCATCCCCTGGCATATACTCATCTCTTGTTTCAGAGCAACCCCATTTCCACCTGGGGACTCAGCCCTGGCTCCCTTTCCCCTCTGTGCAGTGGCTTTTGGCTCTGACCCTTGGGTGCAGAGCAAAGCATGCAGAAAATGCTATAGGTACTGGGATACCATAGTAGCATTATGGGATACCCTGTAATAGCAGCATGACTTGGGACAGTATGCACGCCCAGCTATGCAAAAGCCATGGTAATGGTGTATCCTCCATCATCACCAGCCATGTAGCAAAGACTGGACCTGCCTTCCAGCTCCGGGGCAGTGGGAGATGCAAGTCACCTCCTCTTCCAGTCTCTGCACCTGGCAAAGCTCATCAGCTTTGCTCCTTTGGTTGCTCATCACCCATGGGCTTGGAGTAAACTCAGTCACATCGAGCATCCCAGCAGTGCTGATCAGCTGAGTCCTCATGGTCTTTAAGCACAGCTCCTGATTGGAATTCATCTAATTACCAGGCTGATTCTAGGCATTTTGGGTATGGGAAAAGTTTATTTTTAGGGGCTGCTTTGAGATGTCTTAACAGGAGAAATGGGACTGCCCCAGGAGCATCATTAAAGCACCATCCCCGCTCTTCGGGATGCTGCGTTTGGCTTCTCTATTTGACCCCTTAGTTTCCAGCAGTGATGTCACTGAAATCCCTGTTTGAGGTCCCTCTGGCAGTCTAAATTTAGAGCGTTTGAGATGATTTGTGACTCTGCTGCTGGGGTGAGGTGGGAAAGGGGGGGGTCAGGGAATGACATGTGAATCCTGTGTCATTGAGGCTTGTTTGGGCTTTGAAGATGGAGCGGCGTGCAGGGATGATGGTGCTGCCCAGGAAGAGCAGAGAAGGAAAATATATGGGATTCTCAGTCCTTTTTATAGCCTAAGCAATTTAATCGGGTTCGTTGCTTAGCTAAGACATTAAGAACGGATTTCCCCCTTGAATCCTGATTAGATTTCCCAATAAAACACCCACTTGGAGTGCTGCTGCTGCTAGGAGATGTGTTGGTTTGTGGTTCAGGAGGTACGCAAAGAGCTGGATGCTGCGGGGATGTGGAGGAAAAGACCTTTCTGCATGGAGATCATCGTCCTTCACGGGGCTGGGTGAACAGCAGAGCCAGACAGGGCTGGGACTCCATGGGGAGCTGGGAAATGAGGGAAACAGAGGAATTTCCCACATCTTCCTTTCTGCCTCCCCACCGGAGCCAGAACATCTCGAGTCAAACCGGCGCTGCGGTTGCAAGCGAATCGGTCAGGGGGTGGGCGTGGAGAAATGAAAATGGCACAAACCCACAGATGGAAGGATCTGTGCATCCCGCTTCTCCACTCCATCCATCCTTCTCCTCTCCCCGCATCGTGGCTACTCTGAGAGTCCCTCTCCCTGGCCTTGCTGTCCCCTTCCAGCATGCGACCTTGAGGCCAGATGCCTGAAGGTTATTTGGGGGCATCTCTGTGTTATTCAAACATTCACCCAAGCTGCTTAATTTCCCCCTATAATCCAACTGGGGATGGAGCCTGGCAGGTTTCTAGCTGTTATGTTTACATCGGACTGCGGGTGGAGGGAGGAAGGAGGGGATGGGGGAGCGTGGAGGGGGCGGGGGGGGGGGAGCTGACGTGCTTGGAATAAAATTGTGCCACCTCCTCTTCCATCCCTCAGCGAAAAAATCAAACGCATCTGTCCACCCCCCTGCGCCATTTCCCTACCCAAAGTGTCCACCCAGAAGAGGAGGGGCCGCGCCGCAGCTCATCTCCAGGGGGCAAAGGTCTTTGAGAAACCCCCAGCCTGATTTATTCAGGGCATAGCAATATTTCTTGGGATTAATATTAATAAGAGCCTCCTGCCCCCTCCTCTCCATCCCCCTGAGCTGAGCCTGAGGGAGGCAGCCGGGTCCCGGCGGGGTACCAGGCCTCCTGCCTTCCAGTGCGAGGTGATGGCGTCTCTTCATTTCGCAAGCAATAAATGGGTTGTTTATTTATTTGAGGTTATTTCGCTCTTGTTTCTCTCTCCCTTGCCACAGCTCCTGAATGGAAAAGTCATTTTGCTGACTCTCTGGGTGAGGGCCGTGCGCCGCCAGAGGCTGGTGGTGCTGCAGAGGGATGCTCAGCGCATAGCGCGGCGGGGCAGGGATCTGCCTGCGGGGATGGAGGCGATCCCAAATAGATGGCACCTCAAATCTCTTTCTTTTCCCCTGTTTTATTCATTAAACAGGAGCCCTCTGGCAATTCAGACTCTCCTGGAGGTCCAGGATGGGAAGGTGACTGCCCAGGGTTGAGCAGGAGACCGTGGGCTGCCAAATTGAAAGGTTAAAGGTTTTTATTTCGGGGTGGGTTTTAATATTCATCCCCCACCTGGTGGGTGCTGAGTTTCTTGAGGGGAGGGGGGTAACCTGCCTCCGCCGCTGGAAAAGATGGGCGAGAAACCTCCGCGAACAAAGGAGAGGATGCGGGAGCCCGCAGCGAAAGAGCTTTATTGGCACGGCACGACCCGACGGGCTCCTTGCGGCATCCGCAGCAGCCGGGATGCGAGCCCAGGGGAGGGCTGCTCCGAAATACCTGCAGCACCCCAGGGTGGAGGGGGTGCAAAGAGGCGTCCAAGGGACCCGAAGGCACTGTCAATGCTCCCACCGGCACCGTCCCAGAGGCAAGGGTCTGTGAGCAGGGCTGCAAAGAGAGATGGACCCCTCCATGCCATCATCAAAGGGCTCCCAGCCCGGGCACAGCACTGCAGCTGTCCCGTGAGGTTGGGGACCATCCCTTCCAGTAAGGCCTTTCCCGCTGGGAGCACTGGGATGGATGGAGGGATGTGGGGCAGGCTGGCCACCAGCTGCAAAGAGAAGGGAAGGGAGGAGAAGGGACTGGAGAAGGGCAGGGAGGTGAAGGGGACAGGGGGGCAGCGATGGGCTCCACCAGGCACCTCTCTGGTTTCAAAAGGTGAAGGGAAAAAAAAATTAAAATAAAATAAAAGCGTGAAACAGGAAGGGAAAAATAAAAAAGCGGGGTGTTGGGGGAGCATCCCCTGGGCTGCAGGCAGCTCTGCAGGGGCACCCGCTCCGCGTTAGGCCGCGGGGTCGCAGCATCCCTCTGTCACCCCCCCTCTCCTGCCACCCCGGACTTCCAGGGTCTTGGGTTTATTTTATTTTCTGAATAATTCAGGTGCTCTGTGTGTGTGTGTGTGTGTGTGTCCCCTCCCCTCCCCGCACACACACGCCTCTCGCCGGGGCTGTGTTAGGGGTATAATGAAGCAGCCGATGGGTAATTGGGATCTTTTGTAGGGAGGATGTATGGCCGGGGCAGCTGCTGGGGAGGGGGGCAGCTGGAGGGGGGGACACGACACACACACAGCATTACCATACAAAGGGAACAAATGACGTGTTTATCCCTCCAAGAGATTTACGCCCGGCCTCGCCCTGCAGACACAGCGCTCCCCAGCCCCCCCTCTCCTTCTTCTCCCCGGCACTTTTGATTTAAATTATAAGGATTAAAAGGAGAGGGGGGGATAGAAGGGGGGGGGGGGGGGGGGGGGGAGGAGGCACACAAACAGCCACCGGAAAAATAATAATAAAGCTTGAAAAAATCACGAATAAAAGCAGCTTTGCCCCAGCTCCCCCCGCCCCGGTGACCCCAAGACCTGCCCTTGCTTTTAGCGGGGGGGGGAACCCCACGACATCGTTTTGCGGAGACAAGGAGAGAGAAAAGGCAAAAAGCACAAAGCGGAGCAACCCGGGGAGGGGGGGGGGCAGCGGCCGTGTGCGTGTCCCCCCCCACCGGGCCCACCCGTGGGGCACCCACGAGTGACAGCTCCAGATTTCATTCCCTAGCGTGCCTGTGCCCGCAGAGACACCCTCCCCACCTCCCGCTTCATTTTCCCAGGGACTCCCCAAAAAAAGTGCCTTGCACCCCTCTCCCCATCCCTCTCCCCCCTCACACCCCCTCCTCCCCGCCCCTCCCCCCCCCCCCCCCCCCCGCGCTGCGGGTGTCACCTGCGCCGGTGCGCAGCGCTGCCTGCGCTCCCTGCGGCCGGGTTTTGGGGGGGGGGGGGGAGGGAAGGGAAAGGACTTTTTTGGGGCGGGGGGAGGGATGTTGTTCCGCGGGTGCGGAGATGCTGGTCAGCCTCGTTCTTGGCATTCACCGCGTGCCTTAATTGTATGGACATTTAAATCAAGGTCCGCTGTGAACACGGAGAGAGGGGCCTTTCCTCGGGGGGGCTGGGGGGGGAGAATAAATATATATATATATATAATAGAAAGGGGAAATTGTTAAAAGGAAAAATAAAGGGGGAGGGGGGAGAGGGGCCGCGCTGCCCACCGCCCCCGCGGAGCCTTTGTTCTCCGCGTCCTTCCCCATGGGCGGAGGGATGAGGATGGGGATGGAGGGGGGGGGGGGGAAAGAATAAAACCCAACCTAACACCCCCCCCGGAAAAAAAAAAAAAAAAAAGAAGAAAAGGAAATAAAACAAATGAAAGGCTGTGGGGTGCTCCTGGGGGGGGTTAGGGGGGTCCCGTTACCTGCCCTCCATCCCTCCTCCATCTCTGCCCGCCGCTGCCCGCTCTCTGCCGCCTTCCCCGAGCACCGCCGCGCTGCTATAAACGGGGGATGGGGGGGGGGTGGGCAAAGAGGGGGGGTGGGGTGGGGGGGGGGTCTGGAGGAGCGCAATAAACCTTCCCCCCGTTCTCCCCGCTGCAGTCAATCCTTTTCGCTCAGATCCCAAGTGGTGCAAAAAAAAAAAAAAAAAAAAAAAAAGGCAAAAAAAAAAAAAAAAGAGAGGAGAGGAGAGAGGGGCCCATCTGGCTTCTCATCAGCTTTGTCAAGTCTTGCATACGCTAAAATGCTAATGACCTAGATAGCTCATGCAAAATGCAGCAGAGAGAGAGAGAGGGAGGGAGCAGCGAGGGAGGGAGGGAGGGAGGGGAGGGGGAACGGCAGAGGGAGGGGGAGAGCCCGGGTGCATCACCCCCCCCCTCCCCATCATCATCATCATCCCCTCCACTCGCCCCCCCCCTTCCAACCCTTGCTGCCCAATGCACCTCGCTAGGTACCAGCCAGGCTGCGATTTGAAAGGTCACCCGGGTACGACATGGGGAGGGGGGGGGTGAGCAGACCCCCCCACCCCTCCAAAATTGGGGGGGGAGGGAAAGGGCACAGAGAGCTTGCACCCCCTCCATGGGGATGCTGAGGGGTGTCGCGTCTGCTTCCCCCCCGACAGACATCCCTCCTATTCCCGACCCCAACCCCAAAGCATCCCCCCCGAAATAAGAATGAAGGAAATACCCCCTGCGGCAGCCCCGCGGTGGTCCCTCCGTCCGGCAGCGGTGAGGCAGCGCGGCCAGGCGCGTAATCCCGCGGAAGATGCTCGGGGGTGGGGGTGTGGGGGTGTGGGGGTGGAAAATGCCCCCCCCCCCCCCCTCCGCCCTATGCGGAGGAGAGATAAAAATAATATATATATATAAAAATAAAATAAATATGGAAAAGGAAAAGGGGGGTGTGGGGGGTGCTGAAGTCAATCCGGAGGGGCGCGGAAGGGAGCGCGGAGCGCGGAGCCGCTGCGCGGGGAGAGAGGAGCTGTCAGCGGCGCCTTCTCATTTATCATGAGCCAGCCCTCAGCTCGCTCGCTGTCCTCCTTCGCTGATGTTGATCCACTTTCCCTCCCTCCCTCCCTCCTCCACCCCCCCTCCCCTTTCCCCCCTCACACCCCCTCCCCGTAAAGGATTATTCAGCCCCCCAAAAATAAATAAATAATAATAATAAAATAATAATAAAAAAAAAATCCCAGCTGCTGAGTGGGAGGGGGTTGCAGCCCTCACACACACACACCCCCCCACCCCCCCCCACCCCGGCCCCTCTCCCGCAGAGATGCTCTGCAGAAATGCTGCCTTTTAAAACAAGGAGCGACCCGCGGGGAGAGAACCTCCAGCCCTGCCCAGCTCCCCCCCCACCCTCCACCCCATTTGGAGATGGAAGGAATGGGGAGGGGGGGGGGAAACCCCTGTCCTGGTCCACCCCCCCCCCCCCCAAAACCTCCCTCCGGCCTCCCCCAACCTCCGCTGCGGAGAAATGATGCTGCAGAGCTGGGTGCAGAAAAAAAAAAAAAAAAAAAAAAAAAAAAAAAGGACCATTTTTGGATGAGGTTTTGCTTTCTGTGCCCCCCCCCCTCCCTCCCCTCGCTGCTGGTTTCATGGCTACGCTACTGTAATTATGAATTCTTCTTCTTGCGACTCGAGTGCGTGTGTGCGAGGGGCTGGGGGTGGCAGCGGCGGTGGTTTGCGGCTGACATCACTGCAGTGGCGTGGAGCTGACAGCTCCCAGCGCTGCCCGCAGCCCTGCAGTGCCTTTTTTTTTTTTTTTTTTTTTTACTTCTATGCAGCCTTTCTGCTGATAATCGTCACTGAAACCAGGGGGGGAGTAATAATAATAATAATAAATATTAATAATAATAAAAAACCACCCAACAACCTCACCCCGTCTCACTGCGTTCAAGGTGAGTTTCAAGGAGAAGAGAGGGATTGTTGTTTGGGGTGAGGTCCTGATGTATAAGGGTGATGTGGAACGTGCTGCACATCTATTCCCAGGGATATCCATATATCCCCACTGGTCCTTATTAGACCCCATCACCCTGTCAGGGTTAAACTGAAGCGGGCTCTGGAGGAAGGAAAACCTTTATTATTTCCCATCAAGGGCATGTGCCCGCTCCTGGCATCCCTGTGCACAACCCCGCAGCTGCCGTGAGGGTGAGACATCACCTCCGCATCGCCCCGCACCGCACGAATATTCCACTGCATGCATCCCCCCCCACCCCAGCTCCATAACTGAGGCCTAGAAGTCGCTGAGAAATAAAACCCGTGGAAGCACGAGCACAGGGTTTGCACCCCGAGCACAGACCCCGTGTGTGTGTGTGTTCAGAGCTGGGCAGAAGCATCCCACCATGCTGTAAATCTTGGTGCTGAGCCGGCTGAGAACCACGGCCCTTTCTTCTTAGTTTCACAGTAATACAGTTTTGTGTCCATTGCATTATTGGCATTTCACCTAATGCTCTGAATTGGAGGAGTTTTCAAGGAAATACTGGAAATTAGATGTCGTGAAACCGTCCGGGAGACTCAGCAGCTCAAAAATCTCCCTGCCTGCCCTTTATCATGCTCAAAAAAAAAATAGATGACACAATATTATCTGCTTAAAAAAAAAAACCAAACCCCAAACCCAACCCTATTTACCTCGAAGGAGCAACTCCTCTGCCTCCCTTCGACTCTTTGCAATTCAAATCAGAAGAGGTAAAGCACAGATTTTAAAGGTCTCGCTGACAGAAGCCAACAGCCAGAGCATCCCTCTGAGACCCCCGTGCTTCCAACCGCAGCTGGAGCCACGGGCAGCAGTGAGCATCAGCCCTGGCCTGGTGGGGGGACTGATGGGGATGGGGTGGTGGTGTCATGTTGTTTATCTCCCCCTTGAATTTTTTGCCTGGGAGATTCATAGAGAGTTGAGCTGTTTTACTTAAAAATAAATGTATGCGTTTCGTGGGAGGTCACTCAGTTGGAGGTGAAAAGTTGGCATCTCAGTACCTCTCCGAAACGACTTCTCTCTCTATATTTTTTTCATAAGTTACAGTGCTTTATCAGTGATAGGATGAGGGGTGATGGTCTCAGGTTGTGCCAGGGCAGGGTTAGATTGGATGTGGGGAACAATTCCTTCCCCCAAAGGGTTCCCCAGCACTGGCACAGGCTGCCCAGGGCAGGGGGCAGTCCCCATCCCTGGAGGGATGTCAGAGCCGTGGAGATGTGGTGCTGAGGGACACGGGGCAGTGGTGACTTGGCAGTGCTGGGTTACTGGTTGGACTGGGTGATCTTAGAGGTCTTTTCCAACCAAGGCTGTTCCACCATTCCATGCTCTCTCCCTAAGCCCTTCCTTTGGAGGACCCCAACGTGCTTTGGGGATGTCCGTGAGCACCGATCCGCAGTGGCAATCTGAAGGAAGTAAATGCAATTACCCCTTTATACAAGTGGGGAAACATCAGGGACATTTTGCTGCCCATCCTTCATGGCCTCCAATGGTCATGAGATGCCTACAGAGCCAAGCCAGGGAGATGGAGCCATGGAAAACCCTGGGGGGCAGATGGAGATGCGAACCCCGATCCAGGCTCATGTTGCCCACAGTCCTCAGAGCTGGGCAAAATGTCTTTGCAAGACAGACCAGGGGATTTGCAGCCTGAATTTCAGCCCACTCACCAGATGTTGCATTATAAACCTGCACTGGATTAATGCTCAAAGGGATCTTTTAAGGCCTTTTTTGTGTCCCACTCTTGCCTTCTCCCCATTACGTTTACTGGGGGTATGCAAAGCCCACTCCAACTCACTCGAAAATATTACGTTTCCTTTAAAACCAGAAATCTGTGGACTTAACTGATGATCCATCCCCTCCCTCTGCACTATTAACACATTAAGAAATTAAACAATAAAACTCCTAAAGATCCGATTGACCAGACTGGCACCGCTCCATATGGCACGGCATATGTGCCCGTCCGGCCCCGGTTGGGATTGCCTGGATGTGTGCTCGGGCAGCCTGGGATGGCAAAAGGGTTTTGAGGCAAATTCAGATGGGTTTAGCATTGCTTTTTTTTTTTTTTTTTCTCGTGACATTTCACTTCTCTGCTCCACCTCCACCACCAGAGGAAAAACTGTAGAGGTGATGGACGCCCATAAATAAGGTTGCAGAGCGTGGCTTTGCTGGAGGAGGTCAGGTGAGGCTATTTAACGCTTTGCAGGACAGCTCCTAAAAGATGATGGGCTCGAGGAAACAAACCCAAACCTCAAAGCTACACCCCTATAATCAGCTTCAGGAGTGCTGGAGCCGATGGCAGAGGTGTCTCTGGGGGAATGGGTGCCTGTGGGTGGGGAAAAAACCCTTTTTCTGCCCTACCCACAAGAAATCACATTGCAGCAAACAATAGGCTCTGGGTCTCGCTGGGAGCTTTCCCCGAGCCACAATGGGTTTCTAAAAGCCTTTAGGAGCTTTTTCACTGCTTTGGTGAAATATAAATCTCTTTATTTTGATTTTTTTTTAATGTTTTCTTCTGGGGCTGACCTGAATTTCGGGGGTGCGAGGGGGCAAAGAACGCAGAGCTGGACTCAGCAGTGCCTTGCTGGGGTCAGCCCTGTGCCACGGGCAGAGCCCATACTGCAAAACTTTAACCACAACCTAAACCAGCTTTAGTGGGGATATACCCAAAGGAAGGGATTAACCCCCTTCGCCCCCCAACCGGGAGCAACAAATCCCATTAACTCCCCATCGCTGGGAGGGGAAACTCCTCATCCGCTGACCCCCAAAACACAGACCCAGTGCATTCATTGAGTTTTTTATTTCAACGAGGAGCCCCAGCCCGTGGCAAGGTCTCTGGCAGAAGCTCTGTGCTGAGAACGAGCGATGGTTTCCGCGGAAAGCGGCGGCACCGCTGCAAAACCAGCCCCGGCGTCGGCTGCTCCCCCTCCTCGAGAGTTAAATTCCTGGAGACCTCGAGAAGGTTAAACACGGATGGAGATCAGCTGCAGGCACCTATAGCTCCCCTTCCTGCAGGATTCCTTGGGGCTATGTAGAGAACCTGGAGGAAAATTGAGCAGGAGTGGGATAAAATATCTCTCTGCCTGACAAACCCGGCTTGCTCCCAAGTTGTCATTTGCTTTAAACAAGAATTACTCACTGAGGTGATAGGTAGGAATGGAATAAAATATAGGGGGGGGGGGGGGGGGGAGAAGCTGTTAGAGACAACAGCAGAAGAAAAACTCTGTTATCTATGGTAACAGTCTGGAGACTGATTTACACAGCGTATAAATAGAGCAGGAGAAGCGTTCTCCATATAGATGCTCCGGTGGTGAAGTGAGAGTTTATTTTACCCTCCCTTTCAGGTTCAGCTTCACACAAAAATTTCCCATCGAGGTGACAGGTCCTGCTCCGATTTCCAGAGGAAATGGGCCCAAACTTCCTCCCCTCAAAGCCGTGCCGGGTGCGGGCATGGGATGTGATCCCTATAATCACCCCCCTTCCCCACATTTAATCTTAATGAACCACCCCAGCTCTCCCCCTCTCTGTGCCCCCAAATATTATTGCTTTGTTTGCTACTGGGTTTTGTGGTGGATGAAAGCTGATGGACTACATCCTTATCCCAAGTAGTTATCCCCTTCTACAGTTTTAATAATGTTATTTCATCTGCTGGCTGGAGAGAAAAAAAAAAAACACCCCACAAACCCACCCCAAATCTCTGTGATTTGTTTCTGAATTTTCCTTGAGGAGGGAAAAAAATCATGTAAAGGTGTCCAAGCTGAGAGTTTAAAATAATGCATCATATTTAAATTATACTGGAGCAAGCAGAGAGGAAAAAAAGGTCTTGTTGAGCGTTTCGAATAATGTAACACATATTTTAGAGAGTAATGGGGGAGAGCAGTGAGGTTTCAGGGCTGGTCTTGAATATACCTGCAGCTGAACCCCCCAAACTCCCCTTGCCTTGCTGGAATTCACTATTTATTTCCCCAGCTGCTCTGCTAAGGCAGCAACGGCCTTGAAATCCCACCAGCTTCGGTTTGCCGGGCACATCTCCCACCGTATACATTATCTTGGCTCCTATTGTTCTATAGGTCAGGCTGAGAGCCCTGAATCAGGTAAAAGCACTTTCCTCGTCCCTTTTGTGCCGTGTGCCACCATATAAATGTCTGCCTAGTGTGTGTTTCCCATACGCAGATTCCACTGGCGTGGAAGATGGTTCAGGTGAGGGATTTAAAAGCTGTCGTGGTCACCCCCCCCCCTCCCAGTCCTGACCTATATTGCAGGATTTATGCCTGGCATACCTTTGCTTTCCCCTATGTCCATTATATATCTTGGGGGTTGTTTTTTTATTCCCCTTCCATCAGCTGTCAAAAAATATAAATAAAGGGAAAGGAGGAAAAAAACCCACCCCAAACCAATACCTTCATGACTGATATTTACACAGTAAATATTTTTTACGTATATACAGGCGGTATGAAATGATTTTTAATGAATTATCTGCGAGTGAAAACAGTTCTGTAAATCAGCAGGGCTGCAGGCAATCTCTACCATATGTCGGCTCGCGTTTGTATCACAGAATTTGGTTTTTGCGAGGGCAAAATCGCTGCTTTTCTTTCGGCGCTCGGGTGCTAGAACGGGGATCCACATCACTCGGTGCATTTAAGCAAGAATATCGCCTGGTTTTATTGGACTATTATTAACGCCAAGGCGAACGTCTCCTGCACTGCACTGCACTGCACACCCAGAGAGCGAGGCAGTAAGAGCTGCACGCTAGCAGGGAGAAGCTCGAACGACACTAAAAATCCCTATTTTTTCCCCTAAACCTTCCTTCAAACCTATCTCCAGGAGGTGTCTTAGAATAAACCAACAACTCGCACGGCAAAAAATAAAAATAATCTGCAAAATCTAAGCTGCGCTCTGCGCACATCCCTCCCTTCCCCCTCCGTAAAATAGCATCTGAATTCCTAATGGCAATAAGGATGAATTACTTAATGTATGGAGGGGGTGCACAGGCTAAAAACACACTCCATAATAATGCTGAGCTTTATTATACCTGGATTTACCCACGGGAGTGTAAAGCTCGGCATGCACAACAGCAAGGGGAGCCCCAAAATGAGAAATCATCACTGTAACACCCTGCAAAACACAGGTTAAAACTTCTGACTGATCCAGGTAAAGGAATAAATTGCTCTCCTAAATTCAGTGACAAAATGGGGAGAAAAACACAAAATGAAACAAAAATTGTTATGGAGTTTTTTGTTTTTTTTTTTTTCCTGTTTTATTCCTGAACTCTGGGGCTTTTATTCCTGAGCTGAGGAAATATTTCAATTCTCTTTTAAAAATACTGCTGCAGTAAAAAACTAAAGCCAGATTCTCCATCCTTTGGCTGGGGATAAATCAGAGGAGGGGGGACACAGAGGGGACTTCACTCAGGTTGCAGGGATGGAGAAGGCCTCTGGTGAGAGTGGTCCTGGCTCTGCAGTGCCATACCCCGAACAAAGGGAGGTTGCCCCTGTTTGTACACAGGTCCTGTATATCGAGCGGTTCGCCGCTGCCTTCGACGGGAGCAGGATGCTTTCCATTTACCCATGGGAATATTTCTGGTGCTGCTGCCTCGGGCAGGGGGGAGGGAAGGGAGAGAGGTTGAAAATAAATTATTATTTTTTTTTTTTTTGCAAAGGAGAATAAAAAAAAAAAATATATATATTTTTTAAAAATTAAAATATATCCAGTTCTTTCTCCTCTGCCCCCATCATCACCCCCTCCCCTCTCCCTCTCTGGGCGAGGACACAGCCACGAGACAGCGATTATATAATAACGTAATGCTCAGATGAAAAAATGTCATAACCATTTGTCACCAAATGCCCCGTGCACCGAGATGAAGCAAACAGTACGAGACTGACAGGGCTGATGAAAAACAGCACTTAAGCTTAATTTTTTTTCTTTTTTATTTTTTTTCCTCCCCCTTCTAAACTCCGTTGTGCTCCATGCAAACACCATCATGAAAGTGGGACGTTACCGACGCCTTAACGCTAGTTAAACTTTTCCGAGGGGATCCTCAGAGCAATCAACATAAACTTAGCATACAGTAACTTAAATAACAGAACTGTTCCGCCCGACGTTTGGTTCCAGGCAGCGGAACACCCGTGTGATGGATTGCACCATGCCTGCGAACCAATTAAAAACACATCGCTTCGCATCACTTGCGGCGTGGAGGAACTGGTTTTAAACCGGAATAACAATAATAGCAATTATTATCCCAATCTGCCTTGAATCATCTCGACCTGCTAGCAGTTATTGATTATTAATAGGATAATATTTGCACGAGCCCGCCTTAGACCGCATCCCTCATCCCGCTGGGCGAGAACCAGCCCGCTCCCGATGCATCCACGGTCCAGCGGTGGGTGCTTGCCAGCTCTTAAATTTATCAAGTTCCTCAACAGCCTGTTTTATTTTTTTTCCCCTAAAGGTTCAGTTCCTAACACCACATGATCACGTGAGAATCACAGCTTTCCTTCCCTTTTTCTTTGTTTTTTTTTTTTTTCCCCTCTAGGAAAATAAATTTCTCTTTATCCATCAGAGCTTGTTGCGAACCCTAAAGGTCATCCTCCCAAAAGAAAGGAAGAATAACCTACAATTTCTTATTTTTAAAAGCTCACAGCGATGGGAGAGGCGGCGCATGAAAAGATGAACTGATTTCCAGCGAGAGGACGGGGCGCGCATCTCCCTCGTTAGCATTCACCCCGTTCCCCCGCAGCAACGGGGAGTGATAATAATACCTTAATACCTCCCAGCGGGGCTCAAAGGAGCTGGAAAAATAGGATTTAGGGTGCGAGCTGGGGGGGGGGGAAAGGGAAAAAAAAAAAAAAAAAAGCAATGCCGTGCTGTGGCTGAACGCACGGAGAAAAGTTGAAGCAGAATTTTATGTCGCGGCGTTATTGATTGGGATGTTAACAAAAACGGAGCGCGGCGAGCGGAGGGAGGTTGGAAGGCAGCCAGATCCCGCTGCCGGTCCAGGCCTGGAAGGATGCCTGCTCAGATATGGCAAAAAAACCACTCCCCAATCCTAGGTCTTCCCAGGGCTTCTTCAAAAATACGTTAATTAAGACTCGCACGCTGAGTAAAGTACAGAGAATTAGCTCTGTTTTGCATATGCAGAAGTGAGACGTGGGGAGAGAAGCACATTAATGAAGGTGGCCCAGGGAGCCCACCAAGAACTGAGCCCCATCTTCATGGTCTGAGCCCTCCTCTTTGACCACGCCTCGTCTGGTCTTCTCCTTTATCAAACCACCGGCGATCCTGTCTAGTTCGTTAATGAAATGCAACAATTCGTAGCAAATATTATAGATTGGAGGACCAAACAGCACTTTTTTTTTCATTTCAAATGACCATCATCAGCTCTCCTATGTTTTATACATGGTCAGCAAGAGGCAATCTCTTTCATAACAGGGCAGGAGCATATCCAATTAAATTGGCAAACAATATTACATTTTCCTATTACTTTGCAGAGAACATCCTTTCTGGTAAAGAGAAGCCCAGAGGTCATAGAAATTTTAAGGATTTCTTTTTTTTCAAACTCTTAGATAGCTGGATCTGTGATCTCAATTGGAATTAGCTGGTACCTGCTGTTTGGGCTGTTTGTTGTTCTATGCCACCAGCGATGGTGACACCAGAAAGGCAGTAACACAATAGACTCAAAAGGATCTGAGGTCAAGGGCAAGAAAGTTTAAAACATAATATCTTCTTGCTTGGAGATATTTATATATCCTGAAAAGAAAATTCAGAAGAATAATGCTTTCAAACGCAATCTGAAGAAAGTCACAGGGAAAAAGGCAATATATTTTGTAATGAATTCGTTTAAGCAACTCAGGTGATATTGTTGATTTGCTGCTCCCCGGATTGTAATTTATTAGAAATTGCTTCTGATGTTTACAGGATGCATAAAGAGTAGTTTGATGTAAATAAGGTGCTGCTGTATGGTTAAGTGTCCCTTCTGGTGAATTAAATAACTTTGTGAAAAGACTTCTTGCATATATTTATTCCACTTCCTACTTCAATGTCATCTTGGCTCAGTTAACTGGAGGAGAAAAAACAGGTTGCATGTGAATATTTCCCCGTTCTTGATGGACCCACACTTTGATACAGTCTGGGAAACCCCAAACTGCCCAGTGTGCTCTGCTACCATACTCACCCCCTCAACCTCATCACCCTGAGGACCTTTTTTCAGGGGCCAGATGCCACCACATGAAGTAGAAGTTGTCCCTCCCCTCCCTCCACTGCTGCACCATGGGGAAATGCTGAGCCCAGCAGATGAAAAGCTCCTGCTGCCAAATGGGGAGGGGACCATGGCACGTAGCCTCGGCAGGCAGAGCATGGGATGTTGTTCAAGAGTCACCTTTTCAGCGGGGTGATTTGCTTCCTATGAGGTTTGCTTTCCATGTAGAAATAAATCTGAAAATCTATATACAACCATCTCCAATTGATCAGACAAATCTTGCATAGCCAAGGCGAATCAGGAGGAGTTGCAATGCACGGATTCCTTAAAGCATCTTAAAATTAATGGCAGGATCTATCCCAGAGCTATAATTTTTTTTCTCAGAGTGCTTGCAGAGGGTTATGCCAGCATAATTCAGCTGGATCGAACGGTCTAATCTGAGATTTACAGGACTGGTAACGCTTACTTCCCCGGTAATCAATTCTTGCAGTGCAAGAAGGGGCTCTGAAACATGCAGCCTTGGTGTGAAGGACATGAATTCTTTCTAACCGGTTTATTCCTTCACCATTTGTTTGTTGAGTGTGATTTCATGTCACACCCCTCACAGACAAACCCCATAAAGCAGTTCTGTTTATTTAACCAATTTACAGCCAAACTTTAAATACCAGCACTTACTTCTATTATTAACCATTCCCTCCCATTAGTGCAGGAGGATTCTTCTCCAGTTTGGTGCCAGTTTCCTTGAGCAAGCCCTTGGTCTGATCTCCTGTACACGGGGATCACTGAGGCTCAGCACAAGCCACATATCCCTTATGGGCTTCAAACTGTAGATTTTTTTGACTCGTTTTCCAATGTCACTGCAATATACCAGGAAGCCCTTTAGCAAACATGAAATCCCCTCTCCTTCAAGGCAGCATGTGTTTAACTTCATCCTTGTTCTTTATGTGCCCTGAAGGATTTGGGCACATAGGGGAAAGCTGAATTTGCTGAGGTTGCTCTCCCATGGTGCAACCACACTGTGCTCACCACCCAGCCCAGATGCAAATCCATGAAGGTATTTATGCCTTCACCGTGGACCCTAGCACTCAGGAGCAGAAATTTAACTGCATGCCATGTAAGTCTCACTCTGGAGATGAAGGTGGCACATCTCTCCCCTATGAGACTAGACTTTGGTGGACACCCACATAAACAAGTGAAATTCTAAGCATCTCAAGCTCCTGGTTCTGGTTTTACTTGGTGGTGGGGAGTCTTTCAGCACTTCCTGACATTGAAATGTTTGTGGTTTTAAAAATAAGTATTTGTACTAACTGTGTTGTTTTCATTTAAGTTGATTTAAACCTCTTCTTACTGACACCAGATACGGTCAGGAGATTTTACACCATATTGGCAGTGTAAAAGGGACTTAGAGGAGGAGTAAGCCTGGACTGAACCCACCTGTGACCACAGCCTCGTCTGTGGGGTGTAGCAGTGCTGACACTTGGCCCACATGGGGCAAGGAGATGGAAACACCTTTCTTACCCTGAGGCTGGACCATGGTCACTAGCTCATGGGAATGGTTCTTTATATTCCATATTTTAATGAGTACATTCATAAAATCACAGAAACATAGAATTGTTTGGGTTGGGACAATTAAAGGTCATCCAGTCCAACCTCTCTGCAGTAAGCAGGGACGTCTTCAACTCCATCAGGGTGCTCAGAGCCCCATCCAACCTGACCTGGAATGTCTCCAGGGATGGGGCATCTCCCACCTCTCTGGGCAACTGGGCCAGGGTCTCACCACCCTCAGCGTGAACAATTTCTTCCTTGTATCTACTCTGAATCTCCCCTCTTTCAGTTTAAGTTCATGTTATTACCCCCATCTTTTGATAATGTGGTGTTTTTTTGCCAGCAGCTCCATTTTCTTCCCACTGGCAGAAGTACCATAAGACACAGGACATGGCTGTGAGCTCTGTAAGTTTTCTTGCAAGACTTGTATTTTCTTTTGAAGTCACAGCTTTTTGTCATTCCTTCGTAGGAGCTTTCCTTCTGAGGGTGGTGATGGTGAGGGAGCAGCTGGTCAAAGAGAAGCATCATGTGCAGAGTGCTCTGTGATAAGGCAAATGCTTCTTTGCCCCAGGCTCTTGTGCATGATGCAAGAGAGAAAAAATTAATAATTTTCTCCCTGATAGTAAGTGCATCCAAAGCTGGTTTTGTCCTGATCTGTCCAAATTTGGGTATTACAGAGGTGCTGCTGCATGGATGGAATGGGGGTGAATTGTCACTGGGATCCTGCAAGTTCAGGCTTAAGGGTCTGAATGCAAACTGGACTCCCCTACTCAGTGGTCAGGGCATTTCTTCATTTTAAAGGATGATATAAAATGGTAAAATTCAGACAACAAGCTCAAAAATCTCACCCTTCTTATGCAGTTAAAAGCCTTGGTATTTCAGCTTCCTGGCTGGGATTTCCACCCCCAGGAGGTGTTTCAGGAGCAGGCCCATGGCATGGCTTGCAAGTTGGACTAGAAGTGTGCATGTCCTCCAAGAGAAGTATGTCAGTATAACAAAAGGAGAAATTGCAAGGTGGTGATGGGGGAAAACACTGAAAATACAGAAAATGAAAAAAGCCTTTCTAAACTAGAAGAAAACGTAGAGTCATCAAGTTCTGGTCTGACATCTCTTCTGCTGATCCAGCAGGAACAGCAACATGGGTGCACATACTCTGCACGTTTGACTGGGGCAATGTGCCAAGTGCTTTGGGTTTGCTCTGGGTTCACGATGGGTTAAGAGCAGGTGTAGGAGCAGCTCTCCCTGCTCTGCTCATCCAGGGGAATTCATTACGCCTGGGAAGCTTGATCACATCAGAGCATGAAATGATGCTAAAAAGACATCATGGGGTTTCCTGGTGATTGTCCTCCGTAGTTCCAGCGCTGGTTCCTGAAGCAGAACACACTCTAACTAATTCTTCCTTCTGTATCTAGGCAAAGAGGCGTTTTGTGACAAAAGCTGAATTAGAATTAGACTGATTCATACTTTCATTTTTTCAGAGCAGAAGTTCCTTAGGTTTGATCTTGCAAAATGCTGGTTGCTTTGGCCCTCATCCAAGACTGGAAATCATGCACAGTAACTCGTAGCATGTCTGGGGAACGTTTGCAACGTGCATATAAATACATTCTGGAAAATACACCATGTGTTGTTAACATGAAGCAGTTTGTTCTAGAGCCTGTGCTGGGTCAAAACAGGAGCAGAAGCTGAGTCCAACAAAGGAGAGACTGTGCCCATGAACAGCATTGTTCTGGTGGAAGAAGGAGCCCAAAGTCAACCTTGTTAGTCATGAAGAAAGAGGAAAGATGACATTTGCCACTGTTGATGCTAATGAGCTTACACAACCTCGTTCATCTGACTTTAGTGCTCTTTTGTGACTTTGTAAATGATTTGTAGTGACATAGAAAGGAAAAGTGGTGCCATCCCAGCAGGATGGGGAGATGAATTTGGACCATGCTGTCTCTCCAGATCCTCATCCGCTGTGTGTGGCACTTCTCCTGCTAATGGAGCCATGTTTAATGGCAAGAGGCATCATCTTTTTGCAGCTCAAATGCTCATAGGACCTCTTAGATTTGGTTTTTCTGGATTCCCTGGTGGGACAGGAGAGAAGAACGCAGAGAGATTAAAGAGGGAAGAAGCTCATTAGCAGACAGAGTGCTCCTGCTCTCTTCTTTCTTCTAAAGCCTGATGAATTCCATGAATAGGAGAAGAACATCAGAAATCCACTCTGGTAAAGCTGTTAATAGCTTGGAGTTAGGCTGGGATCCTGCCATCCCACAGCT
This sequence comes from Podargus strigoides, assembly GCA_028020825.1. Lineage (NCBI taxonomy): Eukaryota > Metazoa > Chordata > Aves > Caprimulgiformes > Podargidae > Podargus > Podargus strigoides. The sequence goes on from CM051619.1 coordinate 2,433,195, forward strand.
GAACTGTGGCACCGTGGAGCATGAACCTGCAAATGAAGATTCCCCCGCTATGCCGTGCTGGTTCAGCTGAGTTGAATGTGTCAGCAGGCAGCATGGAAAGTTTAATATTTATAACATGTTTTGAGCAGTAATATATTCAGACTATTTTTAAGCTGCATGGTTCTGCACAGAGGGACATCTCCTATCTCTGAGACCTGTGGAAAGCTCTTGATCTCAGAGGAGCAGCTGGAAGAGCTTTGCAGCTGATGTCATAGAATCACAGAACAGTCTTGGTTGGAAAAGACCTCTAAGATCAAGTCCAACCATTAACCCAGCACTGTCAAGTCACTACTACACCATGTCCACACTTGAAGGAGAAGGTTTCCAGCCTTGCTTTGACTGGGAGGAGAACCAGGACTGGGGTGGGATATTGCATGGTTCATGGGATGGGAGAGGACACAGCACTGAGTTATGGATACTGGATGCCTGGGAATGGCGTTGGCTCTGCCAGGGTGGGATGAGCTGCAATTGGGACATGTATGATCATCTTAGTTTGCTCTGCTTTAGGTTATCTCAAAAAATGCTTTCACTGTTGCTTTAGGAGGAAATTCTCCTGGCAGCATTACTCAACCATAGGTCAGTTTATTTACACAGAGAAGGATTCGGATAATGAGAAAACACCATTGTGAGCCCAAATTAGCATCAAATCAAGTTTTGAAAGCAAGGAACAATTTTTCCAGCAAACAAACTAGTTAAAATTCAGGTTCTAATGAGACACTAGAAGGAAAATCTATAGCAAAAGGAGATGAAACCTGTCTTGTTTGGATTATATGATTAGAAGTTTTTCTATTTTCGGTATCACTAATCTGAAAAAGTAAGCAATGTCAGCAGAAAATTAGTCAACGTGGGAGGGAAATTTATTTTGGGTTTTATTTCTGCACTGGAAATCAGTTGTTAGATGAAAAACACACAGGGAAATTCAAGCAGTTGATGTTTCACTTCTTGTGTTGCACACAGAGCTGGGAGGAATCAGTGGCTTTTTGGAAGAGAATTTGCGTGGGACATGACAGCAGTTCCTTTCACACGAATCCTAATACATTTTTTTTTAAATATAATTGAAATTTTGGGGGCCTAGGAATTGTTCATAATTAAGTAGGTGGCTGGTGATGAGGAGGCTTTACTTTGTGTCTCCAAACAAGCCTCACCTACATGAGATTTGTGCCTACACGGGTCTTCATGCGTTATTTGAAATGTAAACAAAATATCCCCGACTGCTCAGATAGCAAATGGGAGGGTGAGAACAGTCTGTGAGGTGCCCAAATTCAGGGCTAAGACAGAAGATGTGGGTGCAGGTCTCCTGGCTTTCTGTCTCATGACATCCTATACAGCATTAAGGAAAGGGCAACAGATTTGGAGGTTGAAGAAGTCACCCCATTTTCACCTCCATGTAACCTGCAGAGCAGCTGATGTGACCCAGTTGAAACCAGACCCTCTCCAATTTTGGGGAAAGCTGATGCAATGGGAGCAGGTCTAACCCGAAATGCAATAATAGGTTAGGATGGGTTTTGAGATCTGAGATCCTGATTCGTATTTATTCTTAATTCTTTCCCATCCCAGTAACAAGGTAAAACAGCCTTAAGATGACTGTGCAGTATCAGGTTCTCCCCTTATTTCCCCAGTGGTACAGAGGTCTCTAAGGACAAGTGGATGTGTTGAGCAAGGGCTAAAGAAGAGCCAGGGGATTTAGGCTTTATCTCGGAAATAGTATTTCAATGCATCACCTCGAATGAACTGCTGCTGGAGCTGCTGATAGGTCAGCGATTTCCTCAGCAAACCTCCAAAACAGGTGAAACACTGGGCAGGGCTTGGAGCATCATTCAGCTGGACTTTTAAAATAGCAGTCACTGTAATAGGATTAAACGGTGCCAGCCAATAGGGGTAAAGGCTTGAGGAGATTGTGAGAGGAAGGATTAGTGGGAGATACAACAAAAACAGAAACCAAGAGAGTGCACTTAGTGGTAAGGGCAAGCAGTGCCACACGTTGTGCACGCTTGGGGTTCACCTCTGCACCTCCAGTCCTGGACAGCCAGGACTCACCCTCTCCATCCATGAGAATGGTCCCTGTGCTGTGCGTTGAGATGTCTCTTTGTCACTTGGACACCAGCTTGTGCTCTATATTAGTACTAACATGGTGCAGGACTTCTGGGGCTGATGGCCACTGGGAGAATGGAGAGCTGATTGCACCAAAAATATACTGTTTAAGGCCAGTTCTCTGTTGCAGTCTGGTAGCTGTGGAGTGACTGTTGTCTCAACTACTCTTAACTTTCTCATCCCAAAATGCCCTGACTGGTGTAACAACAAATTCAGGCACCAGAAACAGTCATCTAAGTGTGGCCCTAGGTTCATCCTTTTGCTTCCCTCTTGCCTTCTGAAAAATGAATCTGTAAATGTATCTGTTCCCCATATGATAGACAGGCTTGATTGATGGGCTAAGGCCAACTGTATGAGTTTCGTAAGCTGTGAGCATGATGGGAGCTGCTTATTTAGCTCCTTTGAGCAAATCCACAATCTCTGATCTATCCCTGTGTCATCCTCCTAGGTAGCCTGCCTGCAGCAGCAAAGAGAGCTTCATGGGTCTGCTGAGGTCATACCCAAATATCTTCATGAGTGATGGAGAAATGCTCATCTGTGTCAGTAAATAGCTGCAAGGGCAGTTACCATACTTTAAGATGTGTATCTGGTTTTGAACCTCACCTTGTCATGCAAACTACGAGCAAGACTGAGTCACCCAAAGTGCTGTCTTTAAGACTGCATTTATTATATATGTAAGATTAATGACCTGAGGCAAATGTCCATGGATAATATTTATTCTGGTGAAAAAAACCCAACAATTACTCTGTTCTTCAATGAAGAGACTGGAGAAAGAGAGAAAGGGAAACTGCATATAAAAACCCAAACAAAAGCCTTTTTTTGTTTTGTAAAAAAAAAAAAAGCCTTTAGTGCTCATTGAAAAATGGTATGGAATGATGTGGTTTTTTGTTTGCTTTCTTTTAAACAGCCTTTGGAAATATTGAGTATTTCTGACAAGCTCTGAAAATAAACTAAGCCAAACAAAGCTTAAGTCAGACACGGGATATGGCAGGATTCCTTTGTCTAGACCCAAATTTTTCATTTTTTTAAGTTAATACCATTCAGATTCCTATGCTGACCCATCAATATAACACATGAGCTTCAGTCTGCTTCTGAATAGGAGCTGAATATCACTGCAAGAAGCAGAGACTACCCTTCGATAGCAGTTGCAACAACTCATATTCCCCTTAATGCATTTTTAACATCTCATGAAGAGTCACTTACTCAAAATGTTTTCTGCCAGCCCACTCCTCCCTCTTGAATCCAGTCAGGAGTCACAAGATGGGGTACCCAAACCTCAGGTAAACATAATGCTGACGAGTTGTGGGAGGTGAAGATGAAGTACAGAGTCATACCCACATGAGGTGCTCTCTGGGTGCTGAATAGAATCACAGAACAGCCTTGGTTGGAAAAGACCTCTAAGATCACCCAGTCCAACCATTAACCCAGCACTGCCCAGTCCCCACTGCCCCATGTCCCTCAGCACCACATCTCCACGGCTCTGAAATCCCTCCAGGACCCTTTCAGTCCTCAGAGCCTCAACTGCTCCTTTGATTTTGGGGATAAAAGTACCTTCTGAAGGAAAGAGCTCTCTGTTGATATCCTTTCTAAGGATGCATTCAAAAAATGACAATTTGAGGGAAGGGAAGAGGATACAGTCCTAAGAAGAGAGCACCAGCTTTTGGAAACTCCTGAGCTGATGACCCCACCTCTGGATGTCCTGAACCTATTCAATACTGGGAGCAGGGGATTTTTCCTTGTCCCAGAGGACATCACAAGCATATACTCTATCCTGGGCCTGCTCATGGCAAGGGAAAAAAGAATTTCTCTACCATGTGCGTCTCCAGCTGCTGGGTTGGGTTGAGGACCACTGACAGCCTCTACAGCCCATGGCTGCACTCATTTTCAGAGGGTGATTTCCCCAAGCACTTGTTGCCCATGGATGTATTTTCCTTTCAGACTACTAAATAGGGAGGGTCAGTAACATATAAGAAGAGCTTGATGAAGGCTGAAGGGCAGTCACGTTTTTACTGACTCATTTAAATGTAATTTAAATTTAATTTAAGCATTACTGCATGGCCCATAAGCAAACAGCTCCAACTGATAAAGCTTCTTGTTTTACCCAAGGCTGAGTTTTAGCCAGAGAGGTGACAAGTGGCCCTGGATGACTGGTGGCATTGCTGGCTCTGGTGAAGCTTTGCCAGATCAAGAGCCTCCCATTGCTGTTGACATGTGGGTGACTGCATGTGGGTGATTGCACATGGGTGTTCTGAGATGCTTATTGGTCCTGTTAAAGCTGGCTGTAGCATAATCTTCTTGGCAACTCTGGGCCAGGGGGATGAGGTGTCACAAAACCCTTCTCCACATCTACAAGTTGGCTGAACGTGGATGCAGCTGGTGAGCCCTTGTGGTATGCTGTGGGTTATTTTTGGAGGCAGAGCCATGGAAAAATGCTGAGGACTCTTGTTTTCATAACTGCTGTTGTCCCTTACTGGCCTCGCTGAGTTCTGCTTTGCATCCACAAACACTATCCCATATTCAGAAAGCACAGTGATGTTTTCCACTGTGTCTATCTTGCTTGAAACCCCACAGAGGCGGCTTATCTTGCTCCATACTAGGTCCAGGCTCCTCATCCACATCTTAGAGGCCTGGATTTATCCGTGTAGCCACCCAACACCAGACCTCTTCCACTACTACTAAAGATCAATGCAGTTGATGTGGTTAGGAGCCTCCTTCAAAATCAGTTTCATGTTGTAATGCTTTATTCCCCCTCCCAAATAATCCTGAAGCACCCCAGACCCACACAACTGTGCAATCTAAGTGGACAGCAAGAGGAGGTGACCTGAATGATGTAGTACAGCCGCTCCATGGATGAGCTGCATCCTGGCTTTTTGGCTACCTCTTTACTAGTAACCTCACGTCATGCCACGTGCACATCATCAGAGTCTCCGAAGTGAGGTGGACACATCCCAGCTGCCTTTTGGGATTGGCACTTGTCTTGCTGTCCTGAGCAAGCCAGTGTTCTGCCACTGTGAGATCTACCAGTACAGAGGTGGGGTTTGAGTTTTCCACCTATGCCCTGCAGGTACCGTTCCTGATTCCCTCCACCGTTCCGCACAGCTGGGATTTCTTTCTGTCTTGCTGACTCAAGGAGCTCTTCAATGCACTTTTCATGGCACTGTAGCCTCTATAGATGGTTATACTTCAGACATAGCCCTGAATATCAATATAGAAAAAAGAAGAAAAAAGGAGCTGAGAAGGCACACATCTCTTAATGACTTTAAAAATGACTTCTTAAAGGACTGCAGTTAGATATTCTTTTTAGTATAGAGCCACTCCTTTGGGACCTGCTCTTGGTCTAAACTGGTGCTGCTACAATCTAACATCCGAAATAAATCTAAAGTTGAGGTAATCCTTTCGAGCTCAGTCTTATAAAACACTGAGTACCATCCCCACCTGGAATGACCATGTTTCTTTATTCCACTGCTGGGTGCAATGGAGGATCGTGCTGACCTTTTTATAGGGCTGAACACCATGTTCCCATCTTCATGTTGCTCCTGTTGTGAACCTGGAAGGTGGCTTTGACACTTCACTTTTCTCTCATGAGAAAGACAGGCTACAAGATATTCCTGAACAGCCTCTTCTTATAAATAAATACATATTTTTCACAAAATTCCCTTGAAATGTGGCAAGTAAAGTACTTTCACCTGTTTACTGAAGTGCATATCATATTATCTGTACCAACATTAATGTATAACTTACATATAGTAAAAACCTCTCAACATATCTCAAGGGTTTTCTCAGTGTTTTCCATAACAGTCAAATGAGCCCTGGTGCATTTTCAAGTGGAAAGGCCTGATCAACCTAAATGTTAATGCTTGTGTTCCTCCACAAAGCTGCCCATTTTAGTTCAGTGCCACTTGACTCTGCTCTTCCATCGCCCACAGGCTTGTGTGGGTATGGAGCCTCCATTTCCATTGCCTTCTGCCTTGGGCAGTTGCTTACAAATTGGATGTAAGATCCAATTGTCACATCCTTGGGGACCAGCATTCATCTCACAGTAGGCTCCATTAGAAATACTGAATTTAATTTAATGGACATTGGAGCCCAATGGTCATTGGCAGCATGACCCTGGCATGGTATTCACCTGGGACAAGTAGTGTTGAGCTAAGGGGCTCTGAGTAACTTGATCTTGTTGAAGATTTCCCTGCTTATGGAAAGGGGGTTGGACTAGATGACCTTTAAAGGTCCCTCCCAGCTCAAACCATTCTGTGATTTGATGATTTTATGAAATATTCCCCACACCCAGATTATCATAGAATCATAGAATTGTTTTGGTTGGAAAAGATTTCTAGGATCATCAAGTCCAACCATTCCCCCAGCACTGCCAAGTCCCCACTGCCCCATGTCCCTCAGCACCACATCTCCACAGCTCTGAAATCCCTCCAGGGATGGGGACTGCCCCCTGCCCTGGGCAGCCTGTGCCAGTGCTGGGGAACCCTTTCAGTGAAAATTTTTTTCCTAATGTCCAATCTAAAATTAGATTAGCATGGGTTAGAGATTGTTCTTAATAGTTTGTCTGCATGCAGTCACCCTGTTTGGAGGAACAAGGGGGTTTGGCAGTATGGATGTGGCCACATCACCCACGCTGGGGTGTCCACACCAGAGGACAGACCCCAGCACTGCTTGTTTTACCAGGACAAATGCAGCCTTACCACTACTGTTTCATGTGCTGGCATCTCAGCCTGTTATTACAGTAGCCATCTTCCAGTGCTATTCTGCATTTATTCCACTGTGGGCTTCGGATATATATTCTAAAGCTGTGCTGTGAGAAAGTTGTAATTGGAATCTTGAAATTTAATTCAGTTGTTGCCTGCTTGTCGGGCAGTTTTTCTGCCCATTGTACGCCAGACGTAATCATATTCCATCAGAGGCAGAAGAAGCCAGTATGTCCTGCATTAGTAAGTGTAGCACAAGTTTATGGCCTGCTGGATTTCCTTGGTTTATATTTGTTTTGGTTTTATTTTTTTTTTCCCCATGACACATGCATGTATTTGTTTTTATGACTCATGTGTGGACCGTGGTGTGTTGAATTATGATGGCACGTGCAAAAATCAAGAGAAATAGTGAAAATATTGAGATGGAAAGGCCAAGAAGTGGTTTTAGTATAAAGATAAAAAATATATATAGTATATCTATATATAATATACCTATATACAATATAGATAAAGATATAAGATAAAATAACAGACAACCTAAGCCCTGCAGTTGTCATATGGCTAATAAAGTATATTCTAAGACTAAGACTGGGAGAGGGAAAGGGGAGCATGTTTGAGAGGATGGATAGGAGCTGATGTTAGAAATGAGTCTGGAGCAGAAACAAAGATTTACTGTCTGTCCCTGCGGATGACCTTCACTTTGTCTGTAGTCCTGAGATAAGACCAGCTCCAGGGGACACGGCAGCCCAGGTTGAACGGGGACGTGGTCACCTCCTCTGTCTGTGCTGGCTCGCCAGGCTCCCTGTCCAGTTCATATCAGCTTGGACAAGTGGTGAATATACATCTGTCTGCACCCATTTCTGTGGAAATACTCACAGGAACCCCAAGCAGACATATAGTGAAGTTACGTGGGCTAAGGTGCATTTTGCAAACCAGCATGGAGAGTTTGAAGCACAGGGAAACCCCACATATTTAGGCAGCTCCTGCTTTTATTATGTAGCTGTGAGTCAAAATAGATAAAACTGAAGGATTAAAAGGAACCCCCACAGGTTCAATGTAAATGCCTTTAAAAAAAAAAAGGCATCTAAAATTAAAAGTGAATTCATGGCTATCCCTGCTATGGCCTAAATTTATTAATAACCACTGAAATTATGAAGTGACAAGCAACAGCATCATTTAAGCAATGACTATTTGTGTGCTGCTCTTGGGGAGCCTGACCCAGGCTTGGGGGGAGCACTGATCTATGTTTTGACAAAAAAAAATATAATTCTTCTGTGTGTACAAACAGTGTATTTTCTCTGGTCACTGATGTCAGTACTGTAACACCACGTGGAGATGCTCCCAGCCAGCTGTGAAGTTTGTGGAAGATGCCCAGATCCCTTGGAGACACTCACCTAGGGTCCCCTAGCAACTGCCTGCTCCTGCCAGTGGTCCTCAGTTGACATTACCTCCTGGCTTTGCCTCTGAATGCTCCTCTGTCCTCTTTTGCTCCCCCTTGGAAGCCCTTTCCCTCTGGCAGATTGATGGTGTTATGGGGGGTGTCCCCAGTGGCCATGGTGCCATCTGTCCCACTTCCTACTGGCACCACCACTTTGGGATGGGTTTTCTGAGCTCTCCCACGAGGTTTTCCCTCTAACTGCTGAGTGGAACAAACATCTCTCTTGGTGGGATGCAAGCACCTGAAAACTATGCACAACTATGGGACAGGCAAGCATCTTTCCCATTTAAGACATAGCAGATATGGCAAGGCTTCCCCTTCCCTGTATGGTTTCCTCCAATCTGTTATAAAAACAACTTATTCCAAGATGATCCGGACCCAGGAGGAAGCAGAAGACCAAATCTCCTGGTTCCTCTTCTGGCTTCATCTTTTATCCATCCCTGTGGCTTTTCTATCCCCTGCCTGCTGCTAATCAGCATTCCTGGCAAAGAGCAGCTGCCAATCTGCCGGCGGTACTTAGTGCGTGCAGAGGGTGGGGAGGTGGTCCAGGAGATGAAGCAACACCCTCCTGTCAGCTCCTGCCCAGGCTCCTGCCTCCAGCATCACCAAAATGCCCCTTTCCCAACCTTAAAGCCACCGTAACAAAACCAGATTCAACCTGGTGCACCAAGTCCCACCCTTAAAAGAAAAGCTGCTTTATAGCACTTGCATTTTAGGGAGAAAAAAAAAATGTATTTGTATATGTGTATGTGTGTTTGTGTGTGCGTGCACGTGTGTATATATAAATACATATATATATTTTCCCCTCTGAAACAGCTCACTTCCCTTTGGGAATAAAAGGGATCTTTAAAAATGCAAAAATCCCTTCCAGACAGTTTGTCATGTCTTACTAGAAACAGCCGACCCTATTAGCAATTTAAATGATGTCTCCTATTAGCATAATTTTTAATGAAGCAGAGCACGTGTTCCACATTTGCGTTTCCGATGCGGTGGGGAGGAGGCACTCGGACACTCAATGAATGGAGTAGAAATTGGCTTTGAGGAGATAAGGAGGGATGCTGCAGCCTTTTGACAGTGACCCAGCCTGGTGCCATGAAATTCAGTGTTGGGTGGGTGGGTGTGAATGGTCCCCTGCTAAGGTGGTCAACGGTGTCCATGTGGTCACCATAAGGGACCTACCCATGGACCACACATCCTGCTTCAGTGTGACACCATGTAGATGCTTATATCAGGATTAACTCTTGACCTGCTTGCACGATTTCCAAGTCTTGGCTGGGACTTTATTCAAGAGAGTTCTCTGCAAGTGGGTTTGCATTACAATAATTTTCTCCAAAACCCTGTGTGTGATTTGGTGGAAAACTTGCACTGATGAGAAAGGTCATGGGAATAAACCACCACCACTGTTGGTCAGCCTGCCAGTTTTACAGGTACAGGTGGAGGGAAGGAAGGAGAGGCACATGTGGGGAGCCTATGTGTGGCTTTGCTTCTAGAGCAGCAGTTGTGAGTTGTGGGATGTGCATCATAGAATCATAGAATAATTATGGTTGGAAGGGACCTCCAGGGTCATCAAGTCCAACCCTTATCCCATCATATTCCTAACCATTAAACCACTAGACCATGGCCTCAAGTGTTTCGTCCACTCGGTTTTTGAACACCCCCAGGGATGGTGACTCCACCACCTCCCTGGGCAGCCTGTGCCAGTGCCCAACCACCCTCTCAGGAAAGAACTTCTTCCTAATATCCAACCTAAACTTCCCCTGATGCAACTTGAGCCATCCTGAAGGTCTGTGCATTATTTCTGCTGCAGGAGGTGAATAGATGAGCAAAGTCATCTCCGTTGTGCGGCCAACTTCACCGGTAAAAACACAAAAAGGCTCCACTGGGATGTTGTTAGGATTCAGAAAAGGTTGCAAATCACCCTCTGTCAGATGTGCACAGACAAACCATGATTTTAGTTTATAGTTTTTTTTGTTTTGCTCCTAAAACTTTGGAAATAGCAGGATTTTTCTTCCCTGCTGCCATTCATAAAGCCTTTAATAGCTTTTAAACATGATCCAGAAGCTTTCTCAGCCTGTTGCCCTACAAGCCAGGCTGTGATTTGCAACCCTAAGTCCTCCCTACCCACTTGGGAGTCCAAAAGGGGTTAGCAAACCCGGAATGACTGACGGCAATAAATGCTAAATGAAATCACTTGCCACCCCAGATCTGTTATTATTATTTCAAATTCTTATTTGCTTTACAGTACCCTTGTGGCAGTGTGCAGGAAGGGAATGCCAATGGGTTTTCAACTCGATCAAACATCAGCTGAAGCAGGGTTGGTTGTTTTTTTTTTTTTTAATGAAAACCTACATGATTTCTCTCAGATGAAATGGTAGCTGAAATTTGCCCATCTTTTTCTCTGCCTGCTTTCCCCACCTCTCCCTGCCTGCAATGCTGATCCGTTGCACCACGCCAGGTCCTCACGCACGAGCCATTTGCGACGTTAGAAGGGAAATTGTGCGTGGGTGTGAAATCTTGTGTGCACACATGTTCCACATTTTGTTTGCTTAAAAGCCCGTGCAAAGCTTTTTTTTTTTTTTTCCTTCTTAATGGGAAAATCCTCCTGGGAACTGAAGTTACACAGGCAATAACACACCACACAAACCAGTAACCGATCCCTTACGGGGAGGACAGAAATGCCCTTGTGCTGGGCCGCCCTTTGGGAAAGCAGAAGGTCACTTGGACCAACCTTTCCCCCGTGCCAACCTCCCCAGCTCGTGCGCGAGTGGTCTGCCACAATACGGAAACATCCTCATTAGGATAATAGGCAGATTTCCAGGATCCACTTCTGATTCCCTCGTCCTGGAACGCTCCCAAATATCACAGATGTTTCGACGGCTCTCCCAGAGGGCGGCAGCAGCTCGTCCTCCACTTTCGGCACGTTGAGCCCTGGCATGTGCGAGCAGCGGGCTGCAGATGCCCTGCTCCACGCTGGGGATGGCAGCCACCCCGTGAACCCAACGCCTTCACCCCAGCAGAACGAGGACCCAATGTGGGGCAGTGCCCAGCTGGGTTTTTCAAAGCCACGTGATATTCTGGAGAGACAGTCTCCAGCCTGTGCATCCTACAGTAGCTTCTGGGGAAAAATACAACTTTTTAAGTCATCCTGCAAGCAAGTACTTCTTCTTCAGAGGGACCTTGCTTTTAGGAAAGATGCAGAGGAGAAGTGAGATGAGAGGGATGGAGGCAAGTTGATGCTTCCTTTCCACGGGTCAGAAAATGAACAGGGAGCAAATGCTGAATTATAGCAATGACAGTTTGAGCATTAGGGGAAAGAACAGGCAACAAACCTTCAGCACCAAGGTGGCATTCAGCATCAAGGTGGCCTTCAGCACCAAGGTGGCCTTCAGCATCAAGGTGACCTTCCTCAGTCCACCCCAATGCTGAGCAAATGCATCTCAAGACTTCCATGCTGGGTCCCATCCTGATGGCTGGAGAATGGGACAGTGAGTAGAAAGAGATGAAACCACGTCTTGATTTGTTGGATAACCTCAGAAAATTACCTCCCTTCCACCTTCCCTCCTACCCAGCCCACCTGCCTCAGAAGAGGCTGTGAAGCTTACTTCACCCAGGATTGCAAAGTGCTTGGGAAAGTTCAAGTGAAAGACAGCACGGAGCTGTTATTGTTGCTGAGGTTTTATTTTTTTTTTGATTTTTTTTTTGCCAGTCAATTAAAGAGGAAAACCTGACAATCAGAAGTTATTCATTGCGCTAGATAACAGCCTCTTGTAGGGTATATCTTCCTCGGGAAGGAAACAAGAGCTGCCTGTTTATGAGAAGACCGGAAATATCAGGCAATAAAAGAGAAGCATCTCTGCACGTTGCAGACCTGGCCCATCTCCCACCTGGTGTCCTCATTTATAACCGCTCCAAGCAATTGCAAAGTGGGTGCAAAGTGCTGTTCTGGCAGGGTAGCACTGCTGGCTGGCACGGCACCCACATCAGTGCACCGACGATTCAGACCCCCAGTCAGGAACTGTGGGGTTCATCTGCACTTGTGTGTGAGCTGAGGTGGGGCATGGTGGGCTCTGAAGGGCTTTAACTCCCAGCCTGAAAAACCTGGTGATGGGGAAAGGGAGAAACACGACTCGAGCTGCTGCAGTGATATGGGACTCACATGGGTCAAGTCCTTAGTGGCAGGGGCAGAGATATAGTCCATCCTTTTTTTTTTCCCCCAATCATTGGAAATAAGTTCAAAAAAATCTGGGGCTGCTCAGTGTTACTGCACTTAGTTAACATGTCCTGCTCAATGAGATGCCTGTGGATTTTGTGGCATGGCAACAAATCCAAAACTCAAGGTACAAATAACAGACAACCAGGAGAATAACCACCCTTAGTGCTGCAGCCTCATCCCCTTGCTGTGCCTTTATTCAAAGCCTTTCACAAATATTAATCAAATAAAGTGCATTGAAGTACCCTGGGAATTAAGTTAGGGAGATTAGGGTTGCATCTCTAGTGCCGTGCAGAGCACTCCCAGGCCACTGTTGTTTGTCCCTGCAGGACCATCCATCCCTGGGGCACTGGAGCAACCCTGCTGGTGTTCCTGGGGTGGTATCATACTTGGTCCTGAGGGGGTCCTCTCATTTATGCTCTCGTAGCTCCTGGACCTCGTGCTAAAAGTGGCTGTGGTGGTGGCATCCACAGTGTCCAACTGTGAGGTTTAGCTCAGGGTACAACACTTAGGAAGACCTCAGCAGTGGATGGGGATGCACCACACTGCCTGTGCCTCCTGGCCCTTCTGTATCCTGGCCTCTGTTGACTCTCTGGCACAGAGAAAAGCCCTGACTTTACTCCCAGGGAAGCTGGGCTGGTTCATTATCCCTGTTAGACTCTCTGGCTCTCCCCATCACTTGCGCAGAGCTTTGGGGAGATAAGTGTTTTGAGAGTCGGAGTGAATTTAATTTCTTTTACTGTCCTCATTGTATCTGCTGAGCAGAGGTCAAGAGGAAATATTCTGTTTTATTTTGGATTTTAATTCAGGAATATCTGAGTTATCTGATTGAAGCTGACCCTTTGCAACGCTGCCTGCTAAATATTTTAGAGAAAGGTGCAAGGTGTCTGTCAGTGGGTGAGGATGAAATTCCTTGCTTGTCAGTAAAGTTTTTGTAAACCTCTTAATCACAGTTGAGCTTACAGCTGAATGTTTACTTGGGTGGGGGTTGTAACGAGCACTAGCGGTGCTAGAATTATGATCCCCTGATTGCTTTCCACTTTCTCCCAGCAGTTTCTTGCTCCTGGGGTACTGTGCTGTCACCTGGAATGTGAACTGATGGCTATTGGCCTTTTAATAACATCAGCACATTGATCACCAAGTGCCAGGGCTGATTTGGGCCCATAACACACTCTTATCATTCAATCTTCCAGAAAATTAATTGCTATCTCTGTTAGTGATAACCTGGACTAAAGATGAGTATCTCCTCCTGTTTTAAATAGTAAACTTACTGGAAGAGGTGCTGCTTTTTGATTTTTTTGCTTAAGCAAGATTTAACTTGCACTAAGGAAGATTAGTGTAAATGAAAGTTTAACTTCAGAGGCTGAAATGTAGGTTTTCACTTACAGAATTGTAGAATCATGGAATGGTTTGGGTTAGAAGGGACCTCAAAGATCATCTACTTCCAATCCCCTGCCATGGGCAGGGACACCTCCCACCAGCCCAGGTTGCTCCAAGCCCCATCCAACCTGGCCTGGAACACTGCCAGGGAAGGACCTTCCTTCCTTCTTTTCTTTCCTTCTTTTCTTCTTTTCTTCTTTCCTTCTTTCCTTCTTTTCTTCTTTCCTTCTTTCCTTCTTTCCTTCTTTCCTTCTTTCCTTCTTTCCTTCTTTCTTTCCTTCCTTCCTTCCTTCCTTCCTTCCCTCCTTCCTTCCACAAAAGACAACTCTCCCAGAGAAGACAGGGCTCCGCGGTGCCAACAGAAGGGTTTACTCCAACTTCTGCCAGTTTTTGGCCCACACCAATCCTGTGTGATTTCAGACCCAGCAGGTAGCTCCTGCATGTAGGTTTTGCACTGGGCAGTTTGTTAAATGCATATGAAATGCCTTTTCAAATGTGCTACAGAATAAATGTTTTTTTCCTGCTCATTTGTTGCTAGGCTAATGTTGTGAAACAGCAGAATAGGCCATTTGCAATGGTAATGCTGAGCAGTCAAGCACAGGCATGTTAGCATCTAATGCTGGCTGCAGTGCCCACAGATTGGCAGCTGGCACTTTAGGTGTAGCCCTTAAAGCTTATTAAATTGATTGGTCTTTGGAGTTTTAAATCTTTCCTACAGCGTCGTATTTATGGGCGCTCATGCCTTCCAGTTGCTCTGCTGAGATTAATTGGCATGTCTTCGTGGGATCTTAAACTTTGAGCCATATGCAATAGTGCCATCTTCACAAAGTCTTCTGAAAGGACCTTTGTAATAAATAAACAAACTATTTTTGTTACAAATTCCTGTGCTGACCTCTCTTGTACAGCCATCAGAAGAGGGAGGGATTGGTCCAGGACATTCCCATTGACTGTGGATGCAGAACTTTAAACCTCCAAGCCAAAGTTTCAAATTCAGAGCCAAGATGATGGGAATCAAAATTTGCACAGAGAAATCCTAACTGAACAAAATGTGAGAAAAGAGATGGTGAAGAAGTAATTTCTTCAAAGATAAGTGCCCACAGCACCAGACTGCCAGAGGAAAAGTGCTGTGCCAATAACCTATTTTCTGCAAGGCTTTCCTAACTTTAAATGAATCCCACTTGGAGATCCAGCCAAACCCGAGAGCTTCGTGGGATATGGTGTGTTGGTGTCCCTCCTTGGATGAAGCAGGCATGCACTGACTCACAGCTGGCAGTGAGTCTCCATGATGGTGGTGCTCCAAAACACGTATTGTCCCATTTCATGCCTTGAGAGGACTGCAGGTCTGAAAGTCTGACCTACATTTATTTTTCTTGCTGATGCAGCTCTGGAGCCCCGAAAATAAGAAGGACATGGAGCTGTTGGAGCAAGTCCATAGGAGGCCACAAAGATGATCCAAGGGCTGGAGTCTTATGAAGACAGGCTGAGGAAGTTGGGGTTGTTCTGCCTTGAGAAAAGAAGGCCCCAGGGAGACCTTAGAGCACCTTCCAGTACCTGAAGGGTCCTACAAGAAAGCTCGGGAGGGCATGTAGTGACAGAATGAGGGGCAATGGCTTTAAAATGAAAGAGGGGAGATTGAGATGAGATGTGAGGCAGAAATTGTTGACTGTGAGGGTGGTGAGACACTGGCCCAGGGTGCCCAGAGAAGGTGTGGCTGCCCCCTCCCTGGCAGTGTTCCAGGCCAGGTTGAATGGGGCTTGGAGCAACCTGGGCTGGTGGGAGGTGTCCCTGCCATGGCAGGGGGTTGGGATGAGATGAGCTTTGAGGTCCCTTCCAACCCAAACCATTCTATGATTCTATAATCATTCCCTTAAAAGGACCTCCCTGTATTCTCTGGCCTTCCAGCCCTTATGTTTTGGGAGCTCATTAAACTTTTTAAGAACCACAGTTACATATTGTCTCCCTCCTCAGCAAAGGGAAGTTATTTCTCTTTATTATTCTTGTTTCACGGTGCTGTGGCCCGGGAAGAGGAAACTCTTTGGGCTCTTCTAAGGTTTACCAGGGGTTGCCCTGACACTGTGGATTGGAGAAGTGATGGGAGGATTCAGCAGCCCTATCCAAAGCTCCTATGGTGTTCATGGAGGGGACAGTACTTGGATTTAGTGTCCTGTGCAAACTTCTTGGCAGGAGCATTACTTCCCCACAAGGATGGTGGGAGGCACATTGCCTTCCTCTCCGCATCGTTGCTGGCAAAGCCGTGAAATTAATGTGACCATATGGAAGTAGGCTGCAGATCTTGACTGTCTAACACACTCCAGTTTCCAAAATCATGCTCCTGACACAGCGCAACCAGAGACTGCTCCAAACCCAAGGCTTGTGGCAAAAAGACAATTTTGTTCTTCTATATCAGCCAAGGTACTCTTAGGTGTGAAAAATAAAGGTCTCTAGAAATTTATAACTGCTAATGTTCTGGCCCTGAAATCATCATGGAAGACATTTTATTTTCTGTTTATTCATCCTGACTTGAAGTGAATCAACTTCTGAGCTCATGCCATGTGATGGTGGCAGTGGCGCATGTGTTTTCTGTGCCAGGAGAGAGTATCCAGGCAACTAGACCAGATATCAAAATCTTGTCAGATTTTTTCCCACCCTGTATTTTGTCTGTCTTACGGCCCTTATTACCACTGAATTTAGGACCCGTTGATCTCTAATGAATTTAAGCTCACAGCTGCCTTTTGCAGACCGAGCAATGCCTCCATTCTGCAGGCACAGAGATGGGAGAGACGTGTAGGAAACCTGGCTGAAGCAGGAAATGAAGTGGGATGTCCCAGATCATCAACTAGTAACAGAGACCCTTGTTGAAAGGTGGGAACAGTCCTGAGTGTGAGGGGTTCAAGCCAAGAAAAGGAAAATTAACAACAAGGTGTTGTCTTACTGGACTGTAAGAAAATTTGGGCTGGAAGGGGTCTTAGAAGGTTTGTGGTCTAATCTTCTCCCCAGAGCAAGATCAGACCTAAGTTTAGACCAGGTTGGTCATCCAGTGGGTCTTGAAAACATCCAAGGACAGAGGCTGCACAACTGCAACTCACTCCACTGCTTGTGCCCTTTGCCCACAGTTTGAAGCCTTTCTGCATCCTTCTGCCAGGCACCAGCCCAGTAAGTCCCCACAAGAATAACCTGAGAGAGGGACCAGGCTCACTGCATGGAGGCCCCTGCTTTTTTTTTCTGCTGAAACCAGTGAGTTCAACCTGGATCCTTGTGTATGAGTTAGATGTAGGATCTAGTCTAACACAGGCACCCAATCTACACCTAAATATTGCTCCTGTCCTGAAACACACACATACTTATCTACTCAGGGCAGAGAGGCAGGTACTATGAAGACCTCCACAAGAAGATCCTTAGATGATCTATAGCTTCTCTGCATTTGTCACCCTCCTTGGGCAGGAAAACCAGATCAATTCATCTGTCATTGTAATTCCACCCCTATGAGTGAGAAACAAAAGCCAGATCCTACAGCGTTGACTTTTCGTGCTTATCCTTTTCGTTCCCGTTCTTTGTTCAGCACTTCATTGTCTAGAGGAGAAATTGAAGAAGACAGGCATCATTTCTTGTCTGACCAAACAACCAGGATGAAAATGGGATACCTGATTTTTTATTTCTTTCCTGGTAGTTAGGAATGTGGAAGTCAGTCATGGACAGTGCCAGTGGCTGGATACTGAACTAAATTAGACTTTACATAAGGGTGGAGTTTTGAGACCTGAGAATTATTTGTTATGTTGCAGAGATTCATCCCCCCCTCCAGCTCTATTAGGGAATGAATAAAGTTTCGTCTATTTAAGTTAAAAAAAAAAAGTGTTGTTGATGACCCAACAATTTCAAAATGATTCCTGAGGAGGGGGGGAGTTGGGAAATCAGGAAAATCATATTCATTTTTAATTCCTTGTCGTTTTAGTTTAATGTCCCAAGGTTTTATTTCTTTAGCAATTCTTCTTAAATGTGCTTATTCCAAAGCCTATGTCTAATTAAAAAGCAGTGCCCTGAAATAAGGGATAGCACACACGAATGTCCTAAATAAAGAAAAATAAATAAATAAAGGGCCTGTTAAATTTTCTCCATAACGTCCATGAATGAGGAAGCATCCCCCTCTTCCTTTTTGACCTATGGATAACATTAATATGGACTGTTCCAGCACAATGAACTGGAAAGAATGGTAATATTTTTAATTTCCTCTCTTCAGCAGAAATAGTTGCTTTACCATATTAATGTCCGCGTGGGTAATACGCTGACTCCTGGCTGACACGAAATGGGACTTTTATCTTGGATTTTGTGGGTATGTCAGAATAGAGTCTGATTACTTTGGGAAACAATATTCATGCTGCAAATTCTAATGAGGCTTCCAGAGGCAACTCATGGAGGTTCTTCCCAAGCGACCTGGAGTGCAAAACAGTTCAAGATCCCCATGGAAAGCTTGGCCACCCTTGGTTATAAAGCCAGGACATATCCCAGCCACACTTGGCTGACAAATGCACAGTTGTCCCTATTTGGTAGAAAAACTATGATTTTGCAATAAATTACAGGTGTAATTCAGCTTTAATGAGCTGGACCACGAGCCCAACTTTACCCAGATTTGTGGTCTTTTTACCAAGAATAGTTTAGAGGGAATTGAAAGTGGTACTAATCAGTTAGGAATCAGCTATTAGAACAGCTTTCATTGACTGCTGAACCTGCAAACAGGCACAGGTGGAAGGTGAGGAGCAAAACAAACTTAGAAGTTTGCAAGGGAACTTGCTCATTCCCTTAATGCAGCTTTCAGCCTTTCATTTTCCTGCTTAAAATTATTTTGTTGTTAATCACACAGGAATAACCATTAAATCAATAATCCTTTTTTTTCTGTCTTACAAAGAGTTTGCTACTTTGTGGGCTACGTGGTCCCATCTGATGCACGTGCTGTTTGTTATTGGACTGAAAGGAGCTGTTCTAACCCTTACCTCTGCACTTTGTCTTTTCAAAGTAGAGGAGAAAACCAGCTTGGAGTTTAGTTTATATGCAGAAAGTCACACTAAGTAGCACTCTACAATTTTTCAGCCCCCCCCGTGGACATATTATGTTTGATCTTTCTTTGTTACAGCTAAAAAAAGCCCCAGGGTTGGAAGTGCCCCCTGTGTTCCCTCCCCATCCCATGCAGACACAGAGAGGTTCTGGATAAATGGCTTTTAATGGAAAAACTGAGAAGAAAACAGATATCAAAGGTACTACATCATCAACAACCTCTCCCCAACTCCCCAAAACCACCTGATCCCTGCAACAGCCCTAATCCCACCCTCCTGCCCCAGCACGAGCTGCGGGAGCCTTGTGCTTGCTGCCAGTTTTTGGCAATGAGCCATTCTGCCACTTCTCCCCTTGCTTTTCCAGCTGGATGTTGTGCTGGGACACGCTGCCCTGGGGTGGTGGCAGGTCCATCCCTGCATCCTGCCATGGATCCTCAAGCTTCCTCTTCCTCCTGATGAAGTGCTCCATGCTTAGGATGGCTTTGGAGGTCTCGGGGACACTGTAGTCAGCAGAGGGCATCTTCTCAAGGAGATGGAGCGAGCTGATGTGATGGGGTATGGTGCCACTGATGACTTGGACATGGAGGGCAGCAGAGTGGCTGAGGGTGAAGCTACTGCGTAGGGACACTTCACAACCTGGGAGGGTGCCCTCATCCATGGGGACATCACTGCCCAGGGAGATGTCACCACCTGGGAGGGTGGACGTGGACACGGTCAATGGGGGGTGACAGTCCATCTACACCAGAGGTGTGGCCAAGACCCAAAAGGCCTGCCACTCATCTCACCACCACAGAGAGGAAAACATGGGTTATTGCTGCAGGTGACTTCCTTCTGAGGGGAACATCCCGGTATGCCAGACAGCCCCTCCTCTTAGGGAAGTCTGCTGTTGGCATTGGATGGGATTCACCTTTCTCAAAGGAGGTAGAGGATCTTCGCTCACGAGCTTGAAGGGCTCATGGGCAGAGTGATAGGAGGAGTGGTAATGATTTTAAACTGGAAGAGAGGAGATTTAAATTAGACATCAGAAATTGTTGGCTGTGAGGGTGGTGAGACACTGGCCCAGGGTGCCCAGAGAAGCTGTGGCTGCCCCCTCCCTGGCAGTGTTCCAGGCCAGGTTGGATGGGGCTTGGAGCAACCTGGGCTGGTGGGAGGTGTCCCTGCCCATGGCAGGGGGTTGGGACAAGATGAGCTTTGAGGTCCCTTCACACCCAACCCATTCTGTGACTCAGTGCCATGTTTCATACAGGTCCTAGCTATAAGTGATCACTCCCCATGGTTTTGTGTTGGCGTGTGTCCTGGGGAAGGTCTCTGAGAACCCTTGTTGGGTTGAAGGGATGAGTCAAATATCTGCTGGGAATGCACTGAGCCTTTTTCTTTCCACCTTGGAGCAAGGGGAGGCTGAGCGCTGGCCGGGAGAGCCTCTGGAGGTCCATCCATCCCTCTGGCTCCCAGTCCTTGGAGCACTGAGCATTTCCCCTCTCTGCCTGGCCACGGCACAAAGCTCGGGAGATCTAACACGAGCACGCAGGAGGGGGCACGGCTGCGAGCATAAATGATCAAAGGGCAGAGCAGGCTGATGTGCATAAAGATGCTGTGATACAGCAGAAGAGACCCCCTCTAGCCCTCGCTGATGCTAATGCATATATTTACCTCCTGATTGACTTCCTAATTAATTGACTATGCGGGGTAGATCCTTCTCTCACCTCCCTTGCTCTAAATAGGACCGCAGAAGCCTGCAGAGCGACACGGGTGTAAAACCGAGTCACACAAGGGATGAATGAGGCCTTTTGTCTTTATTTTCTTTGAAAGTACATAAAAGCCATAAGGAGCCTGTAAGGATATAAACGAGGGCAAAAATGTATTGATTTCAGTCCCCCAAACTGCAGCAGGAGAAAGTCAGCATCCTGCAGGGCTTAGGCAGCAGTTGGAAAGATGAGGGGTTTGTATTTTTGACTCTGGAGTGGATATATTTAAAAAAATACAGTAGGAAGGTAAGGGAAATTAATACTTCCACCCCAAGCAGAACGAGGAGAAGCAGCATTTGTTATGCAAATCTTTTCATTATTGCAAATCCCGAGTGCTGATAAGAGATAAGCGTTGTTCTAGCTTTATTTCAAGGAGCTCCTGCACAGACGCGGGGACGTGATTATATTGCTGCGAAAGAAAGAAACAAACACACACATTTTTCCCTGTACATTTATTTTCTGTAACTGGAACATGAATTCTGGAGCCTGCCTGAAAAGGCATTTGGTCCATTGAGGCTTGTTCATTTTACTGCTTTGTTTTTCTGCTAAGGTGACATCTGCTCCTGAATGACCTTAGCATCTTTTCTCTCTGCTGCCTGGCCTGGGTGGCCGTTCCTTTTATGCGCATACATTAATGCGCGGGTGAATCGCAGCTTCATGAGGTCTGTCCTTTATCCTTTTCATTTCCACTAATCCCAGAGTCTGAGGGGAACAAAGGGTTGGATCCTCGCGGTGTAAAATGGCCAGACCCAACCGTAGGGATTTCCATCCGCGACAGCGCGACGCCGGTTATCTCCAAAAGCCATTCCCCACATCGCCATCTCCGCCATCAAATTCCTTGTCCTTCTTGATAATTTATTGGGGTTTCTCCCTGATTTTTCTCAGCTGTAAAATCTGCGTCCGCAGAGCAGCGGCAGCTCCCACCCTGGGTACCCCCAGCCCTGGTGGGACACGTCCCCGCAGCACGAGGGAGGTTGGTGGTGGGTTGAAGGGTTGATGCCACCTGAATGGCATGGGACATCCCCATCACCATCCCAAGGTACTCTGTATTTTTGTGGCCCTGGTGCAGGATCTGTCCCTGCCTGCTGCTGCCTTCTGTGGAAATCAGTGAGGTCTGCTCAGCCCTGCATTAGGTGGAGACACGGCTGTCTGTCTGCCTGGCTGTTCGATTACTTTTCCACGTGATAACGGAGCCTCCAAAGTTTGCAGTATGATTTCAGCCTTCATATGCAGCTCTTTGAGCCATTTTTTCTTCTTCTCCCATTGTTGTACTGCTCTTTCCCCACTCAGAGACTCAGTTTTGCAACAGGAATATCCCATTTGCCCCATGTCCCTTTGTCTGCCACCTTTGGTTTTTTGCGTCGCCACCAAATGAAATCAATTTTATAACTGGTTTCTCTGACCTGGCACCAGAATGACATGCCTACAGTTTCTGCTATGAATTCTTCTTGCTGTCTGTAATAAGTTACTTAACCATTCCATTATTTCACGCCGGCTCCCGGTGGGTTTTAGCTGCACAAGACATCCTTCTGATGAAATTGGCACCAGCTTTTAAAAAATCCAAATCAATTCTATCTCCTGGGCCCCTTGCTCAAGACTTTAAAAGAGGTTAGTTAGGCAGGATCTTCATTTTACACATCTGGGTGGGAAATGCACAGGCATTTTTTCCCCCTCCGCCCGCACGTACAAACGACTCGCGTCGTTTCTTCGATAGAATTGTTTATCGTTGGGAGAGCTGGGAGCTCGCTCAGGGAGGAAATTTGGCTGCTATATATGGCAGGACTCCAGTGGCTTTAATGAATGCAATGTTGATCATTTGAACAACAGGATCAGCAATATGGCGTGGATGCGATAGCCCTTTTTTCCACTCCTGGTTATAAAGTACCAGATAACAATGTTGTGTCAGAGGGCAACTCCCATTAGAGGGGAAGAATTATGATCTGGGGGTTAGACCTGGTTTCTTCTCCCATCTTCTCCCTAGCAAGACTTTTGTCCCTGGAGCTGGTCCAAATCTTTTTCCATTTGAAGTGGTATTGAAATCCAATATTACCCATCCTGGCAAGCTTTCTGGTAAGGAAACAATTAATCCCAATGAACTTTTAAACCACCAATTTCATTAGATCTCTCCATCTTCTCAACCAAGTCTTGCTCGAATTATTTTCTAAATGAATACTGAAATATTCATTTATGGAGAGGAAAAAAAAAATAATCTCACTTCTTCGAGGTCATATCGTTATGCAAAACCCCACATGCGCACAACTTCCCACCTTTTTAAAAAATCAAACCTAAATTTGACTTGTTCTAAGTACCTAATGGGAGCTGCAATTTCTTGCTAATTATATAATTACTCCAGATTGTTATGTAGCACTGGCAATTAAACACTCGAAATACTTTTAGCTTGAAGAAAGTAATTACGTAATTCCAGTGAATCTGTGCAAGCGACGCTGCATTGGTTGCTGCTCCTTTTCCCCTATGACTTCACATCCACAGCCTTTTTCAGCTGGCAGGGCCATGTCCAAGGGAGCATCCCAGCATCACAGTCCCCCCAGGGGACCTCCCTGTCACACTACCCAATGTCATCCCATCCCTGGGACTCCCAGTGGATATTTCCATGGGAAGTGTTTGCCCAGACTCACAAAGGAGTGCATTTCAAGGGGTGGCAGTGACAGCTCAAGCGTAGCCTGATTGCTATTTACCACTTCCTTCTGCATAGCTGGACCAGGGTCCCACAGTCACACACAGAAAGAAAAATGTCCTTGTCCTCAATATCTCAGTGTAATGTCCCTTGACACCTAATGCTTTTAATTCAGGTGACAGTTCTGTCTCTGAAGTCTCCACAGTCTCTGCTCTCTCTACCAAGACACTCAAAAGATGCTTTAGTCTTCAATCCTATACCTTAACTCCTCCCTTCATAATAACAATTATAATTACAAAGAAGTCTAGAGTGTCTTTTAGGTCTGGTCCCAGAGCAGTGGGAACCAGTGAGCAGTGGTGCTGGCCACAACTGTCAAACACTGTGACTTTTCACTGCATCTTTTGTGGAGAATGAAGCTGTATGTGTATAAGAACTGTATGAGATTTCAGCATTGCATTAACTTCTTGGTTCAGGCTTTAAGTAGGTTTTGAAGACACTTTATAAGGCTTCTCATAGGGAGAAGGGGAAAGGAAACACAGGCTAAAAATGAGTAATAAGAACAAAAATAGTTAAACAGGCTGAATTTTTGCCAGCCCTTCAGAAAGTGCAAAGGTGATGCCATTCAGTTGGGAAGAATTCATTGATGCCCACTGATTTCAACAGCAAGAACCTCCCTGCTCTACTCTTTACATGGAAGCTATCATGAGTCAAAGACCAGGATTTTTCATGGATTTTGATTCTGTTTCTGTTTATGTCCCATGGTCCCAGTGACTCTTCCCTCTTGCCTAATTTTTATTTTTTTCATAGGAATAAGGACTGAGAGTGGAACCCCTGAAATCTCTAATACTTGGCCCACTCTTGGAATAAGACTTGGAGCCTTCCTGAGGCAATTTTGCTGCAGACATTTCACCAGATCCCATGCCACCATCACGTGAATTTACTGCCTCTCTCCTCTGGGAAGCTAAAACTCAGGCTGAGAGAGTTGGGGCTATTCAATGAGAAAAGAAGGCTCCAAGCAGACCTTATAGCAGCCTTTCACTACCTGAAGGGGGCCCTACAAGAAAGCTGGAGAGGGACTGTTGACAAGGGCTTGTAGCGATAGGATGAGAGGTAATGGCTTTAAACTGGAAGAGGGGAGATTTAGAGTAGGTATTAAAGAAAAAATTCTTGACTGTGAGGGTGGTGAGACCCTGGCCCAGGGTGCCCAGAGAAGCTGTGGCTGCCCCCTCCCTGGCAGTGTTCCAGGCCAGGTTGGATGGGGCTTGGAGCAACCTGGGCTGGTGGGAGGTGTCCCTGCCCATGGCAGGGGGTTGGGATGAGATGAGCTTTGAGGTCCCTTCCAACCCAAACCATTCTATGATTCTATGATAACTAAGCCAAACCCCTTCTGGGCCTGGAGAGTAGAGGGGTGCCTCCATCTTTGCCCGGAAAATCTCATCCCATCCTTGTAGCCTTGATGTGATGCTCTCCCATATGCAACCTAGGCACCAAAAGAAGGTTTTGACCAGGTAACTGGAGTTCTTCATCCCAGGCTCATCACATTCATGGAAATATTTGGCTTGGCTTGGCTCCAGTAGACTTTTGTTAGTCCCTGGATTACACATATATGTACATATGTATATATGTATATGTACACACCACCATATAGCATATATAGATCTCTGTACCACTGATCATTTCATGGCTCTCTCTTGCTGGCTTGATGCAAATAAAACCCTCACTGAAGTAGACATGGCTTTTGCTTGCATGAAAACCAACAAGTTTAGCCCTCACTTTGCTAGAAAGCATTTCCATTCAAACCCACCTAGTGAAAATCAACCTGGGAAAAATACCTTTGTCACTGACATGATCTGAGAAGATCTGTTTTGACTTGACAGCAAAAAAAGAAATAAAATCCAACCTCTTTCATATTCTTTGCCCCTCCTAAGATGGGGGCAGTCTTCTGTTTAGTCATTCCTGGGGCTGAACCCAACATGGAATGCTAAATGGATTAATTAGTACTACATCACTCTAAATTTAGACAGCTTCCTTTCAGAATTAGATTTCTTCAGGTTTATGCCATTACATTTCTTAAATGTACATTTTCAATCACATTAGCAATTATGAATACATTACATTTATTTTCTTTTTGAAATATTTGGCTGTTGTACCTTAGGATTTAAAATAGACCCACTGTCCAACCCAGGCAGAAATGTGAGGTCACTACCACTCATGATTTCATTGTGAATCTCACGATTTTAAAGATAATCCCAGAATGGCCCCCAGGAACTATGAAGCATCTCCTTGTATGAGAAAACCAACTTTCATTTTTCATGCAGGTTTTTATCTCCTGGAGTTACAGAGATATTCCTGAAGAAAATAGAGCACCTGCAAAAACCAGGAGGGGAATAAAAACCTTTGTTTGCCATTCAAACTAAAACTCTCTTTACCTAAGGTAATCCCATAATTCTGGGGGTTTATCCCATCACTTCTCACCATTGGAAGTTAACATTGCTGAAAATGATATAAATTGCTATAACAACCAAGAACTCCCACAGGGAAGGATCCTCGAAGCAATGTTTGGGCAGTTTCTGTGCCTATGCCCTAAGCTTTGCAGTTCTGGTCTTACACTGGAGAGTTTTTCTCTGCTCTCCATTACATGTGAAGATAACTGTGGACAACAAGAGCAGGCTGTTACATGTAAAAGGCACATCAGATCTGCACCGTAAGAGAGTTTGAGGATATAAAATGAACCTTTTCAGAGGTGTTCAGCATCTGTCTCCACATGTGGAATCAGATTTTCAAACCAGGCAGAGGTATATCAAATATAGGTTGAACATCTGAACTTGTTGAGCTCTCCTGACAGTTCTGGTGTTAGTGATTCTGTTGATGTAAGTGGATTGCTCTGTAGAGAATCTGGTGATTAAAAGAAATAGTGACAGAAACATGTTGAAAATCAGTGAAACTAGAAAGCTAGGCAGCAAAATATTAAAAATAAATATGAGACTATTTCACATTCCCTGGCATTATGAGAAGAGCAAAATGAAACCACAGCTATTAGTCTGGTACATTATAAAAACCTAACTGTATAGCTTGGGGATAACTGTATAACCTGGAGATGTTGTAGGAGATATGGCATGCAGCAAATCCAATTGTGGTGTTACAGTAGTGAGTGAATTCAAACGTGATTTCAGGCAAAAAAGGGAACTTGAACCTTTTTTGGGAACAGTGGCATTAACATCAGTGACAGGAGCAACAGTGGAGAATTTACAAGATTTGCACACATAGAGGAGAACTAAACCTGATTCAAACAAAATGTCATCCAGTTTACTGAGAAGGATGTTTCTGTGCTAGAGAGCTCATTTTTACCTGTTTGCAAATTAATAGTGACTGAGAGGCACAAATGCTTTATACCTGGGGATGGCAAAGCCAGAAAATGGAATGAAAACAGCTCAGCAGCCCCTTATAGAGACAGCCAGCGTGGCTTCACCAAGGGCAAATCCTACCTGACTAACCCAGTGGCCTTCCATGACGGAGTGATGGCATCAAGGGACAAGGGAAGATCTGTGGATGTCATCTACTGAGACTTCTGTGAGGCCTTTGAGATGGTGTCCCTTATGGCAGGCAGACTCTGTGGCTTATTGCCCCTGTTCAGTACTGCCCAGTGGGATACTTGTGGACATGGTGGGGTCTTGGGGGCAGATGCAGCACCCTGCTAAAGCCCCAGGGTGGGAGGAAGGCACCCAGGGTTGCAGGGGCTGGGGCTGCTTGGTGCATGGGGCTGTGTCTGTGAATCCTGCATGGACCCATCTGTCCTGGCTTCCTTGCTGCTTCCCCTGGGGAGGGGGACAGGGGAGTCACCCCCTCATGATTTCCTGCACTGCTGGCAGTGACACAGCCCTGGGGATGGCCTGATGCCCTTCAGGGCTTGGTGGATCTGACTTGGGGCTCAGCAATGCTTTTGCACCTCTCTGGTGACATTTCCCCGTGTTCCCTCCCCATCCCATGCAGACACAGAGAGGTTCTGAACAAGTGGCTTTTAGTGGAAAAACCAAGAACAGATATCAAAGGTACAACAACCCACCCTCCCCCTCCCCACAACCCCCTGATCCCTGCAACAGCCCTAATCCCACCCTCCTGCCCCAGCACGAGCTGCGGGAGCCCTCTGCTTGCTGCCAGTTTTTGGCAATGAGCCATTCTGCCACTTCCCCCCTTGCTTTTCCAGCTGGATGTCGTGCTCGTGGGGCTCTCTGACAGGATGCTGGGTACCAGGGGTTTCTGCCTTCCTTTCTCTGAAGAGTTTGAAACCCCATCTCTCAGCAAAGCTCTCAGGCTGCCATCCCAGGATGGGGTGTAGATGTGTCACCTCCCTCCACTGGAAGCTTTCCAGGTTTATTTGGCATTTAAATATGAATTGCACCAGAGAGGAGAGGAGGAAACTTGACCCTTTAGCCTGACTCTGCAAGGGGGAGGCTCAGGTTGTGCCCGTGGTGTTGGGCTAGAAGGGTGGAAAGGCAACGTTAAATTGTCTGCATGTTCCCTGGCACAGTTTTGGTCTGCACCAACTACCATTGACCCAAACGGTCCCCAGGCACAGCAGAGTGTACAGCACGAACCAGGGGTCATTCCCAGTGCATGGTGTGGACATGGCCACCCTTGTTTTGGGACAGTGAGCTTAGCTGTACCACTTGGCCTCAGGGCAAAGGGCCATTCTCTCACCCTCACTGAACGCTGTTTAGTTTGTTAGCGGGAATGAAAGTGAGGGATTAATTTATGGAGCAAGGTCTGGGTCACAGGTCTCTCCCAGCAGCTCAGTGAACATATGGCACATTACAGACCCATCTCGACAGCTTCAGCAGAAGGAAGTAAAAGCATTCCCTCCCCGAGAGAAGCCTAGAGTGGGGTCAGAGAGAAGGAAATGGGAGGACAAGCCTGCTCCGGGCAGGAAAGGTCTGGCTTGTCCATCCCACACCCTGTGAATGCTCTGATGGGTGGATGCACTGTAACAGCAAATAAAAAAGGAAGACCCCTTTTTTTTCATGAAGGTAAAGTCTTGAGTACTTGCAGTAGGTGCAGAACTCTGACACCCATGAGAAGGCCCTTATATATTATCTGCAGCAACAAGTGCTGTTATGATGCCATGGATGAGGCTGCAGAGGCTGGTGCTGCCTGTCCCAGCCCTACCCCCCTGTAAGGGTATGAGCCATATATATCATATATAAGCCATAAGACTTAGTTAAGTTAAGTTAAGTTAAGGTGCTGAGACAGCCCTTGCTCGTGGCTTTATGGTATTCAGCCATGCCAAACCTCTCTTGAAAATTTAGTCCTGGTTCTAGAAAATGTGGTCACGAGTCTGTGGTCAAAGGAGGTCGTGGTCTGGCAAGGAAATGAGTTCAGCATCTGTGTCCCAGCCATGTGTTTCACATCTCTTCTGTGATAAAGCTGTTTATAGAAGGAAACATGGATGTGAGTAAATGTATATATTTATACAAATATTTACACGTATTTTTACACGACTGTATGCAAACACATCTACATAAACTCCTTCTCACCCCAAAAAATCCTTGAAGCTCTAAAGTCATTTGACAATAAAGAATAAATAAGAAACCAGGTCTTTTTTCATAATATCTATTACAGCATAAAACTTTAGGATGCAGCAACTTTGCTATGGCTTCACCAGGCTCATACCCACTTTGTGACTGAGGTGAAGAAATGGAGCCCAACACCGTGTGAAAATCATGAGTCTCCATGTTAAATGCACCCACAACACCCTATTTTTTTCCCAGTCTTGCACTTGCTGTATAATATTTCATATTTAGGGCTTTCTGGTCAACTTTAGCAAGGGTCGAAACCTTGTTTCCCACTTGAGACTTAATTTTCTGTCTCTTTCTTACACCGGTAAGTGAAACTTTGATGTTCCCTCTGCCAGTCATCGTGTCTTTTTGCAGCTTTATATTTGGCTTGATTGCACTATCTTGCGAACACGACTGTCTTGAAACCAAATAGCACTGATGCACAGACTGTCAGTCAGAGAGAAGTCAGTCTTGTTCTGCTTTTAATCATGTGGGCTTTCCCCTTACCAATTCTTGGTGACTTTCCTCCTACAGGAATTGAGTAGGATCTTCTGGCTCTGACTATTATAGCATTTTACCACGTGTGTTCTCTTTTGTTCCTAATTTCTCTTCAGAAGTGACTACCTGGGTTGCTTTCCCTGTGTTAACACCGGTGAAAAAAACAGATTTGCATTTCTCCTTCAGCAGCTTGTGACAGATCTTGAAACCTGCACTCATTGTACAGTTAACCATTGTAGTATGTAGCTTTACTATTTCAGGCACTAATTAATTTTATTTATCCTCTTGATGCCCCTTGCCTCAGCAAGAGAAAGAATAAGGTGTGCTTGTCCCCACTTCACTGATGCAGTGTTAAGGCACAGAGGATTGGTACTCACCCATTAAAGCCCCAGAAAGGCATCACAAAGCCACCAAACACACTCATGGCTCTGCCATCCTCCTTGGGGGTTTCACCCCATGATCTCCTCTCACCGTTTCCTCCATGGCACTAACAAGAAAGCCAACCCAAAAGAGGACTCGCTGCATTACCCATAATACTTTGCATGGTTGTACAGTTTTAGCAGCTCATCATCTTGTGACTGCTGGTAAGTGCACATATCAGTGATAATCAAGGTAGAATTCTGCTTTTAATTATACCCTTTGCGACACATTGAAATCAGCAGCACCGCAGAGCCACGTCTGAATGCTCAAACGAGAAAATTGGAAAAATGGAAGTGAAAGGAATTTGGGAAAACTTTTCTGTTCTGATGGAGGTTCAGGAAATCAGTTTGGTTTTATGGAACTCTTGGTGAAGGCAAAATTTGGCATTTTTGCTCTCTTTTCTTGCTTTTTCTGATTAATTTTTTACCTTTTTGTTCCATAGGACATGCTGATTCAAAAAAAAAACCAAAACACAACTGAATGTCAAAACTACTAAAAGCTAACTTTGAAAACCAAGCAATAATTCATTTAAAGTCAGCATCAAACCAATGCCTCACCCTAGTGTTCTCCATAACCTCCTCAAAAAATTAGGTGTTTCAATAAGAGGAGTTAATTATACAGACGTAATATGGAGTAAGGCATTTATAAAATTCATAATGGCTGATTGAATCATCAGAGAATCATAAGGCATTTGCAATTAAACAGAAATATTCTGGATTTCTGGTTGTAAATTGTGCTGTTGGTGATAATCTTACAGTGGCAGCTCCAAAATCAAAGAAACCCTCCTAGAAGACCTGGTTATGAAAAAACACATGGTGATTCTGGGATAACAGAAATCAGCAGACCAGGTTGCTCCAAGCCCCATCCAACCTGGCCTGGAACACTGCCAGGGAGGGGGCAGCCACAGCTTCTCTGGGCACCCTGGGCCAGTGTCTCACCACCCTCACAGCCAACAATTTCTTCCTAAGATCTCATCTCAATCTCCCCTCTTCCAGTTTAAAACCATTACCCCTCATCCTATCACTCCATGCCCATGTAATAACTTCTCAGTTTAATTAAAGATAAAAAAGCCCCAGTAATTGTATTTATCCACAAGAAACCTGGCATTGAGTAAAGGCATAAAGGGAGTTGTTCCACTTGAAAAGAATTTTTTTTGCAAGCAGAAATGTCTCTTTTCCTTTGAAAAATGTACGACCTAGGTAACACCTGAGAAAATATTCATGCCCCTGTCTTGTTTGTTTGGTTGAGGATCCCACATATTCTCCATGCTTGGTCTATGAGTCCCATGTTAATGTCAACACAGATAAAAAGTGACTCTGAAATTCCCAGGAAAACTTCCATTGTGAGCTCTGGGAGCTAACAACCTTCCTTGCTTCTACAGGTTTGTGAAGAAGTTGAAAAGCTTTCACACTATCCCATGGAGACATACAATTTATATTCAGAACAGGCT
This sequence comes from Podargus strigoides, assembly GCA_028020825.1. Taxonomy (NCBI): domain Eukaryota; kingdom Metazoa; phylum Chordata; class Aves; order Caprimulgiformes; family Podargidae; genus Podargus; species Podargus strigoides. The sequence goes on from CM051619.1 coordinate 2,464,395, forward strand.
ACAGAAGCGACAGCAAGATTTTCCATTGGAGATTTCCTCAATTAACCCCAAGACATGCAAATTGGCATTTTTACTAATATTCTCCAAGGTCTAACGCTTGTGATGAGCAGAGCGCTGTCTCTCATTAGCACACCTGTAAGAGCTTTGCAGCAAAACGTGCACCTCCCAGCATCTGAATGTCTTCCAACTCCGGTTCCAAGTCAGCGGCTCCACTCTCACGGGAGGGAGAAGATGAAGCTCAGACCCCACCAGAGCCTTATGCTGTTCAGGAACGCATAGATCAACAGTGCCACTGGGTTTTGGTGGCAGTCATCTCCAAAGACTTTTAGGAGCAAAGACTGAGAAAAGATTTAACCCCCTCAAACATGAGCAAATATATAAATACATATATGCTGGGTTTATATATCTGCTGGTATATATACATTTATTTGCTGTGTTTATGTTAATCTAGATTAGTTTTGTAGCCTGGCTCAACCCACGGCCATCCAAAGAGAAGAATGATGTCTGTGAAGAACAGCCACGAGTTAGGCAAGGTGGGACAGCTCTGTTAAATGTTATGGTGATTTAATGTGTCCTTTGCAGGGCTGATTTGCTCAACACCTTTCTTATGTCTGAATCACACAAGGATTGGGAGAAAAAAATGGATTTATGTGTTTTCCCAGTGGGCTCTGTTTGAGAGGAAGATTTCAAGGCATAGCTGCAATCTCAAGTTCTCTGAAAATATAGTGTGGGTCTACCATAAGATGTCTGACTTCTCTACACTCTCAACTACTAAACAAAAGCAGCACTCTCTCTTTTTCCCCTTGTTCTTTCAAGTGATGTCTTTCCTCAGTGAAGAAAGCTCCCTGCATGTGAGGGAGCTTCTAGCCTGCAAACCACAGGAGTATGGAAAAGTCCTGCAGTATTGTAGGAGATCTCTCCACTTCAGAGAGGAACATGGCTTAAGACACATTTTCCATGGGGAAGCTTTGGATGATGTGTTGACAAGGACTATGTGGCATGATGAAGAAGTTATGTGTAGGTGTAGCTATAGGGGTATCACTGGACACAGTGGGCATCTAAAAGATGGGTGCTGCCAGGTGGGAAAGGATCCCTTTGCCTATCCATTTTAAGGGTCGTTAAATGAACGGCATGAACAGCCCTAGAAATCCAAGCTCCCACCCTCAGCTCAGTGTCCTTTCCTCACCACGAGTCCAAACTCAAGCTCCGAGCTGTGAAGTTGATCTCTTGACCTTCAGCTTGTCCCTCCTCCTGGCTGTACAGTGTCTTGGTGTGAATGTGAAGGATGGTGGTTGTCTGGAAACTGAATCCTGACCAAGAATTGTGTGTTCAGGAGTGAAGGGTACGACTGAAAGTGAGAAAGATACAGTTGGAAGTGGTGAAGATCTCTTTGGACAATCACATCCTACTTCAGCAGGCACATAAAACACACAGTTGGGGCACACGTTGATGTGGTTCTCATGTCAATACAACTGGTGTAAAGGACAAGATAGATGAACTGGATGGTCTACTTTGAGTGCAGATATGAACAAAAAGGGCATCGTAGCAAACTACTCAGGAGAAGATAATCCAGACACTATCAGAATGAACTATAAATTATACAGGAGGGGCAGAGTAATTTGTATTTGTGGAGGAGTAGCACAGTAAAGGAGAAAAGAAAACAGAAGAGTCACATCAGATAAGTAAGTTAAGTGTATCAACAAGTAATACTGATGTCAACAGGCTGAAATAGCACATCTAAGAGAAGGATGATAACAGAGCTTGGCCAGGGTAGTGGCACTGCCCGAGAAGTCCTAAAGGAGACCAGAGATGCTGTGGGTGTGCAAGATGCAATAAAAAGGGGAAAAGTAATGTATACTGGCTAAATATAATGTCAACGTTGAGGGTAAATCTTTAGATACCTGTAAACAACTACTTCTTGGAGAGATAGAATCATCCTAGAATCATAGAATGTCAGGTTGGAAGGGACCTCAAAGGTCATCGTGTCCAACCTTTCTTGGCAAAAACACGATCTAGACAAGATGGCCCAGCACTCTGTCCAGCTGAGTCTTAAAAGTGTCCAATGCTGGGTTAAAGGAACGTCTGGTGCAGCCTGAGTTCACTCTGGTATTATCAAAGAGACATTCCGTATGAGAAGCCACAATTCAGTATTGTCGTAGGAACAAGAAAGCCAAAAATATCATCAGTGCAGTCTCGGATTTAAAAAAGAGCCTTATGAAAAATGAGGCAACTTGTTAAAAGGAAATTAGTAAGAGCCATGACTGGGTGAAATGTTTGCAAGCAGCAGAGATATTGTTTAAAGACACCATATTAGAAGCTCAACGAAAATACATGGTATGTATCAAAAAAGACTTTAAAAGGACCAGGAGAAATCTACTGTAATTAAAGATCAGAGTGAAGGAGGCTATTATAAGTAAGAAGACTTCATGTTCAAACAAAGTTAAAATAGAGAACATACATTCTATTAAAAAGGTAGACTAAAAGATTTGAAGAATAACTTTCTAAGAGCATGAACAAATTACCAATCCTTTTCCAAACATGACTGGATTAAGAAGCCTGCCAGCCAGCATGAAGGACCAGCAGAAGACCAGGGTGTAAAATGAATAACATCAGACCACTGCATGTGCATTGAAGAATGTCAAAGGAACTCAAATCTGAACTGTTTGTACAGAGGAAATGGCTAGTAATTACTACAGAGAACAGAAACGTTAAGTGCATGAAGTTGGGGAAGAGTCCATATGGGTTTTGCAGGCTGAAGTCTTGCTTAGCAAAACTGCTAGAGCTCTTCACCAGCACCAATGAGTACGTTAACCCGGGTGTGTTGCACATGTGACCTTTCAAAGGCACTTACCAAAGGCTGGGAAGAAAAGCGAGCTGCCGTGGGCATGAGATGGGATAAGAGATATATGGTTTGTCACTGATTAAAGGACAAGCAACAAAGCATTCTGCAAGAGAGCAGGATCGTTAACAGTATCCTAGTGCTAGGAGGTGGGCTGTTGAACAAATCTGATGATATATTTCCTGATGACATTGGATTATTGGAGGTTGTGCAAATGAAAACCAGTTGCAGAAGCCTCATAGCACTGAGAGGCCAGACAATAAAATGGCAGCTGAGATTCACAGTCTGTCACGGCAAATTAAAGTGCACGGGGGAAAAGCAACTCTAAATCTCTGACAAGTACTGAAACCGAGTGAGATGTTGGTGGAGATGTGATCTTAGAGCTATGGCAGATAGTGCCACAAAAATGGCAGAAAACCCAATGCCCAGTAGGAAATAATAATAATTAAAAAAATATTTCCCCCTCCAAGTGTCAAATTTGATATTAGGAATTCTTAGGAAGTGAAAAAGAATCACTTCACATGTGTAAAATCCCATCTGGGGAACTGCATCTAGTTTCTAGATGACCCAGTCAGCAAGGAAGACGCTGACAAACTGGAGTGAGTCTGTTGGCACCATCAGTGTGCTTTAGGAAAATGAAGCACGTGAAATATGAAGAAAGGCTGAAGGAATTGGCTTTGTTCAGCTTTAAGAAGAAAAGGCTGAGTGGAGATTTTACTGTCACCTTCAATTATCTTCAAGGAAGGTGTTGAGAAAATGGAGCAAGACTCTTCACAGAATCACAGAATCATCTAGGTTGGAAAAGACCTTGAAGATCAGCAAGTCCAACCATCAACCTACACCTCCTACACCTCCTTCTTGGAGGTGCACAGAGGAAGGACAAGATTCAGATGCATGCAAGCTGCAACAAGGGAGGTTCTGGCTAGATGTATGGGGAAAAAAATCTCCATATGAGGGTGGTCAAACATTGGGACAGCAATCCAGAGGAACACCCATCCCTGAAGATACCTACAACCTAAGTGAACAAGACCCTGAGTAACTTGGGCTAAGCTGGCCCTACTTTGAGTGTAGTATTTGAGTGGAGAAATCCAAAGGTCCCTTTCAAAACAATTGCTCATAATTCTAGGATTGCTTTGCACCTCTGTAGATCATGGTGCCCCTGCACCTTGAAAAACGTGTGCTGCTTGGGTTCCCTTTGTAGGCCCTCAAAAAGGACACTGTGAGCTGGGAGAGCATCAATGAAAGGAGTAAGGATGATGGAGGTTATGGAACAACATCACGAGAAGAGATGAGTTTGAAATGGACAGCTGAGCCTGGGGGAGAAGGGAGGGATGTCTGCAGATCAACAAGTGCTGTAAGCAGATGAGCAGAGAATGACTGCAATTTCATAGACAACATCTGAGGAAATACCTAAGCTTCAGGTTCACCACAAGCCAAGTGAAGGTTCTAGGGAAGTCTCATGGTATGTTTGTTATTCTCCAACTTTTCTACACGTGTTTATGAGTGGCCTCATCAGAAAGACTCCTGAGTGGATTCCCTGCTGCCCTGCCAAGGCTGGACCCACGCTCCAGTGAGCCTGGGGGGAGGCTGCAGAAGACCCAGACACAAAAATACCTTTGCAAAGCTTGGCCCAGCTTAGAGTTTTGTATAAATCCTTTCTCTGGCCTCAACCACTGCTCACATGTGTTAGCACACATCCTGCCTGCTGACACCTTCCTGCAGGTGAAGGCGAGATCAGGGAAAGTGTTCGAGATGGAAGCTCATGGTGGATAAAGAGAAAAGCTGCTGCCAAGGTGGCTCTGAAACCTTCTCCTTTCCCCATCTGCCTTTTGAGCTGGCAGAGCTCTCCGCAGTGTCTGTATTTTCATCTGGCAGGTTGTGAAGGGCAGAGGGAGGAGGAGGAGGAGAAATGGTGAGGTTTGCAGCGGTTATTATTCTCCCTAGCGGCAAGCTGTGTTTGTCTTTGGGGAAAGGTGACTGTTGCACGCTTTTGTGACATCAAGTTAGCTCTTGGAATGTTTAAAATAATAGGAAAAACGCATTTCCCATTGACTTTTTTTTTTTTGGGAGCAGCTTGCACATTTCTGCAAGCAGATGGTATGATGTATATTAAATTATCACTTATGTCGGGGGGCTTATTTTAAGGATGGAAGTGTCGTCTCTTGGTATTTGTGCCAGAACTGCTCATCCCCAAACCAGAATTTTTGTATCCTTCCAGCTATCAAAAAACATTTGAAGGGACACACCTTTCCCAAAGATAGGTAAAAACTGTATTGTGTTCTTTTTTTTTTTTTTTCCATCTTTTAATGAAAAAGGAAAGCAATTTTTAAAATCCCCTTTATAAAAGAAGAGTCCAAATTGGCATCAATTGAAGCAAAGGCAAATGTCCCCCAGACCTCATTGTAAATCTCCTCCACTTGGGTGAAGGTTCACATTGACGAGCAGTGACAACATGAATAAGTAGTGCAAACATCACTAGTAAAGACCAAAAAGTCTAAAGTAAATGCTGAGTCATCAGCAATATTTATAACCTCCCACACTCAGAATAGAAGATACCAAGGGACTGCAATTACAGAGATATGACAAATGTTGAATTTTTAATGACTCCAGCTGTAGGACACTTCATCGTCCAAGAACACTGCTGCTGAAAGTCACAACCTTTGTTTAATCTGGGTATGTTGGTTGTAAGTTATGCTCTGTCCAGTTTGTCCATAAAAAGTATTGCTATTGACTACCTGAAAAGTTATGCCTGGTTTTGCAGCTATCCATATCCCATTTTTCCCCTGTTCTCTCCATAATCTGGTTGTACAATAGACCACTTTCCTCTATTGCTTCCAACCTTCTTACACTCATTCTGATGCCTTATATCATACAATTGTCAAAGTATCTGATGATCTGGACCTGTACCTTCCTGTACCTGCTGCATAGCAATACACTGTGCAGGAATTCCAATAAAGAACGGAATCAAAAGTCAGTACATCCCATGGATGATAAAGAAGATAATTTAAGAGGCAGTCAGATATATTTTACATATGCTGTTAATTTATTTTCTTCCAAACAGAATATTACCTGGCATTTAATTTCCCTCAAGAATCCAGATGCTGCCAGGAAATGTCCTGATATTTTTGTTTAAAGCCGAGAAGCATTTCAGGTGCCTCTTAATCCATTTTATTATGATTTCTCCAATGAAACTATCTCAAATACACAACCTTTCCCTTTACATCAGCACCTGAGTGCATTTTGCCAAGCAATGACAGGCTGTGCTGCATATCTATTCCCAGAAGAGCTTTCTGTGTTGCAATTCAATAATCACCGTTATTGCTGGATGCCAGAGCAAAAAAGAAGATATCTGTGGTCAAAGCCCTAAACATTTCTCATCACCTTTAATGAAATACTAGGTTGGTTTTTTGTTTTTTTTTTTTTATTTTCACATGCTTTTCTTATGCACGGAGATGAGGAAACAGCTCACGTTTCATAAAGATCATCTGGGAGCAGATGAAGTGCCTGGTTCGCAGGAGCTGCCTGCTGCAGTGGAGGAAGGAGCCCACGAGAGGGCCCAGGGATGCAGCCTCCAGCCCTGGACCAAGCACCAGCCCTGGGAAGGAAGATGCTGGGTAGGGCGAAGCAGGGCAAGCTCATCTGTTCAATCACATTCACCATACTCCTTAAAACACCTCATGTAAGGCAAGCAAATAAACAAGCAGGCCAAACAACATCAGCTTTTATTGCTGTGCATAGGATCACGCATGTATTTTTAATCTTTTACTTGCCTATTTCTTACAAACTTTATTAATACCAGAGAATGTGGCTGTGTGCTGATATACGATAGCACTTAAAGCTTATGAAGCTCCCTTTCAGTTTTATAGTGTCGGCACAGCAGGCTCTGCTGAGCACCACATGAGCACATTTATAAAAAGCTTATTACAGCATATAGCTCAAGAGCTGGTTTTTTTTTTTTTTTTAGCCCTGTATGGGAAACCAGCCCTATTAAATATGATTATTTCCTTTAGTAGGGCAGCGTAAACAACTCTGGCCATTTGTTTTTATAAAGTCATCAGTGCCACTGCATACAAGCCAGTGCTGAATGACAAAGCCAAGGGATCTACTAGACACTGCGCTTAAAATCACTGCTGGAGCATGTTTACGCTGCGTAATTTTCCACCAAAAAAGTTAATTGATTCCATTAGCTTTTTTTAAATTTCTAATTAATTTTTTTATTGTGCTGTTTTGCTGTCAGATGAAATCAGAATCACAAAGAAAGCCACAATATTTTGATCAAGTGTATACCTATGCACACGAGCAAAACAGGCTGCCAAAAATACCTGTTAGCTGACATGTCATACTTTCCCACTATCTAATCTATTACAAGTCAGCCTGCTAGGAAAGAATAACCTTACTTTATTTATAGAAGTGATCTTTTTTACAGATTTTGAACACATTCTGTGTTATCTGCAGAATTTCTTATGGGAGATGATAAAGAAAATCCAGTTATACACCATTTAATTTTATTTGTAAGAGAGATCACATCAGTACCTCCAGCAGAGCACTGGGCTGTGCAGCTGCCTTAGTAAAACCTTACCCCAAAGTATAGGGACAGTTTAGATGTTATCATTGCTTATTTCTTCACTATGGATAGTTTAAATAAATAAAAGTCCTTAATAACAGTTTAGCCATTTTGTTTGGATTTATGTGAATGTACTTAGGACTTTCAATGACTTGGAAGAACTTGAAGAAGATAAATATTTTAGCAAATATGAACTTGGGGTTCAGGAAGGGAAAAAAGGTCTTAGTAAAGGAGGGAATAAATCTGGAGGACTATGAGATCATAAGGAAAATCTGGAGTGGGGAATGTAAAATACTTCACGCTGGAGAACGTGAAGGATATTGTACTAGATAGCCAATTTATTTTGGAACAGCTAGTCAATGTGTAATATGGGTCATCTTTATGGGCTGAAATTTGCTTTAAAATTCTGCAGGTTTTTTTAGGTAAATAAAGGAAACCATTTCTGCCTAATGACAGTTATCAAAGAATCAAGCTATCAACTCTAAGCTACTCACCAGGGCACTTGACGTGAGTTGAATGAAATAAACCTCTCTGGAGAACAGTCCATCCTATCTGCTCCACTCTCCTATTTTCAAATGGGATGAATTATGTTCTTTGTTTGCTACAGAAAACATGTCCAGCTTGGATGGGATGTTGTACTTCTGAACACCTAAAGTCAGGTGATATCACTGCCATCCAAAATTATTTTTTCTCTGCCCTCACCTGTGGTGATTTATTTATATTCATAAAATCCATCCTGCAAAACAAGAGTTCAGGGTGAGAAAAACACAGAAACCCCAAACTGAACTGTACAGAAAATATGGAGAAATTTATTACCAAAGTTACAGCTTTACCAAGAGAAGGGCTGTGTCACAATGGCCTCCAAGCAGTGAAATCCCTGTTAAAATTTCAGATTTTAGGCCAGGAACAATGCTAATGACAATCTCACCTGAAATGTGCAGTGCTGGCCACTGAATGCACCCTGTGATTTGCCCTCTCCTAAATTGGAACATGACCTACAGAATATTATGTACCACAGTGGGAAACCTTGATTTAAAACCCCCAGGGCTTAGCCTCAGCTGCTGGTAACTTCTCTTAAGCCCAGGAAATTCATGGAGATTTAAGAAGCCACATCATTGAAGGAGACATCTGCTAACTCTTGGGCTACCAGCTACCTGGCTGCTAGGTGACAATTCAGTTCTAGCAGGTGTTTGCAGCTCTGTAGGACACAAACTCCGTGGTGACAGACAACCCTGCACAAAGGTGTTTGACTTTTTGAGGCTGGGTAGGATTTGGCTTATGATTTGGGGATGTTTTAGGTGTCTACATATGCACGGGGAACCTAAAGTCTGAAGACAGGTGAGAGTTTTCTGTTTGAGTCACTGGAAACTGGAGTGAATGAGCTCCTAAACCAGTGATCATTTCTCAGCTGAATTTCTCTGCTCACACTGCTGATAGGACTTCTTGCAGCTGTTCTCATATGGGGGCTGAAAGCCCTTTGAAATGCTCTACAGCATCAGAGGCTTCCATGTGGAACTTCTAGACAGGACACAAGATGTTTGTGAGACCTGTGCCAACCTGGAGGAGTGTCTGAAGTACAGGTGATGTGCCCCAGGGCATCACACACGGTGCATAAGCACAGACAGCGACACTGACCAGCACTGACCAGCTCTTCGGTGCCCACCGTGAGCTCAAAACCTGATTCACCCAGAGACAGATGGGCAAACACCAAAATGTAGGTGTCTCCATCACCTTGGCTTGTGTGAACGCATGGGGACTGCTTATAAAGATGCACCTTGGAAGGAAACAAGAGAACCAAGGGTTTTATCTACCAATAAGAAAACTTGCAGGTAGCTTGACTCTTGCATTTTTTTTTTTTCCCCATGATTGCTACAGTGCAACATTAAAATAAAGAACCTGTGTGAAGAGGCTGCTTGTACCCTGCGTTGTCACCTTCTCCCTGGCACATATGGCAGACTGTTCTGTGAAAGTGCCCATTGTTTTTGACATCCCTCTGTAAATCCCAAATCACTGCATTATTCTTAGGTATAGTGCTGATGACTCTTCTACATCAGTTCCATTCTTAGTATCATTCATGTAGCTTAATCTGTATCTAAATGCTCATCTAGATCCCAAATGGATTGACTTCCCCACCTCTCTCTAGAAACTGCCTCGTGTAGATTGCTTTACTCTATTATCATCTTGGCTGTTCTTCTGGGGTAACAGATACAGCTGTTGACACAGGAATTCAGGTCTCGTTTCCAAGAATTGTGGCGCTTAAAGCATCCAGTTCCCTTGATTGAAAACCCTTAGAACCAGCTCATCTCTTTTTTTTTACTGAAATTGGGGAAGCAGCAGGTTTGTTCTGATGAAAATAAGTGCTTTTTTCCAGCAATCCCGTTACCTGTCCAGTCACAAAATGTGATTGCAGCGAGGCAATCACTGTAAGGTCAGTGTGCTTCCAGTGATGTCATGTCAGCATCACTCCTCATCTCCATTATTTGACATTTTTATCAATTATGGAGAACATGGAAAATGATTTCCAACTGTTAGCAGCTGACTCCAAAAGTGACAAAGACAAGGGACTGGTATAAGTCTATCCTAGTAATTTAAATAGTGTTAAGGACTAGGCATAGAACACAATTTTCTTTATATCTGCCATAATCATCTACATATTTCTGTACATTCATAACACATTCCTGAAGAGTCCTTGGGAATCTCAGCAGTGTTTATCTCTGCGGCTGGAAGGTCTTACGCTGCCCTTGGGTAGATGAAAGCAAAACCAAGCAGGAATCAGGAAACCACATTACATCAAGACTTGCTTTGGCGTGACCAGCACCAGAATGCTGTGTTCATTATTCACGTCTTCATCAAAGTGAAACAAAAAATCAGGAAGTATCTCATTTGAAAACCTAGAGAGGGTACAGAGAAGTGCAATGACAATACTTAGAGAATAAAAAAATGTACTTCACTGTGATGGAGTCCCAAAGTCCTGTTTATCTGATCTTGAGGGATGACTGCAGTCTACAGCAGTTAAGTTGGATAACAAAAGTGGATAAAAGAAATCTCTTCATTCTAGGAAAGATAAGCCAATATTTAATGGGTGGGAGCTAAAGCTAGCCTAAAATTAAGATGCGTATTTTTAACAGTAATCAAGCACTGAATAATCCACGAAATGCCTTAATCTAGGCTTTTGTTTTTGATATACTTAATTCAACCTACGTGTTCATACACATAAAGTCTGCTTTTAAGTGCGAAGCATAGCACACAATAAATAAAAAGATAATCATGTTCTGCTGCTTGCTTGGACAGGCAAATCCATATCAAGAAAACTTTTAAAAGTTAGAATGTTATTTTCTGACTCTCCCACCTCAACCTGTGGAATGAGAGAAGGGGACAGTTGCCACTTTCCTGAAATGTAAGTGGGATTTATCTGATTTCAAAAGTATTCTGTTTCCATGGAGCAAAGAAGCACTAAGCACTTCTGAAAATCAGGTTTTTATTTGTTAAGTGGCATGATGGCTTATTACTATTTAATACTTTGGCTCCAGTTACGAAGCTGGAACAGAGTGTGTGAAGTGCCATACAAACACAGAATGAAAGACTGTTTCCTGCCCTTAATAGCTGTAATCAGAATGCATCAACAGCCCCGCTGTCACTGCTCTAACCACTGTTTTAGCGTCCCACCGCCAATCTTTCCCTGCCCTGCTCTGCTATCAGCCTCACAAGCGAAGCAGCTGAATGCAGTGGTGACAAAGCAATTTTCCCCCTAAGAATTAATGTACCTGCAAGGACGTTTCTGATTTAAGAGATACACACCGTATAAATACACAGGGACAACATGTATGGCATGGGATCATCCGAGCGGAGACAAGGCTGGCTTTTCAGCAGCTGGCATTTCAGAGCACATTAGGGCTCTGGAAGATCTCAGCCACTTCATCTGCGAGGCTGAATAGCCAAACATTAGTCTGTTTTTCTGCCCTTCACCTCTGACTGACCTCGATTCATGCATGGAAGACAGGCAATGAAAATGTAATCGCTCACAAAGAGGCAGCAAGGATGCTCACAGGAAAAGATCTGGGCTCACAGGTAGATACATCCACTCTTAGAGGAGAATTGCATTGCCTTCCATCATGACATTAACAGAGGCATATTTTAGAAACACATTCTGGGCAGACAGCTGAGTGAGTATAGATAAATATGGTGAAACAGAAATGGAGACCAGTTATTAATACCAGTCAGTATAAACCAGGGGACATCATCATCTTTAGTGGCTTCTTACAAAGTAAGAAAGAGCTGGGAAATGTCAGCACAACTATAAATGAGAGAACAGCTAATTAGGTGAACATGTTTTAAATGAAACACTTTGTTATCAAGCACTTCTGGTTCTTACTAACACGTACTAAGTATCACATTTATTTATCACATGCATCTCTATATTCACTCTTTCTTTATTTAATGGATTTTCTTCAGGTTCTTGCAAGATTTTTTTTGGAGGTCACCTGAGGTCCTCTCTGGTCCTGATCTCAATGATTCTAACTAATCAAAATTTAACAAAACTTGAGAAACAGACTGCAATCTTGGGACTGTTTGTGCTCAAAGAGGATGCTGTTCACCTTTGAAACACAGAACAGCAAATCTGAAAACAGGAATGTGACAGTTTGCCTTCCAGGTTCCCATTTGAATTCTTAATTTTAAAGAAAGCCTGTCTCCTAAAACAAGAATTTCCTGCTTCTCTAGACTCTTTTAGGAGCATCTGGGAATTCTCAATATTGCCATCAATATCTCCTTTATAAATATGAATTAAATTCTATGTCTCAAGATTATCACATCCATGTCAACTCCAGCATGATTGCAGGCTGAATGGAACTGCATTCCTTTGTCATAGACCATTTTGGAGAGAATTATCTGGCCTTCCTCTCACAGACAAGGCACTAGCCTGTGGTTTTATCATCTTCTCTCCTATTCAGCCAACAATCCAACTTTTTCAACCCCCTCCAGATCAATTCTGCATTGAATTACTATCATTTCTTCTCTATAACTTCTATGCTGCTTCTTCCTTGTGCATTATCTTTTCCCATACTCCGACATCCTCAGTGCAAGACCTATGCCTAGTTCACAAATCCCCTTTGCAGGGTTTTGTAAAAATTCCCCTTCTATTGACCAAGACTAAATGCGTTAAATGAGTTTTAATTATTTGAAAAACAAAACCCCATTGTTCTATAAGTCTTCTCCATTAGAAACGTGGTGCTGTCACACGTTCAATACGCATTGCATTACTCCTAAAGATAGGTGGGGTATTTTCCAGAAGTACTTACACTCTGCTCACTTTTTGGTTTTATATTTTTATTGCAAACATACAGTGATCTCTGGAGACACACACTAGAGTGCCTTCATCAAAAAGTACTCAGCAAGACTGGCATGACACAGTACATTGGCTACATATAACACTGGGGAACGCTGCATAAACCAACGACGAGAAAACTGGGGGAAAAAAAGAGAAAAAAGAGGTTATTTTACAATAAATCATATTACTGCATGATGAGATTGTGCAGTATGTTTTGCTGAGTGCTTGCACCACCTTTTTCCCCTCAACAGCACGGACAAGCCGGGGGCGATGTGACATGCATACATACCCCATGAGGTAAAAACCCCTCCTGAGGCAGAGTCCCTGCAAAAACACATTGGGTGCAACTGTGCAGGGAGACTGCACAGGACGGAGCATCTCATGTAGGCATTTACAGGCCAGAGGAAGGCCAGGGACGAGGTTAAGCAGGCAGAGCTCAAGGACAGGGCTACTTTTGGGTGGGCGCCTGCAGGTAAACCACGAGCAAGGGCCGCCAGTACGGCTCATGGGGTGCCTGCACCCCTCCGAGCTCACAGCCACAAGGGCAAACCGCTTCGGGGCGCAGGGAGGCGGCTGTCCCCTCCACAGCACCCACCCCCCGGACACACCAGCGGGCAGGGTTGGGGGGCTGCCCCCTCCATAGCCCCCAGCGCCCAGGGAACGGGCCGCCCGCCCCCTCCATAGCCCCCAGCGCCCAGCGAACGGGCCGCCCGCCCCCTCCATAGCCCCCAGCGCCCAGGGAACGGGCCGCCCGCCCCCTCCATAGCCCCCAGCGCCCAGGGAACGGGCCGCCCGCCCCCTCCATAGCCCCCAGCGCCCAGGGAACGGGCCGCCCGCCCCCTCCATAGCCCCCAGCGCACAGCGAACGGGCCGCCCGCCCCCTCCATAGCCCCCAGCGCCCAGCGAACGGGCCGCCCGCCCCCTCCGCCCGTCCCAAGGGTCAGTGCGCGCCGGGCCGCTCACCCCTCCCCGCCCGCTTCCCCTCAGGGGCGATGCCGACAGCGCCGCGGCGCTTCCTCCGGACGCTCTGCAGCTCCATCTTCAGGATGGGCGACTCGGCCTCCCGGCTGCCGCAGAAGGAAGAAGCGCTCCCCGGCAGGACCCAACGCATCCCGGTGGCAGGTAGGGACCGACCCTTCCCCGCCGCCGCCCCCCTCGCCCCATGGCGGGGGAGGGGGAGCGGAGATCCCCTCAGCCGGAGAGGCGGCGCGTGCGCACGGCCTCCCCCGGGGCGGGCGGGCTCCGCTGAGGCGCCTGCGCTCAGGGCCATGGCGCATGCGCGGCCCCGTCCGTGTGCCTGAGGGGGGTGTCATGGCGGCGGGGGCGCGGGGCCGTGAGGCAGGGCCGGGGTGGGGGGCTTCAGGCGAGAGGGTGCTTTGGGAGCCCTCTTGTTTCCTGATTTAGCTGCGAAGTGGCGTTTCCTCTGCGCTTCTCGTGAGAATAGGATTTAATCGTCTACCCGAGCAGCCCACCAGCACAGACCTGTTTTGGCCAGATATGAGTTTTCTGTTTAATTTGTATGTCCATAGTGGCCCTGATCAGCGTTTGAAACAGATTTCCCTTACTTTTCATTTTTCTGTTAAATAATAATAACTAAAAACAATGCCGAAGCATGGTGTGGATGTTCATACCTCAACAGCAGCAAAGTGTTTCTAAGTTCTTAATGATTCCTTCAGTGGCTCTCCAGTATTCTTCCTTTTTGTTTGCAATAAACATGTGCTGTCAGGTAAGGAAAGTAGCAACCTAGAATTAGGAAGCAATTTTGCCTTTTGTCAGCCCTCCTAGGAACTGAAAGCATGGCAAGACTACTGTCTTCATCCTTCAATAGGAGTTACAGTGGTGTGTAGATGCTTTTACACGTCATTCTCCATTGTACAAGGTGGTTATTTATGTGTGTCTTCGCTCCAGGCACCTAAAGTCCCTAACAAAACCTGTGAACTTGGGGGAAATAAGATACTGAAATACATAAAGTACATAACTGCTGGTGGGAGGATAATAAATGGACGATGAGCCCAGTGAAAGAAGTGTTGGAGAGCATAGTAAAATCTTACATTGTGTAGATATTTGGTAAAGTGCTGGAGGTAAAGAGAAGGTAGCGGTGAAATTAAAGGTGTCAGGAAGAATATTGCGTGGGACACGGAGAAGGTGGACTCAAAGGAGGGCGCAGAGATGGGATTGATGTCGTTAGGGTGATGAACTCTAGAGATGACACCATGAGTAGCACATTGCCTGGATTAAAGTAGCACCTTCATGTTGCTTGTGGATAAAAGTCTGGACAGAAGATGCACTAAGTCCATTTTATGCTCTGTGACTCCATAGGTAGAATAATTTTGTGCTGCTGTACAAAAAGCATCCTCATAAGGCCAAATATGATTTTTTTTCTATTTTATTTTCTATTTTCTATTCTACGACTAAGCATGATATTATGTATTTACTTTCAGAAAAGAATGGCAATTAAAATTTTAACATGGCATAACATTTACTAAGTGACATTTCTTTTGTTTAAATTGCTCTTAGGTTGCAGAATTAGAGGAGTGTTGGTTGGAAGGGTGCTCTGTGCCAGTGCTGAGCTACCTTCCAGTCGGAGTGTTTGTGTCCAACGTGAATGTCTTATGGCAGAGTTAGTGGCTGCTGTCCTTTCCAATACTGTCTGGTGCTGTTGAGAGGGTTTGGCTGTCTCGTCGTTCTCACTCCTTCTTAAGCTGCTGTAAGATTGTCCCTGAGTTTACCCTTCACCAGCTGAAACAGCCAGCTTCTGTGAGCTCTGTAGGTTTATGTGCTATAGGCTGCTGACCAGCTTGCCCATTGACCTTGCAGACCCTTGCCATTTTATTAACGTCTCTCTTAAAATGAGGACTCAAAACTGAACGCACTATTCCGGGTGGATTCTTACCAGTAGAGCAGAGAGGAGGTGTTTTATCCATACTCTGCTCTCCATGCTCCTTATAATGCAGCCCAGTACACAGTTTGCTTCGTTTACAAGAGCTCGTTGTTAGCTCATATTTAACCTGGTATCCAACATAATTGCAGGTCCTTTCCAGGAGGGTCAAGATTGTCTTGCACTGGTGCAGAACTTGTACTTCTCCTTGCTGACCTGTGTGATGTTTTTGTTGGTGTACACCTGAAATTTTTCAAGATCCCGTTGGTCTGAAGCTCTCTTGTTTGGTGTGTCTGCTCTCGTCCTGTTTAGCATTGCCCTCAAATTTGCTGAACGTGTTTTCTGTCACATCATTCATGTTATTGTTTAAGATATTGAATGATATTGGCCCTAGCATCAGCCCCTGGAGTAACCTGCTACACAATGGACATCAAGATATTGATCACTGCCTTTTGAGTCTGCTCGTCCTGCCAGTTTTTGTCATGTCTAGTGCCTAGCAGTCTGCTCTTGCAGCCAGTACTTTCACAGCTTCCAAATGCAAATGCTGTAAGAGATGGTGTCAGAAGCCCTGGTAAAGTCAACATGTGTTACATCCGCTGCTTTGCCCTCATCTGCATGGCCAGTCATTTCATTGTAAAAGGCAACCTGGCTGGTTGAGCATGATTTGCCTTTGTTGACTGTTCCCTATTAATTTCTTGTTCTCTTTGTGTTTGGAAATAATTTCTAAGAGGACATACTCCATGAGCTTTCCTGGGACTGAGCCGAGGCTGAGCATCCTCTGGCTCCTCAATCCTCTTTTTGCCTTCATGAAGCATGGCTGTTGCTGTCGGCCATACCTCGTCAGCAGACATCTCCCTCAGTCACCGTGATTTTTCTAGATACCATTATATCTAGGTCTGTCATGGTGTTCCGATTGTCACACCAGCAAGCTTGCCTCACAGCTCTGGAAGAACTCCACGTGGCTCCTTGGATTTGAACCCATTTAAGTAGTCATAACCCATTTTTCCTCACATTACTGCTTTTCTTTCTGACTGTACCAGTGCATGCAGAGGTTTCGGAGCAGTCTTTGTTTCTGAAGACTTAGGCAAAAGAGGTGTAGAGTACTTCAGTCTTTTCTGTACTACTTCTAAGCTCTCTTTCATATTCCTCAATGCATCTAGATTTTCTCTGAGCTTCTTTTCAGTCTTGTAATTTTTGTGGCATCATTTCTTATTACCATTTATGTCCCTAGCTAGTTTTAATTCATGGTCTAGTGGTTTAATGGTTAGGAATATGATGGGATAAAGGTTGGACTTGATGACCCTGGAGGTCCCTTCCAACCATAATTATTCTATGATTCCAGCACTGGCCTTTCTGATTTTGTGTCTGAATGTCTAGGCAATGCTTTTACGTGCCTCCTTTGTTGCTTGTAATTGTTTCCCCTTGTATGCTCTCTCTTTGCATTTTAGTTCATTAAGCAGCTCTGTGTTTCTGATGGAGTTCCCAGTTTTTCTGCATGATATTTTGTTCCTTAGTTCTCTTAGAAAGTTTTTGCCAATATTCAGACTACCCTGAAGGGTACTTTCTCCCTTTCATAGCCTCTCAGGGGCCTCTGCCCAGAAATTCCCTAAATAAGGCAGAGTCTGATCTCTGAAAGTCCAAACATAAATCTGCAGTTTACCTTTCTGGTTGTCCTTTGGATCCTGAACTCTGTCATGTTGGGGTCAATGCAGCTCTCCACCATCTGCTGCTGCAATGCCACCAGTTCTTCCCTGCTTCTGAGCAGCCAGTCAGCAACCAACTCTTATCCCTGGTGGTGCCTCTGGCACTTTTGGTATGAAATTGTCACTAGTGCAGCTTCCTGAATTGCTTGTACAATTTGCTGTTACCTTCCCAGCAGACATCTGGGAACTGAAATCTCCCAGGAGGACCAGAGCCTGCAGTCTGGAGACTTCTGCTAGCTCTTGTAGAAAGCCTCATCCACTTACCTCCTCTTGGTCAGCTGCTCTGTACCAGACCCCAAACCACACCATCTCCAGTGTTTCCCCTCTGATCTTGACTTGGAGACTCTCAGCAGCCGTGACTTCACACTGGAGTTCTGTGCTGTCAAGGAGTTTGTTTCAGTAGAGTGCAGCTCTGTTCTCCTTATATACCCTGTTCCCATCCATGGCACTGCTCAAGTTGTGTGTGCTCTGCCAGGTCTCCGATTCTGATCACATCATAGGTCTGTGACCAGATTTGGACATCTGAGTCTTCTGTGTGAGCCAAACTCTGCCTTAGTGTGCAGATACTTGAGGAAAACATCTGCCAGCCCTTTCTTTTAAGTGGTAACTATCACTGATCCTAAACCAGTGACCCAAGGTGTCCATCTTGTTCATCTTCAATGGTGTTGAGGGCCTCTAACTGCTTCCTAGGTGAAGAGCTGTAGAGCATTTAGCTTCTTGTCTGTGCGGTCTCTTCGAAGACCATGTTGATCTCCTCCTCCTCCCTGATGCAATATAATGTGCTCATTTTTTTCTTGCAGCTCCATCCCTTGTGCTGCAGTGATTAGGTCTGCCACAGCCACTTCTCAAAGGTGAAGCTGCTACCAATGCTGTGATCCCCATGGAGGAGCACCAGGCTCTCCTCACTGCCTGAGACCACTCTCAGGAGTTCAGTCCAGAGGGAGACTGCTGAAGTACCAGAGGTGTCTGGGCCAGGGCATTGTGTCCTAGAAGGTGTTTACAGCAACTGAGGGTTTTCTTCTGCAAACAGCACTTCTGGGCTCTCTATGTGCCTCCTTCACATTGCATTAATTGGATTGTACCCACTTGAACATCCTGGTCCCAACGCTCCAAATTCCTGATGCTTTCTGGGTGTGAGATGGGTGTGATTGTGCTCTGCCCCCTGGTGAGATCTGTTGGTTGGTTTCAGCTTCAGCTTGAAAGTCACATTTAATCGAGTCTTGTGAAAAGCTAAATTGCATTTCTGTTCCTTTGTAACTCACTGACCATGGGACTGAGAGACTTGATCTTGTCTGTGCAACTTCTTTTTGTTTTATTGTAATTTAGGATCCGAGTGTAAGAAAATTACACAGTTAAATTTTGTGTATTATACGGATTTCTGTGAAGTGACTGGAGGTTGTTGGTTTGTGACACACAGGGTTCTGTTTGACAAAGTCAGTTAAACAGGGATAAAATACCCTACTGTGAGCAGAAAACAATATAAACGTTAGTAAGCTTGACTTACTCTGTGATCAGGTTGGATTTACCTGATCTTCAATGGATTTCCTAATTTGAGAATTAGGGTTTGTTTTTCCTTCCAGTAGAGCTGCTGTGTTCATTTTTGAAAATTATTTCTTTCATATGATTTTTGTATAATTATTTATATATTTCTATATTTTTATTTTCTGTTTAATTATTTTACAGCACAACCATATAGTATTTATTACTTCTGCCTTTCTAATATAACTCTAGTTTTCAGAATTAGTTACATTAGTGCTGAAATATGGCTGTGTTTTACAAATACATGAGTATATATTGCTTACACTGTTTAATTGACTATTTTATTTTATGGTAGTGGCAGAAGCACTAGTCAAGGAGCCCTAATAACATAGAGGGAACCTCCTGTGCAAAACATTGTATAATAACACACATGCACAATTTTTTTCTGCTAGATAGCTTGATATAGGCTTGATATAGGAAAGTACAGTAAATGAAGAGAATTTTTTGTCCCATTGGTGCCAATGAGTAGTGTCAGGAAATACCTTCTCTCTCTGTGGTCTCAACTGTGTTCCTAGCAGAGGTACTTGCATTGTAACATACTCATCTGTAGTGGGTTAACTTTTTTTGAGGCAGTAAAGGTACAGCTCATGAGTAGACAGCATTACAATTGTTTAAACCTATTAAACCTCTTAGCTTTATATTTGTAGATTAATAGAGCAATAATTACAAACGTGGAAGAGGTCATGGTGAACTCTGGTCTGACCTTCTGTGTGAAAAAGAGCACAGCATTTCCATGAATTAATTCTTGCTCGAATCAGATCATGCAATTTAAAGAAAACATTGATTAAAAATGGTGTTTGACAGAGAAACCACTGCAAAATTTCATAAATTGTTCCGATGTTTCACAACTCTCTCCATTAAAAAGGTGCATATTTTGAATCACCTTGTTATATTTTAACTTCCAACCATTGCAGCTTGGTACAGTTTTCTTCATGAAGATGAAAACCCACAGTAATATGTATTTTCTGGTTTTCATGAAATACATTTAGATCAAAATTAAATTGCTGGTTAGCCTATTTTTTTAAAAAAAGCAGAGATTTTAACCAGACATAAACCAAGCAAAGTGAATTTTTATTCTGTCACCAGAAGGCACATTTTCAATAATTTATTAATTTTTGTTTCTTTTCCTTAAACTGTCATGAATTACTTAAGGTCTTCCTTGAGTTTTGGATATTGGAAGTAGACACAGGATTTTACTAGTGTTAGTATTGACTGCAGTCTTGTTCCTCCTCAATATTTTCCTGTTTGTGTCCCAAAGGATAACTAACTTCTTGGGTTAAAGTGTTGCACAAGAGCTTTGTGTTTAAGTGATGGACTCCAGCATACCTAAGAGCTTTTCAAGTCATTGGTGTAGTGTCTGTTTCTATTTTTAACTTTATGAATGGATCTGCATTTGCTTCGACTATTTGATTTAATTCCAAGTCTGCATATTTTACATTAAATTCATATGACAGTGAATTTGAGTTCTGTGTGGAATTAGTACTTCAACTTGACATACTGAACTCAAGAAAAAGTTGCACTAAGTGTTTTTGCTGAGACATCTGGAGAAGAATGTGGCTAGTAAATAGGAAATTGGGATTTTGCTGGGTTTTTAGTCTCACCCTCATTGTTTTATTATTGTCTTCAGATGTAGCAGGAATATTTCAGTTTTAGTTAGAATCGTGCCTTGGTTGGAAAAGACCTCTAAGATCAGAGGAGTGGAGCACCTCTCCTATGAAGACAGGTTGAGGGGGTTGGGGGTGTTCAGCCTGGAGAAGAGAAGATTCTGGGGAGACCTTAGAGCACCTTCCAGTACCTGAAGGGGCCTACAAGAAAGCTGGAGAGGGACTTTTGACAAGGACATGGAGTGACAGGATGAGGGGTGATGGCTTTAAACTGGAAGAGGAGAGATTGAGATGAGATATTAGGAAGAAATTGTTGGCTGTGAGGGTGGTGAGACACTGGCCCAGGGTGCCCAGAGAAGCTGTGGCTGCCCCCTCCCTGGCAGTGTTCCAGGCCAGGTTGGATGGGGCTGGGAGCAACCTGGGCTGGTGGGAGGTGTCCCTGCCCATGGCAGGGGGGTTGGGACAAGATGAGCTTTAAGGCTCCTTCCAGCCCAGACCATTCTATGATTCTATGATCATCAAGTCCAACCATATTGTTAAAACAAATTCATGATCTTTGAGTGAAAGGGTGGCTCTGCCTAAATTCAGTTAATCTGGGACGTGGTGCTCAGGGGGATCTTACTGATGTGTATGAATAACTGATGGGAAGGAGTAAGGGGGATGGAGACACACTCTTCCCAGTGGTGCCCCACTCTTGGATGGACAAGAGGTAACATGCACAAACTGAAATGCGGGAAATTCCGTTTCAACACAAGAAGATGTTTTTTTCTCGTAGGTTGGTTAACAGTGGGACAGGTTGCCCAGAGAAGTTGTAGGAGGTTGGAGCCAGACCCTCAAGTCTGCTCTCTTTTTGCCCACACTACTTTTGCATTTCTGCTTGTGTAACAGTGTGACCTGTTGCAGAGGATTGCAGGATACTCCAAGCCCAAGTGCTTAGAATATACTTCTGAAAGGTGTGTCAGGTTTCCCCAGGCTGAGTGGAGGTGTTTTTTCTAAAGGATGTACTGAAGTTTTACACCAGGGATCACTTGCTCTTCTTTCAGAGACATGCTTCTTGACCTTAAATCTATGCAGAATGTGAACAGGTATTTTATGGGAACTGCTGTACTCTTCCTATTCTGTCCCCTACCTGCTGAAGTAGCACTTGCATTTCACAGTGTATATACAGATTGGATTCCACCCCAATTGACTGTGTATGCATGAAGAATAAGATACCTTATATTCTTACAGGGAGTTTATTTCACCAGGGATTTTAAACAAGATGATTTTAGGTATCATATGTCCTGTTAGGAGCCATTCAGTTGATTTCTAATGTTACATTAGTTCTTTTGAAGCTTAGTAGTTTCCAAACACAGTAGCAATAAATGGACATTTAGAAGCAGAACTAACCCTTCAAATGGGTTTGCTTCTCTTCCTGTTTGTTGTAGTGGAATTTCTGTCCGTGCTAATCTTTTTTACCATTCTTAAAACACCCAAAAGAAATTATTGTGGACAAACTAGTGGCCTGTGATCTGAATACTTTCAGATCCTACCCTTGGAGGAGGTGGATGATGGGACTGCGTACGCTGCCATCGGCACGTGGAAAGGTGCTAGGGCTAAAACTTTCCTTATGCATGTTCATGGCCTGGTACAAAGACTTCCCAGTGGAATTTGATCCCTATGTTCATGGGATCATCCAGTGATTTTCTCCATAGTTAGTGAATCTTTGTTGTCATTAAAGTTTAAATTATAGTTTCTTGAAATGATATAGGGGCATTGCACTGACCAAGTGTCCTGAGCGTCACTGAGCTGTGATCATTGAATAACTTATTCTGAAATCATCAGTACTTTCTAACCAAGGGTGGCAGCAACATAGAGAACTGCTGGATGGGCCAGCCTGATCCCTTGATGCTTGTGAATTAATACATCATGGAAATCACACAGAATCACACAGAATCATCTAGGTTGGAAAAGACCTTGAAGATCATCGAGTCCAACCATCAGCCCAACACTGACAATCCTCAACTACACCATATCCCTGAGCACTATGTCAACATGACTCTGAAACACCTCCAGGGATGGGGACTCCCCCTCTACCCTGGATAGCCCCTTCCAATGTCTGACAACCTGTTCTGTGAAGAAATACTTCCTAATATCCAATCTAAACCTCCCCTGATGCAACTTGAGGCCATCACCTCTTGTCTTATCGCTTGTCCTATCTCCATGTTCTTGTAGCCTCTTTGTACAGTGCAGAATTAGGGAGAAAAACCTGGTACCTTATGCTGCTTGTGTGTCTGACTGTGTATGCAGTGTTAGGTTAAGAAGTTTTCAGCAGATTTTCCCTGATACCCTGACAGTTTGCCCAGTTATTCAAGGCCCAAGATTTTGCAATAGAATTGCAAACTAAAATGTAAGCTTAATGTTTTCAGAGATACTTTTTCAGTAGAGTATAAGGAATAAAATGAAAGATATTAGATATTTTTTCCTCTAATGAATGAGAAATTTGTTAATCCTGAGCAAATATAAAACTTTTTTTGAGATATGAACTTAATACCACTATATTGTAGATCTGAAATAGAGATTCTTGAGTGAGATTATGCCTTGGAACAAAGCCTACAAAGGAGATACAGTTTCTCTTAAGGCTTAGAAGGATTAATTTCTTGAAGTTTTACTGAAGTTTATATGGAATATAGGCCAAAAAAGATGAGATCTGACTTCCATTGAAATAGCTTAGGAGCATGTTGAGTAGCAATGTCATATGTGGTCTAGTGTTTCTCAAATTTCAAGTTACCTTTTTAATTCAGAAGAGTTAATTATTTCTTCATTCTAAGAGAGGATCTTTGCCTCAAATACACTCAAGACAACAATTTCCATAAATTATTAAATTTCATTACAATTTCACTGTGAGATTCAAATCAGAAAGTATCCAGAGCAGAGTACATTTCTTTGTGGAAGTACTGCACCTTCAGTAATTGTTTATTATTTGAAAGACAACTTCTGAAATATGTGGTTACAACATCTTTACAGGTAGGTGTGAGATGAATTTGCTTGGAAATGCTGTCTGTAATAACATGCCATGGCTTTTTCTCTCTCTCTTTTTTTTTTCCCACCTTGTCAGGTATTTATATCCAAACACTAAACAGCTCGTTTTCAAGCCAAATGTACAACTATAAATATTGTACTGTCATTGGTAAACCAGGAATTACTTTTTAACCACTCGTTACATTTACATTTTGGAAGGTGTTGCAAGGAGAAGCAAAGGTTAAGTCAGTCTAAGGGGATTTTTTTTTTTTTTTTAATTGTTTGCATGTGCTTTTTTGCTCTTGGCAGCTGGAAAACAGCAACAAAAAGGAAGTTAGCATGGACACAGGGTGCTGGATAGATTAAAAGCATTCAGGAAATATGTTTACAGAGCTGCACATCCAGCTGTCAAAAGCTGCTCCCAAGGTAACACCACGCTGATGAAGAAACCCTGCATTGCCTTATCACCTCTAACTACACTGCAATAGAGAGGGCTACATCACTCATCACTAAGCCCTCTCCAAAAAAAAAAAAAAGAAATAAAAAAAATCTCTTGTTTGAGTCCCTGGAGTTCCTGGTGGACTACTTAGCATGCCACTCACAGTCAGATATGTGCTCTGGCATGAAGCAACGCTGCACAAAGCTGTACCCCCAGGACTGTGGCGGGGCGGGTGCGGAGGAAGCTCTCCCCGGGGTTTCTCCTGGCAACAGCACAGGTTGCTGGGAAACAGAATTACTTAAATGGGGAGAAACTTTACCCAACTGGCAGCCTCTTGAATGCAAATAAGGTTTGAAAGAGACTCCTCTTTGCTGATACCATAATTTCCCTCTCTGAAGTGAGAAATGAATCCAGAGGTTCTTAATTCAGAGGATTATGTGGGGATGCTGCTCTGAGGGATCAGTCAAAGTTGTGTAATAAAAGAGGATAATTATTTCTAGTAAAAGGTAGCGGTGTGCTACACAGGTTTCAATAGCTTCTCGTTGCTGCTGTTTTGAAAAGGGATGTAACATCTGAATTTGCCAATTTTTTAGTGTTAAATAAACCTGTCAGTTATGAGAATTAAACACAAAGGTTGTATTTACGCAGGTTATTTTTTCACTAGAGAAGATTTTGTATTATTTTGTGTGAATCCTGGGATACATTGGACTTCTTTGGCTAGTTGTGTCCATTTATCTTCAGTGCAATTTTTGCATGAATGACATTGACCTGACATTTAGGTGATTTTGTGTTTTTTGACTCAGAAAATAAGAAGGTTGAGAAAAACATCTCCCTTTCTTCACTTGGTCTCCATGCTACTATTTAAAAGCCTTTTGTGCTTGGATGGTGAAGATTTGTGACTCCAGTTGTGTCTGTGTAACTTGAGTGAACAAATACTCTTTTTCAATACAATATTTGGCTGACTCCATCATAGTCACACTAGCACAAAGTTAGGATACATGCTTATGGGGGAGACTAAGTTGGTTTTAAATGATGGGCTGTTGCAGCTATTCACATACAAGCAGACATTGCTAAAATACCGTGTAGTAAATCAGGTTGTCTCCTACATCACACCATGTGCCTCTTCAGTGCTTATTTTGTGGGTGTATATCACAGGTGGAGACATGGGATTAGGTTGCTCATTGCTCTTTCCACACCAGATAGGAGAGTGAATGATGATGTGAATCCTGTCTTTGTTGTCCTAGGCAGCTGTAGGATCATAGAATGGTTTGGGTTGGAAGAGACCTTTAAAGGTCATCTAGTCCAACCCTCCTGCAGTGAGCAGGGACATCTTCAACTAGATAAGATTGCTCAGAGCCCCGTCCAACCTGACCTTGAATATTTCCAGGGATGGGGCATCTCCCACCTCTCTGGGCAACTGGGACAGGGTCTCACCACCCTCAGCATGATCAATTTCTTCATTATATCTAGCCTGGATTTACCCTCCTTTAGTTGAAAACCCCTTGTCCTGTTGCAACAGACCTACTAAAAAATCTGTCCCCATCTTTCTTATAAGCCCCCTTTAAGTACTGAAAGGCCACAAAAAGGTCTCCCCAAAGCCTTCTCTTCTCCAGGCTGAACAACCCCAACTCTCTCAGCCTTTTCTCATAGGAGAGGTGCTCCAGCCCTCTGATCATTTTGGTGGCCCTAACCAGACAGTGTACAATCTTCCGTGGCCCCATTGACTTGTATTTCAATTATATAGCTGTTGATGTTGGTTCAGTCATCGACACTTCTGTCCCAGTCTTCCATTTGGAAGGGTTTTCCAGGAGTGAACTGCTTTGATATTTAAAATGTTCTTTCAGTTTTGTCCCTATTATTTATTACTTCTCTTATCTCTTTTTGTGCCTACACAGTCATTTAGCATCCCTCTGTTTTCTTTTACTTTCTTGATGAGAGGGGAGAGAGAATGGTCCCATGCTGCCTTCTCCTGTGTTCTGCTAAAGCTGTTTAAATATCTTCTCATAAAATAGGTTTAAAAATATATATCGTAACCACACTTTTCATAACGATAGAGCTCTGTTATATATGGTATTTTAAAGAAAAGGGTAACTGCTATGGAGGCTCATTCAAACGAGACATGATCAGGATTTATGTTACAGTTACATGGAGAGATTAGCTCAGTGTAAGCCAGGTGTAGATTTATGGTATAATAACTACTCCAGGTAACTGCCTACGTGGATGTCTTTGTTGTGCAGTGAACACAAAGTAATCTGTCTTGGTTCCATTGAAAGGTATGCCATGTTATATTCACTCCAGGGTAAAAAACTGCAGTTAGGACAAAGAGGTGCTCTAATATATTAAGAGTTTTGTTTGTGTGAATCGTTTTTCTCTCCTCTGCTTTTTTTTTTTTCCCAGAACAGCACAACCAAATTTAATTGAGGGAATAATGGTATTTGATGACCTATCCTTGTAGTTGGTATTCAGTGTAAAGCCTTGACAAATTTTTGTTCCTCCAAGAGTTATTCTGGTAGCCCTGGATCAAAAGCTATCTTTTTTTTTTTTTTTTCCACCCACTTAATCAAATACCAGTTCACAAAATCATGTTTTTTTCCCCCTTCTTTTCTTTGATTTTCTTGGTTAATGTTCTTATACAACATTTTCAATAATAAAGAAAGGAATTTCCAGAGTCAGGTGATGCTAAATGAGAGTTTCACATATGGAGCTGCAGAAGTGCAGCAGTTTTAGTTCCCTCAGAATCCTCAGGAAGTGCAGTAGTAAAACACCTCATACTTTAACTGATTTGAAAGAAAGTACATGCGGAATAAGACAGATTTAAGGTTGTTTGAATGTTTTAGCTATTAATCTCCAGATCTTAAACCTTTTGTGTTTCTTCAATGCATAGTATTTACTTTATTTTCTTTTTGACTTAAAAACCTTCTGTGATTTAATTAATGTCTTCCTGTCAAATTTATACCTTCAAATTACAATGGTGTACATTGCCTTAACTTTACTGTATTTTTTCTTAAATTTCTTTTAACTTTGTGACCATTGAATTATTTAGCTTGTAATTTGTGATAGGTGGTGTTTTATCTTCTGCATGCTAATATTTGATCTATTATGTGTAGCATTTCAGTGATATGGTTACAATTGTATATTGCTCTTATTTCGTTACTTGCAAATTTTTAGGATACATGTGAAACTTGCATTTAAATTTCTATTAAATTTCAATTAAAATAATACAGATAAAGAAGTGCTTAGTTCAAACAAGATAAAAACCTGTGCAATATATAATGTTTCTTGCAGTTTTTTATGTGTGGCTCATGGTTAATTCCTGTTGCAGATAGGCAAAATTTGAGTTAGTGGTATTTCGTCCACCTGGGTGAAGAGATTATTTTGGTCTTAGTTTTGAAGATAGGATCTTATTTTCTGTTGAGAAATCATAGAATCCCAGAATGGTTTGGGTCGGAAGGGACCTCAAAGCTCATCTGGTCCCAACCCCCTGCCATGGCAGGGACACCTCCCACCAGCCCAGATTGCTCCAAGCCCCATCCAACCTGGCCTGGAACACTGCCAGGGAGGGGGCAGCCACAGCTTCTCTGGGCACCCTGGGCCAGTGTCTCACCACCCTCACAGCCAAGGATTTCTTCCTAATGTCTAATCTAAATCTCCCCTCTTCCATTACCCTTTGTCCTATCACTACATGCTCTTGTAAAAAGTCCCTCTCTAGCTTTGATGACATCTGTATTGTTACTGTAGTTTGGGCTTAGTTTTTCCAGTACCTGAAGGGGGCTACAAGAAAGCTGGGGAGGGACTTTTTACAAGGCACTGTAATGATAGGATGAGGGGTAGTGGGTGGAAGCTGAGAGAGGGTAGGTTTAGACTAGATATAAGGAAGAAGTTCTTTACCCTGAGGGTGGTGAGGCACTGAAACAGGTTGCCCAAAGAAGTTGTGGATGCTCCATCCCTGGCAGTGTTCCAGGCCAGGTTGGATGGAGCCTTGAGCAACCTGGGCTTGTGGGAGGTGTCCCTGCCATGGCAGGGGGTTGGGATGAGATGAGCTTTGAGGTCCCTTCCGACCCAACCCATTCCATGATTCTGTGATTCTATGAGATCAGTAGATTGACAGCTGATCTACTGGTCTTGTAGAGAAAATGTCTGTCATCATCTGCTACTTCCAAGTGTTGAGCTTACATTTTTAAAAAGGACAAAATATCAAGTCATGGAACCAGTGGATGATTTCCTGATACGTTTTACCACACTGCAATAAGATTTTTTCTAAGATTATCAGAAGCAAAGTAGCTGCACCAGGGATAACATTACAATATATAGGGTCTATAGGGGCTATTTATATTGCTTGCTTTCTTTTGTTTATGTTCTTCCTTAAAGATTCTCCTTCTTACCTAAACAGGGATGCACAAATCTACTTTAGCAGTTAATGAGGTTGACGTGATGTGTGACGGGGAGCAGAAATGAAGTATCTTAAAGAGGTCGCACTCAGACAACTTTTAATAAAATAAACTGCTAACAGAGTACATTGGGTACAGAGTGCATTATTACAGAGTAGAAATGCTTAATTTTAGTAGTATTTTGAGTGACAATTTTCAAAGTTACTACTCAGAAAGGGAAAAGAAAGGAAATTAACAGTGTAGAGTGTGGATTTTTAAGCAGAATGTACTAATATGTCTTTATATGAAGAGAAGAAATATCAGTAAGATGACCCAGAGATATATTTATGGTTGATTCCCAAGATACTTATTTCAGAATTTAGCTAATAATATTTATTTTTTTTTAAATGATTCTAGGATGTTCTGATCCTCCTATTTTTTATAATTTCTCCCATAAATCCAGTCATAAATTCGGTGATTTGGGTATAATTGCTCTGGAGCACAGCTGCAACTTTTGAAATTAAGCAGTAGGACCAAGAGAGTATCTGTTTGCCATGTTCTGTCCTTCAGAAGTGAAGCATTCTGCTTCTGAAAGTGTCTTCTGATGTCTTTGGCAGCTGAACATGATTCCTGTCGAGCAGTGAAGTGATTGGGGTAGGACCTTGTACCTTGTATCTTACTGTTGAGTGGGTTAATGCATTTATTTTCTTATCAAGTTGTCTACATTTCTTTCTATTTGATTTAACTTGGTCCCTTGTGCTATTCTTTGTCATCAAATTGCTTTTCAACCTACCTGAAAGATATTATCTTTTACTGGAGTGTATATACCATCCCACTCAGGAAAAGCTGGATTCAGACTCTGAGCACCCAGCGTGGGCATTGCAGGCTCTTTCTGTGCCAGTAAATTGAACTATATCACATTATCTCTGTTAAATTCTTAAAGAGGTCCTGGGTCTGCCTTTGCCCTGGTCAACCAGTACATTCCTCTGAAATTCCTAGACATGGTTCAGTGTGTCCTTATTCCTCACAGATGGACTGACAGTTATGAGAGGGTAACCTGACAGTATGTTGGAGAAAGTCTCTTCACAGCATCACAGAACGTTAGGGATTGGAAGGGACCTCAAAAGATCGTCTTCTAGTCCAATCCCCCTGCCAGAGCAGGAATACCTAGATCATACCTCCCTCTTTCTTACTTTGATTTTTCAAAGCATCCTTTTTTTATAATCACTGAAGATATTTGAGAGTTTCTACCCACTTCATTAAAAGTCTTATTTTCACTCTACCCAAGTTGACTGTAAGCAGATTCCATTATAAGTAACTACTTTTACCTAAAGTGCTATGCATATATTTTTCATGTTGCATGCTATAATCGCTTTTCTAAATGACAGTCACAAATGCCTGTGAAGCTGGGTTCCTAACATTTTGATTTTTGTAAGTACCTGTTTTTCTCCTGAGATCTAAAAGGAAATTGTAAGCAGTTAAGGGTACAAGTGATGTTTAAGCTTCCATGTGACATATATATATATAATATATGTGTCTAAAGTGTTCTGGGTGGTATTGGACAAAGAGAATGGGAAAACATTTCAACCTATGAATGCAAATTCTATTTGATACAGTCAGAAAAAAGCTGGTCTTCAAAAAAAAAAAAAGAAAAAGAACACATTTAGTGAAGACTGACTCACGTATTTTGCAATTTCAAATTGGGGCGTCATGCCAGCAGATGTTGAGTAGCTGAAGTATATTCCCACTGTGGGCTATTTAGGAAGTTGTTGATAGCTTCCCATAGAGTTTAGACTTGTCGTTTGTGTGCTGTGCAAAGCTGGAGAACTCCACTCAGCAGCGTGCCAGCCCTAAACCCACCGCGCTGCGGCACAGTTCAGGCGTGCAGATCTGCTGCTCTGATTTTCAGCTGGGTTCAACTGGAACAAGCCACTTCTGCAGCAGCTCATCCTTTTCCACAGTGCCACTCGACAACTGCAGCTTCCCATGGAAAAGGCCACAGTCGTGCATACATTGTGTTGTCAAGATGATAAATGAGAAGTGAACGTGGTAAGTGGTCAGCTGCCAAGGAAAGGACAGTCCTGTCCTGCAGCAAAGTTAATTGGGTACATACACAGCTATGCAAAACGAGCTGCCATAGGTGGTCCCCCTGCTAGGGATGTCTCATCAGTCTACTGACTGGTCACCCTGAGAGTCTGGGGGACCTGAGGTGCACATTGTAGATCCTTGCAGATCTAGTCCTTCATGTTCAGATTGTTCATGCCTTTATAGGCCTTTATTCTTGTTTTATTGTATATTTTTCCCATTTTTGTGGTTGAATCCACTTCGTCTGTTGCTGTCTTCCTTTGCTGCTTCTATCTGGCTGCAATATTATTTCCCCCCACCACCACTTTTTCAACTGTATTTCTCTCACTATTCATTCTCCTTTTATATTGGTCTCTATGTCATAGCTGCATTCACTCACTTATGGGTTCTTAGGGCTTCACCAGTGTTTGGCCATTTAATAATAAATGAAAAGTGGAGAGTCATTAGGCAATTCATTGTCATCATCTCTCCAGGTAAAAGTAGCCTTTTTTTCTGTCACATAATGTACTTTCACCCTTTAATAATAAATCAACAAGGCATCTGGCTCCAAAATTAGATGCCTAAAAAACTTCTGGCTTCTTCTCAGAGGAATTGACTTCACTTACCTCTAATGGGAATGCCCAGAAATGATAACAGGAGTGGGATAGCAGAAAGGCTAATGGAGTTAGCCCTGACATGACAAACATGCCATGTTAAGAATGTGTTTAATCTTAAGAATAAAGTGTTTTGGGGACTTTTCGTGCACCTGTTAATTCCTCTTGTGTTAATTCTTCTCATAAAACCTGCCTGATGGATTTACCTTCCCTGCAAGCAAAGAAAATAAGCTGTGGTTATGTGGAAGGAGACCCAGTCCTGTGGGTGACTTCTGTGTTAGATTCCAAGTATAACAGCTTAGATGAACGAGTTACTTCTTCTGTTCCTAAGTTTTCCACTTTTGAGGTGGGGAATCATGCTCATTTGACAGGTGTACTAATACAAGTATCCAGGTATACTGCTTTTGTGAGACACAGGTGCATTTGAGTGAGATGAAAAAATACAGGAATAAAGAGATTTTGAGGAAAAGCAGAACAAGAAGACATCGGGAGGCTTTCATAGGGAGAATTTTAAATGAACAAATTGTAGGGTTGTCAAGGTGTAATATATAAAAGATGGAAAAAATAATTTTAATTGAGTGATGACTGAGGCACTGACAAATGTTTTTTTTCCTAATTCATAAAAGAAAGATCCAAGTGATATCTAAGATATCACAAAAGAATAAATTTGTGAATTTTTCTGTGAGCTGGGCATGTAGATAGTGTTGAAGCACAGAGCTACATCTTGTTCTGTAATAGTAAACTTGTCAACAATGAAGATGGTCACATTTGAACTAGAGGCAGATAGGAGAATACCTGGAGAGAAAGATGAGGAATTCAACTGTTTATACTTTGTGCACTGGAACAAAATAACATCAAAGAAATACCAGGAGGATAGCTGGAGCTATGAGGATGTTCAAGAGAAAAATGTTAAGAGTCGAGAAATACTTTATAGAGTTACTAATACAGAGCCTGAAGTCATGAGAATGGGCCAAGTTACCCAAGATTTGAGTACTGAACTATTGCAGCTTCCCAGGCAAAAGGCCATAGGCTTAGTGCAAGAAGGAAAGAGGAAAGGACTGACTTCAGAACAGTGGGAGACCCAGATGACAATAAGGAGAAAAGCAAATTGGAGAAGGTAGTAGGGGAGTAAGGTGAAAACCAAGCAGAGAACATGAAAAAAAGTCCCGAAACACAAGGTGTAGAGAACGTTTTGTATTTTCTTCCTATTTGTAGGTTATTGGAATAAGTGGAACACTAGATTGATCTGGGTTGGAAGCTTATTTATGGGAAGGAGGAGAAACTGGTTGCATCGAAAGATTTTGTCAGTGCAAATTGGAGGAAGACGCATCTTGGGAGGTGCCACGGAGGGTGGTGTAAGCAGTTTTGGTGGAGTGGAGCAGAACTGCAATTACAGAGTATTTAAGAGAAGAGAGAGGGAATGAGGAGAGCTACAGTAAACTACACATTGGAAAAAAAAGTGCTTTAAGACTGGAAGAGTGTAGGCATTTCTGCAAATGAGATCCACTGGATTTGGAGCAGCGTATATCATACCTCACCTGGAGTACTGCGTCCAGTTCTGGGGCCCCCAACACAAGAAGGACATGGAGCTGTTGGAGTGGGTCCAGAAGAGGGACATGAAGATGATGCGAGGGCTGGAGCACCTCTCTTGTGAAGACAGGCTGAGGGAGTTGGGGGTGTTCAGCCTGGAGAAGAGAAGGCTCTGGGGAGACCTCAGAGCACCTTCCAGTACCTGGAGAGCCTACAAGAAAGCTGGAGAGGGACTTTTGACAAGGGCATGGAGTGATAGGATGAGGGGTAATGGTTTTAAACTGGAAGAGGGCATGTTTAGATTAGACATCAGAAAGAAATTGTTGGCTGTGAGGGTGGTGAGACACTGGCCCAGGGTGCCCAGAGAAGCTGTGGCTGCCCCCTCCCTGGCAGTGTTCCAGGCCAGGTTGGATGGGGCTTGGAGCAACCTGGGCTGGTGGGAGGTGTCCCTGCCCATGGCAGGGGGTTGGGATGAGATGAGCTTTGAGGTCCCTTCCAACCCAAACCATTCTATGATTCTATGATTCTGTGATACTGAGAGGTAAAATAAGGCTCTTCATCCTATTAGCAAGGCTCTTTTGAGGAAAGTGTTTGGCTGTTAGAGAATATATTTGTTTTTCCTGCCTTACTTTCAGTAAGAGTAATGAAGGTATAGTTAAAATTATTCATCTCTGTTGGAATTATATATATTTTTTTGAATATAGCTGAAATACTCTGTTGTCAATACATACAGTTTTTGGAGGAAAACTAATTAAAAGATGAGTTTCTAATAGTGACTGCTGAAGTAGTATGGCATTTCCAAGGTAATTCCGCTGACAGCAATTTCTATGAGATCTTTTTGTTCCCATGTTGATGCCTGATGGTCTTTCAGTAAAGGCAAACTGACATATTAGAGTTTTCTGTCAAGTGCACAAAGAGAAGAAATAGAAAAATTATACATAGGTGTATTTTTTCCCCAATCTGGCCTGTCATAATGATGCTAGGTGCTAATTGAAATGATAGGATGTGCAACATTTGGAGGCAGAAATGTGATTTTTAAAGTTAGTGATGTTTCTTCTGGAGTTGGGAAGCTATTGGGAAAAACATGGGTAGGTCTGTTGCAGTCATTGGAAACAAGACAAGGAGAACCTTGGGAGGATGTCTAATTAATCCATCTATCTGAAGGTCAGATAATTAACCTATTTTTTAAAAAAACAGTAGTTAAGATTACACAACCTCTCGCAGAATTTCTAATTTAGAATTAGGAAGTTTTCTGAAGACTTAAGCTAGAATCTTTATTGTTTTGGTTTAACTTGTTTGATTTCTTGTCCTGTTCATGTTCCATAGAACAATTTACATTCTCGCTTTTAGTGCCATATTTTAGGTATTTGGATGCTGCTGGAAGTTGTCTTCTTGACAAGTGTGGGATTTAGCATTGGTTTCAGACCTGAAATTTAGATACCTGCATGCAGGTATCTCAGTGGGCTCTGGGTGTGTGAGCTCCTGTTACATTCCATGGAGGTCTAGCCCCAGAGGGAAGCCTAGAGAGCTTGGTTTGTAGGCTAAACAAATGGGAGAGGAGAGCCAGGGAAGCAAAATGTGTTGATAGATTTACTAGGAAGAAATGTTGATTCAGCAACTGAATACCACAGACATGTATCTGATGCAAAGATGAAACAGGACAGACGTGAATGAAATGACTTACAACTTGCCCAAACAGTGCCATCCCACCATCTCATTGGGCAGTAGTTGCTCTCAAAGACTTTTGGCAAATGTGGATCTTAAAAAGCAATACTTTTAAAACTCCAGAGCTTTCTTAGCCTGAGAAACAAAGCATGTTCCTGTGTTAGATTGAGGAAGAATATTTTGCCTTCTTTTTTGAGTGAACTCTATCCCTGACTCAAACCTTTGGGAAGATTCTATCACTAAGTCCTAAATAACAACTTAGCCTCAAAACATCTGGGACTCTATATTGACTATCTTAACAAAAACCCAGTAATATCCATAAACTTTTACAATTATACACTCAGGGAAGGTTTTTTTCCCCTGCATAATTTATTTTGCTCATTAACGTAATGTAGATATTTTAAAAAGTTGGCATTTTTCCTGGGCAAATAGCTCAGAGATAAAAGAAAGTTTATTCCTGTAATTCTCCTCATATGAATTCTTGTCATTTAGAATCTTTTGAATGAAGTTCCAAATATAATTTACTCTCCTTTAAGTCTTGCAACGTATCAAAGATTTTTCCACCAAAGTTAACTCTTAACGCTGAGCCGTTTCTCCTCTGAATGCCACAACAAGACCTTGTGCTTTTGAATTAACAGATGACATCATTGGCATCTACGGATGTGTGGAGATTGCTGAAGATTTTTTTTTGTGTGTGTTAGCTGGGATTTAATATTAATTTTCAGTTGGTTTTTAATAATGGTGGTATTGATAAGAACTGGTGGTTTGCAAGCTGGAGTGTAGGAAGTTAAAACGTGCGTGACTTTGGAATGTGATCTTAATTCAAATCTATACTTCTCCTGCTCCTGGCATCTTCCCATGATTCTCAGGAGGAGAGAATGAAAACAGTATTTTAAGGAGTATTTGGTGCTTATTAAAATTACACGTCCGCCCGCCTTCAAAAGAATCTTGATTTACTGCAGGTTGTTCCCGTGTCGCATGCGGACATTTTTAGAGAACAGATTTCTTATCACTGCGAGCACCGAATGGCTTCCAGTGCTCCACGAGCAGCGAGCAAAAAAAAAAAACACGTTATACCCATTGTAAAAGGTAGGAAACCATGAAATCTATAAGCCGCTTTGGCAGGAGAAAGCGGTGGTTGGTGCCAAGATTTGGTTGCTGACCCACAGTTTCCCTGTTTTTTCAATATATTAATTGATTCGCAAAGAGCATCTTTTTTGGAAAACAAGAACTCAGACAGGCTGGCACAGGCTGGAGCTCCGCCAAGA
Organism: Podargus strigoides; assembly: GCA_028020825.1. Taxonomy (NCBI): domain Eukaryota; kingdom Metazoa; phylum Chordata; class Aves; order Caprimulgiformes; family Podargidae; genus Podargus; species Podargus strigoides. The sequence continues at coordinate 2,499,795 of CM051619.1, forward strand.
CTGCTCGGGAAGGTTGCCATGCTGGGAGCGAGCGAGCGAGAGAGAGAGCGAGAGAGCGGAGGAAAGGAGAGAAAAAAAAAAAAAAAAAAAAAAAAAAAAGAAAAAAAAAAGGCAAGACTTGGCACGGCTCAGTCAAATCAGCTTCTTTTGTCTGCTTTCTCGGCTTGAGCTTCAGGAAAGAAAACCGTCCTGGGGTACAGAAAAAAACTCAGAACTTTTTGGTTTTCAAACTTAGATCGCTTTTTAAGTCTCTTGGGCTGTTTGAAAGTGGTGGTGTGGTAAATGACATTCAGTGGCCAGTGATAAGAGAAATAAAAGACTTCTTTAATGAAGCCTCCACGTTGTCAGACATACATATGGGCAAGACGATATTTGAATTGTTTTCTGGTACGTCTGATTAAACTGTAAGGGAGCCGAGTAACTTGGAAGATTACAGAGGGAATACCTTAATAAAAGGGAGAATTTTCGTTTTTCTGCAACGGCAAAAAAAGTTTTCATCGACGTGAATGTGCTTTAAAACCAAACCTGACCTCCTTGGGAATACGTTCAGAACGGGAATTCCGGCGTTTCTCTCGTGTGTGCTTCCAGATACGAACTTTTAATGGAACCTCCTTATAGATTTCATCTCACCCAGCAATGAAGTAAGCGTAGAGAGAAAGTTGTGACATCTCAAGTAAGTATGTTCTTATAGCAACAATATTTATTTTTTGCTGCTTCGTGCTGTCCTAGCTCCATCTCCCAGCTATCGGTGACAACACTGAAGACCAGCAGGGCAAACCGAAGACACCCAGGCTACGCCCGAAGGGCAAATAAAGAAATGAGAGCATGGTTATTTTGCTGCTCCTCTAAAACATTTCTCCCAGTGCATCTTACTACCAAGCATGTGAAATTGCTGAATTTCCTGCATTTAGAGGAAATAAGAGATGGAAAAAATCCTGACTTCTGCCAAGTGAGGAATGTTTGAAGAGCCGGATTTGAACTGGTGACACTGGATATAGAAACTTCAGTTTGTACTCACAAGTACCTGTTTGCTGTAAATTGTGAAAAAAATCTGCGCTTTTCTCATACGTGGATTAAAAAAAAAAAAAAAAATCTGTGACGCCTGAAGCGTGGATGTCTTATGATTTCAATAAAATTAAGGACCTAAAAAAATCCATTGTTTGTTTTCTCCAAGGGTGCCTGGATTTTCAGTGAGACAGGTACCTTATTTCCAATTTCCTAGGAACAAATACTAGCACACTGCCTATTAGGCCTGGATGTGGTTGGATTATACTTCTGCTGTGACAATCAGCATTATTATTACAGAGAGTAACTGTAAAGCATAGATTTTTATGGATCGTCTTCACTTGTAGTAAGTATTCTACTATCCTTAAAGAACAGCTTGTTCAGCCTGTAAGATGTGTAATTTCTGGCATGCTGTAGAAGTAAATTTCCCTAATTCTCCTTATATGCTGAAGGAAAGTAAGAAACAGCATTAATGAAAAGCATTTTAACAGGCATGTGGGTTTATTTTAACTGTACATCATGGCATTTTGATTACTAGGCTACGACAGATAACTGGCCTTTTTGATCATGTAAAAGAACTTGAGTTACTTAATATTACATTAAATTGCTTTCGTGGCAGGATATGTCAGATTTTTACTACATCAGTGAACCTTTTTAAAGATATTATAGTTAAACAGTGGCTAAGATGCTGTCGTGATTACCATTTGATGTACTGAAACATTTTAATATGGTTTGTTAGGGATTTTTGAAGAAATTATCTCCATCAGATGATATCATAAAAATAGCGACCCCATCTTTCTAAATGGTTAAAAAATATATTCAACAGCTGTGTTTTAAAATAGGCATCCTGCAAGACACTGCAAATTGATACTCAGTGGAAGGGAAATGTTTGGGGGAGTTCAGTTGTGCTTTCTGTGTGGTTAGCTAGTGTGTTGTTCATTCCTGCACAGGCATTAACATGTGATGGGATCGGGGAAACAGAGAGATGTGATGGGGGTAAGTTTGCAATCACAACAGTGTAGTAAGTTTGTCTGTCTCTGTGTATAGTCTGAAATAAATTTCCTGTTTTTCTTAGAAATAGTCCCCAAGCATATGCTGTTTCCTTTAATCACGACATTTCAAACCAAATTTTTAATGGGAGTCCCTATTAAAAGTCCAAACCCAATAGAAAACATTTATCGTGGTGCCTCTAAGTGCAAACGAGCTCTGCATATTAAAATAACCATATTTCTCCCCTGAGTACTTATCTAATTTCATAAATAATTTCTCAGGTTTTAAAGATGATCAACATGTGGGTCCTTGCAATGCATTTGCAAACAGAAATAGCTGTACAAATATTTTAACATATATTGCCACTGAAGTTAGTCTGAAAGCAGTTAGGACAATTTGGGAAATGGTATTTCTCCTTGAAATTTCTAGTCAGCACATTTTGGCTTCCTAAAGGAGTTACACACCACTGCAGATTTCTTTTGGCCTATGTAATAAAGAAAGTATTTTTCCTTTTTGCTAAACCCTTCGCTTTTAAAAGGTCATCAAAGTGCTTGTTTTTGGAAAATACCCCACCTTGGCAAGTTAAAAATCAAAATCTGAAATGCATGGTTTAAATGGTTGGCTCCAGAAGGCTGATTGGATTACATTCAACTGTAATTTCTGAGTGCAATTGGACCTGGTTTAGAGTATTTATATATTTTATTTACAAACTGTATAATAATTTGGACTTTTCTGGATACTTTAATCAGATTATTCATTCTCACCATTCGTTTATGATCCTTAATTTTTGGTTAAGTTTCACAACTTCATAAATGAGCAATTTGTGTTTAATTCTTAATGGATCATTAACGTGTATTTCGTATCGGGTTGTGCAAAGTGGCATATTTCAATGTGGAGGTGAGGATTAGGGGTAAGGGATTGACTTGATTTTTCTTATTAAACTACAGAGGCATAATATTATTCACATAGGAACGTTGTGTTCGATACTGTCATGGGCCTATGTCTGATCTCACTTGTAAGTATCAATAATATATAAACCAAGGTTTACTCTTCTGTTTTTACTCGTATCAAAGTAGATTGAGGTCAAAATGGGGCTGTAGTGGCTTAGTTTGTGCCTTTTATATTGATATGTGTAAACCATCTAATCACACATATTTGTACAAACGTTGAGTGAGCGCTTACTATGAACCAATGTGTTTGTTGGACAAGGAAGAGATGCACAGTTCTCAGTGTGACTATGGGTTTTCCCCAAATATGGCTGTAGGATGAGAATATAAGTGTTAAAATAAGTGTATGCAGATTTTGCACGTTATTTTGCATTCCTATTGCACGGAAAGTGCTGAAGATGACCTTGATATTCCACGTAAGGTCGAACTCCATATTCTGCCATTCCTGAGGTAACCTCAGCTTCTATATCCAGGATTTTTAAAAAAGCTACATATATTTTAAGTCTCTTTCCATTAACCATTTACCATTTACCATTTACCATTTACCATTTACCATTTGCCAGAATAATTGCTTATTTAGTAACCCATGACATGGCATGGTATTTTCTCTCTGTATAGCAACTTTTCTGGCAGTAGTGTCATCATTTTAATTATTGCATGTAACTGCAGCACGTATTCCTTCAGATCTCACTCCAGTACGCAGCAAGGTACGTAAAACTGGAAGTGTATTCCTAATATTTTATCTATCAGCCTTGACCAAGGTGGAAAACTCTTTGAGAAGCTACAGGAAGGCTGTAGTTTCCCCTCTTTCTTATCATCTATATCTTATCATAATTTAGCATAAATTACTTCTCCACTTGTTCATGAAAAGACACAGACTTTTTCTTCATTTTAATTAAAATCATTTGTCCAGTAGTGTGTGTGCATCTGCTGGTTAGAGTCTCAGCACTTCAAATTGGCATAGTGGGATTGACTTTGGTGGAATTCCACTCTTTCATTCCAACTGGAGTTATAGGCCACAGTCATTATCCATACAATAGAAATTTTGAGTGAAACAGGTAGTATTTTGTCCAGTGTAACTGTTAAAGCAGCATACAAATGAGTTAAATAACTGTTGTAATCATTGTGGAGGAACAGACACCTTTAGAAGGTGATTTAGATGGCTGTCACGTCGGTCCTGTGAGTCACTCTCTTCATTGACCATAAAGGTGTAACCCAGGGCAGCTAGCTTAGTCTAAGACATCTGACATTTAGTTATCTAAATTTCAGGAAGGTCAATCAAATTCTTAATAAGATAATTTACAAAAAAGTAACGTTTTAAAATAAAAAATGGCAGTGATTACTTGTACAGGCTTGTCCTCCACTACAATATAGTATTTGCTGTATTCAATTTCAAGGGTAAGAAAATAGGAAGATAGATGTTTTTGTGATATTTTTAAAGTTGTCTTAAGATAACTGTATTATCTGCTATATTCACATTTATTTTATAGATGAGGAATAACCTGCAGTTGTTTAGGGCCTGACCAATTCTGATAATCTTGTGGAAATTATTGTAGAAATGACAGAAGCTTGTCCTCTTGATAATTAAGGAAATTAGGGACATCCAAAGTTATAATTTGTTTCTCTGACTTACTGTAGCAGTTTGTCCATATTTGGCTGATGCTATGGAATTTTGAAATGTTGGTATCTTCCCTGAAGCAGGCAGGGACCAGCCACTTAATGTGGTTGAAAGTCTTCACCTTGTCTTGGATATTCTATGTTCTCTTATATTCACAAAGATGCCGCTTATTGTGGCTGGAAAACGTAACAAAAATTTAACAAAATTAATTGTTAACTTAACAAAAATGAATTGGTCACTGTGCATTTTCCCATCTAAGTCATGGAGATGTTGGGAATGAAATACGGACCTGATCTAAATTTTATTTTCACTACAAGGGCATGAATTATAGGTGTTGCAAGACATTCCTGTTATTGTCCCTTCTTTACATTTGGTAAATCACCTATTTTTTTTTGTAAATTTGCCAAGATCCAGCAGAACAAGGCTATAATTTCCTTTAGCTGGCTTTGTTGTGTTGTCAGTGTAACGAAGGTTAACTTTTCTGGGTCTGCTTTGGTTTTAAACGTTGTCAAGACAAAGACACTTTAATCTTGTCTAGTGTTTTAAACTGGAGAGTGACTTCTGTATTTGCTACCTCCTAGTAAAAATATAATTCCCTTCTATATTTTTTCAGTGAAGGTAAAAGATGTCCTTGAAGATCCTTGGTGACCCTTCTTACGGTTTCTGTATTCCCAAGTATCTTCGAGTGGACTGATTTGATTTTTTTCTCTACCTATTCATACACCATACAGTTTTCCCAAGTCTATATGAGAGGATACTCTATGCTCTATAGTTGTTTGAAGAGAATCTCTGAATTTCCTTGTAATGAACCATAAAATAGCAGCTCACCAGAGGTTCGCATTGATGCCGTCTTCCATTATTCTCTAGGTAGATAAATTCTCCAGAAACACCTGGGGAGTTTAGGTACCTAACAGCAGTATGTAGTGCCATTTTTGACATCCTAATCTGTCTGAGATATCTTCAAGGAGCTGGCAGGCATGAGAGAGGGTATACAGGAGAACTGGGTCTTTTTAAGCCAGGTGGGGGTGTCTGAAAAGGTATCGGACATTTGGAATTGCTTTATTTTTTATCATTTTACTGATAAAGACTAGAGACATTCTGTAGAGATTATTTTTTTTTTATCAAGTATTTGATTCCCAAAGTGAAATTATGTAATGCAAAGGACCATGGCACTACAAATAATGTAATCTATCTCCTGAGTAATGACAAGAGAACTTGTGAGTACAGGACCAGGATCCCTTGTGACATGTCCTCTTAGTCCTACATTTTGGCACCTTAACACCAGTCTTAGCACTTTTTTCAGAGCTGTACATTGATTTGTATATCTCCAGGTCTTTTTTTCTTTCTCTCTTGAACCTGTCTTGTTTTCTCTAATCCCTGAAATTTTCAGTTCCGAGATGGCTGGCTTAGTTTATTTTAGTTGCTTTAACTAATACTGTTATGTCTCTATTCAACACTGAACAAGTCTTTTTTTAAAAAAAAGAATTCCTTTCTCAGTAAGGGACTTGGAGAGGGTTCACAGGGTTACCAAGGCATCCTCTTGCTACTTATCCCACATGAAGAGTTATGGTTTAAATTTGATCTTGTACTTTGGAAATCTCAAAAGATAGATAAGGGGTGTTTGAGTTCACTGGGTTTGCTTTAGGACTACTGTATTCTGACGCCTTTCTTTGCCACACTCCAGAGATGATGGTGGTTCCAGGGCAATTAGTGGTGAACTATATGAGAGCACAAAAAGAAAATAGGGCTGGAAACGTACGTGTTGGCATGTGTGTGAATTAGGATTGATGTGGCACAGGAAACTGTAGAAATAGCATAGAAGAGAATAGCACAAGAAGGGTGGTGGACTCTAATTTCCCCAAAGTATTTTTATATATTTTTATATTTCCCCAAATTCAGCCAGGGCAGTGAGTGCTTCTTAGAGCAAGCTAATGTAAAGAGCTAGCTGGGTAAAGGATGTGCTTCCTGGATATGCTTTGTGAGCGTGGTAGGAAATGTACTTTGTACCATTTCTGGCATAAATTAGATACCAAGAGGTATTTGTGTCTCCACCTTGGTAAGCTGAATTACGAAGCACAGCAAGACCTGACCATATTACATGACCACTTCTTATCCATGTGACTGCTAATGTGCTTAGGGAAATTATCTGGCTGGCACAGATGACTGTCTTGGTGTCATCTTTTCTCCTAAATTCATATTTCTGCTGACCTCTTCAGCCTACGTAAAAGTCTTGGTTTGTCTGGAACCAAAACCTCTGTAGTAACAAATGTTAGGGCAAAAATGCCCTGTGTGCTCTAACAACTTGTTAATGAAGCGTACTGATAAGAGAGAAATTAGAGAAGAGTCGTGAAGATGGGAGGGCATATTCACCTTTTTCCTTATTTATGGTGAGACTGGATAGTGCACCTGTAGAGAGTTTCAAAGTCACTCTTTTCACAGATGTACATTGCTGTAAGGAAGGCTGTTATGGACGATAAATGTTTCAGATGCTTTAGGGAGATGCTTGCAAGGAGGTCAACAACTCAGAGGTGATCAGATCCCAGGACGAGTGTCTCTCTAAAACAGAGATAATACATTTACTGAATTCCAAAGGAAACTGGAAGGTCTGAAGAAGGCTTTGGTTTGACTTCACTAAACTACAATGAGAAGATCTATAGCTGCCATGCAGATCCTTAAGGAAGCTATTAGTAAACTCTTGATTTAATATGCAGAAGCTTTCTGAGGTTACATTATCCTTATGTAAGACAGAGCAGGGCTGTCACAAGCAGATGAAAAAGTAAATTGGTTCCCTGAGTTTTTGAAATGTTTCAGGATGTAGTTCTTCATGAAGAACAGTGTGGGTGGCACGGAGTATCTGAGAGCAGATGTGATTTATATTTAGTCAGTAGGTTATCTCTGTTCCGTGCTGTGGGTTGTCTCCACATTAGGATACAGAATTATATATTTCTGCTGAGCTATGAAGTCTAGAGTAGTATATGTGATGCTTTTCTGGACAGGTGCAAAAGGTGAGGATTCTGTACTAGCAAGCTGTTATTTGGGCTATTAATGTGTTTGAATATGATTTAATCTTCCATATGAATTAGTATTAGAAGGGTGAGAGAAAAGAGACACAGAAAACATTGTCTTTGATCTGCTAGATTACATCAAATTGGAATATTTCTTTGACCATCTTCTTAGATAATGCACTTAACAGTTCTTGCTTTTTTCCTGATAGATAACAAGGGTTTAGTCCCAGTTCCCCTTCTGCAAAATGCTAACTTTGGCTTTCAGCACTGGTAGGTTCCCATTTGTATTGATTTTACAGAGCAAGCTGTCATCCCTTTTACATCTCAGCACAGCACCAAATGTACAGTGTTAGAGTGCTTATACCAGTTGAAAGGCTTTTGTGTGGATTTTGGTTTGGATGCCCCACAGCTGTGTTTTTTCCAGTCCTACAGATAGGAATAAGGTTTAGTTTGCTTGTTCATCTAATACATAGCCAAGTAAAAAACAAAGAAGTCTCTGGCATCCTTATTTCTACATAGATAGTAGAGTGATAGGATGTTTCAAATTTTTGTTCTCCACAGACAGTGATTTTGGTAATATGGATTCCAGCCCAGATTAAAACATCTGCAGAGATTCTGAGGAGAGGACAGACTGAGAGAAAAAATGTCTGTTCAGGAGAAGCATATTCAGAAAAATCTTAATTTGTTTATACTATATTGATAGAAATCCTTGGAACTGGACATTATGGGATGAAAAGTTTTGCACTGAAATTGGCAGTATCCACTGATAAAATCTCTTCCAAAAAGTTTATGGCCTCATCAAAGGCTCTTTTTAGGTAGTTTTCTCATCTGTAAAGAACAGCATGGTGCTGGCCCATGAGTTTATATTGTATTCCGCTCCTAGTGGGAGAGTGTTGCTTTGTTCTGTCCTTAGTTGTGAATTGCTTGTTCATTGTCCATCCAGGAGAGCACTACTTTCTAATCTCTAGAGGTGAGTGGCCATGAGCAGCCCCCAGTCAGTTGGGAGATCCACTCAAGGCAGTGACTCACAGGGGTATCCCACACCACCTCATCATGCTCATGGTAAAAGGAGGGAGCTCTGTGAAGTTGGTGTTCCTCTTCCTGGGGCTCTTCTCTCTTGGATTTCTGCTCCTCCTGAGGACTGGGCTGAGTAGAACCTTGTGTACTTTATGTTGGTGATTGTATTAGCTTTGGTATTTCATTCAGTCTGTTTCTATTTCAACCCATGGGGCTTCTCCCTTTTTTCCCCCTGATTCCCCTACTCAGCTGGGGAGGAATCACCTGGTTTAGCTCTGGGTACAGGCTAAATGTAGACAGTGAGAAGGAGGGAACCTCTTCTTATTAGTAACTATTATTTTAAGGCTTGCTACTTTCACTGTTATTAATTATCTTTTACTCTTCCTTGGAGTTCTAGTGTCAGGTGTTTGCCACTTGGGAGGTGGAATAGAATGGGTGATAGGTAGATGCTGCTGATTATTTGCTTGTGTGTTGTCTTTGTACAAGGATAATGATACCATCTTGCACAAATCTCCCTGGTACCCTGTCCTGTGATGTGTGTGCTTCTGACTGAGATTGAAACAGCCCCTTAATCCTTGAGTATGAAAGTCATACCAAGCCAAACTTCTTGGCTACAGCCAACTGAGGTTCCAGAAGGGAGCCAGTGACAATAGAGGATTTCTCTTTTCAGGGCATGTGTTTGTTCAGTGGCTGGATGGTTGTGGTGCTTCAGGATAAAAAAGCAGAGATGAGATCGTTAGCGAGGTACTGGTGGGTGCCATACTGAATGTACTGCCAGCAGTGGGGTGTTACTTTGCTGTTTTAAGAGAAAACCAGTGCTGGTTTACATCTGCAGTGACAAAGAGGGCAGCATGTTTGTTACGTTGTCCATAGCTTTATGAGTGAGAATGTTGTGATCCCATATGTCTGACCTAATGATAACGTATCAATTTTTGGCATTATCCAAGGTATTAACACGTGGGCAATTGGTAGCAAACTGGGAACTTATCTTTATAATCTGTAGATAAAAGGTTCTCCAGAAGACACATAATTCCATGTACTTGCCTTTCTATTGTGCACAGTTGTGATGCATTTTAAGTACTTGAGGTGTTTTGTTCTGATGCTATGACACTTATGATTTCTGGTTTTGTGCACCCAGTGTAGTAACTTTTTCTAAATGAGCTCATGTAATATCTATTGTATTTCTTGCTTTTTTTTCCACTATGATTAAACTCATAAACTCATAGCATTGCTATGATTTTGCATTTAAGATGCATTGTGCTATTGTTAAAGCAGAGATAGGTTGTCCCAGTGTAATGTTTTTCTTTTTGTATGGGTTCACGCTGTACAACAATTCCTTTTTTTCTGTTATAACACTTATTCTGAAAGGGAAACGTTAAAAGCTGATATATTTGTAGTGAATGAGCCACTTTTAGCTGAGAGAGCAATGTGACTCCCTGCAATGCTGTCTCACTGTCTCTTCTTTAAAACTGCAGTGTTGCGGGAGGCTATTGTGGTACTTACTTTTATAGTTGGGAAACATTTTTCTTGTTATTTAATTCAGATGCTGACATAATGAGTGCTCTGCTGTAATGAATATTTGATGTGTTTATGCTAATGTAAATGCCCAGCTATCTCACCAGTTCTCTTCAGCCTTTATAACTTTTTAGACAACAATTTTGAGAGCTGTGCAGTTTATCTGCCCAACATGTTTTGATGAAAAGAGGTAATATTTTTATGGACACTTGGTTTGCAACTTCTAGAATTCGTTTTCTTGTGGTCTTGGCTGTTATTCAGTGAGATTTTAACTTGAAATAGTCTCTTTAGACTCTCATGAGAGAATTGGGCCAGGATCAATACCTGCAGTGTAAGTATGTAGGACTCATTACTTGCATTTTCCTCCATAGTCAGCAGACAGAGGTAGGCACTTCTAGGCAAATTTCTTCATTATATAACACAATGCTATTGGAGCCTCAGGTGAAATAGTTTCTAGTAAAACACAATATCTTCTAATTAAATTTGCTGGTAGAAGGGCTGAATTATAACAGAGGAGCTCACAAGCAGTGAGTCTGTAAATCAAAAGCTTTCTTTAGTTCTCGTAATCTGGAGCAGATGAATGTTCTTTATGAATTACTTGCAGTGTGAAAAATGCTTTGTAGGCACATAATTACATCCAACCCTTTGTACACGTGTCTGTGTCCCCTCTGGGAGATGCCATCAAGTTGCTCTGTCCCATGGGAGACATTTTAGAAGGTGGTCTGCACAAGTCGATGTGGCACATTCTCTCTGTCATTTGCCATCTTGTTCCAGTGGTAGGGTACAATATGAAGTAAGATTGTAAGATTTTGGCACTGCAATTCAAGGGAAATATGGTTCAACTGGAAATAGTCTGGAGGACAACAATGATAGTGATCAGAGGTCTGGAAAATACCATCAGTGAGAAGGCAAATTTGAGCTGTTTAGTATAAGGAAGAGCAGGTCAAAGGAGAATGTTATAATGCTATTCAGTTGTGTAAAAGGCTGCTGTAAATCAGAAGTTCATAATCTGTTCTTCAGGCCTGTGGTGGCTCAAAGAAGGCATAGTGGGTCTCAACTGTGTCAAAAGAGATCCAGGTTAGATATTAGGGGAAAAGTGCTAAAGATATAGTTAGAGCAGTACTGGAAAAGATGATCTGGAATAGGTGCTGAGGGACATGGTGGTCAGTTGGCAGTGCTGGGTTAATGGTTGGACTTGATGATCTTAGAGGTCTCTTCCAACCAAGGCTGTTCTGTGATTCTGTGATCTCTGGGTCTTTGGAGCATCCAGCTGTACCAATCTTTAAAATCAGGTTTGGCAAACCACTGTCAGAGGTGACCACAGACAGTACTACCTCAAGACAGACTGGACTACATTTTCTCTCCAGAACCTCCAAACCTGTGGGTTTTTTTGATTATTGATACAATACCTGAAAAAAAGAGAGAGAAAATGACCCAAACAGAAGGATGATGCTTTAACAAAACACCGTAACATTTCTAAAACTACGTTCTAACGGTTGGACCTGCTCCCAGTTTGTTCTACTTCCAAAATTGATCCCTTTGGTTAGTAAGGCTGACAAAATTTGAGTAACACTGGGGTGTACTAACAGTAAGTAGGGATGGTAGTAACAGGGTTACCAAATCCTGTAGTGTGTTGGAGGTGAGGCTGGAGCAGCTCCATGCCCTGAGGTCCACCCAGCAGTGAGGTTGACCCATGGAAGGTCTTGCTTGGTATTTGAATTGTTTAATTTTCTGAATTTTCTTCTTCTAGTACGTTGAAGCAATTCTGTAACAGAAAGATGTGTTAAGTCTTCCAACCTGTGTGCCTGGCTGTGTCAAAGAACAGCACCTCTGCCTCTGTGAAACGGATTTGATGGTCTTGTAGTGCCAGGAAGTTCATGATACTCCAGCCAGTCTTTACCTTGTGACCTTTCAGCCTGTTTTCATACTCTCATTTTCATTTTAAAAAAGGAAAGTGTTTCTTCTGCTCTCTGTCCTTTTTGTATATGACACTTGCACGTTCTGTTCACAACTATACTCATCATCACAGACAATCTCAGTGGTCCTGACTGCATGTTACTTGCCTGTGAGTTGTGCCTTAGAAGTGGTAAATTTTGCACATGGTATTTCCCCTCAGCTGTTTGGTTGTCTGGAGTGAGGTGCAATCCCACTGGCAGGAATTATGCATTGATATTACTGGAAAACATTACAGCTGACCATGTCTTGTAATGAAAGGGCACAGTACTGTGCCCTGGAGTGGCCAGGTTTATATTTGCTTTGTGGATTCCTTTATGAGGAGTTAATTGAAACAAATCTTCTGGGTATTCAGAAACCAAATGCAGTTTTAAAATGAAAAAAAAAAAATTTTTAACATAATCAGTGGAAAAAATCAACGAAAATGACACAAATGGTGGGAAGAAAAACAAGTGAAGAAAGGAGGGATAAGAACGAATGTTTTTAGATGATGTCTTCCAAGAAGTGCCTACAAACATGTTTTGTGTGTTCATTTATTTTGCTATTAGGAACAGATACCTGTGGATTACTAAAAGTTGTTCTACTGCTGCAGCATCCATTTCCCTTGCCCCACATACTTGTGTAGTAAACGAGCAACCTCTTATGCTCACAAGGAACGGAGGGTATTTTATCTTCATCCTGTGTGGCTGTAGTGTGAGGGAATATAGCCAATTAAAATAATTTAATTTTGGACAACATATTAAGAGTCAGTAATCCTATTGTATTACTACTCTGTATCAATTAAACTTATTTGCACCCTTGATTTTTTTAGCATATTTGTAGTTTTTTTTGTCCAATGTAATTTTTTGGTTTGCTTTTGGATAACTGCAAAATCCTTGTATGCTTTTTTATTTGTGATTTTCTGATGTGTTATTAAACTTATCTTTCACATAGGAGATTTTATTTAAAGATAAGAGGTGTTTATGTACCTCTAGAAATGTGTATGGTTGTGTGTGGTGAAAGTAAAGCTTTGTGCTTATATGCTTCCCTGAGATAATTAAATAATTTACATTTTTCATTATAATCAGATGTCATAGAGCTCGTTTAAAGATATTTTTTTTCTGATAAATTTTCCAGACATTCTGGTGTTCAGCCTAGTTTGTACACTTGCTTAAATTTGTGTTTCTAAGTGACATTTAGATCAAAGGCTCTGTAATTGTTTTATTGTAAATCATTATAATTTCATTTGTAATAGATAAAAATGAGACAAACGAATGTGGAAAGTCCTTGTCTGCCTGCCCTCTAGTAATGCATTTCCTTTTCATTGCTCGTTCTGGGAGCTGGAGTTTCTTATGTTGCCTCAAATTCACTGGTTTTTCTTTACAAGTCATTTCTCTTTTATGTATAAAGTTTATAGATTTAGTTAGCTAATGCAGTTATTGGTTTTAAAATGTACCTTTGAGCTTCAAGCAGTCTTTTGTTGTTCTATATGCAAGAGATGGACATGCTGAATACTTAACTTGCCTTTCAGAAGGACATGTGAAAATAAAATGCAGTGTTTGCATGCCTTGCAGGATGAGACCAGAAGTCTTCACAGAATCACAGAATGTTAGGGATTGGAAGGGACCTCAAAAGATCATCCAGTCCAATCCCCCAAGGCAATCCTTCTGAGGCACAAATGTCAAAATATCTGATGGAAAACTCTGACTGCGCTTCCTATGACCCTAAACACTGATGAGCTGAAAAGCAGGACCTTGATTTGTCTGGAATAGTTGTCCCCTTCAAGGTAGTAGAAGGAGCTCAACACAATATCTTTTATTTGGGTTTTCTGCCAAAGTAGGCAAGTGTTCTTCTGCCTTTTTCTGTCCATGTGCTGCTTAGTGTGCCTGAACTGGAGACTTCTGGCTGTAGTTCTTTTGTCTCTAACTTCAGCTCGTGTCATGCCTTCTCAACACTTGCATCTCAGAGCTCTCCTCCTTCTCCCTAAGGGTCCTCTGAGAAACCAGCAGCATGGAAAGTTCCTTCCTCTTCCACAGGAAGAAGTGTGAAGCTCACTGCTACCATCTTACCTGCATCTTTCCCTTTCTAAAAACATTCACATTACTCCCATGTGGATCCACAGTCTTGGTGCTTAATGCTGTGGCATCAGGAACAAAACCAGTGCTGATGGTCCTGTCAGGGAGTTGCAGAGAGCAATGAGGTCTCCCCTCAGCCCCCTCTTCTCCAGACTGAACCCCCCAGTTCCCTCAGCCACTCCCCATCACACTGTGCTCCAGACCCTTCCCCAGCTCCACTGCCCTTCTCTGGACACACTCCAGCCCCTCAGTGTCCTTCTTGTACTGAACAATATATAGCCATGGATTTATGCTGAAACAGTTTGCTCTGCCATTGTTTAAACAGTGGAAAACAAAATATTTGTTTTAAAAACCTCTATTGCTAAGAGGTTTTTATTAAATCTCTGCTTTATTTAATCTCCTCACTTTTCTAAGTTTACTTGCTTCATTTTTAAGTCATGTTTGTTTATAATCACAGTACCATTCTCCCATGCACTGGAACTAAAGTCAGTAGACCTTTGTTTAGTAGCCTCAATATCTGAGTTAATATTCCTCTTGCTTTTCTTTTTGTTGAGAGTTTGTTTCCAAACTTTCTGTTCCTAATACCCTACAAATAGATTTGTGGCTTCCATTCCTGCTCTCAGGTGCTGAGTGCTCCAGAGAATGGGGCACCAAATAATCCTCAGCACTCTGTTTTATTAGCACAGTCTGTGCTTCACCCCAAAGAGAGCCTGCACAGACCTTACAATTCACTGAAGGGCAAATTGAGACGTGCAGCTTGGTTGAAGAAGATCTTGCCACCTTCCTGTGCAGCACAGGGTCCACTGATAAAGAGCACTTGCTGCATTTTAAACATTTTAGCCCCTGGCTCCTCATTGAGCAGTTAAATGACACAAAAGTCTTTTTTTTCCTTACTCCTATGAGTGCTCAGAAGAGGACTGCAAACTTCACTGTCCAAGTTGCAGAGCTAACGATGCACCTGAAAGTGATGAGGTTTTTGTGGGTTCCATGCAGGTTGCCTATGACAGCCTGTGATTGCTAGTGCAGGACCACAGCTTGGGAATAGTTTGGGAAGAGAAGGGATGCTGTGGCTGCCCCCTCCCTGGCAGTGTTCCAGGCCAGGTTGGATGGGGCTTGGAGCAACCTGGGCTGGTGGGAGGTGTCCCTGCCCACGGGAGGGGGCTGGGACGAGGTGACCTTTAAGGTCCCTTCCAACCCATTCTATGATTCTAAGAGTAATATCCCTGTCCAAGAAATACTGAAAACCCAGTGTCATGGTACAATGACTTTGACACTGAAGGATAAGTTCCCTACAATATCCTTTAAACAGTTTTATTAGTAATCTAATACTGCTTAGCATAGTCAGGTAAAATTGGCTTTAGATAAAATTCTGGTGGCCTGGAGGGAGTTTTCCATATGTTGTTAACTCCATTTTATCTGAATCTAAACTTGAATATAATAATGGGACTTGAACCTTTGCTGCCCACACACAGCTTCTTGTTTCCTTCTGTCTGTATTGTCCAGAACCTGGGCTTCATTTTTTTTACAGCAAATGAAATTAAAACCTTCTCTTCCCTTTCACAGCCTAGGAAGCATCACCTTTCCTGTAATTCTTTATCCAAAGAATTTTTTTGTCAACCTATTGCAGCTGCTTCAGTCTCAGTAGATTTACATGGACTTCTTATGCTTAAGCTGCTTTAAGGATGACTGCAGATATTTTGTGTAGTTCAAATATTTTGAAATCAAGCTGTAATTCTGTCACTGGTGATAGCAGTTATTCTGAAAAGACATTTGTGAAGCAGTTAGAACCCAGCGAGTTCTGTGCCTTAGGTAGCAGGAATATGCTTTCAGAGCTTTCCAGATTTAATTTCTGCAGCGTGGCCAAATATTTCAAGCGCATATGTTGAAACTGGCTTTTGAAATCTGTATTTAGTCTGATTTTATTGGAAGGTGTAACAGACTGGTCCTTTGGAAAATCAGGCTCCTCTAATTATGTAGGTAGCATATTTTAAAATGTTAGATTCTGTCTATGAATCATTCTCTCCCATTATTAGAGGTGACATTTCCATTTAATTTCCCAGTGGGATTCCATTTAATGTTTTCAAAACAGCATCAGTTGAGATCATATTTGTTTTGGTTGTTTGCCTGTATAAAGAAATTTTTATTAGAGGAATTGCAAAGTTTTTGAAAGGGAAGAAAGAGGAGTTTTTAGAGCTGAAGTATTTGTAAAAGTTCTACTTGTTATTTTCTTTTAAATTCAGTGCCTTGAATGTCAAACTGGTGAGGCAGCTGTGGTGTGCTGAAGTATATCAGAAACAAAGAATCATAGAATTCTAATCCTAATAAAGGATTTGGGAGTCTGCTGAATTTTCTTATTTTGATCATGTTGCTGTTCAGTGACTTACATATATTTAGTGCTACTGTGAATGAAGCTACGCTTTGGTTTTAATTTACAGATGAAGAAGTTAGTCCATCCTTGGAGTATTCGTATTGTCTCACCAGGAATGATTTTTTTTAGCAGGTATATTGAATTTTTGTTACATTACTGGCAATGATGCAATATACCAATCTGTTCCAAATATGTCTGAAATAAAAGACTTTTAGCCCTGAGACCAGGTGGCACAGACTGCCTTATGTCAGTCAAGCCAAGGCATGGATTCAGGCACTGAGACAAGATGCTCTGTGTTCTCTAAATATCCTGTTCTTTCAGAGCCTGGATATGGCTTAAAGTTTCATTGGATATTGCTAATAAGATCCTCCAAGCTATTTGAGTCCTTGCCTTGTTTTAGATTTGGTGAAATGTGGTGTGTCAGGTATAATGTGAAATTTAAGTGTTAGGAAAAATTCTAGATAAAGAAAAACTGCTTATGCATTTAGAGTGTGAAAAGGGAGAAAACTAGCAGAGGAGGGAAACAACATATGTGTGAAGAATAAGAGATGTAAAATCTTAGTATGCTGCTTATTGATAGGATTTATTGCTGTTATTTATAATAACTCTGAAAACATTTCTTTCACATTTCTTACTTGATGCTTTTTTCAGGAAATTAGAAGAACATATTAAATTTGTTACCTTCTACTCCATGTCTCCTTTCTCTTTCTTTTTACTTGTTAGGTTTTAAACATTTATGGGGAAAAAACATTTTAAAAGGGCACGTAACACAAAGGTAATAATCACAGTGGCATGCTGTTTTATGTGGCAATAATCCAGTTGCCTTGTTTGAATAAACTACTTGGTCTTCATTCTCCAGGGCTTTACCTTAGGGAATGGAGCTGGATTATTGCCTTGTAAAACAATGCTGCATTCCTGTTGATTAATTATAAATCTCTGCCTATCTCTAGTCATGGAGTACTTTCTATCTTACAGTATTCCTGTTCCTTTCCTTCATGGCTTTGTCCTGCATTCAGAGAGTTCACAAATAAAGCTGAGTTCCACCTGATTTGTGACACTCTAACATTAATCTCTATGCTGGGAGTTTCTGTATAAGGGTGTTATACATTTATTTTCTTCAAATGAAAAGCATCCTCCATAGGAACAGCTCCTGAGTGAGATTTCAGCCTGCCTAAAATTCACTGAAGTCATTCAGTCTGAGATAATGGGGAGCGCAGTGGTGGTGTTGGTGCCAGTGGGGATTCCCTGCCTCCCCGTGGGAGTCTGCTCAACTTTTGATGACATATTCACTAATTTTCTGCAACCCTTGGGATGTGTAAGATGGTAGCAAGTAAATATTAGCAAGGAACTTGAGTAGTACAACCCAAATGAAATTTTAAGCAGGTTTGGATCTCCTTAGGTTTGAACTGGGAATGTGGGCTACTACCTCACAGTGCCACCATCAGGGTATTGTCCTTGTTAGCCATATACTGATCCTGCTGTATGTTGGTATCTGACCTGGTTGGGCTCTTCCAGAGAATTTTTAAGTCTTTCACTTCCTGAGACTGGGAAAGAGAAGCCCAGAAATACCTGAAATAGCAAGAAGCTAGACAGAGCCATAATCACATGGTTGCTGACACGATATTTTCTGAAATACAGGTGATCTAACAGGACAGTCAGTTCAGAAGTATTGCCAAATAGGTTTACAAATTGATAGACACTGTCCAAATGGGAAGATTATAGGATTTATGACATCATTTCTATTTTGCATGCTGAAGAATTGTCTGAATAGTATTCTTATAACTTGTTTTTTTGTAGGAGGGATGACTTACGTATGTTGATGACTTTGCTTAGTGTACAATTAGTGAATGAGTGTTTTCTGATGTAGTATTTGATTTGTTCTTGGCAAAGTGGCCATTACCATTCCTTACTTATGTATCAACTTGGATGAAATGGTGTCTATACTTTAAAACCATTTGGAAGTTGAACCTGGTGTTGTGTGTGACTAGTAGCTTACCAAGTAGTGTTTGATACGGCCTTATCACACATCCAACTCCAATCATCAGAGATGACTATCAGTTGTTTTCTTTATGAACAGCAAACCATTAAGAAAGAAAAGTTTGATTGCAGGTGAAGAAATAATTCTTCGTAAGTGAGAGTGTGAATCACCATCCTTAGAGATTTTGAAAACTTGACTCTGAGTAGTCTGTTTTAACTTTGAATTTATTCTGCTTTGAGCAGTTGTTTAAGCTTCAGACCTCAGTGCTCCTTCCAAGCTACATCTTTCTGTGACTGAAACTAGGAGGTGCTGTCTTTACATTATTATTACAAACTGCAAAGGAAGCCTTGGATCCAAGCTTGCTTCTCCTGTGTCAGATTTTTTTGGGTTCTCACTGCTCTTGTGGGAGCCATGCTTTCTTCTCTAATTCCTGCTTTAGTAGTTTGTGAACTGTGCAACTAGATGGAAAAACTTCTTACTACTTTCTGGATACGTTGGAGAATATGTCCTGGAGGACTGGTTACTGTAAAAGTGATCTACTCCTTTGGTTTTAGGCACAACATCAGAAGCTGGTGGAATGGCTTCATGGCACTCAGCTGCTTTCAAACCACATATCAACAGTAAGGTTAGTGTTGAGTAAATAAAGTGGAGAGTATTTACGAGCTTTTCAGATACTTGATAGAAAGGAAGTCAACCCATGCTTGGTTGGCCCATCCCAGGATGACACCTGAAATACATTTCTATGCTTATAATAGGCTATGTCATCCATAGTAAATGAAATGATTTTGTGGTCTTGAGTCAGTCTGACCACATTGATGCTCTTAAACCATTTCACCTGACAGAACACTATAGCAGTGTTCAGAATGTCTCTTGGAAAGGTTCCTGGTCCATACTGACACTGAATAGATTGGCTGGTGAATTTATCTGCAGGGCCAGGGTCTTAGATCTAGTGATACACTACATCCTGTTTAAATTTGCTTAAATTAGAGTTTTCCTCCCTTTCCTTTCCTACTCAGCTTCATGATTTCTTGTTTGCTGTTTGTCTAGGAGGCAGTTTCTGCTTCTGTTCCTGACAGCTAAGTGACCTTACATGCTAAGATACACTATTTTTGACACGCCATATGCAAGAATCTCTTGTGCTTGCCTGGATTACAAGGAGGTTATTAACTTTTAGTGGGGTGGCCTTCTCTTTCTCACCCAGTAAGACAGGGTGCAGGTTTCACAACAGAGTTCTCTACACTGCATTTTATAGTTTTTATAAATACATACAGTAACAAATGTATGTTATGGGCATATAAATGAGGCAAATCACCATACCCACTATTGATTTTTGGTTGAGATCAGACGTATTGATTATTCACCACCTGATGGTGACAGTGAATTTTGGGTGCCTGATCCCTAGGCTTATTTTTGAGGGAAACAGTCATATTTACTTCTGGAAGTTCTCAATGCTTTGGATGCTAAACATCATCTGTCATTCTTTGTATGGCATGGTAATGGGTGTGATCACCCAAGAGATCACGATTTTTCAGTTCTTTAAGTGATTAGTACTGATGGCTACTCAATCTTACAAAGGTCTTTGATGCTTGAATATTATGAACAGAAGTACATAAAGGTAACTTTCTCAATTTACCTCTGTAAACCAGTTTAATAATATCAAATGGATTTTTTGAACAAAGTATACTGATGGACAGTGTTGTATTAAAATGATATATTTGTAGAGTCAAAGAATGGTTTGGGTTGGAAGGGACCTTAAGGATCATCTCATTCCAACCCCCTGCCGTGGGCAGGGACACCTCCCATTATATTGATAAGAATTAATTTGTAATGTGTGTTTTTATTTTTAATGTGTCTAAATTGGAACAGTAATGAACATATTTAACTATCAAACAGATTTAGTAACAAATAGAATTAGAAGGAAAAAGCACAGGTTGTGGAATGAGTTTTGGGAAGCATGAGGAAGTTATTGTGTATTGAGAGAGCTGAACTGCTGGTTTTGGTTGCAGAAAATCTATGACAAGGCTTACAGTGAAGAGCCAATTTAATTTTAGAAAAGGGGAGTCCTCGTGTGCTATCACCTGCATTTGGTAATGCAGGTCAATGTCTGCCCTCAACATATACTTGAGAGGTATTCCTTAAAAATAAAACATATTTCTGCACCCCCCAACCCCTAATTTCTTATTGCTTTGTGCAGATGAAGTCAGAACACAAGTGTATTTTAGCTTCACTTAGAGCAACATAATTGGTAGGATATACGATGCAAATAAATTGGCTCAAATTTTCACCTAATGTACCCCTGCTTCAATTCTCTTGCTGCCCTTATGAACTGTAGTTATTGTTCTTGCATTGTAGTTATCTTTGAAGAGATAGAGTTGCCTGTGGCAGTTGAGGAAAAATCAGAAGAAAATTTAAATGATTAATTAATGTAATCTAGTGTCTGTTTTACCAAAGGCTTTCAGGGACTTATTTAGCTCGATTAATGAGAGAAATTCCAACTGCAGGTTTTTAGAATAGGTTTTTGAAGAGTGTAAATGACATAGCTGCTGGAGGGAAAATGATCTTATACCTCTTTATATTAAGCCACTCACTGGATTAGTACTAAGGAAAAATATTCTTTTAAAGCTTTTTTTTTTTATTTAGTTATTATTTAGTATTTGTAAGAAAACAACCTAGTACACAATTTCTTTGAAGTTGTGAAGGACAGAGGGTTTACATCTCAAATATAGCTATCAACTAAAAGTGTATGTGTTCCCAAAAGTGACTGGGCAACATCATGGAAGAAAAATCCGATGGGGGATACTGAATACAGACACCACCTTTGGGCCAGGGAGTCACTGGAGGCTGGACAAACATTCCAGGAAACTGTCAGTATGTGCTTATGTTGCTTCTCTGCTCTTCTGTTGGATGGAGAGCAAGAGTCCAATCTGACCTTCAGTTCAACTTGGTATAGCTGGTTTGCATTGTATGTTTGAGATAGCTGTATATAAAACATACCTGTATATATACAGAAATACCTGTAACAAAAAAAAAAAAAGGTAAAATAAGTAAAAATGTTGAGATATTTAAAGTTTCAAAATGTTTTGCTTTTATCCATTTCTAATTGTTATCATGCTTAAATTTGGAAACAAACACCAATGAACTAAAATACTGTTATTTCATACTACTATAGAAAGAGCTAGGTGAGATGGGAGTTCTGGGTGTTATCTAGTTCAATTCCTTGCTCTAAGTATGGCTGCCTTCAAAGTTAGGGTCTTGCTCAGTTGAGTACTGAAAAATCTCCAAGGATGTGCATTTCATTGCAGTTTTAGGCACCTTCTCCTTAACCACTTCCACTGTGAAAATCTTTTTCTTATATGGAGGTGGAGTTTACTTGCTGCTGATAATTTCTTTCAAAAATATGCAACTAAATGTTTGAATACTTCTGAAAGATTTGCAGTTGTTCTTCAAAACAAAACAAAAAATCTATTAATTTATTTATTTCCAGCAAATTTTCGATGTAAGGTGTGCTAGCAATTGCTGTTGAAGAATGTAATGAATTCCTGTCCATCTCTAACTATATTATTTAATGTTGGTGAAGATGTTTGTCAGCCCAGAAGTTACAGCTGTCTATGGGGATGCAAAATGTCTTGAGTTGAAAAGTAGGAACCTAGAGTGGAACAGTGATGAAGATCACTGCCTTTCTCAGTGTTCAAAATTGCCTTTTCTGAGTGTTTCTTTGATAGCCTCAAAACTCTGTCAAGTTCACTGCAAATGCACAGGCTTTCTTCCTCCTTCATCCTTTTCCCCCCTTTTTCTCTATAGATCATGCTAATCAAAATGGTAATTAAGTAGAGAAAAACTCATGTACTGTAATTCCATAGTAAAGGCATGCTGTAATTCATGAAATGAAAACCAGAAAGTGAAGGTTTGCACTGTGTTGTCCAATCCTTGAATAATGTAGGTTGGAAGAGTCCTCTGGAGGTCTCTGGTACAATTTCCCACTCTGAGCAAGGCCAGCTTAAGTAGCTGAGGTTGCTTATTTGTCAAAATATAGGTTGCTCATCTACCAAAAGTGTTTTAATGATTGAAAGATAAAAGTAGATGGCCACTTATTTTTCTGAGCTGTCTCCATTAGAGGAGTATTTAGTGGTGAGAAGTTCAATGACAAAAAGACTATGAAAAGGTATTTCAGTATACTAAAACCCTGTATGCTTCACATGTGGCTGTATGGATCCGTGTTGGCACTCTCCCCAGATTCTCTGCATCAGACCCAGCGTGCTGGAGAGAAGTAATCTACTAACAATTTGTGTAATCATTATGAGCAGCAAGGTTTTATTTTATATCTTACATTAGTACGTAGCTTCACCAAATTAGGGCATGTGATATGCATACATTTTTGGTATCAAGAGGTTTCAATAAAGGTGAAGAGAAAAGAATCTTACTCTTTTTAAGGTTTGCATGAAATACTACATTTGAATACGAAACAACTGCTTCCATGAACCATAAACCAGCCCCAGTGCACCAAAGAAGTTCATTATTCAGCCCAAGAACACTCATGCACAGCTCACACATGCAAGCACAAATGGCATCCCCTATGGCTTTTGTTTTAGTGAAGCCTCTGGCAGCAAGAGGTCTATTTCTTCATTAACTGTGTATATGTCTTGATTTATTCTTGTTGGCAAGCTAGCCCACCTTGTTCCTTATGTTGCAAAATGCACATGATACCTTAATTATGGTTATGATATAGAAGTGACAGTTTAAACGACCTGTAAGTCACTTCATCTTATTCATAAATGGCAAAAGATTCTTTCACCACTTCTCTGTAGTTTGTATTTAAAATGACTGTTGCCTTCATGGTATGTATCAGGATAATATCTACCAGGACAGCAAAAGATATGCTGAGCTGAACACATCCAGTCCCCCCATTTTGGGAGCCCTGACTTTCAGAAATGATGGACCAAAGAAGTGTGAGTATTGATGGTAAGCAAACTCCTTGCTGCAAGAGCTTTAAGTGGCACTTCAAAGAAAGTAGATGGCCATAGCACTGTGTTTCAGGGTACATCATCCATGTACCATGCCATCACTCAACTAGTCACCTCTGAAGATCTTCGAAGACCAATGCAGTGAACTTACCTGAGATGTCTGTCTCTCATTGACTGTAGATATTTCTGGAGGATGAGTGCTTCTACATGACAGATATGCCTATTAGCTTCCTGCAGGGGCTGCAAAAATAAGTTAAAATTACCCAAACTGTTTTAGGCTTCTGTTTGTACTTTGCATTACTCTGTTCTGTGCTCTGAGTGGCAGCACACTGAACTCTCGTTGTGGTGTTTCTTGGATTTTATTTGTCTAGCTGAGGTTTTTGCTCAGTGTTAGTTTTGTCACACATCCATGCTGGTTCTTGCTGCTAGAAAGAAGTGGGAAGAAATTTAAACACCACCATATCCCTGCTTTTAGTCTTTATTGCTTTCAGGAACTTCTAGGCTGAATTAAAAAAATCTTCACAGATTTGGATTTTGATGACAAGGAAACCTCAGTTCTCTTATTTATATTTTCTTCTTCTATTTTCCCAATACCTGTAAGCCTTCTCATGTTTCTATTTACCTTTTTTAAAAAAAAAATCCATGCATTCTTTTTGATATTTAGAATAGCCTTGGTTGAAAGAGACCTCTAAGATCATCAGGTCCAACCATTGACCCAGCGCTGCCCAGTCACCACTGCCCCATGTCCCTCAGCACCACATCCACATGTCTCTTAAATCCCTCCAGGGATGGGGATTCCACCACTGCAGAAACTGTTCAGAAATGTGGCTTTGTCAGTACATTTAAAATATTTTAGTTTTAATACTGTAGCTGCATACATAATTTTCATATAGCTATATACAACTTCATAGCTTGCAGTTTTTCTGTGTGTTTATGTTGAAGAAGCAAAAGTATAGTATTGGGTATTGTTATTAAAAGTGGACCTTTAAAAGGTTAATCCACCCAGCAAATAAAGAATCCTGCAAAGCATGTAATGGTTGCAAAAATGTCAGGGCTGTGTCATATTCAGAAGAGCATTTTATGTGTTTCTCTCTTTTATGATTAATAACACTGCATTGTTTATTTCCAAAGCTTCTGTTGCATCCTTGGTGAGATCACTTAGCAACTCGGTTCCTTATGTCCTTGTGGCTGCAGAGTGACACTTTTCACTGCTGCCTGTTTTAAAATTTTCTTACATCTCATTTTCCTGATCCTATAATCCTGTTGGGTCAATGTCTGGTTGTGTGAGTTCAACACAAGGATCTTCTGACTCAGCCCTCCTCTAATGGGCAAAAGCAGATACTTTATTAGATCAAGGGTGATGTAAACCTTTCACCCATTTTTATTATCTCTTTTATTATATTTTTTGTATGGTAAATATGCTGGACCTGTTTTGATATACTGGAGTGGTATCTCACACATCCTTTAAGTAGTTACCAAGCCTTGAAGACGCTGAGTTATTGTATTAGAATTTTTCTGAGTTAAAAAATTTTTGGTTTTCATTGTTTTAAAAGTACAGGTTGTCTTGATGATTCTTTATATGAAATGTGTCTTTATTTTATTAATGTCCTTCATTATTGTTATCGATACTTTGGGCTTGTAGTCTCCTAGCAACAGAAAAGACAACTTGGAAAAAAAAAAAAGGTTAAATATAGAGAAATCTGCTTCTGCCTACTTGCTTATTAATTTCAAACTCTTGGTAATTGGAAGAACTCCAGCCAAATTTAAAAGACAGTCTTTTCCTAACTATGTATTTTCTCAATACATTTAGTGGAGGAATGATCAAAGTATTTGTTTCATGGTCCCTGCAGTCCAGCTGTGCAGGAGGAAATGGTAAATTTTGCTAACAAGGTTTTGCTTTAACACAATTCTTAGCCACATAATAGCAGGTCATCCGTGCTGTTGGGTCATCCTGGACTTGTAAAAGGTGGAACAGATTCCAAGAATAAATACTTCCTCTGTGCTGGGGAGTATCTGTCTTTAGTGGTGAGTGGTGACTGTGTCTCGACTCCTTCCTCCCTGTGTTTTCCCTTTGTGGTGGTTGTAACTTTGGTCAGTGATTGAGTTCACACTATTGATGAGTAGTTCCTTCCCCAAGGCTGCATAGGAGATCATCCACACAGCTGGAAAGAGAACTCTGTGCCTCCATCCAGGTGCCCCATCTGCCAGACCAGAAGTCCTTAACCTAGAACTGAGAAGCACCATCTTGCCTTCTGAGACTCTGATACTGCTCACAGCAGGGACCAGAGTTTGTGCTGCTGTGGTCTAACTGGACAGGAGTAAAGGATGGGGTTGCTTGTGGCATGTTGCATTGCCAGTGCTGTTACCCACCAGTCAGCAAAGGTTTGAGGCCATTTGCTGTTAAACCATGTTTTGCTTTTGGCAATATGTGGCTACTAGTGCATTGTTTGATGAGGTGGGTTTGGGGGTCTGTCTCTATAATAGTGCCACAACTCTTACAGAGACAAAAATCTCAATTTAAAATACTAATATTAAAATAAACCCATGCACAGCTCCAGAATTCTTTTTCCCCAAACCAGTGCATTGCTTTACCCATCCTCTTTTCCAGTATCACTCCCTACCTGTTTAAAAGAAAGCTTCTAAGTGTCCTTTTACAGCTGTGCCTTACAATGTCCCTGTATTCCTGATTTCTGACTCACTGTTGGTATGGATCCTGTCATTCATTTGATTCATTTCTATTGTTTCATTAGTCTGTTAGGATTTTAGGTTTGGCCTAATCCACCTCATTTGTTTTCACTCAGTCTCTTACGAGTACGTGATCTGTGTCACGGATGCTTGTAAGCATTAATATTAAAACTGAGTTAAACTTGCATTGAAAAGTAAATACTATTTTAAACTAAACAGGAGGACGTGAGGAGACATAACCTTTTCATTTGATATCTGTGGTACTGCAAGATTTTGGTATATGAGCACAGTTTGGATGCTAACAACATTGTCTTGATGTCTCAGCTTCATACCATTTCATGTCATGCTTGGTTTGAGTGGCTTTTTGGTCTTGTTTTGCATCTTTTTTTTCCTTTTAGATAAAGATACATAGCCTACTTATCAATTCAGAGAGTGATTTTTTTTTAATTCATGGAATGTCAATTTGTCCTTATTTACACTTCATACACTGACTTTTCTCTGTACCAGTAAAAATTCTAGTTTCTAAACATGTTTTAGGTGAGGGTACCAAGTTACATTGTTAAA
Organism: Podargus strigoides; assembly: GCA_028020825.1. NCBI lineage: Eukaryota > Metazoa > Chordata > Aves > Caprimulgiformes > Podargidae > Podargus > Podargus strigoides. Next base: position 2,526,455 of record CM051619.1, read on the forward strand.
ATTGAGACAAGCTATGTGTGAATCTATTCCTTCTGCATATCTGGGCAGTTCAGAAATCTTTCTACACTTTATAAGATGCTGTCTTGAACCATGAGAGACATTTCAAAGAACTTTCCCCTTCTCACAGGGGTATTTGCGTAATCATCTTTGCTGGAACAAGTTCCTTTGGCATGCTAATGAGTTCTCAACTCCAGGAGGTTCTTTCTACAAAGTTGCTCTACATCAGATTTAATGCTGTTACAAGCACACAAGAAAATTTAACCCATAAAACATGTGCCATCAGTGTTTATGCTGCTTCATGAAAATGTGACATGCTCGATGTGACGAGATGGTTGACTGAGATGACTTAGGTTAGTGTGAAGAGGAACAGGCTCAGTGTAACCTTGCTTTGTTGGGTATAAGCAAAGCCCTGGGATGATGCCATTGTAGGTCCACCTTAATTACTCAGTAATTATCCAAGAAGAGAAACAAAGAATTTTGGAGTGAATGTATTACAAGGGATATTAGATATCTATAGTTTTATTTTTTTTTAAGAAAATATTATTTGGCTTTTCTGTAAGCTCTTCTGCTGACTTTCATGAGTTTTCACAAGTCTCCTTTTTAATGGGTCAACTTGCAGTATCTTGAGTCCCTGGTTGCAATGCAAACACAGAGTGGCTCAAAAGCATAGCCCTTAGAGGAGAACTAGAGCCTGACAGAGCCAAATTAAAATTGCCATGAAACAGTAATTCTAAATACTGTGTGTTTTTGTGTGTTATCTGCAAATTTCTTCTATGAGATAACAAGAAAAATGTGAAGTCTTCTGGCCACTGTGCTACCAAGTCATAGACCTTGTTTTCCTTCTGCCTGCATGACTCCTGCATGCTTATGGTTTCAACTGGAGGTGTCAGTAGTTCTGCTTAATCTGGTGGTTGGGATATTTTATAAAGGTACAACAAAACTGGATCTGAATCCTCTTAAGATCCTGTGCAGAAGACTGAAATTTAATCTGTCAAAGCATGTGATACAGGGCTGATGTGCATTAGCAATGTTGCTTGGTGGAAACTGGTAGAGTAGATGTCTTGGTGAAATCTGCACTTGGTGGTCAAACCTTTTGAATATATTATTTTCAGTAAGGAAAATAGCACTTTCCCATGGGCATGCTAGGGATACTAATAGAATGCTGCAGCATTCAACAACATGTTTAAGAGGGGTAAATACTGTAGAGATGCTGCGTACTGGATTCTCAAGGGGGTGTAAGTATCCATCTTCCATCTTGATTTTTATGGAAGTTATGCAAGCAAATACTTAATTTTTGAAGAGCTAGCCCATAAATTCTCTTAAAAAGTGGCCAAAAGGCTTAATTTCAGTAATAATTCTTAATAGAGAAATAGGAATAATGTTACTCCAGTGTTAGAAATAATTCTGAAACTCCTTTACATTCTTAGTAAGACAAGAGGAATGATACCTCTGATGTCTGTGATGAGAAGAATGTGGGAATAGTGGAGAGAAGTAATGGTCAGACATGGAAAAGATTTTGAAGCTGAAAAGTGAATTTATGATGTGGGTCTTGAAAAACATAAATTATAATTCTATATGAAGAGAAGATGGATAGGTGCCTCTCCTTCTATGTGGGTACTTGTATGTGGAGAAGATTCCTGCTAATGGATGGCATTTTAGTTTTGCAGAGGATAGTATAAGATAGGAAGACTGAAGTTGATGATAAATAAATTAATCTCTAAAACAAGGGTTGATTTTGCTCACTGCAAGGATCAGTGAAGTATGGAGCAACTTCTCAGAGGCCTGTTATACTTACTCTATCTGAAGTCTTTAAAATTAGTTTAGGTTTATTTTTCAGAAGCTTAAAACCTGTTTTGGGAGAAGTTATTTGACCCGTACGTGTAGAAGACATTTTTAATCTCGTAGTTCTCTTGCATGACAGGTTTTGAGCACAGAGGGCTGCCTGTATTACCCTCAATGTGTTAACAGCCTCTATGTACTGTATTAAAGCAGTTATTATTTTTAAGGGTGGATGCAGGTCATCTGTGCACATGAGGACTTCTTGAGTATACACTTGGCTAACTGATTTTTTCTGTTATGCTTTTCTGGAGAGTGGTTATCACAGAATCATAGAATGGTTTGGGTTGGAAGGAGCCTTAAAGCTCATCTGGTTCCAAGTCCCCTGCCATGGCAGGGACACCTCCCACCAGCCCAGGTTGCTCCAAGCCCCATCCAACCTGGCCTGGAACACTGCCAGGGAGGGGGCAGCCACAGCTTCTCTGGGCACCCTGGGCCAGTGTCTCACCACCAGGTTACAGGGAGAGATGGGGTGTCCAAATAGCATAGCAATGTTTGTAGATCCCCAGTAGTGCTTCTGTAGAGTTACGCAGAGTGGGGATGTGTGAGGGCACTGGGTCTGCTGGGGCAGTACTGAGCATATTCTAGGGCAGGAGGCAACCATGGAATCTCCTTGGCTAAGCCTGCAGGAGAAATTAGTGCAAACCAGTAGAAAAAGATTTTTAGATTTAGATGGCAGTGAGGAACTGGTCTCTATACTGCAGACATGTCAAGGCTTTTTACATTGCTCTGGCTTTAGTCTGGCCCCATGGGCTGAATGTTTGCTTGCAGCTGGAGTGTATTAGGTGCCTTTCTGCAGTGAATCTTCCAGTTGAATTTTATCCAAGAGGAATCAACTTCATGCACTCACAGACCATTCTCTGAGAGAAAATCTTGACAGGTAAGAGAACAAACTCAGAGCAAACCAGCTATATTGCATTGACAGATTAGACAAACTTTCCAGTTACTGCTGTGGAGTATATGATACTCTAGTCACAGTGACTTATCAGGGGTGTTTTGAATAATGCAATGCACCAAAAGTCAGTTTGAACCTCACCCTTTTGCAAAGCCTTCTTGCCTTAATCAGGGATCAACTCTCAATACAGAGAACATGGGGAAAGAACTGCCTATACTGAAGGGCTGCACTGGTCTGAGAACACGGGCACAGCTCCTGGTGTATGTGGCCAAGAATGAGATTACCTGAACATTTGAAAAGCATTACAAAAATTAGAAAAAAATCAAGTTCTGGTCTGGCCTTCCAATAACAATAATAAGGCAAATCACTTTTAAATGTATAAATGAAATGACCAGCTGAGAGTATGGGATTGAACTCAGTGACCGAGATGATCCCTTCTTAATAGGATAACAATTAAACTCTAACTGACGATATAGGAGCTTCAAATGTGAATTGTGTTTATCTTAATATCTGCCTTTTTTTTTTCTGAAAATGATTTGACTATCTAGCCTTTATGAATTGTACAACTGTGGGCTGAAGATAACATTTTAACTCATTCAGGAAAATATACTTCCATTCATGTTGAGTCTGAGATGTGCTATTCCATTTTATATTCTCAGAAAAATGCCGTGGTGAATAAAAGCTTTTTTTATTAAATTCATGCTATCATATCTTCTTTTTTACATTTGGTAAGGATTAATATTACTCTGTAGTTTAGTCATAAAAGAAGAGGTCCTTATAATAAACTGTGAGAAGAGAGAGGTGAAGAAGAACTTTGATAGACAGATCTGATATAATGACACAGGAGATAATATACAATCCGCTATCCTCATATCTTGATCTTTTATATATGTTCAACTGCAGGAAAAATAGAGGAAAAATGCTTTTTATTAAAAGAAAAAAGCCACGAGACACTTTGCTTACAGAAAGCTTATTTGAATCAATACTGTGGAGGAGTGGAGAATACGTGTGAGCACACAACCCTCTTTTCTTAGCGGGGAAATGGTAATGTTCTCTCACTGATCACTGGAGCCTAATGGAGGAATCATTTTGCTAAGATGTCCTCAAAATTGGTAATTTATCCTGCAGTTCCTTTGCTGGCTGAAGACTGAGAAGACTTTGGAGAAGACATTAAATATCCAGAGCGTTTCGGATGTATGTTTCTCTTATTTCTTTTTCATCTCCTTCTGCCCAAGGGAGAAGAAAATTTGGCTTTCCAGCCTGTAGCTCAGTGTTGTAACTGAACAAAGCTTCTCTGATTGTGCTGCATGTCTGTCCCTCATTGTTCCAGCTTCAAGCAAACTTGAAGGAAGGATGACATAACTTGAAGGAGAGAGATCAGGGAGTGCTCACATTGATGGAGGGACAGGGAAATTCAGTTCTACTTTAGTGGTCATTGGCAAGCCAATCAACATGTCCTTGAGGCTGTCTAATCAGCAGAATCATGGCCTCAGACTAACCTCAGTGTGCATCTCCAGCAGTAAAAAAAGGGTTATATGCACTTGGAGAGGAGCTGTGATCAGTGAGAAAGTGGAGGGAGCCAAGTTTACAAATCTGTAGGAAACCAGACTTTGCTGACTTCGTTTCTCCACGAAATATCCTGATTAAACACATTAGTCCTCATGGTTTTCTCAGGTGTGAGGGTTTGCTTTGTTTCAACATGTTTGAAATCAAATCATGCTTTCCACGTCAAGGTTTTACTACATACAACTGTGACAGTCAACTGTTACATAGAGGCATTCTCCTCTCTTTGCTCCCTCCTTCAGCATCAATCTCCAAAATGCACATTTTCCTCTAAATCCCAGAAGTGTTAAAAAAAATGTTGTAAAAAAAGTCTGTGAAGGTGGAAGTAAAAATAGTTGACATCTCACCAGTTTGACATTGTACTTTCACAGAAATATTTTCTGCTCGAATAACTGTCTGCGTTTGTTCTAGCTTAGCACAGCTTTTACATGTTAATTTTACTGTGGTTGGAAGTGTCTCCCAGAATCCAAATAACTGCCTGGTTTTGAAGAGCCCGAGTTTGTATTTGCTTGTAACTTTAATCCCTCTAAAACTACTGAAAGAAAGATCTTAACTTGCTCCTCTTTGTTTCTTTTGTTTAAAGATGTGTTTAATTATTCTTAAAACTTTTCTGATGATATATTACCATTAGAATAACTGTATTAAACTCAACGTAATGAATAATTCATAACGCAATTTTGAAAAAAATTGCTGTGCAAAACTACAATAATTAGTTTTATGTGATAGGAAAAGCATTATTTTCATATTTAGACAGGAAGTGAACAATTATTTAGATACACTATTCATGGTATACTAAATTACAGCATAAACTAGTGTTTGTAATTTAAAAAAATGACAAGTTAATTTGAAAACCATCCCTGAGATGCAAACTCGTCCGTTGGCACCTACCTGATAAAATTGATTACTTTGTATATTTATGCATTTGCTGTAAAGTGGGTGGTTTTAAAATGTGATTGCACATTTAAAATTAGGCTTGAGCCCACGATGTTGCCTTTCATGAATTTTTTTGCATCTTATTCATAATATTTAGAGTAGTAATATCTATAATTTCCTGAGGACACAATGACAATTCTCATTAATTGCCTCCAGTCTTGTAGACAACTTTAAAGAAGTTACAGGATGGTTGGATGGAGTCGTGGCATATGCCTCAAAATACTTTCCTGAATCTGGGGTTGGGAGCTGCTTCAGTACTGTCAGACAAATACCAACCTACATCTCCCCAAAGGAGACTGCCAGGCAGTCCTGAGTCAAGTTGTCATTTTTTCTTACTGACATCTTGAAAAATCTGCTCCCTCTCTCAAACACAGGGTAAGAACTCTACTGAGTAACTACTCTGAACTTCTGTCCTGCCCTAAACCCCACATTTTGCAGAATCCTGAATTCCTAGTTATTTGCTGAATCAAATTGAGTAGCACTTTTTCAACTTACTTAATCACCACATACACAGCAAATAATAACCCCCCCCCCAATTTTATCTCTTTAAGTTGCCATTGGTAAGGCTTCCACGCCTGAGTAGGAAGTGGTATACAGATATTTTCACAGTCTCTGTTGAGCTCAGTCCTTGGGCTGTTGAATGTATGTCAGAGCTGTGTAGATGTGGTGCTGAGGGACACGGGGTAGTGGAGACTTGGCAGTGCTGGGTTAATGGTTGGACTTGATGATCTTGGAGGTCTTTTCCAACCAAGGCTATTCCATATGGTTTTCAAAAGCTAGTAAGATGAAATTCAATGTTGTTTGTAATTGAGATGTTGAGTATCCAATTAATAATTGGTGGAGCCTGGCTTTACATCCTGTGCTCAGAAAAGTTTGGGTAAATTTTTTTGATCTTCTTGGCAGTCTGTGGGAGCAAACATTTTAATAAAACGGCTTGAATAATACATACATTATTTATTTATAACAAATATTATATGTAATAAAGTGGATAAAATGTGAGATCAGGAAGATTAGGAGGGGAACTGGGGGTCTGCAGCTTTGGGAGAGCAGTTGCAAAGAGTTTGTAGTCTGTTAGATACAGGCAAGTACCGGGATTAAATGAAGTACTGAATAAAATCCTATTCACAAAACAGAGCTGAAATCCTGCCAGGAAAAAAGTAATGACATAATTGCATCTGTATCATGATGCATACACACACCAGGATTGCTGTAATGGATGTGGACAGTCATAATTCTGGCATTTCCAAACTTTTGAGCACCTGATTTTGCAATTTTAACATGACTTGAATGAATTGCCTGAATAGGGTAATGCTATGAAAAGGGCTTGTTGAAATGCTGTCAATGGCTCAGAGCAGCCCATCGAGTTTTTATTCACATCATCTATTAATTTGAATGGCAGGAATGTCTGAATCTTATTTCGTGCTGGGAACGTTGCACCCCATGTTTTTCATGTGAGTGGTGGCAAGAGAATCAAGCCTTGTCTTTCTGTGTTAAAATGCTGCTGTCTGGATTTACTTACCTCAAAACCTTTTAAAAACTTTCAGTTAAGTGAAGAGTTCATCACTCCTCTGCATTACATTTCCAACTCATCTGGGTGTGTTCTGTGGGATCTACTCTGGGATCCTGCTCTGGCAGGGGGTTGGACTGGATGATCTTTGGAGGTCCCTTCCAACCCTTGCCACTCTCTGACTTGTAGAATGCTTTCCCTGCTGTCCCCTCACTACAAAAAAGACATTGAGATACTTGAGTGTGTCCAGAGAAGGGCAGTGGAGCTGGGGCAGGGTCTGGAGCACAAGTGTGATGGGGAGTGGCTGAGGGAACTGGGGGTTCAGTCTGGAGCAGAGGAGGCTGAGGGGAGACCTCATTGCTCTCTGCAACTCCATGACAGGAGGGGGTAGAGAGGTGGGGATGAGTCTCTTCAACCAGGTAACAAGTGATAGGACAAGAGGTGATGGCCTCAAGTTGTGCCAGGGGACGTTTCGACTGGATATTAGGAAGTATTTCTTCAAAGAATGGGCTGTCAGCCATTGGCAGGGGCTGCCCAGGGCAGTGGTGCAGTCCCCATCCCTGGAGGTGTTCAGAGCTGTGTTCACACAGGGATGTGGTGTGGCTGAGGACTGTCAGTGTTGGGTTGATGGTTGCACTCAATGATCTTCAAGGTCTTTTCCAACCCAGACGATTCTGTAAATTTGAGATCCTTTTCTATTGGTAGTTGTCAAAATGAGTTAGCTGTGTTTTAATTACTCTATTAACATCTTGAGGAGTACCTGGATGTTTGGCATGGGAAGGAAGGCAGAAGTCTACTAGGTAAAAATTATTGCTGTGAGAGTGTTGAAAATAGCACTGATACATCTAAATTATTCTTAAGTATTCTTTTCAGTGTGTTGTTTTTGTATCTCCATGATGATCTTGGGACTATCTCATTAGTGACTGGTTTAAAGACCTGCAAAAGATTTTGTTCTCTCAACTAGGAAGATCCGACGTTGCTCTTTGTACGATGCAGTTTTCTCCAACATGAATGGGCTATAAAATGTTAGCAAATAATTTCTTTCCCTGTTCCATTAAAGGCATCATCAGAATACTCTTCACAGTGGTTTTGACACCTTTTGTAACTTCACATTTGGCGCAGAACAGTGCATACTCATTTCATCAAAGCTTATATATGCAAACTTTTGTTGTGCTAATGTAAGCTCCCTCAGGGTTCTCTGTGGCACTAGCACAAATTTTAACATTTTGACTTCTGCACCGCTGGATTTTGTGTATGTCACCTAAAAAAGCAGCAAGGGTTTTGTTTCTTTTTTTTGTTGTTATTGCTAGTTCTTTGTTCTTTCAAAGGCTTTTCAAGATGTTTTCCTCTATTTTTGTGGATGCACTGATTTCCTTCCATGATTTAAAGTCAGAAGAAGATTTTTCTCTGTTACTTTTTGAACTGACAGGTTCTTTTTGAGCTTTCAAAGGTGCTGCAAGATACAGGGTTGTGTCGTTACCAACACTGTCAGATTCTTTCTGCAATAACAAGAGAATCATCCAGATGAGAATTTATTGTGGGTGTGCAGAAACTCTGCCTAAGGTTTCTTCTCATTGCTCCTGGTGTACCAAGTTTCAACATAATAGCATTGTTGTAAGTAGTGCATAAAAGTCATGTTGCCTATGCAAAGCAATCTGCCATTTTCTAGTGCAGGTCCTGTAGCCCTGGGAAAAGATATAGCAGTATAAAAAATATTTTCAGTTTTGTATATAAAATTGCACCATATGGTTTGATCTAGCTTCTGCTGGTGGAATGTGAACCTTTTCTGACATTGGTGTTTCAGTGGATGATGTGTTCCCTAAAGCTGGACTCCTGAGGCAGTAAAGGCTAAATTAGGGTTAGGATTCCTACAGGAGGGGAAAAAAGAAGCATTGGATCAGCAAAGTAGTTAATATCAAAAAGAGAATGAGAGTTTTGCAACACAGTTAAAAAGAATCAATAAGAATCAAAGCCCCCAATTAAAAGGGGGAACCCACAATATTTTGAAGGAGCAGAGGAAGTACTAGCTTTCTTCTGTAATAAAAGCTGTGAGCATAAATAATCCTATCTTCAATACAAGTTATGACTTAAAAAAAATTAAATCTGAGTGTAAATTCCAGCACCAAGGATCTGATTTGACTCTTTGTTTTATGGGTTGTGAATTTTTGACAGCTTGCAGCCTTAAAGCTGAGGTTAAGTGTACCAGCAAGATAGTGTTATATGAGAAGATTTAATGTTAGTAGAATGGAGATTAACTTGTTCCTTCTGCTAAAAATAGACTGATATGTGCAGTTCAGTTTCTTAAATATATATATATATTTTTTCTATCACAAGGCTTTTACAGTACATCTCTAGATTACTGAGCCCTAAATTTGACCCAGTGTAATTATGGAGAAATATGATGTATATCGCTCTGTTTACTTTGCCTAAGTAATTACTGAGAGCAAAACAATTACATTTTAAGATGTGCAAAATGTTATTGTTCCTTATAGATAGTAAATATTCATTCTGCTTTATTTACAAAATTATTGATATATTGTTTATGTAAAACTGCCTTTTGGAAAAAGAAATCTTCTCCTTTCATAATATTTAACATTTTTTCTTGTGCTGTGTAGTCCCTGTAAATCTCACTTCACCAAGTCAAGGCAAATTTTCTTTTTAATTCTAATGGGAAAAGGATGGGCCAGTATATCTTAGATTCCTTTTAATAAAGTGATTGACATTTTAAACCAGTTGGAGGTTTAAAAAAAAAACAACCAACCCAAACCACTTTGAGGACTAAAAGGGAGTTAGTTGCAATAGGTAAATAGGTGAATGCATGATTTACTAAATTTATGAATTTTATAAAAAGAGCACCTGTAAAGTCACGATGAGGGGATCTTTTAGCATACCTATTTTAAGTTCTGCCCCAGACAAGAGGCACAGATGAATATGCACTGATGTTATTTTTATCAAACTAAATAAATAACTTGGTAGTATATTCAAGGTAATTTAGGCAAAGAAATATTTGTGGCATAGATTGCTGTCACTTCGTTGCTTTCTGCAATTTTTATTTTCACTTTTCAGTGTTTTAATGTCATCTCCTGAATAACTTTAATTAGATTTATGTTGGAGTAAAGCATTAAAGTGCTATTTGCAGGGTTTTTTTTTCACAGCAGAAATCAATAGCAACATTCTCTCATTTGCCTTTCCGTGTCGTTGTCTGCAACTACTGTACAATCCCAAACTAGAGGGAAAAAAATGTTCTTCAAGGACACACTGTAGTCAGTTTGAGCAGAGAAAATGGCATTAAAGCTGTGAAAAAAGAAGCAGAACTTGTAAATATACTTATTCTGCTTAGCTGTGTAAAACTTTTGTAACACTTTATATTCCTGCATGGGTTTATTTGTGTGAAAAACAAGCGTCAGCTCTGAAAACATGATTTTAGAAATGACATATCAGTATTGATGTAATATCTAATGTGCTGCATGTTGCTTATATATCTATACAAGGAGAAATAGTTGCTGTCCCAAATCAGAAATACTAAGGCAAGCATAAATATGGGAAGGGGAAGAGAGGAAAAAATAGGTGTATATAGGCTGTGCTGATGCTGGTAAATTAAATCGTGCTGGAGAGTGGGGCTGAGAGCTGAAACCCATATTCTGTATACTACAAGGGAATATTGGGATGCTCTGAGTGTAAAATTCAGCATAAAATAACATTAAAAATATGCACAAAAAATATGTGGAAACTCACACTCTTGGTGCATCAATCACAGTAACAATACTGTAGTAGCAGAGAGTTTCAGAAGGTTGCACAATTCTTTTGAAAGTATTAAATACAAAACATTGACTTGGTGTCTGTAGTAGAATCTAACAGAGGAATTCAGTGACAAATAATTGCTGAGATCTCAGCTGTGTTTCCTGTGGAAGGGGAAGGTGCAATGTGTGAATCTAGGAGACAGTTATGGATGGAAATAACATGGCTTTGCTTTGTAGCTGTAAAGACAGAAAGGAAAGGTTATCTCACAGGAATGTGTTGGAGAACAAGCAGCAAAACTTCTACCTGGAGTGGAGGTGAAAGTGAGGGAGAGGGGAGAGTATGAGTTGGCACTGACTTTGAAGACCTATGCCTGCGAAGAGCAAAGTGATAGTTTTATGTGTGTATATATACACCTACGTATATATATATCTCTTAAAAAAAAAATAAAAATCTAACTGTTGTAAATCATGGTCTTCAGACTTAGATTTTACCATGATGAGATGGTGGGAAGAGGCAGACAATGAAGACCTTCAACTGATGTGACGAGTGTAGCCACGTTTAACTTAATGGAGCTGCACTGATTTACATCAATTAATTCCTCGCTTAGAAGCTTATTACTGTAAAACAGTTACCTGATTAGCCTGATTGCAGCTGCAAAACCCCCAAACAGGTCAATTCTTGAGCAAGCCCTATGGAATATGGACTTTCAAAGGTGTTTTTTTGGTTTATGGCAGTGATTAACACATAAGATCATCTCCTTTAATTTGATCTTAGTAGAGGAGCAGAGATGATGGTCATGAGAGATGCCATGGAATTTTCTTTATTGCCACTGCTCTGACAAGGAAAAAACACTTAACAGTATGCCTTCCAAAAAGTCTGGAGCACAAGTGTGATGGGGAGCAGCTGAGGGAACTGGGGGGTTCAGTCTGGAGCAGAGGAGGCTGAGGGGAGACCTCATTGCTCTCTGCAACTCCCTGACAGGAGGGGGTAGCCAGGGGGGGTCAGTCTCTTCTCCCAAGGAACAAGTGATAGGATAAGAGGAAATGGCCTCAAGCTGTGCCAGGGGAGGGTTAGATTGGATGTGGGGAACAATTCCTTCCCCCAAAGGGTTCCCCAGCACTGGCCCAGGCTGCCCAGGGCAGGGGGCAGTGCCCATCCCTGGAGGGATGTCAGAGCCGTGGAGATGTGGTGCTGAGGGACACGGGGCAGTGGGGACTGGGCAGTGCTGGGTTAATGGTTGGACTGGGGGAGCTTAGAGGTCTCTTCCAACCAAAACAACTCTGTAAGTCCCATATGTAGAGATTGATGCTCATAAATTGTGGGGGTTTTTTTTGTCAGAGACCTTGGATGAGCTAATTTGTTGTCACTAGAGATATAAAATGAAAGATTCCTTCCATTTTCCTTTTGATATGAGGATCTTAGTTAATAAAACACGAAATTAGCACATATATGATTCCTTGAGCTTTGACAAGTCCACTTTTCATCATGGATGTAAAACTCAGGTGTCATTGCCAGGTTTCTTCCACATTGTCATAAAAATCAAGTACATTTAATATTTTATAATTCTCTCAGATCACTTTAACCAGTATAAATTATTTTGCTCACTTCTATGCTCTTATTTATCTGAATTACTTCCTGAGTTCTCACTATTCACTTAAATTATGGTAGTGGGAATAATAAATCAAAGACAGTTTTCTGTTAAACTTCACTCTATAAACTGTAGCCTACGTTGAGAAAATTCTTGATAAAATATTCTAATTCCTAAAATAGCCCCACTAAAAAGATTACCTGAATATTGCATGTTTTTGGTGGCATTTGTTCTGTATTAATAATACTCCTGCACAGAAATGTTGAGCATTTCAAGCTCTGATCATGATGCTGGTTTTCAGAATGGGATACAATAAATATGTCTTTTGTCTTCCTTTTATTCATACCTATAATGATAGCTGGACAAAGTAAATTTTAAAGTCTTCCTCTCTTAAGAGGCTGAAAGTTGTTTGGTTGCCATTTAGGCTCATTTATTTGATGCCAGCTCATCATTAAAGTTCTGTAAAACTGCTGGTTTTGCTCTTTACTGGCATTCTTTGCTGAATTCTTTGATTCTTGTCATACCTGCATGGGTCTCCATGAGATCCCTTTATGCATTTTAAAGCTGCTTGGATTTAAACCGAGCCCAGGAACTGCTTCTGGAGGCTTGATGCGCAGTCTGAGGGAGCAGAGCCACTCTTTATCTCTCTTTGAAGAGCTGAGACATGGTGATTTAACCCTTCAGTTATTTGAACTTCGCTAGTGCAAACTCTGTCTTCAAGAACTCTCATCATGTCAGCACTGTGGGTTTGTGCTGCAGAGACTTGTGATGGATGAAGCAAACAGATAGTGTTTACCTGGCTTGAAAGGTAGACAAGTCCAGATGAAAACAGTACATTCTGGTAACTTTCTCCATTGTCATTGAGGTTAGATTGGGTTTCCAGGGTTGTCCTCCTGCAGCTCTTGGCTTGTTGTCAGAGTTTCTTGGCTGACCTCTCAGTTTAAAAAAAAAAATCCATTTCTCAGCTCTGTTATAATGGTAGTGCATTGTTTTCTGAGTTTAAGAGGCTCAAGAGGCTTTTCAGTGTTTTATGGAGGGACTGATTTCTTCCAGCTGTTTTCAAAGAATTACGCTGGGTGGTTTTGTTTTGATGGAACCTTAAAATTTAAGGGATGAGTGCTGTCCCTGGTGAGGACAGAGTCCTAGGACCACGTTGGATGGAAAGGACCTCCTGAGGTCTTCAGGTCAATGTCTTGCAGTTAGAGCAGGTTGCTCAGGTCTTTGGCTATTAGAGGACCAAACAGGTCCCACTGTCTCTCTGAGCCTTGCCCCAGCACTGAACCAGGTCTGTGATAAATTTTTTGTTCTTTCTTATTTTGAGTTGGAATCTCCCAGTTTTCAACTTCTGTCTGTGACATCTTGTCATAGAATCACAGAATGGTTTGGGTTGGAAGGGACTTCAAAGACCATCTTGTTCCAGCTCTGCTCCCATGGGCAGGGACACCTCCCACCAGCCCAGGTTGCTCCAAGCCCCATCCAACATGGCCTGGAACACTGCCAGGGAGGGGGCAGCCACAGCTTCTCTGGGCACCCTGGGCCAGTGTCTCACCACCCTCACAGCCAACAATTTCTTCCTGATATCTAATTTAAATCTCCCCTCTGCCAGTTTTACCCCTCATCCTATCACTCCATGCCCTTGTCAAAAGTCCCTCTCCAGCTTTCTTGTAGCCCCCCAGGTACTGGAAGGTGCTCTAAGGTCTCCCCAGAGCCTTCTCTTCTCCAGGCTGAACACCCCCAACTCCCTCAGCCTGTCCCCACAGCAGAGGTGCTCCAGCCCTCTGATCATCTTCTTGACCTCCTCTGGACCCACTCCAACAGCTCCATGTCCTTTTGGTGTTGGGGGCCCCAGAACTGGATGCAGTACTCCAGGTGGGGTCTCATGAGAGCAGAGTAGAGGGGGAGCATCACCTCCCTTGACCTGCTGGCCACACTTCTTTTGATGCAGCCCAGGACACAGTTGGATTTCTGGGCTGCAAGCACACACTGCTGGCTCATGTTGAATTTTCCATCAGCTGATACCCCCAAGTCCTCCTCCTCAGAGCTGCTCTTGTTTAGTTTACACCTGCAAGAAGAGTCTGGTTTCATCTTCCCTACAGCAACAACATTGACTCTTAGCCTTCCCCTTTCAACACCAATGCAAACCCAATTCTTTCAGCATCTCATCATATGTCCTGTGTTCCAGACCCCTAACCATTTTGATTATATATGGCTCTGTCAGTCTGTTTGTCTACCTACCTATGGACCTATCTACCTATATTTTGGTAGCCCTGTATACATACAATCATTATAGCAAATAGTTCCCTACAGCAGTGGGTAATGTGCGACTTCTTTAAGCAGTTCTGTAGTAACAACTTCAGAAAGTCAAACTGTGCATGGGCTACGTAGGTGGAATCACGTTTCTTAGATCAAAGGGTCATTCTTAATGAAGTTGGAAAGAGATTTTGTACATTTTGTGATTAATATATAATTTCTAATTCCATGTTTCAGTGCTATTTTCTTCTTTTATAGTACCCTACTTCCTCGGTTACAGTGTTTGTCTCCATAAGCAATGCATACAAAGAAGGCAACTGCAGTCATGTGTTTTACAAATGCAAACTATCTAAAACTAATATTTGCATTTGGAAACTGAAGTTATGGAAATACCATAAAATAAACATAGAGCGAATGAAAAGAGAAAAAATATAAAATATATAGGAATGTGTATTTTTTCAAACTGCCAGGATCTGGAATGAGCTTTCAGATGTTAAATACCATATTGTCTTATTAATTTAATTCGTTTTACCTTGGTTATTAGAAGAACAAACGATGATGGAGTTTAGAGGATGAGCAGTGAGGATCAGGAGATTGAAAGTAATATTTGCAAGTCCTTAAAGACAAAGGTAGCAGAAAGTCAAATGGTTTCCAAAAAGGGACATTTCATGGAGTGATTTATCTCATATGGCGTTGCCATTTGTTGTATAATTTCAGTCTTGTTGCTATGGGAACCAATTTTACTGTTGCAGTGATTGTTAATCAGGATTTGTAGTTATACCATTTTTACCACAAGGCCTTACATCCTTACAGATTAAATCATGGTTCTCGTTGACAGTGGTGTACATCAAACGTTATTGCCAGAAATAAAATCTGACCAACCTTCCTGTCATTTTTCTCACCATTACCAGAATCAGAGAGCAGAAGCTTAAGTTAACTTTTACAGGAACTCAAGGATTCTGCTTCAGTTACATTTGTCATGCTTGTACAATTCCAGGAAAAGAAGGGAAAAAAAAAAAAAAGGCAAGCTTCTGTCTTACAGTATAATTTTATTTTTCATTTAAGTGGAAATGAATTGAGTACTCTGGAGATACATTTTCTATGTATTGCTTCTTTGAGCATCTCTTAAGGTAGAATTAAAGCTTAAGGTCATCTAAAATTAAGAACTTTTCTCCCTGTGTTATGAAAAGAAAGAGATAATTGTTTATGGAAGGAGGATTCAACACTCAATTTTAGATGTCTTAGCAGTGTAGATATTCTGTGTGTTTTCAGTCTTCCCCATAGTTTTACAACTGTCCCTGCAAAGAGGATGTTGGCAGGAATAAGGACAAAAGGGCTGGTGCTGTGGAGATTGTATTATCCTTTGCTTCAGTTAAAGGAGGATTCTAGGGTCAAAGAGCATCACTTCTCTGGTCCCAGTCCTCTGTAAGGTGAATAGAAATAGGAAGAAGAATTCTTTCTCTCCAAATTTTACTCTCTTGGTGACCTGAAGAGCTAGGCTGAAGTATTTGTCTGGACACTAACAGCTTAAAGGATCGAAGAGATGCATTTCTGCTTGATTTCTTTTCTGTATCTTACTAGTTCCTTTACTACCAAAAAAAAAAATAAAATCATTTAAATTCTGAAAATGAAAAAAAAGGTAAATTGTAAATTGATGAAATGCTGCACTCAAAATTCACAGAAGACTTGAAAACCATATGAGAATGGTTAACTTCCCCATTCATCTCAGCGGGTGTTTTATGCTGAAGCACTGTGGTGACCAATATTGTTCAGTGTTCACTGGAGATCCCTTTAATGGAATCATTAAAGAAAATGCTTGTCCCCAAGTCCAGAACTTGACCTCTAATGACAGAGCTCTAGTTCTTCACTCCCCTGCTCACCTCCTTTAACACACACACAATGAAAAGTTGTCAACACAACACTGGTGATAGATTGTGAGATGAAATTATGTGGGTCGCATCATTTGAGTGCAGACCAGGCTGGGGATTGTTTTCATGTCTCCTCTATTATTTAAGTGGAGTTTTGGCAGAATTTCTGAAGTGCTAAACCAGAGCAATGCAGAATTGCTAGCTGTTGTTTCCAGATTTATGTCTATCTGACAGTGTATTATTCAGTAGATTAGAGCCAGGTAGCATTTGATGTGATATTTCATGAAAACCCTCAGCCTGTTGGCTTTTTCCCCATGTACCAAATTCACAGCTTCTCTAATTCTGAGTCAGCCCCGTTGAGCCAGGAACATCTATGTAACAGTTTTGTTTTCACTTCATTGTATTCCAAGTACACTGAGGGATGCAAAATCAAAATATTAGCAAGGTGCTAGTCACATTTTTATTTTTTTTTGATCCCTTTCCTGATTTTCTTTCTTCCTTCTTTCTCCTTTTTTTTTTTTTTTTTTCCACATTCACTGCTGCTGATACCCAGCCCCCACTATAATTCTGATTGGCTAAATTAATTCTGCAGCATCCTGCTGTGAATAATTATGTTCATCCAGTGTGGAGCTGGATGCCTTTCTCTTCCCCCTTCCTCCTCCTCCTTGCCTAAATTATAATGTGACAATTGAAGCTCACAGCTGGCTCATCAGAGGTGGCCAGTTTGGGAATTGGCACATCTGAATGTGCCTCTCTGTTAACTCTCTGCCTTGATTGCTTAAGACAAGACATATGTAAACCCCATGATTATTACCATTTTGTGCGTTTCACAAAGATACTGCTTTAAACTGCAAAGCTGTTGTGTTTGTTGGGGGAGGGGAAATTACAGGAATTTTTCTCTTCCCCTCCCCACAGTTCCCTCCAACAATAAATAGCTGTCAGACTTATGTCAAGAATGAAATTATAGGAGCACATGAGGCCTTGATTACATTGTTTTGGATAGATTGCTATTAGCATACTGAAATGAAGTCTAATTTTTCAGTGCTTTAGCTCAGTCAAGAATCAAGTGACACAGGAGGGGGAAGGGACATCATCTCCAAGACATGAATGATGTAATTCTGTGCAACCCTTCTGCAGCCTGTTTCAGTTACCAGTGCTTAAAAACAAATGATGAAATAAATAAATATACTCTGCTGAAATGTGTTATTAGATGGGAGGTAAGGCAAAGCCGCCGTATTACTGAACAAAACATTCAGGTTAGATGTCATTCTTTGTGAAGTTATTAAAGACATCTCAAAGCAAATTGGTGTGTATTTAATCCATCCTCCCGCAGCTTCTGCTTCCCTCGGTATGTTTGAAAAGATACTAGTTTTTTTTTTCCTTAGTTGTTTGCATAATTCATAGCACATTGCCAGTTTCCGTGCATCCTCTGATGATGCGTGCTTATTATCAGATAATGTGCATGGCAAGTGCCCTTGTTGTGGGTTCGTTCTTTACAATTTCTGATGATGTGCACACATTGCTCACTTAGTTCGAAAATTTTTCATTTTGTATTCTGCGAGTGTCCTAACCTTTAAATGTTTTAGTGTCTGTGGCTCCTAAGATGGTAGTTTTGTTAGTCACAGATATATTGTTTTAACTACCTCTGCTTCAGTGGGGTGGGAATAAATAAAAATTGTTTTGACTGATTCTTGAAGCAATCGACCTGGAGTTTGGAAAGGGTCAAGATTCATTTGGGTTTACTGGGACAACTGAGAGCAGCAAGAAGAGAGCATGAGCTGTGCATGATGATACATAAAAATTCTACTTGCATGGAGCTTGAGTTGGCCATGTTCTTCCTGAGTGGCAAAGTAGTTGGTGGGATGCACAAGACATCCAAGTCAAGCATTTCCAAAGGATTTATAACACAACACCATGAATTGTGCCAGTATAAGTTGGGGACTGAGCTGTTGGAGAGCAGTGTAGGGGAAAGGGACCTGGGGGTCCTGGTGACAGCAGGATGACCATGAGCCAGCAATGTGCCCTTGTGGCCAAGAAGGCCAATGGCATCCTGGGGTGTATTAGAAGGGGGGTGGTTAGTAGGTCAAGAGAGGTTCTCCTTCCCCTCTACTCTGCCCTGGTGAGGCCACATCTGGAGTATTGTGTCCAGTTCTGGGCCCCCCAGTTCAATAAGGACAGGGAACTGCTCGAGAGAGTCCAGCACAGAGCCACAAAGATGATGAAGGGAGTGGAACATCTCCCTTATGAGGAAAGGCTGAGGGAGCTGGGTCTCTTTAGCTTGGAGAAGAGGAGACTGAGGGGTGACCTCATTAATGTCTATAAATATGTCAAGGGTCAGTGTCATGAGGATGGAGCCAGGCTCTTCTCAGTGACATCCAATGATAGGACAAGGGGCAATGGGTACAAGCTGGAACATAGGAGGTTCCACATAAATGTGAGGAAGAACTTCTTCCCAGTGAGGGTGACAGAGCACTGGAACAGGCTGCCCAGAGAGGTTGTGGAGTCTCCTTCTCTGGAGACATTCAAACCCACCTGGACATGTTCCTGTGTGACCTGATCTAGGTGATCCTGCTCTGGCAGGGGGATTGGACTGGATGAGCTTTTGGGGTCCCTTCCAATCCCAAACATTCTGTGTGATTCTGTGAATTTGCTAGATGGCACATACTATGCAGAAACTTCTTACTGAAATGTTAGACTTTTTATCTTTCTAATTTGAAATGCTGAGCACTTTATTATAACTTAAATTAATATAACTGCATCAGCCGCAGAGGAACATGGTAATTACAATTAATTCAATCTGAAATATCTATAAAATGAAACAAAATACCTTGCTTGTTCATTAAAAAGTCAGTTATGAGATTTTATGTTTTGGAGACTTCTTCATTCTAGAAGAAAACATGGTTTACTTTGTGGGAAAGCTGAGGGTCTCTTGGTTCAGTGGCTTACACAGCTTTTATGGAGCTCATTAGCAAAGGCTGCTGTGAATATTGGGAGTTTACAAGAGCTCAGAAGGTGCTTAGAGAAATTTGAAGAAGAAAAACCCGTTAAGACCTTTTAAACAATAAGTGTCACTTCTAAGAGTGGCCTTTAGTGCACATAACTGGAAATGAGAAAACATATAAGGAAATGCCACAGTGCACTTGCATGGTTGTACTGGGCAACATGCAAAGCACTATCAAAGAAAGGGACCCAGATACACTTTTGGTCAGATCCAGTGTGGATATTCTTAGGTTTATATGGAATATTCCCCATCTTGTATTTTAGTTAGTGTTTACCTAGGTTTTGTCTTTATGTGTACTCCACGTGGTTGGTGTTAAATTCTAAAGCTTGTCTTGGACTATTTCAGTAGGCTGGACTTTCCTGAACACTTCCTTATAGAGATAAAAAGACAATTTGAAAGACAGGTCTTATTAAAATAGATATTATTAATTTCCATTTTTAAATGTTTTCAGTTGCTTCAGTACTAGGTGCAGAGAGAAAGGGAGAAAGAGGGAGTGTAAGGTGGTGCGGAACCAAAGGGCTTCCTAGGTCAAAGCTGGTATGTCCACTTGTGCCCAGTGTTCCCTGTGAGCATGGACTCATCACTAAATCTTTCTGGTGAAGTGGTGAGATGCTTCATCTGTCATCAGCCAGCTAACTCCCTTCCAAGGCTTAGTCTAGAGCGAGCATGGAGCTCAGCTGCACTACCCTGGGCCAAGGAAGGAGACATGAACCTTAGTGTGAGTCTCCTGATGACCTGGAATGAACCAAAACCCTTCACCACTCACTTTGCTCTGTGACTTACAAAAAGCCCTTGGTAGTCAGATGGATTTATGAACCTTGTGGTCTCCCACTGGAAACATATCTAGCCCTGGGTAATATTTATTTTGCAATTTGTAAGCAGTCTTAGCTGATGATGTGCCTATGAGGCCAAAGCATTAAACTCAACACCTGAAAATTTACTGTGGTGGTTTTGAGGAACATTTAATAATGTTCTTTGGTTATAACTCACAGCTTGGTAATCACTTCTGTACTGACTATGTCATGAGAGCCGTGGGGAAAATGAAAATAATGCAGCATGTTTTGCTCCTCCATTATGCCTGAGGCTTGCAAAGTGCACTTGGTAGTTCTGAACTACACCTCTTATATCTGTCACAGTGAATTCTTGCTCATATTTTGGTAGAACCTCAGAAAACACATTGTATTTTCACTGTGTCAGTTTATTAAGAAATATCTCTCTCACAGGTCAGTATCACTTTTGAAATCGGTATATAAGAGTGTCTTGAAATGACACGGAGCTCAAACAATAGAAGTTATTGTTAAACAAAACAAAGCTTCAGTTCCTTTGAAATCAGAGGAAAAAGCAAACTTACTAAATGGAAAAGGACAAATTCACAGAGAAAGACAATTTTGGCTTTTAAATGGCAAGATGAACTTAGATAAGGAATAGAAAAATGTATAGTAGGTCTTAAAAATATTTCATTTTTATGGTTGGACTTGATGATCTTAGAGGTCTTTTCCAACCAAGGCTGTTCTATGATTTTATGATTCTTTTATTTTAAATATGTATCATTTAGAGACTCTGAATCCAATGAATAAAGAATCTTAAAAATTCTATATAACGTTACCAAATTCTAAAAATATAAAAAATATTAAAGGTCTAAGCAATATTTCTTGCTGAACCATGTTTTTCATGGATTAATTCTGCTGAGCTCTATGAAACTTAAGTCCCCCTCAATGACAGCAATGAAGCCACTTTAGCCATGCTGAAGTCACACAGAATCAGAGTCAGTTGCAGTGTGGCTGTTGATGACAGTAGGTACCAAATATTGCTTAGTTTGAATAAAGATCTCAGAAACTGATACTAAAAAAAACCCAAACAGAATTGTAAATAGGGAGAATGCTACTTTTCCTGTCTGTGGTGTCTGAATTTTTAATTTCTCTGGTGTGAATATCTTGTAAATATTTCACATGGGTACTTCTTAGAAGTCACTGGAGTTATGAGTTTAAAAGAAGTTAATCAGGAATAGATCTGTTAGACATTTCAAGTGCTTTGCAGAAAAAAAAAAGCAAGAGAATGCAAACTCATGTTAGTATCTGCATGACTTAATAAAAGAAGCAAATGATGTGCTAACACAGCCAGAAGGAAAATTGTTATGTCACTTATTTCCTGAGAACTGTGAGTTTCAGACATAATTAACTCAGCATTCATACACTTGTGACAATACTATTGATTAGCTAATCAATGATAACTAAATACACACCTCGAAATTACGTAGTTTAAAACACATTGCATTATATCAATGGAAACAAACCAATTAAAGTGCTTTAAATGCATACAACTAATCAGGAATTTAATACATGCTAATTGTGACCAAAATTTCAATTAATGTGTGGATACATTACATCATATTCAAGAATGTTTAAAAAAAAATAGGTGAAGTAATCATATGCATCATGATCATTTCAAATGATCTCTGAAATGTGGCTGTCAAGAAATAATGGTAATTTCCTGCCATTTCTCAACATGTTCTTGTTGCAGATATGGACTTCATCTCTTTATGTGTGTATGAATATATATATATATATATATATATATAATGCCTGGCTTAGTGTTTCCCAGTTCTAGGGTGGCCTCAAGGTGATATTACCAAATCAACCTCTTTTTTTATAATTGTAAATGGCTGACAAGGATAAATATATTTGTTTGTAGGATCTTTTCTCTGAGCAAAGTGAGATTTGTGTACAGAATTATTATTTGGAGAGTGCTAACAAATCATAATTTTCTCTTTGGTAAAAGACTGGATAATAGTAAGAATTTGTATCAGTGTCCTTATTGTTGCATTCCTTTTATTTTACCTGTAAGCTGTGGGGAATGTCTTTCAATAGACAAAAGATAAGTATGTAGCTCACAAAATTAAATGGAAATTGGACAGTTTACAAATCTCTTTGTGAAGTGATTAGTGTAAAACTAAATAGTAGCAGTGTAATATCAACTTGATCCATAGAGGAACAGATGGGAAATAGGTGGGGGGAGAATTGCCAAAAATCTGAAGAGCATCTGAGAGGTAAGAATGCACATTAGGGACTGGATTCAGTTCAAAGGTAATACACCTGAATTTAGATGTCTTCAAATGCAGTAGTTCATAGAATCAGAGAATGGCCTTGGTTGGAAAAGACCCCTAAGATCATCAGGTCCAACCATTAACCCAGCACTGCCAAGACACCACTAAGCTGTGTGCCCCATCTCCACATCTCCCCGTGGTTGTCTAAGCTCTCATCATAGTCACTGTTGGTGCAACCCAGAGAGCTGCTCCACTCATAATGTTCACATCTACTTTAGGGTGTGCTGCCCATGGGGCAGGTGGTGACTTTCCTTGCCTTGTGCTGGGCATCTTGTAGGTAGAAACAAGGATGTGGAAACAGAAGTGTGCAACTAATTGATTCTTCTGACTTATTAACATAACTGAGTTGGAAAAGTTGTTAATGGTGTGATTTAGAATTTTCCTGTTGAAACCAAGGGAAACTAGGAAAAAAATCCTTTGGTTTAAAACCAAATGTTTCCATTTGGGGCAACTCTAGGAACATACAAAGGAAGAAGAAGCTGAACTTTACCCTTGAGTTTTGAGATGCTCTCACCAGATGTGAGAAATCCACCTCCCTCCTTTCACTAACAGGATTTAAATTGATCTTCCCCCCACTTTCTGAGACATTCCCTGAATCACTGAGCAGTGAAGGAAACACTTTTTTTCAGCTAATGTCTTTGACCCTTTGTCCATTTTATAAATAAATAAACAGTCACTGTAGCAGGGAAGTGAACACAATGTCCCATTTCCAAAGGAGTCCTCTAAGTGTCCTAAAATCCACAGGGCTTTGAGTTATTCTTAATCCACTACACTACAGTTTGATGCTAGAAGAGATTATCACTAGATGAGCTAAAATACATTTTTCAGTGAGTGTACTCATGAGAGTTTGCTGGTAAATCATTAGGAACCTGAAAGCAAGCAGGAAAAAGGGCTGAGATGTTAAAGATATAAAGGAAGGTAAAATGACAGCTGAAGTACACATCATAAACTGTGAGAGGTGTATAGAAAATACATAAACTGCTAGAAATTTTATTACAAAATGATATTGTTATTTTCTGGGCTTGAAATACACAGTTGCAGGAGATGGGAATTTTCATAGAGGAAGCAATGTGATCCTATTAAAAATGTCAAAGGCGTAAAATAAGGTCATTATTCTGCCGTACTTGCCTGGTTGGAGTACTGTTTGATTGTTGACATTCCTTTAAAAATAGCACAATCAAACTAGGTTGACTCTGTGTGTAATCAAGAAATACATTGAATTTTGCAGAATAAAATTTAATAAGTGATTTCAGTAGGGTTCAAAATGTTTTCCCCTCAATAAATAAGTAAATAAAGGTGAAAGCCAAGGGACTACAATCTGCAAAGAAGGCAACTTTCCCACTTAATAACAGTAGCTAGAGCAATGCCCATGTCTTGTTGGAAATCCTTAACACTGAGCAGTGTTTAAGGATTGCTCAGGGAGATGAAGTTCAATCTGACATGTCAGTTCATTCACAAGAACTTGTGATTGAGCATGGCACAACAGAAACACGTTGCCAGGACTGGAACAAATGGTGATGTGGGGTAAGTGTGGTTTTCTTTTTGCACTTTAAAGCCTAGCAAGATGAGACAGTTTAGCTGTCTACAGAGCTTATGATAATAAAGCAAGATTAAAAAATAAATATAAATGACCTAACACACTTAGTTGAAGGGCCATCAGCTGAATATTCTGTGAATGAGCATCTCCCTTCTATATTTGATTCTTCAGCTTATGCATGCTCAGGTGCTCATTTTTTAACACTGGTATGAGGAGACTGAGAATCAAGCACATCTTGCTTGCCCTAGAGAAAGACATTCACAGAGAAAGTTTCCTAACAATTAAGTTTAATTAGAGGACGTTTTGATGCTAGATCATGGTACAGGACTTTTGCACCCTTTGCAGTTTTTCAAGGGAAAAAGGGCAACCCTTGAGCAGTAGCCCTTACATGTAGGAGAGGACAATGGCAGCTTTTGACAGCCAAGCCACCAATCCAGTGTCCTTTAGCAATAAATACCAGAGTATCAAACTTGAGGTTATAATTTTTCCAGTATTTAAAGTTTTAGGAAAGATTACATTTTTTTGAAGAATAGTCATTGGGGAAAAGAATGTTATTAAAACAGTGGATATTCAGTTGACATAAAAAGAGATTGAAGACAGTGGTAAGGGCCTCTTTGAACAACTGAAATTATATTAGTCCTTTCAGCTAAGTGACGAGGTTAAATACATATTTACAAGGTCATGCAGGATACAAAAGGCAGGTTTGATTTGAGGGACTTCTTACAAGGGCTTGTAGTGATAGGATGAGAGGGAAGATTTAGAGGGGAGGATTTAGATTAGATATTAGGCAGAAATTGTTGACTGTGAGGGTGATGAGACACTGGCCCAGGGTGCCCGGAGAAGCTGTGGCTGCCCCGGAGAAGCTGTGGCTGCCCCCTCCCTGGCAGTGTTCCAGGCCAGGTTGGATGGGGCTTGGAGCAACCCTTGGAGGTCCCTTCCCACCCAAACCATTTCATGATTCTGTGATTCGATGATTTTTTTTCTCCCTGTCTCTATGGAAATACAACTCTGAACTCTCTTATATGAGAGAGACAAGTCTGGAGTTGTTCACTTATGTTTCTACTGGTTTCCTTTGAGCCTCACCCTAGGGTCACACTGCCACTTTCAGACAATACCTTTGGTTCACACCCTGGAGGCTGACGAACCTATTAGAATACTTGGAAACTTTGGTCAAATCCTGGTAACCATGGAAAAAAAATACTGAAATATTTGTAAAGGAGAAAAGTTCTTTCCTTTCTTCCCCAAGAGTGCACAGAAGGAGCTTTCGTATGCAAATGTCTTCGTATTATTTATAAATACAGTCATATAAAAGTAAGGTCTTCTCAGCAAAGACAGCTTACAGAAAGAGGTGGTCAAGAGAGTTTATGCAAGGAGTAGCCATCTCTTGGAGTAAGCAACAGCCTATAGCAGTGCAACAGTTTCTATTCCTATTAAGCATATAAAGAGAATTCCTTCTGTATTAGACAGAAAGTATAAAGCTCCATGGCAAATAGCTATACATATATTTTAAAGTGCTGTCCATGAGAACAGCAGGGTTTCCAATAGTAACAGAACCCAACAAAAAAGAAGCTTTCATATGAACTGAACAATTTGAGGGTCTGACTCAGAAGGAGACAGATTGTTACTCTGCACATTTTAATGCTCTCAGAAACAGTGATGCCTGTTTTGTACTTTAAAAATATTTGTCTAAATAAATAAACAAAATAGCCCAGATTGTTTGAGGAGAAACTCTGATTGATGTGGGTAATGGTTGGACTTGATGATCTTAAAGGTCTTTTACAGCCAAACAATTCTATGATTCTGTGATTTATTTTCTGTGATACTTTCAATCATCTGATAGTTCATACATTCCTGAGCATATATAGTCCCATTTGGAGAAGACTTCCTTGATATAGAAAGCAGCATCCTTTCATTTGTTTTCTTTTTACATTTACTCATTCTTGAACAAAGATGCCATTCTGTGTAAAACTATATAAAAAGGTGTAAGTGCATAACTAGGAAATGGATCTCTGAAAACTGACACATGATCTATGAGATCTTCTCATGGAAACAAAAAAAAAATGAAAAAAACCCTACAAATACAGGACTGTAGGCAGAACTGTAAGTATCACCAGGTGTCCTGGTTTTCCCAGGAGCAGACCCATGGGCCAGCCATGCTGGCAGCCATGAGCAGCCCTGAGTCAGCTGGGAGATCCAATCAAGTCATCTGACCCACAGGTGTATCCCATACCACTTCATCATGCTCATTATAAAGGGAGGGAGCTCCTCCCTCTTGGTTCTCTGCTCCTTCTGTTGCTCCCAAGGACCAGGCTGAGTAGAACCTTGTGCACTTTATGTTGGTGAGTCTATTAGTTTTGTTATTAAATCCTGTTTCTACTTCAACCCAAGAGGCTTCTCCCTTTTTCCCCCAATTCCCTTCTCAGCTGGGGAGGGAGCAGTGGGTGGTAGAACAACTGCTGCAGTTTAGCCCTGGGTACTGGCTGAACATAGACACTAGGTAAGAAGAGTTCATCTGAGAAAAGAAAGCAAAACTGGAGCATTGAGAACAATGAAAGAGAAGAAGAAAGAAAGAGAGAGAGAGAAAGAAAGAAAGAGAGAAAGGAAGACTACTCCTGTAATTAGGGAGAGTATAGCAGGACAAGTAAAGATTTAGGATAAATATAACCGG
The DNA here is from genome assembly GCA_028020825.1 of Podargus strigoides. NCBI lineage: Eukaryota > Metazoa > Chordata > Aves > Caprimulgiformes > Podargidae > Podargus > Podargus strigoides. The sequence goes on from CM051619.1 coordinate 2,552,945, forward strand.
AGAAGGTTTTCAGCAATAGAGTTCTAAAGTTAAATTCCAAAGTTTGATGGTATTTTCCCAAAATTGTGAATGTTGAATCATAGAATCACCATGGTTGGAAAGGACCTCCAGGATCATCAAGTCCAACCTTTATCCCATCATCTCCCTAACCACTAGACCATGGCCTCAAGTGCTTCATCCACTTGTTTTTGAACACCTCCAGGGACGGTGACTCCACCACCTCCCTGGGCAGCCTGTGCCAGTGCCCAACCACCCTCTCAGGAAAGAACTTCTTCCTAATATCCAACCTAAACTTCCCTTGACGCAACTTGAGGCCATTTCCTTTCGTCCTATCATCAGTCATTCGGGAGAAGAGACCAACACCAACCTCACTACAACCTCCTTTTTTAGGTAGTTGTAGAGAGCAATGAGGTCTCCTCTCAGTCTCCTCTGCTCCAGACTGAACCCCCCAGTTCCCTCAGCCACTCCCCATCACACTTGTGCTCCAGACCCTGCCCCAGCCTCGCTGCCCTTCTCTGGACTCACTCCAGCCCCTCAATGTCCTTCTTGTCCTGTGGTGCCCAGAACTGGACACAGGACTCAAGGTGTGGTCTCATGAGTGCCGAGTACAGGGGCACAATCACCTCCCTGCTCCTGCTGGTCACACTGTTTCTGACACAGTCCAGGATGCCATTGGCCTTCTTGCCCACCTGGGCACACTGGTGGCTCGTGTTCAGTAGGCTGTCAACCAGCACCCCCAGAAAATAACATAGAATTCTGAAAGGTGTGTTGTTCTCTTGGCACTGTATTTGCAGAAAGGTTGTGTTGCTCAGAGAGAGAACGTGGTCGCTGCGGTTTCATCAGAAGAGCTTCATGTTGTGTGAAAATCATGCAATGAATTCTGAAGTTTTGAGAATGGAGATTTTCAGTGGGATTTAGGCAGATGGACAACTCTGGGTTTATTTGGTTTCACTTCACAGCTTTCTGGCTGCTAATTTTGCAAAGGCACGGAGGTCATACACATGTGTAATGTTCCCCAAAGTCAGAGAAGGATGTTAAAAGAAGCAGAAATATGAACTGGTCGTATATACAATACCTGCTTGAGTAGATCCCAAACTTTCAAGGTCTTTCCTTGGTAGGAACAATGCATTCAGATTTTTGAAGGAGTAATACAGCTTGTTTCTTAGAAAATAATGTTAAAGCAGGGGTCAAACTATCACATTAATTACCTGGAGGTCATTTGGAGAAAATTACTATCAAATGTGTTGAAAAAGGGTTTATATTCTCACAGAAATTATGATCTGCTGTTTCTATGGAAACTGCGACAGTAGTTCATAAAAGCTCTTTAATGGAGGTTTACAAAAGCTTAACATCCTGAAGTCTAGCAACATCTACGGGAAAAGCACACGCTCTCACACACACACGAGGCTAATTTCATCTCTGCTGCAACTCTTTGATTTCAGCCCGAGTTACGTCAGGCATGAACTGAGTCCCTAGCATTTAACAGTTATATAAGATACAGGGATAAATATTATAAGATGATATTTGAATTGCAGTCCTCAAATCTTTCCCCTCTGCTGGACACGCACGCGCTGTCGTGCTGTCAACGGAGCAAATCTTAAAGGAATGGAGCTATTTAAAAATGAGCATTATTTCAATCTGTAGAACATTCTGGCCTAGGATTTTATTTTTTATATTTCCATATCCCATTAACTGTGCTTTTCTGGTGAGTTCAGTCTGGAGTGAGGCTGAACATTCTGCTCTTTTACACACGCTTAACTTTAAGCATGTGAATAGTAATGTTGGCTTCAGTGCATAAAGATAAGAAAATGCTTAAGTGCTCCACTGGCTTAGAGCCAGATTACTCAGCTCCCAGCAAAAGCATGCCCAATATTCGATGATTAATAATAATGAAAACTAGAATTTGCATTTTTTTTTTAGATAGTTTGTTGATAACTTTGCCAAGATGAATATTCCTTTTATCTACCATGCACACACACAGTCTGTTTCTTCAGTGAGATAGTGTAAAAAATTGGACTGTGGGTCGCTCTCTTTTAGTTGGGAGGACTAGTAAACACAAATCCTGCAAAAAGAGGAATAATGTGATATTTTAGTTCAAAGAACAGACAAGGTTATTACTGTGATTTTTTGGGAAGATTCAAAGCAGTGCTGTTTTGCTGACAAATCTGTCATTTAAATCTTTAAAGCTCAATAACAGTCCTAGAAAAAAAAAATGTGGGTGGAGTAATGGTGAAGAATAGGCCATTAGATAATTTAATGGAAGTGATAGAAACATCCTTGCCTGCAAATATTAGTTCTATATGATTTTTCTGCTTTCTGCTAAGACTTTTTAACAGCTCCTGTTTGTGCAGGGTAATGAACTGCCTTATGGAATTGAACCACAGACTCTTTGCAGGCTATCCAATTGTTAACGTTTTTCTGTGTTTGTGTTTGCTAATGAACGTGTAAGCAATTTGGGGTGACATTAATAATAAAAGCTTGCTCATCTGCATAAAAAGCGGATTTTCTAATTTTGTTAAATAGGTATCAGATGAATGGGGAGAGAAAAGAGTGGCTAAATTTTTTTTGCAGCAGTAGTGTCATTTAAAAATGAACCATTTTTCTCTCTTTTCTGTGTAACTGGTTTGGTATATTTACTAAGACTCCATTTGGAGGGAGCTAAACCATCTCATTGTATTGGGAAATGAAATCTGAACTAGTATCTCACCTTCAATCAGCTTCATACACACGTAGGATCAGAGTAAGTCCCGTCCAAATAACACCTTGTACTGCATATAATCTACAGATAGAGACTTTATCAACAACTGCTTGCTTATTGATTTATTTTGATGGAACTAAATTACTCTTGTAAACATAACCACTGGGTTTAGGAATGTAAAATATCAAATTCTGTCTTTGTGGCCTTTGTTCCTTATAGCCACAGTTTGCACATAAAGTTGCAAGTCCTGGGAGATGTAGGTTTGCTCATAGTATCTAGGAACTATGTGAGTGCTGTTGACTGGAAGCATGTACTTGAAAATGTTAAATAACGATCTCAGGTGACTTCAGTTCAGTTTGATTCCAACTGCAAGCTCAGTTAAAAGCAAACGGGAGACATGACTGATATCTGTATAAGGCATGTATTAGCAAGTGTGAGTAAAACTAGCATATATGGATTTTAGAGAATTTCCTGAAATGTTAATTGCATTAAAGATGTCGGTTTACTTATGTGATTGGCTGCCAGAAAGGGCACGACTGACTCTAAAGCTATTCAGCCGTTACTGATGGTTAATGCTAGTCATGATTTGGAAGTGATTTGAGAAACCAAATGGTATAGGCATACAGTCAAAAGTCAGTAGAAATAGTATCATAGAATGGTTTGGGTTGGAAGGGACCTCAAAGGTCATCTCATTCCACCCCTCTGCCATGGCAGGGACACCTCCCACCAGCCCAGGTTGCTCCAAGCCCCATCCAACCTGGCCTGGAACACTGCCAGGGAGGGGGCAGCCACAGCTTCTCTGGGCACCCTGGGCCAGTGTCTCACCTCGTGGTAAAGAATTTCTTCCTAATGTCTAATCTAAATCCATACTCTTTCAGTTTGAAACTGTTACCCCTCATCCTATCATTCCATGTCCTTGTCAAAAATCACTCCCCAGCTTTCTTGTAGCCCCCTTCAGGTACTGGAAGGTGCTCTGAGGTCTCCCCAGAGCCTTCTCTTCTCCAGGCTGAACACCCCCAACTCCCTCAGCCTGTCCCCACAGCAGAGCTGCTCCAGCCCTTGGATCATCTCCATGGCCTCCTCTGAGCTCGCTCCAGCAGCTCCATGTCTTTCTTATGTTGAGGGCCACAGTACTCCAGATGTGTGTTTATTGTTTTTCTTTTAGAATAAAATAGGATTAAATTGAAGTCCATGACTAAACCCCAACTATCCTCAATGAGGACAGACATTTCAGTCATTGACTAAACCTTTTCCCTCTTCCATCTCACTAATTAAAATAAAACAACAGCCAAAACCCCCAATAAACATAAGCTCCGTATTTAATAATGACACTAAATAATTTAGCTTGTCATAGAGACCCCAATTATGGATTCTGCTACAGCCTTTTCCTGTTGAGGATCCAAGGCCAAAATAGATACAGAGGAAGACCAACAGAATTTCAAGTTCTATTGCGTGGGTTTGCTTCAACAAACTTTGGCATGGGTCTGTGTCTGTAATCTCTCAGTCACAAGACTCAGGCATAGTCAGTTGAAATAGAAAATTGGTCTTCTGTCTTGTCTACATCATAACCTAGGTTCTTTGTCCCTATGTTATATTGCTGTACTATTCCTAAAATACACCAAAAAGACTCCTATTAATCAAAGCCCCCCATAATTTGCCTTCCAAATAAGTAATTCTTAAAATTCACTAATGTATTTTCAGTGTAGTATTTAAGATTACATTAGTATTGTAAGAATAAAGTTGATTATTTTTTGTGGAAGGAATGAAAATACTTTTAATAAGCATAAATACAGAGTTAAAAAAATAGTGTGTTTTTTTTTTTTTTAACCCAAGGAAACTCTTAATGAACCATCAGTAGAGAATGTGTGATACCTACTGTGCTTTTAGATGCCCAGTTTCTAAGAACTGTCTCTTTGTCTCTTAGGTACTTTTGCTCTTTAAGTAGAAAGAAAAACAATGAGCAATGTAGTTTAAATATTAGTAACCTGCTTCAAAATTTGGTTGTCCCACACCCATATAATTTCATTCCTTGGAGCATTGCTGAGAATATTTATTTAATTAAATATCATCTGTTTCCTCCTTAATATGTGGTTCTTCTTGGCTATTTTGTTGTTTCCTTTGTGCAGAAATCATCCAATAAATTTGCATCAGCCCTGATGTATTTTCTTCATTAGATGCTTGGGATGATGAGTCCCCAGGCAGGTCTTAATTTGATTTACAGTGTACAAAGAATTGAACCTTTTTACAAATTAAAACCAAAATGAAACAAACCATAACAGAGCAACCTTCACCGAAGCCCTGGGAAGTGCAACCATTTGTTCTTTTCATTTGGAAAAAATGATGTAGAGAAACTGCAAAGGTGTCATAACAAACAGTTATCATAAAATTAATTCTAAAACTATTTGTTTGAATGCAATTATGTAGTCCTCAGTAAGGCGAGAGTTTGAATATGCTTAAACCTGCAACTCATTTCTCTTCCTTCTGTTGCAAGTTTTTATCTGGTTAAAATCTTCCAAATTCAACTGCTTGGAAGTGTTTTAATGGGATTTAAGATAAAATACTAACACATGGGAGTGAGTAAGTGCAAATTACGTGTGCCAGTGATGGGTAACAAAGTCCACTGCTTCAGCTGTGACCTGCATGTGCCAACCTATATCCTAGTTGTCCCTCATCATTTAATTTCAGCTGGTCCCCTACAAGTTTATTACATGGATTGAAACAACGTGTATTGCCTATATTAGGATTTGAAAAGGTCTTGGACAAACTTTTGCTGTGTAACTTGTGCTAATAGGGTGTTTTAAAATCAAACCCAGAAAGTAACTAAAGAACACACTTTACGTTGATGGAAGTGAGGTGGAAGGGGTGCAGGTTCAGGGCAAGCTGCACGTGCTTAGGAAAGCCAAATGAAATATTCAGTAGAGGTATTGGATCGTGGTATACTCTGAGCATCCACCACTTCAATGAGATAGAACAGACTGCTTGTAGATTTTCAGTTTTTCGTTTGACTGAAGAAAGCAACGAGCTTTGAGGCTTCCGCTGTAAATTCCAGATTGAGAAGTCCAAAAGAAGAGATGTTACATTGAGCAAGCCAAGATCTACATTCGAGTTCCCCTTTCAAAACAGGGAGGCAACTGAAACTGTTTAATTAAACGATTGCAAAGATTTTTGTTTTAAACATGGGTAAAACAGCACATTTTTATCTTAAAAGTTTTTTTGACAAGCGGCTGAATTCAAGTTGTCTGGAATTTATAAAAATGGAATAGATATAGACACTGGTATGGAAAATTTTCTTATAGAAGTGGAAGTCTGGCAGTATTATAGGCAATGTGAAACAGATCCACTGTGAGCAATGGTGGAGCTTAATTATAAGTGTATTAACACTGCAGCTAGCCTGCTGAGTCTCTAATTGAAAAACTCATGGCCATTGTTTTTATATTTCCTTTATAGTGAACGATGTGATTTCTAATATTTTTCTCCTTGATCCTAGTTTGAAGTTTGCTCACCAAACACAGACCCTTAATTTTACAAAACATTACTCGTGCAGCACACTTTTTCCTGGTAGATGGTACAGTTGAGTGAGATCTTCTTGTGTGATGAATTTCCAGGAGCGTGCAGTCTCAGGTCATGAGCGTGGTTCTGCAGAGTAAGTGCTGCTTAAGCATAAATAGAGCAGGTTCCTAGGTTTTTGTGTCTCTCCAATCTCAGCCTAGCTTTTTGCAGGGATATATTTTGAGATCAGGTGTGTCTAATGCAGGACAGTGCTAATGAGAGTGGCTCTGAGCCCCATGAGCCTGTTTGTTCTTCTGTGTCCTTCACCCAGCTGGGAACCTATGCATTAACATGAGTTACGCATAATAAAACAATGCAGGTGTAGTACCTATTGTGACTGTGTTTCTCCATCCCTAATTACTATCTTGAGATTTATAATGATATAAATTAGTTTGGCTGGAGCCTGTTTTATACACATGTGCTTTATAATGAAGTTCAGTTAGAGTGGAGAAGTGGCTTGGTTCAGTTCATGTGTACAAGCCTGGGGTGTGCAGCTTATTGATTTCCATTTCTGAGTCAGACGTGTCTTGAAAGTCTTGCCCTCTGCCTTGCAGGGCTTTTTTTTTCTCACACACTTCTGAAATAATATCCCCAGCTTGAAGTTTTAAACTGGGTATAATTTCCTTTCCTGCTTCAGGAAGCACGTGACAAAAATTTAAGCGCTGAATCCAAATCTTATGAATCTGACTTGAGCATATTTAGAGTTCACACAGTTTAGATCCATGATTTTAACTACTGTGACTTCTTTACTGAAGTCACCTAATTTCCCAGCATTAGATTTTTTTTCCTTGTCAAGAACTAGCACTAATTCAAATTATATCTATTTCCGTTGCTGATTAAGTCATTAACATTTAATACTGATTTGAACATCAAAACTGCTAATCAAGCACAAATATTAATGGCTCTATTTTTTAGCTGTTCCCCTGACCTAGGCTGGGAGTGCTGCAGATCTGTTGGGGCCCAGGAGTTCTTAGGGCACAATCTATTTCTGCTACAGCAGTTTTCCTAGTGAGCTTGAGGAAAGGTTGGAGGGATTTTTTTTACCTTCCTCCTTTTGTTCCCCAAAGTCATTCCTTGCTGGTGGTGATGTGATTTGTTTATGATAGTGTGAGCCCTGTCCATTCTCAGTACACTCATTTACTTTGCACTCTGTCCATGCTTTTCCCTCCTTGTTCATCAATCCTAACTGTACCTGTGGACTTCTCCATGGGAAAGTGGATGGATACCATTTTGATGGCAGTAAAAATTATGGTACTGGGTTTAACAGAGGGAAGACTGTGTGAATAAATGAATGTAATGTCATGGTCTGCTAATTAATCAGTCTGGATGACCTCACAATTTCAAGTTTATCAATCCTTTCTAAACAGGACTTCTTTCATTCATGGTCTTTCTTCTTGAGCTTGAATATTATTAAATTGGTGCTTTAAATCCTGTCTCTTTATTCCACTTTTCTTCAGCAAGGCTTCCCTCTTTCTAATGGCTTTTTGGTACTGGGAGTATAAAATATGCATGTGTATGGTGAACCATAATAACCATGTTACTATAAAGATGTCACTCTTTACCAATGGAAATGGCCTCAAGTTGCACCAGGGGAGGTTTAGATTGGATATTAGGTAAAATTTCTTTACTGAAAGAGTGGTCAAGCATTGGAATGCACCAGGGCACTGGTGGAGTCGTCATCCCTGGAGGTGTTAAAAACCCCCTCACTTTGGGACATGGTTTAGTGGGTGTGGGGTGTTGGGTTGATGGTTGGACTTGATGATCTTGGAGGTCCTTTTCAACCTTAGTGATTCTGTGGTTTAGTGCAGGATGTCTCAGATACCATAGGCACCTAAAATAACATTTTTATTTAAGTACTTGAATATTTCCAAATATGTTTCAGGAGAAAAGCGACTTCCTTGCTGTTTTTATTGTTGTTTTATTTTACTATATTAAATATATATTTATAAATGTAAGTACCGATAACGTGAGACTCTTGTCTCTTTTGCATCATGCCCACAGCAGGGTGAGATATTTGCTGGTGCTTTCACTGAGCATCTTACCTAAATTCTGAATTAATACTGAAGAGCAGTTGTCTGCTGCAAATAATTTAACTTCATGATTCTGACAATTTTCTGTGTTCTATCTGGCAGTGTGTCTTTTTAAAGGTGATGTGCCCATGCCCAGCCTCTTGGATGTGACTGCTGTTTCTGAATAGGATGAATATGAGTTTACCAGTTGATCTCCATTTTCTCTTGCACGAGGAGAGCTTATTCAGCACTCATCAGAATGTGCTAGAGGTGATAAGCAAACAATCAATTGACTTTTTTTTTTTTTAAGCAGAAGGGAATCCAAAACACTTGGAGGCTTCTAAGAATGCCTTGAGTTGCTTTTGATCTACTCTTTTGGCTGATAGTTAAAGTGATGGCTCTAAAGAAAGCTTCTTACAACCTTTCTATGCCTGTGGTAATGGTGATGCAGGATTAGTGAAAAGGAGGCAGAGAAGTTGAAGGAGGAGGTATTTTTGAGAACAGTTCCCAAACCAGCTATTGCCTGTCACATTCTATAATTTATCAACAAGCTGACAGCCTGTTTCAGATTTGGAAACCTCCCAGAACTGTAATATAAATCAAGTCACCCTTCTCAGTTTAAGTAGTACTTTGCCCCTTATCTTAGCTCTACTGTTTGTGGCGCAGCGTAAGGGGAAGGTGGCATAATCTAGCTCTAAATTAAATGGCCTGGCGTTTTTCCAGTGCCTACTTTTTCCTGCTGCCTTCGACTGTGTCAAGATCTTTTTTTTTTTCCTCTCAGTTAACTGCAATCAAAATGTCATTTTGTCGTTATTGATCCTTTCTTATTAGCGTTGAAAAGTGCTGCTTCTTCGGTCGAGATTTACTTACAGTCAATATACAAAAATTTCCTTGTCCTCACTTCTCCATGAATATCTTTTCTTACATTTCCCTTTTCGTGGGTGATTTTTAGTGAAATTCATATAAAATGTCTAGTCTGGATGGAGAGGGAGGAGGGAAGAAGACAGGACTCACATAACTTCTCTTCGTGCTCATCTTCCCTATTTTTTGCTGCTTTTTTTTTACTCCCCAGTAGCTTGTTGAATGGTGACATCTCAGAAGCTGTCAGTCAAACTGTCAGCCCCTTTCTTTTTTAGTGCATGATATGAGATTATGATAACTTTTAACTTCTTTTTGATGCTCCCTTTTCTCTTTGCTGTCATGCCACTGCAGTTGTGAAATAAATTATTTATTTGTGTTATCACTGATTTACCTTTGTACCTTCAGATCTCCCCTTACAGAGTTCACTTACTATGTTGGGCATTCTCCTGGTGAGCTCCACTCCAGAAACTTCCATTATTGTTAATTTTTCCTTAGGCAATTCCCAAATAGCTCCACAAGAGATGAGTTTTTTGCTGTGCTCGATGACAGGACACTTTGTGTAAACAGTCCTGGCCTGAGTAAGTTGAATGTAAAATCATCTACTGTTGATCAAAGAGCCAAACTCCTCTTTCCATACCTTTTGTTTCTTTCTGCTTCTGATTATTTTCTCCAACCTGGGCATGAATTGTTACTTTGTCCATTATGCAAGTTTTTTGGCCAATTTATTGGAGCAGAATCTTTGTCCTTCTCAGCAGTTCCCTGTTGATTTCTCAGAATCTACTGTTGATAGGGAGGTTTATAAGAGGTTTGATTGCAGGATATGTCCTCCATGGGAGTGTCATTTAGAAAGGACCTTTGGCTGGAGCTCTCAACTGTTTCTGTGATTTAATTTTTCACTTGTTGATATCTAACTGACCTGTGATTGCTGCTTTGAGGAAAAGACAGTTTGAAGCAGCAAACTGAGGCAAAGAGCAGGAAGCAATTTTTATATATAGGTGTATAGATATATGCACACACTTATTCTGATATATCTATGAATGTATTTGGATAAAACGAAATGAAACTTGAAATCCTTAGTGATAATTGGCATGGGCATCCTGTTCCAGTGAGGGTGGTGAGATACTGGCCTAGGGTGCCCAGAGAAGCTGTGGCTGTCCCCTCCCTGGCAGTGTTCCAGGCCAGGTTGGATGGGGCTTGGAGCAACCTGGGCTGGTGGGAGGTGTCCCTGCCATGGCAGGGGTTGGGACGAGGTGAGCTTTGAGGTCCCTTCCAACCCAAATCATTCTATGATTCTGAGTATTGCTATGTGATTGTTTAATATTTACAGTTATGCAAAAAACCACATCAGAACAACTTTCAATGTTCAGGCTCTATACTGAGTCTTCTGCCAGTATTGTTAACTACAGATGACAAAATTATTTTCACTTCCAAATGCAGTCATCATCATGGTCTAGATCTATCTTTTCTTTTGAAATAGAGGAGATACAAACAAATTTCCAGTTTGATTTTCCACCCTAGCTTTAGGATGAAAAGTGACTCAACTGGATTTATGGTCCAGACTGGTTCTAAAGTCAATGCAGTTGGTTGCCAAAAGGCATTTATAGATTCCATCATTAAACAGTTTTGAGTAGAGAAGGGGAATTCATTTGTTCAGTTGCCACTTTCTCTTCATTGCCCACAAAGAACTTTGTGTTCATCAGAGAGGTTTTAGATAAGTATATTAGATTAGAGAAATCTCAGTTAAAATTTACAGATCTTGTTTTTCTGCTGATCAATCGGTTGATAATCTAGATTCTTATTTTTTGGGTAAACAAGCAAAACAGTCTCCTGTGCTTACACCACTGATATCTTAGCAAGTGTGAACTTTCTTGTGTAATTAAACCAAGTTTTATAACTGATCTTTGGCACATTATAGTGACTCACTAGTTTCAAAAGGCTGTATATTAAAATACGCTTTGTACACCACTTTCTGCATGAAATATAACATGGAAAATACTTTAATTGGATTTTGATTTTCAGTTCACTGTCCAATAATTTTTTGTAATTGTTTATTAGAGATTATTGTAGTCTCTACTACAATAATTAAAAGTTGAAAAGCAATAAAAGGAAGTATTCGTGTTGCACAACAACGTAGCTGCTAGATTTTGCGTGTTTTCTTTTGCAGTTATTAACCAACAAAGATATTTTTGTAGTCAAAGACATTTTTCAGACTTGCATTACCAGCTAAACAATTTCAAAAGCTGTATTTAATAATATTGTAAAATAAAACTATTTCCCATGGCTGACTGAATAATGCAGCTTCTTCAAATAGTACAACCCGTAGCTAATTAACTGGGTGCTTTCATATCAGTAGCTGATTATTGCTTCTGGAAACAATCATTTAGCCACCGAGAGAGGAACAACACATCTTAATAAAAACATTTTTCTTTACAGATCAGCTCATTAAAAATTTTCTAATGCATGTCACCAGTGAGGCTGTAAAGTAGGTTTGGTTGATCCTGTAAACTTTCATGGAGTTTTGTCTGTAAAATGGGGACGTGATGCTTGCTTTATTTGGGACATACTTCATAGCCTGAGAAATGGTGACTTGGCAGGGCTGGGTTAATGGTTGGACTTGATGATCTTAGAGGTCTTTTCCAACCAAGGCTGTTCTGTGATTCTATGAATGAAACTGGAGAATATGTACAGTAGGGAAGATGTTAAGTTCATGAGTTTTGGGAAGCTGTGAACACTTGTTGCTTGCAGATGTTTAAAGGACAAGACTAAGAATAACAGTTGTGACTCCAAACTTTTATGAATCTTAGCAGACATAACTGCACTGTGTAAAAAAACTTGTATTAGAAAGCTAGTTCTTCTCTTAGTTGTGTATTATTTAGCTACTTAAAACCTCCAAGTTAACCATGTGTAAGAAACAATAGCAGGTAGATGTGATCAGTCTCATACATAACATATGTTAGAGAGACATTAGGCTGAGCACATGGCTCCTACATGATCTGTGAGTTTGGCTGCAAAATTAGTGTGCTTCTGCATTACCTATAGAATAAAAAAAGTGAATTATTTTTGTGACTATTTAAAGTAATTATAAAGTGTCTTACTTTGAAAATTTAAACAAGCTTTGTAAAGAATCTTAAGATTCTTTAATAAACTTTTGTAGAAGGAAGATTTTAATAGTTAAGGTAACCAAATTATCAAAAGATTTTTTTGATGAAAGGAATCTATAATAAAATATTGCTATTTGTGACCAGCATTAAATTGATGTTAGAAATACCCTATCTTTAATTACTATTGTGAATTTGTGATTGATATAGGATGCTTCAGAAAAATATAATTATAGGGAAAGCATTATTGGTGTAACTTTTGCTTTGAAGAGGCAGAGTTCAGTAAAATGAATGTTAAACATTATTTTTACTTAAACTAACGAGCCAGCTTGAATAGAGAAATGAAATATCAAATTATCTGTATAGTGAATGACAGTCTTCACACAAACCAGGCCATATTTTTTCAAAGAAAAGTCTGCATTCGGGATCTCTATGCATCTATTTCAGTATTTGGTGTTCCATTTAATTGTGGACACTTGTCTAGAAGTATTTATTATCCTGCTACCGTGGTCAGCAAAACCATCTGAAAAAAGAAAACCTGGAAAAAACCTATGAAATCTGGTGAGGGACTTTTGACAAGGGCATGTAGTGGTAGGATGAGGAGTAATGGTTTCAAACTGAAAGAAGGTAGATTTAGATTGGATATTAGGCAGAAATTGTTGGCTGTGAGGGTGGTGAGACACTGGCCCAGGGTGCCCAGAGAAGCTGTGGCTGCCCCCTTCCTGGCAGTGTTCCAGGCCAGGTTGGATGGGGCTTGGAGCAACCTGGGCTGGTGGGAGGTGTCCCTGCCCATGGCAGGGGGGTTGGGATGAGATGAGCTTTGAGGTCCCTTCCAACCCAAACTGTTCTGTGATTGTATGATCTAAATCCTGTATAACTGTTTTGTTGACAGTTATGTAGTTTTAATTAACTTATTAAAAATCAGTAAGAGAACAAGTCAGTGGATCACAAGCTCTGGACGTGCTGTGACATGCAATTTTTAATATAAGAGTTGGGACTCAAAACTCTGTGTGAAGTTCATTACCAGGTTATTTTATTTTGACAGTTGATGTTGTCTATACGCTTACTTGTACTGCATACTGACAGAGATGGCATCTCATTCATCTGTGAAGATTTCTCTGTTCATAAAGACAAATCATAGGGTAGAAACACAGACTTACTCAGGCTGGAAGGGACCTCAGGAGGTCTCAAGTCAAACCTCCTACTCAGAGCAGGGTCAGCACTGAATTCAGCCAGATTGCTTGCGACATTTTCCAGTTGTGGCTTGAAAACCTCCATGTAAAGCATCCCACAGCCTCTCTGTGCAGACTGTTCCAGTGCTTTATCCTCAGAGTCCTCCTTACATCCAGTTGGAACCTCTTCTCTTTCAATTTGTGACTGTTGTTTCTCCTGATGCACAGTTCAATAAAGAACTTAAGTTTCTCAGTCACCTTTTCTGCTCTTTTCTGAAGAGGGCAATATATTGGGAAGACACTGGCTGCAACCTTTGCAAAGATGTAGTAAGGTGTGCCATTTGCTCATCCTTCATAAGCAGCCAAGAATCCTTGGGTGTTGTTCTGACTTGGTTGTGCAGCAGCATAACTGTGCAGACATCATCTTTATATTGGTCTAGGTGAGAAGAGAATCAGGGTCAATTGAACTTAAAAAGCTACGAGTGTTTGACTCCCCAGAGTAAATCTTAGTCTTCAGAGAGAGTGCAGAGCCTGGACTTGTACAGATAGAACTGTGCCATTTGCTTCCAGTAGTCTTTATTATCCTTAGATTGGTCATAAATTCAGGTCTTGTGTTCCTTTGTAACAGAGAACAGCTTTTATATTTAGCCAGGCAAGGAAATAAACAATTAAACTTACAAACTTACTCTACATTTGATCGTATCAATTTTATGTTATTTGAACACTTCCCAGGAAACACAGCAATGAGGCATGAGTTACAGCTGCAGCATTTTCTCACATCACTTTCTCTTCTTTCATCAGCTTTGTGCTCTTCATTTATTGCCTTCCCTGAGTCATCAGTATTGGTCTAATGGACTGGAACAGCCTAAGGTGAATGGTAATTACTTATTGAGTTGCTGATAGCACAGATGAGAATAGGACTTATTAGATCAGTAATAATGGAAATCTGTGTTTAATGCAGAAATGTAAGAGTCTAAAAGAAAAGTGTCTGAATTTATCATTTTTTTTCCTATGCAGGAAGCTAAAATATTGTTATAGAAAGGCTTACAATTAATTATATGAATCATGTTGTCACAAGAAGACATTCTGAGAGGTAAACCTGGTAAAAGTGCACTGAGTGTCGTCTTTCCTAACAACAATAAAATGACAATAGGTTTGAAGCCACCTTTTTTTTATGTAACAAAATATGAAAGAAACTGTTCAGGGTCTGGTGGTTAGGGAGATGATGGGATAAAGGTTGGACTTGATGATCCTGGAGGTCCTTTCCAACCATTGTGATTCTATGATTCCCTAGCAAGAAATGTTTACAACCCTCTTACTTCTACCAAACAATTAGTACCCTTACATTGTCTGAAAAGCATCCTCAGAAACACTTCTGTGCCTGCTTTGTCCACACTGGGATGATCAGGGCTTGGCTCTGAAGTTTTGGAATTGCAGATGTTCTGGGTTGAGCTCTTGTTAAATCTTTTTACCTGCCATTGTCAGGGTGGCTGAGTGCTTGGATGGAGAGTTCTAAGGGAACATAACTCTATCAAGTGGCTGCTGATATTTTGCTTTTTTCTATTCTTTCTGTGTTTGGATGAATAAGATCTGTTTTTTCTTCCAGTCTTTAAACTTTAATGTATTGTTGCAGGTGTAGACTTGGCTTCCTTTTATTATCCTCTGAAGTAATTTTCTAATTCGTCATCATGAAAAGTCCTTTATTAAAAGGTCTGCAGCTGTGTTGTTAAATAAAATAACAATAATAGCAATAATAATTTGTATTAACCAACATGACCAGTCAGGAAAGTGATGCTCCATTGTACAAGATAGTAATGTAATAATAATGTAGAACATCTAAAGAGACCATATTGTAGTGGTGACTTGGCAGTGCTGGGTTAATGATTGGACTTGATGATCTTAGAGTCCATTCTATGATTCTATTACTTTTGCTCAAAAAAAGGTAAACTGCTTTAAGAGTAGATACAACAACTGTGTATAGTAAAAACTAGGAAGGAAGATTAGAAGGATGAGAATAATTGCAATAATATCTGTGATCTACAGATGTTTGGCCTGAAATTTTACCAGGTTTGCTACAATATTTGTTTTTCTAGTGAACTAATTGTATAAAATACAGTCTTAAACAAGACATTAGAGCAAAGAGAGTGTGAGAGGCAATAATAAACACTATATCTTACATGACAAATAAAATACAGAATTGTAGAATAGGAATTGGAAGAGATCTGTGTAGAAGTTGATGATATTGTTAGGACAGGTAGCTTAGACCCTGGGACACAAATATTCAGTCTCTTTCTCTGCTGCTGGCTCCTTTTGTAGCCGGATTGCTCCTAATTCTGCCCTTCTGAGAGCTGTGAGAATAAATTCATTATCATCTATGAAGTATGAGATGCTATGGAGGCTTTCAGAGGAACTGAGACAAATTGGCAGAGTACATCTTAAATTCTGCTTCTTGAATGCCCTCTTATGTGATTTTTGAAATTGTTTTTCCTTGAACAGTTATAGCAGGGAAATTCAATCAACTGAACATTTGTAGAAAGCAAATACAACAGTGAAGTGAACATGGTCAAAGCAAATTAATTTCAAAATGCGAATGATTTTCATTAGAAAATGCTTTTACATTATTGCCAGTAAATATTAATCCAGCTCTACGTTGGAAGTATTAAGACAAAGTTTGTTTTTTGTTTTGGCAAAGGCAGTGAAATTTGAAAAATAGAATGGCATATAGATATTAAGTGTTATCAAAGTTCAAGATACCCATGCTTTCTTTCACCCATCCACTTGACCATCTTCTTTCAGGATGAACCACTTCAGGGATCCTAAGCCCACAGAGGTCACTACTCACCTCATAACTGTTTTATTGACTTACATTAACCTACCTGGTAAATCATAATCTTTTTTTTAATATTCTACACATAACTTAGATTTCCAATTTTCAAATACCAAATAAAGTTCAGCAGTAACTTTCTTAATAAAGACAGCAATTACGTTTTCATTATTCCCTCACTGCTTGTTAAACTGGGTCTAGAGAGTTTTATGGATCTGGAGCAATAAACATTATCTTACTTTGAGAGGTATTATAAATTGTTGAGAAAAACATAATTAATTACTGTTATTGGAAGTGTTCAAGGTTTTAACGTGAGAATGTCGGAGGAACTTAATTATAGTTTTCTTTTCACTGGGTAACTTGTATTTAGGAGCTTGGATGATGTCATATAGAGCCTTTCATCTGTGGATGTTACCCATGAATCTTCAATAATCAGGAGCAGGCAAAAGTTGCCACCTGAATTTTGGCAGCATCTCAACCCTATTCCATCTACATTTGTGCAAAGATTGCTTCTCCTTCCAGGTGTAGCTTTAAGTAAAAAATAGCACAACATTGGGAACCATAATTTTCAGTCTCAGCTCTTTCTGTGAATTGCTTGAGGTAAAATTTTGCATATAGCTTCATTTGTAACAGGTTATAACTTCTTAGAAAGCTACTTGAACCTCATCAAATCTACTTACTGTGATGGTCTTAAACAGCAGTGCCCAGATTCCTACAGCACATGACATCTGAAAAACCTCCCCAACCTTTTCAACCTTCAGGCAACATCTGTACTAATAAATTAACCATAGCCAAGGCCTGTTCTTTGGCTTTGAGGCCACCTTCATGCTCTTAAACTCTGTTATATTCCAAATCATCACAGGCACATCCAGACTGCCTGCCAGGAATGAACCTTGACCTGCTTTGAACCTCGTGGGGAGTTCCCTGGGAGAGTGCTAGAGAACCACCACAAAACCATGTTGAAGACCATGTAAGAGCAGAGAACTGTGGTCCAGCCCATGTGCCTCTGCCACTATTAGTTTATTATCACAGGCAAAGCCTTAAAAGTTAATCATCTCGTCTGTACTGCCGAGATATGTTCACAAAAACACATTGAGCAGGGGAATCAGCTGGTATTTGAGTTGACACTCAGGAGAAAAGCCCAAGCCCAGTGTGGTCACTGGATAATTGACACAGCTCTACAGGTGACTGAGAGGCAACGAGGCAGGTTGTGGAGGCCATGTGATTAAATGTACACCAACTTTTTTCAAACCTTATTATTTTTCTTGGATACTAGTTTGAAATAATGCACAGGAGTCAGGTTTTTGAAAGATCTTACAATGTAAAGTGCTGAGCTCTTAGGAAAATCTGCTCTCAGTTCAATGGGAGCTATTGAATAATTTTGAAAAACTGTCCTTGATTCTGTAGTACCATAAGCTGCAGCTGGTCATAACACATGCGGCACAAAAAAAACCAGTGCAAAATTGGAGTTGCATTTGCAACACTATTTCGGCAATTTAAAGATAAAAAAGCTGTAGGGCTGTTGTAGTTTTCTGCAAATGAGGCATTATAAACTCAGGATACTTGATGTTATATTGTGGTAAATCAAGACACGTTAAGGTGCTAAACCCATGATCATGTTCTGTTATTTTATGAAGGTAAAAAATGTTTTAAAAGCCTACATCCATTTTATCTACCAAAAATCAGCTTTGTCTACCATGAAAGCACAAACATGACCGTGTATTACTCATACAATTGTATGAGAAGTGACTGGCAAAATTATCAAATGGAATTTCCCAGCAGTTCTCTTTTATTTCATGGTTTGACTGAGGAAGGAATACTGTGGGCAACCATTGAAGTAGAAGATACACAGACAT
This sequence comes from Podargus strigoides, assembly GCA_028020825.1. NCBI lineage: Eukaryota > Metazoa > Chordata > Aves > Caprimulgiformes > Podargidae > Podargus > Podargus strigoides. Next base: position 2,571,012 of record CM051619.1, read on the forward strand.
GGGACATTTCAGAAGCAATTAGTGTTGAGCAAACTCATCCAGGAAAGAAGGGATGCAATGCAGGCAATATTCCCTCATCCCTCATTTGTTACAACTTCTAAAATCATTACATGCAAGTGAGTTGTAAAGGAATGATAGTGCTTCAATGAGTTGTATGTCCTACAGTGACCATTTAGTGCAAGCCTACCCTGAGCTATGGATGAGAGCTCAAGGTAGTTTATATATAACAGTTAAAGCAATAATGGATAAGTTCATTACACCCCAATTTATCCAATTACAATGTAAGCTCAATATTCCAGTTAATGTCAGTGTATAATAGATCTGAAGATTTAAATTTACAGGATTCCCTGAAAAATTATATTGAGATTAGGTTCTACAGTAGAGATGACAAATCACTTCTTTGCAAATAGTCAAAAAAATGTTAGATTCATTTGGCCAGTGTTCAGATGCTCACAGTATAGGTGTTGCTATCTGAGCTAGTCACCACTGGTTCCATAATGGACACAGTGGAGATAAATGTCCTCAAGGTATGATTCAAATATTTTAGATGACTGCTTCAGGAGGTGTTGAATCATGTTAGAATTGCCAGGCTATATCACTACACGCTTTATTTGTTTATATCTCTTGCTATAATGGGTTAAAATGTTCATTTGGATGATTTTCAAAAGAAATGCTAGCTTTCAGCTGAAATTTGTTGTGATTTGGAGGGCTGCTCATAGAAGCTAACTTTAGCATAAAGGAGCTAAAATCTCCCATGTTTCTTCTTCCACAGTCAATGGAGAGACAGAGAGTGGGAGAGAACCTCATTCAGATGGCACTTTAAAGCTGAAAACTAATTTTAGGTTGTCTGAATTGCTCTTTGCAATGCCCTGTCTCCCTCTTGATCGTACAGAAGAATTCAGAACGTTTAACCTTGGGGAATATATTGCTTACGCTTGCCAAAATAAGTTCCATATCCACTTCCTTTTCAAAGGGAGAAATCCTTAGAATACTTCAAACACGAGGTTGAACTCACCATGCCTGTCTCTGGGCCACCAAGCAGTGGTGAGGATGGGACTGCATATGTTCTCTCTTCCCTTGCTGGCGTGGTGCTCCATGCAGCCCACATCCCCCTAGACACAGCCAGTATCTTCCCCTCTCTGGTTCATCTTGACAGTGGGATGGAGTGCACCCTCAGCAAGTTTGCCAATGACACCAAGCTGTGTGGTGTGGTCGCCACACTGGAGGAAGGGATGCCATCCAGAGGGACCTGGACAGGCTGGAGAGGTGGGCCCAAACCAACCTCATGAAGTTCAGCTTCAATTGTAGCTAGATGATCTTTAAGGTCCCTTCCAACCCAAACCATTCTATGATACTATGGTTCTCTCTAATTTTATTATTAACATAGGTTACCAATAATAAGATTTAGTGTGAACAATCCCTTCTCAAACTTTTCTACAACTCTACTGATGTATAAACCATGTGTAATATCTTTTATAATCAAGCATGGGTTTTTTTGGTGTGTAGATTTGTCAGTCCTCTAGACATCCTTCCTTGTCCACTCTGCCTCCTTCCTTCCCAGCTCTGCTAGAGCACTCGTGACATGACCCCTATTCTGTCTCTGGATTTCCTCTAAGCTTTCAGTACCAATTATATTGAAGTGTTGTAGATTTGGTGGTTGTCCAGTGGTGTTTGCAATGCTCACAAAGGCCAGGTAAAGGCCACTGAACATGTTTTCACTCTTTAAAGCTGCTGTCTTCACTCTATAAATGGTATTTTAGTAAAGTTCTGTATATAATCTGTTTATTAGCAAGTTTTTTGAGAACACCTAAAGGCCATAGTTAGTCTGGCTACTTTGTGTTCCCAAATCAGGCAATGCAATATGTGTAAAGGAGATTTCTTGGACCAGGATGATTGAGGACCCCAAAAGGAAGCACCTTGCTCTTTCTGTTACCTGAAAGGAAGCCTCATCATCTCTTTCAGGCAATTCAGTGCTATAAATTTAGATATTCTGGATGTGAGGCTTCACAAATCACTACCCGAATGCGTATTTTTTTCCAGGTAAAGATCTCCAGATAACTCCTAACTGCATATATATAGTAGATGAAAACCTTGCCTGCTGTGAATAAAGCATCCGTTGTGTTGAGGGTCATCTCACCACTGAGAGACAGTCTTGTTATTCCAGTCTCCTGGCTTCATCCTGGCTTCATCTCCCTCAAAAGTCAATGCTGGACAGCCTACATGTAGGATACTTCTTAATTCTTTCTGGTGGAGTCCCCATCCCTGGAGGGATTTCAGAGCCGTGGAGATGTGGTGCTGAGGGACATGGGGCAGTGGGGACTGAGCAGTGCTGGGTTAATGAGCAGTTAATGAGCAGGACTGCAGTCCTGCTCAGCAGATCTCTCCAAAGACAATCACTAGACAAACAAGTTTGCACAAGTATTTAACAGGGGGCTTCATATTAGAAGCTCTTATCTAATGCTTCTTGAGAGTTTAAGTCCACTTCTTAGCCTAAGTGTAGCTTTGTGATGACACTCTTCTAGGAATGGTTGGAGGCATTTTAAAAGTGAAGCTTTGGTCTCTAAGAGGCCAGGTTTCAAAGCAGAGATGCTTAAAGATGCAGTGAAACTAACATTAAGATGCCATGTAGACAGCAAGCAAGGCTTCAACAAAGATACCAACAGTTCAGTGCCTCACCTCGTCACCCTCTGAGAACTGTGTGCCTTATGCTTAGGGTTTCTGAACAGCCAAATCTTCATCCATTTCTAATCCTCTTGTATCTCATCCTAAATCACTTATGCACTTCGGAAGGTACAAAATGTGAACTGGAATTTTACTGTGAAGCATCTATTTGTGATGGATCTTTTAACTGTGGGTGTGGTTTTGTATTGGTCAGTGGCTAGTTTGGTGTTTGATGGTCACTAGCTTCAGTGAAGAAACACAGTTTGAGCCTAGAATCCTGGAGGAATTTATTTGACTTGATAAGATAAAAGTGAAAAGAAAATTTTGTCAAGTATGAAATATTTTATGATGTATTTCTATTCACTAAGAAATACAATGTCAGCCTTAGACTGCAGTAGCTGTTCAAGATGAAGACAGGCTGAGGGAGTTGGGGGTGTTCAGCCTGGAGAAGAGAAGGCTCTGGGGAGACCTTAGAGCACCTTCCAGTCCCTGGGGGGGTACAAGAAAGCTGGGGAGAGACTTTTGACAAGGGTGTGGAGTGATAGGATGAGGGGTGATGGCTTTAAACTGGAAGAGGGGAGATTTAGATTAGATTTTAGGAAGAAATTATTTAATTTGAGGGTGGTGAGATACTGGCCCAGGTTGCCCAGGGAAGCTGTGGCTGCCCCCTCCTTGAGAGCATTCAAGGCCAGGTTGGATGGGGCTTGGAGCAGTCTGGTGTGGTGGGAGGTGTCCTTACCCATGGGAGTAGGGTTGGAACGAGATGGTCTTTAAGGTCCCTTCCGACCCAAACCATTCTATGATTAAGTCGTAGCAAATTTTTATAATTAGGGTAACTACTTCCCATTTCACTTTAAAAATTGTCTCTTTTTAGAATCCCCCACCCACTCCAGATACAATGCCGTGGTTTCACAAAGGAGATGAGCACTTTGGATAAACTCTATTTAAGGCTGGGGTACATTTCTGAACCTTTGAGTGAGACACATCCACCCTTTTAAGGAGACAGTTAATTGATGCCTGTGCTCATTGTGGTGACTTATAACACTGTTCTCATCTTCAGTTTTGCTATGAGATTATGAGCTTCTTGGAGCAGTAAAATCGTAATTCTCTTTTTTTTGTTTGTTTTTTTTTTTTTGAAAAGGCAAACCTGGTCGTCCTAACCTTGGTGTTCCACGATCCCTCCTTTGCTGTGCTGATGGGGTATTACTAGAAAAAAGGCTGATGTTCATCTGAAACAGATTGTGAGGGGAGGCCTGGACCCGTCAAGCTTAGCTGAGCATTAGGTCTGGTCATTTATCACTGTCAGATGGGTGAGGGGAGGGGGAAGAGGCACTGGACCGTTCCTGCTCATCTGCTGACTGACAGCTGACTGAAGCCTAATGCAACCTCCAGGCAGATAATCTGCCATCAAGGGGGAATGTGTATGGGAGAGATACTCTATCACAGGCTGCACGCTGCTCCTTGCTCAAAGCTCCTGACATCTTCACAAGGCAAAAAAAAGAAATGTCAGTTGTGCTTTAAGGGACTGCGGTGTACTGTAATGCTTCGCTGGAACTGTGCTGTTCCTCATTTCCATGGTTTCATGTAGATCTGTTGGTTTTTTTTAAAAAAATACAGATTAAGGGCGTTGTGGAGACGTGCAGTCAGGCACAGAAGCGATAATGCGACGACAATGTTCAGATGAGGAAAAGGCACTGTTTGTTTCACCTATCGATTTAATTCACGGGGCTGCGGGGACGCGGCGTGATGGTTTGGAAATGGCAAAACCCACTCTGCCAAATATAGCCTTGAGTAAACCCGTGTATGTAAGGAATAGGAAAAAAATCTCTTGTGATGGAAAACTGAAATTAAAGAAAGAAACAGCTAATAAGTAAGGATTAATACCGTTTCCTGCAGCGTTTCGTGCAACAAATGCTTCCTGTAGGTGCTAATTTAGAGCAGTGCTCTGCAAGATAGTCTCCCAAACTGGTGTGAGATTATCCTGGTTTCCAAAATTCTTGCTCTACAGCCTAATGAAAAATTCTGCATCTTTAATTTTGTCAAACTCAAGGTTTTATTGTTTTTAATTTGCTATTATTTTTATTAGCAGTACCTAATTTTGCTATTCATTACAAATCATATGCATTAACTTAACTGGGGAACATTTTAATTGAGCACTGCTGGAGATTTTCCAATAAATTAACATTACATACTTTTAACAGATGTCTGAATTAGACATTGTTATTAGACATTGTAATTAATAGAAGTATTACTCAAATTAGAATCTCAGGGCCTTCGAAAAATTAAATTGTAGGTGACTGAGTGATGTTAAGTCATTAACAGAGAGTGACTGTTGAGTTCCCTCCATTGGGTTTTATTAGCCCAGTAAACAACCTTTTCCAAGTAGCTGGAGAGGGAGTTGGACAAACTCTTTGGTATAAGGGACTGGGAGTCAAGACATGTTTTACCAGTGATATTGTGAAGTTCTTTAACTTGCCGTTGTGCTAGTGGTATAATATGCATAAAAATACCTTTGATATCATGTGTTAGTTTAGATTTGAGAGGCAAAAATCACAATAAGCCTAGTTGACACTGGCTTGGATTTTCAAAATTATTTTTTCGCTTTTCATGGAGAACAAATGCAAAGCTCCTATAAAACAGGACATTTGTGCAAGGAGAATCAAGCCCTCTAAAGGTACAAAGTATCAATGAGTAGACAGAGAAAAGTACAAGAGTGACTTTTCTTTAGTATTGTTTCTCCAAGTGAATGAAAACAGTCTGGTTGGAATTAATTTGACCCAATATAGGTACCTTCATCTGAGCTAATCCCTATAGAATCCTCCAGATTAATTGGGGAAAGTTGGTCACCTGTAGGATAAGATTCATCTCTTCTGTCCGTGGATAGCTAAAAGCAGATGAATTGCTCAATACTGCATGATTCTCCCCATTAGTCCAGGTGCTTTGGGTGAGAGGAACCTTTCCTAGGTCAAGCTCTTCCATGTTTTATTCCAGAAAAACCAAAGAAGTTGCATGTAGAGTGATCTCATCAGCTTGAGTGGCACGTTTTAGTGCAATATTAAAATATTGTAATAGTAGTCAAAGAAGTCTCCATTGAAGCAGTGTTTCTCCAGGAGTCCCTCTGCAGGAAAAAAACATTTGAATTTTGTCTCTATGTATGTAATTAAAGACTTGAAAAACCACTGCTCTACTCTTCATCTACAAATTCATGTCCAGCCCTGAATTTCAAAGGGATTTTCCCACTTTTAACGTGTATGTGGATGTCCAGCAAAAATTATCTGGAGTCTGGTTTTGACAAGCCATGAACATAAAAAATTAACAATAGCTCATCAGTGTTACCATACTCAGTATCAATTGGCACAAGACCTGACTGCTGTCAGGCTGAGCCCACAGAAAGTGAGCATCCTAAACCAAAAGTCACATTTAGAAGGTTATTTATGTAAATATTAATGTGTAAAAAGAACTTATTAAAAAACAGGCTACTTGAAAACAATTTGGGGGATTCTACCATTAAGTCTTCACTGCTTTTCTGCTTTTCTTTGCATAGGCTAGCCTAGAATTTGGGGTTTACATTGCTGATTCACAGGAAAGGAGATGTTGAGCCAAGCAGTGCCAGGAAGCATACCAACAGAGACTACATCCCCAGCAGCAGTCTGTCTAAGAGAAGCTGAGGGCACAGGACTTTCCAGGGTATGGCCATTGTAAGAGTTTATTTTCCCTTTGAATCTTCTGTCCTTCCCTCAGGCTGTAGTCCCTGCCCTTTTTTAGACAGTTTTTTTTTTTTCTCTTTTTTATTCCTCAAGAAAGATGAGGGTGCAAGCTCTTCTTCCATAATAAGAAAGCAGTAGTATTCCTGGAGCTACTTTGCATCTCTCTGTGCTTCATTGCAGAATTTCTGCCTAGAGCTTTGTGCTAGTTTTCATTTTTCATGGTATACACATGATGTCCCAGTTGAGTATCCACTACATGTTTTATTCATGTGCTTTTCACCCCTTCTTTGAGATCATTAATAAAGCTGCTAAATAAACCCAGGCTTAACAATCCTCCTTGCCACACCCCATTGGACATCTCCTCCCAACTCTGTGTTTATCATCATCTTTTGTTTGGATCCCTTGGTTTTCCAGCCTGTCTGATAGTATTCTTATCCAAGCTGGTTTAGATAAGGGTTTCAAGTGAGGTTTTGAAAGGCATTGTCTCTAATTCTAAAATGAAGTCCCGTTGTATTTTGTCAGCATCGTTCAATTCCTACACTAACAACCAGATGCTACGGGCACTGCCTGAAAAGCAGTAACAGTAGAGATGGCATGGATTGTTTGCATTACATGGATAACTCAATAGCACGCTCTGCTCCACGGCTGGGGCTTTTTCTGCACGTTCAATCATTGTAGGGAGTCAAAAAAAGGTGATGTGCTGCTATATTCTCTTAAATGATGTCGTGCTGACCTGTTCTTTTGCAGAATTAATTAATTATCATTCCCAGTTACTCAACAACTATGCATTGGGTTCTATACAATAAACACAACACTGTTTTTATCATTTTTATTTGGATTACCACATGTTAATACAGACCTGACAGCTGAAATATAGTATACTGGTAACCTGACTATACATTACATACCAGCAGACTAACTAGTGCCAGGTTTTTAATCTACACTTTCATAAAGGATGGGAGGTTTAAGGAATCATAGAATCATTTTGGTTGGATGAGACATCCAAGATCATTGAGTCCAACCATTAACCCAGCACTGCCCAGTCCCCACTGCCCCATGTCCCTCAGCACCACATCTCCACGGCTCTGAAATCCCTCCAGGGATGGGGACTGCCCCCTGCCCTGGGCAGCCTGGGCCAGTGCTGGGGAACCCTTTCAGTGAAGAATTTTTTCCTAATATCCAGTCTAAAGGAAGGAGATAAGGAGGTAGCTTTGATTTTGTTTATGGGGATTTCCTCCCTGCTGGGAGAGAGAGTACCACAGAAATGATGAGAAAACTTGTTAGAAAGTGTGAAGAGTGATGGCTGGCATCTCTGAGTGATCAGAGGGGGAACATACCATGCAGCTTGTGCATGAAAGATGGGTGGCAGCATAGTCTTGGTCAGGAGGGTAGTGAAAGTAGACAGGCAACTTCTGCTTGGTGCAACAGAGAAGCAATTTGAAGAAGAGAGTGACATTGTCAAACTGATGGACCAGAACAGTGTGCTGTGCAGCTGTATTCTTAGGGACTTTTACAGGGGCATGGACTGACAGGACAAGGGGTGACAGATTTAAACTGAAAGGAGGTAGTTTTGGATTAGATATTAGGCAGAAATTGTTGGCTGTGAGGGTGGTGAGACACTGGCCCAGGGTGCCCAGAGAAGCTGTGGCTGCCCCCTCCCTGGCAGTGTTCCAGGCCAGGTTGGATGGGGCTTGGAGCAACCTGGGCTGGTGGGGGGTGTCGCTGCCATGGCAGGGGGTTGGAACGAGATGAGCTGTGAGGTCCCTTCCAACCCAAACCATTGTGGGATTCTAGGAATTTTAGTGCTCCAGAGTGCTTTTCTCAAGTCTCAAGGAATACATATTTTAGCAATCAAGGTGGGGAGATAATTAGAACTTACACAAAGATTTGTATGTACCTGTGGATAGTGGAGCCCTATTGTAGAGGTTTTAGGAAGATAATATCTTGGATTATTGTACACTGCCTGTCTTCTTACAAGGAGAAATTATATTTGTAATTCTTGTTTATTTTTTCATTTTTGAGTGTAGGTGATCTCCATTTCTGTAATCTCCCAAGAGGGAGGCTAAAAAGCACAGGTTTTAAAAATGAAACGTGAGATTTTTATGTTAGGTCATAGCTTCAGGAGTTAGGTTTTTGGGAAATGAAATGATGTGACAATCCCAAAAATACCCTGCGAGTTGACTACCATGTGTACCTAATATGTTTCTGTCTATATCCTCTGTCTGAGCTGGGTGAACACTGTTAATTAGAGGTCTGTTACTGCAGTATGGCAACAAAACTGCTCGTGAGGGAGGCTACCTTCCAGCAAGCCTTGTTGATAGGATTGTTATTTTCCTCTGCTATTGTTTCCTTTGCTATTTTGAACATATGTTTTACTGTTAACATTTGTCCTGGTTCATAACCCAGAATCTCAGTTGGTGTCAAGGCCGTATTTTAATAAATATGTATGCACACAGAGGTGGATATAATCCTCCCACTGAATAGATCATAAATTTCAGTGATATTATTGCAGGTGATATAGGTGGAATTCATCTGAGTTTGTCACTAGTTTCCTTATAATCAGTGCTCAGAAATTGACATTGGTAAATATGATTCATTTTATCCTGAAGAAAACATCCAATATATGTCAGATGAATCACCACAGAAGTGTCTGGTTCTTTCCAGAGTACAAAAAGATCCAAGGCTGAGCACTCAGATATAGATGCCCATTGTTGACTAAAGCCCAATGGCATGAATCCCAATTTAAGCATATTTAATTTAACCTTACTGTATCTACCCCAAAACTCAAAAGTGCAACACCTGGCCTACAGAATCAGAAAATACATCCAGCAGCACATGTGGGTACAGTCAGGATGGGGGTGGTTTTGTTTATCTAGGTCTCATGTACTTCTATGTGTCCAACTCACACAACGCTACGTGGCTTTGTCTCCTTGAAAGCAATGAGTCTGTTATTGTAGTTTCTAGGATACTTTCCTCTGGCTCTAACTCAAATATATCCCTGATCCTTGTATTTTACCCCCACTGTCCTCTGTCCCAGCTGCCACGTACCCATTACCCCACACCCACTACGTACATCTGCTCGCTCCCTGGTCTGATGCAGAGCCCTACAGCCAGCTTTGTCCCCTTCTCCTCCACATGCTCCTATAGCCTACCTTCCCCATCACACAGGCAGTCTCCTCTGACCTTGCAGCCCATCTACCCTTTCACGCTGCACAGCCTGCATCCCTTGTGGTCCATAGCTGCATGACATACTGCTTCCTATTAGCACAGTCACACAGCTACTGGCGCAGCTGTTCAGCCACTAATCTGCAAACCCCAGTAGATTGGAAATTTCAAAATTGCTATTTCCCCTCCTCTGCAGCTCCACTGCCCTGTTCTAAGAAACGAATTCATTTTCATTTTCAAAAAAACCTTATTTTCCTGTCGTTCCTCTTAGGTACATTTCCCAGTAAGAGCTGCAGAACAAAATCAGTGGGCGATAATCTTGTCTTTGTTTGTTAAACTGAACCTATGTTGGTTTTTTTTTTGAGGAGTCCTTGTGTTTTGGGGTCTGAGCTGACACACTCTGCTAGGATGCATCACATTTGGTAGCATCAATCAGTTTCTGTGTAGTAATCTGTTTGATAGAATGGATGCAGCAGAACAGAGTGTGTCACATTGTGAGACATCATCTCCAGAATACATTTCAAAACTGTTTTCAGCTGCCACTCTTCCCTTCCTGACCAATTTCAATAAGCAAAGTTATTAATTTTTCAACAAAATTTGTAATTAATATTTTCCATTGAATTATATCATGCTTTTTAAATAATAGTTGGGAACCACCATGTGGGAACAATAACACAGTTCCTACAAATAGTTGTAGGCAATGAATTACCATGATGTAGCTGACCTCTTCTTTTAATTGGTAATGAGTTGACAGCTGATCTCTACTGACTGACACAGGATGGAACTACAGAAGTGAGAGGTGAAAGAAACCCAGTAGATCATGTACGCCATCTCTCTGCCAATGCTGAGAACCAAAATGACTTGTCAGAGTTGGAAACATAAATGGCTGGGTTCGGGCAGCAACGTCCCTGTGCTGAAAATATCCTTTGGGAGGCAAAGTGATTTGAAACATAACACTTCAGGTTTCATCTGGTATGACATTAGATTTTCTTATTATGCAGGAGCTTGCAAAACTGACAGTTCTGCTCATTGAACTAGACCTGAAAATAAAGAAGAGCTTCTATTTCATCACCAGCTATGAAGAATTTATGGACAAAATTCTGCCATAAATTACACATCTAATGCCACTATTAGCTCTACAGAGGCCTGAAGTAGCATAGCCCTTTCCCTCTTGTTCCCCTCTTCACTCCTCTAAGAGCATGCCCCTGGTGAAGCTGTGCTTTCCTGGATTTTTCCATTGAGTAGCATTTTGAAATCCCCAAAATGATGAAGAGAGGCTCCACCTTCAGGGACAAGGATGAATGGGTGATTTTAGACAGTTTTGGTTGGAAATGAGGGGATTTAGTAGGTAATTCCTATTCCTTCAGCAGCACTACCTACAAGCTTTCTCTTTAGCAGCCAGGCTTCCCTTCTGTCCTTTCCAGATCATTGTGAAATCATCTCAAAAGCATTTTCTGATATCCAGGAGATCCTGGGAGATGGGGAGAATATAAGATGAAAGATTTCCTCTCTGTCTGAAGAAGTAAGGATCTGGTTCAGTATTAATGACTAGAGCAATCCTATTCTTGTATAGTTTATAAGATCCTTATATATGACACAATTTGGTACATAGTACATGCATAATTCCTCTTGGCAAATACATCAGATACCATATTAGAGAAATAACCCCCCCTTTTTTTTTATTCTGTGTTATGAAATAGATATTTCATACTGTATGAAAAAAGTGATGATGGAAAGTTTTGCATTTATGTTTTTGATTGAAAGAACTATTAGGCTTCCACCCAGAACAGCTGACAGAGCAATCCAAACAACTGTTTTGATCAAACTATCAGCCATGCTGTTAAATTTATCTATTTCTGGTGTGATACCATCGATGTATTAAATGTATACTAATAGATGAAAAGGTGCCAGAGAAGAGGTCCAGGCACTGGAACTTGATTGTCCTTGGTGGTGAATTGCTAGGATGGGATCTAACATGATTGCAGCTGGGCTAATTAAGACTCTTGCAAATAGTTTCTACATATGACTTGTTTACTAATAAAGATATAGCCTAATCCATGCGTGGACACAGCTTTACTTGAAATTAGTGAATCTTTAGCGAAGGGCAATTGTAGGACTGTGTTAGAAGCTATTGAGTGATAGGCTGCAAAGACTGACTAATGCCAAAGAAATACTGAGGATATGTTTAGCAACTTTTGATTAGCTGTTCATATATTATGCTGTTTCACAGATACAGAGGATCTGTGAAGGGTTATTTCTATAAAAATCCAGAGAGCCTAAGAAGAGCAGGCAAGACACTGCACCTACCTAAAGCAGACTGCCTGAAGCTAAAGTTGAATGTCAAGACCTCCAGGATCTGTGTTGCTTTCAGTGCATAATAGTTTTGTTCAGCAGAGAGCAAAATATATCACAGATCTCTCAGGCTTAGTTTGAGAAATGGTAGAGAGTTTTTGTAGGTGAGGACGGAGCAGCATTTGGCAGTTTTGAGAGGAAGTCCCCCATTGTTTGGTTGTGAAGTTACACACATGAAAATACTGACAGCTTGAATATCAATAGAACAGAAACAAAAAAGGGTTCCTTACCAATTGACTATGTGTTGAAAACCTGAGAATCAAGAAGATCAAGAAGATGACATAAAGATATCCATGGAACACCTCTGCTGTGAAGACAGGTTGAGAGAGTTGGGGTTGTTCATCTTGGAGAAGAGAAGGCTCCAGGGAGACCTTAGGGCACCTTCCAGTACCTGAAGGGGCTACAAGAAAGCTGGGGAGGGACTTTTTACAAGACCATGGAGTGATAGGATGGGGGTTAATGGCTTTAAACTGGAAGAGGGGAGATTTAGATGAGAGATTAGGAAGAAATTCTTGGCTGTGAGGGTGGTGAGACACTGGCCCAGGGTGCCCAGAGAAGCTGTGGCTGCCCCCTCCCTGGCAGTGTTCCAGGCCAGGTTGGATGGGGCTTGGAGCAACCTGGGCTGGTGGGAGGTGTCCCTGCCATGGCAGGGGGTTGGGATGAGATGAGCTTTGAGGTCCCTTCCAACCCAAACCATTCTGTGATTCTGTGTCCTCCCAATTCTGTGTTTCCAAGTGCCCAAATGCTGTTGTAGTCCCCTGAAGTGGGCTGCAAGTAGAATCACAGAATCATCTAGGTTGGAAAAGACGTTGAAGATCATCGAGTCCAACCACCAGCCCAACACTGACAGTCCTCAGCTACACCATATCCCTGAGCACTCTGTCAACCCGACTCTTAAACCCTGCCAGGGATGGGGACTCAACAAAATGGTGACAGAATGAGGGTAAAATGTGTTGTTTTCACCACTATGAAGCTGAAGTTAACTTCTCATAGCCAGTTGAGTGCTCGCTGATAATCTTTCCGTGTCTCTGTGACAACAGGTTTTATGCAACTTATTGTGAGCCCTTGTCTCTGGAATGGTGATGAGCTTGAAAAAGTAATTTATTCTTTCTGTTGGCAAGTTACAGGGAAAGTCCTTTTTCTTTTCTAATTTTTTCCTATTTTTTTTTCTAAGTCATGGGGCCAAAATATTTCTGATTTTCTGGAACTACTCAATCCAATTTATAGGTGAGAATTAAAGCTTGTGTTTTCACAAGAAAAGCTGTTCAGTGAAAAGCCCCAAACTGCAGTGTTCTTTGAACAGTGTACTTGTTGAGAGGCTCTTTATCTGTATGTTCTTACTTTCTTCCTAAAGTTGAACATATGTTTTGTGCAAGTCCATGTAAATATTTCATTTTTTACTATTTAGTGTATCTAGGCAGGGAATATTGGAAAAATTGTAAAACGAAGTATGAATTACAAGAAAATGAATTAATTTATCTGGCTAAGGTCTTAGAAACAAAAGTATGAAGGCATTGGAAGACAACTTGAAACCTCTGAAAATATTCCTTTTATTCAAGCCCATCTCACCTCTAAAGGTTTAATTTTAATTTATTGAAAGCCTCACCATTTGAAATGATAAGTACTTCATATATCATATATGTCATTCACTCTTTAAACCAAGGCAGCTATCAGCACTAGGGAAGGGTTAGTTTATTTGGTCTTACATGATGTTTCAGAATTTTTCTGGCTGTTTGCTCATCTCAAATGGCTGTAGATCATGTTAGTAATACAAACTTTAGCTAATGAGGTTGAAACTTTGTACGGTGATGGTGATACTACTCCCACTCTGGAACCTCCCAATGATTTCCTTCCTGAAGTCCCTCACTTGGCTCGTGTAGCTCAGGACATTCTGTCTTCCTAAATGCAAACAATTGACTTCATGGAACCTCTTGTTCCCATTGCAGATGCCCCTCATTGTCCCTTCTCGTTGACTGTTGATAAATGTTTGATGCCAGCTGGGATTACTGCCATGCTATGCCTGCCTGCTAATGAAAAAGGCAAGTCCCATGTTCTTAATTTGACTTGCTTTATTCCTCACCAAGTGCTTTACTACAGGAAGCAAAATTATGCACTTGCTGAGAAAATCTCCAGTCTTTCTCCCTGGAAAGTATTTTGTGAACAGAAACCTGTATTTTGAGTTCAGGTGATTGCATTTCTTTCCACCATTGTTGGCAATGAGTCTTAGTAGATGAAGAAATAAATGTGGGCACGCCAATGAAAAGGATTGGGAATGTTCTGTTGCAGATCTGTACTTTTCACTGTATTTGGAGGTCGGAGAGCTCATCTCCAGGTTATACATAGAGCCCTTCCAGGTTGTACATACAACCCTGATTATATATGTTATCACAAGGAGCAGAATTTTCTTTATGCTCAGGAAAGTACATTGGGATGAAGAAGTACATTGGGATGCGAAGAATATATTATTTAGTTTGGAACCTCCGCAGTTTCTACCCCCTGGGAGCCATCTTGTCACAGAGGCAGTAAACCCAGGCTTCTACTATTTTACTGCATAGAAATCATCTCTGTGAGCACCAGGGATATTGCACTTCCCTGTATGCTTTGTGTTCCTTGAGATTGAAAGTCTCAGTCTTGATTTGGCTTTTATGCAAATGCTTTGTATAGGTGTTCTGTCTTATGTCCTCCTGTATACCTGTGCAAGGATATATAATCTAGTTTTCAGATGCAGCTTGGGGTAGCTGTAGCTCATCTGTCTGCTTCTACAGACTAGATTTCCCAGAGCCTGGCTTCTCTCTGGAGAAAATGGTCTTTCACCTGAGAGTGGGTAGCCACAGTGGCTCTAAAGGACTGTTTGAGTTAAGTAAACCACGAATCTCTCAGCTTTTCAGTTTCCATGAAAACAGCAGATGCAATTTTGCTAATTTTGTGTCATGCATCAAGTTTTCTAAGAAAAACGGAAAAAACTTGACCATAGCATAGTGGAAGTGTCCTGTATGAAAAACATTTCCATTGTGGAGACCTGGTGGGAGCTGGAAGGTGCTGGGGCTGCTGACTCCAAATCACTGAGGACAGTTGAACGATGAGTTTTGTTTTGCATTTTGTGCTCCTCTCCCCTTTGTGATTTCGTGTTGGGTAATGGAAGAGCAGTTAGATTTGATCTGTTAGAGTGGTTTCCAATGGTGGCAGTAATTTAATAATGTTAAAACAGTCTGAGATGTAAAGGACATGTAAAGTTGTGCTGTAACAGACGATCTCTGTATGGTCTGTTGTGAATGGATGTGGCATTAGGGTATGTTGGATAAATACTCATTTTAGCAGACATTGCTGGTTGTATTGGGTGTAAAAGTCCAAGTTTTGGTAGTGAGCTGTAAGGAGCTGGTTCCAGCTGGCTTGGCAATGAGCCCACCACAGAGCACAGCCGAGCCCATCAGTGATGCTGGTGGTGCCTCGTGCAAAATATATGTAATAAAGGGCAAAACATGGCACAGCAGTGAGGAGTGGTCATATAAAAACCAACATATCATAGGATCATAGAATGGTTTGGGTTGGAAGGGACCTCAAAGCTCATCTCATCCCCAACCCCCTGCCATGGCAGGGACACCTCCCACCAGCCCAGGTTGCTCCAAGCCCCATCCAACCTGGCCTGGAACACTGCCAGGGAGGGGGCAGCCACAGCTTCTCTGGGCACCCTGGGCCAGTGCCTCACCACCCTCACAGCCAAGAATTCCTTCCTAATGTCTAATCTAAATCTCCCCTCTTCCAGTTTAAAGCCATTACCCCCCATCCTATCACTCCATGGTCTTGTAAAAAGTCCCTCCCCAGCTTTCTTGTAGCCCCTTCAGGTACCATCCTAGCAGCAACAGAGAATTGTGATTTCCCTGCTTTTTCTGCTTGCATGAGGAGGTTGCTTTCAAGAGTACTCCACCTCTGACACTGATTGCTACTGTCTATTACTCTGTATGTGTGTGTTATATTAGTACCAACTGGCTTGTCTTAACAGCTAAGCTGAAATCCCAGCTTGTATCCTGGGACTCATGGACAGTATTTTCGAAAAATAGACTCAGAGAGTGTGAAGTTCCAGATATTAGTGAATTTAGTGAAGTTCCAGAATTAGTGAACAGGTCAGCTTTCATAAATCAAACTTTAGGTTGCAACAGAACTGTAAGAAAAAACCAAAACAGTTGGTTTAATGCAAAGCATATATTCTATTACATTTTGCCTTTTTTTTTCTCCTTCTAGATAAACATCATGTCAATGGAAACAGAATGGCAGAACCTTTCCCAGAGGGAACACAGATGGCTGTGTTTGGTAAGACATCAGTTTTAAAATAAAAGCTCTAAGCTGTGTAGTGTTCCTGCATAACAAATTTCTTAATTTCAGCTCAAGTCCTTAGAGTTTTAGAATCTGGGCAGTTATTGCCATTTTCTAATCCCTACAATCAGCTCAAGCCACTGATCATTTTGGGAGATGTCCATGCCCCAGAAGTAGGATATTGAAAGTATTTTTCTGAGTCATACAAACAGAAAATTTAAAGCCTTATTTCGTTCCATAAAAATTCCAAAATAGAAGGTTTTTATGCATGATAATTCCTGTAAGACCATTCATTATTTTAAGCAAAATTCTGAAGATTGTCTATGATTCTCCAGACCTTAAGCCATGCAAGGAACTCAAACTGTTGGGATCTACTGTACTTGCAGAATTGTCACTATTTACATGCCCTAAACCAAACCTGCTGGTTTATATTTGACTTTGTGAATAGTTCTGTACACTTCTTGTTGCATGCCAACAGAGCTGGAAAGGTGGCCAGTTGTAAAAGAGAAGATGTTTTTAATTTCACTGTATCTATGCTATTTTCTATGAAAATGTCATTCTTTGAGCCCTTTTTTAAAACTTGAAAATGTGTTTCTCTGAAGAAATTAATTACATGGGGCTGTGCCTGGGGAACCAGGACAGTCCTTCAGGGCAAGCCTATGGAATTTACTAGGGGAGAAAAAAGTGGATTTCTATGACAATTATTCTTAAAACTTATTGTTACAGAGAATGAAAAATTTCCTAACTCTGTCTTGAACCATAAGGTCAGATTGTTTAGGAAGGATATAATTCTCTACTAACTTCTACAGGATGCTACAAAAGTGCCTTAGGAAATTAATTATACGCTATTAAATGTTTATCTATCTGGGATGTTGAAGTAAATATTAAATTACTACTTGATACATCTCTTGTATCTTCTGGCCTGATGGAGTTCTAAATCATAGTAAGAGCAGGGCAGGTATATAAAGCAGTCATCACTATTTTTGACCTGGGCCCATTCTAATAACACAGTGTTTCTGAGACAGATACTAAAATAAATTTCACATTCTGTTGAGCAATTAGACAGAATTTATTAACGACAGCAACAAAAAGGCGAAAAATTGAAACAGACCTCCAAAGCAGCCAACAGAATCTGCATATCATTCTGTCTTCAGATACAGACTGGGACAGGTAGTGGGGTGCCTAACCAGAGATTTCAGATGTCAGACTCACGAGGCTGCCAGCTGCCAAAGCAGAGGGATGGAGCTCTCCTGTAGTCCTGTGGTGTGGATATCTCAGTAGTCTTAGGCCACCCAGAGTGAACCTTAGAGAGGTGGTTGGGTGCATGGGGTGCCTGACTCAAGAGTAGACACTTGAGTCTGGTAGACTCTTGTAGACTCTGGTAGGCTCAAGTGTCTACTCTTGAGTCAGGCATCCCATGCACCCAACCACCTCCTGTGGTTGTGCATAATAGAAAACACATTATTGATCTCTATAAAGGCAGAGACAGTAGAAACAATCTTCCCTACATGATACAGTAGATCACATTAGATTATCTAATAATCCCTACTGATGTTAAAGATTCATAAATCTGTATTTTACAGGAGAAAGTAGCCTATGTCAGTATGGCATTTTATCAGTTATCGAGCTTAAGTGGTGGTGCTCTGATATAATTTATAAAAAGACAAGACATAGCATAAATATTTCAAAATCTTGAGCAGTGTCTGAAAGGTCGTGTGAAGCAGCAGTTTACGTACCTGTCTGGAATGAACTGTTGATCTTAAACTGTTTTCAAACAGAGCTGTATTCACATCTGAAATATTTAGCAATCCTGTGTGGAATACGAAGGGCTAAGTTATCCATGGGCACTAATTTATTGCTCTATAAATTATCTTTTCAATTGATTATTACAAAAAAATCATAGTAAGTGTTGACTTTCCTGTGGAGGTAATGTTTCTTTAGATACCATGGTTGGAGAGAAAAAATAGTTTGTGAGTGTCACCTTTCAGTTATCATTATGATTTATTCAAATTCTCTTTAGAGTTCCTCTAAGCCAGTGTTGTCTTTCTCCCAGTATCCCCTTGTCTGTGGATTTTGGGAACATAAAAACGTTCTTGGGGTGATGGAGTGAGAGACTGGTAAATTTTTGGAGCTAATGGCAAATGATGGTATATTATGATGGATGTAGAGATTCTTCCTTGAATTTCTTACACCAGGCAGGGTCAGAGAGTTCTGTTACAATCTGATATTGATGCTGGCTTCACTATTTACATTTTTTTAAAGCTCCTCTTTTTTTTTTCCTGTGTGATGATCAGATGAGTTTTCCAGTAGTTGTGGTGGGTGTTGGTGTGAGTGCTTCTATTGGTTATATCACTGTTGATTGTACACAATTTGTAAAACTTTCTAGAAAGTAATATCCTACCTGCAGAATTTCATTGGAAGAGTGCAAAATCTTATTAAACAGCCTACTTTGAATCATTCCTGAGGAACTTTGCTATGTTCATATCAAGCCTGGTAACTCATCATTTTTAAATTGCCCTAGATTTTTCCATGAGATTGTGATTGCAAATGTTGGACTAGGTGGTGAAAACTCATGCTGCTGCCATCTGTGCTGTGAATAAATGGAAAACTTACATGTTCTTAGGTTTACTATTAGACCTGAAATATAATAGTATACAAACATGACTCTGATGATAATTGTTGTCATTTGTTGGCATTGGCATCCCATTCTGATATGTGGTATAGAAAAATGGAGCTACAGTTCACTTTAGCTACCTCCAAGGGGGCAGCGTTTGCTGGCCCCATGTGAATGGGTATGAAGGGAAGCACTCAAAGAAAATGATTTTCTGTTAGCAATTCTTCTTCTCAGATTGTTACTCATCCAATCCCTGTCTACTCCTGTTAACAGCAAGTTGTTTGTGTTTTAGGACTCTGTAAGTTAAGAGGAAGAAACTGAGCTAGTCTGAGCTAGCAGACTTTCTGCCTCCACCTTAGAGAGGGCTTCTCTCCCCTCTTCTCCAGAAACATCCTTTAATCCTTTAATTGGGATTGCACAGCGACAAGCCTCAAAGAGCTGTAGTTATTAAGAAGTAATCCCTCTTCCTTAAAAGATCTACAGAAGCTAAAAGATGCTAAACAACCATATGATTGTGTAGATAGAGCCCATTTGCAGTGAATTTTCCTACTGCTTGGATAGTTTTAAATTCACCATTACCAATAACAGTATAAAATGTAATGCTGGGTTATAAACATTGATCCTTTTACCTGCTTGGAAAATGC
The DNA here is from genome assembly GCA_028020825.1 of Podargus strigoides. Classification (NCBI taxonomy): domain Eukaryota; kingdom Metazoa; phylum Chordata; class Aves; order Caprimulgiformes; family Podargidae; genus Podargus; species Podargus strigoides. The sequence goes on from CM051619.1 coordinate 2,590,466, forward strand.
AGTCAGATTGCATCACATAGCTCCTTCTTCTGCAAAACCTCCTTCAAGTTGCTCTTACTGATGCTGCATTATTTACTTTACCCCATGACTTCTTGTTTTGATCAAGGTACAGGGTGAGTGTACAGGGGTCATTGTTCCTCCAGCTTTCCCATTTATAAAAGAACCTCACAGTTGTCAAAAGGCTATTTAAATGAACCTGGGATTCTCTGTCTGTTTAGCATCATTCTGCCTAAGGTACACCTATTGTTCATTAGAATAAAGAAATGCATCCTTGTTTCTACAGTGGTGAGAAAGATAGATTTCAAGGGTGAGGGTGACTAATGGAAATCTTTTAATGCTAACCATCCCATGACCTCTTAATCCAGTTTCCAGCTAATATTGAAGCACTAAGAGCACAGGAGGTGTGTGGGCACTGCTCAAGGTCTCACTGGAGGCACTGCAGAATGCTACATCAAAAATCATTGTGTCCCCTGGAGTAAAGAGAGGGGTCTGTTCCCAAGTTCAGCGACTGAAACAGGTGAAACTCTAGATGTTACGTGGTTTTGTTGTGGATAGTGTGCTGGTTTTGGCTGAGATAGAGTTAATTTTCTTCACAGTAGGTCGTATGGGGCTATGTTTTGGATTCATTCAATAAGTGCCTGTCTGGAAAGTTTTCTTCTAGTTTTTATGGCCATAGATATTTTCAGTGAAAAGTATTTTGCTACAGTGAATGATTTTGACCAAAAACGTAATCAAAAGTCAAAACCTGAACACATATTAGGGGGCTGATAATGTTTTGAAAAGAAGCAATTTAGTATCTGAAATCATCTCTGGGATAGAGATGTAAGAAATGAAAAGAAATGCTCCAAAGCTGCAGAACATAAATTAGTATTTCCATCAGTACCATTGGAATTCTTTGCATATTTTAAACACAATTAAAGACACTCCTGTATTATGCTTAGTAATATTTCTGGTCATCATTTCTGAATTTTAAGTGCATGTTTTTCTTATCAACTGCTGTTATTGCAAGACCCCAGCTTATCCCAGAGCACCTGTATATTCACTGTGCTTTATAAGCTACCTTATTTCTTTAAGAGGATGCATTGTGCATATGGTGTGTTCATAGAAGGGCTCTGATTTTACCTTTAGTAAAAGCTGGCAATAGTTCAGATTTGTAATTACAACACTTTTAAAACACGGGACTAAACTGTGTCGTATTTGCTTGACATATACTGGCTAGTAATGGGATAATTGGTTTCTTGATGTAAACAAAATATAGACAGAAGTAGGATGTTAAGTAACTGATATGATCTAATTACAGACATTTCTGAGTTGGCAGACAGATCCAAGCTTGTTCACCTTCTGCTCTGCACTTATTAGACAGCAGCATGTTCCAGTAATTCTACAGAGACATATTATTGTTGTACTTTGCCTGAGTTATTATGTCCTATTGAGATTCAGATGTACCCACTGCATTCCCACAATTCCCACTGCTTACAAAGGTTATTTAAAAACCAAAATAGGATTACACCAAGATTGTCCAATTAGCCCTGGGCAGAGCCAGGGGTTTCTCAGCCTTTCCACGTGGCCTCTGCAGTGCAGCATCACACAATCCCTGTGCAACTGATGCTGCTGGAAAGCTGAGCTCCTCAAACAAGACTTGCTCTTGGGTGGTTCAAACCTTTCTAATAAAGGCTTGGTCAGGGCAACTTTTCTTCTAAAGGAAAACAATTTCACTTGAAAGTGGATGATGTAGTTAAGAATGGATCACTCTTTATAGAGTTTCTTTTACTCATGGCTACTGGTGGCCATGTCTGATAAGAAAATGTGTTAGGAAGCCTTTTGGTTCCTCTCAATTCCATTTTTATGATTTTTTCACCAGGAAATCACAGGAAACAAAGTTTGGATCCCAAGAGAAATACTTTTTTTAAAAAATTTTTTTATATATTTTTTTTGTAGACAGTAAAAAAAGAACAAACAGTTTTTCCCCGTTGCTCAAAGAAAAGGAAGAAAACTTTAAACCATGCTACGTGTCAAAAGATCTCTCTCTATCTGAAGGCAATATAAGACTTCATGATGTTGAAACAGGTGTGTGTGCTGTGACCCAAACTGGAGGAGAAATATCTCCAGCAGTATTGCCAGATGTTACAAGGATCACATCATGGAACCAGATGTTACAAGGGTCACATCATGGAACCAGATGTTACAAGGGTCACATCATGGAACCAGATGTTACAAGGGTCACATCATGGAACCAGATGTTACAAGGGTCACATCATGGAAGAATTGAGAGCCTGAGGGAACATCTTCCAGAAAGGATTCATGTTTCTCATGCTGATTCTCTTTCACCATCCTGGAAAAGTGAAGGAACTGCACTAGTTGGCTGGGTTTGTAGAGCACTGAAGTGTTAATGCTGTCCTGTGTTCACAAGGTGGTGTTAAAATGGACATTGAACTTTCTGCAGTTCTGGAATGAGAAAATAAACCTGTGAAGGCATGAGGAACAAAAAGCAGTTGCCTAAAGAGAGGCTGCTCTGTCCCTGAGCCAAATCCTGTTCCTATTCTTATCTTTGCCATGTATTTATTGAAGAAATACACCCTTATTTCCCATTTTATTTTTTTTATATATCTTCCACATACCAACTTATGGCCAGTGTCTTTTTGGTGCCTCTTCCAGAGAACTCAAACCCTGCCTCTGCTCTCTCATCCTGGTTCATCCTTATTGCCACCAGTGCCTAAACATCCTCTTCCTTGTAATCTTGCCTGAAGTATGATGCTCTCGTTTGCTGGTCAAAACTTCAGGGGTTATGTCAGCTCAAAGCAATTGCCAAGGAACATTCTCTGTTTAGGATTTAAGGCTCTGACCAGGAAAGCCCTGAACTGAAAATTTTCCCCAAAGCCTGTTGTAAAATAAGGTGATAAACACAGAAGTAAACATAATTCTGAGACCTTTTAAAAATAAAAAAAATCTTAATAGTCAATTTTTTGATGTCCTAAAGCATATCATAGGCACTCTGCATTAAATGCTGGTGGTCTGATTCAGTAGCATCATGCATCAACTTTATGGTGGTGTAAATGGCCAGTTGCAGGGTGCTCTGTGAGACAGACCCAGATGAATACAAAACGCTTCAGTCTGCTTGGTCTTTGCCAAGGACATCTCCTGACATTTATAAACACTAATAAGGGACAATAAAATATCCCTAATGCAAAGTGAAAGCTGTCCTTGATCAGCACAGCCCTTCATAACATTCTTTTATATCAAAGGAGCCACATCTCTTTTTCTTTTTGCTTCTGAAAACAAAAGTAAGGTGGCCTTCAAACACAATGTCTGTCCTTCTCCATCAGGGACTTGTTTATGTTAATTTAGCTTTCTTGAGGTAATGAAGAATTTAGCTTTGTGTGGATTTCCACTTAGAGTGTGTATTGCACATTAGTGAAGATCCAGAGGTTTTTCAAACTAAATCAGATTGCAGCTTTTCAATCAACTTAATTCACCTTAAAACAGCCATTTCATTATGTTTTGGGGACTTGCCTGCTGAAATGAGTAGAAGAGACATCACAGCTAATTTTCATGGTTTTTGGGGTAAGGTTCAGTGATCTCCAATGGCAGGAATTGTCTCTTAACATTTGTTTTATTTTCTATGCAAAAAGCCAGCAAAAGCACCTAGGCTACTTTAGCAATGCAAAAGCCTCACAGAGAAGTAATTTCTTGCTGATGATAAATAGGGAGATATCAGTGACTAGGATGAACATATGCTTGATATCATTCTGAGTTGGTTTAAGTTTGAAATCGAAGTAAATTATCCTGTTAATGACTAGTGGCTGCCCTCATCAGATTTATGCTGCTTTGTGGGAGATATATGTGTGTGTGTTTATGTGCTGGGATATACAATATACACACACACACGTTTACCATCAGCATTTATTCTTTGATTCCTGTAATAAAGCACAGAGCATGGTGACATAGCATAAAACATACAGAATGGTGATGATTTATTCTATTCAGCCATGAAAAATGTGATGCTGACTGTCGGTAGTTACAACAGCAGAGGAAAAAAAATATATAAGGAGGTTTTTGGAGGGATAAAATTGTGTTGTTTTGATAATTTTAGACACGCTGTGACATTCAGAAAGTATTGTCAGTGCATTTTACAGATCCTAATGGATTTATCGTTACAAGACTGCTGTCACAGACTGACAATATTAGAACTGGGGATGTGAGACCGAGCAAATAGGATCCTATATTAAAAATTATACGTTACCTATTATTGGGTTTGGGATAATTTAAAGTGATTTTCCTGATTTTCAGGAGTTTTTCTCACCTGATGAAGTTATTGGTGATCTCAAAAAATATATCATTAGCTGAAAATCGAAGATCCAAAAATCTTTTTAAAATACCTGCTCAGAAATGCTCCTGAAGCTTGGAGGAGTCAACTGGAATCTTTATATTGATCTCATTGGAGCTTTCAACTCATCGGGGTGGAATTAATCTTGATAGATTTTAGGTATATAATCTAAAGTGGTCTTCAAGAATTTCTCCCTACTCAGAGAAGACACCTTTGGAGGTCAGTTCATCACAGCTGTCTCAGGAAGGAGTAAGTCACCCTCTGTAGGTGCCTTGTTCTATCAAACATTATCTATCTAAACAACTAGCTTAGACTAGGGGGAATTGATTCATTTGCATCAAGATGTTGCAAATCTTTTATGCCATTCGAGGTGTCCTAGGACATTTGAGACATCCACAGGGGGTTGGCAGGGATGATACAGGTCTCACAGGAGGTGCCTACTCTTCTGAAATAGGAGATGAAAGCCAGGTTGGTTTATCTAGGACATCTCAAAGGATATTCGATAGCTTTGTTTAGGGATTAAATGCACATATAAAGACTTTGGAAGTGTAACATGTATGTGAAATTTTCCTTGATCTCCAGATTCCAAGGACATGGGTCTACCTTTTGTCATGTGTCCCTCTTATGCCAGTCTCAGATGACACCAGATGCCTTTATCTATGCATTGATACTGAACCCTGGACCCCCGCTGACCATCATGGGAGCCTGGACACCTTTTGTAACATGTAAACACTTATTTGTATATCTAAATTTGAGATCTACATGTAGTTTTTCAAGTCTAGGCATGCCCTAGTGGTCTCTATTTCCATGCCTGAGAAGAATTGCTTCTAGATTATTTGTCACAGAAACCCTTAAATTCCAGTATATGCCAGGTTTATTATTTACCCTTGTGTTTAAGGTGATGCCCACATTATTCAGATTACTTTCACTGGAAAATTATGCTAGCTAGTACAGGTTCTCTGCCTATTCCAGGAGACACACACAAGTCTTTTGTCTTTAGAAGAGAGTGAAAAATCCACTTTTTAAGAGGGTCAGACAGCATTTTGTTCTAGATTTTTCTTCTACAATACCACCTGGTTTTGCTCTCTGTGCAGGACGCGCTTTAGAAACGAAGGAAAGAATAATTTCCAACATCTACAAGAAAGAAATAATATCAGTTTTTCAAGTAAGATAAGAACTAATCACGAGAAAAAAAAATCTGATTTGAGTTGAGCTGTAAGTAATTTTGAAACAGCCGTAGTTATTTGTTTGTGAGCCAGGGAAAACAGCATGCAATATGTCAGGCTTTGAGATAAAATTTATTGGTGTGTCATTGGCTCAAATCCAACATTATGCTCATAAATAATATAATCCTAGTGTGACACATTTCTGCTTGAACCTTGACTGAAAATTATTGAGAATCCTGTTATGAATTATGTAGCAGCAGTCAAGCATTCAAGTCAAAAGGATAGAGCTTGAGTGAGATGCTGAAATGTGTTTGTGATTAGGTACACTGTCGAAAGACACAGTTGCAGAAAGGGCAAAATGCCTTTCCTTGTCTCCAAAGGTACAACACAGAGCCTTGCCACAGACTCAGGTCATCCAGCTTTCACTGACTGGCTCTTCTGGGATGGAAAGTCGGATGTGGTTGAATGTTGTTGTCATCTGTATCACTCTCTTGTATGCTATTAGCACCATCTTTTCTCTCTTAACTGATACTAGCTCAGTATGACCCAAGGCTCCAGACCAACCTTGGCAATAATGTACAGTTCAGCTGCACAGGAGGGTGGGAATAACTCAGTCTTATTCAGTGGAATGTGCCTGACAAGCCAAGAGAGGACAAACGTAGGGGTTTAAACATCAACATGGTTATACTCAGACTCATCAACTGTAATGGTATTTATCCCTGTGGCACATAAAGAGTTTATCAATTGCTTTGCTTTCTGGAGACATTCAAAGCCCACCTGGATGTGTTCCTGTGTGACCTGACCTAGGTGATCCTGCTCTGGCAGGGGGATTGGACTAGACGAGCTTTTGAGGTCCCTTCCAATCCCTGACATTCTGTGATTCTGTGTGGTTCTGTAAACCCAACATCATTGTACTCTGCTGCTACATTGAAGATCTGGGCATGTTTTTTAGATGTAGAAGGATTTTTGGTAGCTGACATGGTTGCTCTTTAAACCATTGTATAGTGTGCTGCTTGACTCTAGTGGTTATTTCTAGTCTGCTACAGAAATTCACACTTGGGTTCTCATCATTTTTTTTTTTTAATCCTTACTTTCTGCGTACTACTTTGTTCCCAGGCTCTCTTCTGGAGAAAGCCAGTTGGTTTCCTTTGAGATGAAACCCACATATGGATGGTTCTGGGAATAGTTCATCCTGGGTACCACTCTTTCTAATCACACTGTGAAGCAGAGTGACATTTCACTCCCTCTGCTCTATACTATCCCCCTATGCTTTCCTGGCAGGATTTGTATCCTCAGATGTCCTGACATGCTCTCATGACATACCCCAACGCATGCAGCCCCCACCCTTGGTCTTATGCTATAGAAGCACCACTCTGAATGGGCTGGCAGAGATTTGAAACAAAACCCTAACCTGGGAAAACATATGTGCACACAATGCTGATTATGCCTTAGTGCCATAGGTGGAATGTGTTTTGCGTGGTAAACAGAACAAAGTTGTTGACTCTGTTTCCTATCTCAGAGCTTTAGGTTTTCTTAGATTTCTTAGTTCTCATGCCATGGTATATCCTGAAAACAGGGAACAGCCGTGTTGCATGAATAAATGAAGCCAGGCCATGAACCACCTGTGGTACAGACATATTCAGCCAACTGGAGCTGACTGCAGTGTGAGAATTTAGCATCTGTGAAGAATTCATGAATGCTCCTGACTTTTACTTGTTCTAGTAGTGTGCCTTCAGACAAAGAAGACTGCATATAACTGGAGACTTTTAATATGGATTTCTTCTTGCTGGCCAATATCCTTTCTTTTAGCTTTCATCAACAGACTTTTGAATAGGTCAGCAATTCCTTGGTGCATGTGACAAGGCCAAAATTTATATTTGTATAAGGTTTATTTATATTTGATTTTTAAAAAACCTTCAGTCAAAATATTGCCCCTTACCTCATTTTAAACCTAATCTTGATCCCCTCCAGTTGTTTGTTGCAGACTACATTTATGCTTTAAGATGCTGCTGACCAAACCCCCAGATAAAGCAAAGATATTTGTAGCTTTGTGGTGGTGTTGCTTTAACAGACTTACTGACTCTATACAAATTATATCCCAAGAATTCAAGGTATTGTGTGGATCCAAGATGTTTTGAAGCATATGCTGGAGCTTCCAGAAGTGCTGTGCTGTTTGGAACCTGAGGTATATCGGATCTCAGCCAGTTGCATTCTCCCTGGCTACAGCCTGCTGTGAGTCTAAGACACTTTAGTGATGACTCCATCAGTCATATTTTGCCCCCAAACTCCCTTCTGATACACAGTTTTAGAAGGAGGGTAATATATGGATTTTAACTGATGACTAAGCATGCAATTCCTTTCCCTGTTGATGCCTGGAAAGTGGAATAGGAATGGAAAAAAGCACAAAACATAAATCATCATTATGCCAGTGTATGTATCATGGAATCACGGAACTGTCAGAGTTGGAAGGGACCTCTAGAGATCACCAACTCCCCTGCTGTAAAGCAGGATCCCCTCGAGCACATCACTCAGGGGTGCACCCAGGTGAGGCTGGAAAATCTCCAGAGGAGACTCCACACGTCTCTGGGCAGCCTGTGCCAGTGCTCTGGCACCCTCACCCCAAAGAAGTTCTTTCTCATATTTAAATGGAACCTCCTGTGTTCCAGCTTGTGCCCGTTGCCCCTTGTCCTGTCACTATATGCCAGTGTATTTTTTCTATGTGGTGAATACTGTATGTATTTCTATATCACTTAGGTCAAAAGAGATCTAGAACTGAAAAAGGTTCAGGGGGGCAAAAAGGATGATCAAAAATGTGGAGCATCTCCTATACATGGAACAACAGGGTACACTGGGACTATTCAGTAATGGGGCATAAGAGAGGTCTACAGAACAATGTTAGGCACAGGGAATGTTAAAGGGAATTGATTTTGCAGAATATCTCCCCGTGTAAGAAATAGGGGCCAGAAGAAAGGATGCAAGTGGGAGTCAGTTTCAAAATAAATCTAGAAGAGCTGGAATGAAATAAAAGACTGTTGGTCTCCTTGCCAAAGGATTTTCTGCACACAGAAGATTTCTCAGGTTGTAATGGGGCCAGGAGAAATAGCTGGAAGAGAGATACACAGAGAGTTATTCAAACCACAGTAGCCTCTGGAAGTCCTGCAAAACTCATGGATCTCTATTATGCCATATACTGTATGCCACAGGTCACATATATCACATGTGTATATCACCTATCATATCACATTGACTGCTTTTCTATTATTAATTAATTAAAGCTATGGGGAGCCACATAGCTAGAACCTGTGTGCTCATTTGAAAATAACAGGAATCATCTGAAAATGGTGGTGAAAACCATGGGAAAGCAAGCCAGGGCTGCCATTAGCTCCCTGTTGAGAAAGATTCATAATGAGAAATAATAAATTAAAGATGCATGTGAATCTTTTTCTGCTGGACAATAAAGTTGGGCAACTTTTGGAAACTTGATGTGTGTTCTAGTAATCACACCTTACCTGCTTTAAAGTGTATGTCAAAGGAAAAACCCAAAGGAGGTGAAATGACTCCTATTTGCAGTAAATACTGTAAAATAGACATCTTGCTGGATGCATGTCTGGCTTGGCATGGATATGAGAGATGTCTGTGCCTCTGTGCTTGGGAAGCAGGTGGGCTGATGGCACAGCATGGAGGCACCTCTTGCTGCTTCCTGGGCCAGGGTCTCACCACCCTCAGAGTCAACAATTTCTGCCTAAGATCTCATCTAAATCTCCCCTCTTCCAGTTTAAAGCCATCACCCCTCATCCTATCACTCCATGCCCTTGTCAAAAGTCCCTCCCCAGCTTTCTTGTAGCCCCCAGGCACTGGAAGGTGCTCTAAGGTCTCCCCAGAGCCTTCTCTTCTCCAGGCTATTGCATACCTGTTGCCTTGCTTTTTTTTTAAGAAAATTAATAATTGCTGATTCAAAACCTGTGAAGAAAGAGGGAAATTCTGCCACCTACAAAACTTAAGTGTATTTTTGCTTGTTCAAAGAGTTACTGTGCAGCAGCCACATCTCACTCCACGGTACAGGTGGGCATTTCCACCTTCGATGGCTGCTGTGCAGCTGTCATGGTGCTTCTTTAACAGATCACTGTGTCTATAGCGTACTATGAGGCTCTCCCAAAAGCTTGCTTCAAGTTTAGAGGGGCTATTTATTGCAGGAAGAGCATGCTGCTACAGCCTTTAAACCAGCCAGAGGCTGCATGCCTCACGATGCCCTCCAGGTTAATGTTCTGCCAGCCACAGGCAGAGAGCACAGGGCATTTAGAGGATATCTAAGAAAACACCGGGGTTGGAGAGTGAGCAGGTCATGGACTTTGCTGTGAGTAATGGCAATTCCTTTGCCAAGCCATCAATGCAGTGCAGACACTGCCTCAGCATTTCTTTTCGTTGCATTCTTTTCAGCAGTGATGTATATGTGTTTTTGGGGAGTGAGTGCACGTCAAGTACTGCAGCAATGCTGAATGACTAACCACATATCTATTTGGCCTCTGTCTGTTCCTCTGGATATAAATTAGTTTTTCTGTAACAATCTTCTCTAGTATTTTCTTGAGTAATTGTCTTTTTTTTTGGGTGGTGGTTGGGGGGGGTTGGATAGGAAAGAGTTATTCTGTTTCGCAAGTGAGAACGTACCATAATTTTATTGGCTACCAATAGATGAGAAAATAACTCTTGGAAATTCTGTATTTCCATTAAGGACAGCTGTGGTTCAAAACAGATTAATTTTAATGATCTTCTAGGTACACTTAGAAGGCATTTATTAGTTTGGGCTTTTATTGGAGAAAGGTTAAGGGTATGTTTCTGCGGAGCTGGGGAGAGGAGGACGAAAGGGCTGCTTGTTGAATTGGCTTGTTATTTGAATGTAATTATTTTTTACTCCTGAGCAATTATATACTGTAAGTTTAAATAATTGTCAGGGTGCCTATAGCTTTCTATTGTTGTTTGAAATCTAAGGTTGTAAATAAAATGAGCAATAAATTACTTTTTCTGAATGTGTCTGTGGCAGTTAATTTAACTTAGCCATAGTTATCCCCCCAAAAAATGGAAAGAAAAGGCAGGATTTCTATTCCTTGCAGCAAACAAACTTTGTAAACAAGTTATTATTTTCTGCAGCCCTAAAAGGGATCCTTGTTTTGCTCGTACCAAAATGTTTGTGGTGCTTTGCTTTTAGAATAGTAGAATATATTTTGTTTTGCTTCTGTAGATTTCCAGCTCCCTAAGGCTGCTGAGAGATTAGAGAGATTTTCACAAGACAAGGGTAAGGCTTGGCTATTATTGCAGAGATGGATTTATGTGAGAGATACATTTTCAGGAGAATCAAATGGATTACACAGCCCTGCTGACATCCCTTATTTTATGTGTACATCAAGTTCTACTTGAGTAGCAGAGCGCTAAAGCGTGTCAAATGATCGAGGATGATCTAAACCGAATCTCTGCGAAGTGTTGGAATGCTTCGAGCCAAGGGAGATCACAAAATGATTTGAAAGCCTCAAATCAATGACTGAACTAAAGATGTGATGCTTTGCAATGAAGCAAATAATCAGGTTGATGATAGGACTGTGTAGCTCCATCTCAATCTCTTGCACGTATTATTGGACCAGGCATTCTTTTTATCCCTAACAGATTTTGGGTAGGTATCATGTTAAGAGACTACTCCCTTCTTCAAAGGAGGTAGAAAAGCACCTAGACTGAATTATCTGTGCACAAGCTGGCATGATTTATTCTTTATTTGCTGTATCCTTGGACATTCTGCTGTGTTAATTCAGATTAAGATTTGGTTCCATTTTTGGACACTTCAGAGGTGTGCAAAGAGCTTCTGATGCTTTTATTCATACTCATCACATTTTCATTGATCCAATTGTTTATTTTAGAAGATAAATTAAAATGAGTAAATAGTTCAAGGAATCAAAATTTTGACCATAAACCTTGACATTTTTTTTTTCTGTGTCCTTGGGACACTTCAGTCGTCATCTTTGTCATCAAGAAAAATTGAGTACCTACAGTACTTCTTAAGTCTGGTCCTTAATCAATTAGATGTGAAAGACATGCAATTTTAATGCAAATATTTTGCACTTAGGGACTGATTGTTCTTACTTTGGGAAGAACACTTCTGTTTTGCATGTCCTGTGCATTTCTGGTGCAATATTGCTTTGTGTGTGATTCAGTTGTTCATGAAAAACGATGCCAAGTTATTCTCAGCCATGAGCATTCACTCAGTTGGATTTCCAAATCCCCAACCATCAAAGAAAACACGTGTTTACTGGTTTCCAGTTCCTGAATTGTACAATTTGTGACAGTTCTCTTTCATATTTATGGAATGTACTGATACGAATGGCCCCGTAAATAGAAAAAATAAACTTTTTGGGAGGTTCCTCTTTTGTTCTGCATTTGTACCCAGAACCCAGCAAAATAAAATTCAGATCTCTGACAAAGGCTTTTATGTGCTGTGGTTTTGGAAATAGCAATACCACTAGTGATGGAAACAAACCTCAGAGAGAAAATCTTTTACAGTCTGCAGACTTGAATTCCCAAAGCCTCCTTCTCATCTCATTTTTCGCAGTTCTACACCTGTCTAAATATAATTGGTTGTACAATGCCAAGTAAACAGAATTAGTTCCATTTCGTGAATGGAACTTGATCAAAGAACAACATAAATTTTTATGAGATGGAAATCTTCAAGAGTAAGACATTGAATTATTTTTTTTTGTATGGATTCTTTATTTATCGTTAAGCATTTTTGATTTCTCTTGTCCCATGTCTTATCTTGACTGGTTCTATCCTCAACCTGACAAATATTGAGATCGCCAGTTGGTATATCCAGCTCAACATGTCAAAGCAATCACAGCGTTCCGATATATTTTCTATATTTTTGGAAGGAGTTCTCTATTTTGTCTTATTTTCCACATTACTGTATTGCTGCTATATTCCACTGACAGAAGACAAGTAAGATGAAAGTTGCTACGCTTTATCTAGACAAAGTTTTCGTGAAGAATATAAACCAACCAAAATATGGGAAGGAAAAAAGTTAGAAAATACATAGTTTTATCAAGTGGTGTTTCTATCACTCAATAGTCATAGCATGAAAAAGAGATATTTTAAACAAAGACCTGTTAGTTGGAATCCTTTGGTATTTTTCTGAAAGGGATTTGCTTCGGAACCACTCATACCTCAGTTGTGGAGTACTTAAAGTAATAATTCATAAATTATTGTTCACCTGAGGCTTAATTATTGTGTGTAATATGCTTTGATGGTTTTGGATGAAAGGAGGTAACTACATGTGAATTATTATTTAAGTATTTGCTTTCTAGAGGAGGCAGAAAACGTGATTCCCCGGATCCAAACGTCTGCTGCCAGGCTTCCTCCTATGGCTTATTCCCACACTGGTGTCATTTTGGGAGCTAAAACCCATGAATTTTTGTGTGTGTTTGGACCTAATGAACCCTGCACATCTTCCAACTCCTTTCAGCCTTTCTCTCCTAATTCAGCAAATGCTGAGTGTGATTAATGTAGAACAAATAGATGCAGATAGTGATTAGGGTTAAAACTTGATATACCCCAAGACTGCAGAAAAAGGCAGAGATGCAGTAGTGGCTGGCTTTCTTCACTCTCACAAGATCTTCTTCTCTTCCTATTCTCTTTTGTGAATTATTCACAGTATTAATTCTGATTATTTAGACCCAAGATGAACTTCTGAATGGTTCAGGTGCAGCTCACAGGTGGGGGTTATGTTGCACACTTGTCCTCCCAGCTCTGCCAGGTGGAGGTGTGTGTCATGGGTACAGGGACATTCTGGTACATCTCTCAAAGGTCAGGAAGTTTGGCCTCTGCTGCTTTTACACATTCTTCTTCCAGTGTGTGAGGACAACCTTCCAGATTAGCATAAAGGATTTTTGGGGTGGGACGTTGTCTTCCAGTTTCTGGGAAGAAGAGGCAAGAAGTTTTCCAACAGAGGATTTTGATGATGGAATTCTCTTCTTATGTGGACTCACCAGAGAACAGTTTTGTTGACTTTCAGGATAAAATTGGCTCAAATATTCCTTCTTATGGAGTGGGGAAAGAATACTGAGGAAGTGAATAAGGCCATCTTTGAAAGTGTTTGAATACACTGACTGTGTGTATCCCTGCTCTCTGCTGGTTAAGATCAAAATTGCATTTAAATAGGAATATCTGAAACCTCTTGTACGATAACTGCGAAGTTTGGAGCGACTGTGGTTTGTGCCTTATTAACATTTTGGTGCTGGCTTTTGATTTTCTTAAATCCTGTTGATTTTGTATCATCTGTAACTTGTAACATGCTTTTATGATGGATCGAGTAAACACATTTTAAGAATTGTTTTCTCCCTCTCCTTCTCTCTATTGCTTTTCCCAGTTTGAGTGCTGTTGTCTTCTAGGGTTTTTCAAAAGTCATACTTCTACTTGTGACATGTTATGCATATATTTCATGCTGAAAACATGGCAGTTTTTCTCTTGACAGTAAAATATTCCTTTTCCATTATGATAGTCTGCTTTTCCTCTTACAGTAATTCTAATCTGTTGTGCAGATTTTGTACAAACATACATACATACATACACAAATACGTGCCCACACGCACTTTGGATGTCGGCAGCTACTGTACAGGCATAAATGCATTGCTTGGGCATTTGTTAATTTGAATGAACATGAGGCTTCTGCTTCTCCTATGGAAAAAGAAGCAAACCCAACAGTTTCTCTGGGAATTCATGCAGTGTGAACAGAACACATCTTGGCAAAATGGTGAGCCAAGAAATTCCTCTTTAGTTGCTCTGTTAGGCAAACTGCATTTTAAATTTCTTGCCGAGGGCTTTGTTTGACTTGCCCCAGGCAAGCTGTTCAACATATTTATCAACCCTGTTGTAGCATTAGAGCCAACGCTTATCTAGGAAGATCATCCGCTTAATGCCATCTGTCATCAGGAGTTTTATTTCTTTCAGCTGAGCCTGTTCTCTCTTTCATTTTATTTTTTTTTTTTTTTTTTATATTCCTCCCAACCATTTCTTAGTTGATTGTTTTCCAGTGATCTCAAATATTCTATGATTGCTCAAATATTCTGCGGTTGCTGCATGTTAAACCTCTACAGACATCAATAATACAATTTGACTTGAAATCCTGATTGATAACATTAATCCTATATGCAGCCAGATGGCTCACCAAAGCACCCACATATTACAGTGTTATGTAAAAGATGATATTGCATTTCAGTCTGAATCTGGAATTCTCTCCAGATTCTCAACAGGAATTTGAAAAAATTCAGAACAAAGACTCTAGGGTAATTCATGGTGTATTTTTATCTTGATGCCTATGAGGACATGGCTTTGATCTTTTCAGATATTCAGGCCTTTATTTACTGTTGTGTAAGTGCACAATGCAGTGTGAAAGTGTTCAACAAAGTCACTTGACATGCGATTGTGAGATCCAGTTCTACTTTTTGATTCGTATCCACAATCACAGTGAAGCCAAACGGACTGGCATATTTCTCTGTAGAGAACAAATTTTAACTTTCTGGAAGTCTGATGCTATTGAGATACATAAAGTCAAGAAAAATTACTGTAACCAGGGATACAACCATGGTGTATAGACTAGATACAGGCTGGATGTTCTCCTGGGTTGCCAGGAGGTCCTGATCTCCTGATTGTCTAAACAGGGAGATCTGCTGGGTCCAATCACAGATCCCTTCCATGTTGCCTACTTACCCATCTTCTCTTTGGGGAAGGGAACAGGATGATGCCTACCAAGGTCTCATCTTGACCTTTCATGGTGAAGCCAAGGTACCCACTTCAGCCTGTGAAGTACTAAAAATTAATGGTCCCCACAGTTTCAGAACACACAGCATAAATATCTCTTTGGCTCAGTACTTAGAAATATCAGTACTTGGACTGACTTCAATCAATCAGCTGTACCAACTGCTCTACACCATCTTTTAAAGAGAAAAACACAATCACAGTTAGTATTTAGTGGAAATGGATGAAATGAGCATTATTATATAGGTATATAACTTGCTGAGGTTCAATTTATTCTTTCCAACTGGGGGAAAAAAACCCAAAACATTTCAGTTCAAAGCAGCTGAGCGTTTCCTTTCACCAGATTTTATAGAGGTAACTAAATAAATCGTATTCCAAAATTGGGCCAAGTCCTGTACTGGCCAAGAGAAGTGGGGATACTGGCAGCTGTGTCTTCAGCTCCCAGAGAGATGCTGGCTAGAGCAAGATGCACTGAGGTAGGCCAGTGGGATGTACTGTTGGCTGTCCTTTACTGCTTCAATGTATAGGAGCAGCCTGTGCCCCCAGCTACTTTTGGCTGGGTACTGTAGCATTTGAGCAGCTGGCAGAATCATTGCTTCAAGGGTTTCAGAACATAAGCTGGCACAAGAACTGGTCCCCTCTGTCTAGTGTGCTCCTGAGCTTTGGATTGATCCTGTCCCTGTACTTACTCTGATCTGGGGTGAAGGGAGAAGTTTCCTGGGCACGTTGCTCTTTGTTCTTTCAGTGTACCAGCACGTTTTATTTTTCTGAGTATATATTTAAAACTTGACATTTCCCTCTACTTAGTGGAATCATACATTCTAAAATCCTGTTAACAGAAGGAGCAGGATCCATATCCTTTGCAGTTTGTCTTCTGCAGTGAAGCATTGCTATCAACCTGGCATTGACACAACTTCTTAATCTGCTGCATGGAAAAGTGCCTTGAAGTGTGGGTGTAGGGATTGCAGGCAGTGGGCCAGGAAAGACTTGGCATGCCAATGAAATAATGCATTCATTCTTCAGAATATGACAAAAAAGACTCTTCTGGATGTCCTGTTGGGCTGCTGGAAAGGCAAGGGAGAGAGAACGCTTGTAAATAAAGCTGGCAGGAGTGAAAGGTCGTTGGGTAGTCAGGCAGAAGTCAGGTTGTGTATGCACCTGATGCCCAGTGGAGAAGGGAAAGGACAAAGGAATGAAAAAAAAAAGCTCCACAAATGAAAATACCATATAGGTGCACATGTTTCAGAGAAAATATGAAAATCAGCCAGTATATAAATGCGATACACCTGCTGTGAGTTTCTCTAAATGGAAAGCTGAGAGTCCCTGAAGCATCAGCCTCCTTTAGTAACTATTGAGCTCAGAACTTAATAGACTTTAATTAGCAGAGAATGGGTGCACCTTGTGAATTTTTAGTTTGGATCAGGAATGCCCTTCTGATGCAAATTGACTGCTTGTGCTGATTCACATCCTGGGACTGTAAATAGGAATTTATCAGGGAACCTGCATGGGAACTGAGCATTATTCAAAGGTGTGGTAGGAACTGATGTTAGAGAATGAGATCAGAATGAAGGCCAGTAAAGATTATCTTTGCAAGATCATGCAGTTTCTTGTATGAGTGGAGAACATGTCTTGAACATTGTATAATTTTCAGACAGATTTTCCAATCTGGATTTTGGTTCTGTGTGATGGCTACTGCATGCAGTACATGAAATAAATATTACAAGCTACAGACAGTATTATCAGGGTAGATAACTTTGGAATTGCTAATTTTCCTTAGGTTTCATCTAGCTTATGCTGCAGCATGGACTTGTACAACTCAGCTAGTCATGATAGACTCTTTTTGTAGTTGTGGAAGAAAAATAGGCAACTTTCAGACACAAAATCACTGTGTTCTGGGGGATTTGATTCAACTGCAGATTCAGAGACTTCCAGGTTTTTGTAATGCCTGCCTATGGGGTATGGGCTTGTTTCTCTTGCATTAAAATATGCAGTTACATCTGAGATGTCCAGGAGCATTTTGCCTCGCCTCAGGATGCCTTTCAAGAAGGGCACGTGTCTCTCCTGAGTCCCGTGTCATTTATGTCAGCCTTGTGATAGATGTCTTGGATATCCTAAGGCATCTCCAATGACCCCCAGTGTCTCCATTTAGGCAAATAAATTAATCCCTGAATGTATGAGCTCCTGTTGCAGTCAATGGAGACCCAGTCAATATGGTTAACATAATCTGTAAAGCTATTCATCTCACTGGAAAGTAAACACCTGGGGTTCAATTCAGCTCTGTGAATACATCAAAAATTATTACAGATTATCTTTAACAATGGGATGCTTCTCTCTCTTATCAGAGTAACACTTTGCTTTCATTATTTTAGAAAAATACTTCAACTGTTTTTTTACAAATATGCAAATGCTCCGGGTTGCCTATGGAAACACATATTCCTTGGCTGGGCGTGAGGCTGTGTACAGAAAGAGTTGTTCACAAGATGCACGTGTGTATGGATGTATAAAGAGAATAGTTTGAGAAAATAAATGTGGATGCTAGAAGGGAATAGGTGTACTAGCATTGATTCCCAAATTGTATGATTAATCTTATTTGTAGGGAAGAACGAACGGTTAAAGATTGCCATTTGAATCTGTTTGGTTTTGAAGTTCAAAAGCAAAAAAAAAAAAATCTTTAAATGCCTTTTGAAATTCCAATTAAGAGGCAGTCAAAACCCATCACTGAAAGAATACTTTTTGTTTTGCAAATTTGCAATTAAAAAGTGACAAATATCTTGAATGCTCAAACACTCTTCTGCAATACTTATTATGTTCAAATAATACTTTTTCTGGGAACATGAGTATGTTCCCCAGTATTTCCTTTTTTTTTTTTCTTTCTCTTAGGAATGCCTCTGGAAGCTCTCTATCTAACTCTAAAGCTGCACTCACTTCACCAGCACTGGAGATTATGCAAATTATTTAATGAGTAGTTTAAAATGACATTCATGTTTTCTAGTTTATAATATGGGTAGCTTATTTTGCTTTTATGTTTTTCCTACTGTTTTGTTCTTTTACTGTTTTTTTTTTCCCTCTGAGTTTTATTCAGTCATTCAATTTAATTATTTTAGTTATTTGTTTCTTTGGTTTTCTTACTAGAGTAGTAATAATGAGGGAAAGTAAACTTTTTTGTGCTACAAGAGCATGTGAAGGCTTGAACTGAGATTATTTCCCTGGTTTAGTAATCATACATGTTAAACCTGGCTTAAGGCAGCCAGTGCTCTGAAGAACAGGCATTCCATGAGCTGATGTGTCTTAACTCCAGAATGTTATTGTAAAATTTTATGTAAAATTGTATGTAAAATCTTATTATTAATATTTCTCTCCTTGTGACAGTCTCTCTGTAGAACGTGGCACCACTTTAGCAGACTAACAGACATCAACCACTGAATGTATTAATACTGTGGAAAGCAATTTAGTGTTGTATTGTTGTAAATTATGTCCCTTTACTAGCAGGTTGTTTTATTATGACAAAGATTTCAATTTTATCTGTTCTCGTGGATGTGAGGATTTATTGTTTGTGCAAGGTGCCAGCACACTTGAGAAATGATGAGAGTAGTTCACCAAGAGAATACAATGTCTGTCTCTGGGAGGTCAGAATGAATTGAGACATCAACTGGTTACAGAGAAGAAAAAGTGAAAGAAGCCATGGTGAGGATGTAGGTCACTAGGTGAAATCAACAGGTCAGAGAGCCCTATCAGTAAAAGATTCCTAAATAATAGTTATTGATCAAGGACAGTCAGTGGCCACTACCCTGATGGTCAGGAATTTCAGGCAGTGCAGTTAGGGATTTAATGAGCATTAAAATTCTTGAAATAAATAGGAAAAGAATGAGCATTTCTACTTGGTATTTGAAGTTGAGCCTATATCTGAACTCAAACCTTACTTTGGATTGTGTCCTTAATTTTGAGTTACTCCTTTGCACTCAGGTGTGGGCCTAGGAATATGTCATGGGGAAAATATTTTGGTGTGTTCTATTCCTTGGCATAGATGAAACAGCTCATTCACCACATCTCAGCGTACTTGTCCAGCCAATGTTAGTTTGATAAATTGGCTACAGAGTCCTTCCTGCAACGGTCTTGGCATCACCTGCTGCAAAAGCAGCTGAGATTTTGGGCAGCTGTAGCTCAAAATTCCCTTGTAATATTAAGAATATACAGCACTGAAGTATTAGTTTTGGGCTGAAGTCTATTTTCAGTGCTTTGGATACAGATACAGACATAGGTTCTAGCAAACAACCCACAATACAAATTAAAAGTACCCTTTAAAGCAGTCTAATATAGCCTAAATCTGCCCACTTCTATGTGAGTTTAGATGCCCTGTTTTGTTCCCTGCCTAAATCCAACCACTAAATCAGAAAACTACTGGAAGTAGTTTTTTCAGGACATGATGTTTGGGTGAACACTGTCATGGGAAGCAGAGAAGAACCTAGTGAATTCTGAGACCACCAACTTTAGACAGCCCTAAAGAAATGAAAAGAATAGCTGGGCAGTGTGTGAACTAGTTAAATATCTAAATTTGAGATAAATGAGATGTAAGTGGATCCTGCCTCCTTCCTCTTTTGATATTGCATATCTAAATATAAAATTTTTTTGACAGAGTAAATAATGATTATCGAAAGGAACAAAGTCTGTTAGAGCAGATTGGATGGCCGTGGAAAAGTTGTGTTCCTAATGTCTCACTGTCTTGCAATGGAATGAAAATACCTTTTTATAGAACCTGTGATAGACTTGATATACAATAGGCTTTTCACATAATTAAACAATTGTCCCAGTCATGATTTTTAAAAATGATGTTTTTCTCTTCTGTTTTGACTTCAGTAAAATCAGATGCACTTTTCAAATAGATTCTTCATCACAGTGTGATCCTGTAACACCTCCAAAATGTCCTCATGGATAAAGCAGTATGAAGATGTAGTTAAGATGTAGCTACATCTCTAGGTCTGGGGATGAGGAGCAAAGAACTGCAGACAGGAATGGTGAAGCTCAAGGATTTTATTTTAACAGAAATTTATCCTCCTACCCCTGTGTTTGCTTCTGAACTCTGTTACCATATGCCTGCCCAGTGGAATCACAGAATCACAGAACGTTAGGGATTGGAAGGGACCTCAAAAGCTCATCCAGTCCAATCCCCCTGCCAGAGCAGGAACACCTAGGTCAGGTCACACAGGAACATGTCCAGGTGGGTTTGAATGTCTCCAGAGAAGGAGACTCCACAGCCTCTCTGGGCAGTTCCAGTGCTCTGTCACCCTCACTGGGAAGAAGTTCTTCCTCACATTTATGTGGAACCTCCTATGTTCCAGCTTGTACCCATTGCCCCTTGTCCTATTATTGGATGTTGGATATTGGTATAGACAGAGGCAAAGTAGGCATTCAGTAACTCTGCCTTCTTTTTACCCTCTGTCACCAGGGCACCCACCTCATTCACCAGTGGGCCTGCATTGCCCCTAGTGTTAGTTTTATCTGCAATGTATTTGAAGAAGCCCTTTCTGTTTTACGTGTACGTATGAGAAACATGGATAAAAATACACTTCTAAGCAATTATTTGGTTAAAGACTTAAAGGCTGTGTCTAAACTGCATGTTCAAAGGCTGTCTTCACAATGGACCAAGGAGCACTTCCCAGCTCACTGGTCTGGTCTCCCTCTCATCTGTGACCTGACTCTTGGCATGAGACATGGTCATGGACTCAGGAAACCTGAGCATCAGGGATTGCTGATGTTCTCTTGTTACACTCTTGATTTGGCCAGTGATGGGACCACAGCTACCATTTGTACTGTGCAACATAGGCAGAGTGATGTGTAAGAACTGTCTCACCCTCTATCAGTTGACTAGACCTAGGGGCACAATGGCTGGAGAAATTTCCAGACTTAATTAAGAATAAACAGTGACATCAGGTACAGAACTGCACTCTAGTTTAAATCACCATTTAGATCGGTGATATGTGAGTGCCTGAAAAATTCCTCTCAAATGAGAATTCTAGATTGTTCTTCCTGCAAAACTGGGAGGGAATTTCAAGAGAGGTCCTACAGCAGTTTGCCACCAGCCTGATTTAGCTGAGGAACCCAAGTCTAATAACCATAGCTATCTCTGTAGTCAAGAGAGAATGACTGTAATTTGATCAGCAATTTATGTAGGGTGAATTGTCCTCAGGAGATGCCTGCCTCTTTCTGTGGCCTCCAGGAGTAGGCTAGGCTCCTAATTCATGTGGCTTGCTTGAGCACCTGAATTAGAAGGAGAAATCTGGGCCATTCTGTAATTTTTGGTGCCTTACAACTGCAGAGACAGGAGTTGGTCAAAATGTTGCTTTAATTTGAAGCTGATCTTTGAAGCCTCAAAGAAAGAATCTGTCTTTGTGAGCCATCATAGTTGATAGAAGGAACTGCTTTGTTCTTCTAGTTGTACTTTGAAGGAACATTTCTGTGTTTTTTTAGCTTGTCATATCTGCAGTGTTGCCAATAGAAAATCCATCACAGATCATTGATTTCTAAGTGTATTTAATATTTATCTTATTTTTTACTGCCATGTATTTCCAGTGTGTTAGTAAGGGAATAATACAAGGAACTATGTTAGCACTGAAAGAGATCATAAAAGCACAGAACAGCCTTGGTTGGAAGAGACCTCTAAGATCATCAAGTCCAACCATTAACCCAGCACTGCCCAGTCCCCACTGCCCCATATCCCTCAGCACCACCACACATAATCAGGGGTAAGCTAAACAATACTAGAGTTTGCATGACATTTCAATTTTAGAAGTCCTCCAAATTGTAGCTAACATCTCTTAACTATCTGGGCCATCATCAGAGAGCTGTAAATGTTATTCCCTTTTGTTCCTTCCCTCTGAGTTTCATACAATGTGCTTGATTCTTATTACCAGTAGAGTTTTGCTAATTTACACCTGTTGACAGTCTGCTGTCCTTTGATAATTGGCCACGTGGGTGAATGACTACCAAAATTTTGTCTGAACATCAATTATCTTCATGCATAAATTGTTAAACCAAAGCATTTTTCCTCCTGTGTAGCATATAATTTAATCCATTATTACTGCCACCTTTAAAGACTGCATATGCCTGAAAGAAAATTAAATAACTGTTTGCCATTAATACAAATTATTGTGTTTTGACAGCTTGCTAATCAACTAAAGTAAAAATGGTGCTGTACAAATAGCACAATTGCCTTTTAAGTAATTTTTTTTTTTTTTATGTGCATGAGAATTCTCCTTGTTTGGGCCCTTGAACTCTTATAGAACTTATCCTCTGTGATGTGTTAATATTGAGAAGTGTAAATAAAGCTTTTTTTGAGTCGTGCTCTGATGCAGAATGGGTTTCTCAGTATAGTTGCTCTATGCATAATCTTGGGAAACATTTGACCATCATGTTCTGGCTATAGATGTTACTTCCACTATGGACTGTATCAATTCATGTGCAAGTGGGTGATTTAATATTGAGCAGATTTTGATATGCTGACATGTACTGTATGCAATATTCAGGTATGGGCTGTTTCTGGGGAGCTGAGAGGAAGTTTTGGAGACAGAAGGGAGTCTACTCCACTCAGGTTGGTTACGCAGGAGGGCACACTCCAAATCCTACCTACAAAGAGGTCTGTTCAGGTAAGTCTTTCTCTTTGGTTTTTAAGGGTTGTGAGTAGAATCCTGTCAGATTATGGGTCATGATGAAGAGTAAAATGAGTGACTGCAGCAACTAAATTAAACAGATTGGGTATTTGTACTGGCCTTGCATCCTAAACTGTAGTGAAATCTATGGTATGTCCATCCCATTGTCATTTCCTAGTAATTAATGAGTTAATTTATGTACAAATATTCCAAGAAAAAAAAGAAAAAAATAATTTCTTTAGGAAATTAATTCTGTTTCAAATTGTGCAAATGTGTTCCTTAGAAAAAACATTAGATTTTAGTTTTGTCTGTGAACAAAAACCAGAAAGCACACGTTCTTCTTTTTCTTTCCATATAAGCAAGAGGTTATATGTAGGAGTCTGTATTTCTCATTTGCATTGTTAGTAATAATTTGTTAAATCTTTACACAGTTAAATTCACAGCATCCTATCGTTTCCACGCCAAACCCTTGCATTTATTTTTCATTGCACTCTTTATACTAATCCTTCTACAGTACTAATAACCCAATACAGTTTCTTTCTGTGATCTAAAACATAGAACCACTGGCAGCCAACTGACTAATGTTGCTGTTAAAGCAAATTCTAGCTTTCCTATACTCACTGGTGAAGAACAGCTTGGAGGTTTTCTTTTGGTTTATTTTCTTGTTAACACTTTTTATGCCAAATGCTGGAGTTGATATACTGTTCTCACTGACAATCTGTCACAGAGGCTCGATAGAAAGCGTGTAAAAAGTTCAGTGTCACAAATGAATAATGGACACTTTAGCAACTGTACAGAAGTGCTGCAAGGCACCCAAACCAGCAGAAACTTTCTGGAAATAGTAAAAAAAATGTGAAAAGAGATGTTTTAAGGTGGTATTTTATAGACAATACTGAACTCATAAGAAATTGCCTTATAAATGCTAAGTAAAACATAAATTAGGGAGAATTTCTGGTGGGAACTTATAGCAGCATGCATGCTCCTGAGTGCACATGTTTAGTGTATAGAAATTTATGAATATCTAGAACAAAAAAAAAAGGGACACCATGTCTTTAGGATTAACTGATGCATAGATACCTGGAACTGCAAAAGGTAACAGTAATAAGCTTCATGGATGGAAGAATCAGTGATATCACAGAATTATAGAATAGCCTTGGTTGGAAAAGACCTCTAAGATCACCCAGTCCAACCATTAGCCCAGCACTGCCCAGTCCCCACTGCCCCATGTCCCTCAGCACCACATCTACACGGCTCTGAAATCCCTCCAGGGATGGGGACTGCCCCACTGGCCTGGGCAGCCTGGGCCAGTGCTTGATAAATGATCTATTACTTCCTAATACATCTTCACTTTTCTATTTTTTACTTTCATCATTTGCCTGCACTATCTGTAGTTTTTGTAAGTTTATGCAGTCCAAGACTTACCTGGTAATTATTGTCCACTTTGTTTAATGGCTTGGGTATTAAATAATTAGATTATTTATATAGAATAGGGATGTGGAGCCCAACTTCTCTCTCCCAACGCACTCATGGTTCCAGTACACCAAGGGTAGTTACGATGCACTGTTGGGTGTTTCTCCAAAGTTACTGGGTGCTGGCTGTTGGCCAAGGGGAGATGTGAACACAGGACAAGATGGTGTAGCCAGGGAAGTAGAAAAAAGGTACCATCTCTTTTAATTATGTGCAATATATGGTTTTATATTTCAGAAGAGCTCCATAGTATTGCGAGCGTTGCGTTTGATTGAGATACTTGGAAAGATTTTTGTAGCTACTTCATTCTGTCAACAGCGACAAAAATAAAAATGGTAATTAAATAATAAGAATCCTGGAATAAAGAAATGGGAAAAATCTTTGAAGTCTGTTTTCTGTTAGGTTTTTTAATTTTAGTTAGATTTGTAGTGCAAAAATACAGCTGAGGTTATTTTTCTAGTGCTTGTTTTTATACACATTTGCATTATAGATGTTTGTATGCCTCCAGATGATGGACACTGGAGGATTTTTTTGCTCAGAGATATCCAGAAGCATAAGCACATATTTCATAGCCTTGTCTGTGTGAACATAAATGGGATGTGCATGTGCTACACATTTCTGTTCCTAATTGTGCAGCTGAGCTGAGTTGGAGAATTTACTGATTTCTGCATGCTATTTTTTTTCCTACTTAGCTTCCTCTAGCTCTATTTTATTCCAATTTTATTCTGATTTTTTTTGGCAGCTTTTTTTTCATCTTTGAACATACTTTTGGAAGTCTGTTTAAAGATTGCTCTCAGAAGCTCCCCTAAGATATTGCCATCTGACTGCTTCTTGTTGCCATAGTTTTCCCTAGGAAGAACAGTTCTTGTGAAATAGTAGACTTCAGTTATACATTATGTGATTGCCATTTTCTTATTCATCTGTTCTGGCAAGATCATATCTATGGTAAACACTTAACAGTCATGTGCTCTAAATCCAGCTCTAGAAAGGACATTAGGGCTGTCTAAACAATATCCACTTGACAAGTCCTTGAGCTTTGATTTCAGCCCATGCAATCCTAAGAATCTGTGCAAAAAAAGTTATTTTAATCCAACACCTTTCTGGCATTCTACTCTGAAGAAAAAAAAAGGCAACAATTCTTTGGATGAAACATTTAGCACTTCTTCTAAAAGTACATTGTTATCTAGACCTCAGGCAAAATGGTGTGAATTTACTCTTTTTCCCATACTAAGGTGACTCAAAACATAGCAGCCATTGGTGGTTTCTTGGATTCAGTTGTGTAAATGTAGGATTTTGTGCCATTTGAGATGTCTGAGAATATTGCATGTGCCATGCTATGGTCACATCTGTCAGTTTTTCATGGATACCACAGCTGCCCTTAGATGCCAAACGTAACAGGATGCCTATATGTGAACAGCTAATTCAAATCTATAAGTACATTCACTCTCTGTACTTCTGTCTGGAGCTAAGGACATGGGCCATGCACTGTTGATTCACATGTATATGCACTGTTAAATGATGTGAAGGCAGGGAATTGTGTGCCTTCTGAGCCATAAGATTTTCCAGTCTCTTATGCTTGGATGTTCTTGGATGCATTCACAGTTTTTTGATCATGTGTCTGTCTAATCCATGCATGATATATATCATAGAATCATAAAATCATAGAATGGTTTAGGTTGGAAGGGACCTTTAGAGATCATCTTGTTCAAACCTCCACACTGTGGACAAGGACATCTTTCACTAGATCAAGTTGCTCCAAGCCCCATCCAACCTGTCCTTGAACACTTCCAGGAGGGGGCAGCCACAGCTTCTCTGGGCACCCTGGGCCAGTGTCTCACCACCATCATAATAAAAAAAAAAATGATTCCTTATATCTCATCTGAATCAACCCTCTTTCAGTTTAAAACTGTTACCCATTGTCCTTTCACTACAGAGCTTGGTATAAAGACTTTCTCCATATTTCTAATAAACCCCTTCATATTTATTGAAAGGCTACAATAAGACCTCCCTGGAGGCTTCTCCAGGCTGAACAACAACTCCCTCAGCCTTTCTTCATAGGAGAGGTGTCCCAGCCTTCTGACCATTTTTGTGGCCATCCTCTGGACCTGATCTAACAGGTCCTTGTCTTTCTTGTACTGAGGACTCTAGAACGGGATGCCATACTCTAGGAGTTTCCCAAGAGTGAAGCAGAGGAGGTAAATCACCATCCTTGACCTGCTGGCCGTGGTTGTTTTCAGGCATCTCAGGATACAATTGGCTATCTATCTGGACTGCAAGCATATGTTGCTGGCTCATACCTCATTTTTCATCTACCAATATCCCCAAGTCCTTCTATGCACTGCTCTCAATCCGTTGATCATCCAGTCTGTTTATTGCCCTGACCTAGGCGCAGGATGTTGTATTTAGCCTTGTTGAACTTCATGAGATTCACATTGGCCCACTTGTCATGCCTGTCAAGGTCCCTCTGGATAGCATCCCTTCCCTCAAGCACACCAACTGCACACTCAGCTTGTATTACCTGTAAAGTTGCTGAGGGTGCACTCAATCCCACTATGTCATTAATAAAGATACTGAACAGGACTGGTCCCAGTACTCTGAGAGATATCACTCGTTACTTACAGAAGTAAAGGTAGATGACATGAGTTACTCTTCCCTTTCCACCCCTGCAGTCACTCTATGGTAGAAGGCCACCAGATTAGTCAGGTGACTAATCAGTCAGGCTTTCTGCTGGGAAAGCTGATCTGCAAGAAATAAAGTTCCTGCTTGCTTATGTACCAGTAGCCAAAACCAACAGGAGTATGTTCCATGTACACTGGCTCGTAGAGCCCACAAAGGTTTTTTGTTTTCTTGTGTATTTAGGGTGTTCCATAGTGATCTTAAATAGCATATTGTTTGGAGACCTCTGAAGAAAACATTGCCTTAAAGATAATTGATCTTAAAGTCTACAGTAACATGGCAAAAGTGATCTGTAGACATACTTTTATGCTATGTGGGGAACACCATTTCTCTTGCAGCAGCCAGGTGATGGCTGTACTGTTACAATACTGTGTTGGTAGCCCATGAAAACATAAGCCTCTAAGGCCAAACTTCCAACCTCATAAGCCTTGAAGAGCAGCATGATTCACCTCTCTGTTGGGGAGGTAGGAAAGTCATGATCCTTCTTGAAAGGGTCAGGGTAGTGTTACCCTGTTCAGATATGGGACAGGTCATCTGAAGATTCTCAGTTGATGTGGTGTTGTCTTGCTAAATTGATGTTTAAGAGATAATTGAGTTACTTTGAAGCTTAGGAATACAGTGCTGGAAATTATTTTTACATTTGCAGTGACAACCATGCAGATGAAAATCTGAAAAGACATTCTGGAGTGCATGAAGGATTTTGAGCTATTTTCGGTACATTAGCTGAATACATAAATACACCATTTTTGGCTAGCATTAGACAAGCCAGGATGTTCATTCAGTATGAAACATCTTTTCATATTTTGCTTACAGATGTTCAGAACAATTCTGTCTATCTGTATATTCATTAGCTTTTTGAAATCTGCATAGCTCAAGTGGCACTGAAATCAAAAGGGAAAAACTCTGCTGTTGTTATTCATAAACTGGTTATGTACAATTACCATATAAAATATGCAGCTAACAATGGTTTTCTTAAAAACAGGGCAGTTTATAGGCTCATGGTTCAAGCTGTTAAGATCTAAGCAGGTCATTTTATTTTGTTTTGGGTTTTTTCTTTGTTTATCTTCAGTGACTATAATGTTAGAAAAATAGATGGATATGCCTGTTTATTATCCAATATTAGATAGAAGGCTTAGTGAACATAACAGTATATTTAGTTAGCTAAACCAATTTGTAATCTAGTCAATTCTCAGTACCATTTGGAAGCAATTCTCTTGTACACAAGTCACATATCTTGATAATTAATGCAATATAAAAGTATGCCACACGACTTAGTTTCTGTGTGGAGTTACATAAAATATTTTATTGTGAAGTTAGTTCACATTTCCTGTGCATCAAACCCACTTTTTTTTTTTTTTCCCTGAGGAATAGTATTGCCTCTTGCATACCAATTAGTCTTTTGACTGATTCTTGTATGTAGGAGTTCCAGTTCTTAAAATGGCTTCCAAAGGTCATCCAGAAGACTTCTAAAAGGCTCATGGAAGAGAGTGGAGAAAAGAAAAATTAATTTCTTGCTCTGTTACCTCCTATCCCTTTGATCAGTTGGTGATTTACAAAGTTAATTCCATTTCTACTTGAAAGAGAGGGCAAGACAACCACTGAAGTCCACAGCAGGTTGATGGTTAGCATGTAGTTGCTTTAAGACAGAAAATGTGTGCAGAGGGTTTGACTCCATGGTGTGGGGCTTATTTGACATAGGCATAAACAGCATGATCATTAAAGCCAACAACAGAAAGTCTGACTAGCGTTTTTCACAAGTTATTAATAGTAATATAGAGAAAATGTAATGTGGGAGAATATTCCTTCTCAGATTTCCCGTTCTCTACAAAACACAGATGAATGCCCTATGACAAACTATCAGTATGTTGAGACAGTGCCTTATGTTACTTGAAAAGCCCTTCATTTAGACATCACAACACTATTCCAAACTGAGTCTGACTCTCCAAAATGTTTAAATGTGTGATTAAACTACACATATTCCCTTCACTTTCTGTACCTTATAAAGAGATCTGAAGCTTTTAATGAACATAAACTAAGTCCACAAGATTAAAGTTTCCAAGCAGTAATGAGAATGGCTCAGAACATTTTCTTTTATTGCTAAATTGCTATCAACAGAATAGATTCCTGTCGTGCCTTTGTCTGTTCTTTTTTTTTTTCTTGTAAGAACAGGATATAGGAATTTTAATGACTTATAGATTCTGTGAAGAATATCAGTGTTCACCATGCCCTTGATCTGTACAACATGTCTTGGTACGATTGGCTCCACCTCTCTTTTTTTTTTGCCTAGTTCACCTGGAAGGAAGGATGGAAAGGTCAGCCATTCAAAGTACAAAACACTGTATTGATCAAAGCTGATGTCATGTACTGTGGGTATTAGTGTTTTGTATATTTTTTTTGATAGCAATTGAAGAACAAGATTTTGTAGAAAATATGTACTTTTTATTAACTAGGCCACAGTTAGAATAAATTACCTCCCTGTAATTGTGAGACTACAGTCCTAGCATCCTCCTAGATGTGCAGACAAGATCTTGGTATAACCCTATAAACTGTAATTTGTCCTCGATGCATTTGCTAAGTCATGAAATAAAATGAATGTACCAATTTCACTTCAAAAAAAATCATTTGGAAAGGTGATAGCAGATGCTGCTGCAACGTCAAAACCTTGGCAACAAGAAATATAACAGATGCATTGAATTTCAGTTCCCTGCTATATTGCAGTTCTACCTAGAAAATTGTCTATATTGACATGACTGACATGTTCTTTTTCAACAGAAGAGCTTCTTGGTGACCAAGAAAGTTTTATTATATCTTAGTATACCAGGATACAGAAATATGTTCTGTAGAATCATCATTTAAAAATAAAAGGCAGAATAAATATTTTTACCAACTGCTGTCTGAAAAACAAAAAGCTTCTTGTCCACAAGGGACGGGAGCTGCTCTGCTTAGGGAGTTCTCTTACATCTTTAATCAAGGTTGAGTTTACATTTCCATTTCAGAGTTGGGCTTCTCAGCGTTAATATCTTGGGTGATTCAGACTTGAAGAAATTAAACTGATATTTATTATTTAGATACCTGATTGTGCCTTGTGGCAAATTTAAAATCCTAATAGCCTCGTTGCTATCCTCTGTTCCTTTTATCTATTTATTTCAGCATTGCCCATAATCACAGGCTTAGGTAGTAGTAGCAGTATAAATACTAAATATATTATTTATTATTAACAACTTTATTTGAATTGTATTCCGCTGAGATGTGTTGTTTCCATCTTTCTAATCTCCTGGTTTTATTAAAGATATATATAAAATGAAAATGTGATAGCCCCAGAGGTTGAAAGAGCCATTAAAGAACATGTCAAAGACAAAATCTTCTGACCTGGAGCCTACACTAAGTTCCCAAAGGACCTTCATTTTCAGAAGAGACTCCGTGCAGGTTTGGGCTGTGATGATCACCATGTCACTGAGCCTGACAACAGAAGATGCAGCAGGAAGCTGCTTCTCATTTTAGGCATGGGAACATGGCTTATTTGTGAAAAAGATGATGTTACCAAAAGGCTCACCCATTGTTATTGTGGCTGCTGGGGTTTTCTTACATTTTGGTTTTGCTATGGTGACATTTAAAAAGAAAAAATACTTACAAGGCCAGTGGGTCTACCAGGTTGTCCTTCCAGAAGATTACTACAGGTGGTAACTCCATTGAGGTCACCTGTGGCTATCCATGTCCACGAGAACCATTCTTAGTATGTAATATTTAAAATATTGCGTGCAAGCTGATGCTACAAGTCAAAAGAAAGAGGATAAACAACAAGCAGAAGAATGTCATGAGGGGTGGTGATCAGAGATGGAAGAAACCAAGGAGAAGCTACAGCTAATGAGAGAGCATCGCTCTGGAAGTAAAGCAGATGGTAGAACATGTTTGCATTTTCCCCGTATTTCTTGTTTATTGTGGTGTGTTTGTGTTATTTTGCTGCTCTTACTGCTTATTGCCCCAACTGAAATCTTCATCCCTTTAGTGGCACATGACTGAAATGCTTTGGGGGTAATATGGATATTTCTGAGAATATATTTTTCCTGAAATTGGGAGAGTACTGAAATTACAATGTGTAAATGCAGCCCACTTTGAATTACTCCCTTTATGGAACCTGTTCCTATGCTGGTATATAAAAGTTTGTAAATTGAATGCTGTTGAGTCAAGGTGTTTAAGATTTTGAATAATTCTACAAGTGACCTGCATAGTTTCTATGTCTTGGATGAATACTGAAAAGATCTAATTACAAGAGTTTACCTTTCTTCTTTTTGCCCAGCCATGCCCAAGAAGAATATTTTATCTCAGTGTGTAATAAGCAAAATTCTGATAGTCAAGTTCTACTCTGTCTTACATTTGCAGACTCATGCGCTCTCGCATGAGTTTCTCCAGGTGAGAAGGATTTGATCCATGAGTAAGACTTACAAAGAGAAGACAGTCACTAAGGAAATAGCTTCTTTTCAGTTAGCTGAACTAAAACTAAATAGAAATAATGCTTGGATCAATTCAATATTTTTTTTCCTACTTAGTTTTGACTAGAAGTGAAGAAATTTGGACTGAGTAGAACAATGATTTTGTTTTAAATTGTTCCTGGATTTTCAGGAAAGATTAAGGGAATGGAGCCATATTTTAGAATGGTGCTTTGGCTTGAACAAGAAGAAAAATCAAATTATTTCATTATGAAAAGTACAACCCCCACTTTTCACAGTGCTACAGTGGCATTCATTAAGTGAAACCATCAACAAAATTGCCAAATTTTTTGTCAGCCTCAAGATGAATTTTGGGGGAAAAAGGCTTGTAAAATAGCAAGAATGTGCACAGCAAGAAATATTTTATAAGGGATATCAAGCAGTTTGTTTGAGGAGTCCTAACTTATCTTGGTAAAGCCAAGAAATGAAGGATCCTTTCAGGAAGTCATCTTTCACTTTAATCACTGATGATTTGCTGTGGGCTAGGACTTGAGTACATCCATTGTAGGTGTGTTCTTTTTAGAAGAGACAAAAATCTTTCAAATGCTTTACTGCACTAAAAAAGGCAGAGATAGTAAAGCTAGGATAAACTGTAAAATATCATCGAGTCACAATTCTGGCCTTGAACAGTGCCAGGGAGGGGGCAGCCACAGCTTCTCTGGGCAACCTGTTCCAGTGTCTCACCACCCTCACAGCCAAGAATTTCTTCCTAATATCTAGTCTAAATCTCCCCTCTTCCAGTTTAAAACCATTACCCCTCATCCTATTGCTACAGGCCCTTGTAAAAAATCTCTCTCCAGCTTTCTTGTAGAACTCAAGGATAATCCACGAGCCACACAAGATACTTCTGACATAAGATATATGAGGTACAATTGATATAAGGGCTCCTTCTGCCTTTTCTTCACTGACTTCAAGATCCTTTAAAAAAAAATTGTGTCTTCCTGTGTGGGACCTTTCTGCTCCTACAGCAGAGGGAGAGTGGATCACTCTTTTCTTGACCCCAGGATCCTAGATTAGTTTAATGAAATATGTTAGCCATTGCTTGACTAACTGGGTCGCTCAGAGGTTTATTTCAGTCTTCCTTCACTTAGGAGCCAAATCCCCTTTTTATTTAAGCTATCTTTCTGGAAATTTCTGGGATATACAATCTCAAAAAAAAAGGGAGAAAATAAAGGTAAAGTATTTGTTTAGTTGAAATATAACTGCTGTGTTATACCAAGGATGCATTTAATCTAACAATCTACTTCAGCAAAAGTTAGTGTGACTTCTGCCTTCATATACCTCACAGCTTTCAGGTATTAGTGATCCAGTGTTTAATAATCACTGATGACCTTTTCTGTATTAATTTGTTTATCCATTTCTTCAATATGATTTTATTCCTGGCATTCACAAATATGAGGGGTAATTGTGGCTTTATTAACTCTAATGCTGAACCTGTGCATGAAGTTTCAAAGAAAACTTGCTCTAGTTAAGCAATACTTGGGTTATTTCATGGCAGTTATGTATCAGTATGTCTGGGAATGAAGTGTGTATTCTGAGGAGTAAGTAAAAAGAGCTTTATTTGCTTTACTGACACTCTGCCTTATTAATGAGTATTCCATAGTGACACGCTGTATTTCTCTACTGTCAGTAGAGCTCAAAGCAACAGGTAAGCTGGGAAGTGGAGAAAAAACAAGGTAATAGGGAAAAAACAAACAGCAGATCCATCATAGGAGATCTGAAAATATCACTTTTTTTTATTGTTTTGTTTTCTTCTGAACTATTACTGCTTTGAAACACTTCTGTAATACATCTTTGGAGTCTTTTACATTGGCACCAGGAAGGAGATTTTCCTCCGTGGTTGCACATCATATGGCACCAGCCTCCCTGGTGTGCTTCACACACAACACTACTGGCAGGAGGTGGTTTTTCCTGCCCAAGAGTTATAATAGTTGCTGTGATTCATCTACACTGGATTAAAATTGTGTGTGAACTGTGACTGCCAACAATACTAAAAGCATGCCTCATTTCCACATCAATGAGGTCTCTTCAGCCTGTTGATATGGACAAAGTGCCCAGTCTAAGATATCTGTCCTTAAACCTGTACTTCAAAAGGAGGAGAAGCTGCCTGCCTCAGATGGAGTGTCCTGGGAGGATGCCTCCTCTTTGGCTTCTAAAGGAGCTTCTTTGTTATCAGCTCTAGTGACATCCCTAGAAGAGTTGTCATGGCTACGCACAGACTGTATCTAGATCAGTAAACTGAACAGGGCATAGATTTGGGCACGGTTATGTTATCAGTCCTACCACTGGGTTTCTTTGGATGTCTCTGACATGGTCCTAGGCAGGGCAGTAGCCTGTCCTGGACAGTTCCTAGACACAGCTGGTGGTATGGATACACAAACACAATAGGCAGTGTGGATGCACAAACCCTGTCTGGGGGATAAAAAGTTTAGTTGCAAGGTGAGTTCTGTTGTGAAGTTGGCCATACAGCCAGAAAGTAATGGCCCCTTGGATTTACTAGGAGATATTTTGCACTGAGGAGGTCAGTGGACTCTTTGGACTTCCCTAATCTTCTTTTCCATCTTCTTCGAGGTGTATTGTCTCTACTGACATTCACAACCAGCCCTTTAAACCCATGGATCCTAGGAGTGGTCTGGCTGGGAAGAAGCAAGAAGGAATTACCAGCTTTGCCTCCTCAATTCTGCATATGCAGTGCATGCCTGGGGACATTTCTGTACCTATTACTGAGCACAAAAACATATCGTGGAGGTGCTTGCATACACGTGTGCCCACAGTGCTAACACACAAGTCAAATCTGCCTGGAAAAGAAACCAACTCTGACATGTGGCTAACCTTATTTTTTTGTCTACTAGTTCCTCACTTGGTTTTATCCAGTGTTTATTCAGTGAAGTGATTCAATTAAAAACTATTTTTATTTTCTCTCTGACGAGTGAAAAATGTTAATTGTAGCTGAAATGCCTTCGAGTGATTCTGCTCTAATGTCACATTTCCATGAAGTCTATACAGTTTGCTTTCTGCTAAAATAGTACAGCAGTAGAACAAAAATACTAAAAAAGTGTCATTAATATTTTGAACGCTAGACTTGGCATTAACTATGACCTTGCTGGGTAAAGCACAGTGAAAAAATAAAGTCTTTTCCTCCCAAAGTGTACCATATATGACTAAGAGAAAAGACGACAGATTGCTGCAGACAGTTGGAGAAACCAAAAGAAACTATAAGAGAATTTTAATTAATATGATAAGCCACCATCTCAGCATACCACTACATACACTGCCTGTTTTGGAGTAGAAAGTGAACAGAAAGCAGTTTCAGCTATGCTGTCCTTGTGTTCTCAGGGTGGTGTTGGGTTTTAAACTGGAGCATGATGCAGGCTGTGCCTGCTCTTCTCCTCAGGTATCTCATTAGCCATGAAAAATAGGGCAGCACTCCTCTTACCCATTACTAGAGCATTTGGTAGCATCCATTGTAGCCCCTCTGGGAGAGGTAGGGAGAAGAGGGCTTCTGTCACCAGAAGCACAAGGTCAGCTCGCTGTGGTATCCCAGAGGATGGGTGGCTTTGGCTGTTGTTAGGTAGTGGCATTTCAGTCTGAAGAAATCAAAGGAACAAGTATAACCTTAATGGGTGAGACTCAACACGTTTCTGTTAAAGGCATGGCAGTCCATGCCTATAGATGCTTCTCAATAACTTCTCAGGGACAAATGGATGGAGATGGCAGAAGTCTTTCAGCTTGAGTGGGAGGCTGCTGGGAGCAGGGAGTATTTATACACATTAGGCAAGTTATGGTACTCTGTGGAGAGGTGTTTGGGGAGAAACGTTTCATGGTCCATGGATGTTGTTGAGCCCCTGTTGTGCCTCCTTTCAGGTTCAGTCCTTCTGGAGACAGAGGAGATGGAGATCCTTTCAAGTACTTACAGGTACTCGTGCATCAAATTGCTGCAGAGAGCTGTAGCAATTGTTTTGTCTTGCTTCTCTGCGGAGTAACCATTCTGTTCAGTGTAGGAGCCAGCTAAACAGCAGAAATATGCATTGAGGGCAAAACATGCATTATAGCTGGCAGCCTTGACTGTGATCCACCTCCTTAATTATAAAAGTTAGGTTTCAAAACGAGGTAAAAATTCGTCGTCACTGTGAAGCTTTAAATTAGGATTTTTTAATCTTTCTAAACTATTTTTAGCTTAGCCATGAGTTTACCACCTCACTGGTATGAGATAATATGTTCCTCCTCAAAAGCAAGTGGTGGTTTATAAGAGGCTCTCCGACCTGTGTTATTAAAGAGGTCATAATTTATTCTGGCCATAACTTTAATCATCCTGGAAAGGTGACAGGTACTATGTACTAAACTGAAAGTTTGCATTATCATCAATTGCTGTGATTACACATTGTTTACTTATTTTTTGCTCTTTTTTTTTTTCTTCCCCCCCCCATTTTTGTGTTATAATTATAGTGATTTAGATTTCCTGGAAAGGATACAGAGTTTAATCATGTCATTATGTGTGCTGAATGCTGTGAAAATTCTTTGTTCCAACTCAAGTGGAACACCATTATAATACTCTTATCATCTATTAAGAAAGTAATAAATTGGGCCAAATTGATCCTAGACATAATTCTGCTGATGTCAATGGTGTTACATCAGGAAGAAATTTGTCTCAGTCTGTTAATATGATGATAAGATGAAAGATAAAAGTGGCTACCGAGTAGCAAACAAGTCTTGGAAGAAGAAGTTCCACTCTTACTCGTTAGGCCCTGTTTGTGCAATTTTCTGAAGTTACAAAACATTGCAAGAGTGCTAAATATCGTTGTTATTATTACTCTTTTCTGAACAGTGAGGAAAATGGTCAGGATTCCATTTTCATTCTTCTCCTTTCAGTTTTTGGCAGTGCACTTGTCTTCAGCAGAACTGACCCCCAACCAGTGGTAGGTGCAGATGGGACCATTATTTTTCACTGCTTCATTTGTTTTGGTTTAACAAATGGCTTCATTTTATTTCTTGCCTCATTCCTCCCTTTTCAGGCACTGCTTAGCCTTTCTGCAGGTGTTCAAAGACAGGAGTAACATAGAATGAGTTTGATTACAATGCACTCTCCCAGCCTGCCTTTGTGATCCGTTCAGAAGTGTGTAAGAGAAGCTAAAATTAAGTGAAAAAAATATAGATTAGGATGTGGTGTCCTTAGTCCATGAGCTGAACTTAGACACGAGCTTGAAAGCTCAAAGAACCCAATTTTCATGAATTAAGTAGGTCAGATTTTGGATGGGAAGGGGACCTCTTCTTCCTTCTGCTTCTTAACATGCAGCAGTATGTCATCCAAAATGGAAATGTGGTGGGTACAGAAGCAAACCAGGTGAGATTCTTGCCCAGGAAAAAGCAGAGGTTCCAGATTTGGCTTCCCACAGTATATTTGGTGTGGAACTCCTATAAAATATATTTTAAAAGATGTTAACCATGAGAATACGTTCCAGGACCTTGCCCTTTCTCTCCTGCTCCTCTCTGCTCCAGATTGCCCTAACCAGTAGAATAAAACAGGCTTCCCATCTGACTTTATGGCATCCAAAGAAGAACAATGGAGCTGGGGCAGGGTCTGGAGCACAAGTGTGATGGGGAGCGGCTGGGGGAACTGGGGGGTTCAGTCTGGAGCAGAGGAGGCTGAGGGGAGACCTCATTGCTCTCTGCAACTCCCTGACAGGGGGGGGTAGCCAGGGGGGGTCGGTCTCTTCTCCCAAGTTACAAGTTCTGCCAAGGGAGGTTTAGATTGGATATTGGAGAAAAATATTGAGTATTAGGAAAAATTTCTTCACTGAAAGGGTTGTCAAGCTCTGGCCCAGGCTGCCCAGGGCAGTGGTGGAGTCCCCATCCCTGGTGGGATTTCAGAGCTGTGTAGATGTGGTGCTGAGGGACATGGGTTAGAGGTGGACTTGACAGTGTTAGGTTTACAGTTGGACTTGATGATCTTAGAGGTCTTTTCCAACCTAAGTGATTCTATGATTGCATTATAGTATGATTCCATGATTCTATAATCTTGCATTTGTGCCTACAATTTGTCCTTCATCAGGACAAGGAACAAATGTGCTTCCTGAGTGTCTCCTCTAGCCTGGTAGTTAGGTTGCTCTCTAGAGATGTACGCCTCTTAGTTTGAGAGTCATTTGGAATCCAGGCATCAAACTTCTTGAGCAGGTGTTTGAACCGAGGGCTATCACACCAAAGGTGTGCAGTATTTTGGTACCAGCTCCCACTGTTTCAGATCTAATTAAGTATGAAGAGTGAAATACCCTTCCTCCTCTTTCCCAGAGCTTTACACACTCTGAACCTCTCCAGAGTCTCTAATGATTAGCCATATCTTTTATATACCAGTGGGGATTTAAGGAACCTTCCATAATAAAGTGGGAGGTGTCCCTGCCCATGGCAGGGGGGTTGGAACTAAATAATCTTTAAGGTCCCTTCAAACCCAAACCATTCTATAATTCTATAAAGAAAATTATTTCTAAAGCCTGCTTGAAGGATGGCTGTTTCAGGCAGCTATGGGAAATAAAATAATTAATTTAAAAAGGAAAAAAAAGTGCAGCAAAACTACCATTTGTTGCTACAGCTCTTGAAATAGGCAGTTTTGATCTTCTACTAAAGCTGCAGACATAAATAGTGTCACAACAGGTATAGAAGGCAAATTCTGCAGACCAAGTGAGTATAAAGCCAAGTGTCTTACTTCATCTACTTACTGCCCAATTCTTCTGCAATTCCTTTATTTTCAGTATGATGATAGACTTTTCTCCATGCAGGCTCATTGTAACCACAAAATAGAATTTGTCTACACGTGATATGTTCACATAACATGTGAGGGCAAATTCATCTAAACAATTGAGCTATGAGTAGGGGTATCAGTTGCTTTTTGCCTCCTTTGTTCTTGTCTTTCTGCATTTGAATTGTTAAACAGGAGCTCTGCTGCAGTGTCAAAGAGTATCTTACAAAAGCTGTTGCCATAGTGTTACACATAGATATGAATTCTTTTTATGTCACTAGCACAATAAGTGGTTATTTATTTGTACTTAGGCCTGTTTAATAGCTCTTAATTAGAAGAATGGCCCAGAGTTCAATGAACAACTTGCCTATTAGAACTACTATTTCCATTGTTGTTGATAGAGATCAGATAAAACTTTGTCAGATAACTTTTCTGAAAGTTCTGAGAAAATAAATCCTCTTTTCTCACCTCTTCCAAGAATCACTAAGCTACCACTGTAGTTGTCACACCAGCAACGCAACCTTCCTCTCCACCTAGAAATGAAACTTCTCCCTGAACGCAGTAGGAGAAGATCTTCCCATTTAATTGCACTCAGAATGAAAATGGGGAATGGAAGCTTCTCTCCTGCAGCACCGGAGACTTGATCAGTGTGTCCTTTCTTCCCTTTTGTTGCTCTTGCCTTTCATATTCTTCAGCAGTGGTTTTAGTGCTGGGCTGTGCCTGGAAGCTCTTGGGGGCAGAGTGTATGGCAGAACAACTCTACAACTCCCTAAAAGGAGGTTGTAGTGAGGCTGGTGTTGGTCTCTTCTCCCAAATGACTGATGATAGGATGAGAGGAAATGGCCTCAAGTTACATCAGGGGAAGTTTAGGTTGGATGTTAGGAAGAAGTTCTTTCCTGAGAGGGTGGTTGGGCACTGGCACAGGCTGCCCAGGGAGGTGGTGGAGTCACCATCCCTGGAGGTGTTCAAGAAACGGGTTGATGAGGCACTTGAGGCCATGGTCTAGTGGTCTAATGGTTAGGGAGATGATGGGATAAAGGTTGGACTTGATGACCCTGGAGGTCCCTTCCAACCGTAATTATTCTATGATTCTATGATTCTAAAGGAGGAAGAGCACCTCAGCTGGGCTGTTACCTTGAGGCTCAGGTGATATCCTTCTGTTCCTGGCTCCAAGGCTGACTTGGATGACCTTCAGCTCTTCCTGCTATTGTCCCCATTTACAAAAAAGAGGATACTTCATCTTACCTTATAAAGCACTTTGAAATCTACAGCTATGTGGATTTCTCTGGTAGTGAGTGCTGGAGGAAAGCATAGGTAAGGGGAAATCTAAAATTTTCTTTTATGCCCTGTAGTCATATAGATTTCAACTGATATATTTAGGTATTTATATATCCAAGTGGTTTTATTCAGCTCAAGAGGAACTATGTGTCTGAACATTTTATGATAGACATAATTTTTAATCTCCATTTTGAAATTCTGATTCCTTTCTAGTCCTGTAGGATGCTGAAGTAAATACTGTAGTGCAGATGTTCTTTGGGCACTTTATAATCATCCAGATTTTACAATAGGTGATAATACATGCTATATGCAATGTCTGCCCCTCAAAACTGCTCTGTACATTTCAAGAAAACATTACTTTTGATTGAAATAAGCTTTCAGACAGAGATTTTTACAGCTTTGCAGAATGTGACTTAATGGCTGCGTTCACTACTTACATATATTGTGCAAATGCACTAAATTCATTGGAATTACTGTTTTTGTTTAGAATGGAATTACTGACAAAAAGGTCTGTCCCTAAAACTTATGTGATTTTGACATATTAAATATAACAAAAAGGCGTATTTTTTTTTTTCCAGTGGATGGACTATAACATCCTGTCTCCTTCACTGAAGACCTGCTATGAAGATTGAGTTTTAAAAAAATCTTTCTCCTGCAGGAGTGTTCTCAAACCCCCTAATTTTCCTATGAAGGTTTTTATTCCCCCAGAAGTATTTAAAACACTTTTTCTGTATCTCTTTAATTGAATGCAGCAGTATTTTAGTACTACAAGCCAAGGTAGATCTCATTTCATTGTAAAACTACTACCTTGACACAACCAAAATAATAATAATAAAAA
Source organism: Podargus strigoides (assembly GCA_028020825.1). NCBI lineage: Eukaryota > Metazoa > Chordata > Aves > Caprimulgiformes > Podargidae > Podargus > Podargus strigoides. The sequence goes on from CM051619.1 coordinate 2,630,864, forward strand.
AAACCCCTCGGGGGAAAAAAATAAACACCCTGAAGCCAGAAATTACTGCTTATGCAAGGATAGTGTTAGTGGTTGTGCCATTCCCTTTTAAATAATTCCTCTCTAATTGGTAACCCAATGTAATGGGTAAGTGAACATATTTCACAGCAGCAGCTGTTGGATGTTCAATGACTGGAAAATACAGTGATGGTTAAGTGTATGGAGTACTCATCCCATCAGTGAGAGTAAGTTAATCATATACAATTCACTGAACAGTAGAGTTGCATTTGCAGAGCAGTGGGCTGCCTTTTAATTGTTGTAGGTCTTTTTCAGTATCTTGCAGTATCTTTTGTCTCAGCTGTAGCAGTTTTGGTTGCATCCCTAAAACTGTCAGTCTTCCTTATTTTTGCAAGGCCTTAACAATTCCTCCTTCACAATGCAGCTTAAATTGGACCAGATGCTGCATCAATAGAGCAGTCTGCCCATCTCAGAGGCATTAAGCCCAAAATTATTTAGAAAATTGAAGCCTTTAACATACTCTGGATTAATGTGATTAAGTAGAGCTTGCTTTAATTCATAGCCATCTATTCCTTTATTAATAGCCATTTCATCAACAGGAGCAGCACATATGGGTACAAGATGACTGAAAGTTAAATTGATTGCTGTAAGCCTGTAAGAAAAGCATTTAATGTTTCAATAATAACTGATGTAAGACTTCACTGTGGGGCATTTTAGATAGATTTAGACCAGCTTATAGACACAGTATTTATTAACATCTTTTAATTTTTAATATAAGCTTGCTAAATGAAAGAATTTTTATTTATTTATTTATTTTTAATTTTAATCCCTTCTTTAAGTCTGCATTTGATATGCAAGATCAGTGCATTTGTAAAGGAGAGTCTCTCATGTGGGTGATAACAGCTGGTCCAGGGCATAGTGGAGTGGAGACTTCTGTCAGGCTTAGGAAAAGAGAAAATGTAACAGAGGTTAATTTTATATGAGTATGTATACCAGTACATCCTCCAGCAACACACACTTCTGATCATATATTCATTATAGGTACAGAAAGAGCTCGTGTACCACCTATAATACAGGAAATCCATCACTTAAAATCTGGTTTTGGGGAGGGTTCACGTGGTCCTTGCTTATTTCTCAACTCGGTAATTATATATGTGCAAATGTGTACATGCACACACATGTGTAGGGAGAGGAGAGACATTTACAGTATGACCCAGTGCCATGGAGGTGATCATTCCAACAATTTACAGTTGAAGAGATCTAATCCCAGTACCTGGGAATGTTCCCTGGAGCTGTTTAATTTGCTGGTGTAGGCAGCCTTAAATTCTGCTAAAGGTAACTAAGATGCCAGAGTTTCTTTGTATGTTCAAACTGTGCTGTCTCATCCAGAATAAGTCTATAAATTTGAAATGGAGAGTGAAGAGAACTCGCTGTAATTTATTACCAAAATTATTCTCAGGGTGTAGAATCACAGAAATGCTGGCTGGGACATGGGGAAGTCTTCAAACTCTCATCTGAAGCAGGACCATCTTCAACACTCAGTCAGGTCATCAGTTGCTTTGTCTAGCTAAGTCAGGAAATTCACCCAGGTTTCAGAAGTGCACAGAACTTCTGCATGCTCCACTGCAGCACTGTCCTCCTGGTGACAAAAATTCTCCTAATGTCCGGTTAGAACCTACCAGGTTGCAGCTTATGGCCATTGCCACTTGTTGTGCTATCGCTGCTGAAGAAAGAAAACTTGGTTTACATCATTGCTGTAACTTCCCATCAAGTATTTTAGGTTGGAATTAGCTTTCCCTTTAGCATCTTTGACAAACTCAGCTTCCTGGAGGCTGTGTGTGAGCCCCTTGCCATTTTGGGAGCTTTCTGTGGACATGTTTCTCAACCTCCTTGAACTGGCCGACAATCTGTCTGTCTTTGTGCAGAAAAAACCAAAATGCAAATGTCAGTGTCATCTGATGTGTAATTGCAGCTTCACACAGTTAATGGTTAAAGGGGCCACCAAATAACCTAATCTTCAGGCTGTGGGACACTTCTACAATTCACTCGCATTTCACAGAATCACAGAATCATCCAGGTTGGAAAAGACCTTGAAGATCATTGAGCCCAACCATCAACCCAACACTGACAGTCCTCAACTACACCACATCCCTGAGCACTGTGTGAACACAGCTCTGAACACCTCCAGGGATGGGGACTGCACCACTGCCCTGGGCAGCCCCTTCCAATGTCTCAGTAGTGGCAGAAGAATTGACTAAATATTCTTAGATAATCACAGGGGAAGGTTATTCACTGCAGATAAAGTGAGAGGTGAATATGAAAGAGCTGGAAACGGTTATGGGTGCTGGATGTTGCAAAAGTGGTGTTCTCAGTAAAGATTGTGAAGGAAAGGAATGATGGACATGGATGGGTTCTGGTGCTGCAGATGATCACCATGACCTTATCTGCAGACCATAGAATTCAGCACAGAAGCTTGGATTAAAAATATCTTCAGAAGATAAATAATGTCAAGCATTTATCCCTCACTGTTAAGAAACTGCACTTTATTAGAGGTTGAATTTATGTAACCTCAGCTTTTAACCACAAGAACTTCCTGTGCATCTTTCTCTTAGCAAGACTGGAACTCCTCTCAATATGAGAAAAAAATATCTCCAAGAAGTGGTGTCTGTGAGACAGAAATTTGTGCCCCTCATTTTGCCAGGCTTGATATTATTAAATTCAAATAGATCTCACAGTAGTAGGTACTGTACAATAAATATAAATGCAAGCACAGTGATTCACAATATTTGAGTATATTACTTCCTTCAGATTCGTGTTGTGTGGTGGTTTGGGGTTTTTTTTAATAGATTAACAATTACTTTTTTCTCACTGTCTTCTGAGTACTTTTGGGCATCCAAATTGGGCATTTCTTTTTAAAATAATGTTAATTTAATTCACTTGAATTACAATCCTTTCTTTGCTTTTCTTAAATGCTCTCATTTAAATGGGAATTTTAGAAAGGCTACAAGTGACCTGTAATTTAAAACTCTTGATTTGTGACTGGTTGAATAGAAATAATGGATAGTCAAATACAATGGATGTTCATTAGGTTTAAGCAGGAGGTAAATGCTTTCACTGGTCCAGTGTGATGTATAACATTTACATTTTAGCAAAAAAAGAAAAAATATGTTTTGTTATGAATAAGTAGCAGTATAAACAGTAAACTGTTTACTGGAGTCAATTTTTAATTGATTTCATCAGGGGCTGAAATAAAGGTTGCTCTTATTGGCCTATTACAGCATAATTAATCATCGATAATATTTCATTTTACGTGACTTCTTGAGGTTAAGCATTGACACAGCCATTCATTAAAACTGGGGTGAGAATTAATAATGTCTAAAAGGTTTGCCACCAAAAAAAAAAAGTGAAATCTTTGTAAAGATTTATTAAAGGCTAATGATTGATCTACTTGCCTTTATTTTTTAAACCTGATCTCAAATGTGGGTCATGCAGCTGTAGAAATATATTAGCTGGCGTTTGATCGGTTCCCAGTGGTTAATGGTCTTTGTGAAACCTACGACACTACGTAGTGTATTTCTCATGGTGTCCTTAAGGAGAAGCTTGTCATCACTAAGTGGGGTTTTATGCTCGAGGTGAGGTTCTAAGAATGAAGAATTCTGCTTACTGTAATCAGAAATGAGATATTCTGAAGTGTTCTTGCAGCCTCAGATGATGCTACAATTTGCAATGTAATTTTCAGGTATTATCATTATGAAATAAGTCAGGAAAGGGAGGAGATGTTGTTTTCTAGCAGAAAGACAGCCCATTGCTCTACTGTACACTCAGTAGGGTCCCCAAAAGGAGCTGTGATTGCAAGGAAACCCATGCCAATGTCAGTGGTTTTATCTTCATGCTTAAAGAAAATACATTTTCTTAAGTGTGCCTCAACACCATCTATAGTTAATGGAGAACTAATTATGGCTCCTTCATGGTGGGCAAAGAGCTGCCTTGAGCCAGCTGATAGGTAATGCCAGGAGAGCTGCTGACTTTGTCTTCACCATATCCTGATTACAGGCTGTAGTCTATGATGTCCTTTGTCAAAATTCTTTGTGATGTGTTCCTGGCTCCCCAGGAGCAGACCCAAGGGCCAGCCATGCAGGGGGTCAGCTGGGAGATCCACTCAAGGCAGTGACTCACAGGGGTATCCCACACCACTTCATCATGCTCATGATAACAGGAGGGAGCTCAGTGAGGGTGGAGCTCCTCTTCCTGGGGCTCTTCTCTCTTGATCTTCTGCTGCTGCTGTTGACCTCAAGGACCAGGCTGAGTAGAACCTTGTGTACTTTATGTTGGTGAGTGTATTAGCTTTGGTATTTCATTCAATCTGTTTCTACTTCTCCCTTTTTCCCCTGATTCCCCTTCTCAGCTGGGGAGAGGTCATTGGGTGGTAGAACATCTGCTGCAGTTCAGCCCTGGGTGCTGGCTAAATGTAGTCAGATGTCCAAATCAGGTAGGTACAAGAGCTCTGTGGTTTCTGTTCATCAGTTCTTTGGGAGGTGGGGAATAGAAGAGCATAGTTTAAACTGCAGCTCCATTTCCTTGGTTAAGTTGTACAGTAGTTAACCTGTTTGCAGTTTCCTGGTATTCTCTCTGAGTTCAATCTTCTGCATTCAAACTCCCTTGATTATCATACTTTTAAGTTCTTCAAATCTCTTTTTTTATCAGCCAGCCAAACCAATGTTTTCACCTTTTCTGATTTGAATTCCCCTTTCTTGCTCTTTGCAGACACTTGTACCACTCACCAAAGACTGTCCATTTCTGATTTACCTATGCTGGGCAAATTTTCAGCTGTCTCCCTCCATCTTTCAGCAGTATCACTTTAAGGGGGGGCAATAGCTATAGTTTATATTAAAAATAAATAGTAGCATTTCAGAGGCTCTTAAAGGGAAGATACAGTTTCTTACTCACTTTTCCCTGACATTCTCATCGCTGTGTTCTAGACACATAAATCATCAAAACTTCATCTTTTTAAGCTCTTATCCACTTAGCTTATTTCTGTTAAAGACATTCTCAGAAAACAAGTTTCTTGGGCATTTTTAGAACTTTCTTTCTACAATTCTTTTATTAGTTTTGGTGCACTTGAAAGTGTTTGTCTGTTATAAATTGCTTCTGAATTTTCCTCCTAGTACTCTTTTTGCTGGAAGCCCTCTGAATGCCTGTCTGTCACCATGAAGTTCTCTGCTCTGTTGCTGTCTCTTTTCAGCTTGATGTCTGGAAGAGGTCTCTGGTGAAACCAGATTGCCTGTACTGCTTTTTGCATATTTGTTTTTGGGAAATCGTGAGGGAAATCATGATTCCAATCATATTTATGTATATCATACAACTGTCAGATTGGTTTAATAAAAGTTAGATATGAAAGAGGAGCTTTCAGAACACAGAGCAATCTATCCCTGTTTCTTTGTTGTGTTCTAGCCTACAGTTCCTAGGTATTAAAATATGCACAGTTGTCTTCCAAGCGTTATGTTCAGATTGACAATGGGTGAGAACTGGCATATTTCAGGAATCTAACCTTGCTTTCAGAGATCTCCCCAGAGCAGTAATCTCTTATTGAAATCCCTCTAGAGAGAAAAGGATGAAACTATTCTTTTCCACCAGAATAACAAAAATTGTAGATATTAGAGTATCTTACTCTTATTTCTTTTTTCTACAAGTTAACCATGAGCCACCAATGTGCCCTCGCGGCCAAGAAGGCCAATGGCATCCTGGGGTTCATCAGGAGTGTGACCAACAGGTCAGGGAGGTTCTCCTCCCCCTCTGCTCTGCCTGGTTAGGCCTCATCTGGAGAACTGTGTCCAGTTCTGGGCTCCCCAGTTCCAGAGGGACATGGAGTTACTGGAAAGAGTCCAGCACAGGGCACTGAGATGATGAAGGGATTGAAGCATCTTCCATGTGAGGAGAGGCTGAGGGAGCTGGGTCTGCTTAGCTTGGAGCAGAGGAGGCTGAGAGGGCATCTTATCAATGCTTATAAATACCTGAAGGACTGGTGTCAGGAAGACAGGGCCAGACTCTTTTCATTGATGCCCAGTGACAGGACAAGGGGCACTGGGCACAAACTGGGACACAGGAGGTTCAATCTGAACATGAGGAGGAACTTCTTCCCTGTGAGGGTGACAGAGCACTGGCACTGCCCAGAGAGGTGGTGGAGTCTGTCTCTGGAGATGTTCCAAACCCACCTGGATGCCATCCTGTGAGACCTGCTCTGGGTGACCCTGCTCTGGCAGGGGGACTGGACTAGATGATCTCCAGAGGTCCCTCCCAACCCCTGCCATTCTGTGATATTCCAGGTTATTTAATATTTTCCAACTCCTTACATTGAGCTTGCTATATAAATAGATATCCCTAGGTATTATATTGATCTCCATTTATCCCTTTTCAAAGCTGTTCTCCATGCATGGCATATTCTTCACATTTCTATTATTCCTTGCCTCCCATTATGCCCATTTATTTAAGGAAATTCTGTGTGTTGTGTAACTGTAGTACAGCTAAAAGCTGTAAATTTTTAAGCAAGAATTTGATTGCATTTTCTGCTAAAATGACATTTAAAAAAAAATGTTTTCTACATTAAAGCTGGATTTCAGTCCTGAGTCCAGGCATTTTATTTCTATAGAAATTCTTGACTTTTCCATCTATGCTTTTTCTCTACCAGAGCAGAGCTCCAATACCACTTTGGTTTGAGATATTACAGCCATTTTTGTGAACAAATCTTCACTTAAATCTTTTCTGGGGACTTGGGTCTCTGTAGCTCCTTGCTCCTGAGCCCACTTGCAGTTGTATTGGAACATCACTCCCTTTCCAACCAAAAGGGAATTCTTGGTTTCCATTTGCCTTCTGAGGAACAAGTCACAGCTGAAGCAAAGTTTTATATGCAACAGCAAATAATTATTCAGACAAACTGAAGTGCAATCTAGTAATAATGGTCTTGGCTTCCTAATAATTTGTGATTTAGTGAGTTTTTAGGTTCTTGTACCCACTTAAGTGCTGCTAGGATGGGCTCTGGAAATCACTCGAGTCATTCTTTTCTCTCTGCAATCATAAGCCTCTGTTCCTGGCAGATGCAGTGGTCAGAAGGTTCCTGCTCTTCAAAGGCTTGCCCTTTATTTCTCTCAGAGCTTCTTGGGGATTGTATTAGCATTTGGTTTATTCACTGGTCTTTAAGGAAAATTTCAGTGTTTCAGCCATCTTCCCTCATTCTGCAGTCATCTTTTTGTCCTAGGATACTTCACTTTGGAAGCTTTTGTGTTATGACTCAGTGTTGTCTTTGGCAAGAGAAGGATGTGACACGAGTCCTAAAGCCATTGTCTCACTTCATATCCACCAGCACAATTACTGAGGTGGCATTTTTATAATTCAGGCAGGATTCAGTCGTTGTACACGATTATGTTTCTGAAATTATCATGATCTGCAACCTCACCCATGGCAATGGGTTGTATCTGCACACAGCTTCATGTATGTTACATGTAAAATCCTGAGGGAGACATTGGGATACTTGGTCAGGATGACACAGATCTGTGTTTGAATCAAAACTGAGCTGCAATTTGTACTCTTGGTTCTTACAATTAAATAGAGGTTAAAGGGCTGGTTTAGTTGCTTAAAGGGACCGATGTTCCAGTACCTGAAGAAGCCTACAAGAAAGCTGGAGAGGGACTTTTTACAAGGGCATGGAGTGATAGGATGAGGGGTAATGGCTTTAAACTGGAAGAGGGGAGTTGTGAGGGTAGAAACTGGCCCAGGGTGCCCAGAGAAGCTGTGGCTGCCCCCTCCCTGGCAGTGTTCCAGGCCAGGTTGGATGGGGCTTGGAGCAACCTGGGCTGGTGGGAGGTGTCCCTGCCCATGGCAGGGGGTTGGGATGAGATGAGCTTTGAGGTCCCTTCCAACTCAAACCATTCTGTGATTCTGTGTTTAGATGCAGTATCTGAGACATCCATGTGAGGCTGACAAATTTTCACAGGGAGTGTAGGAGACCTGCTGATTCTGGAGCAGGAGCTGAAGTCCAGATGACTTATCCTAAACCATCTTAAATAAATAAACTACAGGCCTTCTTGGCACAACTGAATTAGTGTCTTAATTTCATGCAGCTGAAGATAGCATCTTATTTATTGAGCTTGTTAGAAAAGTTTAAGTTGTGCCAGGAGAGGTTGGGATTGGATATTAGGAAACTTTCTTCACTGGAAGGGTTATCAGGCTTTGGAACAGGCTGCCCAGGGCAGTGATTGAGTCACCATCCCTGGAGCGTAGCTGTGGTGCTGAGGGACATGGTTTAGTGGTGACGTGGCAGTGTTGGGTTAATGGTTGGACTTGATGATCTTAGAGACCTTTTCCAACCAAAATTATTCTATGATTGTAAGATATTTTTTCTGGAAATGGTAGGTAGTATAGCCAAAATATTACCATATGAAATTCTTACCTGAAGTCAAAATTGCATCACCATATATATTCCACACATCGTGACATAACTGATTTTTATTTTTTTTTATTATCAAAGTATGTTAGTATTGTTTCTCTTTGTCTAAAATATCTATGTTGGGTAAGGTTTTTCATTTGAGTTTTAAAAGAACAGAAATGCTGTCAGCCAAGGGCTTGTAGTATTCAGAGAAATTATGTTGCATACATGGAAAGTTAATTATGAAGAACATAATGTAATAGTGGGTTATGCTCTGCAAAATGGGGATAATGGAATCCAAATTTAGAAAGTACTTTGAAGTTTTTCGGACCAAGGCATGGTGCAACTGTGACGTAGTATTAATCTTTTATCCTCAAAGTTTCTCGTGCCCATGGATAATAGGATATATTTCCTGGGCAGATCTTTATTCACTGTGTTTATCTGTTTTGATAAAAAATGTCAACATAATTTCATTAATTTAATTTTTCAAGGGAGCTTTGCAATGAAATAATCTTCTGAGCTGCTAAATTCATAACTGTGTGACAGCAGAAATTGATGATACCAGAAGCAGACTAAAGTTGTGTGGAATGTCATGTGGTGGCATCATAAGTTTCATGCTTTAGTTTGTGGCTGAAGTTTGAGTTGCGGTTTGCTTAGGGGTTAAGACCCACAACAAAGGGCAATGAGTTTAAGTCAAACACCCCAAAGTCTTATGCTGTCCCCAGTTGACTTCTATTGCTATACACCTTTATGTTGGTCAAGAATGACCTGTATACCTAATACTAATCAATGAATCAATTTGTTTAACATCTATAAAAGTATATATATGAATAAAAGGCAGTCTTTTATGGTGTTTCAGTTTCACAGCTTTGTTACAGTAGCCTTGTTCAATTCTTCAGTAGACATTCTTATCTGACCTAATTGACACAAGTTTGTCAGATAAGGAACTAATTTGAGTGGAAGTGAATGAGTAGAGCTGCAGAATACAGGGACTGAAGTTCTGAATGACAACATTTTTTTCTTCTGAGGAAACCAAATTCACTCAATCCAAAGTATCCAATAGAACCTAAGCTGAGCAGTTAGAGGTTGACTTCTCCCCAAAACCAGAATCTGAAATTGTGGACCACTAAATCTTTCCTGTAATATGAATAATTTTTATCATGGGAGTAGCTTTGCTTTCATTCTGTGCTTCCAGAGTCCAGATTATAATTTTTACCATAAATAAATAAAACTTTCCAGGAATTTGTTTCTCTTAGTTATCTTATGCTATTGATAGAAAGTTCATCATGTACTTTGAACATACTTTTTCCTAGAAAGACTTTGTATAAAAAAAAAAAATATAGAAGTCTTGCTGCCCTTGTTTTGAGTGTTTTTTCTTTGTTACTCTCATGCTTATTATCTAATACAGGTAGAGAAATACACACATGAAATGCAGCAACTTTGGGGAATGTCAAAGTAGCAAGTAATGAAATCAGAGAAAATTCTTGTATTTTCCACATAAAAATGTTTGGGGAAAATATGTACTGTGGACTTTAGCTCCTCTTGTAAACATCAGATAAACACAAGATGCAGTGCTAATAGTTAAATCAAAGAAATCTGTATTTTGTTGTACCCTTCCAAAGCTTGGATCCTATTCTAGAGAAGAAAATTTAATTATTTGTACTGCTCCATGCTACAAAGTGTTTCAGTCCCAGCTGGGAAAGTGACAAATTCAGAGACATTTTTCAAAACCACCTGTCTTCATTGCATTATCTTCACTGCATGGTTATGTGTTCTTATGACCATATTTTTGACCTTCTTTCATTTCTTTTGGTTCTCCAAACTGCTTTTCATGAAATACATTGTTTGCAAATACTGAAAAATCACACAACCATATTTTGTAGACTTTCAAGAGCAAAGCTTGAAGTTTTTGTAAGAGCAATGGTTATTTTAGCATGATATTTTTAGAGAAAACATGTAGTATAAACCAGTTAGGACATAACTTTTGGCTCCATGGCAATGTAAGAGGCTGTCAATAATACAAGATTACAGTTAGTTATGAGGCTAAGGTTCTGTGATTCCCATTACTCCTTCTGTATTTAATCCTTCATTTTATTAATTAACTTTGTGATCAGTGTGTCCTAACCTAAAGCTGGCATTTCTCACTTGCATGACCACTTGTTTTGTTCTATAGCTGCCTAATCTAGTGCTCAGATTCACACAGGCTAGAGGTTACAAACCTGGTATTGCATTTGCTTGGTGCCAAGTATGACTGGTTTGTCAGTAAACAATTTTTTGACATGTAAAGGGTCTGTCCATCTGATGTCTAAGTTTAGGGTTAAATTTGGACTTTCAAGTAAGAACTTTGTCAATGTGGCAATATGGGGTCTTTCTGTTCCCAACGCTGCAGCTGAAAGATTTTAACTCGCCAATATAAAGGTCATATAGAAATTATAGTCATGTTGGAGTCTACCTCATCAACCATGATGAAAAGAAGATAATACAAAAGTCCCAACTCTTTGTACAGATAACAGTGTTTGGGATAGAAAGGCTTTGTTGCAGCTAAGTGAACAAAGGGCAATACATTCATATAGTCACAGCATTTAAGGCTGGTAAGGGCTCACTACATTATTTAATTTGACACCTTTTATATTGGAGGTCATTACGTTTCTTCCAGTTACAATTTTATTAATCCCTATAACTTTTTCCTTTAAGTGATATTTGTCTGAAGTGTCTCTCCCAGAAGGAAATCTGATTTGATTTGAAAACATCAGGAGATGAAGAATTGACTGCTTCCCTTGCTCCTGTAAACCTATGTCCTGTAAACCATCAAATGCCCCAATGGTGTGACTGAGCAGTGTAGTGTTTTGTAGCAGATAGCCATCTTTAGTATTTAAAATATGTGCCTACTTTTCCTTTTGAATTTCCCTGGTTTCTGTTCCTACCACTGGCTCTTGATATGCCTTTTCATTGCCTGTTCAAAGACCCCTTTTGCACTTAGTCATTCTCTTCCCGAGAAGATGCTTAAATCCTTTAATTAAAAAAACTCTAGCCTTTCTTTTTGAAAGGCTAAATATATCATGCTCTTTGTGGCTGTCACTGAAACTATTTTTGAGGATCTACTTAATGTCAGGATTGATCTCCCCAGCGCTGTTCCTACCAACCTCTTTGACTTAAGCATCCCAGTTCAGTCACTCTTCTATTTTACTGCAATATTGCAATGAAATTCTGTATTTACTTACTTGTCTACTGCTATCCTTGCACTTTCCTCAAAAGGCTGTGTCCCACTTGCAGGTATGGTGTGTCACTTGTTCCCTTAAGTAGAGATTTAACATATGACTGTTTTTAATACATTTTTGATGGAATGGGCCCAGCGCAGCAAGTAATCACTTTATAAGACCATCCTATCAGCCTTCTCATCTGAGTTATCCACAGATCCTGTAAGTTGAGACTTTTTATTTCTTTAAAATTGCTGATGAAAGACTTGAACAGCAACAGACTTCATACTGATCCCTGCAGAGGACAGATAAAAATGCTGCCATTCAATGCTTGTTCCCTTTAGACAATTTTTTTTAGAACTGTCATTTAGACAATTTTTAATCCATTTAACATGTGCACTATTGATATTGTATAGTGCTAATTTTTTAATCAGACTGTCATGAAGTAATAAGTCAAATGCATTAATAAAGTCTAAGTCTATTACATCCATGCTATTACATCCTACATTTATTACAACTAGACCTGTAATTTCATGAGAGAATGAAATTGAGTTTGGCTGACAAGACCTATATTCCATACAACCATGCTGACTGGCATTAATTATATGCCTATCTTCAACATTTTTTTTCTTCAGTTGAATGCTGCATGAGATACTCTGTTGCATTGTCCAGGAGCAATGTCAGACTAATCCTTTGGTTCATCCAGTTCAGTGATCTCTGCTGTACCCTGGCTAGCAAAGCAACACAACTCAAACCAGAGATATCCCATGTCAAGTATTGCAGCCAAACTGATTTCCCTAGGATGCAGACACTTCTCCCAATACAAATGCTAAAGAAGCTTTCCACTGGCATCTGCAAGAAATCAACGGGATAATTTTTTTTTGAACCTGAGAATCCTTTTGAATTAAGTTAAATCAGAATATACTCTCTAGGAGCACACTTAATGCACTCCAGCTATGAAAAGCACTCAGTCCAGAGTGAGCCCAAAGTAATCCCTCCTGAAGTGCTTGCAGTGTGGACATACAGCCTAATGAGGACATAACCAGTGAACAAGACAGAAAAGTTTCACTCTCTCCTTTTGTCCTATAGGCTATATAATTTTTTTTTCCTCTTATGGATTTTTCAATGTACAGCTATTTTAAAAATAAGACTGCTACTACTGACACTTTTCTATTCTTACTTTCAGATATTCTGTTCAGTGTCTGATTATCAAAACCAATTTGCTGCTAAAGAATACATAAGATTTTAGGGGGAAAAAAAAAGTCAGGACTTTTTATAGCTATACCATATAAACTTTAAATACTTGCAAATAAGAAACAAGTTCATTTTGTAGTTTTGTTTTGCAGATTTTCAGAAAAAAGCAGTATTCTTTGTTCAAACTGACAATCTTTATTTTAAATTCATTCAACTAGTTGTACTGAGAAATGACTGAAGTCCTGTGAAAAAGTTATCAGTAACAACATTTTGTACCCCATTTTTCATTGTCATTTTTATTCTCTTAATTTCCATTTGGTGGGGTAAAAAAAAAAAAAAGTGATTCAAAGAGTCACTAGAAATGCATTTCGTGGCAGTTCATTGTTCTATCAACAATTTTTCTTGTATTTTCACGGAATATTCAGAGTTGGAAGGGACCTCTAGAGCTCATCCAGTCCAACTCCCCTGCTGTAAAGCAGGATCCCCTCGAGCACATCCCTCAGGGCTGCATCCAGAGAGGGAGACTCCACCCCTCTCTGGGCAGCCTGTGCCAGGGCTTGGGCACCCTCACCCCAAAGAAGTTCTTCCTTATCTTTCAATGGAACCTCCTGTGCTCCAGCTTGTGCCCATTGCCCCTTGTCCTGTCACTGGGAACCACTGGGAAGAGTCTGGCTCCATCCTCCCTCAACCCCCCCTTTAGGTATTTGTAAACATTAATTAAATCCCCCTCAGCCTCCTCCTCTCCAGGCTGAAGAGTCCCAGCTCTCCCAGCCTTTCCTCCCAGGGGAGATGCTCCAATCCCCCACTCATCCTCGCTGCCCTCCCCTGCATTCTCTCCAGTAGCTCCCTGTCTCTCTCCAACTGGGGAGCCCAGAACTGGACGCAGGATTCCAGCTGTGGCCTCCCCAGGGCAAAGCAGAGGGGACAATGCCCTCCCTCGCCCTCCTGCCCACACACTGCCCTGTGCAGCCCAGGCTGGCATTGCCCTTCTTGGTGGCACGGGCACATCGCCGGCTCAGGGATAATTTCCTGCCTGCCAGGACTGCCAGGTCCTTCTCCTCAGAGCTGCTCCCCAGGAGCTCCCCCCTCCCCTCTCCTGGTGCCTGGCATCCTTCTTCCCCAGGGGCAGCCCCCTGCCCTTGCCCTTATTGACCCTCCTGAGGTTCTTCCCTGCCCAGCTCTCCAGCCTGCCCAGGTCCCACTGATGGCAGCACAGCCCTCTGGAGTGTCACCACCCCTCCCAGCTTGGGATCAGCAGTGACCTGGTTGAGGGTCCACTCTGTCCCCTTGCCCAGGTCATTGATCAATGTCTTGAACAAGACCAGACCGAGTATTGACCCCTGGGGGACACCACTGGTTACAGCCTCCAACTCGACTCTGCTCCATTGCTCACCCCCCTCTGTGATCTGTCACAGCCAGCTCTCACCCACCTCACCGTCCCCTCGTCTGACCCACACTGCCTGAGTTTCCTAATGATGTTATGGGAGACAGTGTCCAAAGCCTTGCTGAAGTCAAGATAGATGCCATCTGCTGCTCTCCCCTCATCCAGCCAAGTGGTTATAACATCAGAGAAGGCCAGCAGATTGGTCAAGCATTATTTACCCTTGGTAAATCCATGTTGACCACTCCCAATGGCTTTCTGTTCTTCAACATGTTTGGAGATGAGCTCCAGAACAATCACTCCATCACCTTCCCAGGGATGGAGGAGAGACTAACTGGCCTGTAGTTTCCTGGGTCCTCCTTCTTGCCCTTTTTGTAGACTGGAGTGATGTTGGCATTCCTCCAGTCTTCAGGCACCTCTCCTGCTCTCCATGACTTTTCAAAGATGATGGAGAGTGGCCCAGCAATAACATATGCCAGCTCTCTCAGCACTCGTGGGTGCATCCCATAAATGGGGTTAAAATTTTTATTTATTGTCTAATTAATCTGTCCTCTACTAAAACAAATAATTTAAGAAAATTCTCTCTTTAGGTGGATGCACCACATAGAGCAGCTACTATCTGCTACTCTCTGTAGGTGCTAGAAGAGACATGATTTCCTGTGGTCCAGGCAGAAGTTTCTAGAATTTATGGAAAATTTTATTTTGATTAAAAGCTGCAGGATTGACTGGCCCATAGTGATAAATTGGCTTCTTGCTGCATAAGATTGACATAATTTAATACAACAGTATGAAAGTGTGGATCACACTGAGAAGGTAAAGCGTATTTTGTGAAGCAGAAATTCACAGTGGATAATAAACCAGACATTATCTCCTAGTTCAATGCTAACAAAGTCATTAAAGTTCTTTGAAATATAAAAAAGAAGGTTAAAAAAAATAGTAGCCACATGTTAGTGCCATTGTATACCTGATCCACTTCGCAGTCTCTTCTAAACAGTGGGAAAATCATCTTGAAAAACTGAAAAGTGGCCAGGAAACCATGAGCTGCAGGAGGTGAATGGGTAGGGATGGGCTGCTCACCGTGTCTCCAAGGAGAGCTGCAAGGGGCTCTCAGAAGAAGCCAGTAGGAGCCAAGTTCAGATAAAGCCTGCTGGTTCTTCACATGCAGATATGGGCTAGTGGTTAGGGAGGTGATGGGATGAAGGTTGGACTTGATGACCCTGGAGGTCACTTCCAACCATAATTATTCTATGATCCTATATCCCATATGCTTTTTCAGCCCTTCCCTGGACATCTGCTTATGGTCATGGCCAGAGAGCGGCTGAAGACCTGAACTAATGCATTCTTGTGGTCTCAAAATTTTTTTTCAAAAAAAATGAATGTCCAACAGATTAATTAGGGAGATTGGTTCACTTAAAATACGCAGAAAAATAACAGTTAAGGGATGAATTCCTGGTAGTCTTTGACTGCACAGAAAGACATTTAAATAAATAAACTCAGATAATAACTGAAATGTCTGTTATCTTTCTTTTCCCCCTTTGTTTTAAAAGTGAGAGATATTTAACCATTCAATGAAGTCTCTTTGACTTCTGGTAGATTTTCTGTTTGAGTTTTTTGAGTCCAGAGCTGTTACTTTTCTAAGTACAAAATATGGGCCTGGATCCTTAAAAATCTATCGATCTGTGATTATTTCCATTCCTTTCATCCTTGTTACTTTGAAGGTAAAAAAGTAAAAGTTAAGTAGATCCCCAAAATGTGGGTTCTCAGTGTGTTAATGTTGAACCCTTTGTTTATTTAACACGTTGCTGTATTAGGAAGAAGGTGGAAATTTTATTAATTACTACAATAATAAATTCCAAGGCTAGTTTGGAGAAAGAGATGCTCAAAAGATCTACTTTTTCATCTAACACTTTGCATATTCACTGGGGGCCTAGGCTTTAGCTAGCACGAACTCTTTTAGCTCCCAAATCAATGAGCTCTGAAATGTGCATCAGCAGAAGATCTGCCACTTATTTCTTTACCTTAAATTTAGGCATTTGCTGGATTTAGGATCTTTATTTCAGCGGATAAAATGAGGCAAGTCCTTTTTTATTGAAGTGGGGCAGGAGGGAATAGTTTTGGCATTGCTTGAACTTTATAATTTCGTTCACCCAGGGCTGGACTAGCTAGAGCTGGAGCCCACGTGTCACGTAGCAGCTCTGCTGGGTGGTGGGGTATTCACAGGTGAGGTGCTCTCAAACCAGCCCTTTGAAGTTGTTCCACTTTGCTGGAAATAATTAAATGCTTACTGGATAGAGCAAGTTAAAAAGAATGAGTTGGCTTCTCTAATCCGTCGGCTTGGGCACTCACCTGGGAGATGATTAAGAAGGTGAAAATCTAAGCACTATTAGGAAGAAAAAAAAATTGAAAAGGAGCACTGAGGTGTCACTCAGATGTCTTTTTCTATTGCTCTTTACAGGGATGTTTTTGCCAGAGCTTGAATCCCCACTGAAAGAGCTCACTGTAGCTAATCCTCTGAGAGTGGCTATGTTTTCTAAGTGGGAAATGGATATAGGATAAACAGACAATCTGCTGTTGGCACACAGCCCTCTCTGCCACCGTGTAATAAAGTCTTATCATCTGCAGTGAGGTTCTTCAATGGCTAAGCTCCTTCTAAAGCTGAAGGAGAACTGAGCTCCATAACTGGAAATCCGATAATGGCACCTATAAATAAAGGATTTCTATTTGCACAGTTAACAGCAAATGAAATTCTATTTAGTGATTCAATAAATTATTTAAAAAACAGAGTTCAGACTTGGAGCTTTTTTGGGGAGAAGGCTTCTTGAAATGTTCATGCTTGTTAAAACTTTTTGGAGCTTAAAGTGAAGGATGCCATTAGTGTGGAATATTAAAGATCAGCTAATTAATAGCAATAGGTCAACTGAGGACACCATGACTCTGACTTGATATAAATGGACCTTTCATGAGATATTCTGAAGGAAGCAGTAAGGTGAAGAGCTGAATATCACCGAAAGAATAGCATCTATCACTGATCATTTTAAATAGTTTCAGCAGTTCAATGTTAGCCTGTTAAATTTCTCTTTAAAAGCCTTTTAATGAGAGGAAGTGTTTATTGTTTCTCTTTGATTACCACCTCTTCATTTTAAGAAATCTCACAAGATTTGGTCAGAAATATTTCAATGATTTATTTTTTTTTTTTACAATACAGGGGAGTAGTCAGTTGGTTTGATGCCTGCTCTGTTCTTTTGGTGCTGTAGTGTATCAAATGTCTGAGACCCAGATTGAAACTTGATTATTCTGTTTTCATGCTCAATTGTATGCCTAGTGCAAAAAGTGAATGAAGAAGATGAACAAGAAGAACCCAATTTAAGTTCCCTTTTTGGCTGCAGCTGAGCCACGTTCAGCACAGATGAGCTGGTAGTTTCTACATGCTACTTAGGGCAACCTTGTGGTGTGATTGATTCCTTCTAGTGAGGCTTGGTGCACCTGTGGAGAGATTGCTCTTGTTCTTTTCCTGTCCCCTGATACCATTTTCTCTCTCTGCTTCTTCTAGGAAATCTTGTGGTTGATCTGTCCCAGATGGAGACTTTGACCTGTTTATTGGCTCAGTGTACCCAGTTGATTGGTATAGTTTCCAGTAAAAATGCTGGGAAGTAGCAGTGCTCACCACAAATGACTAAGATTGTTCTTAGCAGAAATAACCACGCTGTATTCTGAGAGAAAACCCACTAGATTGTAGAAAGGCTTTGAGGAAAATCAGAGGTGGATCTGATAGGACCAGCAGCATTACCTCCTTGTTTTTCCTCTGAGGATGAATGTTGATTTTAAATATGCTCTAGGTTCTAACAGTCTGTTAGCCACCACATCTGAAGATTTTTTTTTTTTTTCTGGAGGTCAGGCTATAGTTCTCAGAGCAGCACCATTATTTCCTTATTCAGAGCTTGCTTCTTTTCCTGATTCTTTGAACTTTTGGATTAGTCAGAGCAGACAGTGTTGAGAAGATGTAATTGCTGCTTCAATTGAGAGGAAAGGTAATGCCTCTGTTGTTTTGAAGTTCTTTAAGAAACTCTCTTGTGATCTCCAGCTAGTCATCCTAGACAAGCAATTTGCTCCTGAGTGATAAGAACCTTTCATAACGTTCATGTTGGCTTAAAAAAAAAAAGTCAGAAGTCACTCCTTAATCTCTTTTTAGTTATGTGATGTAGGCTTGCAAGAGCTGGACAGACCACTGTCTGTTTGCTCTCCTTTATCTTAAGCAACAACAAAATTCCTGACCTGGGCTTCAGCTAAGGCAAACACTTGTTTTCACTGCTAGTCCATATTAAACCATGAAATCTGGAATAAATTCCATCCCTGATCTAAGCTGGCCATCAGTTCATGCCATAATTCAGAAAGACCATTTCACTTTATTATTAAGCCAACCATCTGTGACTTGTATTTTTATTCTACTAAATGTGTGATCCCTTTGTGTTAACCTGCCATCAGAATTTGCCTTCAGATAATGAGTTGCTTCCATGGACTTCAGTAGTAGATGTGAAAGAAGAACTGGGCCATCGTTTGCCTGGACAGTGTCCTGGTGGACAGGATGGCATAGCTTTAGCTATGGGTTACATGGAACTTGTACATTTTTGTCTTTTAAGCTCAGTGAGCGTATCTTTGTTGTATTGTGAAGCACACTAGATAGGAACCACTTTGATTTTATCAAAATTTTCATTACAGGTATCCCAGATATGTTCCTTTCTACTCCTCTGCATTCTAGACTAAATTTAATCCCAGTCTTTTAGATCACATTTAATAACTAGCCCACCACTCTGTGCCTCATTTAGGATTTCTTCATTTCAGGTGCCCCATTAACTGACATAATGCTGTCATACTTTTCCCTGTTATGTCTCTTTAGTATATCCTAGCATCCTTTTTATTTCTTTCTACTTTTTTATTTTTAAATTAAGATTTCTCTTGCAACTGAGTTGGTGTTTCTACTGAGTACTCCTCAGTTACTAGTAGGCTGATTTTTCTTGTTTGGTGACAGCTAATTCAGAACCCATCACTGGGCCAGGTTCAGCTGGTTGCTGCACTTTATGAAGTTCAACAATTCTGTTAAAGTCAGTTGAGTAAATCTGAAGTTTGTGCTGGTATAAATGAAATAAAACCTGGCCTAGTATGATGAAGTACCTTATTACATCCTCACCAAAAGGCAGATCTGGCTGTCCAGTTTACTTTTGTTTAGTATTTACTTATTATGATTTAACTGAAAAATAAGATTATTTTTTTCCCCATTCATATGTATATTATGACAAGTATACCTACATTTATAAATTGTAAAATATGTAATATTTATAAAATATAAAATGCTTGTGTAGCACTCAGTACAATGAACTTTCACCATGAGATGTCTGAGCACTCATCAATCTAACTATTATTATGATGAAGTGAATTCTGTGGCCAGATCCTTTGCATTTTGGGAAGCTGGATCTTTCAATAATAGTGTGAGTGATTAAACACATAAGGAATGAAAAAATCAGGCCCATAAAGTACCTGAGAAATAGAAATAATATGGTTTAATGTGCTGTAACACCTGAACACCTGCTAATCTTCCTTGAACTTCATCTGCTGTCATAAAGTTCAGTCAGTCTCTCTGTGACTCTTTTTGAAGCCTGTTGACATCACTGGTTTGGATGATGTGAAATAGTTTGAAATTATTTGTGTGATCTTGTGTAAACATGCCCTTGAAATTTGTTTTTATAATCAATTATTTTATCCACATCTTACCTTATGGAAATGAAGCCCAGTTTTCTGCTGTCAAGACAATGTAGATGTATAAGTTCTCATGTTTTAATGTTTTATTTAGAATATTTTAAAATATTTTACTAGTTGTTCATTACAAATATTTAAGAACTATTCTTTTTTTTTTTTTTCTCCTGAAAGCTGACAGACTGCTACAGTGACATTCCTGTCTTACCCTATTACCTCTCTGGTTAGTTTATTTTATGATGGCCTTGTCCAAACCAGCAGATATCTTAAAGTTGACATGTATATAAAATATTGTATAAAAAGGCTTAAATATAAATGTCAGTAAATCAAAATATGTTGAAGGAAAAAAAAATGGGGAAAACAAAGGATTGTGCTTTGGATTTAAATATAAAAAACTGGATATGCACTAGCTAATCTCACTAATAACATTTGATTTTATTTCTCTTTTAAGGTAAAACTGGGCACACAGAGGCTGTACGAGTAGTATATCAGCCAGAAAACATCAGCTTTGAGAAACTGCTCAAGGTCTTCTGGGAGAATCATGACCCAACACAAGGTAGAGTGATGAGTGAGCCAGTATTTAATTATCTTACTAATTACAGCTGGGATAATTAGTGTTTGAGCTGCATGGAAGAGATGAACCTTGAAATCACACTGGAGCTCAAGAATATGATTGCAGACGTTTATTGACAGCGAAAGAGGGGAAGAGAGAGAAGGAGAGTACAGAAACTCACAATACCCCTCCTCCTTTACAGCTGTCTGTGCTGGGAAAATTCCCACAGAGAGGCACAGTAGACAATAGAAATTTTTGTTTCAACTTTGATTATGACAATTCTTCTGTGTGTCTTAAATTAAGGCGTATTTCTTCGCAGCTTCAGAGCTGGTCATTTGATTTGTGCTAAGGACCTTTATCCTTCCTAAAAGTTTTTGTTTGTTTTTTAGATTGTTCAATGGCAGGGAATGTCTTTTATGATTAGAAAAAGGGAACAAAAAGATGTAAGAGATGGTGTGTAGAGGCACCAGCAGAACGTTCTCACTATTTGCCTTGCTCAAACCTTTTGATTTGATTTATCTTTCTTGGAAGAGGTTTTGTGATGACATTACACACATCTGTGCAAACATAAATGGGAAACTGTGTTGAGAAAACATTTTGCATGTTTATATAGTTTCAGTAAACATCATCCTTTCTACCATTTCCCAGAAATATTACACACAGTAACTCATTTCAATATTTTAACAGCTATCATAATTATGCCACTTGTTACTACATCTGGGAACAAAAAAATGCAAATGATGATACCTTCAAACTGTGATACCATCCTGGGAAACAGGAACTCTGAGAAGGATCCAGGGGCTATGGAGTCTTCCAGTGACCCCAGAGCACAATGCAAAGACAAAAATGGCTATTGCAACTCCTACATTTATGGAAAGGGAAGCCTTAGTCAGGAATATGAAAGTGATTTTCTATAAGCAGAGTCAGTATAATCTTAGAACAGGTACTTATGTGAGAAGCAGATACCTGATAGTGAGGCTGATGATCCGACCACTGGTAAGCCGTAACAAGTTCCAGTAGTTGGAAGCTGAAAGTTGAAAAGTTCCAGCTTGGAATAAAATAGTTTTACAGCTCTCAGTGTAATTAAATGTTGGAATATTTTTTTTTCCATCACCATCCTTTCAAGTCTTTAAGATGAGATCATTTATCATTTTAAAAGACGTGCTTGATTTAAGTCAGGAGAAGAAATTCTGTGTCTGTGTGTCAAGTGCGGTGGCGTATACTGGGATCTGTTGATTTATGAGCCTCCCTTTCCAACTCCTTCCTTCGTAGTTGTGTTCAGAGCAATTTGTCTGCACTATCCTTGAAATACTTGCAGCTCTGCATGAGGACAATGACCATCTTTAAATCATGCTTCAGGGCCTCTATGGTTTGCCCATAGGGGTCAGGAAGGACGTCGTCTTCCTATCGTACCAGTGGTTGTTTTTATGTCTTTTTTGGTCCTTTTTTCTATGGATTGTCAAAGATTGGCCATCACCAGAGTCTGGTTTCTTTGTAACAGGCTGGTTGTTTTGATATGGGAGAGAATCCTGTTTCTAGATAATTGGTTCATGTGTCTTGCTCACATGTTGGGATTCATCCTGATTGCCAGAGCTGGGAACTAATGGCTGGGACTATAGGATTCTTCAGCTTCCAGAGCAGTATGAGTAATGGATTTCTGCTGAAATAATCTGAGCAACTACCACCTAATCAGTCATCTGCCATGTCTAAAATCTTGACTTTGACAGTGTATGGTTGGGCTTTGCTTGTGTGTCGTGGTTTTAGCTGTGGCACACATACAATAGGCCAGTCTCTGAACAACCTCAGTGCTTTAGGCTGGCTGAAGTTCATGTGCTGGACACAATGGTGTATGGGTGAAGTGTGGTAGTTGTGATAACAGGTCCGGTCAGGGGAAGTTTAGGTTGGATATTAGGAAGAAGTTCTCTCCTGAGAGGGTGGTTGGGCACTGGCACAGGCTGCCCAGGGAGGTGGTGGAGTCATCATTCCTGGAGGTGTTCAGAAAACAGGTGGTTGAGGCACTTGAGGCCATGGTCTAGTGGTTTAATGGTTAGGAATATGATGGGATAAAGGTTGGACTTGATGACCCTGGAGGTCCCTTCCAACCATAATTATTCTATGATTTATGATTCCTTCTGGCTTTAAAACAAAGTAAAACGATGACATTGTGACTTTATATTCACTTTACGTTCACATAAGTGAGGTTCAAAATAGTTCCAGTCTGTGCTTTCTGAAGAAGTTTGGATGCTGGCAGATGTATGATTCACTCTGATTTCTGGCAGCTGGGGAAACATCACCTAATTAGTCCGGGCACAGAGCCACTCTAATGTGGCTGTATTCCTTCTGAGATGTGAGCTAATATCTCCACATGACACTGATGCATCGATACCCAAGTCATTGACAACTGTCTCGGGCATCGATGTGGCACTGCAGTGCTTGGTGTAAACATACCTAAGTCTTCATCTAAGCTTGGCTGAGTAGAATTTCCAAATGGTTCTTCTGTAATAATTTGCCAAGGGTGAGAGCATCCCTTTATCCAGAGAGAAGATGGCAGTCTTCTCTGAAGACTTTGCTTACCCCAGACTTGGACAGTTTGCTTTCCCAATGTACTTTTATGGTTGCTTAATGCAACCTGTTCAAGAACTTGGTGAAACTCACCACATCTCTACCACCTTTCTTGATTTGAGGAAAACCTAAACCAAAAGGTCCCAGTTTCAAGTTTCTTTGTTTTGTAAGATAAGGATGGTATGCTTATGTACCCTTTCAAGTTTGAGGAGTTAGCAGTAGATGATCTTTAAGGTGGAATTGTTTCTTTGCCTTGATTTGTATCTACTCCTCACTTTGCTATGGGAAATGTGGTTTTATGTAAAGATACTTGAAGTGATAGTTACCTCTCTGACCTATGATATTTTTTCTCCTTTCCTGAGGTTCAGCTACGTGTGCACAGTAAATCTTATTTAGGCAGCCTTACGGGACTGCAGATCTCAGTCTGTCAAAGAGAAGGTTTTCACTAAGCAGATAAAATTAGGATGATTCCTTATTCATGAAATTCAGCACACTCTTTGGATGAATCCAATGTCTCATATAGGCAATGAATACTGGACTTCTTGAGTATAGTTCTCACTCAAAAGTGTAAGAGCTTTGTCTGACAGTGGCACTGTCTTATCTTTCTCCAGATGTTGGGTTAACACCATATAAGCCCTTCTATCCTCATCAGAGATAACAGACTTGTCTAATTGTTCTAATGTCATTAAACATCAAATATATACATTCTGTTGCAGTTAAAGACCTTTCCCATATCTATCTAGATGGTACCAAGTTGCTACAGAGTACAGACTGGCAGTCCTATCATTCATTATTGTACGAGCACATTAATATTCAAAAGTTCCTGCTTTCCAAACAGTTGGACCTCCTGCCTTCAAGATGAGACTGACATCTCACTGGGATTAGAATTTTCTCTGGGAGGCAGCCTGACTTCTTGTTTTGTGAAGCTCTTGAGTCTGAGTATTATACAGAAATCTACTGAAGAGCAAGAACCTTTGATCAAGTCAAACAGTCTATGAGTTGAAAGAGATTCTCCCAGATGAGCATCTCTTAAGTGTGAGGCCCTGATAAAGTACTCCTTGACTATTAATTTAGGCTCTATTTTATAATTCATTACATTTGGGATACAGAAAAAGCAACAAACAAACCCCCGACTTCTGCCAAGTGACATATGGTTGTCATCTCTGTTCAGCCTCTAATGCACGGATCAGCATTCCTTCTCTCCCAGGAATGATCTTATCGATAGGAGGATTGCTCTCTATAGCTCTCTAAGTGCTTGAGATGGTTGCTTCTTTGTCATTGACACAAAAAGAGAATGAATGTGTTTGGCCACTCTTTGTGGGGTGTCAGTAACTATTTCTACAAACCTTTGGAAGAAGTCTAACAGATACCAGAGGACTCTGTCAGTCGTGGGGCAAATGTGATTCCTGTCAGGTGTATTACTGTTCATCTCAAACACTGTGGTCAGTTTTGGGCCCCTCACTCCCAGAAGGACACTGAGGGGCTGGAGTGTGTCCAGAGAAGGGCAGTGTAGCTGGGGCAGGGTCTGGAGCACAAGTGTGATGGGGAGTGGCTGAGGGAACTGGGGGGTTCAGTCTGGAGCAGAGGAGGCTGAGGGGAGACCTCATTGCTCTCTGCAACTCCCTGAGAAGAAGGTGTAGTGGGGCAGGAGTCGGTCTCTTCTCCCGGGTAACAGTAACAGGACGAGGGTGATGGCCTCTAGTTGTGGGAGGGTTAGATTGGATATTAGGAAAAATTTCTTCACCCAAAGGGTTCCCCGGCACTGGCCCAGGCTGCCCAGGGCAGGGGGCAGTCCCCATCCCTGGAGGGATGTCAGAGCCGTGGAGATGTGGTGCTGAGGGACACGGGGCAGTGGGGACTGGGCAGTGCTGGGGGAATGGTTGGACTTGATGATCTTAGAGGTCTTTTCCAACCAAGGCTGTTCTGTGATTGTATAATTATCCTGACCCTGGTTAAGGTTCTACGTGTGTCAGAGATTTCAGCCCAGTCCAAGGCATCTTTAAAGAAAGGCTGCTTGTTGCTTTCCATGGCTGTACAGAAGACAAGCAGAAGACAAAAGAAATACTATTTCCTTCTCTTTAAAACATGTTTGGGGCAATGAAAAATCCACTTGTCTCCGTTAGCTCTTTTGTCTCTTGAGTGCGATCCAAAATGAATTTACTTCTAGCCTTACTGATTCTCTGGGTGTGAATATACCATGAACCAAAGCTACTGGGAAAGTAATCTCCTTCCTCCTTTCTGTCATGAAGAAGTCCTTATCTTGTCCGTGTTTGCACAGGAAATGTAAGCAGAAGTGATATTTTCCCAGCAGTTGAGGACCATCTGTACTACAACAAACTCATCACCTGCCAGATGCATTCAGAACATCTCTTAGCCCATATGTCTTGTGGCTCCACGATAAAGAAGAGATGTACGAGCCGTTTCTCCTCCCCATGACCTTCCAAACAGTTTGGCATTTAGCCTCACTGCTGATACATGAATTCTCCAGATTTGTATCTGTTTTTCATTGTGCTGACCCATTTTAGTTGCAGAGGGTATATTTATTTCTCACCAGTTTTGAAGGACTGTACTTTTTTTAGACGTTGCATAAGGAATCTATCATCTGCAAATAATTAAAATTAGACACTAGAAGTGACATTGTATTGCTAATGAGCAGATGTGTCTACTTATACCAGTTGAAGAACAGCTGTACACATAAAAAACGTTACAGCGACCCTATTCTGCTACAGGCCTGTGACTTCATTTAGAGATTAAAGGGAAAAAAGTAATCTCTCCATGTAAAATATAACCAGTTTTGATTATTTTTTTTTTCCTTTACATTTCTGTAACTCGCTTCCCTTTATAATTTGAATAAAATTTGCAAGTCTCAGATTAAAGCACCGAGCAGCTTCGTCTTGTATTTCAAATGTTATTAAGAGTCCTGATGGTTTCAGCATTATTACAAGGTGTAACAAAGAACAGTAGAAATACAAAATCTATTGTCACCAGGCGTATTAAATATATTCAAAATAGAATTACCAACCCCTCAGGGAGCAATTCTTGGTCCAATACTCTTCAATATTTTCATTAATGACTTGGAGGATATAGTGGAGAGGATGCTAATTAAATCTGTGGTAAAGGCATTGCTAGGAGGCTCTTGGAGGAAACGAATAAAACACAGCTCTGTGTTAATAAATTAAAAAAGCCATGGAAATCGATACGCTGAGACACAATCAAGATAAATGTGTATTGGTTCATGCAGGACTGAATACTCAACAATAGAAATATGCACTATGTGAGTTGTTTGATAGGAGTCAGTGTCTTCTGTTGCCTTCAGGTTCTTCTGGTTCCTCCTCTCGCCAATGCAGTCCTCAGTGATGGGACTTCTTTGACTGATGTCCAACCATCCCACCAGCAACCAATTTAGTGGTCCCTTGCCCATGATCACCTCATAAATATCTGTGGTCTCTACTTTTTGCAAAGTATCAAAGAGAGTCTTTGCCCATGGTGCTAACCAACATTGCATTTTGAGAGTGCAACTTCATTTCTTTCACAAACTGAAGCACTTAATGTTATGTTGTTCTCATTCTTTCTCCTTTCTCTATAACTAAATACGCATTAAAAATAAATATGTATTATTAGGCTGATTTGCGTCCCCAGGAATATCAGCTGTCATGACCTGATTTGCATATTAGACTCTCTTTATCCATAAAATTAGAATAGGCTTTTTCTGACCTATATTTCCAGTTCAGGAGATGTTGTTTTTCCATATCACAGTGAGAAGCTGAGATTTGACTCTGCATCTTTTTTAATGAAGGGGATTATTAGGCAGTGCAGTGGTTGCTGAGATGGCTGAATAGTTTGCATTATGAAGTGAGTGCTGCTGAATCAATTCTGGCTCAAGGGCAAAAGTCCTTCTGGGCTCTGATTTCATCTTAGCTTTTAACTCCTCTTAGCTTATTTATTTTATACGTGACAATGATGTGTTAACCAGTTCTCCAGAACTACTAAAAATTAATTTCATCTTTCAGTATTGCTACAGTCAGTAATGAAATGATTCCCTGAAGATGAGAAAAGCCATGGCATAGGCCTTCTGTGGCACTGAAGATGACACTGTGACTTCTGTGCTGGGGGAAACATGAACCCACCACTAACCTGAAGGGTTTCCTTTTGTTCATAATGCCTGTATCTGCTAAGAACAACTTTGGAAAACGCTTTTATTCTGTTACGGTCATCCTTGAGATCACTTCTGGGGTATTTTGTAATTATGGCATAGCTGTGTTTATAATTGAGGAGAGGAAGAGAAAGGGATAAGGAAGAGAAACTTCATTTTAATTCAGGCTTGTTCATTTTTAACTTCTGAAGGAAAATCTGGACTTCTCAATGCTTAGGACTCTTCCATAGCTTTCAAATATCCATGAAGTCCGAATATCCATGGGTGTGTGGTGTGAATAACAGCAGCTGGATTTGCATGTTTATTTATAGAATTAGGAAAGAGCACCCTCAGAAGGTCTTTTATTGCAGACTTTTTTGATGGGCTGTTCCAGATCTTTATACGAGGAAAGCAATACACAAAGTCAAAACAAAGCAATACCAAATATTCTTTTCTTCTTCAAATAACCCACTAGTGAATTTACTGTACTTGGGTCTGGAAATCTGAGGCACTGAAGCATGGCATCATTAATCATAGTTTATGGTGATTATTAGTAGGCTTTTAATCTTTGTTTTCATGTATAATTAGGTACAAGAGGTCAAAGCCAACTGTATTCTAAACAACAATATTTTCACTGAATGACTGTTTTTTCTCTGCCTGCAATTTTCTCTTGCATATTTATAAGAGCATACTTGTCTCTGTTTTGAGAGACTAGTGTCCCAGGAGTTTGTCTGCTGATAAAAGCAAATGACAACACTGTTATTTTTATTATCACTAATTATTTTTATTACTGTCGCAATAACACCTGGTGGATCATAGTAGATTTAGATTCATACTGTTAACACATGCCTAAATTTAGGCAAGACATTAGTGAACAACAGATAAATGAACAGAAAGGAGAAGGCACATAAAGAAAACAATAGCAAATGTGTGTGATTCCATAGACGAGCTCTTTGTAGTGCCTGACCTGAATTGCTCTGTTTCTTAATTATATTTTATCACATGATCAGTAGTTGTTCAGCTTTTTGTAAGCATCACAACAGAGCTAGTCAGTGAAGAAAAAAGGCAATGAGGGTTCAGTTCAGATGCCTAAACAGAAATATCTTTTTCCACGCCAGATCCTTTTGCACGTTCTGCCTGTATACCAGAAAATGTGGGGCTCCCTTATACCTCGTGTCATGACCTCCATTCCCTTCCAGATATCTCAGCCCTATGCATTTATTTGGTTTTGAAGACTATCCACATCTTCAGTCAGACTTGTGTGACCAGCATAGACACATGAGGTGGGACAAAGACTGAGATGTTTTGCGATGTCTTTATCCTTCGAGATATTCAGAATTGGACTGGACAGGGCCCTTAAACTGCACCAGCTGACACTATTTTGAGCAGAGGTGTTGGACTAAAGACCTCCCCAAGTCCCTTCCAAAATCAGCAGATCTGTGGTTCAGTTTTGGCTTCAAAGCTACACCAGAAAACCTGTAATCTGGTGGTTTGGCGAAGGTTAAAGATCAGACATATTTGCAGCTGATGTAAATTATGAAAAACATTGCTGTAGCCATGATCATCTAAGTATATATGCAAGTCAGAATTTATAGGAAAAGTTAGTATTTGCTGTCTTGATACCAAAACAAATGGAGAAGACCAAAACTATAGTTTCCTTCTTGACACTGAAAACTTAGGTGCATTGAAAACTTTGTAAACTTTTTGGTCTTTCGACAGTATAAAAGTTTTCTTTTATACAGGCTCATTAATGTATTGTAATCTTCTGAAGATCTTTTATATATCATTTATCCTTCCTGCACCCCAGCACCTTGAAAATCATTCAGAACTCTCAATCCACAGCGCTGTAACTAACTTCTTTTCTATTAATATTTTTCTCCTTTAATCATATGCTATAAAGAGTTTTACTTTCCCTTGGCAACTTTTAAGCTGTATAGATGTAATCATTACAGTGAGTGATGACATCAAGCTAGGGTGACATGGTGCAATTGATTTTTACTAAATAATTATATGATGAGCTGGAAGAAGGAGTTTTATTAGTCTTAACTCAGCAAGGATTGATTGGGAAAAAGAAAATGACCAATCAGTATATCAGGTTTCTGCGGGTATAAGAAAATAAGTGACAGCTGCAGAAAAGTCTATAAATCACTGAAAAAATTAAGATAAAAATAAGAGCTATGAACTGCCCTTTAAAATTTCACTGGGTGGCACAGAAGAGTCTCACAGACCTTAGTCATTTGTCTCCATTATGCTTGGGATCCTCTGAGAATAGCAAGGTTGACGAATGATGCCATTACATTTTTTTATTATTTTTAAATCGAGAGAAGATGAGGAGTGTTGTATAAGTATTACTTTCAAGTCATTAGAGGGTTGAGTCTTCAAAATAAATCCCCGATTTAGCCAATAAAATAAATAAAGTATATTTTGCTTTAGCCTTCTGTAGTTAATGTATTCAAAAATCATTGTTTTGAAACAAATCTGCTTGTCTGCAATTAATTCTCCATTTCTAAAGCACAAAAAAAAATAGTATAGTGGTTTTGTTTAATGCTGTGAATATTCCTATTTCTTATTGACCTCAGGATGCTCTGGAGTTAGACAGGAAGGACAATGACCTACCTAAGATGCATCTCAACAGAAGCTCCAACTGTAGCGTAACAGCAGCATAACTGCTTTAAAGGGGCAAATCTTCGCCCCAGCCAAGAAGACACTGTAGTTTTGACCAAGTGTAGAAACTAAGAAGGAAAAAACACTGACCAGCTAAATAGAAGGAGGGATGATTTAATATATTCTCATCATTCAAATCAAGAGAGTGCTAGTGTTTACTACTTTGATGCAGAAGAATATGGAGGGAGACCAAAACTAAGTCATTCCTACCCAGGTGCATCAGAAGATATCTAAGTGTTGCTAAGAGGGCTTTTTAAAGTCATTTCTTCAACTGTTATCTACATTTTGACAAATAGTTTTTCCACTGGCAACATGATTGTATTGCATAGCAATCTCAACCTGGGAATCGTTCCTTTTGCAGAATCTGGAAGACCATCACAGCTCCCTGTCCTTTCCCTCTACCGTCCTGTGGCCACAAATTTCTGGTTCATATAAGTCAGAGCAAGCACTCAGCTCTTTAGGGCATTATTTGATTAATTGGTGTTCTGGTCTTAGCTGGCACAGTGAGGAAATTTTATATTTAGAGTGGTCCAGGCTGGGGACCACTGAGGTGCTTTGGTCAACCAAAGTGAAATTCCTGAATATGATCCATGCCCAAAACCTAAAGACATTTAGAGCTTCAAACACCCTCATCCTCACTGGTTCTCCAGAGAGAAGAGCTTACAAGGACTGGCCAGTGCTCACACAGGCTTTGGGCTTGTAGTCCTTGGCACCACGCAGCCGTATCTAAAACCACAGATTTTTGTGTCTTGCCAGAGAGATGCAAATTCTGTGCTTTTCTACCAGTTCTAAAATCAACCTTTCTATCTAAACATCTCTTTGATGAGAGATTTTGAGGCTATTCTCAGCATGGCAGACTATTTTCTTTGTCTTGGGTATCAACAGCAAGTGCTGGCCGTTTGACTCCAGGGTGTATTTGTTCCTGTTACTGTTGGATGTGTTCCTGATCACCTGGTCAGAGGGACAGATATTTGCTTCTTTGCCAGTTCCTGTCTTGCACCACTGACAATCGTAAAGCACAGCCAGATGAAATGGGGTGATCTTACAAACTCTGAGCTGGCCAAGGGGGTTCTGGTGTCAGAATCCCAGAGGACCTGACATGGAGGTCAAGGACTTGCCTCTGCTCAGAACCTCTTTACACGAGGTTAAATCACCTAGGCTTTGGCTTCCCCATCATGGCAGGGACACTGGGTAGCCCTTGAATGTCTGCCTGGTTGTCTCTAGTTATAGAGATTCTGATCAACACTGGCAACAAGTCCTCTGAGTGTGCTTTGTGACAGCATGGACCAGCTCTGGTGCTACGTGTAAGATGATGTTCTGCTTTCAGACCTCTGGAAGCTTTTCCTCAAACTACCTGTCGGAGAGAAATGGGCTCAAAGAATACACTCAAAATGTATCTACTGGTCATTACAGCTTCAGAGAAGGCTTTTTCTGTTTTCTTTCATTCTTCCATTGCAAAGTTTCTGAAAGAGATGGTGGAGCTCTTTCTTCCTCATTTCTTAGTGTTAATGTGTTTTGTTAACATCTTGAAGAAAACCTGGTTATCATCTCAGTCTAGAATCATAGAGGTCTCTTCCAACCAAGGCTATTCTAAGATCATCAGGTCCAACCATTAACCCAGCACTGCCTAGTCATCACTGCCCCATGTCCCTCAGCACCACATCTCCACGTCTCTGACATCCCTCCAGGGATGGGGACTCCACCACTGCCCTGGGCAGCCTGGGCCAGTGCTGGGGAACCTTTTCAGTGAAGAAATATTTCCTAATATCCAATCTAACTCTCCTCTGGTGCAACTTGAGGCCATCACCCCTCATCCTATCACTGTTACCTGGGAGAAGAGACTGACCCCTGCCTTGCTACCCCCTCCTTTCAGGGAGTTGCAGAGAGCAACGAGGTCTCACCTCAGCCTCCTCTTCTCCAGACTGAACCCCCAGTTCCCTCAGCCATTCCTCATAAGGCTTGCTCTCCAGACCCTTCCCCAGCTCCATTGCTCTTCTTTGGACACGCTCCATGAAGAGGAGGTTCATGCCCTACTTACAGATTTCGCCATATATTGTGTCCTTGAGGAAAATCCATCCCTGGATGTACCCTAAATTCTGTCCCTAAACTGACAGGTTTTGCACAGAGAGTGACTTTAAGACATCTTGCAGAAGAACAGTTGCAGGCAATCAGCATTCCCCTGCCTGGAAGATCTAGCTGCTCTGAAGGTGTGCAGCTGATATTCTGTAGGAATTATTCCATCTTCTAGTAGTGAAAATTTAGATAAACCTTATTTACTGGTTTGATTTGGAATTAGAGCAAAATCATACGCATTTCTTAAAAATGGAGTTTGGCACAGGTGAAAAAAATGTCTTATTCTGATAAAATTATTTGCAGAAATTTTTTACTGGTAATTTGCTCCTGAAATGCATCCTTTAATGATGATAAATATTGTTTTACTCTATCTAATCCATAATGTCAAAAGCTTTACTCATTTTTCTGTGAAAACGTAACAAAGAGATAGTGGTCATTCAAAGTACTTCCAAATCTCAGTATTTTTATCCTCTATGATTACAATTTGCAATAGATACTGGTTTTGAAGGGTGTTTAACAAATGTGAAGTCCTATTTAATTACCTGGGACCTTGTAGGTGAGGTGAATGCCTTGAAGCCTGGGGAGATTATTTGTGGGTTTGGTTGTATTATTATAAACTTAGAACAAATTTCTTGACTTCAGTGGAACCATTCTGGTGCACTGAAGATCAGAGGTTGGCTCATTGTCTCAGCAGAAGACTTTTGGAGTCTAAAGGGCATCCAGTGTAACTAGGATCAATGGCAGCAATGTTGACAATCCCTTGTAAGAATGGCTTTTGATTTAGCAGTACTTAATATCTTCAAATGTGTGTAGCATCTTTATTAGATGAATTATTTGTGTTTTCTCATTTTTAGCTGAAGCCTAATGTGTATAACCACGGTGTTCTGTTACCAGAGATAGCCAGAATGTCATGATAGACAAAATAAGAAAGACATTTCAGAAAAGGAAAGAAAATTAACTACAGGTGACATTTTGGAATTTTTAGATAGCCAAGCAGAGATCATTTTTTATTTAGGAGGCTTTCTTTCAAAGACAAGGTTGTTAAGCTCAATCATCCTACCACAGTTGTTCATTAAATTACATTTCTTGCCTTGTTTGCTACTCATTGAGTTAGTGAATCTCAACAAGTGAGGCTTGCCAGAGGGTTTTAAAAAAATCCGTGATGAACCCTTGAGAGGGAGGTTTGCACATGTGAAGTACACTACAAATAACAACAGCAACTGTAGCAATTGATTATGGCTACACACGTGGAATTTATTTTAGTTTAGTGTATCGTGGTCTTTGTGGCTTAGACAACGTATTACCTACTTATTGTGGGTGATTTAGGGACAAATTGATTTAAGAAACAAGTAAAAATAAATGACATTTTAGCTTAGATGATTGATGACATTAAAGCTGTGCTTTGGAGTAATACTTACAATGTCTGTTCAGTCTTCTTCATAGCTAGTGGATGGTTTAACAGTGCAAGCCAACCTCGAGCACTAGGAGGGGCCGTTGGTACCACACAATCTGACCTCCTCCTTAGCTTTAACTCTGTAATTTCATCACTGACCTCCTACAGCTCTTTGAGCTCTGGTATATCTTTGGGGAAAATGTATATCCTTGATGTGAAGACCTCAGGAAAGGGTTGTGGCGTTGTTACAATGAGAAATGTGCTTCACTCTTGGCGTGTCACCTTATTTCCCATCTGGATTTCCTATGCTCTGGCTTTCAATTGCTCTACCTAGTTAAGCAACTTTGGCAAGACTAAAGAGCCTTATTTCTCAGGTTAGTTCTCTATAAACATATTTGTAAATCAGAGTCAGTTCTCCTCTTAACATTCTCTTCAACAAATTAATTAAGCTGACCACTCCATTACTATGTAATGGTTGCACATACATATATTAAATAATTGTGTTTATTTTCTCAGAGCACTGTGCACATGAGCTCATGCTAAACTCATACTCTTGAACTGCCTGCTAGAAACTGGCATACTATATAGTGATCCTCCATTTATAGAGATTTTTGTAATCTACTCCCTAGCTGGTTGTTAAGTAGTTTGTTAAGCAATAAATAGATTTGTAGAATGCTAATGCTTGAGCTCAAATGTCAATCAGCATTAACATATGCTGGCAAAACTAATGCTTTATTGGCCTGTATTCATTTTATGCCTAACTATTCAGTAGCACTGGCTTTACAAGAGCTCCCTACCACCCAGAAATAACCTGCAAAGAAATGAACAAAACATTTTCTGCCTTGCAGACCACACTATTAAGTATTGATGAAGAACGTAGTTGTTCTTATGTGTGGTAATATAACATTTTAGCAGTTAAAAAATAACCCAAATCATCAGAAAACTCCATAACATTTTTCAGAATCGCTTTCACTCATGTATACTGTTGGTCACTGAAGGGACTTTTTGTCCAAATGCATCTTTTAAAACAGTTCTGCATCTTTTAGTTCATAAATATTTCAGCCAGATTTCGTTTGTTTATTGTATTATCCTTTAAACCATTTTTCTGTTCCCTTGGAAAGTACAAGATGGATAAAAGTTATCATGTTTTAATGAGTAGTACTATGTTGATAGCATTTTTTCCCCCCCCAGTATTGCAGGCTCTTTCTCTACCCTCTGCCCTTTGCTGGCGGGGTATCAGGACCTCCAGTTTTTCTCTGTTTCATCTCCATGGTCCTGAGAGTTGATGGTAATCTTCAAAGGGGTTTCTGTAGCCTAGTGGCACTCAAAAGACAAATCCTGATGATTTCCAATTTGTCTTGAATTGCAGTCATTCCAACTTTTTCACTCACCCAAGTTCACATAAAACACCAAACAAACTCAAAATTAAT
Organism: Podargus strigoides; assembly: GCA_028020825.1. NCBI lineage: Eukaryota > Metazoa > Chordata > Aves > Caprimulgiformes > Podargidae > Podargus > Podargus strigoides. The sequence continues at coordinate 2,665,607 of CM051619.1, forward strand.
ACATTTTATTACAGCAAAGCAAAAAAGTTCTGTTCTCAAGTGCAAAATTGGGAGCAAGGTTGAGTGCCAGAAGCTGCAAAACTGCAATGCAGTTGCAAAACTGCACCTCCAGATCATTCTTAATGCTAAAGCTCCTCTCTCTAAGGCTGTTTGATTTTATGGAGTGATCCACAGCAAATCTGTTTTTTGGTGTTGCTGCCTGAGAGAATGGGGATGGATAGTGATGAGAGGCAGCAATGCCTTTGGCCAGCGTGGCTGCCTAGGACTGCGTCATGCCAAACCATGTCTGGAATAGTCACCTAAGGGGATAGGAAACATCCCTCTGCTTTGGCCCATTATTTTATGGTTTTGTAGGCAGAATCCATCTCATGTTTTGGAAATGTGTACATGAGCAACTTCATACAATTAATCTTTGGAGGGGTTTACGTATATCAGCAGTAAAGGGGCTAATCCTGCTACCAAAATTAGTGATTTATGATATAATTTCAAGGATTTACTGAGTATGTATACCTGGAATTTTGTTTTCCTGATGTTAGGTATAAACAGTACTATATACTTTTGCCATTCATATTATCCACATGTAGGTGGCAAATAGAATTTAGTAGAGATTACATATATACCTTTGTTTTCTACTTCTCCCAAACTAAAAAAAAAAATGTGAAAGAGTTGCTGTCCCTAAGCATTACTCACTCTGTAACAGTACCAACACAGCCAGACTGTCTTCAAACCTTCTTCTTAGCATACTTCTCTCTCAGAGTCTTCTTTGGAGCTCAGATTTGAGAGCTTCATTAGAGTAATTCCTTTCCTTCATAGCTGGTGGTGATGATGGTAGGAATTCCTAACTTCAGGGTTAATTCAGCAATACATGCAATACTAGTCTTTTAGCAAGATCATTGTTTTGTGAATAGAGGAGAATAGCTAGTTATCTCCAAGGGTATTTTGAACCTTTTTTCCCATTTGCATGGTTCAAAATAAATATTTGAAGAGTACCTTGATTGCAGTAACTGCAGCTTGATTATTTAAGGTTTTACATCTGTATCTGACTACTGTGTGATGTACCAAAATGTAAAATGCTCACATTTCATTTACATTTGATTTAAAAAGAGATATCTGAGTTGTGTCTCTTTAGGACTATTTAACCAAAGAAAGACTTGGACTTCCTAAAAATACCTGCTGAACATGCACTTAAGAGAGTGTGCTAATCCATGTGTATGGGACATTCCTAAATTTAGGTCTGTTGAATTGATGCCTGCAGCCCAGTCAGGTAGGGAGGATGGTCCTCATGTTTTCTGTCTCCCCAGGCATGCGACAAGGGAATGACTTTGGCACGCAGTATCGCTCGGCCATCTACACCTTTTCTCAGGAACAGATGGAAGCTGCCTTGAGATCTAAGGAGGAATATCAGAAGGTAACAGTGGGCAGGGTGTGGATGGAGGTCAAAGACATCACCTATTAGCACAAAATCACCTTTTGTGCTGTGCATTGTGTCCGTGTTGCTATTGCAGCTCCTTATTCCAACACTGGATTTGCATCATATTTGCTTTAAATTCCAACTTTTATGAAATAGCTTGGGTTATTTTTTTGGGTGTGAGTCATTTTATAACTATGCAGAAGGGAAAATAGCTACTTGTACAGACATTGTTTTAATCTCTTCTGGAGTTTTTTTAACATGGGCATGCCAGAGCAAAAGTCTGTGGTTTTGAAGCTATTCTAGCATATCTGGACCCCATACTCTGAAGGGTGTAGCCACAGTGTCAGACCCTAGAGTTCCTGAACACTGGGGGAGAGTCCTGCTCAACATTTGAGCTTGGTAACTCAGGATCACCCACGTGCTGCTTTTAAGATGCATCTCTCAAGCCATTCCATAAAAGTCTTTGGTTAAATGTGACAGACTTAGGAAGACTATTCGTTTTGACACTAGGATTTGTGTAGAGAAGATCAACCATTTCCCTTTCTATACACAGTCCTATTTTTCTGTGGAGATGGATTCTCTCTTCCCTGCCACATGAGCTATTATTTAGCTAAAGGCAGAGGGATTAGTGTCCTGTAGTGCTGCTGTGCTGTAATTGCTGTCTGATCTGCCTAGTGGTCTCAACAATGCAAGATCCAAATTCTGTGGCAGAGGTATATAAGTTCTTACAACTTATATGAAATAAACTACTCACCTAGGACATCAGGGCAATATACAGAGTAACTCTTAAGCAGTGCTAAAAGAATATCAGCTTTCATGCATTCACTTGTGCTATGACTTCACTGAAGAGCTATGCTGAAGAACCAGGGTTTGTGGTGAATATTTGGTGCTAACAGAAAAGAACTGTGTTTTGAAGAGTGAGGATGTATCAGCCAGAAGCCTGTACCAAGGTACAGCATGTGCTGAAGTCTTGTGTGGCAGTTTGGTTTGCATGTACGTGCTGAGCTGTGTGTGCACTCGTAGGGCTGGTTTGTACATGCAGTTGGTGATATTTTGTATGCAAAGAGATGCTCTGAGCTGCAAGTAACTAATTTGCAAGTCGTTCTTAGCAGTGTGATAACTGTGCATGTAAATTAAGTGTTCAATGGCATATATATTTTCTCAGGAGTAGCTAAACACATGGGGGTGAGTCAGTCTTGCAGGTGTTTATCTTTGTTAACAGAGTGGTTTCTGAAGGTTTGGTTTTCATATTTACCATGCAGAACTTCTTTCTACTCATTGTTTACCTTGGATCCATTGCTTTTCCAAATTGTTTTTGATGGTTTTTATTAACATCTGCTGACCAGTATCACACTGTAAATCTTACAGCTTTCAGTTTGCTTTCCCAACTCTATTATTCTCTCCTGTTGTCATTGAATTAATGCTGACTTGAAAGCAAAATTACGATGTAGAAGATTGCAATATGATATTACAGAGATTTCCATCATCAAATAGATTTTCTTAATGACACAACTTAAAATTTACCTACTTTGAAGTCTATCACCATTTGAAAAGTATGTGTAATTAGTATATTTATATAATTAGGCAGAACTCTGTAAGTGATCACATGTAGCATTTGGTTTTGCATTGAAGTAAGGGGAAGGAAGGGACTGTGTTGCCATCTAAGGAAACAGTGAATATGTACTGAAATTCCTGGAGGATGTGTGATTTCTACACATTATTAACAATATCAACAGTATTATCTACTGTGCCATTGCAGTAGCAGGAGAATGGTTGTGTTGGAAACATACTGAACAAACAATATGTTTAGGAATCCCTTTTCATATTAACTGTTTTACATTGTGTTATTTTAATGTAATACAACCACTTTCCTTATTATTGCAGTAATTTAAAATAAATGCCAAGCTCTTCTGGCAGTGATGTACACATCTGTGCACCTGTCAATGACAGATAAAAATGTGTGGAGATGGCATAACACTTGATTTTCCCATGATCAGCAGTGGTGCATACCCCAAGCACTAATAAATATTAAAAGTACAATAACTGCAACATGTGTGAGTGACTCTACATGGTTTTGGCACAGCAAATGAATGAAAGCAAAGGTAGTTTATTTGCTTGTTGACTGATTGAGCATGTGGTCTTAGGTGTCATGAGGTGAGGACCTGGAAGAGAGTTAAGAATGTCCTCCAAACAGAAAATTATGTGTTTGCTGGATTTTTTTTTTGTTTTGCTTTGTTTTTCATAAATCCAGATATGATTCTTAGCTCAAAGGAAATATTTGTTTGCAGAGGATAGAAAGCATCCAACCCCAAGGTTTATATAGAATCATAGAACAGCCTTGGCTGGAAAAGACCTCTAAGACCATCAAGTCCAACCATGAACCTAACACTGCCAATTGACCACTACACCATGTCCCTCAGCACTTCATCTACACATCTCTTAAATCCCTCCAGGGATGGGGACTCCACCACCGTATGATGAATTCCTGCCTCCATGACAGGCCAGCCTGAAGTGCTAGCTCCTCCCTAGAAGCCAGATGTTCAGCTCTGTCTACATCGAGCACGCAGTATGGGCTCACAGGAGCAGAGCAAAACAGTTTGTACTGAGAACCTGGAACACATGATGTGTGTTTCAAGAGGGTTTGCCCTTCACTAGCTGTAGTTTGGTCCTCTGAACCACTAGCAGATGGAAGTCAGTGATGCATTTCTGGTTTAGCTCCATCAAAAGGAATTGGGTTCATCCATCCCCAGACCACTCTGTGATGTGAACCAAAGCATGATAAGTGACAATGATGAAAAAGATTTATTACAAAAGCGCACTTCTGCTCCAAACTGAAACGCTAATGTAGCTTATCCCTTCAGGGCAGTGCTCTGCTTGACTGGAGAAATAATGTAGTTAAGTGCACCACGTCTCAAACTCCTACCAGCCTACTGGTGAGAAGCATAATGCGTGTTGAGCCCAAGTATCCTGCAGGGTTACATCTATTTTAAGTTGTGAAACTTGTTGCTGGTTCATGCAGCTGTTCTAACAGCTGAGAAATGGCAATACAGCAATGAATATGCATTGAGCCATGTGTCTTTAGCTGTTGATGGAGCTGAATGCATACAGTCAGAGTCAGCTAGTGGTTAATATATATTATAATACAATAGTGCTGCTGGTAAATGGTAACACAATGTAAGTGTAATCAGAAAAACATAAAATGAAGGCCAGGGCTTGGTGAAAGTACTGTGAATGAGCTGTTCTGTCAGTTTTGCCTGAAGCTGAAGTTTTTTAATACAGTTGAACCTGAGGTTACTCAATTTTCAAGACCGTTGCTCGGGTGGGTTTGGTTTTCAAGTGAATTATCTAGGCAATAATCTGAATAGTGAAATCAGGGTGGGAAGAAGTTTGTATTTATTTTTTTCTGAATCAGAGGCCTGCATTTGTGTTGTCAAGTGCTAACACTGGGTTTTCAGGCTCCAAGAAAATACTGAGTCCCTCCCCACCATGTCTGGCTTCTAAAATAACATCCAAAAATACCAACATCTCTGCATCCTCATGTAGGACAGCAGTGACAATGAACACTGAGAGCAAAACACAGGTCTATTACTTTGTTAGAAAAGCAAATATTTGGCTGGAGAAGATCCTTCCACAAAGCAACCAAAGGGTCTCTCTGTGAATATTACTTTTGGATGTCTTACAAAATGTCCCCCATCCTTAGTCAAAAGAGATTTTTATTGAAGAGAAAATGAGCAACTAATTTCTCATCTTTTTGAAGGTCCCCATCCCTGGAGGTATATAAGAAACGTGTAGATGTGGTGTTGAGAGACATGGTGTAGTGGGGAATTGGCAGTGCTGGGTTAATGGTTGGACTTGATGATCTTAGAGGTCTCTTCCAACCAAGGCTATTCTATGATTCTATGATTCTATGAATATGAATGAACTGGGTCTTGAGCTCCTCACAGAGTGCTGAGTGATGTGAGCAGGTAGTAAGCACATCTGTTATGGTCAAGAGAAGTTGGTGGGGAGAGCTGCTGTCATTTGCTCTTCTAGTTACAGTCTGGAGAGAGTAATAAGGGCTCAAAGAGACAGAAGCACAGAAATGTTGAGATTTTATGAAGACATAAAGCCTTGCCTAAAGTCCAGAGAACTGAAATGGAGTGGTTTTTTACTGAACATATAGGAAGTGTAGATGAAGTACAAAAGTACCTTTTTTGTTTTGCTTAGAAACGGATGGAACTTTGCTAGATGTAATGTAATACTTTTTTTCCCCCTACAATTTGGATTGTAAGGCTATAATCTTGGAAAATTTCTCTGCAGGAGTGTGTTGTGATGTCGATAGAAATCCTCTCTGAAATCTAAAGCAGCTGGTCAACAGATAGAGAAAACAAATCAAATAAAACAATAACTGCACCAAAGCCAGAGTTACAAAGGGGGGAAAAAAAATGCAGCAAGCTAATTGTTTGCTTTAGGACCTGCAAATATGTTTAAGAAGTCCAAAAAATATTGTAAGTAGAGGTGAAGAGGTCTGGAGAGCAGGTTCTTGTGGAAATGTTGGGACCTGTAAGACTGTAGGAGGGTAGACTTTCTGGAGATCTTGAAGGGAACAGTATCTGATGCTCTGAGGAGAGACTGGATCACACTGCAGCCATAGCAAGTATGTTTCTGTGAAGGTCTGAAGATGATGCTCTGTTAAATGACCAAACTATCTTTGACTTGGTGAAATAGTCATTTTTCTTTGCATTTTGTCAAACAGCATTTCCTGTTAATTTAACAAAAGACTTGGCCTGAAGAACATGAATTTGACCAAACATCTAAAATTTCTCTTTTGAACCAAGCAACCAAAGGATTACTATCCTGGACTAAATTCTCTGTTGGTGTGACTGCAATTTCTATTGCATATGAACTCACACGCAGCTGAGAAGGGAATCCCTCAACCAGTAACTTCAAATGTACTGTTTGGTTTCACAGATGTAGGAATTGGAGCATCTGAACCCGAAGCACCGTTTGTTTTTCTCCATTTGTGCTTCTGTTTTTTTGTTCTGCATTGCTTTTACAGTGATGAAGGGCTTTTTTGGGGGGGATGCAGTGGATTTTTTGTTTTCTTTTGTGATTTTTTAAACTTTTAAAGCCCTGACCAGTTAGACGATAAATCATGGATGACCATGGGAAGAATACAAATTAATATTATTTTATACAGACATGGACTTACAGTGCTACCACTCATTTGCAATGACCCAACTTTCAGTGTGGCCACAGTTATATGATAGCTCTACTGATCCAGAACTTGCCCACAGAAGGTCTGGGAACTAAGATGATGAAGGGAGTGGAACATCTCCCTTATGAGGAAAGGCTGAAGGAGCTGGGTCTCTTCAACTTGGAGGAGACTGAGGGTTGACCTCATTAAAGTCTATAAATATGTAGAGGGTGAGTGTCATGAGGATGGAGCCAGGCTCTTCTCAGTGACATCCAATGATAGGACAAGGGGCAATGGGTACAAGCTGGAACACAGGAGGTTCCACATAAATGTGAGGAAGAACTTCTTCCCAGTGAGGGTGACAGAGCACTGGCACAGGCTGCCCAGAGAGGTTGTGGAGTCTCCTTCTCTGGAGACATCCAAACCCACCTGGATGTGTTCCTGTGTGACCTGACCTAGGTGTTCCTGCTCTGGCAGGGGGATTGGACTGGATGATCTTTTGAGGTCCCTTCCAATCCCTAACATTCTGTGATTCTGTGTAATACTGAGATTGGCTTTGGTAGCTTACATGAAGCTCCTCTGTGGTGGGATAGTTGGATGCTGTGTCTCAGCCAAGAGCTGAAAACCAGCTGCTGGCCAGTGATTGAAGCTCATTTGTCTCCTTGTGAAGTAGAACTGCTTGCACGAGCACTATGCTTCACTGGAAGGACTCAACTAACCGCTGACCTGCAAGATCACATTTCATAGAGTTACAGAGTCACAGAATGGTTTGGGCTGGGAGGGACCTCAAAGCTCATCTCGTCCCAACCCCCTGCCATGGCAGGGACACCTCCCACCAGCCCAGGTTGCTCCAAGCCCCATCCAACCTGGCCTGGAACACTGCCAGGGAGGGGGCAGCCACAGCTTCTCTGGGCACCCTGGGCCAGTGTCTCACCACCCTCACAGACAACAATTTCTTCCTAATATCTCATCTAAATCTCCCCTCTTCCAGTTTAAAACTATTACCCCTCGTCCTATCACTACATGCCCTTGTAAAAAGTCTCCAAAATGGAGTGTGTGCTCAGCCATGGGACATGTTCCCAGGGTCTGATTCAATTGCTCACACTTAGTGCTGTTGGGGAAGCCTTGGCATATCACAGCCAACCTCCAGCTACCACTCTACAACACCCAAATATCCCCTGGGGACTCTGTATCATATCTGCCAGCCCTGTGTAGATACCTGAAATACCCTGGGCACCTCAAGGAGAGCTCAGTGCCTATATTTATGCAGCTCAGCAGCCTACCAGGTACTGTGAAACATTCCTGAGGATGATGTGGGAACCAACCAGCAAACCCCTCAGCTGCAAGAACAAGAGTTTTGTATTTGATATCACAGAAAAGAGAGATTTAAAAGCTGGACTTTCCTGACCAGCACGATGAGCTTTGGAGCAGAAATCTGCAAGGAAATAGTGGTCAGGGTTGTATTTATCAAGGTTGGAGGAAAGACTATGTACAGCCTTACAGGATGGAGCAGTTCAGGGGTTTTAAGTGCATGAAGGAAGGCTGTGTGGAGTGAATTTACAACGTTCAGCTGTGCTTTTATGTAACGTGCTGTGTGAGTTTACAACCTGCCTTGGCTGGGAGACAGTTTCTCACGTGTTGGTTTTCTGTTTGTTTTTTTTTTTTTTGGCTGGGAAAAGTTGAATAACCCTTTTAAAACGTAGGATGTTGTTATTAAAGCAATACAATAGAGTCGATCAAAAAATAACACCTGCTTACTCCTCTTCAAATTATGTCTATTTCAGGGCTTTACGTATCGAATTATCTTTGCGTCGCTCTGATGTGAACAGCAGCTACTTGATTCCTGATTGATGGTGGTAGTTCTTATGAAAATAAGCAAACCTGATCTGATAAGCTAAGCCATTATTTATTTTGTAATCACTCATCTGTGCTGCAGAGATACCCTTGTTTGTGTTCATCCCTCTCTGACAGAGCTGCATTCAGCTACGGATGAGGAGGTTTTGTGCAAACAGTTGCTTACTCTCTTCATATTACCTTAAACTGCAGAAAATTTGGCTGCTGTGTCACTCCAAGAAAATTTGGTCACCTTGCAGCAGAAAAATAGCTCACAACTGATAAACACTTTTGACTGTATTTCTTTATGACATTGGCAAGAAGTCAAAAGCTTTAATGGGATGAACTTAGGATACTCTAGCTGGCATGTTGGAATTCCTTAGCATAGATATGTCTGTGAGATGAGCTGTCCCATTGTTAACACTGTTTTCTCTGTTGAGTTTGTGCTGAAATGCATCTATATAAAATTTTATGCTTCTCTGCTCTACCTAATTTTTTTTCCCCACTGTTGTGATGGGGAATTCTGTTATGACAGACATGGTCAGTGCCCTGTGGTTTTCTTTGCAGCCATACATATAACTTCAGACTTCACACAGTATTAAAGTTATTGTTTGTTCTGACCTATCTTATTAAATTTTCCTGCATTGCTTTGTTGTAGAATCTCATCTTGCTACAAAAAGGACACTGAGGGGCTGGAGTGTGTCCAGAGAAGGGCAGCAGGGCAGGGGCAGGGTCTGGAGCACAAGTGTGATGGGGAGTGGCTGAGGGAACTGGGGGGTTCAGTCTGGAGCAGAGGAGGCTGAGGGGAGACCTCATTGCTCTCTGCAACTCCCTGAAAGGAGGTTGTGTAGAGGTGGGGATGAGTCTCTTTAACCAAGTAACAAGTGATAGGGCAAGGGGTAATGGCCTCAAGTTGTGCCAGGGGAGGTTTAGACTGGATATTAGGAAGAATTTCTTCACCAAAAGGGTTGTCAGCCATTGGAAGGGGCTGCCCAGGGCAGTGATGGAGTCCCCACCCCTGGAGGTGTTTCAGAGTCATGTTGACACAACGCTCAGGCCATGGTGTAGTTGGTCTGTCAGTGTTAGGTTGATGGTTGGACTCAATCTTCAAGGTCATTTCCAACCCAGACAATTCTGTGATCTTGTGTTGTGGGAGGGAAAACGTTTTAACATCCCTACCAAGGTGGTTTATTTTGAAGCAATGAAATGTACAGGATGTGTAATGTCCATATGAAACCACAAATGAGCATCCCTGGAAAGCACAGGAGGACTAAGCACACCTCTCAAAATTCAGTGGGGCAGAGGAAAAGTGCCACCATCCTGTGCTGAGTGTAGCATGCTACCAATTGCACTCTATTTCTGTCCCCTTGGATGCCGTAACAGCACATGTTGTTTGCTTTGATCAATGCTGAAGAAGGCAAGAATTTTTTTTAGCTTTCCATTCTGCGTATGTGCCGTTGGTTTGATCAAAGGCCGGGCGTTTCACTTAGCCCTTTGACTGCTGCAAATAGAGCTAATCGTGCATTCCCAGTTAGAATTATGAACAACGTTATGAAACCATACTTTCTCTTTTACAACCATTTTTTTCATCTGGGAGGTCATGGAGTTCAGCAAAGAAGCCATTTGCTTTATTGTACTGTGAATGTGAAGCCAGTGCTGCAAGCTAAGGCTTAGATTGGACATTTAAACTAATATTAGAAATTGCCCTACAATAAACTAAATGTGAATATCAAATAGATTTGACTCCGAGAATGGGTTGTAAATAAAACTTATCCCACTTTTTATTGCTTGCTCTGTTCAGCTTGTCATGAATGTAAAAACATGCTAAATTGGTCTAGACATCACGTTTTCACATGGCTGAATTCTCAGGGCAGATCTCTGTGCTGATCCGGAAGATGAAGATTTAAAGGGCTGAGATGACTTGCCTACAGGAGTCTAGTGCCATTTGAGATGTCCTGCTCTATTTGATCTGGCCTCCAGCTGCCATTCCAGGTGGGCACAGATCTCCTATGGGTCCTAGGTCATACCTGTGGTGCAGCAACATAGCGGAGTCTGTAGTGATGCCAACACACTGAAGATAAATACCTTTACATCAGCATGTAGATGTGTTCCCACATGGTTCAGTGGCATCTAGGATCATTCTGAAGGGCTTCTTGTTCAGGCTTTTGACTTTTTTGATCTTGATTATGCATCTGTTATAGCACTCTAAAAGTTTCCAAAGCATATTAAATGTCAGGAGCATAAATTTGAAAATGATATTAATAATGATATTTGAAGTGTACACAGTGCTTTACAGGGAACAGGATATAGTTCCTTCTCTTAAGGAAGCTCTCAAGGAGCTTAGTTTAACTAAAAGATGAGTTATGAGGAGGTCATGATAAAACAGTGTAGAAGAAGATCAAGGCAAAAGAAAGATGATTATGATAGCTGCTGCTGTTCTGTGTCAGATCGTGTTGTCTTTGGGTTGAGGGCTACATGCCCTTAAAATTGACATAAGCAAAAATTCCCAGGAGATGAAAACTGAGAAATCATCTCAAATTGTGTTGAGTTTTGAGATATGTTGAGGATGTTGTGTTTTAATTCTACTCTGACCTTTGAATCTGTCCGTGTCCAGGGGAAAGATGAGGCTTGTAGTAGAACTCTTTGCATTGACCTGGAGATGGGGAGAGGGGCTGGCCTGGTTTGGAATTTCCATACAAATTAAAAAATGAAACAACAATACTTTTTTTTTCTTTACTTTTTTTTTTTTTTTTTTGTTTAAATGACCTACACATTTTTAATGAGCATGGTGAAGTGTTGGGAGCATTACTTCTGCTATCCAAACAGTTTGCTTATCCGTAGTACAAAGCTGTGGGATCCAAAGAACACTATTCAAACCTCAAGCTTTCTCAGTGACAAAAGTGTCCCTAAGCCAGAATTAATTTAATTAAGAATTCAAGTAAGTACTCATGGAACATTTTCCCACTGTTTATCCAACTCCATAGTACAAAGCCAGAAATTTATCTGAAACAGGGCTTTTCAAGTCAGATATAAGAACACAATGGCACTTCAAAAAGCTCTGAGCTCCACAAAGCTCACACATGAAAATGACTGATATTCATCACTTATAAAATATGCTGCTTGGGTGTCTAAATATGGACATAGGAGTGTCTACTTAAGCACTCAGGTTCAAACAGTTTGATAATGAGATACAGCACGCATCAACAATTGTCATACCCCGATGAGGTTGCTCTCTACCTGATGTAAATGTTTGTTTAAATACCTCTGAAGATTTTCTTGCAGGACTCAATGCAGATCAGCTGCACAGCTGCAAATCCAAAGGAACACCTTTAGAATCAATGGAATTACTTTGGATTTTCAGTAATGCAATTGAGATAAAAATCCGGGCCAGGAGTTTCTTTAATTTCAGCATTTTTGTTCTCCAGTGAATTGTCGGAGAACTGTGTGTATTATTTTCTGTTTGAAGTATGCCACTCAGACAAATATAGGTCCCAGCTTTTGGGAAAACAAGTCAATACTTCCTGGAAAGAGAAATCAGAGCATGCTTTAGCAAGCAACATTGTCATGTTTTGATCTTGTGATCTTTTTGCATCAAGATATTTCTCCTTTATTGACTTCCACAGATTGCTTGTAGACTAATCCCATTTCTTTAGAGCCAGGATGACTTCAGTAAGTGCTAGATTGCAGACAGAAGCCAGAATGGGCTTTTTGGTAAATGGGCAATACCATCAACTGTATTATAAGTCTTGTGCTAGAGCTTTGTGGGGTTGCAAGCATTAAACCTAACCCAACAAGAATAAGCCAGATCTCTCTTTCTGTTAATGCATATCTGTCATTTCCAAGAAAGCATGGAGTTACAACAGTTACTGACATAAATATTTTCTTAATGGTGTATCAATGGACTTCAGCCTGTATATAAATCATAGTTTTACAGAGTCCTATGGGAACATATCGTGATACTTTGTTAAAAGCTGCTGTGAAACACAAAGGAGGAAACATGCTGGGCACATGCTGCTGTTCCTAGAATCGCAGAGTCATGGAATTGTTTTGGTTGGAAAAGACCTCTAAGATCACCCAGTCCAACCAGTAACCCAGCACTGCCCAGTCCCCACTGCCCCATGTCCCTCAGCACCACATCTCCACGGCTCTGACATCCCTCCAGGGATGGGGACTGCCCCCTGCCCTGGGCAGGACCCTGTTCAGGACAAATCTACAGCAGAGGTAGGTTTGAAAAGTAGTTAGTAAACTGAAGATTGGATTCAGTTACCTAAATACAGATACTATTCTATGGCTTAGACTGATTTTATTCAGTGGCTCTGTAGCTAGTAATTTTGTCATCTTCCACTGCTGAGCTGACAAGCCCAACTGGTGAGGTCCCAGCTCGATGGGTGTCTGCATTCACACCATGCAGTGCTGACAAACAGGATCAAGCAAAGCCCTCGTTACAGCTCTCTATTGAGCTGATGTAGAAAAAAACCAGTTCTGCTTTTCTCTATTTTCCCACTGCAAGTTTATTTCAGCCTTTTCTTTGTTGTTTCTTTCCTCCCCACGTTGTTTTCTGGCTTTTTTGCTTTTCAGGATCTTCTGTCATTTGACCTTGTCCCACATCCCTTTCTTCCTAGTTCCATATTTTCCCCAAACTTCAAATTTTCCACTTTCTTCCTCATTCCTATATTTTGGAAAAATCTTACCTTCTTTTTATCCTTGCAGACAAAGATAAACTTGTATATTTTCTAGTTGCCCTTTACTTTATACCATTTAGTCACAAGGTCTTAAAGTTAATCTAACTGCCCAGCATATCGAGGTTGATAAAATATATTCCATCTTCCTAAAGCATCCTAAGATACCTCCTGCTGCAGGACCCTGTAGGTGTGTGCTCTGCTGGGCCAGTGCAGAAAGTGTCCTCAAAGACTCAGAAACCATCTTCAGTGACGCAGTGCTCCCAGCCCCCAGGACTTCTTTGCTCTCTAGTTTTTGGTCCTGACCTTTCCCCAAGCAACCAGCTTCCTATGGCTTATTGAGGTTAATGTATTTCCATTCCTTTCTCCTTTGCTTTAGTTATTTTTAGGTGACTCTGTTAAACCACCTCTTTTTCAGTTTTTAAAGGGACTGTATTTAAGATGTTCGTAGAAGAAAAACTCTTTTTACACGTAAAGGCACTTTGTAAGCTGCTAGGGAAAGGCTTAATGAAGACCCACAGCCAGAAGCTTAAAGTAGGTGAAGATATATATTTGTAACAGCAGGTGACTGGCAGTGAAAGCTGTGGATCCACCATCTCTTCAGGAGAACAGTCAGCATTATTCTGTTATAATAATGAATAGAATTATTTTTCATCAGGAAACGTGTGGAGTCACAATCGTAGCTTTACACACCAATGTTCTCATGTCAGTGACTTTCACCAAAAAATATTTTTTAATTTAGCTTTGAACTTTCTTGAAGTTTTTGCCTTTTAAAATCAGTTGTCTTTTGAAACATGCACACCAAACTGGATACAATATCCCAGAATGAACTTAATCAATGATGTAAATAAAGGTCAAATTACCTCCCTGGGCACGTTGCTGTTCATACAGACTTATTTTTGTAGGTGTGGCCTTCATTCTTTGTTCTTGGATGTAAAATTTTGGAATTGACTTTTCTCAAAGTAGAATTTGAGGTTTAACTGTGTTGGAATGCTCTCAGCTGTTCAGTGTGCTGTAACTCCAGCTTTCATGTGATCTCCCAGGTAACTAGTGCTGGGATGAGGGGTGATGGCCTCAAGTTGCACCAGGGGAGGGTTAGATTGGCTCTGGGGAACAATTCCTTCCCCCAAAGGGTTCCCCAGCACTGGCACAGGCTGCCCAGGGCAGGGGGCAGTCCCCATCCCTGGAGGGATTTCAGAGCTGTGGAGATGTGGTGCTGAGGGACATGGGGCAGTGGGGACTGGGCAGTGCTGGGTTAATGGTTGGACTGGGTGATCTTAGAGGTCTTTTCCAACCAAGGCTGTTCTGTGATTCCATCTTCCAATTTCACCAGCACTAATTTTATAATTCTTTCTAAGGCCTGATCAATGCACTTCATAACAATTCTGGTGGCAGTCCACCTTAATCTAGTTATCACTTACTTTATTGATAATGTGTAGCACTTCTTATTTTATTTAAATAGTTATATGATACTAAATCAAACATCAAATGTTAACTGTATTGTATCTACAAAGTTTCCCCTGTCAGCTAAACTTCTAATCTCATCAAAGAATGATGGTGGGTTTGTTTTTTGAGCTGTTTGCTACAAAAACATGTTGATTGGCACTAATTATAGCCCTTACCATTTAAATGATGTTTCACTTTTTTTGTTTGTGTTTTTAACCAAGTACAAGTTGACGTAGTGTTGCGTGTGTTGTCTTGCTTGTGCTTTTTGAAGTGCTGCAGGAAAAGCCTCATTCCCTCTTTTAGAATATTCAATATTAACCATCCGCTGATTGTGTGAAAACTGTGTTTTTCTAAAAAGTTGAGAATTTAGACAACTTTGGGTTTATTAGCCAATTCTTCATGCTGAAAAACTCCCAACTGCAAACATCAAGGCTCAGTTTTTGCATTTCTTAAATAAAGTGTCCCAGATTTTGTTGTTTTTTTTTTTTTAATATGGAAAATAAAATATTTTCCCCAGTAATAACTCAGAAATGTCAGGACAATTATCCTAGAAAATTTGGAAAATTTATTGCTTCTGACAAATAGAATGTGGTGATAACTTTCAGCCCAAAAGGTAGTGTTGTGAAGCTTGACCACCCCTGGAAAAATTCTGAAAAAGGAAAATCACAGTAAGGGATTGTAGCATCCCTCCTCCTTCTTCACATATACACACAAACGTGAGCTTTTAATATCATCTCCCTCATTTTACTTTCTGTAATTTTTTTTTAATTATTTTTATCTCAATCAGCTAATTATATCTTGGATGATTATTTTTCATCCAACACTCCTTGCCATTATATATACGTGGTTGCTTTTTTATGTGCCAACAATCACAGGAAATAAATTTCCCCATTATCCCATGATGTATTATTATAGGAAAAAAAACCTTCGGTGTGGAGATAAGGGATTTAACAGGGCTGGAGGAAAACCTCATTTGTTTCATTGCCCTCTAGTGGGCTCGCAGCACGGCTGCAAGGGCACGGAATGCGGGAGCTTGTTCTCCTTTGTGTGCCACACACAAACCATCAGCTTTCTTGTCATTTGAGCATCCTAAAGTAGTTTTGTCCACGTTTATGTAAACCACAGAGCATTGTTTTATATATCAGATGAAGCAGAGTTATCCTGCTGGTGTTTGTAAGTGATGACAACAGGGAATTCTGTAGTTTTTATGTTTTGCTACAGAAAAGAGGTAGATGGATGCTTGCATATGATGGCCCATCATTTAAATATGTACAGTCTACAGAAGTAGACATCATTTTTTAGGCATAATTTTCTGCTGCCGTTACTGTGTATGATTGTGAATTCATCACACAGTCCAGCTGAAGGAGGGCTTGGCAAATCTTTCATCCCATTTAATTGAAAATTAGCCTTCCACCTTGGAGTGGGAATCTTCATTAGCACCCACAGGTTGTTGGGTGTGTTGTGAGCATCTGGTCACAGGTGCAGAGATGTCGAAAGCCTCTGAGTGTTCATGGCTTTGCATCTTGAACTTGCTGAGCATCTTCAACCACGTTGATTACCTGGAAATCATGAGTGCTCAGCACCTTCCAGAGTGAGCTCTTCACACTCAATGCTTGACACTGGACAGAGACCACATATATCAATGGGATCTAATACTCATTTTGCAGAGAGAATGTGAGAGAATTCTTTGCAGAAAGAGTTTTCCTCCCTCTAACTTCATTCCAAGCTAATGTTTCAACAAATATATCAGTAAGGTTCATTAGGCATTGTGAGTTAGATATGTACCAGATATACTAAGGGAAGGAAGAAGGGGGAATAACATGTCTATTGGGAAAAAAATCATAATATTAAGAATGGCCTTTTGTGTACAAAGAAAAAAACAAACAAACCAAAAAACAAACCTTGAGCCCAAGTTATTGATCTTAAACAATAAGATCAGAGCAAATCAAACACTGCTCCAAACTGGTTGTTACTGTTTTTTCACTTTGAGTTAAAACACAAGCAGGTCTGAATTATGGCTTGTTAGTCTTAAAAATGGAGTGTCTTATTGCCTTAAAATGCTTGTCTAATATATAGTGACTTTATACAATGTCATATTTCTGCACTGTCCTGGAAGGAGAGGAAGGGGAAAAGCTTTACAGGGCGTTTTTGAAATGACAGCACCGTTCTAGCTTGGAAAGTTGGTTTAGGTCAGGCATTAATTTAGCATCAGGAGAAAATCACAGCTATCATTGGAGAGCAGAGCACGGGCGACTCGAGCACCTGTGCAATAGAGATGAAAGCACGTTTATTTGTACGCCCGCGTTTGCGGATGCGCATTGAGAGCATAGGAAAGAAAATATTGCAGCTTTGCACTTACTTCAAAAAAAAAAAATGACTCACTCCCTCTGGTGGGAACATTTAATTCTGAACGTGTGATGCTGCTTTTCCTCCTCCTTCTCCTCTTGCATCCACCCCCCTTTGCCACATCGCATTCATCTCGCTTCCCGTGACATCTGCTCCGTGTGCTGCAGAGCAGCACTTTGGTTTCTATGGTAGCTGCTGTTAGCCAGGGGACCCATGGACCAGGTGGGGAGAGGAGGAAGAAAAAGCCCAAAGTGGCCAGATTTGGGTACATGATGGCCACTCGCCCTCGGCCAGTGGGCTGGGATGCATTCAGAGAGGGTCCTGCAAGAGTAGGTTGCTCCCGTGGCTGATAACTGCTGGGGCATCAAGGGGCCATGGGCATTTGCTTTCTCCTCCAGTGTGAAGTGGCTGAGGGACAATAGTGAAGTGGAGGGTGTGAAGAACAGCAGACTGAGGGTTTGGTTGAACTCCACTCCACGTTTCCTTTTGTCTCATTTAGGTCTCCAATTTTGCAGCAAACAGTCCTTGGCTTTTCCCTTTCAGATGGTGAAGATGCAGATGTCAGACCTAAGATGTTATAATTAAGTGTCTATTTATAATGTAGTTTGTCATTAGAATTACCATGTCATTTTTTTAAACAAGAGAGGATAATGCCAGTTCACAATCTACACCTGTAGCTTGTTGGTTTTATTTTATTTTATTTTATTTTATTTTATTTTATTTTATTTTATTTTATTTTATTTTATTTTATTTTATTTTATTTTATTTTATTTTATTTTATTTTATTATTTTAAGCACAGTTCTTTGGTTTGTTCTGCCTCTGAATTCATTAAGAGGCTGAATTAGCATCCTGCCATATTGTCTGTGGCTTCTTTGCTCCTCTCTCCCCCCCAGGTATAAACAGGGGGATTCTGAGCTGTCTCACTTCTGCTACAGCAAGTTGAATAAAATACAGAGCCCACTTATTATTCTTTTTAAAAAAAATTCTTTTCAATAGAATCAGAATATGGTTTGTGTTTCTTGGTTGAAAATCCCATGATGTTTGTCATTCATAGAATCATAGAATCACCATGGTTGGAAAGGACCTCCAGGATCATCAAGTCCAACCTTTATCCCATCATCTCCCTAACCACTAGACCATGGCCTCAAGTGCTTCAGCCACTCAGTTTTTGAACACCCCCAGGGATGGTGACTCCACCACCTCCCTGGGAGGTTGCAACATCATGGCTCAGGTGCCACTGCTTACCATGGGGCATTGCTGTTATGGAACATCCTGTGTTCAGAATCGATGTTATCATGTTATACCCTTTCAAAGATGTATTTATTTTAGAATAGTTCATACATGGGGCACTAAGCCTGCAGGAGCTAGGATTCTCTAGTAAAATTAATATCAGCTTGGTGAATGTGAGAGGAAAGTTGTCAGAGATTAGTATCACTCGTTTGCCCTGTCTGGTATAACGAAGGGCACGCATCACGTGCCAGGGTGGGGTTGGTACTGGGCTTTGACATGTCTTCAGAGAGACAGCTACTAGCTTGGTGGGGTAAAGTTAGTGTTGGATGTACTTTGGAGAACTGTGAATATTCTTTTTTTTTCTTGCAGATGAACAAGTCCTTTTCATGTCCATGCTTCTTTTATTCCTTTTATTTGAAACATCTTTTCTTATTTTTGTTCCGTTCCCTTTGATACTTGGAATTTCAGGCTGTTTCATCTTATGTGAACAACATTTTGCATCTTCAGGCGTGCCTGCTTTACTTTGTGTGGTTGTATTATCTCGCTGCGTTTGTACCTTGCATCTTTTCCATTTTGTCAGTTATTCCCACTTAATCCTATATAATCTTTCCTTGAGTCTTTATCACCGTGCCAGATCTCAAATCCCCCTCAGTCTGCTTTAAGTACCTGTCAACGGCGTGATGCATTCTGTAAAACTCAGTTGTAGTCTGTTGTGTGTGACTCTCTGGTGCTCTTCTAAAATAACACAAATAAGGCTTTATTGGGAAAAAATAAAAGCACAGAAAATTATTCCAAAATAAGAGAAAGACCTTTTACCAGGCTCCTTAGGATCTGTGGCTGTCTCACTGCTTTAAGGTGCTGCTTGGATACCTGTTCTACCCTTAGTCTTGCTTCTGTTCCCATCTGTTGTGTGGAGCCACTTCCAGTAACATGGAAATCCCATCCTAGTCTCCCATCTCTAAGGAAATTTAGTTTCTATGTATTTTTAATAGTCCTCCTTACAAACTCCTTTTTTTTTCTTTTTGTCTAAGAGCAGACAGCAGTGAGAGGCTACGTTGCTTACTGGGTAAGTGTCTGACTTGAATCTCTTGAGTTGCCTAGAGGTTATATCAGGTAGGTAAATTCCATGCTGGCCTTCTGAAGATAGCTGTAAAAAAGGAAGTTAAATCTCTCTAAACGATGGTGAAGTTGTCCATGTCCTCCCCCTCACAGAGGACACCCACCGTAGATGGCACCTGGTTTCTCTCCAATGGCCAAGTACCCCGTAACGGTGCTGTTCATTGGGGTAACTTGAACTGTAACAGATTTCCTTGGGAGCTGAGATCAGCCCACATCTTCCAGTGTCTGGCCCTGAATGGTCACAGACCCTGTTGTTCACTGTGGAGAGGTGGAACATGAATTCTACTCGTAGGAGGGGCTGCATCGGGGATGGGGTGGGGGAAGTGTTGCCTAAGAAGTCACTTCAAGGAGGTTCAGATCTTTTCCTAAAATGATACTGCAAAGAAGCTGATTATGATCAGTAAGGATGTAAGACAAACAACAAAAATCCAAAGGCTGAGAGCTTCTTGCAATTGTGCAGACACCTGATTTATTCAAGTTATGCACTAAGTTCCTCAGGCTTTCATTTTACGTGCATGGCACCATGCTCATGTTCTCAACTTCCATTTGCTTTGTTGGCTACTACCTCAATATATATAGTTCATACTACTGCTACTAGAATAATCCATACTAAAAGGTTCTTTCTTTTCATTGATAGAGTCCATGATATCTTGGTTGTGGGTGGAGCGTGGTTATATTTACATTTTTTGATGTTTCTTTTGCACCAGTTGTTGGGTTTTTATTTCTTGAGATCAGGGAGTCTATGACTTATGTGTCTATGTATTGATCTATGTTTGCAGATAATATTAAAAATGGGATTAGCACGTAGCAATGATATATTAAATAGTGTAATTCATCATTCTGCAGAGGCCATCATTAATTTAATTTGTTTAATTAAAATAGCCCATTAAAATGCTGGTGCTGGATTCAGTTACTGGCATAAAAACACTACTGGCTTCCTTTTTGTTAATGGGACATGATATTATACAAGGTCTCAACAACTTCAACATTTTGCTAATTGAGTCAGTAGTTCAATTTGAAATTAGTGTTGCTGGGAAGGAAAAACAAATCAAATATAGAGCCTAGTTAGCATTTAAAACTTAAACCAGGGGGTTTCCTTATTTTCTTTTTAGTGAATGTGAGCAGGAGGTCAGGTTGTTATGTGAGCATTAAAAAATGTCATCCCCAGCCCTGCTGTGTGCCTGACAATGCGTCATGTTTATACTGACAGAAAGAAGCAAACAAAACAAAATGAAAAGGTAATGAGGTAGAGCACGGAGGAGCTGCGAAATCTTCTCCTTGGAAAGCTCTGCAATGTTTATTAATGCTGATGGTTCAATATAAAAATGCAACCTGCAATAAAATGCCACTGTATATTTTTCCATTTCAACTTGTACTTTTGGAATTTGCCCACGGTAGAAAAGACAAAAATGAAATCATTCCATATCTGAGCGTAAAATCACAAAATATATCCGTGCTGGTAAGTGGGTATCATTTCTACTGTGGTTTTGAAACATTGTGAACAGAGTAGAGAAAGTCCAGTTTTACCCCTTTGGTGAAGTCTTCGTTGTTCATGTTACAGCCCAAACCTTCCTGCAGGCTTTTCTTCTGCATTCCCATTCTGGTTCTGCCTTCCCTTGCAATCATTGCTCTTTGGGTTGAGCTTGTGCTGCCTCAAAGTGAAACCCCCAAACCTTTTTTCTGCACAAAAAGAGATTGCCTGTGCTCAAGGCTGGCTGAGCCAACCTGGATGACCTACACCAGTTCCTAAAACTTGAACACAAGGGGCTGGTGGCTTGGTAATTCTGTGGTAGATGTTAGGGTAGAACTTTGATTGCCTAACTTAGCACCTGGTGCAATTTGATGTTCTTCAGGATATCTGAGACATTTGTATGGGGCTGTTAGGTCAAAGGACCTACAGGAGTCCTGCACACTTCTGGATCAGCAGCAGAGTATCTGTATTTAGGTAACTGAATCCAATCTTCAGTTTCCTAACTACTTTTCAAACCTACCTCTGCTGTGGATTTGTCCAGAACAGGGTCCTGGAGTGAGCTACAATTAAACAACTTGCTTGAGCCTGTCCAGAGAAGGGCAGTGGAGCTAGGGAAGGGTCTGGAGCACAAGTGTGATGGGGAGTGGCTGAGGGAACTGGGGGGTTCAGTCTGGAGCAGAGGAGGCTGAGGGGAGACCTCATCACCCTCTACAACTCCTTGAAATGAGGTTGTAGAGAGGTGGGGATGAGTCTTGTTAGCCAGGTAACAAGCAATAGGACAAGAAGTGATGGCCTCAAGTTGTGCCAGGGGAGGTTTAGATTGGATATTAGGAAGAATTTCTTCACTGAATGGGTTCTTAAACACTGGAATGAGCTGCCCAGGGCAGTGGTGCAGTCCCCATCCCTGGAGGTGTTTCAGAGTCGGGTTGACACAGTGCTCAGCGGTATGGTATAGTCAAGGACTGTCAGTGTTAGGTTAATGGTTGGACTTAATGATCTTCAAGGTCTTTTCCAGCCAAGGCTGTTCTGTGATTCTGTGAACTTGCTTGGTGTCTCTCCTTGGGCTCTTTTGTTCTCTATTACTGGTGCACATGAAAGCTATGATGATAATGGCATGCTAAGCATGGTTATGGCCTGGGTCCAAGTGCTGCCCTGGCACTGTGCACACTCTCCAATTGTTCTCATGGTCGCTGGTCGTTAGCCTTGTCTCACTAACAATCTCCAAAACAGTGCCCATGAGAGATCTGAGGGTGACAAGGTGAAGGACAGTTCCCAAGAGGCAGTTTCAGCGTGACCAGACTGTTGGGAGTAGGAGAGTCTGGTTGCTTGGACGCGAGCCCAGCTGCACCGCCTGGCCTGTGGACCACGTAATGAATAATGAATGATTCAGCACACTTCATTTTCCAGTATGAATGAAGCCATTCCGCATCAAGAATTGCTTCTGTGAATGGGAAGGACTTACACCATTGCCTTTGGTCAGGGTGAAATCAAGGCATGCTCTTCACCACAGTTGTTTTAACTAATGCTCTTCGCTGGAGTGATACCATTCAACAGGCAAGGGCTGTCTTTTTGCCTGCTGAGACAATTGATGGAAATATTTAGTGCCATAAGCTGCTCTGGTGGTTGGAGATTTTCAGATGCTCCAAGCAGTGTGAAGGGGTAGGACCTGGGGACCCTTCTGGGTGACACTGGGGGGCAGTGAAGAGGTGCAGGGGGGTGGATCTGGGATCTAACAGCCGAGTTATTCTCTGTAGAACTGGGGAATTGGAGCTGTAATGATAATGTGGAAGAGATTAATTCAGACCCCTCTGCAGTATTGTGTGCAACTCTGGTCACTCATCCAGGGTGGATGCAGAAAAGTCTTTCTAGGATGATCAGGGAAGGTGGAAGTGTTAAAGAAAGACTGATTTGTTATCTAGCAAACAAGCTGAGCAAAAAAGAATTGGTGGGTTTTTTTTATTTCTAAAAAAAGATTTATTTTTTTTTTCCTACAAATAAGAAAGGAGCAAATATCAGGGAGAGGGGAAAAAGCTGTTTAAGGTAAAGAACAATATTAGCACAAATCCAGGTGGATATAAGTTGGCCATCCTTACATTTAGGTTTGGAAATTAGATGTTTTGCAATCATTAGAGCAGCTGGGTTCAGAAACAGCTGCCCAAACAGAAGAGAGGGGGGAAGAAATCTGATGATTTGTGTGGCAGTGCTTGCAAAATTCATGGAAGGATGTATGTGAGCTTCCAGTGGCTGAAAACTGAATTTGATAACACAAGAGGAGATCTTTCAGAGCTGTGCCCTACCAGTGCAAAGTGCTACTATTTTATGAACTAATTTGTCCTCAATTTTCCCATATTTTACAAGACCTGGAACTGCATTAAGCCATTATACTGCATCCCATGCCTTGTCTTTGTGAATTTATAGATTCATTGGAAGAACCATTACTTTGTTCATCAATATTCAATTTCCTGGACCTTAGGGGTACACCTGGTTTGTGTGTCCCACTGTTCCCAGCTTTTTGTGGAATGTCACAAGTTACAAAGCCTCATGTATTGAAAAGATGTGATGTACAGAAAATGAGCAAGTTCTATAGCCAGAGTGTACTCTGATGGTGATAGAAAGCTGGTTTTCCCAGTGAAATTGCAAATGCCTGGTTGTCAACATCATCATAAAATAGAGTACCTAAAGCTACCCATGACAAACTTGTACACTCAGCACAGAACTCCCAACACCTTAATGATGGCCATGAACAGGGACAGCTTAACACATCTCCTTCTATGCAATCATCACAATGAGGTGCTGAGGGACATGGGGTGGTGGGGACTTGGCAGTGCTGGGTTAATGGTTGGACTGGATGATCTTAGAGGTCTCTTCCAACCAAGTCTATTTTATGATTTTATAATGTAAGATGGCTTCTTCTCTCTGCTAATTATGACTAATGAATCTATCCCTGGTTTATTTTATTTTATATATATATATTATATATCTATTACTTTTATTTTTACCATTCCCATGTGTCATTTAAGTTCATACATTTGGATCTGATAAAAGAGGAGGCAGAGAAACCTTTAAAATTTGAAGAGACATCTCATGCACAGAAGTTCATTTAGGTCCTTGGTAAATGATATGTGAACAAGAAGCTGTTAATAAAAATGAGCGTGAAAATATTCTTGCAGATGATACCTGCTACCCTAAACAAAAAGTCCTGATTTTAAAGTTCAAGTATTTTGCTTGTCAGATATCAGTGACACTATGTCCTGATTCACCTACCAGTTCACCCACAAATCATAGATTTTGAATTTATTTCCACCAGTGACTTTTAGAGTGAATACAGATCACAAACAGGTAAAATGCTGATGTTAGCCTCTTCACAGCTATTGAATGAATGGAATAAAAAAGGCTATATTCATGGAGTAAACTGGCCAAATAGTCTGTGAGTGGATACAAGAGGAGGTTTAGGTCTTTTGAACAGATCCTCGTTTCCACTTTAAGGGGCAATTTCGCCTAAGATATCAACACTTGAAATAAGTAGTAGATATTGCTGATCCATGGTGTCTTCTGCAGCACCAGAGGTTTCCTGTCAGTAACCATGTTTAATTCAGATGATCAGTGTATCTGAAAACACTACTGAATATTGCATCATATCCCTGATGTGGAGAACTGGATTGCACATATGGGTTTATTTTTAAAAAAATAAAAAAACCAACAACTACTAGGTTAATTATTGCTTTGATTATAGAGCTAGAACTGCCATCTGTCACAAGCTCTGTGGGATGACCAAGCTTATTTTGGCTTAGTGTTTTCCTGCATATAATGTTTATTATTCCCAAAATAATATAATGTGGGACAGATACTATCATCCTGGGACAACTTGTCATGTGATGACTTTACTCATATCATCATACTGTACTGTAATGCAATTACATTTTCATGTGCCACCCTGTGAGCTACATGATATTATATTGTGCACAGCTTAGAGTTGTTACACAGATAGGGAAGAATGGTGCATATTGACTGACATCTCTCATCTGTTTAATTAAGGTCATTTCTGTGTAATGAGTGTCTAACAGTTAGCCAGTGGCTTTCTTGAAAGTTGAGAGCACTTGGGAAAATAGGATGTTACTGTCAGATTAAAATAGGCTCATTTTGTTAAGGATCCTCCTCAGATCTATCACAACGACCCTCTTTGCACTGGGAAGCTGTAAGATCAACTCTCCTGGTGCTGACTGCTGTTGCTGTATTCCTAGGAAAAAGGTATAAATGCTTGAGGCTTTGCAGAAAAAAAGTGAATATTTAACTATCATCCTAAACTGAAAACACTTCCAGGTGAGAAAACACAAATCTGTGGAAATGCCACTAAATAAACAGGCAGATGTGTTATCCCCTCGTCTGAGTCTTAATTGAGCTTGGGCTCTAATTCTAGGAAAATACATTATTGTCATCAGCTTTGCAGTGATGAGATTTGCAATGGCCCTGTAAAGTTTGGGGAGAAAAAAAAAAAATAAATCACATTCTGGGTCAGAACTAAATTAAAAGATCATTTTACACACTGGCAAGTTAATATAGCCACACCACCAAAGCCTCTTGCAGGTATTTTCCCCTTAAAAATAGGTAGAGGAAAACTGTATGATGTGTTACTCTTATCTCTTAGCCACTAAAAAGCTCCCTCTGTGTCTTCACATGCCATTCCACCCTGTCACTTACTCCTTGCTTCTTCAGTCTTTTCCTTTGTGTTTTTTTGATCTAGAGACAATAAAGGGTATTTGAACCCAAGATGTGTGTGCAGAACAACTTTACAATTACTGGATTTTTTTTTTCAAATGCTTCATATGAACCTAATAGACCATAAAGGAGAGGGTGAGGGTGTTACCTCCTTTTTCAGTTTATTGAAATGATGCTGATGGAAACTCTTATGGCCACATCCGACCGCATTAAAAAAAGGAGGAAAATAAAAGAAGAAAAATTAATTGCCAGCAGCCTGGCTTTCATGATGAGCCATACTGACAAAATGCAGTGTCTGTCTATAGGCAATGAATAAAGTGCATGTGATTTCAAACTCCAGGAGATGAGAATGGAAAATCTGTAGCAGGTCTCTTGTCACCACCAACTAGAAAAAAAAAAAAAGCCTTTGTTTTTTTGTTGTCTTTTTTTTTTTTTCTTTTTTTTCACAGTTTTGCTGTGGAACACTGTGCAAACAACCTTCAAACCCCAAGTTACCGAGCTTTTCAATTAAATTCCCATCAAAACCATGAATAGAAAAATCAATATGGTTCATCTAGCCTTTCTGAAGTTGCTCACACACTGCCTGAAAGAGGACACACCGACAGTGGTTTTATTGCCCCCCTTATTTTGTTGATGTCTCTTCTCCCAGGTGACAGTGACAGGACGAGGGGTGATGGCCTCAAGTTGTGCCAGGGGAGGGTTAGGTTGGATATTAGGAAATATTTCTTCACTGAAAGGGTTGTCAGGAATTGGAGCAGGCTGCCCAGGGCAGGGGGCAGTCCCCATCCCTGGAGGGATGTCAGAGCCGTGGAGATGTGGTGCTGAGGGACATGGGGCAGTGGTGGGTTAATGGTTGGACTGGGTGATCTTAGAGGTCTCTTCCAATCAAGGCTAGTCAATGATTCTATGAATTTATATTTTATAATCTCTCTTCCAAGACTTGAGACAAACTTAGAACCCTGTTTTCCTCCCCGTCACGCGTTAAATATGACTTCTTAGCAACCACTGGGTTATTACCCTGTGTGTGTATTGATGACAGCTGTTTTGCCAGTACACCACCACTAAAAGGCAATTGTCCCAGCAGTGCTCAGGACCTGCAGATGCCCGTGGGGCTGTGCGTGCTCCGGAGGACACCCTCCAGCCATGCCTGAGGCAGCGCTTGCAAGTCCCAGCGCCGGGCAGAGCTCCTTTGGAGGGTGAACCTCAGAGGATACACCCGAGAGCTACCCAAGGAGATGTGCAATTTCAGATGAGGTGGCAGGATCAGGTCCCTGAAGCAGTGGAGATGTTTTTGCTGACCGTCTTCGCAAGCGGGTGCGAAAACAGCGGCGGATTGTGAAGCTGGCTGCGGCGTCAGCAGCATTTTAATTAAATATATATGGCTTTATTTAGCTATAGGGATAGCATCACTTGTATTATTTCTTTAAATGAAAGCCTGGAATGCAAATGGAGTGCATTTAAGTGTAGAGAGCAAAGGATGGTGCTATAGCAGGAGGAAATCTCTAAATGAAAGGCAGAGAGAAAAGAATTGAGTCTCAGTGATATTGCTGCTTATGGCAAACTCGGTCGAAATGTGCACTCACCCATTATCTTAACTCCTCATGTGCACACAAATCGCATTCCCAGCTTATTGGGAGCCTGCATACTGTTAGCACAGTCACCAGGGTGTTTGGGCAGCATTATTAAAACAGCATTAGTATGCAGCAAAGGTGCTCCTCGCCCTGCTAAATCACTTTGTAAAGTGGCCCTACGAGCTCTCCCTCGCTTTGTTATGACAGCATTACTCCTCGTGCTTCTCAGGCAAGACTAATAAGACTTAAAAGTAGAGAGCTAAATGAGGTAGATGGGAAATGAAGGCAGGGGTGTAGACTGAACTGGGTTGATGGAGAGGAGTGGGCTGGTGGGAAAGTCTCAGAGAGAGTGGATATAGATGGGGAGAGGCCCCGGGGAGTTGGGATACGTGAACAAGAGACCTGAGCAGGAAGGGAATTGAAGCTTATTCTGAGTTTGGCATGATAAAATGACTGAAGTGTCAGCATTAAAAAGAAAATTGAAAAAAAAACCCCAATATTTGCAAAGCGAGATGATCCAGTGAAATGATGCATGTGAAAAGGAAAAGAGTGAGGAATAAGGAGGGTATAATACACAAAGGAAATAGAGAGATAAATGGCTGGAAAATTAGAGTATTTCTGTTCGAAGGAAAAAAAAAAACCCAACATTCAAGTCATCTCTTTTTTTTTTTTCCTTTCCTACAGACTTTTAGCTCAAGAATGCTTCTAACCAAACAGAACGCCGTATTCCGGGTCCTATATGGTATTTTTTAACACTTGCCAAATGGTGTCTGCTAGCTTGTAACAGATGTAAAAAGATTATTTCCCAAATCTGCAAGAATTGTCACTTTACGCTTGCAAAGTGAAGACGTCTTGACTGGAAATACAGGAAGAATGAATTATGCATGGGAAGTGCTGCATGCCTATTTTTAATGGTGCATGGGCATAGTCTGAAATCTTATTTCCTTGGCTTACGTTTGAGAGGGGTGTGAGTAAGGAAAGAATGAGAAGGTGAACAGGGGAATCTGCCTTCAAAAGATGTGCTGAGATGTCCTGGTTCCAGGGAAACCAGCGCAGCCCTGCAGAGCAACACTGCTCTGGGAGGAACTAAAATTAGTCCGTAAAAAATGTGAGTAACTTCGTGGTACCTTTGTCACCATGACTGATAAAATGGCATTACAGCTGCGGGGCAAGGCAGTGTTAACAGTGGGCTGCCTAGATTTGGGTTAGTTAAATGGTTTATTTAGTAACTAGCCATAGAGCAGCGAAGCAGAAGCAGTTTTGGTGAGAGCAGTGTTTCCCCTTGCAGTGTGGAGCAGGAATGCACGTTTCTTCCCATTGTTTGGAAGGTCACAATTTGGAACATTGGGTGGGAGAGTCGTAGAATCACAGAATAGCCTTGGTTGGAAAAGACCTTTAAGAACATTGAGTCCAACCATTAACCCAGCACTGCCCAGTGCCCACTGCCCCGTGTCCCTCAGCACCACATCTCCACGGCTCTGACATCCCTCCAGGGATGGGGACTGCCCCCTGCCCTGGGCAGCCTGTGCCAGTGCTGGGGGAACCCTTTGGGGGAAGGAATTATTCCTAATATCCAATCTAAACCTCCCCTGACACAACTTGAGGCCATCACTCCTTGTCCTGTCACTGTCACCTGGGAGAAGAGACCAACCCTGGACGTGTTCCTGTGGGATCTACTCTAGGATCCTGCTCTAGCAGGGGGGTTGGACTGGATGATCTTCAGAGGTCCCTTCCAACCCCCACCATTCTGTGATTCTGTGTGACCCCCACCTTGCTACACCCCCCTTTCAGGAAGTGATGACGTTCCCTGGGTGCTAGGTGGCCCGTGCTCCCCCATCAAAAGCCTGGCTCATCCCTTGTTTGTATCCAGTTATAAAGGATGGGGAGAGTGAGCAGCTTGCACATCAGAAAGTTTGTATTGGAGGGGAGATTAATGAGATGAAGACATACTTGTTAGAGCCATTTGGATCCTTAGAGGAGTTGGAATGAAAGATTTCCAAACAAAGTTCAGGTTGTAGCCTCAGTACATTGTAATACAGGAATGATTAGAGAGGTAAAGTTGCAATTAATATTTCATTCTGAGTTGAATTTTGACTCTCTCAGTTAAATAAAACAGATTTCTTTCCAACATTTCTATTACACTTCGTAGACTAGGTAGGGCAGGTTAGAAAGGAAGTTCTGTTTCTTAGAAAACATCAAGATTATCAAGGTTTATATGCATGCTTTTGTTTCACATTAAAACAATTACAAAATGATTTGATCTTGTGTGTGTGTGAAAGAACAGAGAGACCCTCAGAGAGGGAGGCTTTGTGCTTCCTGCCCAGTTTGCAGTGGCTGTGAGGTTGCTCCCCAGGGATGGGGATCATCCCTGCCCTAATTCCTTGATGATCCAGGTGAGGTGGGGTCTCCTGCTTGAGATGACACTGACACTGCGTTATCCCCTGGGGGGAGGTGATCCCTACCTTGGAAGCTTTTGTGGCAAACAGCAAATATTTCAGTTCTGATCCAATGAATGTAGATGCTTTAGTGGAGAGCTGCAGAAGAGAAGTTAACCGAGGCAGCACAAAGAGCAGGAAACAGAGCTTAGTTAGGGATTTCTTCCCAGCATCTAGTGATGGATGTGACCTTGGTGGGTGTTTCCCTTGGCTAATTCTTCCACTCTTTAGGAGACCACAATAGCCTCTCATCCTCTGTTTTTCCTCTCTCTTTGTTATTGGCTGAGCCACTGCGAATATCCTGCTTGACACTAATTTTTGTATGAGGTGTTGTCTTATTGTGACTTTACTATTTAATAACTAATAATTTTATTGCAACTGTATAATGGAGATGGGTGTAGTTGAGAAATTTGTAGTTAGAGAAGTAAACAGGCCATCAAGCAGTCCGTCTACATGCTCCGTGAGAACACTGCTATGGAGCTGGCATTGCACACATGATGTGTTTGCCTTCTACTTCTGTAAGAAATAAGTCATTACACAGTAATACTCCCTCCTGGCACTGCCTCTTCCTTTCAGAGGGGATGGGAAATGTGTTCGGCCTCCAGTAGATTGGTTTGGCAGGTGCCTACTGCTGGCACGACTTTGGCAGCTGTCAGACCCAGATGCCTGGCTCTGACTAATTTATACATGACATCTGGGAGTCAGTTCTTATGTGACCTGC
Source organism: Podargus strigoides (assembly GCA_028020825.1). NCBI lineage: Eukaryota > Metazoa > Chordata > Aves > Caprimulgiformes > Podargidae > Podargus > Podargus strigoides. The sequence goes on from CM051619.1 coordinate 2,695,762, forward strand.
CTTGGCCAGCTTGCTTCTTGAAGAATGTGGTATAAAGAGTTATAGTTAGCACATTACTTTCTTCTCAGTTGTTTTTTAGATCTGATTTATTCTTTGCAGTCTTGAAACTATGAGTAGAGAATGCACCACTATAGTTGAAGAGTAACAGCAAAAACTGCATGTGGTGAACAAAACACCCAACTACATTGAATATTTACATCAACATGCAATGCCTCTAGCTATACTTCTCAGACATTGGAACAGGCTGCTCAGAACAGTGGGGGAGTCCCCATTCCTGGAGGTGTTTGTCGTGCTGACATCGTGCTCAGGGCTATGGTGTAGTTGAGGACTGTCAGTGTTGGGTTGATGGTTGGACTCGATGACCTTCAAGGTCTTTTCCAGCCTAGGTGACTCTGTGATTCTTTGATATAGTTTCTTTAAGAATTGCATCTTATATTGTAGTGTATGTCACACACAAGCAAGTAAAATCAACACCAATAGTAAGGAAGTCACATTCCAGGCTAAAATTACATTAACATTTTGGCATGCCCAACAGCTTTTTGAGTGAAAGGTGAAATCAAGATTCCTTTAAAATCTGGGAACGTGGCTTCTGACATATGGTGGTGAGGGTGGTGAGTCACTGGAACAGGCTGCCCAAGGAAGTTGTGGATGCTCCATCCCTGGAAGTGTTCAAGGCCAGGTTGGATGGAACCTTGAGTAACCTCGGCTGGTAGGGGGTGTCCCTGTCATGGCAGGGGGGTTGGAATGAGATGAGATTTGAAGTCCCATCCAACCCAAACCATTCTGTGATTCTATATGTTTGCAATCATGACTTTGTGCCCATTGACTCCAAGGGAACCAATTAATTTCTTTTTGGGTCATAGACTCGGAGATCTGGTTTTCATCTTAGAATCATAGGATAGCCTTGGTTGGAAAAGACCTCTAAGATCACCCAGTCCAACCATTAACCCAGCACCACCAAGTCACCACTACACCATGTCCCTCAGCACTACATCTACACATCTCTTAAGTCTTTTAACAAATGTCTCTTGACATTGTCTTTTTCCTTGGGGAAAAACATTTTGTACACCACAACAGTACAGTGCTGTTTTTTCATATGTGTTTTATATTCTCATGCAGTCACATCTTATGCACTACACATGGAAATCACAGTGGCCCCATGCAGATCAATCATTAACTGGTATAAATAACCACAACCCTGGTGATTTCCAGGCGTTCACTTTGTTTTATGCTGAGAATATGACCCATATCCTTTCAAACCTGCCGTGGTAACAAACTCAGAGCCCAAATCTGCTTTCAGAAAACTCAGGAGACTTTCTGCAAATGGCTTCATGGTGCCTGGGAAGGCCCCAGATCTTATAGCTTGCTTTATGTGCTGCTTGCAGTTTTAAGTTTGGGGAATATGTTAACTTAGCTCTGATGAGAAGGGAAAAAGGCAGCAGTGCTGTTCTTCATCTGTGGAAGTACATTTGTTGGGTAGGCTGTGTTCTTTTAATGCTTTCCTCAAATGCCATTTTGTAACAGTAAAATGCTCCCTAAAAATACTAAAATATTTTTAGTTGTCGAGTACAAATCAGATTGAGCTGCACATTTCCCTCGTGAGTAAAAGTGATGAGTTTGTGTTCATTAACTCGGGGCCATCTGGTGCAGACATGCTGCAGTCTGTGAATCTAACATGCATCAAACTCCAGGGATCAGAATAACCGCCAGACCCAGTGTTTGGGGGGCTTGGGGGTGGAGGGAGGAGGAAGAGGGTAGTCGACTATAGATTTCACTCTTTTTAAAAATTAACTCTGCTCTACAACAGATTTCAGAGCTTAATGTTATGTAAAACTGTGTTCCAGGCTCATGGGTGACCATTCAAGTAACCTTCAGGGTGCTTGCCTGCCTTTATAGTGACTGTACCTGTCATCCTGACTATTTTGTGTACAAAATGACTGAATAGTTCTCTGTTTCTCAGAATTTTTAAATAATGCATCTTGAGGGTGCAGCTACACAGACACACATCAGAAATAAATCTAACCAGCCCTTCTCAGTTTCTCTGGGCTTGCACTGTTCAGTGGCATTTTCACATTTTGTTGGGTTTCATAGAAAACTTTGAAAAAAAAAAAGAAGGAGTTGTAATTAGAGGCCCTGATTCTCTCTGAAATCTGCTCTGATTACCAACCTGGCAGCCTTGATACGTATCTCACCCAAATGTCTCCAGACTTTCTCCTCCCTGCCTCTCCTGTACATGTTTTTTCTGGGCTCTGCCTTCATCTCCTCCAAGCTCACGTCGCTCAGGGGTTGCAGTGCTAGCGGCGTGGTCCCACAGGGTGGGGAAGAGCCAGTTTGAAGCCTGCACAGATTTTGAGATTTGATCTGAAGTCACCAGGCTTCACCTGCAAACCTGTACAACCTTGTGAGTTCATTGTCCTGTGACTCCAGCTCCTCCCATCTCCGTTCCATCGTGTTTTCATCGTTTTTCATCTCTTAACCCTCATATAAGCTTGAGAATGACGTAGTCTGGGGGCTGTGGGAAACATGGCAACACTTCCTTTAAATTCAGGGAACATGGTTCTTGGCACGGAACATTTTTTCTTTTCTGAAAAAATACATGAGACTTGGTTTCCCTTTTGCTCCTTTCTTCTGGAAGAGTGAATTTGTTCCCCACAAATGATAAGTAAGAGGTAGGCACAGGCGGGGCGGGTGTGACGGGGCTGAACACAACCAGTGTGAATGGTGTTACTGGGGAAAGATCACAGAATCACAGGATGGTAGGAGTTGGAAGGGACCTCTGAAGATCATCCAGTCCAGCCCCCCTGCTAGAGCAGGATCCCAGAGTAGATCCCACAGGAACACGTCCAGATGGGTTGGAAATGTCTCCAGAGATGGAGACTCCACCACCTCTCTGGGCAGTGCCAGTGCTCTGTCACCCTCACAGTAAAGAAGTGTTTCCTTATGTTCAGATTGAACCTCCTGTGTCCCAGTTTGTGCCCATTGCCCCTTGTCCTGTCACTGGGCACCACCCAGAAGAGTCTGGCCCTGTCTTCCTGACACCCACCCTTGGGATATTGATGAGCATTAATGAGATCCCCCCTCAGCCTCCTCCTCTCCAAGCTGAACAGACCCAGCTCCCTCAGCCTCTCCTCACATGGGAGATGCTCCAATCCCTTCATCATCTCAGTGGCCCTGTGCTGGACTCTTTCCAGTAGCTCCATGTCCCTCATGACTTTGCTGAAAGAGCCATGTATCTAGAGCCATAAAGCAGAGAGTGCAGTGGCCATTGTCTGTATCATTTGAGTTGTTTCAGTGGTACCTCACAGGGTTTTCCCAGGACAACAGTCACTCCCCTGAGTATCTCTGAGGTACTTGATGTCTGTATTTGGCCAACTGAATTGAACCCTGTGAAATCAGAGCCTTTAGAGCAATTCTGCTGACCAAAGATAGGTGTTTACTTTAGGGGGATCTCAGTTGCTCTCTGGGCTCCACTGGGCTCAATTAAGTTGCCCACACATACATGTTGAGAGCTGTTAAAGATGATATCTGAGATGTCCACATAAAGCTGGCAGAAATGACTTGGAACACACAGGATGTTTGAGCCATGGGAATGATAGTCAGGGGCTGAACAAGTTTCCCTGTGGCATCTCAGGTGATGCCTGTGGATGCCTATGTTTAGGGAACTATATCCTGCAGTAAGACTTTATTGTCTTTAAAGAGAGCTTTGAAACCTTCTTGTCGCAGCCTTTCACTACCTGTAGGGCCCTACAAGAAAGCTGGAGAGGGACTTTTGACAAGGGCATGGAGTGATAGGATGAGGGATGATGGCTTTAACCTGAAAGAGGGGAGATTCAGACTAGATATTAGGAAGAAATTGTTGGCTGTGAGGGTGGTGAGACACTGGCCCAGGGTGCCCAGAGAAGCTGTGGCTGCCCCCTCCCTGGTAGTGTTCCAGGCCAGGTTGGATGGGGCTTGGAGCAACCTGGGCTGGTGGGAGGTGTCCCTGCCATGGCAGGGGGTTGGGATGAGATGAGCCTTGAGGTCCATTCACACCCTTCACCATCCTGTGATTCTATGAAAAATATACAAGTCAAAGTTTCTGGAGGAGAATCCCATTTCCATTTTATCTATTTTGTTAGATGTCCTGGGCTGTAATTTGTATTCTCAATATCTGTGATGAATCCACTGGCTCAGTGTCTATCCTTGCAAAGGACAGAGTACTGTGTCTCCTCCCTAAGCCAGGCACGGTCCCTGCATGGGGACTGGAGGCCAGTTTTTCCTGTGAGTTGTGGCAGCACTTGTGGGCCACTGCTGGAATCTGTCTGTAAATGAGAAATGACACAGCTGAAAACCAGGATGAAATCCATACAGGAGATAGGAGAAGATTCAGGTCCATAGTCCTCCACTGACTTAATAACAAAAAAATACCCATTATTAATATATGAAGAGAATGAGAGCAGAAGTAATCACTTCTGAGCAAAGATCATGTTTCCATGACAATACCCCTATCACCAGATAATCCATATAGCATAAGCTTGTCTGTCCTGCTGGGATGTATTTTGGCATATTTGGAGAGAAAAATTCTGAAACTCGAACAGAATTACACCTTTGAAAAAGTTGGGCTTTTTTTAAAGATTCCCACTCTTTTCATCATTCTCTTCAATGACTCGTTATATTAATGGGACCCACTCAGAGGAGATAACAGGGCTGTGCAGCCCCTTGTTTCTTTTCTCTGTTCTCTTTGAGTCTTCTCATCAAAATGACCGTCCCTGCTCTGTCTCTTAATTTCCTGCCTGGATTCAGTCACTCTGCTCTCCCATTAAGGGCAGTTTTGTGAATGACATCTTTGAAAGCTCATCATTGCTTTCATTTGCCTGCGAGGGAAATGGCTGCTTACTCATCCCCTATGGGAAATCAAGTTTACTTTCCAAGGAAGCCTCCTTTTTTTAGTGCTTTGTACTGGAGTCTTTGCAGAATTCTCAGTAAGCTTGTTGGTTCTTCCTTTGTGGCACCTCTAGGAATGGAAGTACATGTTCAGCGCTCATTTACGCAAGGAAGCGGGTGACTTTCAGGCTCTAATAGCTCATTTGTCAAGTAACTTTTTCTGTAGGACAAGGTGATTCTTTGTCACCTTCTGTTAAAGGATGTTTCAAAGTGGCATCAATTTCTTTCCCTGTAGAATTGCTTTCCCCCCTTTGGTCTCATGATGTTTCAATTCGAGCCTTTGGATTTTGGATGCTGATAAAATTCTGGATTCTGATTCTTTACATATTACCTGACTGTGACTTAAGATCTTTTTATACTCACTTGTCCTGGTTCCCCAGGCACAGCCCCATGGCCCAGCCATGCAGGCAGCCATGAGCAGCCCCGAGTCAGCTGGGAGATCCACTCAAGGCAGTGACTCACAGGTGTATCCCACACCGCCTCCTCATGCTCATGATAAAAGGAGGGAGCTCAGTGAGGGTAGAGTTCCTCTTCCTGGGTCTCTTCCCTCTTGGCCTTCTGCTGCTGCTGTTGACCTCAAGGACCAGGCTGAGTAGAACCTTGTATACTTTATGTTGGTGATTGTATTAGTTTTGTTATTTCATTAAATCTGTTTCTACTTTAGCCCATGAGGCTTCTCCCTTTTTTCCCCTGATTCCCCTTCTCAGCTGGGGAGGGGGCATTGGGTGGTAGAACAACTGCTGTGGTTTAGCCCCGGGTACTAGCTAAACGTAGACATTGCTTTATGGCTTCTTTGCATAGTGAGTGCAGAAAGTCCACAGCAAGCCTTAGCAGAGATGGAAACCACCTGCATAGCTTTTTGTTGAAGGGAGAGCCAAAGGTTCATTACAGCACCTGACTTTGCATTGACTTGAGAAGAAGTCTAAAGCTTCCCAAGCCTTTGATGTGAGCACACCACAACTTGATCTAGCATAGCTCCTAACATCCAAGCTCCCAACTTTGTGGTTCATCCAGCAGAACCATTATTTTTTGGGATTTACTCTCCACACTTCTCATTATTTCACAGAATCACAGAATGTTAGGGATTGGAAGGGACCTCAAAAGTTCATCTAGTCCAATCCCCCTGCCAGAGCAGGATCACCTAGATCAGGGTTATTGCCATCTGCAAGGCAGTTATTTGCCCTTTCATTGAAGTTAAGTGGTTAGATGCAGTTCTCAGTTGGATGGAAGTACCTCAGCAAAGCACTTTTTTCTATTTGTGTTTCGTTGGGCTTACTGCGAGAGGCTCACCTGTGCTTGCGGAGGGAGCCTTTATAAATACTCACCTCTAGGAGTGGTGATCTCAGGGGGCCACAGCAAATAAAGCAAGGTTATTTTCATAGATCTGCACTTGTCTTTCTTCTGTTCCCATTTCCCTTCAGACATTGCATCTTGTGTCAGAGAACAAAAAGAAGGAATTTTATTCAGTACCAGCGTCCTTATTATTGCTCTTATTGTGTCCTTTTTCCTTGGCTCTCTTGTTCAGCTATGTGCATACCTTTCAGAGTAGGAGGCAGCCTTTCCCACAGCCCCTCAGTGATTTTATAGGCTCAATCCCAATAAACACACTGAAGTTCAAGGTCCTCAGTCACTTTGGGGATTTCAATCTCTGAAAGCTAACAGGGCAATGGCTGGCACATACCATGCCAACGTACTACGTCTAGAATGATGCCAGCCTACTGTGTCATGAAGCTATGGCACAATATTAACTGACAGTGCAGAGCCAGCTCATCTCCCTTTATAAACATGACTCTGGTACAGCTGTGCACTTGCACTGGGGTACGTGGGAACAGTATTAATTTAAATGCTTTAATTCCATCTGGATCTTCTTGGCTCTCTTCTGTGACTCTAGAAGAGCTCTTTTTTTTGAGGCAGTGTGAAGCATTCCGTTTAATACGGGTAAATGCTCCATTGCTTTGTGTTGGTCAGAGAAGAAGGATGAAGAAGTCCTAATTAATCAGATCTCTTTGTAATTGGCTATGGCAAAGAGATTTCCAGACGTGCCAAATGCATAAAGCGGCCAAAGAGCTGGCTTTGCCTAAATGTGATAGATACTGTTTGTGGAACTGTTGTACTGAATTTGTGTGGATTTGCTTTGAGGAGATGGGAGCAGAATGTCAGGTAGATTAATCTTGGCTTTGTACATCCCATCCTGAGTGTCACCCCTTTGCCTCCCAGCTGCTTTGCCCAGGAGTTTGACAGCAGCGTTCTTAGCCTTGGGTTTCAAATAGTTCTGGTGAGGCTCACATGAACCAAATACACCTCTGGAGCAAGCCATGTTTCAGTGAGTGAGCAGAATTAAGTTGTTGACTGTGTGTCATTAAAGAAAGGAGAGAGGGATTTATAGTCTTTACCATTCGTTTTCTTCCTTTTGGTTCACAAATTTTCTTAAACAGCCAGTTTGGACCATATATAGCATGCAGCTTTGCAGCATTTCCAAGCAATAAAATGTGATGTTGACTATTTCTGTTGGCTATTCTCCTGACTTTAATGCTTTCAGATCACCTCACTGGCCTGAATCTCCTCTCTTGGTGGGGAACAGTCCAAAGCAAACCCGATACGTAGGAGTCAGCTGTGTGTATGCTGGGTGGAGAAGTCTGGGTGCTGTGGTGGTATGTCACTTAGAGAAGGCTCTGACCCTTTGACTCTCTGAGCTTGTGCATTTTGGAAATCACCCCAGGAAACACTTTGAATTATGCCCAGACATTTGAGATGAACATTTGCTATCCCGTTTGCTGGGTGTGAGCAACCAGTTTGGAGTCTGGAGCATAAGACTTACTAGGAGTGGCTGAGGGAACTGGGGGGTTCAGTCTGGAGAAGAGGAGGCTGAGGGGAGACCTCATTGCTCTCTGCAACTGCCTGAAAGGAGGGGGTAGAGACATGGGGATGAGTCTTTTTAGCCAAGTTACAAATGATAGGACAAGAGGTGATGGCCTCAAGTTGCACCAGGGGAGGTTTAGACTGGATATTAGGAAGAATTTCTTCACAGAACGGGTTCTCAGACACTGGAGGTGTTTAATCCTGTTCACACAGTGCTCAGGGATATGGTGTGGTCGAGGACTGTCAGTGTTGGGCTGATGGTTGGACTCTATGATCTTAAAGGTCTTTTCCAGCCTGGGTGGTTCTGTGATTTTAGCACAGCCAGTAGCCCGTTTGTGTCAAACAGGTCCCAGAGAGATGTTGGAGAGGAGGAGTGGGTCTGTCCAAGCCCAGCACTGTGCCCAGCAGAAGCCACTCCACGGAGCCTTTAGGCTTACAGTCATACAGCATTTTCCCCTCCAGTAGCACAGATAAAAGGTACAAGCTTTTCTCCTGTACCACCAGCAGTACAAAAGGCAAGATGAGTAAAAGTAAAGAGAGTGAGGTACAAGAATGGCTGCAATCAGGATACAATGAGATTATATCAAATGTGTTGTGAAAGTTCTAATAATTAATTGTTTCTTAAACTCTGCAGCCTATTTGTGTGATCTTCTGTATTTCTAAAGCAGAATATAATTTATTTTTCTTCATTCTTTTTTTCCTTGTGAACCATGTTTCTATACTTCATACTTGATTTAGTAACCATAGCAATGAAATAAATGCATTGTCTTCATTTACAATGGTGTCTAAATAGGTACTCATCTCTGTGTAAGTCCTTTAACAAGGGATAGCTCCCTACCACCATAATGAGAAGGCTATGGGCTATGTTATTGAAATAATTTTCACTTTGATTTCGTGACATTAAGTCCAGAAGTCTCTGAAAATGCATTTGTGTCAACTTGATTTCTCAAGAGTGTACGTAGAAATATATAACCAGAACTTTCCAGGGGTAGTTTTTCTGTAGAGAGAGAACACAGTTAGCTTTATGTCTTTCCAGATACAAAGGGATGCATTCATACTTTTATTTTCTTATGCTCCTCTCACATTATCAATAACCCAGAAGTTTCTATAGATAATAAAAAAGAATGCATGCTGACTTTTTCTCTAAGAAAGGGTACATGCCCTTGGGCTGTCCTTACAGGAATAGATGTAAACTGTGTTCATTTCCTAAGGTTAAAAATAAAAGCTGCAAAAGCAAAAAAAAAAAAAAGAAAAAAACCCTCTCCTTTTGTGTTCTTAACAGATTGCAGCTCGGTGGCAGATACATGACTCCCTTTAGTTTATTCACCTTTTATATATTAATTCTGTCCATCATAGCCTTATGCAAACATAATTCAGTGATTTTCTAGAAAACAGGTGTAGATTTCTATACATGAACACCACAGTCATGCTGTAGCCTCCCAGCACTTGTAGGAGTGGAACATCACGTTGGAGCAGCAGTTTGCAACTGGTTTATTTTGTTAGGGTCATATGGCACAATCGGAGAACGCTGTGGTAGGTTTGCACTGAAATTATAACATTTCCCCTGTGCATCACATTCTCTCCATACCTCTGCCACAAGCAGGTAATGAGCAACCTGGGCTGGTGGGAGGTGTCCCTGCCCATGGCAGGGGTTTTGGAAAGAGATGATCTTTAAGGTCCATTCCAACCCAAACCATTCTGTGACTCTCTGATTCTATAAAGCTGAATTAGTGTCAACACTAAATCCTACTCAGATAAATTCAAACTCCATGTTGCTTCCTGCACCATGAGCATCTCTTGGGTGGAGAAGTGTTACAGCTACTGAGATTTAAATGTAAATCTTTCAGCTCCAGATATATTTTTTAAAATAAAAAAGCGTATTATCCCTTTTACATACAGATTGGAAAGGATTTGAACCACCAGAAAATTAGAGACCTAAATTAGCCTTCCCTGAAAATTTTCCACAGAAATATTTCTTGACCAAAAATGTGGTTTGAACTAGGAGAAATTTTCTCATGGGGATGAATTTTATATGTTTGGATAGCAAAGCATCTAAATGCATTTTAGGCCATTGATTGTGTGTATATATATGTTGACATATGTTTGTGTGTATGTGCTATATAAACAGCCATTATCTGGATTTTTGCTTTTTCATCAATCTTAAAAGAATACAGTGAAGTAAGAACAGATTAAAATGCAATGCTTGTGTTTTATATGGTTTGGGTTTGGGGTTTTTTTTTGTGAAAGATAAGAATTTTCCTACTAGCTCTACTTTTAATGGTAAGTCTTAGCTCCTGGCCATTGCCTGCGTGTTATAAATGCCCAATTGCAAAAGCCAGCTGCTGACTCTGGACTTTTAAACTCTGTATATCTCTAATAGGCTAAATCAAGAAAAAAATCTCTTGCAAGTGCATAGCATGGCTAGCAGCAGGATAGGTAATTTATACATTCCCTGGGGTTCGCAGGGAGTCAGAAAATTGAAATTGAAGCTTAGCCCTATGTCCTAGTAATGTCAGTACTGTATTGCCTGCCTGCATGTTTAAACAGTTCTCACCTGTGGCACTACTGGGGTTGGAGACTTTACTGCTTGAACTAAAGCTGTGCCCTACGTGGTGGCTGCATTTTGGGCACAGAAAGGGGACTTCCAACACACGGGGCACAGGGGGTTGCACTGGGTCTCTTCAAAGGAGGTAGGTGTGTGCTGTCTTTGGCTCAGCAGGCAAAGCCTTTCATCTTATGGAAACCTTCTGAAATACTATTTCTTTTTTGGTTCTTGCAGTACTGGTTTAGATGGCAGTGCAGGGAGTTCCTGCAAAAGGGTAATGAGTTGTGGGAGGATAGTTTTTTTAGGAGGAGGTCTTAAAGGTAAAGGCTGTTCCTCATAAAAAATAGGAGTGGAGCCCTTTGGTGGACAGACCCCCAAACCCTAAATAATTACAACAGAAATAATAATATTCTAGTGATGATCAGACCTTTCTTTTTTGTATGTCCCAAAGCAACAGTGAGCAGAGAGGTTACAGGAGAACAAGGTGTTCATCCTGTCTCACAAGAAAATTCATGGGCTCCTTTCCCATAACAAAAATAATTGTTGTCTTAATCCTTTTTTATGTAATCTTTTCCCCTACCTTCCTTCTTCGTCCCCTTCTTTGCTTCTTTTCCCCTCTAGGAAACAATTTTGCCAACCACAAATGGCACAGGGTGTCATCCAGTCATAGTAGTTGCACTCTTCAAAGCTCAGAAGCTTAGTTTTTTTATAATTGGGGGAGAAAATTGCAATGCTATGTGTTCTCAGCCTCTTTTTACTTTCAAAGGCAGAAGTGTTGCCTTCTGTTTATGCTAAGGACACTATGAAATAGTGCTTGAAATAGTGCTGCCCCTCTCTGATGCGTGCTCCTGTCCTGTGGTGCTCGCTTGCTCACAGCATTGGAGAGTTGTGGTGGAAGAAACCTAATGGATGTGTTTTCTGTGTCAGAGGTGACAGTATGAACAGGGGGATCCTGAGTTCTGACTAACCATTTTAATTTAGATTTTTTTAAGACAGTTTTGAAACTCTGGATGTCCCAGAACGATAAGCAAATACTCTTGTTCTTATAAAACATTTTCTTTCTCATCTCATAGGACCCTCAAACAAGATCTATAGTAGGCAGATGTTCATGACAGTGTTTTCTGAGCACAGTATTCACATTCCCCATATTTCTCAGGTTATTATGAATTATTGTATCAATGGCTCAATAAAAAATACGACTGTAGAATTCAAAGTGATATGTCTTCAAAATTCTGTCTTATGTTAGTGCAGACAATATCCTATTGGTCCTTTTCCTATAGATGATCAGACCTTATTTAGTACTGCATGCTTTCCCCAATTTCTCTTCCACATGTGAGTCTCTGGATGGACAGCTCTGTAATCTTAGGTTTTCTAAGAGCAGAGGAAATCAGATAGTTGCTTCTGAAGTAGCTGATTATGGCAATATGTGATAGAGATAAATTTACTCTTCCATCAGAATTTCTGTCTTCAGGACTGCTAGAGTGGTGAAATTATGTTTGTGTGGGCTCTAAAGCCTAAACTTTTCATTTTGAGAGCTCCTCATGGAGTCCTTTTGCAGCATTGGTTTCTCATAGAGGAGCCCAGCACATCATCACAGGTCTGCTCCAGAGGTTCTCAGCAAACTTGAGGAGGAAACTTCACATGGACTTTGCAGTGAAGTTTCAGAAGACTTATATTCTTGGAAAAAATACCTGCTCACCCAAAAATTACAAGACAGGTCAAAGTATTTCTGGGTGGCACATGAGAATGCTGACCCAGGAATGACTGATGCTGTTTACTAAAAGTGGATATAGTCAGATATCTCCTCTATCAGTATGAATGTGCTACCAGGGAGGACTTGATCTAACAGAAGAGAGTCAAACAGGCACCAGTTCTTTGGTGTACATTTCCTTCCCATGAGCTATGCAGATGACCAGATGTCTACTCAGGGAGAGCAGAATTCTTCTTGTGTCCTATTGCTTAGGTCCCCATTAAACATACAGGGGTGATAGACACCCAGCACACATATACACCCATATATGTAGACACCTATATGTTGGGGTGTCAATTCTTCCCTTAGGACCAAATTATCTGTCCTAGATTAAATGATCTAGTGTCATTGGAGATATTGTGACACATCCATCCTGGCATAAAGCAGCCTGTCCAGATAGGTGCAGATCAACTGTTGGTTGGGTATCTCACCTGCCAGCCCTATGTACATGGTTGGGATGCTCTAGGGCATCGCAAATGACATTGGATGTCATTGTGTGGTGACTGAATTCAGTCCATGTAGATACCTAAATATAGGCGTCTGAGCCTGATGCTCGATGTCACTCCTAGTTTTCTAGAGAGATATTATCTCATCTGTCATGCAAGGGTATAATTGAGTTTACAAAAGTGAAGCATACGTCAGTGCAGTAGATGACAACGTTCCCGGCACTCCCACATTTCCTCGGGACATTTAAGGAATTCATTTCAGAGGCAGTTTCCTTTCATGAACATAATTTGATCCTAATCATCTTTGTACACGTAACATTAAGTTTTTCATTTGCCTCATTAACTGTTGCTTTAAAATTTAGATGGTCAAATATTGATGAAGTACCAATCTCTGGGACAGACCATATCCTCATTCACCAAATTCAACAGCATTTGGGTTTGTCATCAATTTCCCTATATTCATAGATCAATCACTTTGCCTTTTGCCAGAGGAAAATTTATAATAGCTGAAAATAAATGTCCCAAATTACCCCAGAGTGCTGCTCCAGAAGGGCTGTGTCTTCTAGATACTGCATCCTCCCTATGTCCTATGCTGGTGTCTTGGCTGTTGTAGGTGCATCTGGAATAGCATGAGATGACTGTCTTCAGGCAACAGAATTGTACCCTGAACAAACTCTTATCTTTGTCAGTGGTTGCAATCATGGTCCATGGAGAAGTTACCTATAACTTACAAAGTTGAGACTCGTGTTCCTGGATGTCATCGTTTCAGCTATTGAATTCTAATAGAAGTTAAAGAGAAACCAAATGTTTCTTAAAAGGAATATTTCTTAACATTTCTTAGAAATGTTTCTTAAAAAGAAACCCAAATGTTAGATATCCTGACAGGATCACCTAGTTGCTGTCTCTTCTTGAGCAACCTGATCTAGTGGGAGGTGTCCTTGCCCATGGCAGGGGGGTAGGAATGAGATGAGCTTTGAGGTTCCTCCCAACTCAAACCATTCTGTGATTCTATGATTATACACTCACAAATAGGAAAGACAATGGTCTGTCTGAGGTCTAATGGAAGAAGATGGTCAGGAGAGAAGCATGTGTTAAAAAAGTGGACCTTACAGTTAAAACACAGGCAAACAGCTGCTCTTTGCTATCTATCCTTTAGCTGAGCAAGTGTATACATTGGTTGACATATTTTATTGAGAACTCATGTATCACAGCTGCTGAGGGCTGCAAGCATAAGGCATGTCTCAGTCAATCTGGGAATCCTTTTCTTGCTGTCCTAGAGATTTAAAGATGTTGCTGACCTGTGACATATTTTTCTTCAAATAAATTTTAGTCGCAGGATTTGTTCATTGCTAATGAAGAAAACTATATGAAAGGTTTGTGATTTCATTAGCTAAAATTATCTCAGAAGACATGCTAGATGGGCTTATAAAAATGCAGTTATGAGTGAGATCTCTGTATGGGGAATATATTTGTTATTATTAAAGAAGCAAAAAACCCAATCAGTTGTGCACTCCTTGTGCAGTTTCACCGGGGCTGAATAAATGAAGGGTTTAGATTTTAATACCCAGTGGAAAATGAAAATGAACTAATGGGATAAAGCAAATCGAGTCTTTCATTCTAAGTCAGAGGTACTTTCTGCGATTAGGATAATGATGTAGGAAATCATTGCACTCTAAAATCTGTTTTGTAGGTTGTACTCGTTGAAAGGTTCGTCTCGTCCTTGTTCCCATTTGCATCAATTGGTTCAAAGTACGAAAAATCCCAGACAAAAACAGTGTTGGTGTTTCTGGAGGTGGACAATGGGACAGCTAGGCCACAGGTGCAGAGATTCTTGCAGATCTGCTTTCTTATGTCAGAAAGTGACTGTGTAGAGGTTCAAAATTATCACTGTTGCCTGTAAAATCAAACTCTTTTCAGCTCTTATGAAGGGTCATGTAATTATCTTCCCAAATAACATACCACGTTTTATGCATTCCTAAGTAATCCATAGATTTATGTATGCTGTAATATTCCTATCAATAAGATCTGGAGGAAAATTCATGGGCCACCACACAGACCACACAATGATTTTCACATAATGAGTTTGTGTTGCCTGGATATGCCCAAGTTGAAGCCAGTCACCTGGAAACCAGAGGCGTGCTCTCCAGTCCTGAAATTACTTCTGTAGATCCTTCTTATACCATCCCCAATTTTTCAACACCCTTTAAAAATGTGGTTGGCAGGAGTAGGTTTAATATTCCAGCGTTACTCTCGATGCTGCTATAAATGAAAATCAAGTCAATGTCTGCTCCTCCTCTGCCATGCACACGTCTGTGGATTGCATTAGTGCTTTTCATCACGGCATCCTAATGGGACCTAGTGCTAAGCTGTTTAGCTACTGTGACCCCTAAATTACTTTCAGATGCTATTTTCCATTATGTAATCCTTTGTTCTCTCTGTTCCTGCTTTCCTTCCCAGCTGAACAGAATCATATGTCTACATTAAAGTATGGTTTTGCTGATTGAGCCTAATGTACTAAGGAATCCAAGCTGATTTTATGACCAACTCGCTCTCCTTCATACTTATTATGTTGTCAAACTTGGTGTCACTCATGAATGTTATCAGCAATGATTTTACATTTGTTTCCAGATCTCATAAATTATTTTTGTTCAGTAATGTTAGACCTAAGACAAGGCCTTTAAAAGGTAATGCAACACATAGGAGAAGGCTCAAATGGTTTACTTTATAGCCAGTGTGCAGTGGTGCAGATGAACAGTGAGGACCAGAGCTTGTGATATTTATTAATGGTCAATGTAGAATCATAGAACAGCCTTGGTTGGAAAAGACCTCTAAGATCATCAAGTCCAACCATAATATGGTCCAATAAACTTTGCCTCCAGCTCAATAAAAAATAAAAAATTTAAAAAAGGTAGCATTTTAAGGGTAAAAATGAGGCAAATATTGGTAGCTAACTTAGCCAGCTGGTCTCCCCCTGTTCCTGCTGTAGCTAATGGAGAGAGAAGGGCTCCTCTGCAGTCGACTGGGACTTGGGCACACAGAGTTGCCTCCTGTCTCTGCGGGCTGTTGAAGGATGGCAGTGATCTGCCCTGCCCGAAGCTGGGGGCTGTGAATTGCTCCTTTCCCCCAGCTGTTAAATAATAATCTTCACTTTTTATGGCTCTCTAATTCGAGGTGCCGAGCACCTATGGAATCCTCTCAATAAATAACGTAAAGAACTTGCGTTAACATCTTCACATTCAGGAGCCAGTTTCGGTGTTAGTGGCAGTGCTAACATTTCACAAGCAGCCCTAATGCCTCCTCTGCCTGCCTTTGCTTTACAGGGATCTTTAATTTCCTGATTGCACACTGGTTTCCAAACAATACAATGTACTGGATACACATTTTTCTACAATTCTTTGGAAATCTATAGCATGGTACAAGCAAAACAATACATCATTCCTGTGTAGTCTCCTACTTGTACAATGTTGTCGGATAACAATGTACATCTGAGGAGATATCTAGCTCTCCTGCATTTTTTTCCTGTAAGTTAACTACTGCCAGTCTGCAGTTTGCATGTCTTCACAGGTATATTGTTTTTGTATTTACCTGCTTCATTTCCATGAGTTGTCTGCAGAAAGAGGTTGTAGGGCTCTGTGTAGTGCAATGCTGCTTGTTAAAACATTGAAACACATGGCTTTGAGAGAAGAAAGGTCGTTTAAAGTTGATTAAGATCATGTTAAACAGAAGAAGTGTGCGCTGAAGGAGTGCTGCCTACCCTTATAAACAAACCAGTGCTGTAGGGAGGTGTTGAAAAGAGAGCAGAAAGCAGCAGAATCGCTTTATGAACCAACTTCTCCTTCTACCAATAACTAAAATAGGGGGGAGTCAGACCAGGATCAAATCTGTGCAGAACCAAACGAAGGTCTGGTCAACATGCACTGCCTACTGGGGCAGAGGGAAGAGTGCAGGTGCAACTCTAGTTGTGGCATTTCCTGATGTCGTTGGTTGCTTAATTGTAGCATTCTCAATATACTTGGTCCAGAGTGGAATTTCTGAAATGAACACCACTCAGAGCTCGTTAGCACCCAGAGATATGCAGCAGCCAGCATTATCATGGTTAACAAAATACCTGGAAGAAGCATCAAGACTGGAAATGATCACGTATGAAGACCTGAACCAGGATCCAGAGTTTTGGAGCATTTGAGCAGCTAATTCATGCAGTACACTGCGATGAACTGTTCTTCCATAATGCTGCTTCTGTACTGCAGGATGTTAAGAATGGAGGAGTGTATTCAAAACCACTTTGTATTATTTGCTTGTGGGAAGGTTGAGGTGAGGTCAAGACTAATGGTTGGCAGCAGATTGACCCTGCAGGTATTTTCACAGGAGAGCTTAGCTCTGTATTACAGCTTGATTATCTGCCCTGTGCAGTATGCATAGCCTCAATCTACCCAACTGATCTTGCAATGAAATGAGCCAGAAATTCTTCCTTGGAGGGCTCTGGTGTTTTTTGCTGCAAAGGGGTGATGGCCTGAAGTTGTGCCAGGGGAGGGTTAGATTGGATATTAGGAAAAAATTCTTCACTGAAAGGGTTATCAAGCACTGGCCCAGGCTGCCCAGGACAGTGGGGGAGTCCCCATCCCTGGAGGGATTTCAGAGCCGTGGAGATGTGGTGCTGAGGGACATGGGGCAGTGGTGACTTGGCAGTGCTGAGTTAATGGTTGGACTGGATGACCTTGGAGGTCTCTTCCAAGCAAGGCTGTTCTATGATTCAATTATAGAGTTTGTAAGCATCCACCTCTCGGGCTTGCTGACATGATGCTGTGGATATGCATTTGGGGGTGGTGGAGGGGCTCACTGGGATGCAGCCTGTGGCTATATCTGCACTGGTACACATTGCCAGGGCACAGGCCCAGGCACTGGACTGCCACTGTTCCTATTGTTCGGTTGCTCCTGGCACAGTTTTGGTCCTGGTGAACTTTCCAGACACTTCCCAAGCACAGTTTGGGAGCTGGCACCTGCCAGAGACCATTCCCAAAAGGCAGTTTGGATGCTGCTACCCAGTTCTGGAGCACAGGAGAGCATGGGGATGGCCAGACTGTGCCAGCTGGCCTCCGACACTGGGTTAGCCGAGTTGTGGAGGTGTAAACTTTTGGTCCACAGTTTTTGAGCAAAGTTCTGTTTTAGAGCTCCCATCCTTTGAGGTGGCATCCAGCACAGCTACTTTTAGCCACTGCAAAGCGAGACGTCTTGTCTGAGCTCCCAAACCGGGCGCCTGCGGGAGTGCAGAAAGCTGGGCTCCTCCAAAGGGCAATTCATCCCACTTAGTTACCAATTTGGGAAAGACAGTCAGTGGGTGATGAACACTCCCCTCTCGCAGCAGAGCGGGTGTCGATGTCTACGGGAGCACAGGAAGGTGATGGGAACGGAGATGGATGCACCACCAGCATGCAACAAGGGTGCAAGCACCAGGCCAGCTTGGACGACACGAATAGAGTTCACTTCTCTGTAAAGAGCAGCACAAGGCTTGTGTAAACTCACCCCTCACATCCCATGACAAAGCTTTAAAGCCATCTGGGTACAGCTCAGAAACAAGCCCTCAATGGCCAAGCAACGCATTCACGTGAACCACGATGGGCTCGCTCTCATCTCTGATAACTCACATCCAAAAAGTGCTGATTGGGAGAAGAAAACTTTCAGCTAATTACTGTCATTTTGATTTTTTTTTAATTTTTTTTTTTTTCCCCTGCAAGCTCTGACTACTGTTCTTAATTTCCTGACCAGCTTGCGCCCTTCCCCCGCGCCTCTCCGAGCATCTGTGGTCGTTTCAAATTGAGCTGTACTACCTGCTGCTCCGACTTTCTAACATACCATACCAGTTGGTTTGCCAAACAGTGAACTGCCAGCCATCTGCCATCCCAATCAGAATTTACATTGTTTCATCTTAAAATAACGCCTTCGGAATATCAAGTAACTCTCTGCATCGGGTTTTGCGAACTGAAAATCGGCCAGGATTAAAAACAAATACCAAATGTGCCTCTGAGAGGAGTGATGAGGGGAGGTGGTGGTGGTGGTGGGAGGGGGGAAAGTTGAAGAGGTAAAGTTTTGCATTTGCTGTTTACCTGCTCTGGAGTGAGACGGTAACGCTGATCGTTTTAACCTGGCAAATGCAATCTCCTTACCATGAAATTGCTTCCATGTTAACTGGTGAGGTGGTGCAGGGGGAATGGGGACTGGGTTCTGTGCATAGTGTGGCACTCTGTGGCTTTTCCATGAGTCAAATACTCCTTGGGTCTCAGTTTCTCCGTCTTCAAATCCTTGAAACTAAGTACTCACAAATTCTTTGAGTGCTCTGGACTTAGGTCTGCTCTTTGGGTGTATGATTCCCATGACTACATCAGCCAGCTGTAAATTAATGAATGAATTGTAGCTGAGTATTAATTTAGTGGAGAACTAATTTGCCTGACTCCTTAATCCTACGCAGGATTAAGGAGGAAAAACAATTCCTACGGAGGAAAAACAATAGATTTACTAAAATTGCAAAACACGTTCTTCTGTTTGATATTAAACACTTTTAATCATGAGGTTTTGGGATGTATTTTAGTGACAGTATCAGGCAGTTGATAGTTCTGAACTCAAGCAAGACCCCCCACTCTATACCCATAATGAAGGACTTAATAGATGATGTTTAGTAACACTTAATAAATGCAGAATGCTATTGATTGATCACAGTCCCTCTGTTCCTGTGATCTAGGACATCCAACCTGTGGCCTGTGGTGAAAGGCAGTAAAACAGAAAGGGGTTCAGATGCCACCAACAGATCTTCAGCTGGCTCTCTCTCCTCCCACAAAACCTTCCACATGGTTCTAAAATCTCTTGAGCCCTAAAAAAACCACTTTAGCGTGATAGTTTCTTTTAGGCAACGTGTTGCAAACATCCCTGTTGCTGAAGAAGTCGTGGATACGTGGATGCACTTACAGTGACAAGTCCAATTAGATTAGTTGCCTTAGTAATGGAAGGTGTAGGAACACAGACTACTTATAAATGTGTTGAAATGTCAGCCCACAAGACGAATTTCCAATGTATTTAGTTCCTAGTTATGGGGAAAATTGGATGCGTATTCCTGCATGCACTATAATAGCAGTCTCAGTCTTCTCATCTTCCAGGACTGTGGGAAAGGTGTACTTGGAGCAATATCCACCTGTTAATAGTAAATTAATTCCTTCAGATGGAGTCATCCCAAAACTGACGTGTCTGCATGTACAAGGCACCGAGTAAGAGTCAGGCTGCTTACCTGGGGTGCCTAATGCATGCTAAATACCCAGAAACACTTCTTTCCAGCAGCATCTCCTCCAGGATCCATAAACTCAGATGGAACATATGTTTTGGGCTAGAGAACAGAAGCATGTCAGGTTGATTACTTAAGCATTCAGAGGGAAATTACTCTTACCTTGCTTTAGCTGTTTAAAATTGGCCTTAACTTAAATTTGTCACGTAGGTTGCCTCCATTATCAATGGAAAGAGAGCAGCACCTCCAGGGAACAACTCAACCCATCCTAGAGTAGGTCTGGGGTCAATATACCTCAGTGATAACTTTTCCCACCTTTCTCCTGAACCTAAAGACTTAGCTGAAACTACATGTCTACATTTTAGATGAGTCCTACTAAGATAGATTCCACCTACTGCGTTGGGTTCCCGTTTGGTTTTTATTTTACAGAAACTGCACACTAGGTCTTTCTTCTGCCAGAACCCAACAGCTGCTCTAGAAAATCTTTTTTCTTTTTTTTTTTCATTTATTTTTGAAAGGCTGAGCTCTTCTCAGTTAAACGTTTGGCCTCGGGAGAACACTTCATATTCTGAGTCTGGGTTGGACACTGGTAGTGTGAACCCCTCATTGAGCTGTTTAAGCCTCAAATCAAGTGGATTGACCCATCTTTGTGCTTAGAATTTCAAATGGGCTAACTGTAATTTAGTCTTTAGAAGTGCCTGGGGCTAAGCTAGTATTATGTTGTTGAAGAGACAAATAGAGCCATGGCGTGGGCACTTGCATTGCAAAGACATTCTCCACGTTATTAAAACGTTATAAGTGTTCATCGTACAGTTGGCCAGTTTTGGTCCAACAGAAACTCCTGGATAGTGACCTGGCATGGTTAGAAAGCTTGGACAGACAAGGAGTTATTCCCAGTTGGCACTTTGGATGCAACCAGTGTGTTTGGGAAGTAAGAAAATGTAGCTGTGCCATGTTAGTTGGGCCTCAGGGGCAGAAAATGGGATCTGGCATGTTTTATTTGCCAGTATAGATGGTGGCTTGTGTCTCTCCGTTATCTGCAGAGTGCTTAATTGAAGTACTCTCAGTTAATGCCAGGCACCTGCATTTTAGGTGTTATAAAATCTGCGTAGGGACCTGAAGCAGCCTGAGTCTCACTGCACGTGCCTTGGTTTGTTCAGAACTGGGCAAGGACCCAGATTCTGTTTTGGGAGCTTTCTTTCTGCATTATTTATATACTTGTGTTCTAGTAGCCACTACAAGTCCAAAACCCCCTTATGCAAAGTGGAATGCTGACATGTAACAGAAAGATTGTCCTGTCCCCAAACCCACTCACGATTCATGTATAAGATGAGAGTATTTTCAAGAAACAGATGGTGGGAGCACAGGATAACAAAGAGATCCATTAGCAGAGGTATTCGATGAATTTCCTTCATTGCCTCTTCTCCCAAAGGTATCACAAAAGATAGTTTGTGATAAAACTACTAATAAAACCCAAGAAAGGGCTTGAGGGTGGTAAGGTTCAAGCTGGTAGATGTGTCTTTACTGCAGCCCCAGAAAAACTGGTGGAGCATATTGATACTCAAATTACTTTCAAAATGGTTCTCAACAGGGGAAATTACCCACGTTGAGCTTCATGCCTGCACATTCAGCCTGCTGCTCATAGGCAAACTAGTTAGTTTAAAGCTATCTGAAGTGCCTTTAACACCAACCTTTAGTTTTTCTAGTTGCTGTTGTTTCGCATCCCTCCTCATTCATACAGAGAAGCTCAAGCCCTTGCTAATCCTTTCACCTGCTCGTGTGTTTGAATATTAGCAAACCACTGTTTCCACTTGTCCAAGGTCACTGAGATGTTTCTTCAGCATTGAAATCCAACTCTTCAGTGCTCTTAAACTCTCACAGAAACATTTGAAAACTGTTACCATTTAGAAAATCAAGGATGAAGAATGCAATTGTGCCCTGTGATTTGCATTTATCAGTGAATGCTTTTATAGATAAATCTTGTGGGTTCTTCTTTGTACCTTAGTTGAAGTTTAGCCACCTCGAAATGCTGTTCCCTGGATACCATGGGAATTGTCAGGCATCACGCAGCCTTACAGAAAAAGGAGCTACAAGAATTAGCACCTAGCAAAAATAACTCTTCTTGCAGGGGTGTGGCACTTGTTCTGGACTTTCTAGGTGGGCTCAGAGTGTCAGAACCCAACTATTTCAGGTTTGTGGAAAATTTTAAAAATCTATGTTTGATTTTTAATGTCTTCAGTGTCTCTCTGTTAAGGAACCATTTATTGGGGGGTGTGGGGGAAGTGAAAGTCAGTGTATTTTCATGTTATTTTTTGCCTTTAGGGGTGGAAATATCCACAGAAGATCAGAATATCCTTCCCCCCCCCCCCCCCCCTCAGTTCTGTAAATAACTTCAAGCTTTTAAAGCATCAAGAAATTTATAAAAAACAATATTTGAGATATAAATATTGGTGTCCATAATCTCTGCACTGTTTATGTATAGGAAACCAAGGAAACACAGGAATGGTAGGTGGATGAATTGATAAAAACAATTTATTAAAGAAAAAGGCACAATGAGCAACCATGTACTGTGCTTGGTGTTGTGCCCAAGTTAATTCATGGAAGACTTGCAGGCTGTGTTGTCATCTGAATTATGTAATTTTTGAAGGAAGTGCTGCAAAGGATGTAATTGTTAGGCAGATCATTTCTATCCTGATATAAATGGATTCTTCCATTTTGTGAAAAAGAAAAAAACCCAAGTCCGTCAGAATTAATTTGAGGTCTTTATGTTGGCCATTTATAAGACTAAAATAGATAACACTTGGGCAAAGGAACAGTGAAGCTACTGAGGTCAGATTTAGACATGGGAGCAATGATATTACTGAGAAGCAGTCGGTAGAAATGTTCATGAAAATGATTGATGAGACCCTGGCCCAGGGTGCCCAGAGAAGCTGTGGCTGCCCCCTCCCTGGCAGTGTTCCAGGCCAGGTTGGATGGGGCTTGGAGCAACCTGGGCTGGTGGGAGGTGTCCCTGCCCTTGGCAGGGGGTTGGGATGAGATGAGCTTTGAGATCCCTTCCAACCCAAACCATTCTGTGATTCTATTATTGAGAAAGGGTCATTGAAGGACAAAAGCTGAAGACAAACCTGCAATAGGTGCAGAAATGGTGACCTGTCCTGTGACTTCCAGCCCTGCCTTCCAGCCCCTGCATATGTGTGTGTCTGAAAACCAAAGTGCATCCATCTTTGGCATGAGCCAATAACTTGAGTGAACTTTTGCATCTGGGCTGAAGCCGTGCTTTGTCCACGGAGATGTGATGATCCATCAGTTGGGAGTGCTCAAAACCTCCCCTGCTGGTCAGCAGTCCCTGGAGCCAGGGAGCTGTGTGTGTAGTAAGGGAGAAGGTGGTTATGGATCAGGAGCCATGGGAGGTCCTCCTTATGCCTTCTGAGGACAGCAGGAAAGCAGGCAGAGGGGTCTGTGAAAAGGAGCGAGGCAAGCAGTGATAAAAATGGCTTTCTGAACAGTCCAGTGTGACTCTTTTTTGACTCCTCACTATTTTCCAGTGAAAGCACCCTTACCTGGGAGCCGGTGCTAGAACTTTCCCCGTGTATGTTTTCATGCCTGCTGCAAACTTGCTTACCTTTCTCACCCTAGCCAGCATCTCTGCTATGTGTAGAAAGGAATGTTTTGAAGACAGACAAAAGCCATTACTTTATCTCCCTCTGAGAGATGCATACTCCCAGAGACTGCATCCTGCGTAAGATGCTCTCTGTGGGAAGGGTGGAATTCAGAAAATGTTTGACTCTCGTACTGAAAACAAAGACTTGTCGTCCTAAATTCTACCTCAGTTCGCAGCCACAGTGGTTCCAAGAGGTTCTGTGCTGTTTGTGCCTGACAGAGCTTGACCTTCTTCGTACAAATAGAGTTGATGTCGTGTAAAGTTTGTTGAGAAAAAGTTTGTGTGGGTATTTGTTCATGAAGACGACAGATTACAGAGACAAACTCCTGCAAAAATAGTCAGAAGCTAACAAAGATATTATTTTAGCATAGACAGCTGCTGCATTATGTCTGATGCAAAGGTAGCAGACGTGGTATAAATGGGGTATTGAGTAGAAAAAGGTAAAGGACCTTGTATTTGCTTGTGGTTCAAAGATAGTTATTGATATCCTCTGTTCAGTTATGGATCCGTTTGGAAATGAAAGTGATGGCAATGATTTAGAATAGAATAGAATATTTTCAGTTGGAAGGGACCCACGAAGGTCATGTCGTCAAGTTGCCTAGACAGGTACAGAAAATAACCAGTGGTTGTAAACCCAGGGGTTTGAAACTCAATGTTTCCAACTTACAGAAAAGGAGAGATGAGGGGAGAGGTAATTTTACCATTAACCTTAAATACTTAAGCATGGAAAAGATCTCACATATGGGACATTTCAGTCCTTTTGACAAAGACATGGCAAGAGACAATGGTTGGAAGTTACCACTGGGCAAAATCTAACATGGTATTTCCTGGAAGTGAAGATAGTTGAACATTGGGATTGTAGAAACTTGGAGTAATTTAGGCTGGAAGGAATCCCTGGAGGTCTCTGGTCCAAGCCCATACTCAGAGTAAGTCTAGCTTAGATCAGATGGCTCATGGCTGTGTCCAGTTGAATTTTTAATATCTGTAAGGGTGGGTGGTTCACAGCCTCTCTGGCTCCCTGCTTGAGTTTCTGGCCACCCTCACAGTGGAAATGGTTTCCCCTGTTAAAGCTTGTGCCTGTTGCCTTCATCCTTCCACTTTGTAAATGAGTCTGGTTTTGTCTTCCATTTACCCTCCTTGGATAGTTTAAGAAAGCAGTAAGATCTCCCATTAGCCATTCACTTGCTGGAGTGACCCCAGTTCTCAGCCCCTCCTCATGTTTATGTGCCCCTAAGCCCTTTGGTGGCCCTCAGGGCAGGGATGGATTTGTTTGAAATTTTTTAATGGGACACTAGATACCTTTCTGGAGAACCTGCTTCGTAAAGTATGAATTCCTCTTCCTGTATTCATTCAGCATAGATATATGGCATATCCTTTATTATTTTGTAAAGAAAGGCCAATAATAAGAGGTCACAAAAAGTTGTTGAAGGAGCTTGTGCTGCTTTGGTCATTTGTGGATGGTGAGAGAAGGCTAATGTCTAATTTTGTTGAGAAAACAGATGAAATATTGCTGTGTGCAGTATGTTTCTTACGAAATGAGTGTATGTCCCCTGCAAAAATTAAAGCTTTCAATAAGTATTGAAAAGAACAGAACTTGTGCCCCATGTCATGTCCATGTCTTGTGTGGGACAGCCACAGCTTTTGACCCAGGGACTAGTTTGTCAAGGTAAGTTGTGTGCCGTGGCGAAGTCTTCGGCTCACAGCGAAGAAGTTGTTGATGAAGCCATACTACAAACTAGATGAGAAGACTCATCTTGCTGTAAAGAAAGGTTTTTGACAGTTTTTTTTTTCTGATTTTCATTTTAATTTGAATCAATTCCCTGGTGTGGTTCAGGAAACACTGGTTCAACCCTTGATTCATACAGACGGTTCGCACCGTGCTTTCCTTGAAAACTGGGGCACCTGCTATCTGCCACGCTTTCCTTAAGGCCATTCAGTTCTTGAAGTGAAATAAATTCATCAACTTCACAACACAAAGAGAAAATTCGTAGCCAGAAACCTGAGGATGGTCAGAAATAATCAGAGATGATCACAAGTGTTCTCTGTGTTTGTATGTATATTCTGTGTATGCAATATATTCTGTAATATATGATCCATGAGTCCTCAGTTGAGCTATTTGAGGAGATGGAGGTGGAAAGGAGGAGGAAGTTATGAAAATGTTGACATTTTAAAGTTATGTTTTTACAGAAATGAAATGGAGTTTCTAATCTTTCCATTGAAAGGTTCATGAAATCATTTTCAAAGAAATGACGTTTCACTGTGTCTTTATTTTCTTTTTTTCCTCATTTTGCCATGTAATACAGTAAAAAAGATGTAGTTCTTTGATGCTCTTTCATTTTTTCATTGCCATCTTTTATTTTCTTGATATTATTTTTGATGGTAAGGGAGGAACAAAAGTGGAGAAAAAGAGCTAGACAAAGTGGTATATTTTTCTGATGCATACAGGAGACCAGAAGAACCCTAAAGTGGAGTTTACAATTTGTGATTTCTTAGGAAAGCTAGAATATTTCAATATAATGCAGCTTTGCCACGGAAGTTTTCATTTTCAGAAAAAAATTCATTTTTCCAAAGAAATTAAAATTAGTTCTAACATTTATGTACAGTGATGCTGTTGCTCTAAAAAAACGTTTGTTGATGGTTGCTATAGAAAACCTTTTGCTAAACAGGTGTATATATATAGTAAGCTTTTAGACAAGTGCTTTCTTCAACATTTTTTTTTCTTTTCCACTCCTGCCTGATCTTGACAAAACAGATTTACAGACGGCCACATCCTAATCTCACTTTAATTAGGGTAAAATCAGAAGTACTTCATGAGCATCCCTGAAAGTATGCTGATCCTAAAGGGGACCAAATAAAAAAAATCGAGCTCCTATGGTGTATTTATTTTACACTTTTATTTCACATAGGGTTTTTGCAATTATTTATTTATGTTTGGCTTAAACATCTCCGTCGTGAAGGTGACACAAAGCCTAGTTTTAAATGTTTTTCTGTAGCAGTCTAGCAAGTGCCCCAAGCATAATTTGGCTCACTGAGCACAAGATCCTTTCACACCCCTCTAGCAAAATCTTCCATCAGAAAGTCATGAGCCCTGAGAGGACTTTGAAAGAATTTATTACATTATTAATAAACTGCCTGATTAAAGGACACAGTTCCCTCTGGCTTTTCCTAAACTGGTTTTGTTCATGGTATTTTAATTCAGGCACATTCTGTAATTAAGACATTTTGATTCCATTTCTATTAACAGTGATAAGGAACAAAATCAAAAAAAAAATGAAATGAAAGTAAAGGAATGCCTGAGGACACAAGCCTCAGAGAGTGCCCAGTATCCTGCAGCTGACTGTGATATTTTCTACATGAAAGGTGCCAGATACTTTTAGTTGCACAACATCTCCTTTAGAGTTAAAGAAAATAAGAATGGAGAAAGACAAAAGTATGGCATCTCAGCCAGGGAGTGCAGTGTGTGTCTGCTGCCTAGCACACTGCCTCAGCTCAACCATGGAGTCTTGGCTGGCACAGCTTGGAGGTGAATACCTTAAAAAAGGACTGCCAGTGTTGGGTTGATGGTTGGACTCAATGATTTTCAAGGTCTTTTCCAACCTAGATGATTCTGTGTGTTTCTCTGCATTATACCAAGATTTGACTGGATTCTGCCTTATTAAAGACAAAAGGTTTCATTGAAAAAAAGAGGCTTTCGTTATGTTTAGCATATGCAGCTGGCAATCCACTTCCAATAAAACGGACGTGAAGACCCAGATGAGCTGAGCTGACCAGAAGGAAGGATCACGGTTTTCCAGCTCCAGCGAGCTGAGCCCGTTTGTGAATCAATCCCAGCAAGCACATCCTGGCAGGGCTGAATTTCACAAACCCACGGCATCTTAGTGTGCTTTGACTGTAGCCTAATAAATGACATCTGTATTAGTAAACTGGGATCAGCCAGGGCATGGGCTCAGATGTTAGCTCAGGATTTTTAGTAAAGCCTCTGACACAGTTTTTGCCAGATTATAGAATCATGGACTAGTTTTGGTTGGAAAAGACCTCTAAGATCACCCAGTCCAACCATTAACCCAGCACTGCCCAGTCCCCACTGCCCCGTGTCCCTCAGCACCACATCTCCACGGCTCTGAAATCCCTCCAGGGATGGGGACTCCACCACTGCCCTGGGCAGCCTGGGCCAGTGCTGGGGAACCCTTTGGGGGAAGGAATTGTTCCTAATATCCACTCTAAACCTCCCCTGACACAACTTGAGGCTGTTTCCTCTCATTCTATCATGTCTTATAGTGATAGAGAGATAGGGAGAAGAGACTGACCCCTGCATTGCTGCAACCTGAGTTCCTAAGTACCTATTACAGACCTGTAACATCATCTTGTAGTGACTGAGATGTGAGGCATTTGCTGCATGGGTGCACTGCAGCTCCTTGCTGACTCAAATCACAGAGAAGTGTTTTCTTTGCAGCAAAACTGCCTGAGGAACTGCAGACAAATCTGACTTGAGGACGTGATTGTGGCTCAGTACCTGCAGCAAGATATGGAATAAACATTGATGTCAAATAGCTGCCTACAGGTGCTGAAATAGGTGAGCCAGCCTGGAAACCTTTGGATTATCTCCAAACAAGAATTGGCAGGTCAAAGATAATATGGGAATGTGGGTCTGGTCAGATGCTACAGGAATGCATTGAGGGAGAAAGCAAGATGTAGGACTGAAAGTGGATGGGAGAGCTGCTTAGTTTGGGGCAAATATCAAAGATGTTGCTTCTGTTTTAATTGATGTCTGATCATGTCCTACTCATTTTGAAGAATGTGTTCTGGATACTTTCAGTAAGGAAGGGCTGTCAAGTTTTTCCTCCCTCGTATTTGTCACCTCCACCCTGGCATATCAGGGCAAACCAACCTTAACCTACAGGAGATGCTACTAACCATGGATTATATAGTTCTGTGCCCTCTTTCTTTCATTTTGTGGAGCTGCTTTGGCTTCAGTGAATAATGTCAACATGAAATTGGTATAATGAAATGGAGGACGTGGCTTTTGAAGCAGTCTGAAATCAGTCATACCAGTAGCTCTCTAGTGCTACCTGGACACCATTGAGGGTTGAAGCTGAATTCAGGTGGCATATTGGCCATGACACAGGGCTGCCTTCATCTTCAAACACGGTGGCTTTCGGGTAGGCTGCAGGCTGGTGAGTTTGTTTTCTTTCAGTCTGACTCACCACTGGCTCAAGAAAAGAGTTATTTTTCTCTCCCTATTGATGAGTGAAATAAGCACTAAAAGAAGACTGTGCGTTGCAGGTCACCTACCCACTCTTCTACTTTACAGATTTTAAAGTGCTTCTTCACACATAGCTCTCTAATTTCCCAGCCTTTCATAAAAGATAGACTCAAACTATCTGTCAGGATCATAAAATGAAGACTGTTGTGTTCCATGTCTGCTCTAAGGGATAAAGCTGGAGCTTGCTTTCACACTGATACCTGACATAAATAACCCAACCCATTGAGATGTAAGCTCCAGTCCACCTTGCCTTCCTAACTTCTGGGATTTTAAAGACATTTGCAGAATTCTTGTCTTTCTCTCTATTTTGAAGCTCTTCTAGATGGATGCATAAAACAGAATCATGTTTTAAATCTTAGGTTTAAGACCTGGTTATTCAGTATTGTTGTCTCTAAGTATTGCTGCAAACTGATGTGATGAGCATGTCTTAAAGCAAGCTCAGAGAATAGTATTCCAGTGCAGAGACACTTCTGGAGAGAAAGCAAATACCTTCTTTCCTAGTCCCCCTCCCCAAGCCCCCTGAATACATGCAGTCAGCTCTTTCTGTATCACCAAGGGGTTTTTTATTCCTTTGCAATATGGCAAGCTGTTTCTCCCTTCTTTAAATTTAGTTTAATCAGCAGTTATGGCACAGTGTGTGGCTTTTCATAATTCTACTGATGTTTCTGCAAATGATTACTTAGCACAGTGCATTATTATTGCTATGGACAATCACTTGCAAACATCTGTCGGAGCTGACATAGGTAGAGCTGAGCCTGCCTTCAGGCGAAAGGATGGGTTAGAGGTCTTTCCCAGTCCTATTGTTATAATACTCTGCTTATTCAGTTGCCTGGTTTTCTCTTTTTCTGTGTATCTTCAGCACTGGATGTCATTATCTGCCCCGAATCATCTTTTTTTTTTTTTTTTGTGATGCCCTAATAATGAGCTTTTGTCATGTACAATGACTACATCTTATTTTTTTTTCCTCCCTTTTTATCATAATATCATCTGCTTGGGATGTTCTGAGGAAAATGCAACAAGCTATGATAAATCACCTTGTCAAGTTACACAGTAATTCAAGCTGTTGCTGAAGTCACTGATAAAATCCAACAGGAGGCTTTGTGGGGAAGAAAGGTGGGGGAAGGAATTCAGTTCTTCAGAGCCCGCATCTCTCTTGTGTCTGTAATGAATCCATGGGTGGGATGAAATGTGGGGGATGTGTCAACCTTACTGTTGTTCCTAATGAATCAAGGAGCTATTTTGAAGAGTTTCTCGGTCTCTCGGGAGCCGTTTCCACGTTGCAACATCAGATATGCATTTTGAACCTCTCTGCCTTTTCAACCTCCACCTGCAGCGTTGTAAAACATATTAACTTCAGTACAGGGTGTGTGTTATCAGGTCGAAGGGTTGGGCAGACCTGGCTGCAAACTTTATAGAACCTTTTGCAGTCTGAGTTTTTATGGGAAGTTGAGGCAAACGCTGGTGGTTTTGGAGGTGTTGTCTCCATATCGGTCATCAGGGACCTCTGAGAGGGGAAAAAAAACTTTGTCCTTTTCTCTTAAAGAAGGCAAGCAGGGGCACAAGCGTTCCCAAGATGTTAAGACCAGTTAGTCAGTAACAG
This sequence comes from Podargus strigoides, assembly GCA_028020825.1. Lineage (NCBI taxonomy): Eukaryota > Metazoa > Chordata > Aves > Caprimulgiformes > Podargidae > Podargus > Podargus strigoides. The sequence goes on from CM051619.1 coordinate 2,726,076, forward strand.
AAGTCTTAGAATTTCCCTTTGTAGTCCTTTCAGCCAAAAAATAAAGATGAGTTTTGGCAGAGCTGGAGCACACTCCTTTCATAGCTGCTACATCTGTGCACAAATAGAGCAACCACAGCCTTTGAGAATGAAGGACTTTGCTTTCAGATGAAAGGAAAAGGACACAGAAAGTCCAAATATGAGGCTGGGACACAGCATGTGTTTCTTTCCTATGAGAGCAGGCATCTTAAACTGAGATCGTCCTCTGAATTGCAGCTCCTCGTGGCAGATGGGTAAGAAAAATTGCCTGGATACTGAGAGATGTACAGAGAAATGAAAAGCTGAACAGATCCATGATTACAGATAAAAGAAATAGCAAAGTTTTAAAATAGTTTCCCCACCCCACTGCCTCTGTAGCAATGTTTCAATAGTTTAATGCATTAGTATTAAAAATAGCACCCAGAAAAGACATCATGCAGAGGAATTTAGATACTGTTAGAAAAACTGTCTGTGCATGAGGAGTGAAAAAGAAGCCTGGTGGAAATGAGTGCATAAAGCACAGCCTGAACCTGTTCTTGTGGATTAAATTGTGCCATGCAATGTTTGCAGGCTCCACACCCATCACTTCTTAGCGTGTCCTTGGCACACGTGGGGCTCACAGTGACTGGCACGAGCCATTTCTGGCCATGGTGTACAAGCTAACACAGGCTAAAACCCATTCCTGCTGTATGGTCTGCACGTGGCAACCCATCTTTAGGGCCTAAGAGAGGTTAATAGGATGGATGTGAGCTGTGTGGTAACACGTAGCCTCTGGGCCACAGAGCAGTCTCAGGTGCATTTTATGAAACACAAGGATTGGTGAGCACAAAGGCTATGATTTCCCTCACAAAAGAGGGTTTCCTGTAATAATGCTTTGCAGAAAAAAAAAAAAAAAACAACTATTAACTGGTTAGATTACCTTTCCACATGGTATTAGCAGGAACAGCGTTTGGTTGGAGTTTGACTGGCTAACAGACATCCTTTGAGCAGTGGAGTAGCAGGAGAAATGCTTGCTATGAAACCCAATTACAAACCCCAGCTTTGCACAGATGCTCTGTTGTGTCACGCCAGATGCCAAAACATCCCTTTGTTCAACAGTTCCACACCGTTTGTTCAGCAGACAGTGACAATTGCCTATCAGATTCCTTCAGCTGGGCTCATATATAAATTCTTGGAATGGCCTGGGATTTCCCTGCGTGGGAGATGATGACCTCTTCTTATCTGGGCAGCCAGCGGTGCTCCTCGTCTGTGTGGCCCTTGGAAGAAAGCTACAGGCAATGCACTCCACTTTTGAAATTCCCAACCAAACCTCACTCTCAAGGGGAATAAAAGATCTCCAGGGCGTGCTGCAAGACTCAGCTGTTTATGTGGGGCTGGTGGGAGACAAATGTCATTGATCAGCGTTGTTTAGAGGAAAGGATGAGGTTTTTTTTCCACTATTTTCCCTAAAAGCAAAGAAATCACATCTGCCTACTGTGATTTCATCTGGCTGAGATTTTAAATCATTGCAGAAAATACTTGCTTTGGACTTCTGGACTGCCCCTTGTGTAGCTGCTCTGTGGTGCACAGTTCAGTTTGTGAGTTCCTTGGGGCAGAGACCCATCAGCCCTCATTATCCTGCCACGAGCCACGCTCACCCTTGCTGCTATATATATATAGATAAAATCATCTTGCATATAAACCAGAGTTGTCATGGTGATTTGAAACTCCCTGCAAGCTTACTGTAATGCAGTTAATCTTATGCACATATCTGCACTTATTTAAAACCAACCAGACGACAAGTCACCTTATATGTAAAGGCATCCAACCTGCCCCTTAGGGAGCAAAAAAATCTGCATAGGCTGTGCAGCTGCCTTTTTGGGGGAGTAATATTTGGAGCATCTAACTGCTTTGGACCTCACCTGGCTGCCAGGTGCTGTCAGCTGTTCCTACAACCGTGCAAGCAGCCTTCCTCATTTATAATTTACCAAATATAAATTGTAGCTTTTTTTGTCGGGGTTTGGGGCTCACGTGGGGGAAGAGATGGTGTTTAGTTCTTAATGGCATCTCAAAGTTCAGCCTGAGAGTGAGAAGCTGTTGTTTTCTCCATGTGTTTTATTCCTTAAATAGTTAATGAAGGGACAACCAGAGGAGGAAAAAAAAACCAACTTGGATTAATTTTGCCATCCCTGTAGAGATGCTCTGTAAGGAGCAGTTCAGCCCCTGTGGAAGTCAGTGGGATGGGATCAGGCCTTGAGAAATCACTGTGAGACAAAAAGGAGGTAGAAGCATTAATATTTGATTTTCAAAGGCTGTAAGTGATGTACCCTTCCTGAAGAGAGTCCTTTCTGTACCCATCATGAAGTGCAAAATAAACAATCCTTTCCACATCTGTATGGGAACTTAGTCTGTAGAGAAAGACAAGATGTTCCTAAGTAATGCTGCACAATACAAAGGAAACTGTACCATAATGAAATGGAATTATGACTTCATCCTACAAGCACCTGTAGTGTAGTCCAGCTCTTTTTTGGTGGCTGTCGTGCCCTATGCATGCTACAAAGCCCCAGGCACCATGGGTGAGTTAAGGTTGCCATTCTGTAGTTGGTTTGTTTTAACATTGTATTAATGAAGGAATTGTGAGGAATTACTTACAACATCCTTGTGCTCCTGTTTACTGGGTTCCCACAAGGCTGCTGGGCTCATATTGCTCTTTCCATGTCCAGTCCATAGATGGATTGGTTTTCTGCCTCCCTCATTAAAGACTGAGAAATACTCCATCCATCTCAAGGCTACGTGGTTTTCCTTGCTGCATTAATCTCTCAGTGGGTGTTTGAACCCACAGCCAGTGGTCCTTAGTGTTGAAGACATTTTATTACCAAAGGTACCAAACTCTCAGTGTGTTTCAGCAATGGGAAGGGCCAGTTTCAATCTGTGACGTTCAGAACAGGGGTTGTGCATTTTTAGTGTGTAGGGGGAGCAAGGGGAAGAAGGCAGGGGCATTTCAGTGGCTTTAAACTGGTAGAGGGGAGATTGAGATGAGATTAGGCAGAAATTGTTGTCTGTGAGGGTGGTGAGACCCTGGCCCAGGGTGCCCAGAGAAGCTGTGGCTGCCCCCTCCCTGGCAGTGTTCCAGGCCAGGTTGGATGGGGCTTGGAGCAACCTGGGCTGGTGGGAGGTGTCCCTGCCCATGGCCGGGGGTTGGGATGAGATGAGCTGTGAGGTCCCTTCCAACCCAAACCATTCTACGATTCAGTGACCCTTATTTATAGCTCCTTCAAGGAATGTGGTTCTAGTGACTGTGCTCAGAATGGTGTTAGCATCAGGCAGGGTTTTGCTTCTTTCTCTCTCTGGTGGCCTGAAGCAGCACTGACAGCTCCTAGAATCATAGAATGCCAGGTTGGAAGGGACTGCAGGCATCATCTGGTCCAACCTTTCTTAGCAAAAGCATGGTCTAGACAAGATGGCCCAGCACCCTGTCCAGCTGAGTCTTAAAAGGTCCCAACGTTAGGGAACGAGGACTTGAAACAGATTTTGGCCCTCTGTTAATAACAAAGGAGAATTAGCAGCACTTCTCTAATTGGAAACTCTTTTTCCAAAGAAAAGTTGCACTGAAAGAAAGACAGTAGCATAAACACTGCATATCCTGCTTCTCCTTGAAAGGATTAAATAAACAGGGAAAAAAAAAACCCCAAGAAGGTTATTTTTTGTCCACTCCTCAGATTCTTTCCCTTTTTTTCTGATTTAGGGACAATTTTCCCCTTTCAAGGAGAAGTGGGGTATGCAGTGCTTATGTTACTGTCTCATCCTTTCCTGGTGGCAGTGGAGAGAAGCTCAGTCCATCTTTGCACTTATTCCTGCCGATGGTTGCTGTAATATCTGGCCACTTTTGCTCTTGAAGGAGCAGCTACAGGGAAAATTAGGAGAAAAGGATTTATTTTGCACTGCAATGAGGCACACAGCATACAAATACCATTCCCCTCTGTGCCACTCCTCCTTTGTAGGATCTGCCTTGCCCAGCTGGACTCCTCTATCCCAGCAGCACTGAGCTTGAGCAATGTCCTGAGATATTCCATGCTGTGAAATGGTTATCTGAGTTCCTCATCATGGTTTTGGCCCAAAGCAATGAGTGCTCTACTCGGAAAGGTCTGGATGTTCAGCTCTTGGCTGGACCAGCTGGCCTCCAGGATCTTTTTATTTACTGGTAGAAATGTGGGCCATTCATTTAAAGCAGTGTGATACAAGGACTGGGCTGTGTTTTCCTCTGTTCCTTTTCAATTCTTTTGATTATATGTTACATTTCTTGGGTTTTTTTGTTTGCCAGCATGCCTTCCTCTCCCTTCATCATCCTCGCCTTTGTTCTTTTGCTTGTTGCTTGCTAACACTTGTTACTATATATACAGTATTTCTGAACTGAAAAGGTTTCATGCAGTACCTTTATTTCTTGACTAGCTAAGTGCTTTCCCCGTTACTTAGTCCTGAGGCTGACAGACACATGCCTCTGGCTTATTAATCTCACAGAGTGAGGTTCATTATGGGGACGTGCTATTAGCAAACAGGAAAGTGCATACTTATAATTGCTGCTCTCTAAAGGTTGCCTTGTTTGTGGATTCAGATTCGTCATCATCTTTGTTCTAGGAAGTGAAAATCTGTTTCTGCTGATAGGGCTGGCCCTTGTTAAACCAAGCAGCAGTCAGCAGTGGCTTTAGGAGAAGACCTACCTGAGATGCTGAGATGAGGTGGTAACAGATTGCAGCACAGGGACCCTGCTTCGATTTGGGGATGAACAACAGCGAAATGCAAGCGGTATTTCCATGTTTTGTGTATTTTAACTCTGGGAATCACAGAATCACAGAATCACAGAATGTTAGGGTTTGGAAGGGACCTCAAAAGATCATCTAGTCCAATCCCCCTGCCAGAGCAGGATCACCTAGATCAGGTCACACAGGAACATGTCCAGGTGGGTTTGAATGTCTCCAGAGAAGGAGACTCCACAACCTCTCTGGGAAGCCAAGGAAGTCAAAGGCAGAACTGCCACGTGAATCCCTCAACCCATCCTCTTGTCATTATAAATTGCTGTGGTCTCTAGCAGAGCCATCCCAGGCTGTTCTGGAATCTATAGATGTGTGAAAGGTTGCAGAAAAAGATTATTTAAGAAACAGTATGCAATGATCTGATAAAAGATGACAACATAATTAATATCCTCAAGGAGGCAGAGTTAAAGCTCTATGAGCCTTGCATTTCTCATTTCCTGACTTTTGAGTGCTTAACTGTGCATATTTAATGTTATATTAAAATAAAGGAGAGGTGCATGTTGTAAGCAAATAGTCCCTTTCCTGCTACTTGAGGATATTGAATTATTTCACAGAAGATGCATTGTTTTGATGATATCTGCATGATGTGACTTGAAGTGACATCTGCTGCGATCCACATTTATAATTCTAATTTATAATATCATATTAGTAAATTGGGCTGTGCATTATTCTATCCAGTATCAGAGTGCATGCTGCTTTTTTGGCAGACATGAGCTAAATATGAGATGGAAAGAGTGTTGTTCTGCTTGGAAGCAAAAAGAGGCCAAGGCTGTTTTACTCCTCTGCAACATGCTGTTCCATAGAGCAACTGGTTAGGAATGGGGAGGCAAACATGGTCTGGGGAAGTGACCTAGAATGTATTAATAACTTTGCTGCTGGGGATGTTGGAGCTCCGTGAATGTAAGACTTATCTGAAACGAGGTAAAGCTGCTTAGAAACAGATTCCCAAACATAAGGGCAGGTAGTGACTTCTTAAAAAGCGGTGGAGAAGGGGCTCAGTGAGGATTATTCCCAGAGATGTCACTGAGACACACTGCAAATGTTTCCTCTTATAACTTCTTAAAAGAAAAAAGTGAATTCACAGCAGGCTCCCTAGGTGGAATGTCACTTGCTCTTTAATCTGCCTTGCTGGCTGTGCTACTGCCTTCCAGCTCCAGCACCTCAGGTGTAAAAGTCACAAGTCTGCACAGCCTTGCAGATGGGAGATCCACATTAAATAATAAAACCCGCAGTCGATGCGCGGCACTTGGCAGAGGTGGAGTACCGAGGTGTTGCTGCAAATAATGGCAAGGCTGTCAGTCTTGGTGGCCATTATCCTGTGCTTGCTGGCAGCCTTGGAAGGTGTGAGTTATTTTCTGTGATGCGGGGAGTGCGGCTGCGTGAGCACCTCTCTGCTTGAACATGGGAGGGTTGGTGGGGACCATGAGCTGTGGTGGCAGCTCTGTTCCCTTTTGAATGGGTAAAACACGCTCTCATCCTTGTGCTCGCAGGGCACCGGGGCTTTGTCCTCACCTCCAGACCTTCTTTGTGCACCAAGCACTCATGAAGACATCTCAGAGAACCAACCCTTTGTTACCAAGCAGGACTGACCAAGAGGCAGAAGTGCCTTGGCTGTAGGCAAAACATAAGTGAGATGATTTTGGGGGAACTTCAGGAGACATAAGGCTACAACGTGTATTGAAATTTGCACAAAGCCACGTACCCATAAGAACATATTTACATCTGCCTCCCAGGACCACTCCTCATAGCAAGTATTCTTATCAGATCAATAAAATATCTGCATAGGTGTGGAGAGGAGACTGGAATGTGCACAAATGGGTTTTGTGGATATTTAAGGCAATTTTCAGAGTCCCAGGCGCTTTCTACCTAAGCGAACCTGCAATAATTGTGTTTATAGATGTAGACCTAAACCAAGCAAGAATCAGATTAGAATCAGGTCTGTTCTGTGGGCAGGGAGTTGCAAATGGCTTTCTAGCATCACATGGCAAATTTTCCTTCGCCCAATCTGTTGTTCTGGAAGGCTGAAAATTGTACAAACTGCATGAAAACACAGAACCAGGTGTTTTGGTTCTGAACAAAGATCCAACCAGCTCTGATGGCATTCATCTAGGCTGGATCCTCACTGGTGTCCGTCAATGTCACACCTTGGTGGCCATTTGCTGGCATTTTGATGGTAACTTTATTGGAGGATGTGGACTTTATTGTAGCTTTCCTGGAGTTCTGGTTCATGTAGCAGGAGGAAAGGTGTACCTTTCCCTCAGCCTAAACATGATAGGGCGTGGAAAAGTCATGGGTCAACCTCCTTTGGTGTGGTCAGAGAAAGCCAGGCAGTAGGCAGGTTTGGAGATAAGGTGACGAGCAGGAGATCATAGAATCATTTAAGTTGGAAAAGACCTTTATGATCATCAATTCCAACCATTTAACCCAGCACTGCCAATTCCACCATTAAACCATGTCCCTCAGCACCACATCTACACATCTTTTAAATCCCTCCAGGAAAGGAGACTCTACCATTGCCCTGGGCAGCCTGTGCCAGTGCTGGGGAACCCTTTCAGTGAAGAAATGTTTCCTAATATCCAGTCTAATCCTCCCCTGGCACAGCTTGAGGCCATCACCCCTCATCCTGTCACTGTTATCTGGGAGAAGAGACCGACCCATGCCTCACTACCTGCTCCTGTCAGGGAGTTGCAGAGAGCAATGAGGTCTCCCCTCAGCCTCCTCTGCTCCAGACTGAACCCCCCAGTTCCCTCAGCTGCTCCCCATCACACTTGTGCTCCAGACCCTTCCCCAGCTCCACTGCCCTGCTCTGGACACACTCCAGCCCCTCAGTGTCCTTCTGGGAGTGAGGGGCCCAAAACTGAACCCCGTATTCAAGGTGTGTCCTATGAGATGAGATCTTCAAGTTAGCCTGGGGGCCTGAGTGCCCAGGCTGCCAACACTTCCTTTCCTAAAGGTATTAGGAGGAAAAGGACAAGCTTCAGGCACTGGAAGATGGTAATGTTTCTATTATCTTCATTCTTTTTTCGTTGAGTCACATATCCTACTCCTTCAGTAGGCGGATCACAACACGTGCTCATGCTTCACCTTGAAGAGGAAGAGCAGCTCACTTGCTTTCTGGCAGAGTTCTCCTCTTAGAGATTTTGATCAGAGTTAAGAAGCAGTAAGGGACCCTTTCTGCATGGATCCCATTGACCCTAGCACTTTTCAGGCACAGTGGAACAGGCTTTGAGGACCTGTTGGTCCTCATGGTTGACCATGGACCTATGGTTGACCAGGTTGAGATGGAGAGCTCTTGCTCAGACCAGGTTCTCAGATGCTCTCTGCACAAGTGTCTCCTATCAAATCCCAGCCATTGAGGGCCTTGCTCTGGTGTCCTACTGCATGTTCTGGGACATGCACAGTCCAGGTTTTCTGCTAAAGATGAGCAACCTCCATAATCTGAGGACCTGGAGCCTGATGCCATTCCTCAGCAGGATTTACAAAACCTCATGGGATAAGGAGAGATTTAGATGCCATAGGGAAGCCTGGCCAGACCAGAGGAGGAGGAATGTTTGCCCTGAACCCTGCTTGGATGTGGCTGTGGCCAGTAGAGGAGAAAGGAAGGCTTTAGGTTTACTTTGCTACCACAAACCTTTAAAGGTTGGTTGAGAGGCTACATTATGTGAAAAGAACCCTACAATCAGAACAAAGTAAAACATTCCACTGTCAGTGTCCTGGTTCCCCAGGCACAGCCCCATGGGCCAGCCATGCAGGCAGCCATGAGCAGCCCTGAGTCAGCTGGGAGATCCACTCAAGGCAGTGACTCACAGGGGTATCCCATACCACTTAAATTAAGTTCATTATAAAAGGAGGGAGTTTACAGAAGGTAGAGTTCTTCTTCCTGGGGTTCTTCTCTCTTGGCCTTCTCCTCCTGCTGCTAAGGACCAGGTTGAGTAGAACCTTGTATGCTTTATGTTGGTGAGTGTATTAGTTTTGTTAGTTCATTCAATCTGTTTCTACTTCTACCCATGGGGCTTCTCCCTTTTTTTCCCTGATTCACCTTCTCAGCTGGGGAGTGATCATCAGGTGGTAGAACATCTGCTGCAGTTCAGCCCCTGGTACAGGCTAAACATAGACAATCAGTAACTTCCTTCCATTAAAATACAATACAAATGAAGTAATAATTTTTTTTACAAAGCTATAGTTATTTTGTGGTCTCTGATAGTATCCTGGATATTGTCTTTACACTCCTGACAAAGAGGGGAGCTGCAGCAGTTGTGAAGACTGATTGCCAGGTATGAAAAATGAGGCCAAAAAGCTGTCACGTGATGTAAACTTTGGAGAAGAAATTCCTGTGGAAGTGAAACATGGAGGCTCTGAGTCAGGACCCTTCAGTACTATCACTGCCTCTACCAGCAGACTGCTACGTAGGATGCCGTGCCTTGTTTTCCCTTCATGCCTAGTGTGTACCAAAGTAAGTTAGTTTTCCACTGACACAATTCCCTGGGCAAGCAGAGCAGAAGGTAAGAGGAGCACCAGCACCAACCTGAGGAAATGGGGAGTGTGTGAACAAGAGAGATGGGGAGAGTTCTGAGCAGGACTGTCCATTACAGCAGCATCTCCTCCTTTGCTCAGCTGATGTTAGCACCTCAGCTTGTTTTGTAGATGTTTATTTTTAAGTGACATGTTGTTTTGTGTGAGGTTTCATTAATCTCCAAGGATACTGAGGCTGAGTTAGGTTTTCTAAGTCGTAAGTTTTAAAAGTGCTTTTGCTAATATACTGTGATGAAGAGAAATAATCTTTCTTTGGGTACATGCAAAGGAACAGTTTATCAAAAGGATACAATTTATTATGTGTCATTCAATCCACATTGACTGCCCAGGGCAGGGGGCAGTCCCCATCCCTGGAGGGATGTCAGATCCATGTAGATGTGGTGCTGAGGGACATGGGGCAGCGGGCACTGGGCAGTGCTGGGTTAATGGTTGGACTGGGTGATCTTAGAGGTCTTTTCCAACCAAGGCTATTCTATGATATTTGCTAGTAAGAGCCCCCACATGAACAGTCAGAAGCCAGTTGAATGTAACCCATTTAGTTTCAGTACAACTGAAGGAATGAGGAAAAAACCCACATGAGCAGATTTTGGAAATTTGACCCAATTAATAGGGCCAAATATGGGAGCCCTTGCTCAGATCTTGACAAACTTTTATTGTAGCAAAATCATTGCTGGGCCAAACCTTATTGGGTCTTATTTCCTAACTGAATCCAATGGAAGTTTGCCTGAAAGCCATTAAGTTCATTATTTGGCACACTGATTTCAGTGACAGCTTTGAATGGATAAGATCTAAGTCTGAATTCAAGATTTAGCCCTTAATCCTTTGTTTGTAAGAATACACACTCTCTAGCACTGTAAACACCACTCTTATAAATGTAAAATGCCATTTTATAAACACAGAAATTCAGAAACACCTTATGTAGTACACAATGATGCTGCAATAGTTCATGAAGTTTATGCTCAAGGAATTGTTGGTATGTTGAAGAGCTGGTGTGTGTATCTGATGTATGAACTTGCTAGTGGCTAAATAAGAAAGACTGAGGCTGCCACGTTAAATTTGCTGGTGTCACAAGGAATAGAGCAAAGCATCCTTGAAGTAATTACAGGTGAGTGGACCGATGTACTCGTACAAATGTAGTTCCATTAAGACATTTTTCCATCACTTTCTCTTATAAATCTGGATGTTTTATTGATGCAGAGCTAAATTGAGTATCTGCCATCACTACGTTCCCTTCTTCCACCCCCAGCTGGCATTTCATGCAGCACATATTGCAGTTTTCTTTTTGAACAGAAGCATTTTCTGCTACTGGAAAGCCGAAAAATGCCATAGGTGACATAGTTTAGCAGCATTTAACACATTAAATAGCTCTCTGAACTGTTGCAGATGGGAAAAAGAGTCCTGTATGCATGTCAAAGCTACAGGAAAACACATTTTCCTTTCAGAAGTGAGCACTGCATTTTCCATGCATGTAGTCTAAAGACAAGAGAAACTTGGGTCTGGGATGGATTCCCTTGGTCATCTAGTCTAGTTCTTTCTTATTCTGGTCAACCATCTCATTGAATCCTCCCCATAACTAAATTGAGTCCCATTTAACAGCTAGTGAGGTTTTTTCCCTGCTGTTCTCATTGGGAGCCTTTTTCCTAACTTCATTTTTCTGAAAGTAAGAGATTTTTATTTATTATTATTTTTTTAAATTCACAGCCTACATTTCTTCATGGCCACTTTAGCCACATGTGTGGTTCAGATTCTCCTACAAACCCTGTCCACATCTGCTGGTTGCTCATTGGCCTTGGACAGAGTACAAAAATGCGTTAGAGGACTAGGATAACATGGTATGGCAATTCTTCTTTGCCAGATGGTACAATTTTTTAGAAGAAAGCTGTCAGTCACTGCCTGTTGGATTAATTCTCCATGCCAACCACGACAAAATTATGGCACAACAAAGCTGATCGTAGACAGTTTGGGAGGTTGAAACCATGGAGGGTTAGAGATGTAATTACGTCGGGGGCTTGAGTGAGCTTTTCATCTGTGTTGCCACTTTGACTAACATGTCCTCTTTTCCAAATACGTGGTAGGGTGCTGTATGCTGTGTTGATAGCCTGGTCACAAGTAAGGCTGCAGATTCCCTCATACACTACAAATATTTGAATGGAGCAATGAGTATGCAACAAGGTGGGGTAAATTGGTCTGGAGTGAAGTATAATGTTCTGCTGCCAAGGAGCAGGGACAGAGTCAGTGTCAGAAGACTGTGGATGTGAGATCCTCAGGTAGGTTCAGCCAAGACAGCTAATTTGATAGCCAGTTTTATCCCAAAGTCTTGGCAAGTCAGCAGCCTGCCACACAGGCTGTGGTTCAGCAGCACCCATTAACAGCTCATAAGACTTATACATATCATGGAGGTAGAAATCACAAGGGCTTAGTTGCAAATATCATTTAATGGCAGAAGATGGATGTAAATACCAGAGCCAAAGTGTCATCAAAATGAAAAATAACTTAAGAGTGCTTACACAAGCTCATGTCATCAGCACAGATAAATTAATGGAATTATCTTTTAAGCTGCTTGATAATGTACAAGTGGAAAAAGCACCACACCAAAAAACCCCACAACAGTGCTAATATGGAATAGATTAAGAGATGCCCAAAAATAGCCTCTGAAATTATGCTGTGTAAAAGTTCTGTAATGTGAATAAACCACGTAGGAAATGCTCTGGACAGTCACACTAGGAGGCTGCTGCAGTGAACCTTGTCATGGGGGTGGAATTATTAACCTACATCTCTCTCCTAGAGATTTCTTGAATGCATCCTTGGATTGCACTCATCTCATTAATAGGTGCATCATGTCAGTGGGGCAAAGCTTGGAGGGCAGAGTCTGGCTTCATCCATATTGAAGTCCTTTATTTTCAGAAACAGGTTGGCCACTTGCAAACTACCTTTGGGGGTGATCCCTGGCCCACACTCTCTGAAGCTAAAGATCTTGTTTTTCACATCTGCATTTGAAGTCTTCCATTTTAATCTATTTGTCAAGATCAGTTGGTTGTTTTCCTGTGGTATTCCAATTCTCTGTATTCATCTCAGAGCTGTTAGCAGTTAGAAGGGGCTGGAACTTGCAGGAGACAGGTGGGGGACTGGGAAAAGGCAGATTTGGTGCCTGTCTTAATACTAAATGGGAAAGGAGGGCCTGACAGTATAGAGATCAACCACTGGAAGTTAATTCCTAGAAATATACTGGCACAAATAATCAAAGCCTTTGCAAGCACCCAGAAGATAACAAGGAGCTAAGTAACAGTGAACATGGACTTGTCAAGAACAAACGACATCTAATTTCCTTCTGTGACAGGATAAAAAGCCTTGTGGACAGAAAAGAAGTGGTAGGTGTTACATATCTTTGTGCAAGAAAGCTTTTGACACTGCCCCTCATGACATTCTTGTAAGCAAGCTAAGGCAACAAGGTCTTACATGAAACTACTGTAAAGTCTGTATGAAATTTGCTGGAAAGCTGTAGTCAGAGAAGTTAACAATAGTTTTGACATTTATTCTGTGTCAAAGTAGAAAGATGCATTAAATGGAGTCGCACAGGGCTCTGGTTTAGGCAAGAGAATTTAACTGTGTGTATTTGGAGTGGCAAACAGCAAGTCTAGGAGGTTATTTTGTAGGAATAGGCTTAGGATGAGTATGGTGAATGAGATCCATCAGTGCCATATTCTTGGACAAACGTGCAATACATCCTAGGATGTGTATTTAGGAGGTTAGCCTACATGCTGTACACAGTAAACCTCCTTTATTCAGCTGTTTTGCCACATGATTCTGGGTGATGTCCTTCAGCAAAAACATAGATGAGGTGGTGGGGGTGTCAAATAGAGCAATGAGAATGGTCAGAGGTGAGAAAAGATCAGGAAAACTGTCAATGATTCTATGATTCTGTGGTGGGACTTGCCTGTGCAAACAGTGTGGTACCATGGTGGCTTTTTGCATATGTGTAATTTCTCAACTCGTTTCTATTGTTGTGTGTCAAAGGAGTGAATGAGCATATAAAACAGGGCTGGTCCTAAGAATGTTCCTTGAGGAACTCTAGTTTCAATCTTCCTTTGGTCTAATCTTGCTCTAATTTAGGGTGCTTTTCTGTCATCTTTCTTCTAGCCAGAGTCTTCGTACTAATTAGCATCTTTTATCAGAAGTAGTTTCCCATCTGGCACCAAATCAAATACTTCAGTATTTGTAGTATTAGAAGTCACAACAGAGCTGTTCAGTCGAATTTTTTTCCAGAAAATTAAGAAAGGGCTATTAACTCTGTCCATTCTTGGGTACTCCCACGAATGCTAATATTGCTTGGAGTGATGCATTTCAGCAGTCTGTCAGATATGTTATGTCTGCTTGTGTATGCTGAATATTTCGGGGCTCAAGGTCTGCCTTCCCTATATTTGATAGTCTGAATTGAGCTGAAATGTCCCAAAGCCATCAGGTTAGTCACCTCTAATAAGGTGGGGGTTTTATTTATTTATTGTGGCCTTTGTAGCTGGACTCTACTAAGTGGAGGACACAGTTTACACGTGTAATATAATGAATTCCTTTGGAAAAATATGGTGAGACAAGTGTTAATTCCAGCATCTCTTCTTTGCACATGGTAAGGCTTGTCAACCTACATAATCCATTTGTTCTATGTTTAATGAGATTTCTTTAACAGAATCAGGATCTTTTAACTTGATTACCTTGTTGCTAGAAGTCATTCCTGGATCCAAAGGAACCCAGTTTCTGACTCTTCTCCCATTTTACTGCACTGGAAGTGCAGCAGCAGTTAAATCTCTCTCTTTCCATCTTACACACAGACACAAATGCACGTCGCCTAACACACCACTTTATAGGATGTGTCTGCTTGGCAACTTGTGAGAGTTTTTCTGGCATGTGGGAGAGACCTGCAGGAGTCAAGTGCAGCATTAATGTAAGTTCCCAGTGGCTTAGAGGGAAGCTCATTACTGACCTGGCTTGTGCGTCTCGTTCATTTACAGTAACACTTTAAATATTTAATCGATCTCTCATTCTTTCCTGTCATGGACCATTTTCCCTCAATTGATTCCTTTTTGGGGGGCAGGGATGGTTGGAATGCATTTATGTTAGCGAAATTCTATAAATTATACTCATTAAGAGGCTAGATGCAACAGGCCAATGTGGAATTAGTCTAAGCTTCGTGTTGTATTTTTTGCCCCGGGTTCTCTAAGTACTTCAGAAGCACTAACTAGATAAAAGTTCTGCTGAAACTTAAAATACCTCCTTAAATTCCCAGGAGCTGCTGCTTAGAAGTTGTTGCTGCAGAGGTAACAGGATTATCCTTTCTGTAATGCACGGCTCACTCAGTTTCAGCCTTTCTGGGCTTTTGGCATGATGAGGGATGGGATGCGTCCTAACTAGAGGGAAGTGGAAGGTTGGCATCAGAATCATCATTTTTTTTCCCAGCAAAAAAGATGTAAGGTCTTCTTGATTGCATTTCCTGAGACTCCTTGGCAGGTCAAACGATGCTGAGGCACTTGTGAGGGCAAGGAGTGTCCTCATATTACACAGTTTAGCTATGAAGCATCTCTTCCATTGGTAGAGATGTTGCAACATCTATTTTACAAGAGGCACAGGCAGAGAAGGGACTGGCCCCAACTTTTTATCTGCAGACTTGTGGGACCACACATTAATTTTTACCATGATGGATTTGACAGTAACTTTTTTTTTTTTTTTGGTGATATTTTTAATAAGCTCTGTAAGCCTTGCTTTGTAACTGTATGAAATAGGCATTAGACAGCATGTGCTTGTAAAGGCAGACTTAGCAGGCACATTTACTTTACACGGCTCCTGAATGCGCTCGAGGGAATAATGAAAACAATATCACACCTTTGGGGTTGTACAGAGGTCCTGGAGTACAGTTTGGCCTTGTTCTTGATGAGCACGATATCACTCTATAAACTCTATAATAAAGAAAGAACCGTGGGGTATTTGCCTTTCACCACGCCAGGCTCAGAGAAGATAATAAGAAACCTTTAGTAGCTGAAAGCAAACACTTTTAATAGGCTTTCAGCAGATGTGCTTCAAGACAGGATAACAAAACAGATATTCAGAGCTGCTTCTGGGCCCAGCAAGTTCTTTGCCACTCCTGGTGAATGTGGAAATGTGTTGTTTTCAAATGGAATTAATTCCCTTGCACACTTCCTCAGTTGCCATTGACTTTAATTGTGTTGATCAGTCAGGAAGTGCTTGGGTATTTCAGATACACTTTTAAAGTATTTCCATGTCATATGGTTTTGCGTTGTCGATCTTAAATTTAAGTGTCCTCAGTGAGCTGAAATAACAAATAAAGAACCAGAAACAACCCCAAACCTTTCCCGTTCACTGCTAATTTAGCATGAAGTGCTATCCCACAAGTGTCCCAAGTGTTTTTCTTCAAGTCACAGTGACACAGCTCAGAAGAAAGAGTGAGCCAGGTTCACACTCTGTGGGAACAGGGTATTTTCATGTGTAGGAATATTTGCTTTTCAACACCATACTTTGTAATACTGTCCATTATTACCCAGCTAAAACGCTCAGCCTTTGAACTCAGAAGCTAGCATCTCCTAACTACAAGGACCAGTGCCTGTCTGACTCCACTTATGCTATTACTATTTAAGCAAGCATTTGAAGTAGCAGGCTCTGAATACAGTTAAATTGCAAAGACAAATACTGCTGTTGTCGTTATTGGTGGTTTATGTCCTTGATACAAGTGCTGTATCTCAAGGAGAGAAGTATTCACGCAATCGTCCACTGCTGACTTTTGTGGCACCCTTCGTTTCAGTTTTGTTTGGTAAGTGGTGGAGTCTTTGAATGAAGAAGCAACATTTCAATTACTCCTCTCTTCTTTTCCTGGAAACTGTTGAGGGATAAGAGCTGTGATTGTAATTGAAAATATCCCTACAAAGCCTCAAAATTATTCTAACTGAAATTAAAATCTTATTCTTTAACTACTATTAGGTTTCACCTTGAAAAATCATGCCTGACTTTAAAAAGAAGAGAGTTTCATGGCTAATAATCTTCCAGAATTTAGCAAGTTTTGACCATTCCTTTTCTTATATGGTCACAAAGAAATACCCAGGGAAGTCTCAGTCTTCTAATTGCAAATTCAATTTGCTTTGACTCAGAGTCACCATCAGAAATGTTGGCACCTGAGCCACCTAACCCAGGAGGAGAGAAATTATGGGGTCTTGTGTAGTCAGTGGAGCAGTATAGGCACCTCTGGATGGCAAGGCAAATTTTAGGAGGACTGAACTGCTCTTTGGAGGTGGGTATCATAGAATAGCCTTGCTTGGAAGAGACCTCTAAGTTCATTGAGTCCAAATATGTGTTGGTGTTGACTGTGGAGTGGACCATTCTCCTGAGTTCAGGTCTTGCAGGAGGTCCTGAGCATGTGGCTGCTGCTGCATCTCCTGTCGAGGAGTTAGATGGAGCCATCCCCCTCCCAGCCACCTTTTACTGACTGCTCAGAGAGACATGGAAAGAAATGCTTCTGCATTAGCAGAAGTTGACTGCTAAACTAGTGAATGGGTGAACGAGAAGTCACTTCCAAGCTCAGTCTTGCAGGTGGAGCTGGGTGCTCCCCATTTTAGGGATGTCTGACAGTTCCCCTCAGAAATCTTGTCCTCAGTTCATTGATGCTTTAGCAAACGTTAATTTGGGGGGTTGGGGGCGTGTGGTGAAATTCTCCATGCCAGATTTCTGCCTCCTCAGATTGATATTTTTAAAGATCCAGCCAAAATGGTTCAGAGAAGGAAGCTGGAGAAAAACATCTTGTTTTCAACATTAAAACATTTCTCCCAGCCTGTCTGTGAGGAGCCCTGGTACCTCCCTGCTGCAGAGCAGAGATTTGAAATTCAGTAAGGGGGCATCTTTTGTCCATGTTCCGCTTTATTTTTGCATCTCCCAGTGGAAATTTCCCCAACCTGTCTGAATTTTCAGCCTTTTTTTTTTTTTTTTTTTTTTCAGTGGCTCCCAGTGCAATGAGGAGGGACAAGCTGCCTGGCAAGAAGGCAAAAATGAAAGAAATTGAAGTTTTAAGGGGGGAAAGTAAGGAGAAGGTTGAGGCAGAGAGAGGGGAACAAGAGAGCTAATGGGATTATAAATTGCTTAGGGCTACTTGGACGCATCAATGAGGGAACTGGGACCAGCAGCCTGGCAGGAGGAAGCTCCCAGTACCTGGCTTTGTAGCCTGCAGAGGTTGGAGAGGGTCTGGCAGAGGAAACTGGGATGAGGAAAGGTTCAGAGGAAAATCAAAACCACCTGATGATGTGGGGGAGAGGCTTTACCCAACCACAATTCCCATCGCTTAGCCCAAGTACCATTTGTACCAACACAAGCCAGCACAGAGCCTATTGAAAAGCTGACCCATGGGCTACAATATATACACCTACAGCCTTCTTCCTTTTCCCTGTTTCATCTTTAAGGCCCTACTCGTGGCACACGACCCTGCACCTCCTTATTTC
Organism: Podargus strigoides; assembly: GCA_028020825.1. NCBI lineage: Eukaryota > Metazoa > Chordata > Aves > Caprimulgiformes > Podargidae > Podargus > Podargus strigoides. Next base: position 2,743,903 of record CM051619.1, read on the forward strand.
CCAGTGAGCATCCCCCCCTCTTTTTTTTTTTTCAGTGTAAGGTATTAGAAAGGAACAAGATACACAGGCTTTCAGAGAAGAAAAAGAAAGGAAATCAAGCTGCTTTCATGTAGTCTTTGTAATTATTTTCCCCCTGTTGTTCAGAATTCAAGTTTAAAAAAAAAAAAAAAAGGGAAAAAAAAAAAAAAAAGAGGACTCTAACATTTACTGGCAGTAATCATTTCACCATCTGCTCAGGCGTGCTGCTTCCAGAACACACGTTCTCAGCTGCTGAGCAGTCAGCTCTCTGCTCCCCTTCCTTTCAGAGACAGGGATGCCAGCAGTTCCTAAACTGTAACAGCATGAACAAGGCTTTTTTTTTTTTTTTTTTTTTTTCCTTTTTTTCCCCCTTTTTTTTTTTCTTTCAGTCGCTGGAATTTTTTTGAAAAGGCAGGAGTCTTAGGACTCTTCACCAGATTGTTTCCAAGACTGAGCTGTTCTCCAGCTTGACAGTTCTTCATCTGAGTGTGTGCACGTGGTAAAAATGTGGGGAATATTAATATTTTAATATTCCAGGGTGCTCCAAGTGGATTTGCTTTGTAGTAGAGCTCCACTGGTGCCTGGGCTGCTCTCAGGGCTGGATTTGTAGGATCACAGAAGAGTCTTGGTTGGAAGAGACCTCTAAGATCACCCAGTCCAACCATTAACCCAGCACTGCCAAGTCACCACTGCCCCATGTCCCTCAGCTCCACATCTACAGCTTTAGCTGTACAAAGGGCAAAGCTTTCCTGATGGGATGCTCTCATACCTGGGCACAGACACTTTTGATTTCTTCTCTTATGAACCATAATGCTGAACTCAGCACCACTTTTTGTAATGGCTTCTCCCTGTTCTGTTCTACATGGTATAACTAAACCAGCACTGAGTTGTTCACCATCCCAGTCTCCTCTCTGACAGCCCAAACCCCAGAGTGAATCACAGCATATAAAGCAGGAGGTAGGTGTTCCTTGCTATCAGATGAGCTTTGTGTACTAAAAAGAGCTAGGACAGCCAGAGTGACCCGCTCTGTGTGCTCTTGCATCACTGCCCTTCAGCTAGTGCTGAGCAGAAGCACTTAAGTAAATATATGACTAATTTAGAGGGCAGAGGGTAACGTTAATTAGCTCATCCTGTCCTTGAATGTTTCTGTGTCACTGACTCCCTAATCTACAGCTCTTGCATTTTCTGTTGTTGTTTCTCATGGCAATAATAACCCGCAATCTCAGTTTGTACATTTAAATTTGAAATGCAAAAACATCCATCAGTGAACAATTCTATTCAGTTCTCCCACTGTATAGCCAACGCTTCACAAAGAAATGAGCCAGAGTGAATTCAGAGCCCATTAGGCATGTCCCAAGAGGCATGAATCTATATGCTTACAGATGTGCTTACAGATATAAATCTGCATTAAGAAAAAAAAATTCCTGCTTGACCGAAGGTATTTGCTCTATACCACACAATTTAAAGTGCAGCTTTGCACTGAGAAGTGACTCTCTGGGATGGCTTTGTGTGATTTTATGTGTGTTTCATTGCATCAAGATCAAATTTACTCCTCTACAAGCAGAAGCAATGCTATTTCTCTGTCAGCTTCACATTCTTGCTCTGTGTTTCCATTACCCAAGCTGGATGGGTGTTTTCCCATCCAGAAATCAGTTTGGATTGTTGGGGGTTTTTTTGTTCAACATTTGATCCAGCTGAACTGTAATGCAAACCACAGAGGCTGGAACCTCAAAACCCCTTTGGGAATATCCCTTGTTTCTCAAGACAGCGTGTGTGTTTGTGCATTAGCCTCTGTATTTTCACCTTTGAGCAGGCTGTGTCCAGTTCTTTGCTGCCATTTAAGAAAATATCAATCTCTGAGATTGGATGAGTTGGACATGCTATTTATAAAAAGGTTACGTGGGTCAAATATTTTATCATCCTCATAGCACAAGATAGTGACACAGGGCAAACAGAAGATGGACAGGTAGGAAAAAGGGGTTGGGAAGACAAGAAATGGAGGCTAAAAAACATGAGGAAGCAAGGAAAATAGGAAAAAAAGAGATATTTGTGCCTGAAGGAGCTCCTAAATATCAGTGCCTATTGCAAATGTACCCTGTGCAAGGGAAATCCATCCACTGACCTCCTATTGCTCTTACCTAGATGTAGACTGGAGCTCCTCATAGTGCTATTATACCTCCCCCAATGATTATGAGATGTAGTGCTGTGTGGTAAAGAGGAACAGGAAGATCTCTTGCAGGCTTGCTGATTTTTAAGACCAAAAGTCCTTTAGCACCCTGGGATGGGCAGGTGTTGGCCTCTTTCATAGGTGAGTGGCTGTGCAAGACAAGCTTGGCTGTAGGGCAGCTATATTCACTAGCTGAAGAAAATGAAACAGAAGCATTCTGTGCTTGGAAGATGGGGAGAGGACAAACTGAGTGACCTTATTCCTTCAATGGAAACACAGACACCATAAACATGGATTAAGGGCAGCAAATTTGAGACCATCCGTGGTGTCAGGCATGGTGGGAGAGGCCACGATGAATTGTGATATTGGATATATGAGTTGGAAGAGTATGGGAAATCCTTTAATGTGTCTCTCCTGGCCACTTCGAGTTGCCTAGATGGTGGGGCCCCCATTGCTTCCCCTGGAGAATTGACAGCCTGGCAGGGCTGGCATCTGTTGGTGCCTTGATCACAGCGAGCGCTTGGACCGAGCCCCTTCATTTCCTTCTCGTCAAACCCCCAAAGGACCCACGCTGAGATGGACATGAAGAGGCAGCAAAAGGGAAGCAGTTGTTCTCTGAAGGAAGGAGTAGAGGGGTGATGCTCTGATTCCTTGGAGCAACATGTCCTGCTGCAGCCTGCCATGCCAAGAGAGGCACAGAGCCATGCACGACATCTCCAAATGCTCTGTTAGCTTTGCCCATGTTCTGGCTTCAAAAAAAAATAAAAAGCAGGGGAGATGTTTTTTTGGGGGGTGGCAGTGGGAGCCCCATTATTTCTTTTTACTTGCTGCAATAACCTAAATGAACAGTTTTGAGATTTCCTAATGCTAGCCACTTCCTAATTAGGACAAGCTTAAAAAGGACCACTTGGCATCCTTGTTGGTGAGAGCCATGTGCTACCTGCAGCAGGCCAACTCCAAAATGAAACTGATTTTTCTCTTACCTACATTCTGCATTCAAGCAGCTGCTCCTAACAGGTGCTTGCTCTCTTCCTAGCAGATGGCGACAAAAAAATGGGTTTGTTGGCAGGTTTTGCCACAAAGCAGCCTTCTTATCACACATATTGATGTGTATACAAACATGCACGCACGCTATCAGGCTTTCAGTTGAAAAAGTAATTCTCCTGATAGAAGGTCGGTCACGTGGGGTCTTAGTGAGAATGGTGTGTACTTCTCTCTTTTGTATCCTGGGTCTAAAGGCAGCTGTGGCTTAGCTGCTGCATCAAAACCCTGGCTAACATATCCCCATTAGTTCAACTCTTCTGCTGCATCTAAAGGACCAGGTGGTAGAAGGAATATGTAACGTCAGCCTGCATACCTCCATATTTATCAGTGCAGCTTAAATAGCTTAAATGGCTTAAATAACAATGAGCTACAAAGCCAGCAGGTGTTAGATGGGGGACTACCCTGATATTTGTTTAGGGTAATGCAATAGAAATGGAGGAAACAAATGATCTCTCTCCTTAAATTCAGCAACGGACTGAAAATACGCAGTGGAGGAAAGACATAGCAATGCATTTCAACAAAGAAATCTAACTGCAGCATTTTATCACTGGGAAACACACCCAGGGCTCTGAGTGCTGGAATGTGTTCAAAGCTGCCTTGGGGAAGTACACGTGGGGATCGTGTGTTCTGTGTTCTTCACTGGAAGAGAGACAGCTGTCAAACAAATCCTTATACCCCGTTTTGTTCTTGGCCTCTTAACTCTGATTCCCCTTCCCAGATTTTGCCTGGTGAGGGCTGTAAATTCGACAAAATGGTGCAAAACAACGCCAGATTCAGAGGGCTGCAGCATCGCCCCAAAGACCTTTCCTACTCCTCTCTCTCGTCGTGCAAGTAGCACCAGGAAGACCCCATGCTCGCTCTGTTTTGCTGTTCATTTCAAACAGACAGCCTGAGCCAAGACAACCAGATGAGGGTGACATCTGGCTGTCGAACCTCTGCCAAGTCACTGCTGTTCTCTCGCTGGCAGGAAGATGATGTGCTGCAAATGCCAGGTTCTCGCTGAAATGTAAAGTGCATTCCTTGCATTTTCTTTGCTTCCTCTCCAGCCACAATCAGTTCAGTGTTTTGTTTTACTAATGGCCAAATTCAAATCTCTTTTCGAGCTGCATTAATCCATTTCATCGATGCTAGGAGGCTTAGATAATGAATGGAATTTGACCCTGAAGTCCAAGATGGTCTCGTATTTTCTAAGCTTACTGACAAATTAACTTGTTGACTGTGAATCTCATTCAAACATCCGAGCCCTTCCTGTGGGGTTTGTTTGTGGGGAGGGTTGCTAATCACATATATGAGAGCAGCTTGTATCTAAACTCTTCCAGGAAGGAGCAGGTAGAGCTTGGGGCAGATGGATAAGCTAAAAAGCTGTGGAGGTCTTCTTCATTACCATTCTTCTGTAAGTCTGAGGTGCACATCTTTAATAAGAAATCACTGTGGCTTGTGGAACAAAGCACTGTAGCTTGATGAAATAAACTGGCAGATGAAGTTGCTAGGCCACTTTCCATCATATTTGAGAGGTCATGGCAGTCTGGTGAAGTGCCCACTGACTGGAAAAGGGGAAACATGGCCCCATTTTCAAAAAGGGAAAAAAGGAAGACCCGGGCAACTACAGGCCAGTCAGTCTCACCTCTGTGCCTGGCAAGATCATGGAGCAGACCCTCCTGAAGGCTCTGCTATGGCACATGGAAAATGTGGAGGTGATTGGTAGCAACCAACATGGCTTCACCAAGGGAAAATCCTGCCTGAAAAATATAGTGGCCTTCTGTGGTGGTGTAACGGCATCAATAGACAAGGGAAGAGCAACTGGTGTCATCTACCTGGACCTGTGCAAGGCCTTTGACACTGTCCTGCATGACATCCTGGTCTCCAAGTTGGAAAGACATGGATTTGATGGATGGACCACCCAGTGGATAAAGAACTGGCTTGAAGGTTGCACTCAAAGAGCTGTGGTCAATGGCTCAATGTCCAGATGGAGACTGGTGACAAGTGGTGTTCCTCACGGATCAGTTCTGGGACCGGTGCTATTTAACGTCTTTGTTGGCCACATGGACAGTGGCGTCGAGTGCACCCTCAGCAAGGTTGAAGATGATACCAAGCTGTGTGGCGTGGTTGACACGCTGGAGGGAAGGGATGGCATCCAGAGGGACCTGGACAGGCTGGAGAGGTGGGCCCATGCCAACCTCATGAAGTTCAAAAAGGCCAAGTGTAAGGTCCTGCACCTGAGTCAAGGCAATCCCAAGCACAGATACAGGCTGGGCAGTGAGTTGATTGAGAACAGCCCTGGGGAGAAGGACTTGGGCATGTTGGTGGATGATAAGATCAGTATGAACCAACTGTGTGCACTTGCAGCCCAGAAAGCCAACTGTGTCCTGGGATGCATCAAGAGATGTGTGACCAGCAGGTCAAGGAAGGTGATTCTGCCCCTCTGCTCTGCCCTCATGGGACCCCACCTGGAATCCTGTGTCCAGCTCTGGAGCCCCCAGCACAAGAAAGATCTGGATTTGTTGGAGTGAGTCCAGAGGAGGGCTGCCAAGATGGGCAGAGGGCTGGAACACCTCTGACTGAGAGAGTTAGTCTTGTTCAGCCTGGAAAAGAGAAGGCTCCAGGGAGACCTCATAGCGGCCTTCCAGTACCTAAAGGGGGCTACAAGAAAGCTGGGGAGGGACTTTTTACAAGGGCCTGTAATGATAGGTTGAGGGGTAATTGGTGGCAGCTGAGAGAAGGTAGATTTAGACTAGGTATAAGGAAGAAGTTCTTTACCCTGAGGGTGGTGAGACACTGGCCCAGGTTGCCCAAGGAAGTTGTGGATGCTCCATCCCTGGCAGTGTTCCAGGCCAGGTTGGATGGGGCTTGGAGCAGCCTGGGCTGGTGGGAGGTGTCCCTGTCATGGCAGGGGGTAGGAACAAGATGAGCTTTGAGGTCCCTTCCAACCCAAACCATTCCATGATTCTATGATTGTATGAAATCTGTTGCTAATCAAAAGTACGTGGAGTTAAAAGGTATCTCCCTATCCCCCCCGTAATGCATCACTCTCCATTGTGCTCATAAGCAGTTTGATCACGGCTACGCAGAGTAAGCTCAGTCAGGGATGGTGTATGAAGGACCTGAAGCTGTAGGATTTGCCCTGTTTCCTTAGGAAGGTTTTTTGTTTTCACCCCTCCCCACGTGCTGCTGTACTCTCAGCATTTTTGGCACCTGCCAGAGAGCATGAAAGAAATAACTATGCTGGTTTTGCAGCTGATGTTCTGGCCAAATGCATTTTTTTTCCCATCTTCTGGTAAAATAGTTTTGCTGCAGGCACAAGTAACCAGTTTTCAGAACTATAGAAGGAAAATAATTGTGTTAAATAAATACGCAGAGCTTGGGCTGTGGATGTGAACTTGCTTTGCAAAGGGTGCAGGTCATGTTTCTACTTTTCTAGTTAGCATTCAAAGTATGACTTCTTTGCCACGTATTTGCAGATTTCAGGAGTATCCTTGTGCTTTCAGTCTGTGGGCTTGGAGGCAGAAGCCATCTGCTTTCGAGGGCACTCACACAACAAGTGGATATTAATGCTTGAAGAATAACTCAACTCTTTGTAGATTGCCTTTGGTGAACTGGCTTGCTATGACAACAAAGTCTGATTTCCACAGTCCATATCAAAACCTTCACCAAAGAGTCTGTAGATATGGGTAAGGGTTAGAGAAATTGGATTAATTGTGTTTTATTTGGTCATGTGCAACTGTGCTAGTAACTCACCAGCAGTTTAATCTGCCTATGTAGCTTTTGTGAAGTTGATTTCAGAGGAACTTGTGTTTAGATATGGCCCTAGCAGGGTGATGCTGTGAGTGACACTGGGTTTAGTAGATCACCAGCTTCTGTTTGACCCCAGCTGTGCCCATTTCCCTTTAGTGCTTTATCAGTTTTGGGACATGGGCTGACTCCTTGGAGTTTAATTCTGTTGCCTGATGTGTCACAGTGACATTCGTGATATCCTGGAGAAGCATCTCCTGGCCTTTTTATGCCACTCCAGCGGGGTGAAGGTTCCCATCAGTCTTTTATCAGACCTGCCAACCTCCTGAGCATGTCTCTGGTACCCTGCACTGCCTTGTGTACACAGAGATCACCACAACAGAAATCAAGTGTACAGCTGCCAGCATTGCCCTGCCTTCCTCTCTGAGATCAGTTGGTTTCAGCATTGGTTTTCAGCAAACCAATCTGTATAGAATTAAAGGAAAATTTGATCAATAATTTGTCAAATATGGAGGATCTTTGCACTGAAAGGTACGTACAGATGCTTGTAACTAGCTTGAAGCACGTCTGATGCTATGCAACTGCTCAATGTGAAATATCATTCTGAGTATCTAACTGAATCCATGGCTTATGTAGCTGTAGATTCTATCCTTTACAACGGCATCATAATACATCCTTCTATAAAATTATCAGTTAACTCATGGAAATGTCATGGCAGTATGGTTTATTCATGTCTACACACACAAAAAAATAATAACAAAAATGCTTGATATTATCCTAGTGCTTGAGAGCAAAACTTTTTCTCCAGGAAGGATAACAAAGAGCTAATTCAGGTTTCCAAAAGCACGTGTGCTATTATCGTCAGTAAGAGGCTTAACCAACCTGAAAGCAAATGCTAAACGATCCAGATCTTAGTCTTATTAAGTTTATGTGTTTTCTACCACTTAAAAGCCTATCAAAAACCTAAACATCTGGTTAAATGAGATTTTCTGGAAGGCAAGCTTTAAAGTTTACCTCCTTCTCTTTTTAAACAAGGAGGCGCTGCCTCTATTTACATGCCATTTCTGGAGCTCAAACGGAGCGAGTACATCACTGCTGCAGTTTTTCATGGAACATCCTTTGTTTATTCACACTGTGCCACTTTTAAACTTCAGATGTAAACAACAAAGGCTTCTTTGTATTTCACACTATCTCATACTCACTACCTTCTGAAGTCCAAAGCCAAAACACTGTGGAATTTTACCCTCCTCACACTTTCTTCTGCTTGTCGGATGCGTTCTTCCAGCCTTTTCTATTTATAGTAACTGGAAAGCTACTTATCTGCTGATTAAAACATGCTCTGTTCATTTTCTCTTGACTTTTCAGTCCTTGGTACGGGTAAAAATTGTATTCCCTAGTAACCATTTCAAATACAATTTCAGTAGTAATTTGGCGTATATTCAATAACAGAAACAATTTGTCATCCTGAAGGATCCAAATTGCTTCAAAGTGGTCAACCTGTCTGTGATGCCCCCTCCCTGGCAGTGTTCCAGGCCAGGTTAGACAGGGCTTTGAGCAACCTGGGCTGGTGGGAGATGTCCCTTCCCATGGCCAGGGGGTTGGAACTGGATGATCTTTAAGGTCCCTTCATGATCATGATTCTGTGATCTGTTACACAGAAGGAAAATCCAGAAAATATTCCACTGAACTCAGTTGGTCAGACAGAAAGGTCAGAAAGACCCAGACTGCAAATGCAGCAGCTGTCTGACAACTCACATTTTAGCATGGAAGAGTATGGCTTCCATGATTCTGTTTGGGTAGAACATAAATGAGCATGTTATGTATAGCATAACAAATAATTTTGCTTTAAATTGTTAGGAGTGTTATGTCCACCTTAGATCCCTCTGAGAACAGGCTTTCCTTATATAAGAAACCAGCAATACAGACAGAAAACACTTTAATGGTGACAGCAGTTAGTTTAGCAGGTGTGTCTAGTGGTAGGCATTCAAGGTGAGTCGTTCTCTTTTCTAGGATGTCCTCCTGTGGCTGTTTGGAAGCTTGTTTGAACAAGGAGTATCACCAGAACCCCTTTGACCTCAGTATGGCCAGAGTTTCCCTTGCAGTCTCAGCTGACCTAGGAGCTGTGACACATATTCTATGATAACTTTCTTCATATTTGTCTTAACTGTGGCAACTGGAACCTGCAACTTTGGTCAGGCTCCTTGTTGTTCCAAGTGGTGCACATATGGCCATTGTAAGAATCAGTGCGTGCCCTGCAGAGCTGGAATGAAAAAGGATGAGTAACATTAGTGCCATTTTAAGGAATGAGAAACTGAAGCAGAAAGACAGATTGGGAGTGCTTGTTTTGCTGAAAGTCACCAGGACAATTGGAGGTGAGCTGGGTGATAGTCCTGCTGCTCCAGAAAGTAGGCACAGGGCTTTCACCACATCTATCTTCTAAAGAGGGTGGACAGCACAATGCAAATAATCTCCAGATTTTTGGGGGAATGAGATGGTTTAGCATACACACTAATGGTCATGAGAGGCTTGAACAGAAAAACAGACCTTGTTATTTGAGGCAAAATAAGTGGCAGAGATGACAGGTTGCCCAAAAATTTCCATTACAAGGATTACATTTTGGGTGTTCCAGTATATCAGTTTTTATGATTTCAGAAGTAAATATTCATTCTTGGTCTCTCTCTGAAAGTTTTTCCCTCCAACCACAACAGAAGTAATTTCTGGATTTTTCAGGATCAGTTTAGGAAAAGATAAATTGTTTATTCCTCTTAAAAATTCATATGTTTTCCTGAGAAACTGTCACGCTTATATATTGTGGGAGGAATACTTGATATAAATCCAGTGTTGACTCCAGTGAGAAAAGTAAAAGAATGGCAATGTACCAGTGGAGCTGAAATGAGCCCTCTATGTTAAGTATGTGAAATCAACATTTTTACTTCCACGTTGCAGCTCCCCTGAATGAAAAATAATTGGATTGACTTCCATTTATTGCAAAGGATACATCCACAAGGGTTGTTCGGAGATAACTGAGCTAATGGAAGTGGTAAAGTCTTGTCAGCACAGTATTTATATGGGGAGTGTTTTCCTCACAGGCAGCATGGATTTACCTGATCTTACCATTACACTGCCTTTGGACCTGAGTTATCTTCTCAGAGTCATTCAGGGCTGCAGCATGTTGAGGTATCAGTTGTGGTCTGCAATGGCTTGGGAGATTCTGCACTGAGCTTCACTGCTCAGTATGTGGGTTGGTATCACAGAATCACAGGATGTTAGGGGTTGGAAGGGACCTCAAAAGCTCATCTAGTCCAATCCCCCTGCCAGAGCAGGAACACCTAGGTCAGGTCACACAGGAACATGTCCAGGTGGGTTTTGAATGTCTCCAGAGAAGGAGACTCCACAGCCTCTCTGGGCAGTTCCAGTGCTCTGTCACCCTCACTGGGAAGAAGTTCTTCCTCACATTTATGTGGAACCTCCTATGTTCCAGCTTGCACCCATTGCCCCTTGTCCTATCATTGGATGTCACTGAGAAGAGCCTGGCTCCATCCTCATGGCACTCACCCTTTACATATTTATAAACATTAATGAGGTCACCCCTCAGTCTCCTCTTCTCCAAGCTAAAGAGACCCAGCTCCCTCAGCCTTTCCTCATAAGGGAGATGTTCCACTCCCTTATTGGTGGCTCCATCTCAGTTTGGACCTGGACATTTTTCATTTCAGGAATAGGAGAGTAATGGATGAGTGGTTAATGAGGAAGAGCCTGCTGTCTCAAACCACGGAATAGATTTTAGATTTAGATCACTGAAAGTTAGAACAGGGCATATCTTTTCTTAGGCATCATAAATTATCTATGCAGGACATACAGTAAAAGGCTGTTTGGCTGCATTAAAATTGGCTAGACAAACAGAATTTCCATCTCTCTCAATGGCTCCTTCAACACCTAATTAGTTCCCAGATGCTAGTTGGGCAAGATGTCTTTTATCTTTGCTAATGTTATCTTCCTATACCTCCTAAATGCCCCCTGGTGCCATTCTTCACTTTCATCTTTCTTCCCTCAAGAGAAGGCAGGATGGGTGTTCAGGAAGCTCTATTCTGAAGGTCAAGCTTGTAAAGACTGTGGGTCAAGTTGATCCTGTTATACCAGTCAGCATCTGAAGCAAAAACTTTGAATCCAGAATTAGATTGATATGGTGGAGAGCAGGATATGAGTTTCTTTCTGTGCACGTTCATAGGATCAGTATCTAACGGGAAAAAATAGAATTGCAGATTTTATTTCACTGTCAGTTCTATTTAATACAATTTCAGATAAATTCAATGTTCATCTTTTCCCATTGCTAGAAGGTGCAAAGGAGTCTGTCTGTCTAAATCTACCATTTCAGCTGGCATAACTGGTTATTGTGGGCAATAAGGATGTACACTCAGATGTAAAATAGTAGGAAATATCAGATGAAGTGCATTTCTGATCCTTCCTAGACCCTCTGAGCATAACCACTTGGGGCCTCAGATATGTTAATAGCCAGGCTGTTGGCCAACTGTGATTTACCTTGGCAGGTCTGATTTATATCCAAGCCCAGCAATTCTTTCTTCTCTGGCAGGAATGAGTGACCAAAACAGCCTCCTTCAAGCTAAGTATTTAAAAGAAAAACAGTTCAGAGAAAGCAGATCTTCAAACCAGTGGAACAGACTGTATATATATATACATGCAGCTTTTCCCTAAGGCTTGTGAAGCTGTGTCTCTAGCTCAGTTCAGTTTACTCAATTCAGATGATGTGTGCTCTGTTGTGTGGGAGGGTTTTGTCAACAGGCAAGAACTCTGACAAAGTTTTGCAGTCTTATAGATGAGAATCCAGATTCTTCAGCTTAGACTTTGCACCACCATCTTTTAAGTTTCTCATGTATTTCCTTCTTATCTGCATTTTCCCTGCACTGCACTGGAAGAATACAGTCACATGAAGAATTCCAGCAGGCCCATGTAACAACATTTCTCCTCTTTGCCCAGGTTATGTGTAGTCCCTCTAGGACATTTATGTCTTCAGTTTTATAATGTAGTCACATAGCAGCTTGTTTTCTATCAGAGCAAAGACCAAAGCTGTAAAGTCAATGGGTTCTACCATTTCTGCTCTTAGATCCATATACTCACACTATGAAGGATACAGAATTTATGTCAACGTAATTCCATCATTCCTGGTTTGTGAGAGCCATGCTGCAAAATGAGTTCTGAGGCTTCCCTGCAAGGACATTAATAACACTTAGAAATTATATAGCTCTCCAAAACCCTGTGCAAGCATTAGCTAATTATGGAGTGCTCCAAAGCCCTTTGCAAAACATTAGCTAATCAATTCTTGCAGCACCTATCAAATATATCAATAGCATTGAATCCACTGTAAATGGGAACAGCAGAATGGGGTTATCTGATCCCAGTCCATGCCACTGCCCAGTGGGGTAGCTGGGGTCTAGTGGTTAGGGAGATGATGGGATAAAGGTTGGACTTGATGATCCTGGAGGTCCTTTCCAACCATGGTGGTTCTATGATTCAGCACTTGCCAGCCACTGCTCCCACATTTTCCTTGGCAGGATCCTTCTTCCCACCTGGCTCGCTGTGGATAAACACGTGATTTCCAAAAAGAGGTCACCTGCATGGATGTGAATGTGGATTTTTACCAGCTAGACATGATTTCAGCCCATTCCAGGGCTTTGTAGAGGCCACTGGCTTCAACTAGTTTGGAAAAGCCAACACCAGTAAGTGACGTGGAGAAGACTGGGCCCAGCACAACAAACTGAATTGTAGCATTTGCTTGAATAACAGTTGAATGTTTACCAGTGAGATGCTCCAGCCAACTGAAGGAAACCATCTAAAGTAATATATCTTTGAGATGTTATACTGCAGAGCAGGTTCTCTTGCAGAAAAGGAGAGGTATATCTACGTGACACTTAGCAAACGAAGGAAAAAATAAAACGTTCTTAATTGCACATTATTGAGGCCTCATGCTACTCATCATGTGTGTATCAAACTAGAGGATAGCTGGTCCTCAATACAAATGGGCATTTATTGCTGAATTTCTGCTCCCAAGCCTGCCAGCAGCTAACCCACAAACTTGGCAAAGTCAGATAATTTGTTTTCCAGTTAAAAATATCACAGCAATCGCATATCTATGAGGTACACAATCATCCCATCCTACAGAAGACTGAGCCCATGCAACTCATTCCTGCAAGCCTTCTCCTGAAATACTGCAGCTCCTTGAACTCTTTGTGCTTTTGGAAACAGAGCTCAGCTTCAGTATTGCTGCTGCTGGCCTGGAATTTTCAGTAGCCAATATAACAAAGGGGTTTTTAATAGGCACTCTCTGCTGGGGCACTCAGCATTACTTGCTTTACCTTTTTGCATCGAGGATGAGTGATGATACAGAAGCTGTCACCGGTGTCAAGGTGCTCTGCAGTGTTTTCACCACCAGTGATTTCAGGGGGGCCATTAGAAACAGAGGAGCTTGGTGTAACTTGCTGAGACACGAGATAAACTGGGTATTGCAGCAGCCTGAGTAGAGGCTCCAAGCTTGCTTTTAAAGTGCCTATTGAATCAAACACAGGATGATGCTGTTTTTATTAAAAGCCACAAAATGCTTGAAACCAATTAATACTCCACTGCTTTACTAATGCTTCTGCTCAGAAAATTAAATGGTTTCATTTAACAAAACCAATTTTAAAGCTTTTTTTTTTTTTTAAAATCAAATGGGGTTCAACCCCTTCTCTAAAGGTTCATGATTTGTGTATTTTCAGCACAATATATCAAAGTGTCAGTGACTTCCAGCCTGTTCCTTCAAGTATTTGGAGGTACAAAGGAATCTTGCTTTCCTAGTACAGTTCATTCCATATTCTTAAGGCACTTTACAAGCATTAGCTCCTTCCATCTGAATATAAACAAGGAGCCAAACACCTTGAATGTGTTGTTGCCATGCTGTAATGTCAAATGATTAAATATTTTGACACACTTTGGCTTAATATAATCAACTGGTTACAAAAATTGCTGAGGCAGCAATTACTGTCGGTTCGGAGGGCAGTGGCAAATCAAAGTGCAGAAGTATTGCCTGCTTGGGCTTGGGAGCAAGTGAAGAACAACCTTCTGTGGTTACACTGGTTTGGTTTATTCCTTGAAGTGTACTGTATAATCTCCCCTGTTGAGGACAGCGTTTCATAGCTCCTAGCACAACTGAACTGGGTTGCTGCCAGTGGAACAAACACCCAGCAGACTTTGCTGTGTCCCAGTGACCCAGTGCATGGCCTTCAAGCTAAAAAGCAAGAACATCTGTAAGGATGATACCATCTCTCTAAATGCCTAGGACATCCCTTAAAATCCTTCTAACTGCATCTGCATGCCATGGGATCCCCTCACTACAGTGGAACTGGTTAGGCACTGGCACAGGCTGCCCAGGGAGGTGGTGGAGTCACCATCCCTGGGGGTGTTCAAAACTGAGTGGATGAAGCGCTTGAGGCCATGGTCTGGTGGTTAGGGAGATGATGGGATAAAGGTTGGACTTGGTGATCCTGGAGGTCCTTGCCAACCATGGTGATTCTATGATTCTATGAAGTGGGATTGGTAACACTGGGTTAAGTGGCAGACAGTTGGCTAACCAACTGTTCTGGTTCAAATGGAAAAAAATAGAGCTCAATTTGCTGCCACCCATTGTGGATTCAAGCCCGTGTGTCCAAAATCATGTCTTCACTGACAGTGATGTTTGTGCCAGTTGCTGGTCCCGTGCCCGCAGTGTTCATGTGTATGGCACTGGCTGTTTGATAGCCCAATATCCATGGTGCAAGGGGGCTTCTCTGGACTGCCTCAGTGCACACCTCCAGTCTTGGTGAAACTAGGAGGAAAATTGAAGAAGAACTTAAATTGGAATTTGCTTGCACGTTAGCATGATGGGTAAGCTGTGATTTAAATTGGCCCTGCTGCTGAAGGAATGAAAAGTGGACTGCTTCTGAGCTTAAGGTATCTCCTAGGTGGTCCAGCAGAATTCTAGACAAGTTAGATCTGATGTTTTGTGCTGCAGATTGCTTGAGTCTGAAGAAGGCCAACAAAGCTGGGGCAGGGTCTGGAGCACAAGTGTGATGGGGAGCTGCTGAGGGAACTGGGGGGTTCAGTCTGGAGCAGAGGAGGCTGAGGGGAGACCTCATTGCTCTCTGCAACTCCCTGAAAGGAGGGGGTAACCAGGGGGGGTCGGTCTCTTCTCCCAGGTAACAGTGACAGGACGAGGGGTGATGGCCTCGAGTTGTGCCAGGGCAGGGTTAGATTGGATGTGGGGAACAATTCCTTCCCCCAAAGGGTTCCCCAGCACTGGCCCAGGCTGCCCAGGGCAGGGGGCAGTGCCCATCCCTGGAGGGATTTCAGAGCCGTGGAGATGTGGTGCTGAGGGACACGGGGCAGTGGGGACTGGGCAGTGCTGGGTTAATGGTTGGACTGGATGATCTTAGAGGTCTTTTCCAGCCAAGGCTGTTCTATGATTCTGTATGATTCTATGAGTTATCAGAAGTTAGTAGAAGAATTGATGTGGCTTTAGCAGAGGAAACTCATGCCTTGCACACGTAATATCGTTTTTTGAAGAAAATGGGTGCATAAAAGTGAGTCAGGCACTGTGGAATAAGAGGGAAGTTTCTCTTCTGAATGAATAACTGGTTATAGATAGGAAATACAAGACAGAAATAGCAGGCCAGTTTTTGCAATGAAGAGAGATTACCATTTACCTGTCTTGGGAACCTGTGCAGTTCAATAATATATAAAGAGCTGGAAAAGGGAAACAGATGACAGCGATGTGCCAAAATCAGAGTTAGTCCAGGTAAGGAAAAGTAGACACGACTACAAAAAGTTGCAGAAGAATCTGCCAATATCAAAAGTCTGGGCAATAAAACAGCTGCTGAAATTCCACGCTGATAAAAGTCAAGTGCAGCCACAATGACAGGGTTTAAATTAGCCCGCGAAAGAGGTCCTGGCGTCACTGCAGCTGGTTCTTTGAAAAACGTCTGCTCAGCGCTCAGCAGAGGTCAGAAAGGCAAGTGGAATGCTGAGAATTGCTGGGGAAGGGATGGAGAACAAAAGAGAAAATGTCAGTGCAGCGCTGAACAAAGCCGTGGTGATCTTGAGTAGAGTGCAATCAATTCCAGTCACCCCATCTCAGCGCTGCGGTGAAACAGAGCTGGGAAAAAGATGCAGAAAAGGGCGAGGATGCTGACCTGGGTTCTGAAGTGGGGAGTCTGAGCCTGCTGGCTATAATAAATTAAGGAACTCGTCAAACAAAATATTTTACATGCTGAAAGTACAGGTTTTTTTAAAAAAGTAGTAGCGTTGATGTTCCTGGTGCTGGCTCCAACATGCTCCTCCAGTACTTATCCCAGTGAACCCAGTGCCGTGTCCCCTCTGTCCTCTACAGCTGGGCATGAATTGAATTCTGCTTTGGTTTGGCATCTTGCCTATAGAACCTGCCAGGGTTTTTTTTTGGGCTGGATTATGATCAGTTAAAGGATCAATGTGATCTTTTAGTGTGATCTCTCTGATGACAAAAGCCACGTAAATCCCTCGAATGAATTAATGGATTAATTCTCTGTGAATTACAGCAAAGTGTTTTGGGGGGAAAAAAAAGGATCCAATACTACCTTAAAAATTTCCTGTGCTGAGTAAAAGGTCCCCAAGAGTTAATTATGCTCTCCCTAATTGGGTCCTTCTCATTTCTTCCCATACAAAGGCTGCAGTAGCCCCTTTGGCTGCAGCACGGTCACGGGAGATCACGTCGGATGGCTCAGGAATTCTGAGACAGCGAGGACGAAAACGTCTGCTAGAACAGGATTATCACCAAATTATATCTGCCTCGGCAGCAGGAAATCAATCAAGAGTGGGCTGATTTACACCTGCTGGAGCCAGCACATCATGAACTTCATCATCTTTCCCAGTGATGTTTTTATCTTCGCCTCGACGCAGTCAGTGCGAGGAAAATATTTTCCCGTTTAAAATCAAAACATTCAAGGTAGTGTTTGGCAGAGTGTTGGAGCCTGGGGTTCCTGCTGCTGCTGACAACAGTGCTGGTATCTTTTGCTAATGACCAAAGTGCAATCTAATGAGTTGTCTTGGGCTCCTGCTTTATTCAACGTGCAGTGTTTTAATAGACTGTGAGTAATTCTGAAAGGGATAAATGGTGTTTATGCCCTCTTGTGGTACGTTATTGAACGGTATGGACTTTCTAACTGACAAAACCAGGGCAGTGATGGAAAAGTCCCAGGTAAAAATCTGTAACGAATAGTGTTTTGCATAGTAGAAAAATATCTGTCCCTCCAGCAGCATCCTCATGACTCAGTTAAGGGAGGGGGGAAGCCAATTTTACACGCGTTTACAGCAGCAAGCAAATGACTAATGCCCACGATGGCAGAGCTTGTGCCATCCTTCTGGAGCAAAGATTATTTTTAAAATGCTTTTCTTTGCTAGGAAGGTTAGAAAGTAAGTGAAATATTGCTTTCTGAAAGCAGTTGTGTTGACACCTCTTTGTGTTTGTTGTTGCCGACGTGTTGTGATACATGCCTTCGCATTTTTTATCTTCTTCCCTCACACATCTGATGGGTAAATAATCTGATTCCCCTGGGAAAAAAGCCTATTGCAGAGATAAAAACACACTGTTTGGTGATTTTACGTGGTGAAATAAGGCCAAATTCCTCTGAAATTGGGCTTGTAACCCCACTGTGTTCATATACAATGAATTAACTAGTTGACATCTTCCTAACCTGCACTGAGAATTTAGATGTAGGGTTGGGATCCCAGGGGCTCCCCAGACAGGTCAGTCACAAATTTAGTAACAATCTTATTACTACATTCCTGATTGAAAACTGAATACAGCAAAATGTATCCTCCAAGCACTGAAATTACCAGAATAAATCAGACTGATGCTCTACAGAGTCCAGCAACTGATGTCAGACTGTGGTCAGTACTTGGCTCTGCTGAGGCAGGATCTAGGAAACCCTGTTGTAAGAAATTTGAAGACTTTTTGGTCCCAAATAATCACCTGTTATTTAAATGTTAGCTAACACTATAAAGAAGCATTATTTCCCATACATGCCATCTTTCTCTCTGCCCAGCCATCAAGTATGGAGAAGACTATTGGAAAGATGAAGGGAATGATTTCCTTTCCACATCCATGATGAATACAGCCACAATAGTGCCTTTAAATGAAAGTAGTGGGCTTAAGGAGAAACTCACTAACAGGATGGTAAATATTGGAATGGCCTCTCTGAGGAAACTGGAGGTTCTCCATCTCCAAAGATCTTTCAGAAACAGTTAAACAAATGTTTGCTGGGAGTAAGGCAGCTATTATTTGTTGTATCATGATTATAGACTCAGAATGGTTTGGGTTGGAAGGGACCTTAAAGATCATCTCGTCCCAACCCCCCTGCCATGGCAGGGACACCTCCCACCAGCCCAGGTTGCTCCAAGCCCCATCCAACCTGGCCTGGAACACTGCCAGGGAGGGGGCAGCCACAGCTTCTCTGGGCACCCTGGGCCAGTGTCTCACCACCCTCACAGCCAAGAATTTCTGCCTAATATCTAGTCTAAATCTCCCCTCCTTCAATTTGAAACCTTCACCACTCGTCCTATCACTCCATGCCCTTGTCAGAAGTCCCTCTCCAGCTTTCTTGTAGCCCCTTCAGGTACTGGAAGGCTCTCTAAGGTCTCCCTGCAGCCTTCTCTTCTCCAGGCTGAACAACCCCAGCTCTCTCAGCCTGTCCCCGTAGCAGAGGTGCTCCAGCCCTCAGATCATCTTTGTGGCCAACAGCTCAGCGTCGTTGTGATGGGGGCCCCAGAACTGGACGCAGTGCTCCAGGTGAGGTAATGGCCTCAAGTTGTGCCAGAGGAGGTTCAGATTGGATATTAGGAAAAATTTCTTCACTGAAAGGGTTATCAGGCATTGGAACAGGCTGCCCAAGGCAATGGTGGAGTCCCCATCCCTGGAGGGATGTCAGAGCCGTGGAGATGTGGTGCTGAGGGACATGGGGCAGTGGGGACTGGGCAGTGCTGGGTTAATGGTTGGACTGGATGATCTTCGAGGTCTCTTCCAACCAAGGCTATGCTGTGATTCTATGATACATCCAGTACTTCACAAGTATGCTTTGCAGCAGTAGTCTGACACCAATGAAAGTACTTATTAGGTTATCATGGACTTCAGTGAGCACAAGTCCCGTCCCCACTGAGATAAAAACTGGCTCCAAAATGCTGGTGCTTATCGGTTTCCTCAGAAAAGGAAAAGTAAGTAGGAAAAATGTCATGAAAATTCATGTTACAAAGAAATTCCCTCTCTGTCAGAAACCTTTCAGGAGTTTCACACTCAGTTAGAGGATATCAGAAAGAAATTAAAGTCTAATTTAAAATCCCCACCCACATTCCTTCTCCTGTTCCTGCAAAGTGATTATTGCTCCTGCTCTACGTACTGGCAAATCTTTCAGAATGAGCCATAATTTGCTTTAAATTGTGGTCATGATGGAACTTTTCTTTTTATGAGTGGGTTTGCAGCATCTCTGTAAAAAGAGCCCAAATGCTCTTATCTCTCAATGACATCAGTGGGGCTAAAATTTCACCCAGAAATTCTTCTTGGCCTGAGGGAGTTCGGGGTGGATAGCACATCCCAAAGCTGAGGGACCTGCCCGGTGAAGTTCTTGGACACTCTAAGGCAGCTTGGCCAGGCTTCATCAAAATGTGCTCTGCTGACTTTCACATTTGTTTTCCACTTTCATCGATGGCACCACATCCCTGCCTGGCGTGGTTAATAAAGAGGGGAGAACGAATGTGTGGCTGTAGCAAATTAAACAAATGAGCCATTAAAACAGGAGGGTGCACTGCCTCTTCTCACCAATGCCTACTTTGGTGCCCACAATGTCTCCTAGAAAAATAACGTGAGAGCAAGGATAAAGGGCTTTCAGGGATGTGTTGCAGATGTGGTCCAAGCACTGAGAGATGTCTGTGGCTGCTGCTGAGAGAAAACCTAACACCATTCATCAAGAGAGAAGCCAGCAAACCACTAATGGCTTTCCATCATGTTTCTTGACAGGTATTGACGGAGGGCGGTTTCGGTGCCATCACGACAGAAATCCAGGAGGCTCCGGAGTTTTATTACGCCGAAGATTACCATCAGCAGTACCTCAGTAAGAACCCTGGTGGATACTGTGGCCTTGGGGGAACGGGGCTTTCCTGTCCTGTTGGGATCAAGAAATAGCCTGTGCTTACTCCACCACCTCCACTTTGTTTTAAGGAGTTGTTTGAAATAAGACCGAAGACCCTGATAGGTGTTATGATCCCACAGCAGCAGTGCATAAAATATTTGGGAACCTGTTGGGGTGGCTTTCTATAATCTGAGCAGCTCCCCAATGTTAAAAGCCAAAGGAGAGGCAAAAATTGCACGTGTTGGCAAACACAACTCCTTGCTCTGTGCGGCTTGCTGGGTTTCCTTGCAACCTTGTCATCTGAACAGAAACTTCTAAAAGTTTGGCTTGAAATGCTGTTAAAAAGGGTGAATTAGGAGGTGGTTGCACCTGCTAACTGCTTTGCATTGCTAATGCCTACAGACATATTTATTTTCTTGGGCTAATGAATTTGCTCGTGTTATGAGCGCTTTGATTTCTGGAGACATGGTTGGTCTCATCTTAACTATCCCAACCCTGTAATTTGATGTCTTTGAGAATGGTGATTTATAAGATCAGTAATTCTCTCACAATTCCACTTTCACAGCAAGATGTAATATCACCTACGGTGCCTATTTTCTGAAACAATTTTAGGAAGAAAAAGTAAAAATTGTAATGTGATGCTTCTTTTTGACAGTTCCAAAATATGTATAAATACAAAAAAAGAAATAAATTTCGTTTGCTGCGGTACAATAAATTATAAAAAAGAAAAAAGAATGTTGTCTGTGATGTGTTCCACAGCTCTAAGTGTGTATCTGGGTAGTTCTAAAAAAAGTACCAAATATTATAAAAGGCTGGAGCCTGCTAATTAAACACCAAGGCTTTTAGATCTGTATTATCATGCATGACAGTACGGAGCAGAATTCATATTGGCCGCATTGTAACGTAATTATTCCTGTGATTAATTATTTGTACTGCAATGGCTTGTGGAGCCCCCACCAAGACTGGACCTCGTTATGGCAGGTGCTGTGCAAACAGAATGTCAGGCAGTCCCTGTCCCAGTCAAAATAGCAGGACAGCCAGAAAGAGGCAAAATAAATGTTCATTTTATTGATGGGGTTCTCAGAGTGGAGACTAAAAGCTACAGCCAAAGGATGTAGGGGATGCAGGGGTTATCCTATATGTAGGTTAACCCTATGTCTCCTATATGGGATTTTATGGGTTATATATATGCTATGGAGTATCCTAAGACAAATAGCTTCAGTAGGAGAGATGGGAATGGGTTTGTCTCACCCATCCAACTTGCTGCTTGCAATACTTCCCAGAGTGGTGGGAGGTGTGGGCTTGAGCCTCTCATGTGTTTCCTATTTTTGAGGCTGTCTGAATCACTGGGTTTGAAAAACAAGTGTCGTCGGTGTGTCCTTCTGCAGATGTGCCTTCTTCAGGGAAAGCTTCTGGCATCCCACCTGGATGGGTCAGTTCTGGGCAGCAGGACACAGAAAGCCATTTTGGAAGGCCAGATGGTGGGGACCCAGAGACACAAATCCACAGGATTTCCTTTGGGATAGCTCTCCATGGCACCTCCTCTCCATACCTTGGTTTGATGTTTCCTGCTCACCAGCTCAGGTTTTAGGCTGAGAAAGGCCCAAAACAGCACCATGAACATCTCCTGTAATGACCCAGCAGGCCAGATCCCGTTCCAAGTTTGGAGTGACTGAAAAGGTACATCAGATAGTCAGTCTTTGGCCTGGTAAATCCACTGCTGAAGTCTTGCCTGCTTTACCCAAAGACAGAGAAATTAGCTCCCCATCTTCTCTTGCTCTTCAGCTGATGCTTAGTTCATTCCAGTCTCAAAAGCCAAAGGAAACCTGTCCTTTTAGCAGATTGATACCTGGGGCAAGCTTGAGAGGAGCTAATTCTGGCAGTATTGCCATGTTGGACTCTTCCTAGAGATGCCCCAAGCTGTGCCCACATCACACTTGGGATTTCCAGTTGCTGTGGTAACTCATCGCCTGGCCTTAACGTGTTGTGTCACTGAGTTGTTCTGGTGCTCACTGCCAAGGAAACCAGGACATTCACTTAATTTCCTAGGCATGAGGTGACATAAAAGCAAAGAAGAGAGGACAATAAAGTCTTAGGTTCATCCTATGCATTTTTAACCTCTGCATAATTCAGACTCAGAGGGATAACTCCCAATTTGCTCCAGTATACAAGGCAAAACTTGTCATATGCTGAGTCATTCAGGTGCTCATAAAATGTTGCTCAGTTCCCTTCTGTTCCTTCCCCTCCCTCCCCTCTTGCTCCCCTCTAGAGTTACTTTGGAGAAAGCACCATTCTGTCCTTAATATCCTTAATAATCAAGTCTGAACCTGGCTGAGGTTTTAAGTCCTGTCCTGATGGAAATAGGCTGCCCAGGGCAGTGATGGAGTCCCCATCCCTGGAGGGATTTCAGAGCTGTGGAGATTTGGTGCTGAGGGACATGGGGCAGTGGGGACTGGGCAGTGCTGGGTTAATGGTTGGACTGGATGATCTTAGAGGTCTCTTCCAACCAAGGCTGTTCTGTGATTCTCTGAAACGTGTTGGTTTACAAATCAGCATAGATGGGTCCATTGATGCTAAAATTGGTCCACACCAAAATGTTATGCTGCCACAGAATTAATTAAGGAGTTACTGTAGGGTGGAGTTTTGGCCTTGACCCCTTGCTGTTCCTACAAAGACATATGAGGGATATAATCAGTAGAGGTGAAGTGCTAATGATCCAGCCTCATGGATTAGTTTTTTTAAGCTGGATTTGGTTTTGTAAGCCACCCTGTCCACAGGGAAGAAGGGAGTGGCTGCCTCAACTTCTTTGATAATACACTTTTGATTTAGCACTGTTTAAAATTTACCCTCCCACAGAGCTGCCTCTTTCTTCTGAGAACATAATCACAGTCTAAATGAAGAAGAGAAAATTAATTCAGAGTTTGATAGGCTTCAGCACTTCCAGAGTCAAAGATGAAAAGTGATGCAGGTCTTTGGAGAGAAGAACATGGTTCAAGAGCCAGAAAGGGCTGCAGCACCCAACTCATGAAGTCCACCTTTGCAGTACCCTGTGGAAGTCGGTCCAGGACACAGACAGGAATTTCACTGCTGCCCTATCATAGTGTCCTGACTGCCCAGGCACAGCCCCACAGCCCAGCCATGCAGGCAGCCATGAGCAGCCCCCAGTCAGCTGGGAGATCCACTCAGGGCAGTGACTCACAGGTGTATCCCACACCACCTCATCATGCTCATGATAAAAGGAGGGAGCTCAGTGAGGGTGAAGAATTCCTGGTGCTCCACCCTCTTGGCCTTCTGCTGCTGATCCCAAGGACAAGGCTGAGTGTAAGCTTGTATACTTTATGGTGATTGTATTAGTTTTGTTAGGTTGTTAAACCTGTTTCTACTTCAGCCCATGGGACTTCTCCCTCTTTTCCCTGATTCCCCTTCTCAGCTGGGGAGGGGGCACTGGGCAGCAGGACAACGGCTGTGGTTTAGCCCTGGCAATGCAGACACATAGCTAAAACAAATCCCAAGTCTCTTGGAAATCACTGGGCTTTCCCTCATTGCCTCAGAAAGGACAGGGTCCAACAGAAAAACAGTGAACTGTGGGATGTCATCTTGGCTGCTACAGCAGGGAGATGTGTTGTTTGGTGAGAACACGGAGTGGGAAAGTTCTCCTCAATGGGGAAGTGTCTGCAGAAGCATCACTGCTCAGAGTGTTCTCACAGAATGTTGGTCCAAGACTGGATTGAAATGCTGTTCCTTGCCCTCTTTTGTTTTGTTTTTCTGGTCAGCAGCATCTATGTAGGAGTTTTTTTTAACTCAATTTTTAAGTTCAGAAATAATCATCAGAGTAGAACTGCCTGTAGCCCTACAGGATGTACACATGCAGGTAAATTAAATAGGCCTGGGCTTATTCTTTGTACCTGCTGGCACATGTGTATGGCTTGGCCTCTTCCACTCATACTCCCTAAGCAAGGATTGTATCCAGCCTGT
The DNA here is from genome assembly GCA_028020825.1 of Podargus strigoides. Lineage (NCBI taxonomy): Eukaryota > Metazoa > Chordata > Aves > Caprimulgiformes > Podargidae > Podargus > Podargus strigoides. The sequence goes on from CM051619.1 coordinate 2,768,014, forward strand.
CTATGGGATGTGGTCTGTGGCTGTGTTAGCCCCCAGACTGCCTGGGCATTGCTGGGCAGAGGGTAGGTCTGGGGAGGCTACAGCAGTGCCAGCAGCTTTGGTAGAGATGAAGTAGCATGGATAATTACAGACCAGTGCTTTAGCTGGTGTCCTGCCCTGCTGGTTTAATATCACAGGCAGCAATACTGTTGTGAGTGATGTGTCTGGTTTTGTACCCAGAGTATGGCCTCCAACTGTCTTATGAGTCCTTTTGGGTGACTGGGAAGAGGATCACAGTGGGGAGATGCACCAAGTATGGGGAGTACCCAGGGCATGTCAGCATCCAGAGCAAGGGGAAACATCTGTGGAGGCTCCATCATCAGCACATTGTGGGTTTAACTGCAGCCCATTGCTTTGTAGATGTGTGAGAACTCGAGGGAAGCAAGGACAGCCCAGGCACAATGGGATCATAACATTGTTCCTTGTGGGTGTAGGGTATGTATGTCCCCAGGGTCATGTGCAACATATATGTGACTGGGTGGGAAAGAGAGCCCTGAAAACAGGCATTGTTTCCTTTGGGGAGAACAGGCCTGTTTCTGATCAGAGGTAGTGTTACAATAGATGTGTGCAGGAATGTGCATAACCAGGAGATGCAGAAGGGGAATGTTTTGAAGGATGATCTGAGAAGCCTTGTATAAATACCTCTGATGCTGTTCTGATGGCCCCAAGCATTTCCTATAGGTCTACATGTGTTGTGGTACCTTGTAAAAAGAGATGTATTCCATTCCAGCTTATTCTAACCCCCAAATTACCTTTGCTTTCATATATATTACCTTTACCTCATGGAAAGTCTGATTTTAAAACAAGTTTCTGGATATATCATCCTCATGCAATGCCCAGGGGCAGAGTCCAGCCCTCTGTGAGCCCCCTCCAAAACTCAGCAGATCCAAGAGCCAAGACTGCTCGGTGACAAATGACCTGTGGCATCACAACCTGGAGCATCTGGCTGGCAGCAGTATGGTCCAGAACAGCCAGCCCAGGGTACAGTGATCCCAGAGATCCAGCCCACTCCATCTGTTCGTTAACAACTGGGCTATTTATAACTTGGTTGCGTTTGTGTTCTATCTCAGCACCTCTCTACTCTGAAAATTAGCTTTGCCTACAAGTGAGGGTAGATTTCTGTGATATTTATAGCTAACCTGCCTCTGCAATTTGCTGAGCACCATCTGACCCTGCTCAGGGGGAGGAGGCACCAACCTTTATATCACAAAGCCTTCATCTTTGCTTATGTCTACACTGCCTCTCTGTTGTTTATAAGACCACCAGATCTCACTGTTGTACTGGGGGGAATTGACCTCCATCTCCTGGAGATGGATGATCTCCTCCATCTCCAAACTTTGACAGAATGAGCAAGCAAAATGATATTGCTCTGCTCCTGCTCAGCTCTCCCATCGAGTTCAGCAATGAGGAACTCCCCATCTGCTCACCCTTCATAAATAACATCAGTATGTGGCAGCCCTGCTGGGTTACTGGGTGAGGAACCACAAGTGCAGGTGAGATGCTGTCAGGAGGTGTATTTGCTAATGGAGGCTGTCTTTTTATCCATTTAAAGTAGATGCTCTCTCCCAGGAGGGGTTACCCACACTAGCTTCCCCTCACTGCCTCCCTGGCAAACACATCCAGACCCTCCCAGGTTCTGCACATCCACCTGTCCTATGTTCAGTGCAAGAAGCAGCCACCTACTGACCCCCAGAGCAAAGTCCCTGGTACTCTGAGCATGTTTGTTCTAGCTGAAACCTTAGAGCCCACCTTTGCTCTGCAGGAGCTCAACCTCTTGCTCATCATTTTTGGCACCCCAAGTAAGACAAGCTCCACCCTGGTGGGCAAGTCAGGCTGGGTCTGAAGTGTCCTGGAATAAGGAAAATGGAGGTCAAGGGTTGGCTTTGACTTCTGTGGACCAGATTGATTCATTTGGAGTCCCCATCCCTAGAGGTATTTGAGATGTGTAGATGAGGTGCTGAGGGACATGGTTTAGTGATGACTTGGTGGTGCTGGGTTAATGGTTGGGCTTGATGATCTTAGAGGTGTCTTCCAACCAAGGCTGTTCTGTGATTCAATGGTACTGGCTGCCCCTCTTCACTCATTTAGAACAGAAGATTGCCATTGCTAATTTCTCTCATTTGAGCTTTAGTGAAAGTACCTTCAGCACTGATTGTGACCCAAAATGTCTATCCTCAACAAATGTCATTAATCAGCTAATGAGTGGTTTCTTTATTGGAAAGAGGTGATTGGCATGGAGTGGGCAGGGTGGTGCCTTGGGGCTTTAACAGTCCTTCCTAGGATGTCATGAACAAATGTCCCATTTAATCCTTGCTATTCTGCTCCATAGGGTTCCTGTCTCCTCTTTGAACCACTGCATTTTCCCTTTTAGTTTCATTTGCCTCACATAACACAGTGCTGTGTTGTGTATTCCTGTCAGAGTTGTGAAACTCTCCCATTTCACCAAGGTAACGTGCTCTTAGAAACAGAAAAGCAAGGAGGCTGCTGCAGAGTCACTCTGCAGCTTGGCAGGGTTTCTTTTAGCCAGGCTCTTTGCAGAACGCATGGCGAGGCTCTGGAGATCAGCCTCGTGCTGCTGCGTGGGCTCAGCTGACATTGCTTCTGCTCTCCACGCTGCACCCTCTGTGAGGTCAATGTGCTCAGCCACAGAGGAATGTGTGATGGTGTGACACAAGCCATAGCAAAAAGTATGAGGCATTGTTCCTCAGCAGGGGAACGTGGGTCATTTCTCATCTCTACCAGCCTTTTGTAGGTGGACATCTCTCAACTGGCACTTCAGGTGGCACTAGGCTGACTCCCCTTCCACTACAGTCAATTAGACCTCAACAAGTGGAACCATCTCCTTGGAGATGCTGACATCAAAGTATTTTAATCTGTGGGCACTTCCATGGAGCGGCCCCATCTTAGCTGGGAAAGGGAGCTGGCAGCTTTCTGTCACAAAATGTTAGGGATTGGAAGGGACCTCAGAAGATCATCTAGTCCAATCCCCCTGCCAGAGCAGGATCACCTAGATCAGGTCACACAGGAACATGTCCAGGTGGGTTTGAATGTCTCCAGAGAAGGAGACTCCACAGCCTCTCTGGGCAGCCTGTTCCAGTGTTCTGTTACCCTCACTGGGAAGAAATTCTTCCTCACATTTATGTGGAACCTCCTATGTTCCAGCTTGCACCCATTGCCCCTTGTCCTATCATTGGATGTCACTGAGCAGAGCCTGGCTCCATCCTCATGACACTCACCCTTTACATATTTATAAACATTAATGAGGTCACCCCTCAGTTCTATCTTCTAGATCTTTGAGTCCCACCTCCCCAAAGGTGCTGGGAGGATTTAGCTCAGTGAAATGTGGAAGGAGGTAAATCTGTAAGTCTTCTCCCCAGCAGCAACATCCTCCAAAAGTCAGTTTCATCCTTCAGACTCAAGTTCACTTTAAAGAGAAATGGTGAAATGAGTGGGTTTTCCAGGTATTTTCAGTCTTGCTGGTGCCCACTGTGATTTCTGTTTTCCCATCTCAAGGGAAGGATAAAACAGTTATTTCCATTCTGTACAGCCATCCCAGGAGCCTCTTTGTGAGAGATACAGCTGGTCCCCTGGGTGAGGCACAGCCCCCTGTGAAAGCATGGGGATGACAAGATCATCTGTTCTAGGACAAGCTCAGTGGACTTTCCTCTGCAGAGCTTGCACAGGACCCCCTGAAGAGTCCTTCAGACTGAGTTCCCCAGAAATATGAGGAAGAAACCCTATGTGTGCAGTGCAGCTCATCTCAGGTCATCACCAAGACCAGCAGGATATACCATCCCTCTGGGGATCCTCCAGCTGTACCACATCCCATAGTTCATCTATAAAAATAAGTGATTTTTTTAAAAAATTCTTTTTAGTAAGCCTCCACTCCCCAGCTTCTCTGCAGGAGGCTGGGGCAGGATGCCCAGGGACCAAGGAACTGCCTGCGAATGCATATTGACCCAGGTGGTGGAGGTGCAGGAGTCTTGGGGTCACAAAGCAGTGGTGGTGCTTGAAATGAAGCACGTTGTTGAGTGGATGAGCCTCTCCTCATGCTCCTATTGCAATGTGTAGGTGATAAGGAATGATGGACTTTTCAAGCTAAATTACAAAGTGTTCAAGCAGTATTTAACATCAGAGACTGCTAAGGGGAGAGAGCTGACACAAACACCCAAAATATGGGAAAACCTCACTCAGAACTTGAGTCCTCAGAACGTATTCCACCCACAGGATTGCTCTGATGTCAAAGCTTGAAAGCCAAAACTCACCTTTTCTTTCATAGCATCCAACTTCTCCTCTGAGAGCCTGGTAAAGGCTGCAGGAGAGCCCAGTCCTTGCTTCAGGACTAAGGTCTCCATCCTCCACAGGGCAAGGGTTTTTAGTCATGTGCATGTGTTTGCAGGGGGGTGGATGGGCAGATATGCACAGCTTCATCCTTTAGGAACCATTCATTTAGGGAACTGAAACAACACTGAGGATGGAGAGAGATCCCCCACCCTTTAGGCAAAGACAGCAGGTACAGGGACCATGGACTGAAAAGCCATTGTGAGCTGGCAGCAGAGAAGTTTGCTTTGCAAAATCATTTTTTGATTAGCCAGAGAGCATCTCTCTCTGAAACCATTCATCTAGTGACTTTCACCTCCATTAAATTCAATCAAAAATTTTAAAAAGAAAACTGCCACAGGATAACATTAACATGATTAAAGAATGCACTTCCCAGCCCAGCCTTAAATTCTATGGCTGAATTATGCTGGTGAAACAGCAAGAGCACTTGTACCCAGAAAAATGAAACTCCTGTATTCAGAAAGCTGATGAGGGTGCTGTTTTCTTGTAGAATAATGTTGGAGTCATCTAAAAAATGAACTGGAAATGTGAGCTTTCCAAGCAGTGGAGTTGATTGTACGTGTGATAATGCTCATAACCCACCAACTGCACACTTCTACTGGTAGATTGACCAGGCAGAAATGTCTTGCAAACTGAAATGATGAGACCAAGGCAAAACCATACCCTAGGCTAGTGGAGCTCTTCAGGAGAAACAGGTGACATGACTTTTCATCAGAATTTGCTGATTTGCTGGAGGAGAAGCATTTTGCTGATGGATGGTTTTCTGGGAGATGCTGATTGAAGTCAGGTAGGGCACATCTTGGCCTTGCTAGGCTGGTTCAGAAATCTGCTGGCTTGCCTGTAGTAGCCTGCCTGGTAATCATAGAATCACAGAATGGTTTGGATTGGAAGGGACCTTAAAGACCATCTCATCCCAACCCCCCTGCCATGGGCAGGGACACCTCCCACCAGCCCAGGTTGCTCCAAGCCCCATCCAACCTGGCCTGGAACACTGCCAGGGAGGGGGCAGCCACAGCTTCTCTGGGCACCCTGGGCCACTGTCTCACCACTTCTTGTCTCAGCCAAGAATTTCTTCCTAATATCTAATCAAAATCTCCCCTCTTCCAGTTTAAAGTCATCACCCCTCGTCCTATCACTCCATGCCCTTGTCAAAGTCCCTCCCCAGCTTTCTTGTAGCCCCTTCAGGTACTGGAAGGTGCTCTAAGGTCTCCCTGGAGCCTTCTCTTCTCCAGGCTGAACAACCCCAACTCCCTCAGCCTGTCCCCACAGCAGAGGTGCTCCAGCCCTCTGATCATCTTTGTGGCCTCCTCTGGACCAGTTACAAGATCTCCATGTCCTCCTTATCTTGGGGGCCCCAGAACTGGATGCAGTACTCCAGGTGGGGTCTCATGAGAGCAGAGTGGAGAAGGAGAATCACCTTCCTTGACCTGCTGGCCACTCCTCTTTTGATGCAGCCCAGGATATGGTTGGCTTTTTGGCCTGCAAATGCACATTGGCAGCTCATGTCAAGTAATGAACTGGGAGGCCAGGTCCTAACCTGATGCTTGCTCTGCAGCATGGACCACTGGACACTCAATTCATCTGCCCTGGGCAGAGAGCGAGGCACACTGTAGACAGTGCAATCTATCAAGCTATGCTTGTCTATAAAGATTATGGGGTTTGTGTCAAATGAGAATGAGGCCAGATTTCAAAATACCTAAATTCCTTACAAAGTCAGCACTGTCAAGGAGGTAGAGCAGCTCTGGGCACAGTTATCATCTGTGCCAATCAATCAGCTGTGTCCTGAATGATTTACAGGCACAGCTCAAGCTTTTTCATGGGTCAGGAGCCATCCACAATAGAATCATAAAATGGTTTGGGTTGAAAGGGACCTTTAAAAGCCATCTAGTCCATCCCCCCTCCAATGAGCAGGGACATCTTCAACTAGATCAGGTTGTTCAGAGCCCTGTCCAGTGTGACCTGGAATGTTTCCAAGGATGAGGTAGGATCATTTTGGATCCTGGCACCCCAATTTAGAGGCCAGGAAGCAGCAGCAGCATGGGCAAGGTAGAGACCCCTGGTCAGGAAACAAGCCCTGGAGACACTGAGCTTGCTGATGTAGGTGTGGTCACAGTGAACCTGCAAGCCATGCCCTGCACAGATGCATGATCTATCTGGACATTAAGTAGATAAAAGCCTTATATCAGTGTTTTCTGAGCTTTGTTGGGAATCATGGTACATTTGTTCATGTCCAAAGCCAGCCTAAGTTGGGTAAGTTGCATCTAGACCTAAAGTTTAAAGTCCACATGATCCAGATCTGAATCTAAAGATTACCATCCTACGTCTTTGCTTCGTGTGCCATTGGTGTGCTAGATTTTCCCCATTGCAGCAAGCTGTTTTATGTAACTAGAGCCACACAGAAGTCTTCAACAAAGCATCATGTAGAAGTTCCATTCTACTGCCCACTGCCTTAATACCCCCATGTGGCAACAGGAGATGAATAGAAAGGCTCAGACATTTCACCAGCTGCCATCATACTAGTACCAGACAAGACTAATTTGTGGATCACTGACCATATTCCTATAATAACTCAAGGAAATTGAATAGCAGAGCTCCTGAGTATTTGTACTTTAAAAAAAAAAAAATCCATTCACTTAAAAAGAAAAATCTACCTTATGCCAATTCCCTCCTGGTTCTGCAGACAAATATATAGATTGACTGTGAATTAACACTAACAGGATCTGCAATTGACTTATAGTTCTATTTAGTCATAAACATTAGCATTAATGGATGTTCATGGGGTACAAGTGCTAAAGAACAGACACTAGAGATGGCCTATGTGTTATTTTTTTGTGTGCTACGTTTCTTCCATGACCCCATGAACCACTATTGATGTCTAATTCCTTGCTTTCTTAAGCATCTTTTGTTAGGCTCTGATGCAATGGTAACTTGAACAATAATTAGAGTATAAGGGACTCAGAAAGCAGATGCCTCTTCAGTGTCTTGCCTATCCAGACAAAATTCAGTAAATGGCCCAATTATATTTCAGAGAGTTTCAGTGGAGGAGGTCTGTGGGGTTAGCTCTGAGCTGTGGTGATTAGGACAGAGTGTGTTCAGCTGGAAGTCACAGTTCACATACAGTTCAGGTCAGCAGCAGATGAAGGAGGGCCCAGTCCTTGGCCTGACTTTCAGGGGAAGGAATCATTGTGTGGCCATAAACAAGCAGTGGGATGGTTTCATCTCAATTTCACCATGCCCTGGAACAGGGCTGATCTGAGTCATGGGCTGAAGGTAGCTACCCCCTTCCACTGACTGTAGCAGGAGGTGATCTCTGATGAATGTCTGAAATGATGCTAGGGTGCATCTAGGGCTCTGGGTTTTAATTTCTTTAGTTCTGTTAAAAAGGCAGAGGAGGACCTCTTCCCTTCACCTGTAATATGTCCTGCCCACATAAACTGTCAGCAGTCTGGGAAAGGCAAATGCCCTTTGCAGCATCTGGGATGCTCAGGGCTCTCACCCCTTATAACTATAGTGACAGCAGTAGCTGTCATACAACCCTGGATGGCATTTATCCAGCCAGATACAAATGTCTCTTCTGTAGCCATCAAATCTACCATATCATCTTTCCATCAACAGGGAGGAAAAAAGCACTTCTGACAGTTAAAACAGTCTCAATTAATTACATATCTATTTTAAAATGAGAGAAATCCTGGTACAAATGCTTATTGCTCCCCATTAACTGAAAGCAAGTCCAAGGTGTCTAGCTCACAAGGAGACACACGGCTCCAAGGCAGGACAGTTGCCTACATTTGTTTCTAGTGCTATTTTAGATATCCCAGGGTATCCCCCTGGCATCCCACTGCCCCCATCTCAATCCATACCCCAGTGCCAGTAACGTGACTGCAATGGGAGGCTGACACTTGCACTGGAAACACCAAGGAGAGGTGATCAGTCTGGAGCTGAACTCCCCCCTCGCACCCTCACTTCGTGCATAAGAATGCTAAACCAGTGCAGAAGTGACAAAAGATGTTGCATCCTCTTACTGGTGCTAACGTGGCTCCAAAACTGCAAAGGAAGACTTGTGAAATGGGATTTTTTTTTTTTAAGAAAAACTCTGCAAGTGAAAGTTGGCTCCGTACAGGTAAATTGTCACAGCTGCAAGGAAGAGGTCACAAACCAGGGAAGCGTGGCCAATCCCTCAGGCTGTTCAGAATATCTGAACAGGGGTGGGTAGATGATGCTCTGAGTGCAGTCTGTAGGATGGAGAGCATCTGTATGAGGTCTGAGGTTACAGACCCTTCTGCCTATCAGCCAAAGCTCTCCTGAGGGCCAGGAATCAAAGATAACCACATTGCAGTTCAAAGTTATTACTCCTGTACACAGTTACTTTGCTAATGTCCTTTGCCTTAGAATTAAAGAGAGCCATCCACTCTGTCCTTGTGGTGGGTCCTCCATCACTGAACTGCTGCTAACGTGAGGAGGTGGGTTTTCTCCCAAAGGACAGATGGGTTTAAGTAGGAGCAAAGCAGTAGATAGGCATTTCTGCATTTGTAGTCGCTTCAGTTTGCTTCTGAAGGGTGCTTTCATGTGCAGCCCGTAAGAACTAGAGCACTTTTCCTGTGTCCCATGGTTTCATAGGGCTTTCATCACTTGATCATTTTATGATGTGGGCAGACAGGTGAACACATTCAGGCTGTGGTGACTTAATGCTTTCATCTGTCAAAGAATTCCTTCCTATTGCAAGGAATGTTGATGATGTCACTTATCTCTTCTGCTTTCTTCCTCTGGGTTGTAGCTTTTGGTCCCCCCAACTGAAGCTGTTTGGTTTGCAGCAAGGGGGTCCAGAATCACTTTGTGTGCGAGCTGTGGGGAGCAGAACATCTCTGGATCCAGCTGAACACAAAAACCTACTTTGTGCTTGCCCTGGGAGTGGGGGAATGGGTGTGATGACTCAGAGGAGCAGCTTCTCATTCAATTACAGTGAGTCAACAGGGCTTATAGGGAAAGTCATGACTCACAGGCAGATTTAAATTCTTTGAAGGAGCTGACAAGCATGTGGCAGAGGGTGATCCAGCTGATGTAACATGCTGAGTTTTCCAAAACTCTTTTAATGAGATTTCTCACCAAAGGCTCATGGAGAAACTGAACTGTCATGAAGTAGAAGGGCTTCAGTTAGAAAGGGAGGCAACATGGAGGAAGGATTTAATGGGAGAAGAGGTTCACATGGGGAGTTGTGTTGACCTCTCTGTGAGGAATTGTGATGTTTGAGGAGGGCAAATGCTGAGATGACCAAGTTGGCCAATGCCACGTTATTCAGAGTGGTCAAAATTAAAAACTGGCTATGCAGAAGTGCAGCAGGATCTCATTATTCTGAGTGACTGGAGGTTAAAACAGCAGATACAGTTCACTGTTGATAAAGGAAGAATATAGGGAGAAGCAATTCCAGCTCTAAGCATGCAATAATAGGCTCTAAATCAGCTATTACCATCTAAGAAGATCTTGGAGTAACTGTAGATAGTTCTTCAAAAACATCAGCATGAGGCTCTGTGGAGGTCAAAAAGGGAGTGAGAGCATTATGAGTTATTAGGAAAGGAATAGGTAGCAAAGCAAATGTGTGTTATGTCAGGGCACTGATCTTTGAGCCTATGTAGGAGGCTCAGTAGTTTTAGAAAAGAAGAGTAGAGTAGGAAGGATGAAGAGGGACACAGAATGGCTTCTAGGGGAAAGGGGAATAACAGAGCAGGACTCTGAGGCTTGTAAAGAGAACACTTCAATACCCCTGGTACTTCTGCCTATATTCTGTTTATGATTAACTAATAATCAGCAGAAAGTTCTAAGTTACGAAGCAAAACCAGTTCATCATTATCCTAGACTATACAAGAATATTTAAAATGTTAGACTTATTAATACTTCTTAAACCTAATAATATTAATAACTAGTATTAGTATCAATTTGACAGAGATTTCTGAAGTCATGGGCAACAAGGAGAGGACAGTCACGAGCTGTTCTCTTGCCACTATGGTTCAAAACACACGAAGGAGGGGGTGTCAGATGGTCGTATCAGGCAGCAGATTTAAAACCAAGAGAAGGAAGTGGGTTTTTTATCCAATAGATAATTAAACTATGGAAGTCACTGACCAGGATGTTGTGGGTATTTATCCTAAGGGATAAATGGATTCAAAAAGCAATTAGATAACTTCCTGGATGGAGATCTCTCTAAGGCTATTAACCACTGTGATGTAAATATAACTCTGTAAATACTTGCCCTGGTTCTCTTTCTCCTTCCCTGAGCACTTGCTGCAAATGACTGTCAGAGACTGTCTGGGCCATGTAAGTCTTTGGCCAGATGCATTAGAACTGCCTTTAAGTCAGTGCCACTGTAGTTACTGGTGGACCCTGCTGACATCTGTGTGGATGGAGTGGTTTTGTTCTCCCATTTTCCAGCAAGGGGATGGAGGGACAGAGTAGTTCAAGGTTCTCACCTGATATCTCAAAGGGATCCCAGGAAAGGAGCCCAGATGCCCTGTGTTACCTGGTTCATGTTTGATACCTGCATGCTAAAAATGGCCATAGCATCCTTCCTTCCACTTTAAAGTCAGCTTGTTCACAGTGAAATAACTGAAGAAATCATCTGCTTGCAAAAGCCTTTTTCTTCCTGCAGCCAGGGCAGCTCTAATGGCAAGTGTTGTTATTCACATGCTGATTCTTTCCAATTTACACAGAGCTTACCAACATGAAAATGAAAACAGCAATGACTTGCAAGGATTGTGTATCCACCTAATGAGTATCAGATGGGTTGTTCTCCCTCCCCCAGAGCTTCTCCCACCTAGGAAGATTTATGTGGCTGAACGTGTTTGTTCTGATCAATTACCATGTTGCAGACACGAATACAAATACAAAAGGGAGAAGATTACACTCTTGATCCAAAGCCCACTAAAGTCTGCAGAAAGGCTCCTGGTGTTCACAAAAAGGCTTTGGCTGCGGTGAAAAGGATGAAACTTTTGATCAGCTTCAGTGAACAAAGCGCCTTGTTAGTCAGTGGTGGTTTTTATACAAGCCAGAACTATTTATCAGTGAATATATCATTGCTTTCCCCTCTCCTAATGGGAGGATTAACAAACATGCAGTTGTGGAAGGCTTTATTTCAGCACCAGATCTGAGGTGCTGTGGTTGCCTTTCACGCATCTTCTAGTTGACAAGAAACATGCAACTGAAGCAAAGATGCTATTTTTAGGTTTTTTTTTTTTTTTCTTTCTGTCCAGAAACTCAGACTGAAGAGCAGGAGCAGGGATGGGGTGTGTGTTGCTGACTAGAAGCATTTCCCCACCAGGATACAGGAGGCTGAAAACTGAAAGCAGCATTTAATAAGTTCTTCGATCTTCAGCGTCGTTAACCTGAGCATTCATTAAATTAATGTTACTGGAAACATCACAGAGCTGAGATAATTGTACCAGTGCTCAAAACTTGCTCCTCCCACACCCTCTCCTACACAAGGATGGAAAACCTTGGGCCAATGTTTTTCAGAGCTTAAGGTGGATATAGGGATATTCAGAAGTGTCCAAGAACTGAGTTTATTTTCTCTATCTTTAGCCCTACAAAAACCAGGCTACTGATTCATCTGGGCTACTGCTATAATTATGTGAGCACATTATTATCACATGGAGAGGATGATTTAGCCCACTTTGTGATAAAATCATCGAGTTAAATAGCTGAAGTTAAGAGAAAGTTAAGAAGTTGCAACCCTAAAGCAGACTAGCTCAGCCCGTGTGGAAAGGGATGTGAAGCAGGATTTGGGTCTCAGGGCTTGTGAATCAGAGAAATGGATTTGCAGCTGCTGCCTGGGTTTTCACAGCGTTGCCTCACTCCCTCTCTGCCCAGGTTTTAAATTGCTTTCTGCAGCTGACAGACCCCCAAGCCCTGCAGACAGCTCTCCCTTTCCTCGCCAAGCGGGCAGACAGCAAAATGAACATGCTGAAAGAGACAAACAGGGAAAAGCAGGTCTGATTTGAAAGGAGAACTGCGTGATGTATGGTTTAAATAGGAATTCCTGGCTCTGCTGGTGCCTCCTGCAAATCACATCCCTTTTCTGCTGCGGTTTTTTCATCTATGAAATATGATAAAACTTCTTCTTCCCCTCCCCTCCTGCCAAGGATGGTCATAGAATCATGGAACAGCCTTGGTTGGAAGAGACCTCTAAGGTCATCCAGTCCAACCATTAACCCAGCACTGCCCAGTCCCCACTGCCCCATGTCCCTCAGCACCACACCTCCACAGCTCTGAAATCCCTCCAGGGATGGGGACTCCCCCCCTGCCCTGGGCAGCCTGGGCCAGTGCTGGGGAACCCTTTCAGTGAAGAATTTTTTCCTAATATCCAATGTAAACCTCCCCTGGCACAACTTGAGGTCATCACAAGGCATCAGGAATTAACTGGAATTTAAGCACCCTGGGAGACAGGTCCTTTGCAAATGTCAACAGCCTCCAAGTAGGACACTCTGAACACAGTCAGCCCCGATGGTGTGCAGGGGTTCTGCCAGTGCTAAAAACCTCCTGTACTGGGGAAAACTGGCGTGACGCATCCCAACGTGTCACCGGTGAGGGATCATCAGCTGTTGCTGCGTCACTGGTTTGCGAACGGCTCCCACTCTCTTGACTTCATGCATTATCTTTGTGTAGGAGGCTCGAAGCGCCTTCCTTTCGCTACCAGGATAATAAGTTTGGTCTGTTCCTGCCCCGAGGGAATTAGCAGTAAAATTCCCAGTAATTTAATTGTGCGTACAGCCTAGGAGATGTTCATTCATTCAAACAGGATGCCATCGCCAAGGACACTGATAACTCATGGATCCAAGGTCACTGCAAGGTCATTTGTGCAAATCCTTGGCTGAAAGAGGGCTGGGAAACATCTTTGGATCCTGAGTCTGAAGAGGGTCCAGCAGCACTGGCTGGGATGCAGACACGTAGCTACAGCAACACCATTGCAGTGCAAACATCTTGAATTTCTGGTTGGACTCAACTATCCTAAAGGTCTTTTCCAATCTAAATGATTCTATGAATGCTGAAGCAATATTTGCTCTGTATTTATCTGCATTTTCCCCTCCTGTATGGATGTTGAACCAAAAAGGAAAACAGAAAAAAAGAAAGATAAACATGTTCTGGACTTTCCATCTACTGAAGTGAGTAGGAATTGGCCCTAAGTTGCCCCAGGGGAGGTTTAGACTGGATATTAGGAAGTATTTCTCACAGAAATGGGTTATCAGCCATTGGAATGGGCTGCCCAGGGCAGTGGTGCAGTCCCCATCCCTGGAGGTGTTCAGAGCTGTGTCACACAGTGCTCAGGGTGTAGCTGAGCACTGTCAGTGTTGGGTTGATGGTTGCACTGGATGATCTGCAAGGTCTTTTCCAACCTAGATGATTCTGTGCTTCCATGAATTCCACCATGAACTTTAGTGGGTGCTGATGAGTTGCACAGGGGACTACAGCCACTTCCTTACTCACTAATTAATGTGCATTAGCCCAGGGTAGCTGCTGGCAGAAGGGGGTTCATACATTAATGACAAAGACATTTCTCAAAGTCATGTACAAAGAGGGAAGAACATTTCCCAGGAAAGCTGGCTGGCTTGGGAAATGGGTTTGTACTGAATTTCTTATTTGCCACGTGAAGTACTGGACATGACAGGGTAGAAAAAAAGATTCCAACCTACTGTGAAAGAGAATTCTTATTTAGATGAGGGGCTGCACAGCACTGAAGGTGTGTATAACTGTCAGGGAAGTGCTGTAGGGGGCTGGATGCATTCTGTGGTGGTTTCTCTTCAGCCACGGGCTGTGTTCAGAGATTGCACACAAGGGTCACACAGGCAACTGGATGTGCTCTCAGTGTTTGAGCTGCAGCAGCCAGCAGGAGGACATTGCTCTTTGCAAGGTGGCTGCAATGTGCATTTGAAGGCTTGCACGCATTGGCACGCAAAGGCTGTCCTTGCAGTAGCAGGCAAGTTTTCCGTGACATTAGTGTGATTTGTCAGGATTAGTGCTCATCTCCTGTCCTGTTCCTGGATGATAGCCCCCAAAATTAACACTGGCAGGTACCCAGCACCTACACACCCCAGTTTTGCAGAGAAGTCAAGGACTGAATGAGCAGTCACAGCACATGTCCCTTTTCATTCCAGGATGCTGTCTCTTGGTGACAGGACTCAGGTATACTGGGGCCACAGGAGCATGTGGAAAAAGCTGAGAAGGACATGGCATTGCACTGAGCCAGAGCTTGTGACTGATCTACTCCCCTTACCTTCTGTGTCTGTTTGTTCTGCAAGGATCTCAGGGCTGAGACATGAAATTCTGAGTCCAGAATTTTCTTGTTCCCCCAAATCCTCATGATCTCAGGACAGAGTTTGATTTTCCCAGTCAGCCTGTGAGATGCAGCTGCTGTGAGAGACCTGAGGTTTATTCCTGCTAGAACATCCTTATGCTGTAGGTGGACAGTGGAGGACCTCTGGTTAGCAGCTACTGGAACACCATGAAGTGGTTTCAGGTCGGCATCATCAGCTGGGGAGAAGATTGTGCAGAAAAGCCAAAACATGAGATCTTAGTGTTTGTTTACTGCTACCATGGCTGGATTGAGACTCAGACAGCCGTAACAGGGAAACCTTACTTAACTGAAGGCATGGATAAGCGTGCCAGATGCCAAGGTGGTTACTTCCAGTGCTGAGATACAGATGGCACTTCTGGGGTATTCCATCATTTTATTTATCTCTTTTATAGAACTTAAATGACTCCAGAGAAGATTTTTCAAAACATAATAGAAGTCAGAACTACCATGTCATTCTTTTGCTGCTGATCCATGTAGTCATGTCTCAGGTCAACCTGTTCCATCTCGCTGATGTGGACACAGACACCAAAATGAGACAGGAGAGTGAGGGAAAGGCCAGAGAGATGAAATGAGAGAGCCAGGACACAGACAAGAGAAGCCATAATCCTCTGAATAATGCAGATTTTCCACACTGGTGGGTGGTATCAGGCCTAGTTATTTTCTGAGCTCACAGGCAAAGTCAAGATGTGGCACCTGAAGGAGCTGCTCCCCTTGGAAAGCTGAAACCCTAAAAAGGTCTTAGCTTATAGAGTTGCATATTATCTTAGCTGTTGGTAGGATAGCCCATGGTTAATGTATTTTACAGTGAATTATTAGCTGAACTAATGTATCTCCTGTCTTGCAGATGGCCCAAGCTAAGGGCATCTTCAGAAACCACAGCAGCTGCTCAGGTTGTATGTCAAGACTCTGGGACATGACTACATGTTGAATTCAATGTCTACTTGAGCTAGAAAAAGGACAAGAAATCATTTGGGCAGTTTTGGAAAGTGTAGCATCATGTAACTCATCAGTCTGATTTACCTGGGTTGCAAATCCTGGGTTTTGGTTGTTAAAGGCAATCTGGCTGGGTGAAGAGAACTGTTTCTGAGCTATCCATAAAATGCTGTCTACAAAAGTCCCTTGGCTTTGTAATTAGCCAAAATTAATCCCTTGCAAGTAAATGGTAAATCAAAAGCAAATAACAATTTTATTTTACTCTGTTAGAGGCCTTTTACATACGTTACTGAGAGGTCCAGATCCCTGAGCTGGTCCTTCATGCACCACATGGTCCTTCATTGCTTCTCCAGCAACAAAGTGCATCACAAAATGTGTTCTGGTCTTCACAAGAGCTGCCTTGTTTTGGAAGTGATGGGGAAGAAGGCAAGCAGTGAGGTCTCCTTCATGTCCCACCTTTGCAGCAACATAAAAGCACCTATAATTTGCAGTGGTGATAAAACTCAGTGAATGGGCAATGGGACAGAACCTCGCAAATTGGTTTTAATTACCTTGATATTTTCTGGCTAGCTAGTGGAGGAGCCTTGTAAATGAGAATTAATTCACCTACCTTAAGCTAATGCAAACCCATCTTGGCATAAAAGTCAGACTTTATTTTCTGTGTTATCTGAGCAGAAAATAATGCTTAATTGTTATTAGTTCTGAGTAATGCTTATGAAAATTGCTGCACATTAATTTCGCATGGCTGACTGGCTAATGGATACATAAGGGTCTTGTAACCCTTCTCAAAAAGACTAATAAAAGCTAAAAACAAGGGGAATATATTACTTTAGCAGCTATTAGTAGTAGACAGCGTCTGCTGGCACTAATACTTATATTTATTTTCCTTTCTATTAATAATATATCAACAGATTCTAGAAGCTGTGGCAGGGGTTGGACATCAGGAAATATTTCCTAATGCTGCAATCTATTCAGCTGCAGAATTGTTTCCCCCAAAGGAAATGAGAGATATCCTCCTGCTTGAATTATTTGAAAATAGGGATTGTATAAAGCACTCTTGTCTGCAGCCCATGGCACGGTGCTGCTGCACCAGCAGCATTTGCAAACTGATAATGGTCTGTGTTACATGAAGGTGATGCTGCTTGTTGCAGGGTGCTGCTGCAATGTGTTTTGATCCATCCTGCTGCTCATTTACTCAATGGCCATGGGGAAAGTTTGTGCTTTGTGCCTCAGTTTCCCTACTTGTAAACTGAGACAAGGAAAGTGGTTCACTTTGCTGTATGGAAGCAGCAGTTCTGCAAACTAGGACCAGCTGTGTAGCTGTAATACACAAGAAAGAGACTTTTTCCTCCTTATTTAAAACACACAAAAATCATTAAAGTGACTTCATTCTTGCTGCTACAAACACTGTTCAGTATTTAGGGTGAGAAAGGAAATATGCACCTTGCTTGTGCAACTTTGGTGGCAGGAGCTGGTTGCAAATGAGAAGTGGGGAGGGCTCCAAGTGAGTCATGTGGCTCCACCTCAGAGAAGGAGGGTTGGAAGAGCATGTGTCCAAGGTCACAGGTAACTACTGCTGTAGGAATCCAATCTTTACTCAGGGTGATGACCCCAGACCTCTCTCACCCAGCTCGTCCTCAGTAGATGAGGAGGTGATCAGGTGATGCATGGAGGACAAAGAGTGCCAGGTGTGATCCTTGTAGAGTCATTGAGGTTTCCCATTTTCTCCTTTTCCAGTCTGTGCTTCCTCACATCAGTAAGACACACAGAAAAGCACAGGCTTGTCTTCTCCTGCTCCCTTCAGCATCCTGGGCACCTCTGTCCCTCTGAGGAGAAGGCAGATGGCACACGTGGGTTGCCTGCATGACTGCAGCTGTTGACATCCATTTGTTGGTTCACATGCACTGCATGAAGTCTTTTGACTTCGTGTGTCTTTAACTAACTTCAGTGCAAGCAAAATATCAGAGGGTTTATTTCTTTACCAGGTGATGAGTGAAAAAGCACCCATGGATATGATATGATAAAAATAATTTATCAGCTGTTTAATTGTGTCTGTTGTGGATGATATAGTAAAATAGAGCTGGAGACTAAAGGCTGCAGTGAACCTGCACCCATTCCCACATTTCCCAGGGACTTCCCAAGTGGCTTCCTGGACAAGGCATTTTTCAGGCTAACTCAGTTTACCCTTCTGGAAGCATGACAGTAATTAAAAGCTGGAGACATCTCTTGGGATGCACCAGTTGTGGTAGTGATTCATCACTGTTGTTAACTAAAGTGATAATAGCTCGTGGGACAGAAAACACTATTGACTGTTTTGAATTACTTGATTTGTTCAACAACTGCTGAACACTTCTGGTGTTAGGCTGAAGAGATGCTTTAAGTAGGTGGATTATAGAATCATTTGAGATCATCAAGTCCAACCATTAGCTAACTCTACCAGGCCCACTTCTAAACCATGTCCCTGAGCACCATATCTAGATGGCTTTTAAACACATCCAAGGGTGATGATTCATCCACTTCCCTGGGCAGCCTGTCCCAGTCTTTGATAACTCTTTCAGTTGTTTTTTGTTGTTCATGTATTTATAGAAACATTTTTTTTTTTGTCTCTTATGGCAATAGCCAGATTGAGTTCTAGTTGGGCTTTGGCCCTTCTAATTTTCTCCCTGCATAGCTTCACTGCATCTTTGTAGTCCTCCTGAGTGGCCTGTGCCCTTTTTCAAAGCCATAAACTCTCCTTTTGTTCCTGAGTTCCAGCCAAAGGTCTCTGTTCAGCCAGGCTGGTCTTCTTCCCCATTGGCCCATCTTTTGGGACGTGGGGATGTCTGTTCCTGTGCCTTTAAGGATTCCTTCTTGAAGAGTGCCCAGCTTTCCTGGACTCCTTTGGCCTCCAGGACAGCCTCCCAAAGGACTGCCAGTCAGTCCCCTGAACTTGCCAAATCTGCCCTGCAGAAGTCCAAGCTGGCAGTTCTGCTAACCCCACTCCTTACTTCTCTGAGAATCAAAAACTCTATTATTTATTCTATGATTCTCTGATCACTATGCCCAAGGCAGCCTCCAACCATTACATCTCCCACAAATCCTTCTGTGCCAGGAGGGCACCTTCTCTAGTTGTGAGAGACTCAAGGACCTCCAGGACAGTTCCCTCTCTGCTGATTCGTGTTCCCAGCACACGTCTGGGAAGCTGAAGTCCCCCCCAAAACCAGGAGGCAGAGTTCAGGAAACCTCTCAGAACTGCTTACAGAGTATTTAATCAGCCTTATCATCCTGAGTGGGCAGTCTGTAACAAACTTCCACTGCAATATCTGCCTTGTTAGCCTTCCCTTTCATCTTACCCATAGACACTTAACCCTATCATCACCATCATTAAATATTAGACATTCATATCTCTCCCTGACATAGAGGGCCACCTCCTCACCTCTCCTTCCTCACCTGTCCCTTCTGAAAAGTTTGTAGGCATCAATTCCAGCACTCCAGTCATGAGTTGTCCCACCACGTTTCCATGGTGGCAACTATATCATAGTTGCTGGCAGCAACTGAACTTACAGCATCCTGCAGCATCACGAAACAGCCTCTTATTGAGGTATCTGTGTTCAAAGTGTCTGCCTTCCATGTCCTTTTCTGCGAGGTGTCTTGTGCTTGCTGACACTTTTTGCTTTCACATCTGGTTGCTTTCTGCATGTCTCATCATGACTTACTGCTTCAAGGGCTCTTTGATACGCAATTCACTTTGTTCCCACAGCCCAGACCACTAAATGATTTAGCATGTGGCTGCAGAGGAGAGCACTGCATTTGGCTCCCCTGCTGGGAAGGGTGGGTTTCAAGACACCACTGGAAAGTAAAAGTTCTTTCTTAAGGCTTTTGAATTTGTATGTTTTCACACTAACTCTGCAGGCATTAATCACAGTGTAAGCAACTCCAGAGCTAACCCATGTGCCTCCAAATTAGAGAAATGTGGGGGGGATAAGGATGATACAATGTCTTAGGTGTTGAATGCAGACACAGGGGCATCAATTCAGCTCTGCAGCAACCCTGTGAGATCTTAGAGGAGCTCCATAGGGTTGAATATGAAGAGGAGTAACTTGAAAATTGAGAAAATCCGCTGTAAGCCATCTGAAACTCCTTTGGGGAGCCATTGGGACAATAAAGCTTTACTCTTTGATCACAAAGGGAGATAATTTGAAAGGACCAGTGTCTTGGACATTCATGGGAAGGAATTTTCTGACCACCAATGTGAAAAGCATTGCTTCAGTCTGCAATGCATAAGAATTTGGGTAAAAGATAGGAAATTGGGCGTTTCCACTGAAGAGGGTCATCTCAAGCAAAAATTTTGGAAGCAACCTTGGCCTGAATAGAATTATGGGAAAGGGCCAAGGGAACAATAGGAAGTGACCTGTCAACTCTGAGCACGAGTTTACAACCAATCCCTGAAACACAGTGTGCTGGGCCAGTGGTCTACATATTCCTTTATTTCAAGCCACACTAATAATTTTCCCTGATTTACAACTTTTTGGCCAGAGACTTAAGGCAAAAGTGATGCTAGACAGAGCAGAGAGGGCTTTATCAGGATAGGAGGGGACCCAGGAGTGATGCAGCAACTGGGGAGTTGTTGAGAAACCTCCAGCCACCTGAGTGTCACTGCCCCAGCCGTGCTCACCACAAGCACTGAGGAGGTGGAGTGGGAAGCTGGAGCTGTATGTGTAGAGAAGCATGAAGAAGCACAAAATGTTGGTTCAAGGTAGGGCCATTTGCTGGGTGCCTTGTGTCAAGGGAGTTATTTTGCAGCTGAGCTGTCACTGGTAATATCAGGACAAAGCCATTCATGCAGAAGGGAGCCTAGTGGCAAATGCATGTTATCACATCCAAGGTGCCTGGGGTATGGGTTCAGGGTATGCTGCCACTTGCAAATACTTCCAATGCCCAACGTTTGAACTTGTTTCCCGGGGAAACCTGGCGGGCCACGTCCTTTAGGAAAATATAATTCTCTCCAAAATCCTCTGCATGCTGCCAGATCTCAGGGTATGATCTTTTATTGTTCTTTGTTGGCTATTGATCCAGTAGCAGTATTAGGCTAGATATGAGGAAGAATTTTTTTACAAGGAGGGTGGTGAAACACTGTCCTAGGTTGCCCAGAGAGGTGGTAGATGTCCCAAGCCTGGAAACATTCAAGGTGAGGCTGGACAGGGCTCTGAGCAGTTGTAGATGAAGATGTCCCTGCTCACTGCAGAGGGGTTGGATTAGATGACCTTTGAAGGTGTCTTCCCATCCAAACCATTCTGTGATTCTGATTCTATCAGGAGGAGCCAGACCTTGGGCAGAACCTTCATACACTACTTGGTCTGGCTGGGATGGAGTTAGCTTTCCTCATACAAGCCCATATGGTGCTGTATTTTCGATTGGTGATGGAATCAGTGCCAATAACACACCAGTATTTTAGATACAGCTGAGCAGTGCTTGTACAGCATCCAGGCTTTCTCTGTTTCTCACACTGCCCCACCAGTGAGAAGGATGGGAGTGCACAAGAGTGCAAGTGTTATTCTGCCTTGCTTGTGCACGCAGCTTTGCTTCACTTATTAAACTTGACCTGTGAGGTTTTTGTCTTTGCAGTGGATCCTGCAGTTGCATTTGGCTGGTATTGTTAAAGCACCCAAAGCTTGTGCACCTCCATTTAAAATCTCTGTTGCAGGTTGGTCCTTGCATTAGCTCAAAATGCCTCGATTTCCCCTGCAACCAGCATACAGATGTTATGGCTTCGTATCTCTGAAAACCTAAATGGCACTTCTCCAGCCCCAAAACCAACTGGCAGGGTCCTGCCTGATCCACACAGTTAAACTCTCAGCCTCCAGATCAGGGTGGCTGATCCAAACTGCCTCCTGGCAATGGTGCCTGGCCTGTGCTAAGCTGGGAAGTGTTTGGGTTGCTGCTTGTTAGTTTGGGCTAAAGCAGGGCCAGGGCTATGGATGAACTATGTAAGCGAGCGAGTTCCTGTACCCACTCAACCCTGTTTGGTTTACCAGCACAGAGTTATAGTTTGTACATGGCTCCCTCCTCCAAACCCTCCTTCTTCCCCAGCCAACAATTCCTGCTCTCCAGCCATCCCAAACATCCTCCTACCAGCCTGGCAGGCTCACTCGAGTCATGAAGCCATTATTCAAATCCTCAAATGGGCTTAAAAAGTACGGTTTGGTGTTCTGTTTTTTTTTTCCCCCTGTGTTTAGAGGCACACTGAGTCACTGTTGAAAAGGGTCTGTGACCAACCCGCTGCCTGCTGTTACGGGAAGGGGTTGCATCACAAACTTTTCAATACCACCTACGTTCCTGCTCGGCTGCCAAGGTTTCAAAGCAATCACTGCACAATTACAGGCTAACTGTACAATAAAGAAAAGGGAATGGTACCATCCCACTGTGATCTCGCAGAGAGCCACAGAACTGTTCTTTAATAGAGGTAAATCAGTTCCTGCTTTGCTGCATAATGAGCCTCTGATGATTTCAGCAGGAGAAATCCCAATTAGAAACAGGTGGAAAAAAGGGCGTCCCATCTTGGGAGCGTGTTGGAAAGCCTGAGAATTTCTCCTATTTTACTTTGTGGTTAAACTAAAGCTTTTGAATTTAAAAAACCCACCTTGAATTAGCCAGGCACAAGGCTGCAAAGCAGGATTCAAGCCTTCCTACCCCCCTTTTTTTTTTTCCACCTACAACAGTCTGGTGAGAAGAACATCACCTTCCACTCCAGTTATGATCCAGACCACTTGTGTGGGGGCTGTTTGGAGGTGGGGGTCTCTATGGGAGTTGTTCTGCTTCGTATAAATGATGGTTTGCAGGGATAAAAGGGTAAGAGACAGACATATTTCTAATACAATTTTAAAAGAAATTTGAAAAATCCCAAGATAGCTGCAGAAGTGAAGGAGAAACAAAGGCATCTGCAGGTTCAACCTGAGCCAGTCCCCAGAGAGGGGGTTGTAGGAACCACAGGCTTGCATTGTACCACTCGTAGATGCAACGGTGGTGTTAGCCAGGAGGCAATCTCACAAGGCCACATGGCCTGTTTTGGCCATCTCCAGGCTATTAAGCACTCTCCCTGACCCATATATGTGTCCTCAACCCAACTGCCTCTTGGAAAATGACTGCATTCTGGAGCACGGGATTCAGGTGACCAACTGAATGTCTCCAAAGCTGTGATCTCCTGCAAGGGAGTGGGCACCTTCTTCCCCACATGGAAGATGGTTTTCATGGGACATTGTCTAAAGATGTGGTAGAGCATGGTGTGGCATATTGTACTGCCTGTCACCAGGCCAGTGCAAGTGGATGTGTCCATCCAGCATGGAGGGTTTTGCAGCTTTCAGGCAATGTGGGCTGCAGTTTCACCATGTCTCTGGCTGTTGCTGTACTTCTTTTCTCCAGGGAGGAAGGAAATCTCTGGCTGCTTTTACTCTCCCTGGCATCTGAGGCAAACCAACCCCATGGACACAGTAAGCCAAACCCAGTCCAGACCAGTAGCCCCTCTACTGCTTTGGGACTCCATGAGCAAGTAAGAACTGTCTGGGACTGGGTGTGGACGGAGAGCTGGACTACAATAAAAGGGAAACTGTGTTGGACATCTCAACCTGCCTTGCTTACACTGGGGTGAGTCCAGACTAGCTCCTCTCATGCTGGCCATGGTACACCACATAAGACCAGTGTGAAGACAGAAGGAGCACTAAGTGATAGATGGATGTACACGATTGTTTGGAGGTTTATCTAAATGTTTAAAACGTGGAAGCCGGAAGGTATTTGCTTTAGTTGGCCTCCAGAGTGGCACTGGGAAGCTCTGTTTTTGGTTTTATGGGAAAATAAATATCACCTAAATCTAGTGAAGCAGACAGGCCATGTGCAAACTCAACACCCACCAGCCCATAGTCTGCACCTGGTTGTTATTCCCTTTACACTTTACTGTGTGTGGTTCTGCCCAAGCTTTTATGTGGGACTGCTTGGAGGTCAGGCACCATCTTCTTCTGGAAGTTTTGCTCAGTGGCACAAGCAGGGAGAGCAGCATGGTGGGTCAGCTGAGCTTAGGTAGGGAGGAAGGTCCACAAGGAGCCTGTCTGACTTTTTTCTTGTTCTCATTATTTTTTCTGAGTATCCCATGCTATAAGTGATGATGGTACCTTAGATCTCAACCAGACCATCCCTGCCCAGATCCAGATGCATTTTCCATGAGATAGGGCTCAATTCTTGATTCTTCTGGCAGATGGGGCAATGTCTCTGACTGACCAAGGAAAGCACACAGCCACCCTGCAACATGGTCCCTCGGGCAAGAGGTGATCTGAGGCTGAACTCCCTCGAGCATCCAGAAACATTTACTGTAAAGCCTTTAAAAATAGGTATCATGGTTTGGGCATATGAATTCTGGCATGTGGAGCTTTCCTTTTTCTAGAGGACAGCTGTAGCTAAGCCCATATATCATGACAGCCTTTGTAATTTCCTACCTGTTCTCCAGTGACTGAGTTTTTGTGTCATGTACTATGAGTGCCAAGTGCTTGAAAAACTGGATTTGAAAAACTGGATACTAAAGCTTTTCTACTTTCTGGCCTGTGGAACAGATGGATGGGGTAAGTAAAAATTGCTATTTCTTTTTAAAGACCTATTTCATCCCTTAAGAACACATTCCTTCAAAAAGCAGAATGGGGAAAAGAAAATCTTCCTTTAGTAGTAGCTATTAGGAAACAGTCAAAGCCTCATCACTTGGAAATTTCAAAATTACTGTGAATAAAGTATTAATGACTATCCTGCAAGACAGAAACTGGCAGAGGTTGATGTAGACACTGAGGACTGAGGGCTGTAGGCTTTGCAATGCCCTGAACTAGGGGTCTGACCTACAGAAAGCAGCTACAACCTTGTATAACACAACTGAGCTCCTATATAGTGTCCTGCAATGCTAAATCCAGTGTTGTCACAAAGTGATGTTGACCTCCTATAGTTCAGATATCAGGAAAAGGATTGTTTTTTCCTTGTCATGCTCTTACAGTTCTCCCCTGAGCATCTCCTATTTACTGGTTTTGGAGATATAAAACTAGGCTAAACGACCTGGTTTGGATCTGACTCAGTGTGCTCCTTCTCTCAGTCACCACTTTGGTGCAGAAATGAAATGTAATGAAAATAAGTTTTCCATGTGCTTCCCTAATTGTTAGACCAGCCAGATAAGATGATAAAGTTTGAGCAATATGAGATGGAAAGAGGGAAACTGTGTCCATGTCATAAACTAAGCATGTTGGGTTTTCGACTGCAATACCCCATTCAAGGGATTCCTGAACACATTGGGTAGGAACATGGAATATAATTTCATAGGGGACTTCAAAGTGGCACCCACTACCCCTAAAGTGGGGATCAACAAAGAATTTCAGCCATCACAGGGATTCTGACTTTCAAAAGAGTTTGGCTGAAACTTTAATGGACTTGCAGGACAGAAGAAATTATTGTATAATTTGGCCATCTGTGTAGCACAGTGCAACAAAACCATAAAGAAAGAACAGTGTTATTCTGTTATTAGTTTATTAAGATTTTTAAAGCTGCACTCTAATGCCCAAGTGTGGCACGTGTGAAATATCAAACCATTGCTTTGCTGTTTAAACAGAAGTTGAATTCATTTCGAGGCTGAGCTAAGCTGTGAGTGTTAAGTATAAATAAATGTGGTGCTAATGATGCTACTGGCTATCTCATGCAAATTGAGATTTAAAAGAGAAAAAAAAAACAACCAAAAAACCAAAAGAAAAACTCTATTGCTTACCCTCTCTCTTTTGCAGTTTTGCCTAAAAACTTTGTTCCCTGTGAGTAAATGAAAAATAAAATTTATCCAGCACCTCTCTAACAGAAATAGTGCTGAGATGACGCAGTAAAATTAATACATGAATTAAATGGAATTTCTTGCAGCAAATCCGTAAGAGAAAAGGGAGTTGCTCAACTTTTTACCTGTAAAAGCATATTTTTCTGAAAAACTGGATATAATATATATATACTTACATGCATATATTTAAGAAAGATTAAATTATAGTTTACCTTTTCCATTCTTGTTTGTAATTGAAATATATGACCTCTAGATGGCAGAAAATCCCTCTTTTGGGCTTTTCTTTTTTTTTTTTTTTTTTTTTTTTTTTTGTAAATGATCCCTGCACAGGATGCCACAAAAAAGTTTTAGTATAATGGCTGGATTTATAAATATTCAGCCTTATTTAAACCTGGAGATCTCAGGGAATGGTGTGGCATCTTCCAGCTCAAAGCTACACCGAATTTGCTTTCTGCTTATCATGCTGCAAACCTTGCTCCTTACAGCAACTCTCTGTCCTCCCAGCCAGGCAGGTCCCAAGTGCTTTTTGGTGGCCAGTCATTTATAGAATCACAGAATAGCCTTGGTTGGAAGACACCTCCAAGACCATCATGTCCAACCATTAACCCAAGACTACCAACTGACCACTACCCCATGTCCCTCATCACCTCATCTACATATCTCAAATCCCTCCAGGGATGGGCACTCCACCACTGTCCTGGGCAGCCTGTTCCAATGTTTGAAAACCCTTTCCATGAAGAAAATTTTCCTAATATCCAATCTAAACCTCCCCTGGTGCAACTTGAGGCCATGGGTGGAATCAGGATGAGCTAAATGCCTAAATATTAGAGGATCTGGATTATTTGCTTGCATGGTGGAGCACGAGACAGAGATGATGGGGCCATTACAGAATTGTTTTCACAGTCTAGCAGATAGATCTATTAGGAAAGAGACTGGTTTGGGGGGTAAAAATTGGTTCCCCAGCTAAATGTTTAGTATCTAGGCTAAGGGGGTCACTTAGTTGTTTTTTGCTATCCATGGAGTGAGACAAGTGATTCATTCCTCCTACTCAGGGCATCCTCTTCTTCTGAGTACTACTGCTGCTGCCTCACCCTTATAACCTCATACTCTCTTTCACAGAAATTTATGGCTTCCAATCCTCCCCTCTGAAGCGAGGGACTGCACAGGCTGGGAACTGATGATCTGGTCTGCAAACAAGATGTCTGCATGTTACTGCAAGGAGAGGATGACAGACCGGGCCACTTAGAGTAAAACTGGCTTTTATGGAACTGCCTTCCATGGTAGCAGGACAAAATTCACAGAATCCCAGAATGGGTTGGGTGTGAAGGGATCTCAAAGCTCATCTCATCCCAACCCCCTGCCATGGCAGGGACACCTCCCACCAGCCCAGGTTGCTCCAAGCCCCATCCAACCTGGCCTGGAACACTGCCAGGGAGGGGGCAGCCACAGCTTCCCTGGGCACCCTGGGCCAGTGTCTCACCACCCTCACAGCCAACAATTTCTGCCTAATGTCTAATCTAAATCTACCTTCTTCCAGTTTAAAGCCATCACCCCTCATCCTGTCACTCCATGCCCTTGTAAAAAGTCCCTTTCCAGCTTTCTTATAGACTCCCAGGTACTGGAAGATGCTATCAGATCCACCCAGACCCTTCTCTTCTCCAGGCTGAACACCCCCAACTCTCTCAGCCTGTCCCCATAGCAGAGGTTCTCCAGCCCTCTGGTCATTTTCATGGCCTCCTCTGGACTCACTCCAACAGCTCTATGTCCTTCTTGGGGGCCTCAGAGCTGAACACAGTACTCCAGGTGGATACACCTTGTCCTTCCTCTCTTCTGGGTCTGGGTAACAGGCAGGACTTCACTCATTTCTCCCTTTTTACATTTTTAATTCTCTTTTCCTGCCTCTGTTCTCAGCCAAGACCTTGGCAAAAACTATGTTCTTCTAATGTTAGTGTAAATGTTCAAGGTTTGTGGCCATCTCATACCCTCCAGGATCATCTCCTACACTTAGAGCTGGTTACCAAAACCACCTGCCTCTAGCCATGGGAGAAATGGGTAAACCTGAGGGATATGAGACAAAAATTTTATTCTGCCAGTAAAGTGGAACTGTAGGAAGCTGTCCTGGTTTCCCAGGAACAGCCCCATGGGCCAGCCATGGCAGGCAGGCCGTGAGTAGCCCCGAGTCAGCTGGGAGTTTCAATCAGGGCAGCTGACCCAAGCTGACTCACAGGTGTATCCCATACCACTTAAATCATGCTCATTATAAAAGGAGGGAGCTCAGTGAGGTTGGAGTTCTTCTCTCCTCGATTGGTCTTCTGCTCCTGCTGCTGATCCTAAGGATGAGGCTAAGTAGAACCTTGTGTACTTTGTGTTGGTGATTGTATTAGTTTTGTTATATCATTAAATCTGTTTCTACTTCAACCCATGGGGCTTCTCCCTTTTTCCCCTGATTCCCTTTCTCAGATGAGGAGGGGGCATCGGGTGACAGAACAACTGCTACAGTTCAACTCTACGTGCAGGCTAAATGTAGACAAAAGCCAAGGACCAAAACCTTGACTTATAGCCCAGCACTGACCAAATAACCTGGGATAATCCTTGGTATTAATTAGTGAGAAGTTTGTGTTCAGGCAAGGATTGGGTAGGTGAGTAAATAATGGAGGAAAAGCTCATAAGGCAGAATATATTAAGAAAACGTAAGAATGGCCAAATGGGCTCAGCTGATGAGTCCATCCAGTCTCTACCAGTGGCTGAACAGGAGAGCATGGTCAGGGCTACTAAATTTCTGAAGGCTGGCCTTCTTGTTTCTACTGAACCTTGTAATAACAATAAATCCATTGTTTTGATGGCCAGAAAGGACCATTATAATCATGTTCTCTGAGCTTCTCTGTAGGTCCAGCTCTTGAGTTTCGTGCACAGCTCTCTACTTCTCCATGAGCCAGCACAGTCAAACACATACACTGTGAAGGTGAGGCTCACTTCAGCTGAGCCCTGCTCCAGCACAGGGGCAGGATCTCCCTGGGACCTGTCCTGGGAAAGGTGCATTTCCCAAAGTGGATGCCACTTTGTGCTCTCAGGGATTCACATGACACCTGCCCGTGTTGCAAGAAGATGTCCTCTGCTCACTGGGGGACGGAGGAAAGGGCTATAGCCCAGCAACAGTTGAGGTGCTGCTAAGTACAGCTCATCTCACCTCCCTTCAGTTGCTTATGGCATGTAATTTTGTATCTGATCAGGTCCTTAGGCTCCTATTATTGCCTATAAAGCCCTAGAAAATTATCCCAGTCAGTGATTCATCTCACCCTAAATCAGAAACCTACGTTTAGTCCAGTGACTCACTTCATTGACTGTGCTGACTGGGTTTCTATTGACGTTAATGGGAAGCTAAACACCTACCTCAGATATAGATGTCTATGCCATAGACACCAGCTGCCTGATCCAGCCACCCACACACAGGCACCTAGTGCCATTTGAGATGCCCTGCAGCATCTCAGGCATCTGCATCCCCTGACAGGTATGACATGGGAGGTCTTGATCTTCTGGGCTAGCAACTGAAGGTCAGATGGGACAGGCTTGGGTCTCACATAGCATGAGGTGTCCGTAGTTGGAGACCTGAACTGAAAAATCAAGTTGAGTTCCCAGTAGATTGGTTGAACACATGCACAGGAGATGCAGGTTTAACTCCCTGTTGTGACATTGTGACACTGGGGCCACAAAAGGGGAGTGAGATGGGCCATACTCAGCTCATTCTGCTGGTGCTATTTCTCTCTCCATCTCCCACTTAGCTATTCAGTGGAGCAGGGAGGACTTGGATGATGAATGATATGGCCATGAGACATTCTTTCTCCTCTCTGCACCCACTCCTGTCTTGGTTTGGCTGAAACAGTGATCAGATTAAAATCAGGGGCTGGAAAAAGGTGACAATTAAAGGAGATTTTTAAAAACCCGGACACATTTTGCAATTCAGCAAGGTGGTGAGCCAGGATTGGCACTTCCACTGCAATATTTACTGCTGTGGGAAAGAGGGATTTGGGCAAAACCAAATCACATCCACGGATGGCTGCTTAATCAAAGCTGCTTGCACTGAAGGATGTGAATGCTTTCATGTTGCATTGGTGTCTCTGGGTAAGGAGAACTCCACCAATGTGTGCAAGTTGCCAAGAAGCCTGGATGAGGCTTTGACTTGTTCCAAGTAAGAGCCTCTGACACTGTGCTGATAACATTCAAAGCCCATTAAGAAATGGAAATATGGTCCTGAAGGACTCAAAGTGCCTTGAGCTGAAGGGAAAGAGAAGTGAGGTGAAGGGATAGAGGGCATCACTCATGAACACCTCAAGTCCCAGCCCAAGCGTTGGTTTCCACATGGAGCCAAGGGCTTCCTGAGGAACAGGGAGAGGGAGGCCCACAGAGCTCGAGAAACATTGCACTCTTTTCCTCCATCCTAGAGCATGTGAAGGGCTTTACAAAGGGTGACAAGGAGAGAAAAGTGTCATTTGAAAACTAATATAATCCTCTGTCGTTCTCTCTGAGGGCTGTTGCAGCTTGGTGATGTTCAAACCAAAAGAACCATTCCATGCTCTCAGCAACCCGGTGATACCTCAAGCAGAGATCTTCATAGCTCTGTAAAGTAAAACACCCTGAAAACTGCTTCATGCTTGGCAGGTAAGAGTTATCAAGCAGCAAGGGGGATCACCAGGGGCCAATTAAAAGGTGAAAAAAACCATCAGGGCAGCAAAGCTGTTGAAGGGTCTGGAGCATAAGTCTGGTGAGGAGTGGCTAAGGGAACAGGGGGTTCAGTCTGGAGAAGAGGAGGCTGAGAGGAGACCTTATCACCTCCTACAACTCCCTGAAAGAAGGTTGTAGTGTGGTGGGGGTCAGTCTTTTCTCCCAGGTAACAGTGATAGGACAAGGGGTAATGGTCTCAAGTTGTGCCAGGGGAGGTTTAGATTGGGTATCAGGAAAAATGTCTTCACCTGAAAGGTTGTCAGGCACTGGCACAGGCTGCCCAGGGCAGTGGTGGAGTCCCCATCCCTGGAGGGATGTCAGAGCCGTGGAGATGTGGTGCTGAGGGACATGGGGCAGTGGGGACTGGGCAGTGCTGGGTTAATGGTTGGACTTGATGATCTTGGAGGTCTTTTCCAACCAAAGCTGTTCTATGACTCGAGGATAATCTGAACTTGCACAAAACACCTCCATGCAGCCTGCATTGAGAGCATCTTAGGTGGAAAGCCAGGTCCTTCAAAGAGGGCTTCACTTTGGCTCCCAAAACTGCAGTCTTTGCCTGGATTTGTTATTTCCTGAGAATAATGGCCCTGTGCATGAGATCTGTGGCCACACTGCTGCCTCGATCCAGGGGCAGAGAGGGGTCCATCCAACGGTGTTGTTAATTCATGTCCTTGTGTCCTCCCTGGGGAGAGACCATCTGAGCCCCGGGGGGGATCTCAGCTCCCTTGCCCCGCCATGGAAAATGAATTTGGCAAGGTGTGGGGTCAGCAGGAGCAGGATGAGGCCCTGCATCTTGTACACAGCTCCGTGGTTTGGCACTTTCATCCCAAGAGCTGCCTGCCTGGGCATCTGGAGAATACTGCGGAGATGGAGAAAGGAAGGAATAGAGTTTCACCTTTTATTCTTTTATCTTGACAACAATGAGTGGTGGGAAAAAAAAAAAAAAAATAAAGAAGAAGAAGTTGTGAATGGCAGAATTAACAATAATATAAGCCCCCCCACACCCATCCCTCCTCCCTCTCCCTCTGCCGTCCATTCAGGAGACCGACAATAAACAAGGTCATTTGATTCATTCAGCTTGGGGTGTAAACAAAGCCTTACAATAAAATCCCCCCACCAGGGCCCCCCTTTTTCTCTAAGAATAGATACCCTCCCCTCCTCAGTCTGGGCCCCCCCCTTTTTGCTTCTCCTCTCCCATCACCCCCAGATCGGCGGTCGCGGGCGTCCAGCCCTGCTGCCACTTCCGCAGTCCCCGTCCCGGCTCCGTGGGGCCCCGCTTCCTACTTGGTGTGGGAACCTCAGCTTCCCTGGGCAACATCTGCACGGACAGCCCCGCTTTCTCATGCAGGCAGCAGCACTGCCTCATCCTGGGCTCCTGGTCCAGAGAGAGAAAAGAGACAAAAAAAATTACTAATAACACCAACTCGATCCAACAATGAAGGGATTCGCATCCCCCTCCCTGGCCCGTGGGGAGCAGATCCCAAAAGCTTGTGGTCAGCTTCCTTTCTTCACAGGCTTTGCTGCTGCCTGTCCCCATCTTTCTTATCAGCCCTCTTTAAGTATTGGAAGGCCACAACAAGGTCTCTTCTCCAGGCTGAACACCCCCAACTCTCTCAGCCCATCCCCAGAGGTGCTCCAGCCCTCTGATCACCTTGGATCAAGGTCCAAGGACTCTGGACTTGCTCCCACAGCTCCATGTTCTTCCTGTGCTGAGGACCCCAGAACTAAACACAGCACTGCAGGGGGGGTCTCACAAGAGCGGAGTAGAGGGGCAGAATCCCCTCCCTTGACCTGTGGCCACGCTGCTTTGCTGCAGCCCAGGATATGGTTGGCCAGGTTATAGGGTTATATAGGGCTATGTGTTCATTCCTGAAGGCTGGATGTTGAGTTGGATGGCTGTGTGTTGTGGGTGAGAGGGTTGTGGCATGGTGTGGGGTGGGATGCGTAGAGTAAGGAGCCTTTTGGTGGGTCTGAGCCCTCTGAAAGCAGATGGCTTGTTCGTTTTCTCCTGGTTAAGGTCAGTTCAGGGTGGGTTCATGCCAGAAGGCAGGCTCAGGAAGCTCTGACATCTTCTCCACTTCATATCTTGCCTAAAATAATTCTTACGGAGTATTAAGTGGATGCCAAGCTGATGACCCACACACCTGGGGATGTATTTCAATCTGACATATCCACCACACTTGTCTCCCCTGCTACCTACATATGTTGGGACAGTGCTTATGGGTCCTGCCTATGGGTTCCTGGCCCAAATATGGGGATATCTTGCATCATAGATGTTTGCCAGAAGTTCCCCTTACCCTTGGGACTCCCTCTAGTGCCTTGCAACGGCTCCAGGGTCTGCAGGGGGTGGTGGGATGCAGGAAGGGAGATTGCAGCATGCACGTGGCATGTAGGAGACTGCATTTCATGCTTTGGTCAAGATAAAAAATAGATAGAAATCAGCAATAACTCTCCTAACACACACACAGTTTTGCTCTCTGTCTAAGCAATGTGGATGCACTGCTGGATTTAAGCACTGGGAAAGCTGTCTCAGCTTTTGCTCTCCTTAATCCACCATAAACTTTCTCTGTGTGACCTCAAACAGCCCAGACCCTCAGGAGTTTCCTACTCAAAAGCACTGAAATAACACTGGGGTAATGCACCTTCACTCCCCGTGCCTCAGTTTTCTACTTGGTTTTTCTTAGTGTTCAACTACTCACTTTACTTGAGTTGTAAATTTACAGCATCAGGGGTTGCCTCACGATATTTCTGCATCACTTGGTACGATGGAAAAGGGCTCATCTTTTACAATTTATCTAATACTAATACCACTGTGGTGTCTGGAGCTCTGTAATTGTAATAAAAGTAATAAAAAGGAATGAGTTGTTCTTTCTCAGGGGAGGAAGGCTATTTTCAGAGACGCTCAAGCAATGGGTGATAACAAATAATTCTAATACAGAGCTTGTTTTTTGCAATTCGCTATTCCCAGCACCACAAATCTGGCTGCATTTTTGAGTTTTGTTTGCCTGCTGGATCCCTTCCACAGTTTCTTGTCAGGAAAAACTGTTTCTTTCCCTGTATTTCCTAGGAGAGAGAGTTCTCCAAAATATGAACTGCAAGAGACTGAGCTGTGAGAGGGAGGAAAACTGCAGGCCAAATGGCTGGGTAAGTGTACTGCAAGGAAACCTGGCCAATGACAATGAACTCTTCTGCTTCAGGTATCACTTGCATAGCATAAATACGTCTTTTAGGCAGGGAAAATGCCTCTTTTCCTCCCTCTGTCACAGCCCTGCTCACACACACTAAAAAAAAGTCTTGTTTCATCTGCTATAACATTGTCAAGTGCATTGCAGCCCTCGCCAACAGGTCCCCTCCAGACACACATCCCATCTAGGTCACCAAGCAGCCTGCACAAGCTTTGTCTCTTATCATAGAATCACAGAATGGTTTGGGTTGGAAGGGACCTTAAAGATCATCTGGTTCCAACCCCCCTGCCATGGCAGGGACACCTCCCACCAGCCCAGGTTGCTCCAAGCCCCATCCAACCTGGCCTGGAACACTGCCAGGGAGGGGGCAGCCACAGCTTCTCTGGGCACCCTGGGCCAGGGTCTCACCACCCTCACAGTCAGGAATTTCTGCCTAATATCCAATCTAAATCTCCCCTCTTTCAGTTTGAAACTGTTGCCCCTCATCCTGTCACTCCATGCTCTTGTTAAAAACCCATCTCCAGCTTTCTTGTAGCCCCCACAGGTACTGGAAGGTGCTCTAAGGTCTCCCTGGAGCCTTCTCTTCTCCAGGCTGAACACCCCCAGCTCCCTCAGCCTGTCCCCACAGCAGAGGTGCTCCAGCCCTCAGATCATCTTTGTGGCCTCCTCTGGACCTGCTCCATCAGGTCCATGTCCTTATGTTGAGGGCTCCAGAGCTGGATGCAGTTCTCCAGGTGGGGTCTCACAAGAGCAGAGCTGTGACTGTGTGTTCATCGCTGTTCTGATGAAACAGGGAAGACCTGTCTGGCAGGCACCAAGACACTGAGGTTTTGCTGAAATTCCTGGTGATGTCCCTGAAGAGAGGAAAAGGGAGAGGTGTGACACCTCTGTGTAAGATCTGTGTAGCTCTTTTTTGAACTGCAATATGATCACTCTAGGTCTGATTTTTTTACAATTTGCAGCCCAGATTTTCCACGGGCTTGACACCTGCCCTTGGGGAGCCATGTGACCCTTCAAGAGGGCAATGAGAAGGGAGGGAAATTCCTGGTTTGAAGCTGTTGGAGTGGATGCATTACGAGGGTGAAGGAAAACTTCAGCTCAGTCCTTGGGAATTCTTCTACAGCCAAGAAATCTGTATTGTTGGAAAGAGTCTCCCAGAGGAAGTGTTTGAAATATCATCATGTGAATCATCTCTGTTACAAGGTTGGGTTGTAGGAAACAAACCTTTGCTGAACCCTGGGAATAGATTAAATGACCTAAAAAGACATTTTTTTTTTGGTGGTTTGGGGGGTTTTTTTGGTGTTTTGTTTTTTTTTTTTTCATGCAGGAATGGCCTTTAGCAGCCCATGTTAAGTGATGGCTGCTGGTGTTGGAGGTCTAGCAGGGCTGGGTTGTCCCACAACATTACCTGTCACCAGTTGTGCTGCATGAGTACAGCTGGATGGCTTTACTGCTATTTAGAGAGTGCTGAGCTCCTTCATATGATGATCCTTGTGGTGATAAAACCAGTATGTGGCATATTCTCATGGTATGGCTGATGTGTGGTGTTTGCTGAGGCTCAGAGTAGCCATGATCAGTGACTGGGACCACTGGGGCAGTGACAGGGCCACGAGGACAGGAGACACAGGGGAGGAACAGGGGCAAGAGATAGGTTTGGGGGTCCTGCTCTGGGGATAATAGCTGGTACAGCAATGGGAAAGGATGTTTGGAGGGAGGTGTACAGTCTGGGGAGATGAGCGTTGTGCTGGGGTGAGGAGGCTGGGTTGAGCCATGACACAACATCTCTGGGCAGAACAGTACCCATGAACTTATTTAGGATCAGGTCTTGCTTGGGGCTGTGCAGGGCTTAATTCCAAACATATTTTCCATGATGCACCTTGCTCTGCACTATTACTTCTACCTGTCACCCCTGTCAAGACTGTCACTTCAGGGACTGTGTATACAGACAGCAAAAAGGCAGTCTGCTCCAAGGAGCTTAAAATCTGTGTACACATTCCATAAAATTACTGAAACAGTTGTCACATGCATATTACAAATCTTCCTTCCCATCTTAATGGACAGGAGGAAGACTGCAAGCCCCACGTAAACTGCTGTTTATTAGGTAGCTTTAACAAATATCTAATTTTTCAGTAATTGCTTCATCCTGCCAGACTTTCTTACTGCCTGCTTCAGCTCAGTCCTACTGCAGCAAACATTAACAGCTCATCCAATCACCTATATTTAACACCCCAAATTGGCACAGATTTGTACCAGTGCTGGTAACAATGGCATTGAACACCTGTCAGTGACTGCATTTGCCCAGGGATTCGCTTCGTTCCATGCTGTGTGTTTAATAATTCCTGCGAACAATGGGACAAATAAACATATTTTTTGCTTAGCTCTTGCTCAAGCCAACGCCACTGTCCAAATTGTGCATGAGAAGCCTTCAGAGGCTGGTGGTTGTTTCCTAGACTTGTCACCTCTTTCCCTCAAAAACGACGTTGTCAGCAGCCCTGTGCTCGGAGAGGGCATTTACCACTTGTATGTAAGGAAGGAAGAAGGAAGAATGAGCAGGAAAGGGGCAGCGTCGTGCAGGGCTCCGAAGGCAAGGATGATAAATGTGAACTTGGATCGGTGGATGACAGAGTTGTCTTCTAAGAAAGGCCAAGGGCTGAGCAAAAAGGATGGGAGATGTGTGGTGGATGGCTGAGGGTGGAATAATCAAAGGTGCCAGCGTGGGAGATGGGAGCTGTTGGTGGCTGACCAGAGGGAATATAACATATTGCAGCCATGTCCTGGAATAAGATTTAGGGATGGGGAGGATTGGTGGAGGTTGGCATTGCTGTGTTTGAATGGGGAAAGGGCTTGAGAGGGAAGGGCAGGCTGTGTTTGACAGAGAGGAGCTTCCCTGGCTTCTCCTGGTGTCATCTGGAGAGCTGTTGAGAGCTGAAGGGTCTCTATGACCCTCTGGACAGCAGAGACCTTTGCATATTGTAAGTAAGGGACATGTAGCAATTTAATCCTCTTGCTAATTGTTTTCCAGATATCAATCTGTGCTTAATATTGCCCTCTCTTCCCACAGAAATAAGCCCTGCCTTGTGAGGCTGAGAAACTCTGTCCCCCAGTCACAGCCAGTGTCTTGCTAGAGATTTGTGGAGCAGTGGCTCACCAGGAAGGATGGTGGTCTACTTAAAATGAAAACTTAGGGCCTTCAAGCCTTAGATTCTTGAGGAAACTTATGAGCAGTGTGGTAGCACCTTTCTACCTGTCAGATCTGGAAGGGGATCTACTACAAAAGCTTGGAGAAGCTTGGCTGTTGACCTTGTGGGACCATGAGCTTGACAATGACCAAGGGGGCAAATTCACCTTTGCTCAGATCAAATGAACTCTGAGTTTACCAAAAAAAAAAAAAAAAAATTAAAAAAAAATAATTTGGCAGGCTGTGTCTGTCCAAAGTCTGAATGAATAGAAACTCCAAAGGAAGCACCTGCTGCTAAAGGAAATCCAGGACAAGTTTTATTATCCTTTTTCACAGGTCTATTCAGGACTACATTAGGGGTTTCCTCTTTCCTTTTCTGGTACTTCACACTCATTCACAACAAAAAACATATTGTGCTTATGAATTATATTCCAGAGAATATAGCTGGAGCTTATAAAGGCCCTGGCCAAAGAACTTTATTTTTAACCTTGCTCCCTTGTGGATTAATTTCTCAAATGAAAGCTTTGCAATTGTTTGGGGTTATTTTTCTCTCTTTTTCTTGGATGGGGCACAAGGGCAAATCCTGCCTGCCACCGTGTTAACAAAAAGTGCCTCTCAAGGAATGAGAAGCAAAGTGAGGCTCTGGATGGAGCTCAGCTACGTGGAACAAATGGAAAATATTAATGCAATTGCCCCTAAACCAGCAAAGTGTTAGAAGGCCTCCTGTTAATGATGCATTGACCACTCTGGTGCACGCAGAAACCGATGGCAATTTTTCCATTGCTGATGTGCTGTAGCTGCACAGCACAAAGAGGGAGAAAATCCCATTCAGCTGCTGAAGGCCATGTAAAGAGCTCCTTTTGGGTTTGATTCTGAGACCATTTGAGCCAGTGATGAGGTACTCAGGAGGCACTGAGGAGTTTGCTCATCAAACACAGCTGCTCAGCTTAACATCTTCTGGGTACAAAGTACATAAAATCTGAAGGGCTTGCAAACAACTCAAGTGTAACACATGAGCCACTTGTGAACCAGTATGTTTGCTTTAGTGGGTCATTTTGCACCTGTGCAAAAGGGATGTGACCTGATCCCTGAGTAGCCTGGGAAGGTTTTTGCATCCTTCTGCACTGGGATGCGTGCCTAAGAGGCCATACTGTGTAACAAATATACTGTACCCTGTGAGTGCAAGCAGCTTGGGTGCATAGACACAAAGCCTTTTCTCATTCTCCTTTTGATCTGTCTTTAGAAGTCTCCTTCTTCAGTTTTAAATGCCCTTGTCCAACCCCCTGCCTCCACACGACCAGGAGATCACAGCCCTGAGCGTGACTTGTCATTGCTGCCACCTTCCCCTGCCCATCTGGGTGCTGGTTTTCCTTCTCACAGGTTATGTTGTGAGTGGGTTTTGAGAGAGGAGGTGGCCCACTCTGCTTTTGAGCAGTAACCAGCACAAATATTTCTTCTTCAGCCTGAGGCTCCTTGTTGCTACTGCAGCGGAAACAGTAAATTATAGCAATTAACGGTGGCATAAATCAGAAACCATGACCAGACAAGGTCACTGAGGACTCAAGGGCTGCATCATACCAGTAAATTACCCCAGACAGGAATTCCTTCATCTGCACTGCTAAATTGTTTCAGCATTTCTTGACATGGTTTTGGCCCAGGCCAGTGGCACTGACCCCAGGAATGGCTCAGGACAACAATCAGCTGGGAATTTTGTGTGGAACCCTTGTCTGAATGGTTAGGGGGCAACCACCATAGGTGTATGGCCATGCAGCAAGTCCTGGCACTGTTTAGTAGAGATGCAGCCCATTTTTAATGAGCGTGGGCTCAGTTTTAATGAGTGTGTTAGCATGGAGGTGACATTTCTCTACAAGGAGAACATGCTCTGGTTCCCAGATTAACATTGCAGTTTTCACTGCCCTTGATACTCTTTAAATTTCTTCCCTTGCAAGGTGTTAGCTAAGCATGTTTTAAGGTGTTGCCCCAGAGTCAAGCTGTTGGTCCTTGTGATTTCCAAGTGGTGTCAGACACCGTGTCACTGCGCTGAGGTACGGCACGGTTCCTGCTCTCACAGTCAGCAGTCTTGGCTGGTTGGAAAGTACAATGCACAAAGCCCTGGAAGTCCTTGCTGCAGGACATTAGCACAACAGGGGCTTCTCTGTCCAGACAGGGTTGATTTTTCTCATTCTTTCTTTGGATTTTAGGATGGTTTTCTGAGTGTTCTTGCTTGGTCTGATTAGATTGTAAGATGTCACCTAGTACTTTTCAATATAGGAGCCGTATGTAGTTGAACACACAGCTCTTTTTCCACATTGACAAGCTGCTTTGCTCCTACCATTAGGCAGCTACACTGTTTTACAAAGTAATAAGAAATGTAAGAAATAAAGCAAATGTCTAACTTGCATCTTGGCTGGCCATGCTGGAGAAGAAGTTGAAATCTGGGTTGCTTCTGACCTGATGCCTTGAATCAATATTTGCATTTGTGGGCAGCCTGGACTTGGGCAGCCAATGAATCCCACTTCTCCTTGCAGCACAGGAGGTCAGAGTCCTTTGTGGCTCACTTCCTAACTGCCTTGTCTCCTTGCCACACAACACTGCCAAAAAGGACCTCCATACTTTAAACCTTTAGGTGTTTCTCCATCTCTGAACTGGTTGCCCAGGAACACCAGTGATGATGCAGGATGTTACTGGAGTCAGCAGATGTGACCATGTTTGACCACCACCTATCTGTGTTTCATGCATGGGATGATGCAGACAGGAATTAGGGCCATGTGTGCAAGGAGCAAAGCTAGTACCTACCCACTGAGCTAGAAACTGAGCTATGTCAGAATGGGAGAAGTATAACCTAGGAGAGTTGTGACTAGGAAGAATCATGCTCCAAGAGGAAAGATACTCCAATAAATAGTTTTTCAGAGCAGGCTGACTCCATTTCCTGCCTTGGATGCATCAGGCAGAAGCAGCAGTCATCAGTCTCTCCCCACCTAGTCCTCGAGGCACTCAAAATTTCTCCAAGACCATTTCTCTGGTGTTTGGCTTCTGTATCTGGGTATGTACAGAGTCATCCCATCCTGGCAAGCCTTGCCAGTGAGGCAATCCCCACCTATCCCACCTAATGTAGGGTGTGAAATAGTAGTCTTGAAACATCCTGAAAAAAAGCTCTCTGCAAAACATAGCTGCTCTTATTCCCACGCTCCTGCACATCCTCCTGCTCTACCACTGTTTGATGATTTGAGCTCTTGGTCAGGAAGAGGGAATAGCCAGTATGGGATTAACTTTGTAGCATGAAAATATGTATCAGTCATCTTGTACTTTGCTCCTTCATCTCCTTGTCTCAGGTTTATCATATAGGGGACCCAATTCAGTTCCCCACATATAGATGCCTAGTGCCATTTGTGATGACTGTAGACCTGTGGAGGTGGGCTGGACATCTTCAAGGATGTCATATGGCACTAGGGAATTATTTGTAGGTAACCAAATCCTGTCTTTCATCTCTGCTGGCTACAATGAGAATTTAGATTAAGTAAGTCACACATGCTTGCAGACACCTCAATTGCTATGACTTCAGTTGCCTAAAGACAGGCCCTGAGACTGTCAAAAATACTTCAGGGATCTGCACAGGACAGATGTGGCACAGGGCTTGGAAGGGTGATCCATCTCTCTGGATCAGCAGTGGTGGGCCATCTAATTTAGACCTCTGACCCAAATGACACTAAACAACTGTGTGAAGATAACTGAGTCCTTCCCCTAATCTGGAGCCAAATCCCACCTAAAGATATAGTTCCCCTCCATCCCACTGTCAAAATGTAATGGTATGGAGCAGTTGTGCAACTTTCTTTCACAGTTCCTTTGTTTCTTGTCCACTTTTGCATCCCTTATATATCAGTGCAATGGGACTGTGGGTGTAGGGGAAAAAAAAGATGGGAGATCTTAATTTTACAATCAGACAGGCCTACCACAGTATAATATTATTGCTAAAGTAGAAAAGGCAGAGAATAAAAATGCTGACATGACAAGCAGAGAGTTTTGTACACCTCTCTGCCAAAGGGAGGTTGAGAGCCACATCTCTCTCCACCTTACCCCGACCACAGTCTCAACAGCCCTCTTACCACAAGGTTTTGTTGTCATCCCAGGAAAAGCATCATGGTGTGAGCATCAGGGAAAGGAGCCCTGGTGTCAGAGCCCAGCTCCCAGACTGTGACCTCGTGGTAAAGTGTCAAAGGTGCTTCAGTGTCCTCATGGTGGACACATCACCTGCTGAACAAATGCCTCCTCCAACTGTGCTTTCAAAGAAAACAATGGTCCCTGCTTCTACAAGGAGAAAGGACACAGATACCACAGCTTTTGGGAGTTGTAGGTTGTACATCCCCATCACATAGGCACTCCTAAGATGTCTGGGGGCTCTAGGACAAGCCTTGATGTTGATGATGACCTTTCTGCAGGCTGCTGGACTTGTGTACCCCAGCTACTATAAAGTCCATCCTGAGATATGTTGTTCTACCAAAGCATGGCGGAAAGAACTCAAACACCTTCAAAAGCAATAAATGTAATATTAAATAATAAATGCTGCCTCTGGTCAGGTGTTGCACGTGGGAGGTAATATAACTCTGTCCAGTTTGCATGGGACAAAGTCCATCCTCCTTCACATCTCCTCCTAGAGCAGGGTTTGAGCTGTGCTGCTGGGACAGGGATGCTGGTTTCAAAGGAAGCTTCAAAGGAAGCTTCTTTGTGAACGAGGAGCGGAGGCAAGGGCTAAAGGGACTGAGTCGTGACTACAAGGAATGCTTCAAAATTTTCCATGCTACAGAGCATATCCTCCTCTTCACAAAGGCTCCTGCCAGCCAGGGAGAGCTTGTCATTTCTTTGAGAGCTAAAAGATGGAGATTAGGCTGTCTCCCTCCCATCTCCACTGCCTGGGAGGTACCCAAAAGGCTGTTAGGACACAGCAGTTGAGTCTTTACTATTTTTCTGTGGGATGCAGAAAAGGAAGCACTGCCCTTGGGGGAAAGCTGGGAGATGCTCCACTGAAGCTCACTGGGGTTTGTGGAGGGACTGGAAAATGACCAAAGCCCTTGTAAAATAGAGGAGATGAGCAGGAATTAAGGAAATCTCCCTGTTTTATTTTGTAGTTGCTTTTCAGATGAGAGGCAAGTCTGCACCCTACTCTTACTTGGTGAGAGGGTGGGGGTGAAATAATTAATATTATCTGAATAATTAATATTATCTGATATTTGTCCTGCAGCCTTACCAGAGGGGCTTAGAGTCTCACTGTGGTGGGTGCTGTGTGGAGCCAGGGAGGAAAAGAGGCAGCTCCAGCATCCATTACCAAGGTCAAGGAAGGGGGAAGAGGTTCCCACTATTTTCTGTTTTGTTTCTGGAATTTAATTCAGATCGAGGAGGTGAATTTGGGGACAAGCTAGATGAGTTCAGCAGCTGTGGCACTGAAATGCAGGGATCATAAATGGCAGGAGGAAGGGAAACCCAGTAAACAGTTTTCAGATCTCAGCTGAGTGTTGCCTCTGAACTACAAAGACCTGCTTGAAAGTGGTATCAAACACCCAGCTCCTACTTTGACCCCTGCCTGAGTGGAAGTGAATCAATGTTGGGAAACTACGGAAAGCAGGATGAGATTATCTACAGTATAAAAGAAGCTGGAAGAGATGGCTTGGGATATTTGTGTTATTGAGGCTCTTTCCACGTCCTATTCCTTTATGGGGGGGTGCTATTGTACCCATTGTGGCAGATCTTTATCGGCCCTGTTTATCACGTTGGGTGCGGGGAATGTCAGATTGCTGAATGTTGGGTTGTTGGCTGTTTTCATAACAGGAAGCTGCCTGCTGTCTTGCTGTGTTAAGGAACTCCCATATGCACAATATTTTCCAAAACAACAACAAAAAAAAATCTAAACACTCTGCTGTGGTTGGATAATTGGATGGATTCGAGTTTCTATTGTTCCTTGTAAGGCAAAATCCTGTAGAGATAAATACACTTGATACACATAGGCCTGTTTTTTCTTTTGTGTAAAGACACAGGAAATATGGCTGTTGTTTTGTCAAGATGAAATATTTCCCAATGCTAAAACTAAATCTTGACACTTTTCATCGGTGCTTGGGAGCCTGGAGAGCTGCCACGTTCGGGTGCAGGTGGGACGTGGGAGAGAGCAGTAGAAGGGTGGGTTGGTCATTGCAACACTGAGCTTTGCAGGACCCAGCTTTGAAAAGTGCTTTCATCCCTGTGAGCTGAAATTAGGCAGCCAGCTTCCCTTGAGCACTGCAGAGAGGAGATGGGTAATTCAGATTTCTTACTAGAAAACTGTTTGCCTCTCCTCACTTGGAAAACAAGTGACCCAAATATCTCCTGGCTTCCCTGAACACAAAAATCACTATGGCCAAATCTGGGAGCTGTAAGTAACCTGTGTGAGCAGCCTGAGAGTGCAATCCAGAGGACACCCTTCACAGGGTGGACACGTCTCAGTTGGTCAGTTTGGGCACAGAGTGTTGCAGTTTGGATGAGAGGAGGTCCTCAACACCTTGGCTCAGAGTCCTGAATTGCCTGCTGGTTGTGGACACCTAGAGTGTTTGTTGGAGCAATGCACTAATGAAACTCCTACACAAGTGCTCTCCAAGTGATAGTCACTCTGGATGGTCCAAAAAGTCTGCAAGCCTTGTGTGCAAAGTACATTTGGTCACAGCCTGACTCACTCTAAGCCTGACTAACCTATAGTGTAATTAAGTGATGTTGGTCTGAATCACCCTTAGGATGAGGAATTTGAACCTAGGTCTTTCCTTATCCCCCTGGCTGCTTTAATCTATGGGCAGAGGTGAGGACAAAGTTTTTCTACAAGACTAAAATAGCTCAGAGGAAGACAGAGGGGAGCACCTTAACTTTGGACATGGGGGTCTCTGTTCCCCAAGGATTTTCTTTTCAGGATCTAGACAGGAGGGTGTTGAAACAAGATCAATGTTCTTTCAAAAACGGGTCAGAGCACAACCTGGCTGCTGTTTCTGACTCCAGGTCTCCAGAATTCGGTCCACAAGATGTGTGTCTTCCCATGACACCCCATAAGGCTGTCTCTCACAGACACATGCTTTCTCAGATTGCTGCCTGGGCTGTAGGATGATGGCACAGGCAGAGAGCAAGAAATATTGAATTAGCAAAGGGATTTCTTAGAAGTCCCTGCAAATTAAAGA
The DNA here is from genome assembly GCA_028020825.1 of Podargus strigoides. NCBI lineage: Eukaryota > Metazoa > Chordata > Aves > Caprimulgiformes > Podargidae > Podargus > Podargus strigoides. The sequence continues at coordinate 2,811,749 of CM051619.1, forward strand.
ATCTTGGTGCCAATAGGAAGTGCAGTGTGCTTTCTGTATCTGCATATATCCCTTGTGGTCAGCATACTCATATTTCAACCTGGATAAAATCCCCTTCTGCTCCATAGTATAAGCAGTATTATTAACTCAGGTAATTCTTTGCACAAAGCACAGTACAGCTTTTAAAGAGCATCTCCCCCCTCCAGTGACCAGGTAACCTCATGAGGCTGCCAGCCCAGTGCCCAGGAGATGTTGGCAGAAAAGGTGGGCAAGTCACCACAACTGGTTTTTAATTCAGAGGTTTGTGAGCAACCAGCTGGTCACTCCCTACCAAGGCATCAGCCTGTGCTGGTGCTTCCTTCTCACTGTTCATCTGTAAGGGAAAAAAGATTCATTCTGCCTCAGAACAAAAACTTGCAATTCTTGAAGGAGGAAATTGCCAAATTTATACTTGGAAAGAATTGATTTGTTTGGATTTTGAGAATTTTTGGAAGAAGATTCAACCTGAGAGGTCAGCTCTGCTTCCTCAACTTCAGCTGTGGCACGCAAGGACAGGGGAATCACAGAATCACAGAATGTTAGGGATTGGAAGGGACCTTAAAAGATCATCTAGTCCAATCCCCCTGCCAGAGCAGGAATACCTAGATCAGGTCACACAGGAACATGTCCAGGTGGGTTTTGAATGTCTCCAGAGAAGGAGACTCCACAACCTCTCTGGGCAGCCTGTGCCAGTGCTCTGTCACCCTCACTGTGAAGAAATTCTTCCTCACATTTATGTGGAACCTCCTATGTTCCAGCTTACACCCATTGCCCCTTGTCCTATCATTGGATGTCACTGAGAAGAGCCTGGCTCCATCCTCATGACACGCACCCTTTACATATTTATAAACATTAATGAGGTCACCCCTCAGTCTCCTCTTCTTCAAGCTAAAGAGACCCAGCTCCCTCGGCCTTTCCTCAGAAGGGAGATGTTCCACTCCCTTCATCATCTCTGTGGCTCTGCACTGGACTCTCTCAAGCAGTTCCCTGTCCTTCTTGAACTGGGGGGCCCAGAACTGGACACAATACTCCAGATGTGGCCTCACCAAGGCAGAATAGAGGGGAAGGAGAACCTCTCTTGACCTACTAAACCACCCCCTTTCTAATACACCCCAGGATGCCATTGGCCTTCTTGGCCACAAGGGCACATTGCTGGCTCATGGTGAACTAATGGTCCTGGGAGCCAAAGATGGGCCAGCCTCTTCAGAGCTTCAGAGACAGCAGGTCACTGGTGGTAGGCATCTCACACCTTCCACTTTCCTCCTCCTGAGGAGTTCAGAGCCAATGGCTGCACCCTTATTGCTGAGATATAAACACTGGAAGTCGACTGGCCGTGATGCTAAACTGGCAAGGAATGGAGCAGGGGGAAAAAAAGTCTTTCAAAAGAAGTTTTAAGAAGAAGATGAACTCAATTAAGTCAATTAGAATTCAAGCAAAATTCATTTTTTGGGGGGATAGGGCATGGCCAAGAAGGCCCTTCCATCCCATTTTTTTTTTTTTTTAATTATTTTGTGCTCATTTAAGAACAGAGCCGTTAAGAACCCAGCAACGTTATCTCAGGCCTCGAATTCCAGCATTAAAGAGAAACATATTTATCATATAGTCAGCAGAGGGCGTCCAATGCATGTTCATCTTACCCCCCAGTACAGAGTTGGAACAGCAAATCTGCTCACGGCCAACAACTGCTCCTCGGAGCGCGGCCGACGATGCTTCCCCGTCAATTGTGCGCTTTGCCCCACGTTTCCTTCCCCGCTCGCCGTGTGCGGTGCCATACGGTAGACGTAGACCTAATTGTTCACCCCTGTGGCCCCTGCAGACAGGATACAAGTCCAGTGCCAGGTGTTGGATTATTTTCCTGTGTGGTGGTATCGTGCATGGGAATTGTTGATAAGGCTAACAATAGAAGCAAAGGAAAAGTGGGAGAGGAGGAGGAGGACAATTAAGCAGCCTTTGAAAGCCTTGGGGACATGTAAAATACCCTCCCTCTATTCATGTGTCACCAAGTTCAAGTTCTTAAGTATAGAAATGTGGGTGAATCTCTCTTACAGCCCCAAACCTTTCAGTGAGACCTGGTCTGTATTGCAGTGCCATTTACCCCACTGGCTTAGTGGAGTTGAATTTGATTTATACCAGGAGGATGTCAAGATGGATCATCTTCTCAGGGACTAGCTACATACCCCTGCTGTTTTGTTAGCTCTAGGGTTAGTTAGGGTCTCAGCCTGCTGGCCCAAAGAGCTCTCGGTGAAAGGCAGGGGGGAAGGTGACTGCAACGAAGAGGTGCAAACCTTGGGGTAGGAGAAGTTTTGTGGGAAAAGCAGAGCTAGGATGAGTCAGATCTGGGGTCAGGCCCTGGCTCCAGACTCTATGATATTGAGAAAGTCACCAGTACCTCTTCACTCCTGAGTAACTTCAGAAATAGTCCTATTTTTAGGGTTGAAGCTGTGGTAGGTTGGAACAGTGTGGGATTAGGGTTGAAGCAGTGATGTAGCACCATATAGAGCCATACAGCACCCAGCCATGCATGCAAGGAACCACCCTAGGCATTGTTACCCAGCATCATCTTACAGGTCTTTCAACAGGGTTGATTTACAGAAGAATAAGGACCTTTCTCCTGGGCTCCTGCGCTCTCTATGGCTCAGGGTGAGCCTTTAGCAATGTCTCCAGGCCTGCACACAGCTCTTGCAGAGCTGGCTGTGCCACCAACCCTCCTCACAACACCGAGCTCCTCCACTGTTCAAGAGGCCACTTTGTCTCAGCAAGCTGAGGCCCCTCAAGCTCGCTGCCACGATGACACTTTCCTGTCGTCCAGCACGCAAATCCCAAAGCAAATCACCGGCACTTCTGATTAGGAACTGGTTTGTCAGCATTTGGCACCAGCCCAGCAAAAGTGACACCAATTATTCGTGTCAGCTCCCTTCTGAAAGCAGGAGATATATGAAATCTCACCCCGAGACAATCCATCACGGCTTGCAGTGGGATTTGGGACCTGTCACGCTGATGGGGTATTGACTGAGTGTGGCTTCTGACAGGACAGAGAGGTTATGGAGAGCATTGTATCATCCCCAGTAAGGCATCATGGACTGAAACTGGAAAATGAACCTCAGAGTCTCAACTGGGGTAAATGGTCCGACAAGAGCAACTGAAGTGAGTTCAGGCAGCTCCTGATTTATGTTTATTGGAGGAGTTTTAAGAACTGATACATAATTAAATGGCTTTTTTTTTTAAAGCAAATTGGGACCAGTCTTTATTTGTCTGTTTGTTTTAACACCCATTTAGGTTGATGTTAAAGTCTTTCCACCAGGGTCCATGTTGAGCTCTTGCTTTGCTCAAGGACCATTGGATTTTCCAACTAGTCCTTTTTCTTTTTCTTTTTTTTTGTTGTGGCTGGAAGCATCTGGGGTTTTGGAATAATATGAGGCTTTGCTTGCAGATGGGATGGGAAATGGTGGGTGCTCTACTTGGAAGACAGGAATCGGGTCTGCCTGGGGTTAATTTAGGAAAGTCACGTTGCATCCACAGTTCTTTAGTGCTTCCTTGCAGTCTAATGAAAAGAATAATAAACATCTTGAGTTATTGTTGAAAGATCCTTATAGCAGAGAGGGGTTAAACACAACGTTACAGCGATGGCTCAGCAAGACCATGAGCTCTAGCTTGGTTGCAGCTGTGTTTACTGGGGAGTGTCCTATATGCACCTCACTTCTTATATGCTTTTCCTAAAAATTGATAAACATTGCAGGGATAGAGGGCCCTCTGGTCAGACCTTGTGATAAATAGGCCCTCATAGAGTTGTCACTGCTATTTGGTAACACATGTCCATTCCTGGTTTGCAGTAGTTGCTGCTATTTTTCCCCAAGATGAAGTTTGCTGTGTGCACCATTAATACATACTATCGTGCACTGGTCTTTCCCCCTGTGTGTCACCATCTGCCTGTGGCTCTGCTCATCCCACAGCTCACATCAGTGCTGTCCTGGGCTTTATTCCTCACATTTTGGTGTCTGCAGCTCCACTTTTCTGCTATAGTATCACTGTGGATGAGTGCAGAACACCTGCTACAGGCCATACCTTTTCCTATTTCTCCATAGCCTCATGCTGGGGTAGGCTAGGGTGAGGATTTGCAGATCTCATGCACAGATGCAGGAATGATTGGCACAACCCATGTCCTGAGAAGTGAATTTAGAAACTCAGACGAGAGAACAATGGTCTTTTACCTCTGCTAGAAACTTGCCATCATCACCATGAAGCAATCCCTGTGTAACCTCCTAACCTCACCAACACCCATCTTCCAGCTCACCCAAACTCAAAGTAATAGAATTTGGAGCTGCTAGATGGAAACATGCCCCTTGCAACTGGGTATTGAATGAACACCCATATCTGCACTCACACATGAAAACTATTGACAAACAAAAGCACACAGCAAAGCATTGAAGAGGGGAAGAATCAAACCAGGAGGTGTGCTTGCAGAGCAGGTTAAAAGTGCATTTTCCCACTATTCAGAATATTTATTCTGATTGTTTTATTATTGTCTTTCACCAAACCACCAGGAATAGATGTTCTGCTCATGGAGGAGAACAGTAACATAATAATACAGCCTCTGAGGTCTCCATTTCCTCAGCACCATGGCTACATTCAACCTGTAAATTCTGAGTCTTCTGCCCAAAGGGCAAGTTCAGCCTGGTGCAGTGGTTATGGGATTTCTCAGTGTGTGCAGAGAACCACAGGGTGACTCCTGTGTCCCAGCTTGTGAGTGAGCCAGAAAATCTGTGTTTTTCGTTCAGACAGCTTCAGAATTCACCCCAGATACCAGTGCCAGTCAGAGCTGGAGTGATCCAGACACACTCCATCCCAAGGCTTTGGGAGAGGCACTTCACACTCACCTTCCCTGCATTGACTTTCATCAAGAGCAGGTGTCCCTTGGGTGTGTGAAGTGCTGGGGTCTGAACCCCAAGCCCTGAATTAAGGTTGACATATGGGTGGTCCCCATGGTCCTTTAAAAGGAGGGGATGAGTTTGCCTTTTGGCTTTCCTCCAAGGTGTGGCTGACCTTGCAGGGAAAGCCCTTGGGTAAACAAGCCCCAGGTGCCCCCATTGGGTCAATGAGTGCCAGGTGCCCTGCATTGGGTCAATGAGTGCCAGGTGTGCTGCTGTGGGGATAAAAGCTGGGACCACTTGCAGGAAGGGTGCAGTGTCTGTCTGTGAGGGGGATGCACTTTGCAGAGTTTCCCTGCTGAGGAAGGACCTCCTGACTCTCTGCAACTGGGCCCAGGTCAGGTTTGGTGCTTGTGAATGTGGGCTTGGTGGGGGAACAATATGTGGCTGCCTCTGTCCTATTGGCTTGGCTGTCTCCTATCTCTGCCATGGGAGACTTCAGTGCTTTGTTTGTTCTACTGATTGTTGGCTGTGTGGTATCGTTCCTGGGGTCACTGGGGTTGATGTCTGTGTGATCTGATTGACTTGTTTGTACCCCCAGTGATCACCCACGTACTGACCTTCTTGTGTGCAATAGAATCTGGTTACTGGTTTGTTCTGCTGCTGGCTGCATCCTTTGTGCTAGGCCTAGTGACTGGCAAAACAGTGTGCCAGTGCTAAGTTGCCCTTCTCTGACAATTCACTCACTCCATTTCTTGCTGCCATCATTTTCCTCCCTTTCCTTCTCTTTTTGGGCCGACTCACTCCCAGGTTATGCCATGGACAGTAGAATCCCTTTGGCTTTCTGAAGAGAATATGCATGTGGTCTCTTGTGTGAGTGCAGTTTTTCTGTTGAAGAACAGGGCTCAAGAGGTTTAGGCATCTCAAAGGCCATAGTTTTACTTCAGACTGATTCTTGGCCACAGCCAAGCACAGATCCCATCAGGAGAACAGGAATGTCCAAGGGAAGATCCTAAGATGTGTTGAGGACATCAATAGTGGTGGGGGATATGCAGTTCTGCCCTTTCATGGCCATTGAGGGTGTTGGCTGAGTCTGACCCCTAGAGGTATTTAAGAGACATGGAGATGTGGTGCTGAGGGACATGGGGCAGTGGTGACTTGGCAGTGCTGGGTTAATGGTTGGACTGGATAATCTTAGAGGTCTCTTCCAACCAAGATTATTCTGTGATTCTATGATATGCAGCTCCTTCTGCCTTTCCCCAACCCCAATTAATCAGTCAAAATTGCATGCAACTTCCCCCAAATGCAGAAGATCCACCTACCACAGAGATCCTCACTCAGCAACCATCTAACCATTGTTTTACCAAAATGGAAGGATGCTCAAGTCAGGGCTGTAGCAGGATTCCTAGTCCAGTTGGATTTCCGTGGATTATTATTTTCAAAGGAAAATAAATCTTTTGACCTGTGAAAATGCTGCAGGGACTATCAGGAGAACCCTTCACTCATGGTAGAAAGGCATATAGGATATTTTAAGTAAGGGGAAGAGTGTTTTTCTTCTTTGCCTTTTGCTTTAAGTGTGGCACATACTCTTTCTCTATTTTTGAAGTGCAGAATTAAATCCCAATTAAAGGCTGTAAAAAGGCAGTGAATCTGAGAGGCCAGGAACAGCTACACATTATTGCCCCTTTCATAGATCATATGAGCAGTGTGGTGACATAATAAATAATCCACCCAAAGTTTTTAAAGGTAAAAACCACCAAATCATTAATAATGTCTCTGGCACCATATATCAAACTGAAGCCTTCCTCTTACAGCTGATCCCCAGTTATTCCCAGCTGCCTTTTTGCATTGCTGTGTGCATTTCTACCTCCCTTTGCATTGCTCTTTCTTCCTGTCCTCCCCACTACCATACTTCTGTGCTTTGTCCAACTACATTTGTTTCTGCATTTCACTGCATGCAGGTATGAACAACCCCAAGAAAACACACATGACACTGTTTAAACTCATTTTCTCAGGAGTTTTAAGACTTGCCCAGACAAGAAAAGACTGGCAGAAACTGTTTTTCAGGGTAAGGAGCGGAACTGGATGATCATGTGGTAACCTCATTCATTTCTGGCACACATGATTGATTTAGGCTGCTCTCTGTAATGGTGGAGCACTTTGCTCTGTGTAATTTTTGTTATCTTGCAACCCTCTCTTTTTTTTGCTTTTTGTTTAATCCACTTAACCTGTTTCACTATCTCAGTCTGTCTCTCAGTGAGTCCATTTCTGAAAGTCTGGGATACAGCCTGTCATTAATCTTTACTTGTTCATGCTTGGTGTAGCTGAATTTTTCCACGTTGCTGAGCTTCTTGGGGTTATCATAATTGGTATACCTGCATATCACTATTATTAAGTATGATGAGTTTGAGAATGGGGATTCCTCCAGTGATGCCTCATTCCAGCTGCCTGATTGCTCTTCCATCCCATGGCGTGGGGAGAGGAAGGGAACACAAACACAGAAGCAGGGTGGGCTGGTGGTGGATTTCCCCATCTGGAAGATGCACCACTAGGTGCCAGATCAAAATGGTTCACCTTTTTTTTTTTTTTTTTTTTTTTTCTGGAGAAGGCAAAAACAACAGGGAACTCACCCCAGTGGCCAAACTTCTTTTTCTATGCTTGGATATTTATTTTTTTAATATAGATCTGGGAGTTACTGCAGCTGTTACACTATTCCTGGTACAATGCAGTTCTCTGCCAGTGCTCTGGGATGTACCTGCACACAGTAAAGGTAAAAATTCTCACTATGTGGGTAACTGACTTCTCCCCCTAATGCTTAGGGCAGGGTTCACCTCATCTCACTTTACAGACATCTCCAACTTGTGGGCAGCTGAAGTTAGGACACCTGTGGGTGTCCCCATGTGAACTGGCTGTATAAACACCTGTTTGCAGACAGGGAGAAGTGGTGACTCAATTAGTTACCCATGCATAGGTGTCTAGTACCACTTGAGATGCTCTCTGGTATCTGAGCTACCCACATGCAGGTGGCAAATGTCATCCAGTCAATGAAGTTTAGGCAATTATTCAGGAGAATTGTTAATGTTTGCTTTAGGTTGAGCTCAGCAGCTCTCCAGGCTCTGCTCTCTGCACTGACTAAGTCTCCTTTGACTATAGTGTCATCGCATTCCCACGGTGGCACCTGCATGTAGATACCCAGGATCTGGACCTGAGCCCCATTCACTTGCTCCCATGCCTACAAGCAGCATGAAGTGCCATGTGAAATGTCCCAATTAATCCTCTCAGGCTCCCACCTCCTGCTCCAGAGGGAAATGTCTTGCAGAGGTCTTGAATCCTATCTGTCAGTCCTGTGTGGGTATCTCAGAGACCAAGAAGTGATTCATGGCACTAAAACCAAACCTTTACTATATCATGAGAAAGTCTGTTCTGTACCATGGTCATAATGAGACACAAAGTTAAGTCAAACTCTTTGATACACACCATTGCAGCTTTGGGGCTGAGCAGGAGCCCAGGATGGAAGTGAAATAGGAGGGTTGTGATGAAATGCTGCTGCAGCTCTCAAAGAGGGTAGACTGCAGGGATTTTATAGTATTGAGGTGACCCACATCCTTCCAGCTGGTAAGGAGGAGGATTGTTTTGCTCTCCCCTTGCTGTGTGCATGTCTGGATGAGTGATTGCAGCAGGGTGACAGGGTGAGCCTCCAAAAAGGCTTCAGTTCAGTACCAGTCACCATTGCACGTAGCATTCCCCACACTAGGAGGTAATTTCTTAGCCTTCACATGAGACTTCAGTTGCCTTTGTAGTGGCCCTTATGTCTGCCTCCTCAGTATTTCATTGCTACAGAAAAGTCTGATCTGCTAAATACCATAGGACTCTTGAGAACTTGCTGTAGTAGTTTCTGTGGTCATCTGAGAAGGTCATGAAAAGTTTGGAAGAAGTACCTGTATTCAGAAAATATATGTAATGTCCCAACTCCTACAGACTTATGTTGGACTTAGACTCCTACATGTGCTTCTGAATGCAGCTGTAGAGCTACCTGCCCAGAGAAAGACTTGTTATTTCAGATACCTCCTTTATTTTCAGTGGAAAGGCACCACTGATGCTCAGCACACTCATCTCAAAGAACATCATAAGCTTACAACTATAGTTTCCACTGATCTAACACCTAGTATATTCTACTTGATGTCTATTCCCAGGAACCAGAAAAAGGTACAGGAAGCAAAGCTAGCACTTCCACTGCAAAAATTTGAGTGCTCCCCAGTTCTGCTAAGCAAGTTGTTCTACATCAGGGATGAAGAAAATCAGTGGGTCCAACTCTTCAAAAATATGGTGTTCTGGATTCCCTGAGCTTAGCAAGGGCTTTGTGCTATCCATCTCTCTTAAAGTTTCATAGTGCTGCAAACCTTTAGAGTAGTAAATTTCCAAAAGCAAGAGCTATGTGCTAGGAAGACCTTGTAATGGAGACTTTGAAAATCATATAGGGATGTCTATGGGAGTGCTGAGGACAGTAACATCAAAATTTTTCCCTAATTTTCTGGATGCCTCATCTTAATATTGCAGAGAAACCTACTTCTGTGTTTGAATGCCCATCTGACTTGACATCCCCACTTACAAATGCTGTATCTACACATGCTCACAACTAGCTTGGAACCCATCAGTATGCACATCTCCTGCTTTGGGTCATAACTGCCTGAACATCCCATTTTCTGTTGTGATGAGTAGGCTGACCTTGCAGCATGGGTTGCAGAGTAAAACTTACTATGTCTTCATTGAGTTGGAAAATCCTGGCAAAAAGTCCTGCTATATGTAAACATGTCACTGGTGCCAGCACAATACTAGCTGTAATTCAGATGGAAATTATATCTTCCTTTCTGCTAGCACTGAAACAATCCCAGATCAAACTAATTTCTGTAATACTCTTGTCTCCTAATATCTCCCATCAAAAATTTTTGTTTCATTTATGTTCTCTAGGGAGGACAAATTGCCTCCTGGGGTGCTATTGTCAGGATGTTGCACGTTTCATAGCTAGGCTAATTGTAAATTTTCCTGTGTCCAGAAAAAAGATTTAAAGATATCAAAAAGCTTCAATCAGAGATCATACCAATTGTCTGTTCCAGCTGCTCCTAGGAGCATTCAACAAGCTCATGTCTTGGATGAAGGATTTGTAGTGTCCTGTCTAGAAACTATTTTACAGCTTCATCAATTTCCTTAGGATGATTTTCGCTCCAGTATTCAAGCTACATTGCTGCTGCAGCCTGAGCCCACTCACTTCTCAACTCATGATGGTGTAAATCGAAGGAGACAGCAGCAATCAGCAGGGATAAAGAGGGACAAAGATCTGGGTGTCTCAATATTTCTCATATTGACTCATCAACAAGAAATCTAAAAAACTTTTGGCCTCACACTGGGCAAAAGCAAATAAGTGGGCAAAACCCATTACTCCCATCAAAATTTAAATGTGTAGTTCATACCCTAGTGTTATTATTTTTTTAAAATATATTTACTTGTTTTGGTATGCTGTAATTTGAGTCCACCTTCTGCCCTTGAACTTTCTGTGTATTTCATTTGACTCGTTCTCCAGACCCTCCACCAGCTTTGTTGCCCTTCTTTGGACACACTCCAAAGCACTCAGTTTACAGCCACCTATCCCTGGATGCACCAGATGCTCTTTATTCCCATCAGTCCAGTCCTCACAGCATACAAATTTCTCTGTTTCTGGACATGTCTGGAGTTGTCTGAGTCTCAACAGTGATGATCATTGAGGAGCTTACTCACCCCTAAACCCCGCTGGGATTCACCAGCTGAGCATGTCCTTACCTGCTTAGCTTTGGGGATTGATCCAGTGGGTGTATTCAGAAGATGCCAACCTGTTCCTTGCATAAATTGCAGCAGTAGGTGGAAGTAACCTCTTACCAGTTTAGCAGTTAGATCCTCTCTCCTAACACACAGGAGGCCCTTGTTCAAATAATTTCATATGGAGCTTGAACCTACATTTCCTGTGTTACAGGAAAGAGCACTAATCCATGGGTTCTCTGATACTCCTCACTGTTTCTCTTCCATTAAAGCTACTGTCCTGGTTCCCCAGGCACAGCCCCATGGGCCAGCCATGCAGGCAGCCATGAGCAGCCCTGAGTCAGCTGGGAGATCCACTCAAGGCAGTGACTCACTGGTGTATCCCACACCACCTCATCATGCTCACTATAAAAGGAGTGAGCTCACTAGGGTTCCTCCCTCCTGACCTTCTGCTCCTGCTGTTGACCCCAAGGACCAGGCTGAGTAGAACCTTGTATGCTTTATGCTGGTGATTGTAGTAGTTTTGTTATTTCATTCAATCTGTTTCTACCTAAATCAACAGGGTTTCTCCCTTTTTTCCCCCATTCCCCTTCTCAGATGGGGAGGTGTCATTGGGTGGTAGAACTGCTACAGTTTAGCCCTGGGTACTGGCTAAATGTAGACAGCTACCCAACAGTGGATAGCAATGATTACATAGTTCAGCACAAAGTGCATTGCCCTGAAAGACCATGTTATCCCTGTTGATGTATTATGCAAAATAAACCAGCTTCCAGCTGGGAGATCTTGAGACCACTCAAGATTTTAGTTCCCTACTAATGCCACTGACTGGAAGACACTGGCAGGACTTCAGAAAGCATTTGTGTGTTTGTTTTTTTGCTGACTGTGTGTGTGGCATAGCCTGTTCTGAGAACACTGACCAGACTGAGGTCAATGACCATGACGACTGGAGAAATATCAGCTTGTTGACACTGCATTTCTTTGTGTGACCAGGGTTTGGGTGACTGTGCACAATCAATAGTAGGACAGGTACCTGCAGCGTTGGCTAAACAGATGTAAGTGCAAATGGAAGAGCTGTGGTTTAAGCACAAAGCCTAAATATCTTTGGCTAGAAAGGCAATGTGGTCATTTCAAAGTTCCTCTATGGGTTTGTACAACCCATGCTAGAGGAAAGTGGGTCATCTTCTCCTTATGGATGATCCATATGAAACAATAAGAAGCTATTAGGAGACCCAGGTCATGGAGTCACAGAATCATAGAAGTGTTCTGGTTGGGAAAACCTTTAAGATTGAGTCCAACCATTAACCTAGCACTGTCAAGTCCACCACTGAACCATGTCCTTAAACGCCTTATCTACACATCTTTTAAATCCCTCCAGGGATGGGGACTCCACCACTGCTCTGGGCAGCCTGTGCCAGTGCTGGGGAACCCCTGGGGTGAAGAAATTTTTCCTAATATCCAATCTAAACCTCTTCTTGCACAGTTTGAGGTTGTTTCCTCTCATCTTATTTCTAACTTCAGAGAAGAGACTGACTCCTGCCTCTCTGTGCCCTCCTGTCAGGGAGTTGCAGAGAGCAATGAGGTCTCCCCTCAGCCTCCTCCAGACTGAACCCCCCAGTTCCCTCAGCTGCTCCCCATCACACTTGTGCTCCAGAACCTTCCCCAGCTCCCCTGCCCTTCTCTGGACACACTCCAGTGTCCTTCTGGGAGTGAGGGCCCCAAAACTGAACACAGGATTTGAGGGGGTGCCTCACCAGAGCTGAGCACAGGGGGACAATCACCTCCCTACTCCTGCTGGTCACACCGTTTCTGATACAGCCCAGGATGCCATTGGCCTTCTTGGCCACCTGGGCACACTGCTGGCTTGTGTTCAGCTGCTGTCGACCAGCACCCCCAGGTCCTTTTCCACCGGGCACTTCCCAGCCACTCCTCCCCAAGACTGGAGCGTCCCATGGGGTTGTTGTGACCCAAGTGCAGGATCTGGCACTTGGCCTTATTGAACCTCACACAGTTGGCCTCAGCCCATCGATCCAGTCTGTCCAGATCCCTCTGCAGAGCCTTTCTACACTCAAACAAATTAACAGGGTTGTCTGTTAAGGTCTTGAGTATCTAGACACTGTAAAATATCTTCCCATTTTAGCATCATCTGCAGATGTAATTAGTATAGGCCTGAATTCTATTTCTTGATTATTAATGACACTAATCCAAACACATCCCTTTCATTTGGTCTGCTCCAACATGGCAAAATCCAAGAGCAGAGTTTTTTGAACTGCTTCTGTTTTGGAAAAGAGACTCTAAGATACCTGTACCTACTCATGTGTCTAGAACCCTGTTTTGGGATGGATGCTCTATTCTTCCTCTAATCCTTGCTGGCTGTGGGACATGGGATATCTCAGCCCCCCCTGGTGCCCTCCCTGGCAGGGAACACCCCTGAACCCAAGAGGGATATTGGGTTCCTGTCATTTTACTGGGAAAATGACAGTCTCTGCCAGGATCAGCAGGCAGGAAGAGATAGGGAGGAGCAACAGGAAAGTGAAGGAACGGAGGGGGTAGGAGGGCTCTGCTTTTTCCCATCTTCTGTCCTTCCTCTCCAGCAGCAGCACTCCCACACGTGATGTGAATCTAGGGTGCGGCCAGAGATGCACAATCCTCTTTCCTTGCTCAATGGATGTCACAGGAAGGTGAAACTTGATGAGATTAGATGAGGTACCTCACTGCGACTGGCTGGCAGCTCCAAAAGACATCTGATGTAACTAAATCCTTGCAGTTCAGCGTAGGCAACAGCTGTGGGAGATAATAAAGATCTCACAGAGCGAGTGCATTTTCCTTCCCACATTCTCCTTCCCTCCTGGCACACGTTGCTGTTGTAAACTGTTTTTGCCAGGAATTGCTGTCCTCACTAGCTTGGTCTCATCCCTGTACTTCCTGTATTTATTAAATGCATCACCAGGACTGTGGCTCAGAAAATTAGGTTGCTCCATGAGTTACTTACAAGATGTTATTCCTCTGCTGCGGACTTGTCTTTTTGGGATGGGATCCTTGGGTGTGCAATATGGTGCCAAGTCTGAATGAAGCTTTCCTCACCTCTGGGGCAAGCATTATGGCTCTGTCCCCAGGGAATTCCTTAGTGTCTTGCTTTTATTCTGCAGGTTTCTTTAGGAAGCCAAGCAAAATTCAGCATTTTAGGGCTGATGGGTATCTGCTTTCAAGGATAGGTTTGGGGCAAGGTGAGAGGCTGGGGAAGAGATCAAGACTTCTGCCATAAAATATAATCTGGGCTTTTCAGAAACACAGGAATGCTTTTATTAACAGGAAAATCCCTTTTCATTCAAATCATTGTAGATTTTAACGTGGAATCTCTGTTCTCTTATCTGCTCTGTCATCTGTCTGGCTTTGAGATCTAGCAGCCCAAACTAACCTCACATGTCTAATGCCACCATAAAGAAGTGGGGAAGCCTTAACACTCCCCAGTCCACACCTTGGTTGGTGCATGAGGTCAGTGAGCATCCTGGATCCCACAAGGTGAAACAGCAGCCAGGTTGGGTGCCCTTCCCCAGGACAACTGAGCTGTGACTGCTCTCTGTGATGCCTCACATAGATGTTTGGTGAATCATGTGTCTGATGCATGGAGGCATGGCAAGGGAGAGACTGCAGCACAGGACAGACAAGTGAGAGCCACACCTGGCTGCATCCCTTGCCTGCTCCTGAAGTCAGATTCCAATAAGAGTGAGTCCTCTTGCCCAGTGATGCTCTCAAGATCGGGGATTGGTCCCTTGTACTTCAGTAAAGTTCCTGCTCTGGGTCACCTGGGGAAAAACTGATGCTTGAAAGAGAAATACAGAAATCTGAATGTTTAGCAACCAGCAAATTATTCTTCAAATGTTTTAGTGTACAACAAAGATTTTTGCATATTTCATGTCACTCATGGAGCCTAACATGGAATTAGCTTTGAGTGGTTGAGGTTGCTGACATGGCCAGGAGAGGCACTGCTTCAAGATAGCACTGCAGAGGGAAGTGAAGAGATGATGTTTATTGACTCTGGGTCCTAGAGCTGTTAAGACTTCTCTATACCTCGGCAAAAGGGATCAGGAGTGCCAGAACAGGAGCCAAACTACCCATTTTCCTACAGCATCCCTGCCACTTGGGACCATGGAGGACCCCCAGATCAGGGACTAGTGAGGGGGGAGGATTTCTGTACTGTAACAGACTAATTAGGCACCACGGCAAAGCATTTCCATCCGCTTAGGAAGCACTGTCCTGACCTTGCGCCTACGCCTACTCCTTCTCTGTCACAGGACTGAAAGAGCCTTGCTCAGCTCTTTTAAAACTGGAAAAGGAGCCCAAGCACCATCCTTTATGTAAGAGCTGAAAGGTTAATACATGTCACTCGTTGGCCAGGACTCTGCAATAGGCTAAGGAGGGGCCAGCCCTTTTTACGGAGGGAAAAGAAACACAAGCCTGCCACAGCGTGCCCTTTCAACCCTCATGGTTCAACCACATTTTCACACCACAAGGTTTAGAGTAGATGCATCCTTCTCTGAGTAACCCTGTGTCCTCTCAGTTGCATCAGATGCAAGATGCAATGCAAACTATGCAGGTTGCTTTTAGGTATGTGTTTTCCATTGGTTTGCAGGGATAAACAAGCATCAAACTCCCGAAATGAGAAAGGTCAGCAGAGGCTGGAGCTGCACAAACCCTGGTGCTCAGCTCAGAGGACATGTAGTTACAGTTAGAAGTGGCTGCAGGGTTACAGGGATTGCTCCTTCAGCCTGACATGGTGATGGGGGCTGTGGCGTAGGGGCATGAGAAAATAAACATCTCCAGCCTGAATATGCTCTAGAGGATCACAGAAAATACCACTGCTCCTGTCTTGGACACCAGGTTCAGGATATCAGGAATCTCTCCCTAAATAATCCCTCTCTTTCCCTGGCATATAGGGGATGTGTATACATCCAGCTGTCCATACCAAAATAGCAGGGACAAGAATAATTACAGAATCCCTGGTCAAGTTGCTTCCTGGAAAGGCAATGTTGGGTGGACACAGCACAGAAGATGTCATGGAGTCTGGCACTTTTCTGGGATATGAAAGACTGAATAACTCACCATTCACTGAGCCCCCTTCTCTGCTGAGTGTGTCCTCCATCTCTTTCTGACTTCGGGAATATTTATTCACCAAAAGTGGGACCGCTCCAACAGAAGAGATGGAGAGAGATCCCACAACCCCAGATAGCCTGTGTTTGCTGCAGACCTTAGATACCCTTCCCCAGTTGTTCATCTGCCATGTACACAAGGTGTGTAACTTGGAGGAGGACAAAGTGCAGGGACAGACTAGTGCCAAGGATGTATGTGTGGGCATATGAAACACCCGCTGCAACAGTTTAAACCATTGTTGTGTAGACCTTATCCCATATCCTAACCACAGGTCACCTGCATCCAAGATGACACACCTATTTGGAGGAG
Organism: Podargus strigoides; assembly: GCA_028020825.1. Lineage (NCBI taxonomy): Eukaryota > Metazoa > Chordata > Aves > Caprimulgiformes > Podargidae > Podargus > Podargus strigoides. Next base: position 2,827,879 of record CM051619.1, read on the forward strand.
TAATGGGACTGATGGACTTACCCCTGAGGTCTGTTATGCTGCAGTAAAGTAGTGTTGCACTTTTAGAGCAAAACACTGTGACTCCTGAATGTCTGATTTGGGAGCTTGATGCATGCATGGATTTGAGTTTTCCCATCCCATTCCTAACCCCACGTTTGGAGGAGCTCTTATTTCTGCCACTCACCAAGGAGCCACCAAGGCCTGTTCTCTACCAAGCAAGTTCTCCACCTTCCAGCTGAAGAAAACAGGGACATTGCAGGGCATATAGACAGCCAGCTTGGAAACTCTCCCTGCTCTTTAGAACAAAGCCTGCTGGAGGTCCAGAACTAACAGCAAACAACCCCTTTCTTTAATGCAGCTGGGATTTCAAGTGGTTGGAGCTAAATGTGATCCTAAGTCAGTGAAGACCCACCAGGAAAGGGAGATTATTGTTCTCCATTAGTAAGAGGAGTGTCTCCTTGCACACATCTACAAAGACCTCAGCTTTAGAAAGCACATTTCTTTTATTTCAGTGGTTTACACTTTCATTTTCACCATGCTCTTCGTTGTCTTTCACTGAATATTTCCTATTTAAAAAACAAACAAGCAAACAAACCCAACATAGGTCAAGAAGTAATTTGTCTGGCTGGTAAAAAAAAAAAAAAGAAACAAAAAACCAAACACAAAACAGCCAACCAAAAAACACCTGAAAGACAAACAGACCCACAGCAGAACATGCCATACAGCTGTGCAAGTCTCACATTGCCTCTCCTCCTCAGCTCTCCTGCAAGACAGCAGCTGTAATCCCCTCCAGGTGGGGACAAGCATTATCTTTCCAGCCCGTATAAACGTGACAGCTCTGGAGCTGGCTGATAACACGTGTGGCTGTGCTGTAAGGGGGAGAGGGAAGCTGCAAGACCCAACACGTGCATGAGTCACACCAGCCAAGGGGAAATGTAAACTTTGGAAGCAGTGCAAGTGTGAGAGATGCTGTTGTGGGGGATCCTTTTCAGCTGCGTGCGTCGTTCATGGATGCTCTGAGCAATCCTGGGAGAGACTGATGGAGGAAAAAAAAATACCTACTCCAGCAATATCTGTCTCCTGAAAGGACACTGTGACTGCTATCCAGCCCCATGGATGATGACAGACATGCATGAGTCACTGCCCAAACACAGCCATGAGTGGGACAGGTCGCATGGGGGGGAATTCTGGTGATTTCGGTTTCAATGGTCCAACGATTGCATTTTTGTGTTTTATTTGATCTCTTTCTCCTTGCTGGTGCTGCAAGTGGGGAGCTTACTGACTAAACATGGGTGGGGTGTGATGTTGACTATGTACAAGCGGCTTTAAAATGAGAAAAGTCAACAGTTGGAGGCGAAATCCTGGGAAAATGTTGCCCTTTCACTAACCCATGAAGTTTCAACAGTGGTGTTCAGCAATAGTAGAGAAGGGTGATCTTGGAGCCAACAAACTAAAATTTCCATGGGATGCCTGGCTTGAGCTGCTGCCTGGCAGAGTCTGCGTGTCACCACCATAAGTGTTAGGAGACACTTTTGGGTAGCTATGCTGGGATAAGCTCTTCCCATATGAGATATCTCCACCTGAGCAACTTGTTTAGACTCCCTTTGCACTCAGCAGAGAGAAACAGGCCTGCTGAGAGCATAATTCAACCTCTCCTGACATAGTTGCCTACAACAGATGAATCACTTCTTTGCCTCTCTCTCCCCCCACTGGTTATAACAGGAGTCTGGATGGTGGGCTCAGAGGGAGACAGCCTCACCAGAAATATTTAAAGTCAATGTGTACCACTTCCAGTGTATGTCTTGTGCCAAGATCAGAGCTATGGCTACCTGGCTCAGTGCATTTCTGAATCCTGCAAGAATTGGTGCATTAGAAAGCAGACATTTCACTTTGCTCCCTATGAAATCAAAACAGTTCTACACATGACTCTGTACCTGCCAGTCACTGCTGATGTGGAGAGATGCACACTGGGCCAGCTGTTCTCCTGCAGGGACTGACAAGCACTGAATAACAGGCTTCTTTTGGCAGCAAACACCTTTTCCCTGGCAGCTGGAATAGCTCCCTAGCAGGTATCAGTGAACAAAGGTGCCGTAACCTTCACTCAGAGTCCCTAGGCTGGGTTTTGAACCCAGCAGCCTGGTAGTGTATCTAGTCAACTTCCAGGGGTAGTTCACAGTTTGAGTTCAGACATTGGCTCAACGTGCCTGGGTTAGGATGCTATGGTCCATGGGCTCCACCTCTCCAGATGACAGTCCTGTGTCACACTGAATAATTGCTGGGAGATCTTGTTTCTTCACGTTGCCTGGAGAACCCAGGACAAAGCACCTGATGCACGTGCGTAGAGTTAGTGGTATGAATCCAGGCTTGGTGCCTTTCCCTTAATTATAATTCAATGGATGGTAGCTGTATTTTTGACATTTCTCACTTTGGAAGACTTGTAAAGTGGTTTTGAATTGCCTTGTGGAAACCTTGGAAAGTTTTAATACAGAGTCAGAATACTGGTGTCATGGGACATCTCTACAGAAGGGGAAAATTGCTCTGCAGCAGCACTGTTTCTTTCTGACCCAGACAGTAAATGCCAGAGGCATTGCTGATGCAGTGTGGGTGCTGTCTTTAATCATGAGCATAGGTCTAGGTAAGGAGGATTCAGGAGGACTATCAAGTCAGTTGTGAGCAGTGGGTGCTTGAAGGCATTTGCAATCGAATCTAGCTCATCCAAGCAATGTTCCCTTATGTGCAAAGCCCAGCACTGAGCTCCTGAACAGCAGTTTCTGCTTGAATCTTCCAATAGCACCTTACAGGGAGCTTTAATGGTACAGAACCTACGGGACTGGCCCTCGGAGCAGGTATGGTGCTCATCAGGTACTCTAGATGTGGGAATTAACCTGTTAGTACAGTACTGAGATACTAGAAAATGCTGTGTCAGAGGAGAACAAGTTTTCTTTTATTCCTGTACTTCAAAGCCAATTGAGTTTTAACAGCTAGTTTTAACCTTGTACTTCAGTTTCTTGAGGCAGGATTTGTTTACACAACTTTAGGCATGGATTCTACGATCCAGATTTTTATGTCTGTGACTAATGCAGTTTAAGATGCCCTGGAGCAGCCCTGACATTTACAAGGAGCTTGTGATGTGGCTCTAGACTACGTGAGATCTGCACTCTTTCAGAACAACACTGGAGTGAGATACTGGATTTTCTAGGCCCTCTCAGCTGGCACTAAACTACTACGTTTAAACAACTACATAGACCCCAAGCTGATTGAAAGGTAATAATCTTAGGTTGGGAAATATTTACAGAGAAAACATGGAACTGAGACTACCAGATGAGACAAGATATCGAACTTTGAGATAGGTTCAGGGTTCAACTGAGTTGCATCTAGAGAGAGATGCAGTCCCACCTGAGATGTCCTAGGAAACCCATGACATCCACATGAGGGACGGGGTTGTCCTTTTTAGGAAGGTCCAGATCTTTCTTAACTTCTGTGTCTTGAGGATGGTGTGGTTGTCTTGGACTCCTTGGAGGATCTCAGATGGCACTGTAAGCCTTTGTGAGTGCAGCTCAGCTGAGATCTAGCTCTCCACTGACTACTCCACATAGACTGCTATTTCTCAGACACCTAAAAGTAAATATGGACATCTGGAGCTGAACCCAATTCTTAATTTGAGTGAAATGAATCTTACCTCAGGAAATCAATTGATTTTCTATGAGTTTAAGAAATCAATTCTTAAAATGATAATGATGATTATCTTAAAATGATATTATTTCATTTTGAATATTGATTTTTTCAACATATCTGCATGTACCTTCTCAAACCTGGCACACTACTACACACATACTTTTTCACCATACAATTTAAGGCATTTTGTTTTCACCCTCTCTTAGCTTTTTGCTGTTTTATTCTCCCTGCAAATTATTGATAAAATGGATTGTTTCCCAAAGAGGTATACACATGTATGCAACTGAGGCATGGTCAGACTTCTCCTAGCATTAGATGGGCATTTATTCTGAAATATGTATATTGTCCCAGGGAAAAAAAAGAAGATATAATCTGGTAGAAAATAGTTGTTAAATGAAGGTTGCAGTTCTATCAAGATTTGTAAAGTCCAACCTCTCAAGTAAATACTTGAGCCTTTTCCAGTTGCTGCAGCTCAACTGCCCAAACCTTTTCCATGTTAAGGGTAAAGTTAGTTTAAATATTACTGGTTGTCTGCAAGGGTGAAGCACTGAGCAATTGTAAATTCTATTAGCTTCAGAACAGGGCCTCATACAAAATTGTCTGAGGGATCCCAGATGGTTGTAAAGTGCTTACATACCATGATTGGCATAGTGAAGGTAATCACAAGGAACTGACCTTTACTAATTTCTAATTTGGTTGATATTGCATTCAACCACTTCTCAGATACCTGACAGGTGAATTAACTCTTCTTTGTTATCTACCACTACATCGCTGCATAGTACAGTGATGGGCACAGTACAGATCAGTGGTCTGGAAGAGGAGAGATCTACTGGAATGACCTTTCTGGATGTTGAGGGTTTCCAGTGAAATGAGGAATGATCTCAACCTCTACTGAATTAAAGATAAAGTGGGGAAAGTCTTTGATACCTCAGACCCCTTTTCTGCGTACAGAGAAGGGTAGTGTAAGGTAGGGTAGGGTAGAAAATGAATATGCATCTCTGTGGGCTCTGACCAGACTTTGGCAATGAATCCAGATTTTGTCATGTTTCTGTGGATTGGCAACCTTTCCAGGAAAATGGCGTGCGACAGGTGAAAGGCATCCTGAAGTCACCCAGAGATGATGCCCAGCAGAGCCACAGATCACTCAAGCAGCAGACAGCATGGCTTAAAGAGTGGGAACAAGAAGGTATCACAAACAAAACAGCCTTCCCTTTCCCTAAACCACTTTTCTATTGAAACCACTAAACCTTAATGAGTTTACTAGCCCTCTAGAAATGAGGGCAGGTAATTGCAACGTTACAGGATTAAAGATCGAGTTTACCACATTTAACTCAGAAGAAAAGCCAGTTATGATGGCTCAACTCACTGGAGATACTGTAATACGTAATGAAAATATACTTTAAAAAAAAAAAAAGAAGAAGGGAAGAAAGAAAAAAAAAAAGCAGTTTTTGATAAGCAGTTCTAGAAGTCCAGATCGTCCTGGTCAATCTCATCAGAGTCTTCTTTCTTTTTAGAAGCCTGAACTTCATCAGTATGTTCAGTTTCCTTTGGATCTGCACCTTCAGCATCTGCCTGGTCCTCATCTGCCAAAGGATCAGTACATGAAGATGCTTTGTCCTCCTCTTCTTCCTCACTGTCAGGATACATCTGTGAGGGTTTGCTGCTCTCATCGCTTTGAACCTCTCCGTTGGGCTGGTTGTCCATGGGGCTGTCATCTTTGCATTCCTCTTCACCTTCATCTTCAGACCCCTTCTGGGATTGCTGTGAGATGTTTCCCATGGAAGAATAACAAGAAGAGGGGTCTTCTTTGTTCAGAGCCTCTAGCCTTTTGCTGGTTTTTTTGCCTTTGGCCTTTGAGGCTTTCTCAGAAACCTTGTTGTTGCCTTTGTCTTGGTGGTTTTTATGTAACTTGTTGGGGACATGACTGGTAAGTTCCTCACCATTCTCATCGTATTTGTCACATCCTTCGCTGTTGTTTTCCTCCTCAGCTGAACATGCTTCGTCTTCTAACTCTGGATTTGCATCTTCCACTGCCTCACCTTCATCCTGCTCAGCTTCTTCACTGCCTTCTGCAGCATCCCCTTCAGGATGTTTGTCAGTTCCAGAGCCATCAGCATCTTGGATGCATTCAGACGTCTCTTCCTCATCATCAGTCCCAATGTCCTCATCCTCTGGCTCCTCTGCTTCTTCAGCTTCATTGTCAGCTTCATCTTCATCTTTGGACTTCTCTTCAGCTTCCTGCTCTTCATTTTGAATTTCTTCTTGTTCTTCCTCTTCCTTGTTTGCTTCCTCCTCCTCTTCCTTTGTTTCTTCCTCGTCTTCTGCTCCCTCTTTTTCTTCTTCCTCCTCCTCTTTTGGGTTTTCTTCTTCTTCTTCTTCCACTTCCTGCTTATTATGGACTTGATGATCCTGGAGGTCCTTTCCAACCATGGTGATTCTATGCTTCTCTTGTTTTGTTTCTTCCTCATCTTCTTTTGCTTCCTCATCCTCTGTTACTTCTTCCTCTTCTTGCTCTTCTTCCTCCTCCTCTTCCTCCACCTTCATGTCTTTGTCCTCATCTTTTGTTCTTTCTTCTTCCTCCTTCATCTCTTCCTCTTCTTCTTTTGTTTCTTCCTCCTCCTCTTCCTCCTTCTCCTCCTCCTCCTCTTCTTCCTCCTCTTTTGTTTCTTCTTCCTCCTCCTTCACTTCCTCCTCCTCTTCCTCTTTTGCTTCTTCCTCTTCCTCCTTTACTTCCTCTTCCTCTTCTTTTGCTTCTTCATCCTCCTTCATGTCTTCCTCCTCTTTTGTTTCTTCCTCCGACTTCGCTTTCTGCTCCTCTTCCTCCTCCTCCTCTTCCTTCTCCTCCTCCTCCTTTTCTATTTCCTCCTCCTCCTCCTCCTCCTCTTCTTCCTCCTCTTCCTCCTCCTGCTCCTGCTCCTCCTCTTTCTCCTCCTCCTCCTGTTCTCTTTCTTCCTCCTTCACTTCCTCTTCCTCCTCCTTCTCTTCCTCCTCTCTTATTTCCTCTTCCTCCTTTGTTTCTTCTGCTGCTTCCTCTTTTACTTCCTCATCTTCTTTCTCTTTTGTTTCTCCCTCTGTCTCCTCTTTTGTTTCTTCCTCTTCTTCTGCCTTCATAATTTCTTCTTCCTCTTTCTCTTCTTCCTCCTCTTTTTCTTCCTCTTCTTCTCTCTCCTTCATTTCTTCCCCCACTTCTTCTGCTTCTTCTTTTTTTTCTTCTGTGGTTTCTTCATCTCTAACATCCTCCATCTCACAGTTTTGACTCTCTGATATTTCAGATCCTTCTTCATCTCCATTCAGTGTTGAGCTGCCCACTTCATTTAATTCTGGCTCCTTTTCTTCATTGCCCTCCACTTCCGTTTCACTTGGCTGGAGTTCACCCTCATCATTCTCCTCATTTGTGTTGCCATTTTCTGCTGCTTCCTCCACGGTTCTGCTGGGAATTGTTTTGATGTCCTGAGCTGCTTCTGAGACACAGGCTTCCTCATCATTTTTCTTCAGCCTCAGGATTTGCTGTAAATCAAATGCTTTCACGACTGGGGCGTTTGTGGCCACCATTGGGCTTCTTGTGGGCTTGGAAGCCATTTTTTTCCTCACACAAGAGTCACACGGGCAGTATTCCTCGTCACTCGTTTGATCACTAATACTGGCCTCAAAAGCTGCACTAAATACTCTGTCATCACCTACATCAAATGATAAGTCTAATGTGTCCTCCATTCTACTCTGGGTTCCGTTCTTGTCACTGAAGAGTGACTTTTTGTGCATAGTCTGCAATCGCCGTCTCCTCTGCTCAGTTTGCAGTGTTGACTCACGCTTGAGTGGTTCATCTGGAGGTCTCGGTGTCTTCCTCTCTGCTCTGGCTTTGATCTTCCTCAGCTCCTTCTCTATGCTTTTTTGTATCCTTTTGCTCACTTCCTCCTTCAGCTCCAGTATCATTTCATCCATCTGGTGGTTGTTCTGCAGGTTCCACCTGACTTTGAACTCATTCATGGCAGTGACATAGTGAGCCATGAACTCCTTCTCAATTTTCTTGAGCAGCTTCAGGATCCAGATTGGGTCTTGCTCCGTTGACTTTTGCTGGACAAGGGATGTGCCCACACTGGTGGCCATATGGACATTGGACTTTGGGTCATTTGGAGACTCTTTTTCCAGTTGCTCTTCCAAATTGGCTTTCAGTTCTGTCCCACAGTCAGCATCATTGACATTTTTATCATTGGTCACGGCTAGCTGATCAGCTTCCTCTCTCAGATTTTCTTTTGGGAGGTTGTAATTTACAGCTTCACCTTCTTCTTTTTCTCTTTTTTTAGCTAATTTGCTGTTTTCTTCATTTTCTCCCCCTTCCTCCTGATCATTGTCACAGTTACTGCACTGATCCTCCTTATTCTCTTCTGCCTTCTGAATTAGAGATCCCTTCCTAGTAGACTGTGTTTTTTCCTCACCTTTTGATTTTGAGAAGGCTGTCAAAGGTCGGGATAGCTGCTCTTCCTCTTGACTTTGCTCCTCAGCCTCAGTCAGTTCAGTGCCACTCATTATATTTTCCACTTGTCCAGCTGATTTGTATTCAGCATTTTTCTGTACCATTAGAGTGCAGACCCTAGCACCAGCTGTACTCTCTTCTCCTGAGCCACCAGAACCACTGCTAACATCAACCCCAGAGGAAGACATGGGAGTGAAGTCATAATCTGCAGATTTGAGGGCTTTAAACCCAGTGACTGTCTTTGCCTGTTCACTTGCCTCTTGACCTGAGCTTGGACCACATTTTTCAGCTGTGCATCCAAACCACATGGCTTGGAAAATATTTAGCAGTTCCATATACCTTGGCTTATTCAAACGTTTTGATTTATCTGATGGATCTTCTGACTCTTCATCAAGGAGCTGGAGACCAGCAAGACAAGAAAGCAAAATGTTGGCAGAGTTACTCAGTTTTCTCCCCATAGCGGGAGACACTTCAGGCAAACTGTTTGATCGGTCAAATTTTGTTTCTTGTTTTGAACTGAGCAAGGCCTTCATGATCTGGACAGAGGTCTGGACAGAGGTTGGCAGGTCTCTTCTGTTGTTATTTTGGCTGGATGTAACTGACTGGCTGCATTCTGCCTGGTCAGCCTTGGCAGCTTCAGACATAGCCTCAGAGATTTGTTCCTGATTCACACGTTCTTCAACCTCTTCATTAATAGCAGTGCCTTCTGCTGCCTCTTCTCCTGCTTCATCCTTTGCATCATTTTCAGCCTCCTCTACACTCTTTTTCTCAGCTTTTTCGTTCTCTGAGATTTCCTCAGCATTTGTACAAAGTGATACCTCAGCGGTTGCCTCTATACATTCTTCTCCATTATCCTCCATTTCATATTTCATAAGTAATGTTTCTGAAGGTATTTTACTTAGCCATTCTTGCACAACTTCTTCTGGAGATGTATTTGGTAGAGCAGATGGTGTTAAATCATTCCTTTTCTCCTGCATACTTGTGCCTTCTAACCCTTCACCTTCTTTTCTATTGCAAGAGTTATCTATCTCTTTATTCTTATTGTTTACTTCAGTTGCAGCTGATTTAGACCCATAGGAAGTTGTTCTGGAGGAATCTATAATTTCTCTCTGCTCTTTTCCTGTGTCAAGCAATGATTCAGTACCTATGCTTCTAAGGGAGGAATTCTTCAGTATGGTTGACCGCACATTTATGCTGTTTGGCTTCCCTTTTGGTGGGGTAGGGCAATGCATGCTACATACTGACAAAGTCTCAGACAACGATGCTCGACTGGAGTTTGACATCTTCACATGAAAATTTCTAGTTTTTATCTGCCTTGATTTTGAAGATTGAGATATGTTTGATTGTGAACACCTATCATCACTTTCCTGGGATATCTGTGTCAGCAAGCATTTATCATTTACTTCTGACTTTGAAGAGATTCTTGAAGAGACACTTGCAGGATTTCCATTCCTAATCCCCATCTCAGTTGAGTGATCAACATTTGAACACACACTCTCACTCATACTTCCCTGTCTTGAAGAAGGGGCCTCTGAATTCATCTTGGCATGATCCTCTACCGCTTTTCCATTAGGGCTTGAAACACTTGAGCAGAGGGATGATGGCTTGCTCTTTTCCTCTTTATGGCTTCTCTCCTTTGAGCCTTTTGAGGATTCACTGTAGCCATTGGTGACACTTTTCAAGCTTTTCTCCTCAGTAAAACCTGCAATTGCCTCTGCTTCACTAGTAGATGAAATGTTTGAGTGAAAAGATTCTGAGTTATGAAACATGGGGTCTCCAATAGATTTTTTCTTCATTTCACATGAGCTTTTGGAGTAATTAGATGCTCTGCTGCATGATTTCAGGTCATCTGCACATAGGGAATTCTTGGTTTTATTTGGAGTGGATTCAAGTGAAGACACAGACATTTCAGACTGTGCATCCAAGTGAATATGGCTGTGTTTGCTCTTCTTGGATCCCCTGGAAGAGCAAGAGGCATTGCACAGAGCAATCTCATCACTGTCACTTCTCTTGCTTTTCCTGTCATTAGCTCTGGAAGAGGCGGTTTCTTGTGTAAAGCATTGTTCACTTTCACTGCTCTCATCTCTAATTGATTGTCTGGGATTTGTTTTTGCTGACACTGAGCTGACTTCATTGATTTCATTTTCTTCTTCCACTTCAACCTCTTCAGCCTCTTTCTTAGTGCATGACTCACTGGAGAAGGAGGAGACCACTGCATTGTCATCAGAGCAGCCATCCTGTTCCCTCTTTGCTCTTGGTGCAGTATAGTCACTGGACTTGCTGTGCACACTATTGGCAGGAGTGTAGCACCTGGTGTGATCTTCTTGATTTGCCTTCTGAAGGCTGAAGGAGGACATTCTCCTACCCACACTACTTCTTTCCTCACATACATTCTTCTTGCTCTGTCTGGACTGCAGAGATGACTTTGACATGACACTCCCAACTCTGCTGCTTTCAACCTCTTCCACATCATCCTTTAAGCACTTCACAGAGGAAACTTCAAAACAATTTTCGTCTTCATTTTGGGAATTGGTTCTGCTGGCCTCATGGTCTTCAGGGGCATCCTGAGTATCCAGGTTGTTTTCCCAGCTTGAATGTGACATTAAGCCCAAGGATGAAGGTCTCTGACTGTTGCTGGTGTTTGTCCGAGTGTATTCTTGCTGGTCTTCTCCATTGGAAGCACCAGTAGACAAATTACTTCGACACGTACACTTTTTAGTGGATCGATATGCCACTCTTTTCTCTATAGTCTCTGAGTAGGATGAGGACTCTTGCACGATGTGCTCAGAGAATTCCTCACTGGATGTGGTGCGGAGGCTATCCACAGAAGCCATTTTTTTATGGACTACTCTTCTCCGGGAAGATGTGCTGGAACATGATGACCGTTTGTGCCAGGTGCTTCGTACACCAGGCTCTTCCCTCTGGGATGTGTGCATGGGATTTTTCCAGATGTCATAGTCCTGGTGTTTCTTGCCACAGCTATGACAATGAGCCTCATCACATTCTGATTCCTCAAGTTTTGACATGTAAGAATCAATATCACAGGGATATAATGAGTCATCTGCCTCTGAGCTGGCTTCTGGGTTCATTTTCTGTATGGGGTCTACTCCACTGTCCTCAGCACCTAACTCTTCACAAGGCAGCTGGTTCATCAGATTAGACTTTTTGATCTGGGTGGACCATTGCAAAGTCTCATCATTTAGCAAGCGGAAGCGAACTTTCATCTCAACGGACAGGCTACCATCCTTGTTCACATGTACCCGTTTTTCTATGTCATCACTGACCAAGGAATGGACCAAGTCCCCAGGTTTTGGGTGTGAGCAACTGTTTGAGAAAGGTGCACCATTGTCTGGTGAGGTAGCAAGACCATTAGGATACGACTTTTCTGATGACAAAGAAAATCTCGTCGACCTATTGCTTGATGGTGACCGTGGATGGATAACACTTTTTTTGGCTTTCAGTCCAAAGTTCACTGGAGTTTGAAACAGGTAAACAAAATAAACATGTAGAGAAATGTTAACCGATATAAAAAGACACAGAACAAACCCTCAAACTAGTAAATACTGATATTATTCCATTAAAGCTAAGTCTATGCTGATTTACATAATTTGAAAATTTGGCTTTGACAAAGTGATGGCCATAAATGTTAAGTTTTGAAAGAGCAGTCTGCATTAAAATCTTCTATATCTTAACTTTAATATTTGTCTAAATCTAAATTGAAACACAAAGACCTTTTAGTTGTATTTCATGTATGTCAGGAAGAAAAAAAAAAATATATATACACAAAACAACTTAATGTCAAAGTTTCTGCATGTTACCACATTGCAAATATCCCTTTTTTGAACTGTGCAATTTTTCATCCTTCTTATTCAGGCAGGGGAAAATACATGGAGAAGTGACCCTCTTCCTTAATTAGAGGTCAAGAATCACACATTTATTGTGCATCATCCGCTTCTCTGCTCAGCTGCCAGGGAACACAGGTGTGATCTTGTAGACCAGAGTAGCACTCAGTCCCTACAGGGATGTGCCACTATGAATAATTATGATGCTTATTAAAACATAAAGAACAATTGGAAAAGGATTTGTAAGCTGGTGATAGTTACAAAGAGAAATAGTAGTAGTTATAGAGGAAATCAGTGATAGTAAGAGACTTTTAAGAATTTTAATCCTAAGCACATCTCTATGGCCCAGAGCAGTAATCTGCATAGATTTATTGAGGTCCTAGACCCTACATTTCAAGCAGAGTACATTGCTATCATGCTGCTTTGCAGGATAGGCATCTATCTTGTTTCTAATACGTATTTTTGTTCAAAGCTTACTTTTATGTAGCTCGACAACCACATGCCTCTGTGGGCATGTGGGTAGGAAGCTGAATGGAGGGAATTTTAGGAAGTGTTGAACAGTAAGTATGCCAACCAAGATCAATAACACGTGAAATAGCTTCTATCTGACCATCATTATGCATTCAAACTGATATGTTTGCTCTGTTTCTTGATGGACAAAGAGCTTCAGTTTATTCCCACTGGTTCCTCCCATTTTTTGTGTCTCAGGCAGTGAGTGTGGGATGCCTCTGTCCTTAGTTGTCAACACATGAATGAATCCTTCCTGGCTCCTGGTATTGACAATGGAGAGAAACAATCAGTGACTTCTGCCAGCTCCCTCAGCACTCATGGACGCAGCCCATCAGGGCCCATGGATTTGTGGGTGTCCAGTTCACTTACAGCTTTTCCCTAACCCAACCCTCTTCAACCAGGACACAATCTTGCTTTCTCCTGACTTCTGCGGTCTCCAAGGTCTGGGACTCCTGAGGATCTGCTTTAGCAGTAAAGACCGAGGCAAAGAAAGCATTCAGTAATTCCTCCTCTGTATCCTCCATCACCAGGGCACCCACTTCATTCAGCAGAGGGCCTACATTTCCTCCAGTCTTCCTTTTGGTTCCAATATATTTGAAGAATCTTTTCTTATTATCCTTGACCTCCCTTGCTATGTTTAATTCTAAGGAGGCATTAAAATGGTTTGGGTTGGAAGGGACTTTAAAAATCATCTAGTTCCAAACCCCTGCCATGGGTAGGGACACTTTCCACAAGACCAGGTTGCTCCAAGCACCATCCAGTCTGGCCTTGAACACTGCCAGGGAGGGGGCAGCCACGACTTCCCTGTGTCTCACCACTCTAACAAGAAAGAATTTCTTCCTAATGTCTAATCTAAATCTACCCTCTTTCAGTTTGAAACCATTATCCCTCATCCTATCACTCCATGCTTTCATCATCATCACTCTCCAGCTTTCTTGTAGGCCCTTTCAGGTACTGGAAGGTGCTCTAAGGTCCCTCCAGAACCTCTTCTTCTCCAGGCTGAACAGCCCCAAGATAACTAATGAGGAAATGCATAAGAAATGTTCTCCTGAATAACCCATAACATACCCCTTCCTGAACATAACCTTTCCATAAAGACATACTTTGTTCCCACAGGGCTGCCCTGCACCCGTAACCTGCAGGAGAAACTGAGTGTCCTGCTGACAAAAACAGGGCATCCTCTGATGTAGGCAAATGCAGAAGTGCAGGCATCACGTGACAGACAGACAAAGGGACAGAGGATTCGTGGGAAATCTCAAGGGTTTGGGGAGTCTCAGAGGCAGACACAGGAAAAGAGGGAGTTCTGGAAGGAAAAGTAGACACAGAGATATGAAAAAGGAAGGGAAGTCAGCCAGACATGGGGAGCATGTAAAAGAAAGACTGGAGGGTGTAGGGAGGAAATCCTAAAAGGAAACTAGAGAAAAAGAAGGAGAGGGTGGAAAGGTCTGGGAGGCAGAGAGAGGGAAGTACATTTTGCACATGAAACGTGCACGTTGGGGCAGTACAATAGGTGCCTGTAATCCCCATGTTGTGGGACACAGGCCTGCAGACGACTGTGCAGTATGCCCCAGAGTTTTTCTTACTTTCATTGTTTTCCTTGGCATTGTTGCCATTGGAACGGGGAGCCAGGTCGGGCAGCTTCTCCACCGATTGCTTCCTCAAATTCTCCGTCGATACAGGTTTAAATGGCTCACGGCCGACACACACCAGCACGCTGGGGCAGTGGAGCACAGCCTGCATGCTGTCGATCTAGAAAGAGAGGAGCAAGTGGATCATTATGAGCCCCTAGAGCAGTGCTAGATTCTTCCAGGCCCAGAATGGACTGACATTCAGTTGTCATCTAAAATAAAATAAACATGGTTCTGGGGAATTCAGGATCTACCAGAGCCTGTTGGTAGGATGTGCTGCAGTATTCTTCCATTGAAAGAGAAGCTCTACTCTGTTTTAATCAGATGTCCTGAGATATTGAAGGAGTGTGAGACATTGCTTAAGGAAGAGGAGATCTCATTTATTACAAGGTTTTATATCTTCTGGGAAAGATTTAGGCATAATCAATGTAGTAGTGAAGAAGGGGGTGGACCTGGAGGCTTTTCAGTTTCCCTTACAAAGAATTATACTCTTTAATTCTTCAAATTCCTGCATGGGAAAGCAATTATTACCTGATAAATGCTACATTCCAGACTGACCATTAGTTCTCTTCCTTCCTCTGCTCAGGAAGGGACAAGAACTGTGACTTCTCCCAATATTATCTCAAATACTGTCTCGAATATTACCTCAGGACATTGTCCCTCAGTGTGGGAAGTGTCTGTGAAGGACACACTGTTCTTCCATGAGAATCCAAGCTTACACACTGCCTCTTCATCTTCACCACGACTTGTGTCTGGATTACACACCAAGTCCTCCATGTCAGCTGCAGCTAGTAACAGGGAGCAGGGCTAGACATGGCAGAAAGGCACTTTTACCTAAGTACAATATTTACCTAGGATCTAAAGGAGCAGAAATGAGTCTTGTAATGAGCACTGACAAAACCTCCACCCTCTTCCCTCTTGTTTCTGCAATCCCTTGTCTGTAAAAATGAAGTCAAGTTCCCAGGTAAACAACTTGTTGGTTTCTAAAAGGATGAGAGGGCTCTCTTGCTGTCTCAAAAGGCTTTAGAGTGGCCAACATCTGGCAGCTTTGTGCTGATGGGGTCTCCACAATCCAGCTAGGGTGTTCCTTCCTCCTCAGACTGAGACATCAGGAGAACATCTTTAGAGCATGTGGGGACTCACCAATAAGAGGCCATGCAATGGGCTACCAAGATGTTAGCTAGCACCCGTGGTGGGCTGAGCACTTTCTTGCCTATAAGATGCACCCTGACCTCACTGTGTCACTTAATCATCAGCCCTTTAGCTGGCAACCGAGTATGGAAAAGAACAAACCTCAGAGGAGGTGTGATGACAGTTCTGCAGTTGTCACACATGCCTGACATAACAGAGCATGAAGAAAGGACCTCATTCTCTAAATATTGCTATAGCAAAGGAGTGAAGAATCTGACCCCCTTCAGAGCCCAAGCCTGTAGTTTGTGAAATGCCTCTGGGAGTCTCTGACAATAGTTAGTACCACCAGGACTTTGAGATGCCCTAAGATAACCGTGCTGGATCTAGTGCAAATAAGAGGAAGGTCAATGTGTGGAGGGTGAAAGAACAAGAGAGAGACAGATAAAATCACACTCAAGATCCAGTTAAACACTTCCTGTAACTTTTCTTACAGTAAAGCATATGGCATCAACTTTGGTGGAAATACACTAAAATCCCATTGTCTTCCCATTATTTTTTATTTTCTGTAACAACATTTGGAACCTGAGACCTATTGGTGCTATAAAAACCCACAGTACAGGAGGCTCTGCTCTCTACAGCTTACATTAAACATCACTGTGTGTAAAGCAGCAAAACTGCTGAGTGTGTGTGATGAATACCATGAAACAGAAAAGGAAAATAACTCACAGATGTCAGTCTACCTATGTCTACTACTTGTCTTGTCAATAAATCCACTTTCAGTCCATGTATTTCTAAAGGAAACATCTTTCTAGATCACTTAAAAACTGTACAGAATGCCTGTAATTTCCTAAATGGCAATACTTTGGGTAGAATCATAGCATCATAGAATCACTATGGTTGGAAAGGACCTCCAGGATCATCAAGTCCAACCTTTATCCCATCATCTCCCTAACAACTAGACAATGGCCTTTAAGTGCTTCATCCACTCATTTTTTTTAAACACCCCCAGGGACGGCGACTCCACCACCTCCCTGGGCAGCCTGTGCCAGTGCCCAACCACCCTCTCAGGAAAGAACTTCTTCCTAATATCCAACCTAAACTTCCCCTGATGCAACTTGAGGCCATTTCCTCTTGTCCTGTCATTAGTAATTTGGGAGAAGAGACCAGCACCAGCCTCACTACAACCTCCTTCTAGGTGTTTGTAGAGAGCAATGAGGTCTCCTCTCAGTCTCCTCCAGACCAAACAACCCCAGTTCCCTCAGCCAGTCTCCATCAGGCCTGTGTTCCAGACCTCTCACCAGCCTTGTTGCCCTTCTCTGGACTCACTCCAGCACCTCAATGCCCTTCTTATCCTGTGGTGCCCAGAACTGGACACAGGACTCAAGGTGTGGTTTTTGCCACCTGTAGATTTTTTTTTTTTCCTTTACTTCCTTGCTCTTTTTTCTTTTTTATTCCTTTAGTGAAATCTTTTACTGTGTCCTCATACAAGTAGAAAAAAGATGAGGGTGAAAAAGGAGAAAAAGAAAAAAGAGGGAGAGAAGAAAGCAAAATAGACATGAAATCTCTTCCAACCTTAATGTAAAACCATCTGCCTTTAAACCCCCACTAAGTTTAGGAACTATTCCTATTTGTAGAGGACGTATTTTCAGTGAAAGCTATTTTTTGCCCAGGATGTTTCCTTACAGAGTACTGTGTCTGTATATAGATACTTCAATCACACTCATCACTGCTGTGTTGCATGTGCAGAAAATAGATGGTGCCAATGACACGGCTTCAGGAATCAATGGAGCTGAGCTAGTTATTGCATTTATGTATACTGCACCAACCAAATCCTTTCATATGGAATAATACACTTGTGTTATGTGACTCAAAATGAAGTGTCTGTCATGTAATATTTCTGGCATCATCAGCTCTCAAGCAGTGTTTATACCTATAACATAGCTTTTCTTCTTGATATCTTGCAAAATTAATCTCTTTGAATTAATACTTATAGAAACTCATCTAAATTCGAGAAATCACTACTTTGTAATGCTTCATTGTTAAAAACATTTTGGTAGTTGTAATACAACTGAGTGTTTCCTAAGGGTTAAATATATCATTTTTCTCACATTGAGTTGGTCTAATGCAACATCCATTCTGCCAGGGCAGTACAGTTCTGTGGAGTTGGTATAATAGTTCATCTCAGTTCCCATGCTGCTGCATGAATCCCATCCTTTCAACAACACATTGCTGCTTGGGCTATACAGAGGACATCTGTCTTCAGGGCAAGCAATATGGAATTTTTTACTGGTGCTAAATTATCTCTAAACATTATGTCCCCTTTCAGGTGTTTAGCAACACTCGGCATGTCTCAGGATGAGATCCATGCACTGCTTCTGGGATTTCTTCTTTCTAAAGGATATATAAAAATTACTTCTAATGTAAACAGATCAGATCCTGAGCCTGCAGGTATGCCAGTCTCCTGAATGTGCCGAGTGAAATATTGGCCTAATTTCAACCAGTGGCAGAATTTCCCCTGGCTTTTCTGGGGTCTGCATCACACTGCTTACAACTGGGAAACAACATAAAAAACAGGAGCTTTCTTTCGCTCTCCTGCAAGAGAAGTGATTCTGATCTTCCGCTTGGATGTAACAACCACCAGACAAAGAGTTGTTATGACTGGTGAAACTGTGTTTTCCATGCACATTCCGCCGTTGATTTTCATGCTGAGGGAGGCCAGTGTCTCACCACCCTCACGGTAAAGAATTTCTTCCTAATATCTAATCTAAATCTCCTCTCTTCCAGTTTAAATCCATTACCCCTCATCCTATCACTCCATGCTCTTGTAAAAAGTCCCTCTCCGGCTCTTTTGTAGGTCCCTTCAGGTACTGACTGCTGCTGTAAGGTCCCTCCAGAGCCTTCTCTTCTCCAGGCTGAACAACCCCAACTCCCTCAGCCTGTCTTCATAGGAGAGGAGCTCCAGCACTCTGATCATCTTCGTGGCCTCCTCTGAACCCCAGAGAAAGAGATGAAATGTTAGATCTGGTTAATTTATGAGAAAATAATCTGACCTTGAATTGCCATTCAGGTTGGGTAAGAAAGAGGTGGGAATGTTCTTGCAGAGAGGACAGTGTGAACTCCAGTGTATGGGATGTTGTTCAGGACTGAGATGTGCCTACCTGAGCAATCTGAGAAGTTATCTTAGTAGACAATTATTTGTTCTTGGACCTAGCCTTTGTATAGTGCTTTTATAGAATCATGGAATCTTTTCAGTTGGAAAAGACCTTTAAGATCATCAAGTCCAACTCTAAGCCTATCACTGCCAAGTCCACTGCTAAACTGTGTCCCTAAGCTCCACATCTACTCATCTCTTAAATCCCTCCAGGGATGGGGATTCCACCATTTCCCTGGGCAGCCTGGTCCAATGCCTGATAACCTTTTCAATGAAGACATGTTACGAGCAACTTCTGTAAAGGAACATATTGTCATCATGTCCCTTAGATAAGTTGTGAAAAACATTCTGTAAATGTTGAAAATAACAAGGTATTCAAAACTCAGCTGGACACCTGAACCACCTACTCTAGTTGTCTGTGCTTTGAAAAGGGGTCTGGATAAGATGATCTTCAGAGGTCTCTTCCAACCTCAGCAATAATGTAATTCTGTGATTTATTGTAGAAGAGGTGGATTTGATGGAGCAGATCATCCTGAGTACCATCACATGGTACATGCAGGAGAACCAGATGATCAGTCCCAGCCAACATGGGTTTATGAAAGGCAGGTCCTGCTTGACAAACCTGATCTCCTTCCATGACAGGGTGACCCACTTACTGGATGAGGGAAAGGCTGTGGATGTCATTTACCTTGACTTTAGTGAGGTAACCTTGACACCATTTCCCACAGCATTCTCCTGGTGAAACTGGCGGCTCATGGCTTGGATGGGCACACGCTTTGCTGGGTAAAAAACTGGCTGGATGACTGGGCCCAAAGGGTTGTGGTGAATGGAGTTAAATCCAGTTGGCGGCCGGTCACCAGTGGTGTTCCCCAGGGCTCGGTACTGGGGCCACTCCCATTTAACATCTCTATCGATGATCTGGATGAGGGGATCGAGTGCACCCTCAGTCAGTTTGCAGATGACACCAAGTTGGGTGGAAGTGTTGATCTGTTTGAGGGTAGGAAGGCTCTGCAGGGGGACCTGGACAGGCTGGATCTCTTCAGCCAAGTAACAAGTCATAGGAGAAGGGGTACAGGCAGGCCATTTCTGGGACAGACTTACGAGTGTAACCCTTAGGTATATGGTGTAGTTGAGGACTGTCAGTGTTGGGTTGATGGTTGGACTCGATGATCTTCAAGGTCTTTTCCAGCCTAGATGATTCTATGATTCTATTTTCATATAGATGTCAACCAGAGAAAAAGCGTGGTAGAACTCAAAGAGTGAAAGGTAGATGTTCTTAATTGCCTTAGCCATCACAATCAGTGGAGAAAAATAAATGCTGGTAAAGTGGGATGTGTTTCATTCTAAAACAGCAATAAAACCTTATATATTTGGTGCTCTCTTTTAAGGTGGGAGGTAGATCAGAAAATGCCCCAGTGACATGAAATAGTGGGTAATGGTTGGTCAGCACAGATTTTTTTCTGACATTAAAGTTTTTTTTGTTTGCTCAGAGATGCCATTATCTTTTCCGAGCAGCAGCCTGTAAGGAAATCCTTCTGGTAAACAGATTCCCCACTTCCCTCTGGCTGCCACAGCAAGATTCTTGAGTACCCATGCCAGGATACTGCATTACAAGAAAACAGTATTACATCCCAGTCCAATTTAGCCACAAAAACCAAAGGCAACTGATTGTGAACACTTAAAATCCAGTGATCACCTGAAGAACTTGTGATGGAGAAGGGAATGCCCTGCCCTATCATTTCTCCATTAACTCATCACACTTCTGTAAGTCTTCTTTTACAGTCTAAGCTTCTTGTACATTGGTGGAGGACAATCAATATTTCTGAGGCACAGGTTATTTCCCCAGGAGAGGCACTTGATACAGGTGGTAAATCCCCCACTGGATATGCCTGCCTCTTTCACTGACTAGAGAGAAAGTCAATCATCTCAACGCAGTTGTCTAAATATAGATATCTAGAGCAATTTGAGATGTTTTAGGGTATCTAATATGTGCATGAGGATGGTAGACAGGATATAAGACTGTACCCCACTGGACTAGCACCTGAAAGCTGAGCAGGAAACATCTAGCATATTCATACAGAGATGGTTAGAAAATTAACTGTCTTCATTTGCAAGCTGAATCCCAAAACATGGTAACTTCAAACATATTTTAATCTATAATAAATGAACAGTCAATAATAAAATGGAAAAAATGAATGGCCTATGATAAAGATCTTTGATGGATTAGGAAAGAGTTCCTTTGGATTGTTCAGGCCCCATTCAAGCCACCTTTGAGTTCCCTCAATGTAATTACCCTGGCATAGGAGCTCATGGGAAGGGTTGCTCACAGATAAGGCACTTGAAATTGAAATTCAGAGATGTGTTAAAGAGCAGGTGCTGCTTTGTGAAAAAAACTGCAGCTTGCTGTGCTTTAAACCTACATGCAGAGACTCTTCCAAGGAAATGTCAGCCGTGTCTTTAGGCTTCATTGAAGTCTTTGTACTTCTGATGATAAAATTGTGATTGTTCAAATCAGTAAAATTTTTGCTTACTTGCATACTTGATTATCTCACACCACAGGAACTTGCTGTCATGGTGGGATATGTCATGCATGGATTGGTTTGATAAATAAAAAATAAAAATCCTTCATGGACCTTATTCTAAGCCCCACTGGGGAGGCCACCATGTGCAAGGTGGTAACGAAAGGACATTGTCTCTTCTGAACTACACCTTTTTCAGTTTGGGTGCTATCCATTGGAGAATGGATTGGACTGATGGTTGGATTTGATGATCTTAGAGGTCTTTTCCACCCAAGGCTATTCTATGATTGTCTCCATGAATGCTACTGTACAGTACCTACCACAACGGGGCTGTGATCTCAGCAGGGACCTCTAGGTGCTACTGCAACACAATTAATAACAAAATGTCATCAACACCTAAACAGAAGAAAGACAAACATAACATCTCCAAAACAACAAATCTATTGCTTGTTGTGGAGAACATACTAACCCCTGGCTCTTTCCAGAGAAGAAAGAACCTTTACAAACCTTACCTCAGAAGCTGAATACCAGTTTCTGATGAAGGTAAAAATGTAGGAAATACCCTTTGTTTTTCCTCTGCTGGCTACCAGCCAACCAAGGACATTTGAAAGAGCAGAGTAGAGGAAAGCAGAACGGGGAAATAACGCAAGGCATGGTTGAGATCACAGATCCACAAGCTAATCCACCTTCCAGAGAAGTGCAGAGATGAGGGGGAGAGACAAGAAAAGCTTGTGACAGACACGTTCAAGAAAAGGCTACTGGGCTGAGTTCGTTGCCTATCATGCTGACTCATTGCCTCCTTTCCTTGTGCTCTTTCATCTCTTCCCTGTTGTCTTTCATTCAGATTTACAGCCCTTTGGAGCATGAACAGCCTTTTTGTTTTGTAATTGTGCTTTGTTCAATCCAGGGAGATCCAGGCTCTGAACTGGGGTATCTTGGTTTAATAATAACGAATTTTGTATTTTATTCATACAAAGAACACATTTGCCCTTCCCTTCCCCAGACCTTGCACTGGAGGAATTAGAGAGTGGTTTTTCTGGGGAATGTTTTTTTAAAGCTATGCTAATCTGTTGGTCAGAAGGTGAATCATGGGGTGTTGCCACTCCCTGCCCACATACATATTAGCAAATTAGCGGAAGAAAAGAAGGTGGAAGGTATAGAAAAGTGCATTACTTGACCTCACTTTCTCTAACATCAGCATGGGCAACCTCCTCAGCACCCTACCACAGTGAAACACCCCTTTTCCCAGCTGCAGAGAGGCTGGTGGACATGACATGGGTGTGTATTTGATGAGCAGCCAGAAGGCTCTCCCTGTCACATGAGAAGGAATGCAGAATAAGAGCTAATGTTGAACTTCAAGTAAGGAACTATTGCATGGAAATGGATCTAATCCTCTGCAAACTGCAGCACCCAATTAGTCCAGAAGAGAGTACTCAGCATCCCTTCCTCTCCCACAGCACACCAGAACTCACACTGCCTCCTACACACCACAGCAAACCTCAGGTCTCAAAATCCACATGCAGGAAGCAGGACAGATGCCAGTGTCCTAGGCTCATGCAATAGCAACAAATCCACTAAACATAAATTACATGCTGCTACCTTTATTTGATGTTTGTATCGTGGGAATATGGGCCAGTCCATTGCTTTAGCTACTGAAATGCAGCAATATAAGATGATTTGTCATACCAACACTTCCAAAAACATCTGTGTCTTCTAGAACTGCTCAGACATGAGCTGTGTAGTTTTCCCTTTTGACCACTGTGGAAAGCTGCATGAAAAATGATAGCTTTGGGAGTTGTGATCTGGAAATCAGGCCATGAAGCACTCAAACAGCCAAGTAAAATATCTGTAAGACAGAGGAGTAATGCACTGCACTGCTTTCTCAGTCAACCACAGGCAAAGATCATGTTTAGCTATTGCACTGCTGGTGGCTTTTCCTGGTGTACTCACAGATGCCTTTTTCCTGTGTGTGACACTTTGCACATGCATGAAGAAAATGTTCTGAGTTTGGCCCTGGAAATAGTCTAGGCAGAAAAGTTTTTGAGAAACAGGTGAAAAGGACAAACTGTGGAAGAAAACTGATTTATGGCCCAGTTTAGCTTGGAAGACAGGCTGCTAGGATCATATGTAGGCTGCCACAGGCTGCCTCTGAGGAGGATGAGCTGGTTCCTGGTGAAGACTATGCGTGTCTTGCTGAGGATTTCCACTGAGTGTTGGATTGAGTTGGAGAGGTCCTCACATCACCCTGACTTCATATGTAAGCTTCTGATGGCCTTTTCCCTACTCACACACCCTGCCAGTTCAAAATGGGGTCTGAGAATGTTCTGAAGTTGCAAATCAGCCAGAGAAAATGAAAATTGCTCATTAAGGGTGCAAATTTCAACAGAGAAGAGAGGAAGGCATTTCTTAGAAAGTTTTTGCTGCAGCTATTTTCCACCTTCTGATACACTGCAATCACTGAAATCAGAGTCCACCCCCTCTCCTTTGCAGAGGGCTCATTAAATCTGGTCCATCCAACATCAGCATTAAAAATCATGAGTCAGACTAACATCCACCCCACCCCAAACACCTGCCCTTATCCTCTCCGAGGGCAGGATTAGGTTAAAAATTGACAAGTCTTCAAAAATGCTAAGCATTTGGTTCTGGTGATTAGCCTTGTGGTGTCTGAGTCAGTGGGAAAGATATGGTTCATGAGTTCAAGCTTTTCCCTGCGACCAGAAGTTCTCAAAACTTACTCTTTCCGTATGGAGAATATCTATACCGTGGATGAAGAATTACTCCAGCTGGAAGCTATGGGGAAAAAGAGGGAAGCACAACATAGAGGTGTTCAAACTAGCTGTTGGGAATGAATATATAAAACTTACTGCTTCTAGATCAAGTTCTCAGGTCCATATGGCATTGTTACACTGTCTTACCATCCCAAGTCTCTTAGCTTAAACATTTGTGCATTGCACTTCATTGAGCACTATGGATCCATTCTGTGGACTCCAGAAACTCATAAAGAGAAACACATCCAACTGAAACCTCTGGTTTAACTGAATAGGAATGTTCCTGTTATTGAGTCCAGGGTTTCATCCTCAATTTGCAATGTCCGTAGTACAAATGTGAAAGCTGGAAAGATATTTACTTCTATACAGTAGAAATAGCTCCTCTGATGTTAACAGAAATTACTCCAGAAAAGAAGTGAGATGAAACAGAACCAGTCCTTGCTAAGAGTTGCAGCAGAATCCTTTGAATTCTCTGCCCAGGACCCAAAGGAAGAAGGAAATTGATGAAAATGCAACACATGCTATCCTTTCATCTCCAATTATTGGTAAAAATTCCAAAGTCTGAATTTAGAAAAACAGACTTCCCTATGAAAAAAACCCACCACACCTGCCTCTCCTGCGAAGATTCTTTGCAGAAACAGTGATTTCTACTTAAAGTACTTCAAGAAAATTCACATTTTTTCCGGGAGAGGGTGGAATTCTGCTATTCTTTGTACTCTAGGTAAATGAATAAATAGAAGCATCCCTTTCACAAATATTGCATATACTCAATAATATGATTGGAAATGTCTTTGCCCTGGATTAAATTCAAAAGAATTGGAAAGTAATTATACTTTGCTACATTATTATTGAAAGAACAAAACCTCCTCAGGCTAAGGGAATCATTTGCATTTGGTGTATGTTAGATAAGAAAGTATTAGGTTTGGTATATGTCAGATAAGAAAGTGGCTAGCACACGGGGTCCATTCAACTACATCTTGTAAGGCACTGGGCCAAATGATTTCAGGGCATCTCAAAGGTTCATAAAACACACCTGGATATGAGTCTTCTTATGGATCAGGTTCATGGAAAGTTTTGCTGAGGTTTACAGATCACTTGTGTAAATCTCGTTGGAGTCATTGTGGTTTTGGCATGGAATCAGAGAATATTGAACCTGAAACCTGTGGTTTGTTTTTAGACTATGAGTCACACACATGGTGGGTGGAAAGTGGTACAGCTCACTTGATAACAACGGTTTGCACCAGATGAGGGGCTGAAATTGGTTGCAATCATTCATACCTGAACACAGAACGAAACCAAGTGTCACAGTGGATATGTCAACATGGAACGAGACAAATTAACTATCCCAAGGAGTAAAATTATCACCTTTCTTCTCTTATTGTTTATATATGCACCACATTTTAAGGGAGCTCATTTGCATCCATGTATCCCATTTCCCTCTTACAGTTCCATCAGGGTCTTGATGACACCTGTCATTAAGACAGATGAGCTTGGTAGATAGCCCAAACATGAGTGGCTGAGAGGATGCCTGTGGGCAGCCTACAGATGTCCTAGAAATGGCTATATGGATGTGTAAATCTGAGTCAGGAAATATGTCAGACAAGCCTGTTTCCTGGCCTTGCACCCTAAGGTCGCTGTCAATGCAGCCATTATCAAGAACAATTTAGTAGTAATAGTAAGGCCAATACTTTTACTAATAACAGCAAAAAATACAAGTTTTGTCTTCACTGATAAATCAAACAATTCTGGATCCAGGGCACTGGAACAGAGTTGCCTGCACTGTTAAATTATTAGAATAGTCTTTGGTGTATTTAAAGCCTGGATCACCTGGCGCTTTTCCAAGGAATTCCTGGGCAGATTTGGGAGTTAACAAATGCCAGCGACCTTTCCTAAGAATTAACTTGAATGTGGCCACCCAATTTTAGAGGCTGTGGGAATTAGACCCTGTTTGGAGGTATGAGTATGTATAGATAGTGCCATTTGGTGCCAGGGCCAGAGAATGTGCCCTGATAGTATTCTGCCTACTAGAACAGTTGTAGCCCATGATGCTACTTCTGGCTGAGGAAGATCTTAGCCTACAGGTTGCTGGAGACTGGGAAGATACACTGGGGAAAGAATCACTTCATACGTGCCCTTCTATCTTTCTCCAGGACTGCTACAACTGAACACTGCCAAGGATGGCTTGATTTGACCCAATATGGTTAGTCTTGCCACAGCATCTAGTGTGTCTCATTCCAAACTCTACACAAACAGATGAAAAATGACGGTCCATACCCCAAGGAGTTTCTAATAACTAATCCTTTACAGTCTCCAGTTAGTGGTGCCTGAGGAAGCATTCCTTAACTCATGATTGCTCCTGTGATTAACTCACACAGTAATTCTCTGATCCCTCAAGGAAATTTGGTTGCATACAGTGCTCATCCCGCAATGTTCTCACTTGTAGAGTCTAAAGCAAAAGAGAGTCTTTCTGGTCATCCATTCTGCCTTTCTACATAACAGATCAGATTCACTCATTAAATAAAACAACTTACGGTCAGTCTTGAGTGCGCCTAAGCAAAAAAAACAAACCCATCTAAGTCTTGGCCTGACTCCAACAAACATAAAACCAGCCACATCCCTTGGAAAACTCTTCTGATGGTTGATAAATCCCATTTGAGAAGCTCATGGTAATTGCCACCAGTAGCCATAAACTATGTAGACTATTTACCATAACACAATGTGGTTTAAATGCCATACAAGAAGGAATATTTAGATTTTTTAAGGAAGAATTTGGGTTTGGTTTTTGTTTTGATTTAAGACAGTCAGTAAAAGGAAGGCCTGGTGATTCAAAAGTAAGTGCAGAAGTCAGGACACTTGTGACTAGACACACAGTCATGTTGCTGGGTTCCTGTGACTTAGAGAAGTCTTAATGGCTGTTCAGCTGGTGGATCCTGGAAAACTGCCATTTGTAAGGGAAATCCTCTGTTGCAGTGCAGTTGCTGTCATGTAATCCTACCTGTCACTTCTTTAGTTTAACTGAAAATGAGAATTTCTGGCCTTTCTATGATCTCTGCCTCTTTGTCCCTAGAGGCATTCTTCCCTCTCCAGAGACAGGTGGTAGGGATCTGCACACAGGTGGATTCTTCTGTGGTTTAGACCACAAAGAAAGAAAATCCACTGGGTTGTATAAGAACTTCCCAGACAGTAATGAAAGTCTATCAGATGGAGAAGATAAAAAACCAGTAGAGTAAAATTTGTAGGTTATTGTGATATCTGCTCTTAGTACTACACCTGGTTCTTTTTTTTTTTTTTTACTGTAGAACTGATGTCCCTGGTAAAAACTAAGAAAGCTGCAATTTTCAGCTGTCTCATCAGCCAAGTGATCTTCAGATGTAGAGTCCCGTGTCTTATGCTCAATAATATTTAAATATCTGTAGCACTTTCAAACAAATGTATGAAACCTTGGGCCTGGGTTAATTTCTCCTAATTTTAGGTGACTAGTTTGATTCAGTCTGCCCATCTTCTTCCATAGTCAATAAAGAGAGACCAAAAGGCAAAATGACCCCCTATCCTAAATGCCTAACAGGCTGATCAGATTTAGATGAATTAAGTCCAGACCTGACTATCTTTTACTGCACAAACCTGCACAAACAAAGATACACTGGCAAGGTAATGACATGTCAATGTTAACCTAAATAACAGGTTTCTCTGTTTGGGCACAATTTTCAGTTAATCACTTGGAAAACAATAACTAGTGCCTTGATCTGAAAAGAATGATATCATTTACACTTTTTACTTGCTAAAGATTTAACTGATTTTCTTAAGATAAAATCAAATTAAATTTCTCTCTTGTCCCATAGTCATCAAATTACTATATTGATTAAGAAACTGACAACAAAAATCATGGTTAGTTTGGAAAGAGGGGCTCTTGGCCCTGCTGAAATCAGTGCCCAAATATATAAACACCTATTCACTTCACTGGGACTCACTCTTCCTTCCTAGTAGGCAGTCTTCATGATGTGTAAGAGAAAAAATACTGGTTTTACCTCATTCAGGGCTTCAGAGATTAGAATGAATATTCAGGTGTGTAAATTCCAATAGAACCACTCTGGATTTATACTGACATTGGAATCAGGATTATTCAATCATTGTTTCTACTGACCTAAGATTTGCATAATTATTATAGGCTCATTTTGAATTCATAACACTGAAAGACTCTCTGACCTAAGAGACACAGATGAAACAACCAGTTAATAGACTCACCTTTCCCAAGAAGTTCATAAAATATAATTTTGAAAATATGTGAGAGGTAAAGAAGAAGATAAATGGGAGCAAGACAGAATAACAGAAAAATGCATGTGATCACAAAAGCAAGAGCTCTGCTGGCCTCCAATGGATCTTGATGCTACAGCACCACCTTTGGCCCTACTATGGACTTCTGTATTAGTATTCTGCCTAGCTGCCCATGACCACCTTTTGACTTTGTTCCATGAAAAAGAGGTATAATGCTCAGTTCATTGACTTAATGAAATCACTAACATTTCTTCCTTTTCAGGTAAAACCTTAGGCTAAAGCCAATTTGAAAAAAATGAGACAAAACGAAGCCTATAAAAAAATAATGATAGTCTGGAGGAAAAAAACATACTCATGTGCAAAACCAGTGAGATATGCAGGCCAAAAAGTTTATTTCCCTGTGAGTTATGATTGAATTAAACTTAGAGGTTTACTGGAAACATTTATGGACTAGGTGGACTACAAAAGGAAGAAAATACTTTTGTCTGCTTTTTCATACCAATACTACACGAAAGGAACACAAAGCAACCAGCCTGTTCCATGTGTGTCTAAGTTTAGACCCACATAAAGGTATGACAGGAAACCAAAGACCTGTAATACTGAAGTGTTCTGCATTTACTCAACAAAATGGTAAACTGTTAAAACAGAGTCACTGGGACAATATATGCCAATCATACATTAAAATGCAGAGGTGATTTAAGTTAAGAATCCAGTTTAAATCTAGAATTATAGTAATAGAAGAAAAGCAAAGCAGATTGAAGGGGCAACACTCTCAGGTCAATGAATAGCACTTTCATTGATGGAAGAGATCAATTCACCTGTAGGAGTGGAGGGGTTTTTTTCCTTTTTTTGTGTTCAGTTTTCAAGAGATCAAGGAAAAACTGCCACCAAAAGAGATGTTGTGAACTTGTTTTTAAATGCTGTGAATTATGTTATTCCAAACCACACAAATACAAATTCAGTCAAGCAGTAGTCCAGATAGATTGCTTAGGAATACATCTTACTGCTATTCAGCTAATCTGTCTGTTCTTGGAAACGAATGTCAAAAGTTACTGTTCCTCCCACTCCCAACCCTCTTTCCAAGAAATAGTGGCCTCTGTAATAAGTCTAGACATAGATATGTGAAAAAAAAGAAGTTAACAAAATGACTAAAAGACAATCTGAATTATTTTTCAAAGTGAAGTATATGAGAAGCAAGGAAATACCCAAGTAATATGACATCCAGACACCTTTGAACAGTCATGGAAGAATGTAGGCATGTTCTCATTGTCTTTAACAGAAAAGGTGAATGTAATTATAAAGGCAAGGTGTACAGCCAAAAATAACCTTCAGCAGCAGTTGAAGTAGGTTATTTCAGGAAATCCCCCAAATTGTGTGATAAATTCACCATTTTCACTCCTCAAAGAAACCATTAGTATCTGGTGAAAACTTTGGGGCACAACCAACTGTGTATAGGGAACAGAGATCTTGAAATATGAGAAGAAAACTCAGCAGAAATGGTTAAGAGAATCCTTATAGAAGGAAAAGATTGGAAAATCAAAGACTGAGTGACTTTTTCTGTGGTTTAAAAGCTTTGCACCCGAGACTAGAGTATGAGCTCCAGGAAGTCCTAACAGGAATGACCATTGAATTAGCAGTAACAAACAGTTAAAAAGCAAGAGGCAAATGGAATGAAGAATGAAAAAAAAAAAAAAAAAAAAAAAAGAGCCTCTTAAAAATATTCCCCCAAAAAAGGTATTAATAATCACATATTTCTTGGTTATGTGCAAGGTGATAACATTGATTGGATTAGACCTATAGTTGTCTATCACTGCAATATTCTACACAAGAATAAAAGAAGTGCAAATTAAATTAATAAGGTGCAGAAGATGAACTACCTACTGACAAGAGGGTAATGAAAATTTTCATACCCAAAAGAAGAATCCCAAGGGACTGTGGAGAGATTACATGATGGTGTTTGATTCAAACCCACAATTCTGCAGATGGAAAACATGCAGGAAAAAAGGGGAGGAGAAAAGGAACCCAGGGATTTATTTTGGAGAATACCACTATCACTACATAGAGGATAATCTTAAATTATGGCATGCTAGAGAAGACAACTGAGATGCAACAAAGAACATAAATATCTTTTGAAGTGATACTCATGTGCAGCTTGGGCTGAACCAATTCAAGAAACAAAGGCTGAATTGGGAGTGGGGATGCAAAACAAGTGACAAAGCTATTGACACATTGTCTCCTGAAGAGACCTACATAGCTTATCACTCAAACTGCCAGCAAAGATACCAGCATGTAAAATTTAGTAGGTGCCACTAGCTTCATATACTCCACAGTGACCACTTCTGATCAGTTGGTACCCGTGTCCTGCCACATCTTGGCATGTTGAGATGACATCTGACTTTGGGAAAATAGTGACCTTTAGGCAGGATGATCACTGCTGCAGGGCTGAAAATGTAAAAGGTAACTGCATGTTTTTAGATGAAAAGAAAGATGAAGGTTGAATAGTAGTGAAGATACTGTATTTATTAAGTGCATATTTGTTGTATATCCCAGCTGAAATATTGGTAGTTATAATGACTAGGAAGAAAAGGGTTTATAATGACTAGAAGGAAAATTGCAGAAAAAATTTAAAGATCACAAGGAGAACATTGAGACTTCACTGAAAAATATAAGGCAAATCTTTTCATTAGAGAAATGGTGTAAAATCTCAAAAATGGAAGAAGTGAAGAAGAAATTACTACCACTCTACAAGACTATTATCTCCATGTGGACTGAACACAAGCCTGAGTCTTGAAAACTGGAGAAATCAGTGACAAAATAAAATACTTATCCATAGATTACAACACATCTTGGCAGCAGCGTTGGATTTGGTTTAGGTTTTTTTTCCCTAATTCAAGTTGGCTAAATTTGTAGTAGTTAAGCAAGCAGTGCCAGACACTGTTCTTCAGAATGGAGGTCAACTGAAGCAGCCTGGCTGCTCAGATTCAGGCTGGCCACATCCAAACCACCTACAGTGAATGGTCCCAGGTCCTAACTCTAAAGTTTCTGGAAGTTGTTACTCCAGGCCAAGACCAAACTAGGGAAGATGTTAAGAGTTTAGAAGAATGGAGAAGAGAGGGATGAGATCCCGCTCTAACAGTTTGATTTAGTAGAACAGTTTGTAGCTTTGGTACACAGCAAAATTCACCTTGCAAATAAATTCAT
The DNA here is from genome assembly GCA_028020825.1 of Podargus strigoides. Classification (NCBI taxonomy): domain Eukaryota; kingdom Metazoa; phylum Chordata; class Aves; order Caprimulgiformes; family Podargidae; genus Podargus; species Podargus strigoides. The sequence continues at coordinate 2,859,047 of CM051619.1, forward strand.
GGAAGCTAGAAAAAAAAAAAAAAGAACCTAATTGATTTTGGAGTCCTGTAGACACCTGTCTTTGGCCAGCTCCAAGTACAACGCACTGTCAGCTTAGTCTCAACAGCTATATGAGAGCTTCTACATCACCCCTTCATGTGATTTACAGGGAAGTAACTAATGTGACGCTAACTACACGAGCCCAAAGGATTAAGTTAACGTGGATAAATTACTGGCCACATGAGCTAAAGGATTTGCATCATAGGGAATGCAAACGCTGACGTGGTAACATCTGTTAAAATAACCAACCAGCACCAGGTATCAGAGACACTTGCCTTCTTCCCATCAACAGTGTAGAGCTTCTTCACTGGGAACTGCAGGATCTCTGAAATCTCATCCAGGAGTGTTCTGAAACTCCTGGCATTTCTGCGGTTCAAGATAATTGAGCGCCGAAAACTGCTTTCTCCATTCTTAATTAGAGTGATTTTCTTGGGTATCCTGGGGCTTTGTTGAGTGAAAGGCATGGGATAATCTTGCAGCTTGGCCTCCTGAGCTGCTCTTCTCAAGCTACTGGAGGGGTGAATATGTCGTGGGGGGCCTGGCCTGTGTCCCCCAGAAGCAATGCTAATAGGCTTGACGTATTTCTTGTCGGAGCAAAGGTAGCATCCTCCATCCTCCAGCTGGTCCAGCTCACTGATGCAATGTACTCCTTGTGGGGTGGTGATGGTCCGTACCCCAAATGGCAGTGGGACCCGATGAGAGAGGTCATCCATGAGCGCATTGAAGCTCTTGAAGCTTCGCTGGTTGATGGCCATCTTGACTCCTGAAAACTGAGGATCTCCACTCTTGAAGAAGGTTATTTTTTTGGCTGCGGGTATCTTGGTAACAGTGCTTGCCCGAGCCACGGAGGGAAGGGGCTGATCATAGTTGTAGGAGCTGGTGGTTGACAGATAGTCAGCTGGCACCTGAGTCATCCCTCTTGCTTAAAGGTAACTACAAGAGAAGAGAAAACAGAGTCATGCAGAATCAGTGCCTGACTAGCATAGTGGCAAAGTTTGTTTTCCTCACAACAGTTTTACCATCTATGCTAGATCAAGAGCAGATTGTACCAACATGGAGTTAGGAACTCACTGGCTCAGGTAGACACGAGGAAACACAGCAGGAAGAGTAGTCGTAACCTGCTCCTCACAGCTAAACCATCCTTGTCCTGCAGATGCCAATGAGAATTCAGTCAGCTTCAGTCACCCCTGAGGCACAAAAAGCATGAGTCAGATCCCAAGCAAAACCCACAAAAACTGATATCTGTGTATTGTTGTTCTTTAGAGTTTTGTTTCTTCCTTGCTTATATTTTTGAGGTTTTCTCTTTGCTTTTTTATTTTTACAAGCAGTGTGTTGAAATTCTCATGTAACCCTTTAACCTTGTGAATTGGTGCATAACAAAAACCAAAAGAAAACTGAATTTGTTCAAGTAATGATTGCACATTGTAGCACACAACCACTCCTGAGTCTACTGAAGGGCAGAATAACCTGGTTTCAGAACAGCTGCATGTGGTCATGCCACAGTGTGCTAAGGCAAGACCTGGATGAAAATCCATGGCAGTTATGCAAACAAATAATGGTGAGAAGTATCACAAACCTCAAACAGAACTACATAAGTTGGTTCTGCTTAACAGTGGGAAAATGTGAGTTCAGCCTGGTAAGCACAGATGTGAAGAGAACAATCTGCCCTGTTTGTGTCAGAGCAGCTGGTGTCCTCCACTCTTCAAGCAAAACTGACTTTGGTGTTTAAGACTGGAGGTTGAATCCCACCTTTTGGGACCCAACTGCTTTTATTGTCTTAGTCATGATAGAGACAAGTGGAAAAGAGACTTGACTCTACTCTTTCTTGCTTGCCCTTATCAAATGCATTGTCTGAAAAGTCAGTCACAAAAAAATTCAAACCCCACATGGAACAAAATTACTATGACAAAAAGAAGATGTTTTGGTTTTGACAGGGAAAAAAAAAAATAACATGTTTTGCAACTGCTAAAATATTGACTGTAATGAGTATGATAAATGACTATTTCATGAATATGAACAGTGATTCCACAGTTCACTTTCTCAGTCAAATGGAGACTCTCAAAATGGCATTTAGAGATGTCATCTTCTGATCAGAAGTTACTGCTCATGTATAGGCAGCAAATCATTTAAATTCTTGGTAAGGAATACAGTAGATTGTCCTGTGGCTTGTAGAAGCTTGTTCTGGCTACAAGCACCTCCATTCAATTTACTTTCCAAATTAGGTTCTTAGTTGACAGCAGTTTTCTAACGGCAACTTCAAAAAAAATCTCTCACAAGACAGAATTTTTTTTTTAGTTTTGACAAATGGGTTGGAAAGCAATAAATATATTTCTAATGATGTGTTTTCTTTAGTTTGCTCCTGGTTACACTTCTTGCAGCGGCTGAATAAAGTTCAAAAAAAACTAACTTCAAGAAAACAGTCATGCTACTCACAAATTATTGTTTGGAGAACCAGTTTGGTGACCACTGTATTTAATGGGAATTTTGTCATTGATTGCAGCAGTGCAGCATTCCAAAAGCTGTAAATGCTGATTTTCTCCAGATTTTAGAATAAAATCATTTTTTTCTTACTATGCTACTCTCAAGTGAAATATTTGTGCACTTTGTACTACAGCAAATTCACTCCTGCAAGAAACGGAAGTTTAACCACAGCTAGATGAGAAAAGACATTAGGCACCATTTGAAAGACTATTATGTTGACAAATCTCTGCTTTTTTATATCCATGCATAGTGATAAAGATTTCAGTATGATTTATTCTTTCTATGCACCTATTTCAACAAGCAATTATTGACTTATTTATTTCCCAGTTAAAAGTCAATCCATCACTATCTCCCAGGGAAAAAAGTATGCCATTTCTGTATTTTTCAACAGCTTTCAGAAAGGTAGTGCTAACTTTTTCTCCACGAGTCCTACTTTAAAACTTTCAGTCATAACTTGCATAATTTCCAAACAAACCCATTATCCAAATTGTAGTCTCTGGACCAATGGTGGTCCACAATATGCTGGCTGCACTCCCAGAAATTGAACTGCTTCCCAAAGATTTATTCTACTTCCTTCAAACTGTTAAATCATATTGAAAGAAGTATATAAAATAAAAATTTGGGACAAATGATAATATACTTTCTGAATACTAGTTTTCTTTGGGAATAATTTCACAAGACCATTAAGGGATCACCAACGTAAAGGAAGATTGCCTCTTAAGTTTTGGGTGATAGAGTTGGTTACCTACCGAAGCCTAGATGCTCCGTCAGATCTGTTCTTGTGAAGCAGTATAAAATGTGAAGAGCCTTCCAAGAAAACTTTGCGTGGAACACAAACAGCTCCCACAGAGAAGAAGTTCTGTATTGTCCATTTGAAGTTTCAGAATGGGAAAGCGATTCTACCATATATCTGGCAAGGCAACAAAAATAGTCATCTCTCCTAAATACATCTTCTTATAGATAAGAAGAGAGGATTCTCAATGCATATTTTTGTACTTACATTAAAATAGTTCATGCCTCTTGCTCAAGATGACTTTTTCTTATAGAATATCCAAGAGATTAAAAATAAATCAAATAATTAAAAAAAAAAACCCAACACCACAGCCAACCAACCACCTGCAGGATCTAATGCACCGGGCAACGCAGGGAAAAGCGTTAGCAGGTTACATGCTGTCAATCAAACTGTCCTCAAAATGACTGAGCACAGCTTGGAGAGTTAATCAGGACTGTGTTGCTAAGGATAGAAAGAAAAGCTACCTAAGCTGCTGGAGAAGGCTCTCAAATCCACTGGGGCTTTAGGCACAGTTTGCCCAATCCTTCTCTTGCTTGCGCCCATGTAACTCAGGTATAAATCTGACTCGGTGACACTCCTCTCAAATCATACCAGTCTAAGTGAGAGTGCAGCCAAGGCCAAAGAGGTAATATCTTCCTCTTGCATAAAGGCCTGTAGAGATACGGATAACTTTCCTGAGCCACCCCACTCGTCAACTCATCAACCCACTCACTCATCAATCATACTTCAGAATAAGAGTTATCTTTTGGATAACTCCAGGGAAATCCATGGAGCTAGAATAAAGATGATAGTATCTCTTAAAGATTTGTATATATGTTTGGTACTTCTTAGCTGGTAGACAGTCGCTTACTCAGGACATCGATGGCCGAGATTTGTAACAATTTTTCAGTGAAATATCATCTTAACAGGAAAGCCTGACAATTCCTAACCCAAATATTTTCAAGTTCATGGCAGAAGTCAAAGTCAGATTCTCAGATGAATGCTCCATAATGATATTTCAGCATGAAATAAAGACAGACAAGCAACCTGTCAGTGATAAATGGTGAGAAATGACTTGTTCTTTCATAATTCACCTATGAGAGTCTTCCTGCTTTCTCTCACACTACCTTTTTGCAAAGAAAACACACACATCAAAAAAAATTGCTCAGTTGGATTCAGGTACAAAATCAGTGGGAAACCTCACTCTTGTACAGACTGGAATGATTGTCTTCCAGCAATATTTATTCATTCCTTACGTTGCCATCGTACCTGTGCACCAATGTCACTTACAGCACTAAGCACCTTCTTCTACAGAAAGCAAGGTCTCTTGCATAGAGACCAGAGTCATAAACAGCCTTTGTTGGAAGGGCAGGGATTTGGGGATCCTATAAGAATAGGTTCAGCAAGTTTTACAACTCAGATCTTTAACATGAATCTTCCAAACGTAAGGCTAGTGCTTGAGCCACTACGCAGTCCTCCCTATATAGCATTGCTTTTCCACTTGTGGACAGCACACTTTTCAGGGTCCAGAGACCATTCCTGTGGGATCCTTGACCCAGAAGAGCAAGGTCATCTCTCTGTAGGTTTGTATCTACTAGAAGTGGTCAGCAGCTCTACTGGAAAATTTGTAGGAGTCCATCTTTGGGAAAGACTGAACTGGAGGCCATTCCACTCAATCAGGACTGTGCCAGGCAGCATGGCCCCTATCTTTCAATTTTCCACCACAGTTCAAAATGACATCTCAAAAAGACTAAACCATAGCAGGCAGGCAGGCAAGTTTTGCACTTCTAAACCCTATCAAACCTCTGCTATTGAACTTCACACAGAGGAAGCTGTGTGACCGTGTGATTGGACATCCATTATGTGAACCAAAATCCCGTGGGACCCCCAATACATCTACAGCATGTCTGTTCATATCAGCCTATCCCTTCTGTTCCCTCACACCAGGCTTTTTATCTCTGAGGGTATTTTTGCAGACTTCTCCCTGTTGGGGACATAGAAGAAGGAGAGAAATCCAGGCACCACTCCAGAACATGCCTGAGCTGAGGCAGAGGAGCTGTCATAGAGCTTGACTCAAGTCAAGCACTAAGTCTATAACCTCTATTTGAAGGATGGGAAGGCCTTTATAAGAAACATCCACACTTAAATACTTTTGATTAAGAAGAGTCTCACCTGCCCAGAGGCAACAGTTCCAACAGTTAATCCCACTTACTGCTAAACATCTGCACCTTTTTTTTAGCCTGAATATGCCTGGTGTCAATTTTTGTATGGCTTTTATTGATAAATCAGAGTGCAGACTTTTAGTGGAAGTTTCTCTTCCCATACAGGTAGTTGTAGCTTCCATTTTTACTAAGTAATTACTTCCAGGCAGAAGAAAAATGTACAGGTCACCATTAACACTTGGAATGGAGCTGGCTGAAAAAATCCAGGTGTGCATTCTAGGGAAATCACGCACAAGTTTATTTCATTTGAAATTTTCCTGGAAAAACTGGGAGTTTCTGGCAAGAAAGATGAATCATCATTTGATAAGACCTAACCATGTTTCTCTAAAAAAGCTCATTTCAATTTGCTCTGTGTCCTTTTTGAGAAAGAAAAATACTTTTTAAATGTCAAAGCAATCTCATTAACAAGGAGTACTTATGGTCTGAGCAAGCCAAAGTATTGTATGGCAAATGACAAAAGCTGAGACATTTGGTTCATAAAAGAAAAAAAAGCATTGAATTGGAAGGCAGCATATCCATTTGCTTGTGATTATATAGAACTCCCTGCAAAGAAAACAGGTTGATTATGTATTTTTTCCACTCTTTTGTTGTTACTTAAAATTACTTGAAAAGGATTGTCAAACCCTGTGTAGGACTGAAGTTTTTCATTGTTTGGAAAAGAGGTTTCTGACAGTCAACATTGTCATTCTGTTCCATGGCTGAATGAGCTTAAATCACAGTGCTCTTCTTCATCCAAGTCCTTGTCAGAGCTGGTGTTAAACACAAGCAAAACCACCTCCTGGTAGGAACAGTGCAAGCATCCCTTGAACCACACCACAGGACCAGTAAGCTAGAAGACATGCTGGAGATCCAAGCCTCTATTTTCTGTGCTACAAACAACCTGGATTTGATGGCATCTACAGCTTACATCATTTTCCTCTACCATTCTCAGAAAGGACACACATCCAACCTAGGAGGGTCTGGGTTCATTGTGTTGAAGACCATTTATTTCTTTCCCTTCTCTTATGGAATTCACTTGGGAATCTACCATGTGGTTATCTCCTCTATTACAGCTGTACTGTGCCCATGTCCTACTCCTTACAGGTAAGGACAGTCAGGGTCCTGAGCAGACACAAGCACAATGTTAACTTCTCTTAAGCCCTCTCTTGGAGTACACACTTACCCAAACTCTTATATTGGTGTCTGTGATCTGTATGTTTTCTTACTCAAAGCAATAACATAATTGACAGGTTGCTCCTTGCGGAGCCCTAAGACTGGAATGGCAGGGGAAGTGCAGCACTTGAGATAGCTATTCAGAAATCCTCATCAGTGATCTGGATGATGTCAGAAGGCACTCTCAACAAGTTCCCCAGTAATACCAAACTGTTGTGAGCCACTGATGTGCTGGAAGGCAGGAATGCCATTCAGAAGGCACTCGAAAGGCTGGAGAAAGGAGCTGACATGGACCCTAGGATGAAACACCAACCATGTGTCGGGGACACAAAACCCCCATGCAGCAACACAGGCTCAGGCTGACTGATAACAGCTTTGCAGAAATGGATGTGGGGGTCCCAGTGGACAAGAACTTGAACAGGAGTCAGCAGTGAGTCCTCATGGCAAAGAACACCATCCACATACTGCAAGGTACTAGCAAGAGTGTCCTAAGCAGTTCAAAGAGAAGACATAACTCCCTTCTGCTTGGCTCTTTTGAGAGCACATCTGGACACTGTGTCCAGGTTTGCACTCCATGGTACAAGAAAGATACTGACATACCAGAGTGGGTCCAGCAATGGCCATCAAGATGACAGGGCAAAAGAAGAACACATGATGTGCAGGGAGAGGGTGAGAGCACTAGAATTGTTCAACGTGGAGAAGAAACTTGGAGGCATTCATGTCATTGTCTATAACTACCTAGGACATGGTTATAGAGAGCCAGACTCTTCCCAGAAGTGCACAGTAAAGTGCTAAGATGTGGCAGGTACAAGTGACAGCAAGAAAGATGCCATTTGGTATTAGAAAAAAATTCTTTATGATGATGATCAAAGATTGGGGCCCAAGAGGTGCAGGAATAGTCAACCCTGGAGATACCCAAAACTCAGTTGAGCAACCTGATGTATTGGGCCTGGCTGTGAGTGTGTGGTTGGACCAGAGAACCTCCAAAGTCCCTTCCAGTTTGGTTTATTCTGTTATTCAGTGATGATAAGGCAGCTTCTCCAAAGGTTGTCTGCACACTGCTTGCATCAGGCTTGTGTGGTAATTAAGATCCTGTTAAGTGCCAGTTGAATATTATACGTCCTTTGTAGCAATCTGAACAGTGCTGTCCTCAGAGAGTTTTTCTGTGAGCTGATAGAATATCCCACCTCTAATGAATTTCACATTATTAGCTCTTCCCTTTTCTGATTACTGGATTTACTGCCAAGAAAACTAAATATTCGTTTATAAATGTGAGGCAGATCCTAGTAGAAAAGGCTTTCTATTGATATTTTAGGGGTTTAGAGGGCTTTGGCAGTAGGGGGGTTGGGTTTTTGTTTTGGGTTTTGTGCTGTTTTTAGGTTTTTTCCTAAAGAGCACATTGCTTTTTCGTTATTTGGGTCCATATCAGTTTGAAATGAGTCGATCATCAAAGCAGAGCAGTCCAAACTGTATTTCTAGCTACTGCCTTCAATGCAAAGGATTACATTGCACTTAACCTAGGTAATCAAGAATCCCAGCTTTCTGGAGGATAAGAATTAGTCTCAGGGATCAGATTCACCTACAGCAAATCTCCCTCCTACTCCAGATGCATTATCTAATTAGTTTTTCCACCATAAAGCTGAGTGCAGAGAAAGCCCTCTGAAATTGCTTAAACATAGTGGGGGTTTTTTAATGCTCCTTACTTTAAAAAGCATTTATTCTGTAGACAATGTCTCTAGAGTTGATATATCAGTCCTTCATGAACTTAAAATATGAACTTGAGTCCCTTCAATATGAGACAAAATAGAGTTTAGAAACATTATTACTTTGCCAAGAGTCACCCTCACCATGCAAATAATAGGTGTGTTTATGAAGCTGAAGACCAAAGCTCATGGTGTCAGAAGCAGTTCAGAGAACAGGGAATGAGTCATAAAGATCTGGTTACAGGATCTGGACCTCAGACCAGACAGACCTTACCAAGGTTGGGTTGTCAGCACTATGCTGAGAGTTGGTTCAAACTCTTGAGTTCTGAGATTTGCTTTTTCCTTAGGAGGAAACAGAAGGATAGTTGTACATGAGTATAACATAATAGAACAAGATGATGGATGGCACAGAGAGCATCTGTTATGTTCTCTTGGTGAGCAGAAAGAGATAGGGACACGCTGGTACCCCATTCATTATGCCTTCCCCTACATATCCTATTGTCTCCCATCAATTAGTTCAGGTTCCTCAATACAGTCATACTGTGGCAGCTCCCCTGGGAATGCTATTAATCACAGTCCACTGTGAAATGAAAGCATTCTTCCACCGAAGGGAGCAGAGAAGACATAACACAGAGGACTTTTTTTTAATTAAAGAAATGTAGAATTTGTCTTTCCTAAAGTTAAAACAGGGGCTTAAGAAACCACAGGTCAATTCTGCCACATACACCCAGCTGTGGTCTATTGAAGCAACAGCTCTGTGACACAGCCCTGAACACACACACTTCTGCAACAGGCTCTGACAGCAACAGTCACACCTGTGTGTTTCAGACCACACACAGGTCAGCTCCACCAGCAGTTCAGAAATATCACTAGAAGCTGGGGACAATGATTTTGTTCCAGAGAGTATTTCTAGTGCCATAGCCAGGCATTCCTAAGGATCCAGGGTTTTAGGTAATCTGCACTGCCCTCTACTCACATTTTTGGGAATACCAGAGAATAACTTTGCGTTTCCTTTTGAGTTGGGTTTGAAGTTTGATGTCCAAGCTGATCTGCATGTTTGTGCCAGGCAACTGATAAACAGATGTGCTGTTTATCACATCAGAAGGAGGTGACAGCATGGCAAGATCGGAGCAGCTTGCCAAGGTCTGTCTGGGCCAGAAATCTGGAACTGACACAAGTCACAGGAACATATATGTATCACAAGGATGAAGTATGGGTTGAGCAGGATATTAGCAGTCCTTTTGTCTTCTCATGAAGACTGGTGTGCATGACCCATGATTATGTGATCACAGCCCCACAAGGTGACTCCTCCACTCCCATCTCTCATTCCAGGGCTGTTTCCAACTCCAAGGAGGACATAAAAGCTCAGGCACAGAAGTTTTATAGACAACCAATTGAGATTTCCTAAGCTGGTTAACTCATTTGCATCCACTTTCCTTAACAACCCACATGAGCTGCCTGTCTGCAAAAGGGAATGAAGAAAGAGGCTGAGCAAAGCTGATTATGGGAACATCCAGGAAAGCAAAACAGCTGAGTAGAGTGAGCAGCTGAAGAACTAGGAACAGGCACAAGAACCAGGACCTGAGCTAAGGCATGCCTAAAAAGTGACACCCAGGAGAGATGAGCCAAGAAAGTCACCACAAGCTTTGAAGAGGTTTCAATCTAAACTGGATCTGGACTTGGCAGCTGAAAACTATATGTCAACAGAATAAACTCACTGAAGGTTCCAGCAACTGCAGGTGTTGGAAGCCTTTTTTTCCATTCTCCATGCAAACCCACTCCAACCCTTCTTCTGCAGGACAGTGCCCAACTCTGCAAGCACACAGGTACTTAATTGCACAGACCTCCCAAGCTCTATCCACATGCACAACAAAAGAACCACTTGCATCCTAGTGTTGCCATCTGCCATAAGGCACAGTGTGATTTCCTCTACACCTCCATCATTTCCCAATTTTACATTTCCAATGAAACATTTACCTGAGATTATTAAACCTTTGATGTGCAACATTTGTTTTTTTCCCCACAGATCTCATTTTTTTGATCGTTTCTAACATTTTTAGGCCCCTTTAAACTATTTATCTTTCCTTTCTGATGTCTTCAATTTCTTCTAAATTATTATCAATTTTTATTTTCATGACTGTACTCCTAAAAATTATTTCAAAAGATATGAAATGTAATCAAATCTCTCTACAGAACAGCCTTGGTTGGAAGAGACCTCTAAGATCATCAAGTGCAACCATTAACCCAGCACTGCCCAGTCCCCACTGCCCCGTGTCCCTCAGCACCACATCTCCACGGCTCTGAAATCCCTCCAGGGATGGGGACTGCCCCACTGCCCTGGGCAGCCTGTGCCAGTGCCTGACAACCCTTTCAGTGAAAATTTTTTTCCTAATACCCAATCTAAACCTCCCCTGGCACAACTTGAGGCCATCGCCCCTCGTCCTGTCACTGTTACCTGGGAGAAGAGATCAACCCCCCCTGGCTACCCCCTCCTGTCAGGGAGTTGCAGAGAGCAATGAGGTCTCCCCTCAGCCTCCTCTGCTCCAGACTGAACCCCCCAGTTCCCTCAGCCACTCCCCATCACACTTGTGCTCCAGACCCTTCCCCAGCCCCGCTGCCCTTCTCTGGACACACTCCAGCCCCTCGGTGTCCTTCTTAGAGCAAGTGGCCCAAAATTGAACACATTATTCAAGGTACAGCCTCACCAGTGCTGAGTACAGGGGGACAATCACCTCCCTAGTCCTGGTCACACCATTTCTGACACAAGCCAGGATTCCCTCGGCCTTCTTGGCCACACTGCTGGCTCATGTTCAGCTGCTGTTGATCGGCGCCCTAGGGTCCTTTTCCACCGGGCACTTTCCAGCCACTCTTCCCCAAGCCTGGAGCGTTCCATGGGGCTGTTGTGATTGAAGTGCAGAACCCAGCACTTGGCCTTATTGAACCTCATACAATTGGCCTTGGCCCATCCATCTCGCCCATCCACTTTTCAACATGTATACTCTTTGTCTCTCACTTTTTCAATATGTTTATTATTGAATCTTTGAACTGAATCTGTGTCATCTAAAACTCTTTGAAATAGTTTTCCAAGCCAAATTAATCACTATATAAAATCTGATAAACAGTAGCAGCAGTCAGGTTTCTATGGCATCATGCATTTCTTTGGCCTTTTGTCTACAATTTTTGTGCCATACAGCTGTGTACTTATTTCTGCCTTAAGATTTGTTCTGTTATATTAGAAGACACAATGTCTCACCTGGAGTGACTATCTCGTTTTGAGTAGTGGGGAAAAAAATACCAGGGATATTGATCTAAGCCTTTCTCTTTTATTCATCCCAGCTCGCATCAGTTGCCTTTGGCAAGTGATACTGTTGGTTTCTCAATTCATTCTCTAATGTCCAATGTGATCAGCAAAGTTGATCGGTGTGCTTCCAGTTTTTTCAAGGATTTCATCACTTGTTCTTTACCAATTATATTTATTTTTATAATGACTTCCTTCCTCACTTTAATTCCTGTCCAAACTATTCTCCTACAGTTTTCTTCTTTAGGAGAGATTTTTTTTTTTTTTTTAAAGGCGTTCAATAACTCAAGCAGTTTTGAATCATTGTTCTCCTTTTTCATTTATTAAGGATCCTGCTTTTTCCGCTACTTTTGCTGTACCCTCAAGATTTATGTCCTTCCAATTTTACTTGCTCTTGATTTTAATTCATGCGAGCAGAACTTTGACCTCTCGTCAAGTGTAACATTGCTAACACTGGTAACCTGGCCAAAATCTAAATTTGGAGATTTCTGTAATTTTTTTTTGCCTACACTTTTAATACAATAAGCTGTTCTTTCTTTTCCCCATCTATTGAATCTCACTGTCAGATGAGCCAGCAGGACGTACTGGAGCTCATGAGTTCTCTTGGGATTAGAGCTTGCTGAACACCTGCTCCTTTTGGGCACTGGGCAGGAGCAGAAGGGACAATGCTTTCCCTCTGCTGCCAGCTGTGTGACAATGGTGGGTATTTCCTACATGCATACTCCTTCCCAGATGTGTTGGGGCCATTCTGGAAGAACAAAGTGTTGTGGTGGAGCAGTATGGTCAGATGGCCCCGCAACTGCTCAACTGCAAACAGGGTTAGAGAGATCACATGCAACCACAGAGCAGGGACAAGAATCAGCCAATGCCTGGGTACTGTAGGACAAATATATCCTAGCTGAGCAGGATACTTCAGGCTGGATGTGGATGTCTGTAATGTCTCTACTTGAGACAGTCCAGCCTTCCTTCAGAGTCACCAGAGAGATATGGTTAGGCCAGGTTGGATGGGGCTTGGAGCAACCTGGGCTGGTGGGAGGTGTCCCTGCCATGGCAGGGGGGTTGGAACGAGATGATCCTTGTGGTCCCTTCCAACCCAAACCATTCTGTGATTCTATGGTGTCTTCTAGGCTGTGTTTATCTCATCCTGAACTGGATGTCTCAGATGAACTCTATCTTAAAACTATTGTTTCTCTCCACTGTCTGGAAAAGAAGATCAAGGTGATGAACACAGATGGTGACAATAGGGTTGTTCCATCAGGTGCATATTATTCCTTGTGTCCTGGCTCTAAATTACCAGAAATGAATACTTGAGTTGCAGAAGAGGGAGGTGCAGGAATCTCCTTGGCTGATCCTCCAGTGAACACTTTTAAAAATACTTTTTATAAAATTAGATGGAAAGAATTACCAGAAACCAATATCTGAAATACTGAGAAGGAAGGGGGGGAAAAAAGTTTAAAAAAAGTGCCACATTTCCTCCCGGTCTGACCCCTCAAATAGCATTCTTTTGATATTTTTTGAGAGATGAGAAGACAAAAAAGCCATTTGAAATTAAACAAAAAATTTTGTTTCATCCTAATTTTCCTTTTACTCTTTCAAAGCAGTTGAAAGAATTCTTGTAAAAAAAAAAAAAAAAAAAAAAAAAAAAAGGTGAAATAGAATTTTCATATTGAAACATTAAAATATTCATGAGGTTGTAGCAAGGTGGTTTAGTGGTGACTTGGAAGTGCTGGGTTAATGGTTGGACTTGATGATCTTAGAGGTCTTTTCCAAACAAGGTTATTCTATGATTCTATGAGCAGAATAGTTTGGGCCCTTTAAAACACTCCACATTTGAACTGGGCATTTAAAAAAAAAAAAAAAAACAAAACCAAACTGCTGCCTTCTGCCCCTTTTCTACTTGAGCTGCAGTCGAGATTCTTCTCTCCTCCACAGCAATGGACATCTCATTTGTTAACCTCAGTCTGCTTTGAGACCAGCCATCTTCTGCTGGCTTCCCTCCATACCTTCTCTGTATGCCTTGGTACCTCTTCCTCATCCACATTCTCTTCCTGTTGACATCCTGCTCCCTGTGCTATCAGCTGGTGACATCATTCCCCACATTCATGGTAGCAGGTGTAACCCTCCACTTCTTGGTCTCTCCTACTCTTCCTCTGAGCTCTTTCTCAGCTGTGGGTCTGCCAACGCTTTTATCACGGTTAAAAGAACACCTCCTTATCATTCACCACAAACTCATCCCTCCCCCAGCCCTCCTTGCTGTGAATAACCCACACTCGTACGACACTCAAACTCACAACCTCTGTGTCGCGTTCGACACATACATCTCCTTCACACCAAGCACTCATATCTGGATGGCTGCCAAATCCTGCAGATTCTTGACTGTAATCTCTCCGAAATCTTCTGCCATCCCTTCCTGTTAGAACACCTATCTGTTTCTGAGTTAGCTTATCTCAACCTTTATAAACTTCACCAGTTTTCACAATATTATGCAAGACCTATTGAAAATCCTGCCTATAAAATTCTTCGCTTACGCAATCTGGCAGTTTCCCTCTGTTTTTCCATGTTTTTACATTTGCCCTTAACACCCTCAGCAGCTCTGAAGATCTTCACCTTCTCTTTTCTTGCTTCTGCCTCTCTTGAAGATTGCCAGGGTTGGCCAATTCAGCTCACACCTTGCAATCCTTGGAGCAGAAAATGTTCAGACACTATGGTAATAGGTGACATGTGAAAGCGTAGGGAGAGATGTAGTCCTCCTTGCTGCTGTGCACCTCCCTTCCCTGATACCCATCCTAAAAAACACAGATCTTCTAGAACATGTAGGAGTTAATGCAAAGCTTATATAACACCACAGTCATCACTCAGCTCTTCATCACCACCATTTCCCAGCCTACATCTGATCCTGACCCGGATTCAGATGTGAACGCTGTCCCATTTGTCCTGTCTCTCACTCAAAGGCAGATGTGATAAGAAATAGCAAGATTATTTATTAAGAGGCTTTGCATGCCTTTGAGGAAGCTTAAAGTTGTAGCGTGTTGAAGTGGGCAAATGAATCCCCAGCAAAAAGAGAATAGGTCTGGAAAAGTACTGCAAAAAGTACCTAGGATTATTTATGCTAATTTTTGCCATGGATTGGCCAACTTCCACTTTTTTCTGACTTCAGTATTCACTTTGCCTGAACTTTACTGGCAAAGGCATCTGCCAAGTGTGCTTATGGGCTTGCTGAAGTGTTCATGGAGGGCAAGTCAGAACTACCTCCCTGCAAGACCTCATGGCCAGATCTCAGTGACACAAGTTTGGCTTGTACAGTCAAGAATCAAGGATGACACCAGGTGACTAAGCCCAGTCAGCTAATGCAGAAAGAATGCAAATATGAAGAAACCAAGCTGCTGAGCAAAAGGAACCTGTGAGCAGTTTGTATGGGATCATTCCAAATAAACTTTGATGCAGCAGTGAATGTTCCCTCAAGTAGAAGGGGGAAAAAGAAAATATTTCACCTGTTATAATTTATTGAACCAACTGTAGTTACCTCTTACATTTAGGATATAACTCATTATTTTTAGGTGCACTTTTAATACCAAAAATTAAATGTGTTCCTTCCTAGTAACTCCAGATCAAATATTCTAAACTTACAACTCTGCAGGTTATTTTTGTTATCTGCCAGAGCCTTATTGTCTTCTGGGCTCCAAGGGGCATTCTCTGCTCTTCTGTCCCTCCCAGTGTTACTCAGTGCCATCCAGCACAGCAGCTGGAGGTTGTCTGGCACCTCTACGTATGTGTCCATAAGGCAGCAAAGAATCCAGTTCTCACCCTCAGGACTTTACTGACTGCACTGGGCTACCAAAGTCTGAGAACACATGTTTGTTTAAGAAACAGAATTGGCACAACATGGCTCTGGGACGTACATCAGGTCTGTTGAGTAAGCAGATATCATTTCTACAGATTTATTGTTCCTTTGGATTCCAGCAGTGCTGCTGAGATAGCTGACAGTAAATGTTAGGACATCCACACTGCCAGCCAGCACGGGCCCAGGCTTGCTCTTAGGAACAGACTTGCCCACCACCACGCTGTGATCAGGCATGCATGTACAAAGAGGTCACTTTTTCTCTCTGAGTGGTGTAACATAAGCCAATCTCTCTTTCCTGAGCAGCCTCCAGCTGGTCCTGTATATGCCATCACCAGATATCCAAGCCTGGCTCCTTCCAAGCATGCTGTGGATGCTGAGACCCAGCTGAAGCCCAGCACATAGCACAGAGGGTGGGCAGAAAGGAGGCAGCTTGAGGACCCTGCAGTACTTAGGCTCTCTGTCCATCTCAGATTTGCATAGGCACAACCATGTGTGATAGTCATGGTTCCCAGAGCATCAGACAGAAAAGACAAAGGCTAAAAGGGAAACAGGGACTGAGAGATCAAGTCATTTGCCTAGTGCTTACGTGGCCATTGGGTCAACACTGGGAACACCACCTTTGTGGTTTACACTACCTCATTAAAGCAAAGAGAGAGGTAAAGCCAATTTCTGACAAAAACACATTGTTTCCAGGTGAGCTGCTCTGAAACAGGCATGGATGGATTTGCTTTGTCATCTTGGTAGCCCACCTCTCCTGCTAAGCCTTTAAGTACACTCGAGACTCTTCTCACGCGAACCAGGGCACCAATGTAAGTGGAAACACCTAAGAAAGTACAGCAACAAACTTAACTTCCCTGCCCTGCAGGAGGAGGAAGACTGAGGGTAACACTAGACAGCCACAAGCCCGCAGGATGCCGACATTTTTGAGAGGTTTTGGAGAAAAGCAACAAAATGATTGAGGGGTTGGTTAGATGAAGGAGGGGAAGAAAAAAAAAATATAATTGAAAAGCTCTAAATATATATTTCTTGGTCAACTAATGCTCGAGGGAAAATAAAAGAGCTGGCAGGCAGGAGGGAGCTGAGAGCCAAGGGAGAAGTAGGATCTCCATTGTTAAGAGCTCTCAGCCCTTGTAAGTGAACAATGAGCAATGACTGCGTGCTGCAAGGCAGGGGATGCGATAGGCTGAGGGGAAGCCAATGAGGGTAGGCACTACACAAATAGATGAAATTAAGTCAAGTTCTTTGTGATACAAGATTTTTGGCACTAGCTGCACCTGGGTCTTGATTTTCTCCTGTGTTTTTCATTCTCTACGTGGTCAAAGTGTTAAGGTGTTAGTTCTTCCCAGGCACGCAGAGGAACTGCTTGATGTAGAGCAAGAGGGTATAAATAGATGTGATGGGATAAAACTGAGGAAAGGGCAAGTGAGGTCATTTAGATTGGAATAATCTTCGAATGAAGAAGTGGAAGCCCCTTCTCACAGGTTATTTAAAACTAGACTGGGGAAAAAAAAAAAGAAAAAAAAAAAAAAAAGAGGCCCCCAGTCTGTTTTCTATTTTTAAGGGAGAGTAGACTTTAGGGGGGAAAAAAAATTGCACTGTGAAGAGAAGATATGAAGAGATCCATTGTTTATCTCCCCAAACTGATTTTTTAATATATTAAAAACACCTAAGCTGCATAAACAACATTTTACACTTGAATGTGCAGTTTGTCCCTCTTTTACATTAATGGGCACAAATTAATAATAACAATTGATAGCAATAAAACTTGCTTATTGGCCAATGATTCACGTTTCTCCAAGGCACAATAAGGAGACAGCCATGATTACAAGGAAATAAATTAAAGAGATGAGAAAAAAATATATCAAAGCTCCAAAGAACAGCCAAGGAAGATCCAGTGAAGCAGGGGGGAGGGAGAAGGAAAAAAAAACAACAAAAGGGCCACAAAACAGCAATATATGGAAACATTGTCTTGTGCCCTTAATTACTATAAGGGGCAATTTGGGGGAGTAGAAGATGTAGAAGATAAATATCAATCAATCATTATCACAACGAATAATTCATAGTGATTATAGACAAGCCAAGAACCTACTGTAGTTTCAGAAGTTCAAAAGCAAACACAAACCTTGGTCCCAACCCTACAAGAAGGGTCATAGAGATGCAAAAATTCCCAGTTCAGGAGTACAGCCACCAGGCAATATTCTTCCATAACAGGCAGATGAAACCAGGTGGGTATTGAGCAAGAGGCAACCAAGTATTGCCAGGCTCCTCTCTTCAAAGGCTCAATGAGCTGTTGACCTTCAGCCTCCTGGTAAATTTATATCAGTGCTCTTCCTCCCTTTTGTGTTAATTCAGCCCCCAAAGATAATCTGTGCTATCACTATGAGTTTCCTAACACGATGTATAAAGACTATAAATGAAAGGCCAGGAGCTACAGGATGAAGTTTAGTGCCCTACACTATTCAAGGGGTCAAATTTGATGATCTAAATGACCCTCATGTCATCAACTGTATGAACCCGTCTTCAGCCCAAGAAATGAATTCAATTTTTTAATAGCAATTCACTGAAGAACTGTCAAGGGTTAATGACCTGAGGCTTGTATTAGCCAAAAAACACAAAGCCCCCCTTTTAGTCTGTACTTAGAGAGACTGAGAGGTTGCCAACAGAAGAAAAAAAAATGGACAAAAAAAAGGCCTTGTGGGCTATTCAGATCTTACAGAGAAAAACAGAGTAGACATTCTGGTTTAGCCTTCAGTTGGGATTGTGGTGAAAGTCCCGATCTCTCCCATGAGGGACTAGTGCTGGAGCAAGCCTGCAGCCAGCCTGGCTCCCTGCCTGGGCAGCATGGCTTAAAATGGACAGGAGTCCCCTCTCAGTGCACAGGAGCCCATATCTTCTTACATTCTTGATCCTCTCAGCCTCCTGCCATCCCTGAACAGCAGCAGAGACATTCAGTGGCCACAGTGAGTTATATCAAGAAAAGTGGTATCCAGCTCTGGTCAGAAAGGAGAGCCATTTGCTTGGGAAATGCCTCAGTGAGGGTGGAGCCAGAGCCCACTGCAAAAGCCTCCCAGGAAAACAAACCCAGCCTCTGGAAATCTTCCAGGGATAACAACTGCATTACTTCACAAAACGAAATACAGCCACCAGCTATGACTTGATCACATCAGCAACCTTGCCCATAAGCATAACTCTTACTTATCACAGGCACCTTTTTTTCCTGTGTGAACCATGTCTCACTCTTAGTGAGAAACAAAGATGTAAGAAAAAAGCTACTGAAAAAAAGTCAATCAATACTAACAGCAGACCTCCTCCTGCTGCCTGATCTCCACCACTCCAGTACCTCCCTTGTTGCTCCATTTCCCTGTACTGATGCACAGAGGGACAGAGAGGGGCAGATTCAACTCACCACAGCGAAGATAATCCAGGTACATAGCCTTGGTCAGTATTCCATCCCAGATCAGACCTCCTTTGGGTGCTCACAGAAGAGATCAAAAGCCAGGCAGAGAAACCTCCCAGGTTGATGTTTCTCAGCCCTACAAACAAAAGATGGAGCACTCTGCTCTCTCGCTGCCTACACATGGGGACAGGCCCCCATCTTCTTTTCTAAAGCTTTACATGTCTCCCCTTCTCACAGCTTTCCCCACAACCATGTGCTCTCTTGCTCAACTACTTCTCCAGAGAAATAAAACAAACAGGCTCTTCTGCCTAGGGTAGCCACTTGGAATGGGATTAAGACGAGCAGAAAGGAGCTTACAGCTGGGCACCATCTGCAGTGATGCTAATTAACTAATGAGGTTTTAAAGATGTTGTTTTCTCCTTCCTCATACAGATCTGATGACTGAGAAACTTGCATCACTGTGTGCATCGTGGTCTCTGCTGCTTGACAAGCCTGACTCCTTCTCCTCTGTACACATGTATTCAAGCCATGAGCTTGAATGCAGGGGAGAAGCTGGCTCCTGGTGGCAAAGCCTTCCTTGCCTTTTCTGATCACAGAGCCCATGTTTTAAGTCTCCAGCCTGTGATATGCAGTAAATAAATGAGATTAAATAATTTCAAAGGTCCCTCCCAGACAGAAAAACCATTTGTGAATGGCAAAAAGAAAAACTGGGGATCCAGGACAAAGTTTCGTATACACCATCAGGGGATCTTAAAGGACACCTATAAATGATGAGGAATGACAAAAATCACAACCCCAGAGAGGCAAGGGGAAATGTTATTCCTCATTCACCAGTGGGGAAAGAGACATCTTCAAATTCTAGTATTTTTTGCACAGACAGGCCAGGTGCAGACCCAAATGTCCCAATGCCTAGCTCAATACCTTCACCCCAGACCATGCTTCCTTGCCAAAACACTCTCATCTTTTCTTATATAAAAACATTGCCTGGCCTGCAAAGCTGGTGTGCTCTGCAGTCCCTGTTAATGATCTTTCACATAAAAACTTTCCAGCTTATGCTGAGGCCCCATTCCCACTTCCTCATCTAGGGCTCCTTTGGGTTGGACCAAAAGCATGCAGAGATGATGGTGTATGGCTGAGTGTCACCCCAACCTTGTACTGGGACCCAGCATGAGTGGAAACTGCCTGCCTGACTGTAGGTGTCTACACTACAGACCCTGTGAGACAGCAGCCCACGTTCCCTGCTCAGCATGCTCCTCGGGGCACAATTCCTCACATGCTATAGATGATGTCAAAACCAGGTCAGCTGATTCACCCTCAAGAGTGCCTCATTCTCCCTAGGGAATAAATGAAGTCTGAGATGTTAGCTCACTGTCCTCTACCTCATAGATGTTTAGAGCTAAAAGACATCAGAATCACAGAATGGTGGGGGTTGGAAGGGATCTCCAAAGATCACCCAGTCCAACCTCCCTGCCAGAGCAGGATCCTAGAGTAGATCCCACAGGAACACATCCAGCTGGGTTTGAAATGTCTCCAGATAGGAAGAAAGGAAGTTGGTGTATTTATTTTTCTTTTGGGGAGGAAAAAATTAGGGAATAAACCTGCAAATTTTGGAATTTCATCAGGGGGAAGACAGACACCTCTAGGGTCTCTGCTTTAAAATGAGCTGAACCTATTTCCAGGCTCTGTTGACCATGTGTCATCTAGGAGGACCAACATCATAGGCAAAACATATGCAGTATAGGCACAAAGAATTCAGTGTCTGAGTTTATATAGTGAATCCCATCCTTAACCCACAGGAGCTGTGGCCATGAATTAGTCACAGCCATTACTACCTACCTTCAGGTGCTTCTATTTCTTCTACATGAAGACAGACAGGGAGAGACCTCAGCCAGCTCTGAATTACCCTTGCAAGTGAGTATAGCCTCACTGATGACAGACCACAGGTTGTTTGCAATGTAATATTCTGTAACTAGAGCAGAATCTAATTTTGCATGATTTGCCCAGAAAAAAATACTCCAAAAAGACAAGGCCACAAGAACAGTGGTGTAAAAAGATTTCCCTTTTGTGTCTTGTTTTCCCACCTCCTTCCTCAGCCTGTCCTATCTGAAACTTAAATCCCATCTGCAGTGATGTTCAAGCCACAGCTGAAAACAGGGCTCGCTTCAGACATGTGTGAGGGCTCCACATGCTGCAGGCTGTAACTCCAGGCAGGAGTCATGGTAAATCTCTCAAGGGATTGATTGCTGTTTATCATTGGAAGGAGGAGAATCTCTCCAGCTTTACCCTGTGCAGTGGCTTTGTAAGTTAAAGCTGCACATGAGCAGCTTGACCTGATGCTGCAGTTGTTGACTGGGTGTTTTTCCAAAAGAAAATTACATGTTGAGGTGCTCAGAGGAGGATTTCCAGTGCTTTTCTCCTCCCAGATTGTCTTAATAATTAATTGTTTATTATCATTAATTGCATTTTGGCAGCTTCCCTGGCCTATTTTACCTGTAAAACTCCATGCAGCTTCAAGGCATTAATAAAAATGTACTCAACCACAGAGGTGCCTGAGAATTTTTTTATTAAGTGTTAAGGGAGAATTCAGGGGGGAAAAGGCATTTTGGAAAATGTGTTAGGTCTGAGAAAACTCCTGCTGGGAATGTTTCTCAAATTCAGGGCCAAACCCTAGTCAAAACTACAGGGGAGAGAGAAGACTCAGAGTGAACAGCTATTAACCCAGATTCATGCCTTTTTAAAAAATTAGGAGTCACACTGTGGGTCCCAGCTCCACACCACAGTGGCTGTCCTGACACTGCCTCCTCTCTGAATAAGGAGTCCTATAAAGTCTTGAGCCCAAGAAAAAGCCACGATGCTCATCTGGCATTGAGAGTAAGAGAAAGGCAGGTGAAATAACACATTGAACATGACACAGCAGCAGATTGTTCAACAAATCCAGGGGTCCCCTCCTCCATTAATGAACACCTCATGCCCCTTCCATGTGAAATTTAGAAGACAGGAGAAATTTGCTGACTGAGAGGCAGGGAGAACTTAAGCTCTTTGACTCCCATAAAACCCTCCTTATGTTTGGATATTATTAGCACCCATTTCTAATCCATTATTTAGAGGTTTTACGCTTAGCAGCTGAAATTGCCAAGGGTGTTAAGTCTCACTCAGAAAAACTGAGTGCACTACAATTGAGGTTACTTTGGGCAAATCAATTACTCCCTGTTCATAAAGGAATACAAGCCAGCACCTCATTTCCAGGAGGTGCTTAGCTTCCTCCTAGGTTGTCTTCTGCTGAATAGGGACTGATTTTTTCTATATTGCATTATTTTACATATAATGAAAGGATCTCCCAGCTTCCCAGAGGTGTTCATCAAGAGATAATTGTACTGCACAGCAGAAAAGAATGAGCATAGACCTCCCTGTTTGTCTCAGTTATCAGTTACTGCTCCCTACCAAAATCATTCCCAGAACTAATAATGCTCATTGCAGTTCCTGTGTGTACAGTGATATGTCAATATTGTACCAGTTCAGGCAGATTATACTTAAGGACTGGTTTGGTCAGATGATCCCAACTGTAGATGACTGACTTCTAGGAGGACTAGAATCATACCAGACAAATTTGGTGGCATTCTACAACAAGGTTGCAGTGTCAGTGGATAGGGGAAGAGCAACTGATGTCATCTACCTGGACTTGTGCAAAGCATTTGACACTATCCTGTAAGACATCCTTGTCTCTAAATTGGAGAGAGATGGACATGATGGATGAACCATTCAGTGGATGAGGAACTGTCTGGATGGTCACACTCAAAAAGCAGGGAGACCTTAGAGCACCTTCCAGTGCCTGGGGGGCTACAAGAAAGCTGGAGATGGGCTTTTTACAAGAGCATGGAGTGATAGGATGAGGGGTAACGGTTTCAAACCGAAAGAGGGGAGATTTAGATTAGATATTAGGCAGAAATTGTTGGCTGTGAGGGTGGTGAGACACTGGCTCAGGGTGCCCAGAGAAGCTGTGGCTGCCCCGTCCCTGGCAATGTTCCAGGCCAGGTTGGATGGGGCTTGGAGCAACCTGGGCTGGTGGGAGGTGTCCCTGCCATGGCAGGGGGGTTGGGACAAGATGATCTTCAAGGTCCCATCCAACCCAAACCATTCTATGATTCTATGATGACTATGAAGCCCAGGCATTGTCAAAATTATATGAGGACCCCTGGAGAGTCTAGAAACTTAAGAAATACAGATACAGGCAGACCTCTGCCCTAGCTGTAGCAGATCTCTCTTTCCCATTGATGCTAAATTTACTCTTTTTCCAAATTTCCCCTCCTTCCTCACCAAACACACATCCTACTTCAACATTGCAGGGTCACTTGAAAAAGCTTTTCATTCTCTCTTGTGTTTTATATAAAAAAGAAACACCTGAAAAACAAACTAAGAAGAAGCACAGTTCTGTCCTGAAATGCAGCTGTATAAATGCATGAAACTATTGGGGTCAACACAACTGAAAATGAAGTCACTCACTTGCCCTCTTCTCACTCTCATAAAATGGCTCTGGATTTATGCTGGGGGGGTGACTGAGGAATTTAGTCTTCAGCATCTGAAGGGCTTGTCACGTTATTAATTCAGACATAGCAAATTAAATTGTTAAAAAGGCACAGACAGACCACATTGGATGAAGTTTATTACACAGACATTGGTGGGAAGCACCTCTCTGAACCCAGCTAGATGACTTTTCTGAGCCAGACCATAGGCAATGACCGTGTATGTCTTCTGCTGCCCAACCCCACCAAAAAGACTTGACCCATCAAGGTGGATAATGGGGAGGTCAAAACCACAGATCTCAAAATGCTGATCACCTTGGAGGACTTAGGCTGACAATATGGTGAGATTACCTTGCTTTGGTCGTTACAGAGATAAGAGATGGCTGTGGGATGCTCAAGCATCTCCCCAGACCTCACCTTCTACCAGACCCTGCCTCTAAGACCAACCCCAGTCTCCCGATGGGGCTGTGACCACAGTAGGAGGTCTGAGCAGGACTGTCCATCATCAGTGACTCTTCTGGGTGAACCAAAAGGAGAGCTGGAGCTTTGCCAGGCTTTGCTGTGTTTATCTTATCGCAGCTCTGGAGTGCAGCCTCTGACATATCTTCTCAGGTCCATCTCTTAGCACTCTGACACAACCAGGCAGAGCCTACTGGCAGATGCACAGGGTGATATCACTGCCTCGGTCCAACACCCCTGCCCTTACCACGGACTCTGTGCAATGGGTTCTGAGATTAGGATCTCAGGTTGCCGTTGGGAGGGATCTGAAGTACCACAAGCTTTGTTGTTATGAGGTGAAGGTCTCTGGCTTGACAGCAGTTATACCTGCAGTGGGTAATGGTAAGGTTTTTCAGGACTGGGGTTTTTTTTTCACTTTTTAAGGTGCTGTCTCTTACAACAGACCATAAAATGCAGAGAGCAATGGGTTCGATGAAGAACACAAGGGCAAGAGATGATAGACCTTTCCTACTAATCTCCTTGCACCCAAAATCTGTGTAAGGAAGAACTGCCTTACATGCTAAGGCATTAATGTATTAGTGCTAAGAGCATTAGGATCTTGATGAGGACTATAACCTCCACACTCCCACCCACCACATGACTGTGTTTAAAGGGCTCCCTCCTTGCCTAGTCCTTGTGCCTTCCGGCAATCATTCATCATCTGCAACTACACTAAGATACAACCATGTGTCAGCAACAGGCTTGATGTCTCCTGTTCTCCTTAGAAGATGCAAGCTTCTAGCAGGAATCAGCTGCTTTGAGAGCAGTTTTCACTGATTCCTGTAGCCATACCATAACCTGTAGCCATACCATAACCTGTAGCCATTCCACTTTGAGATCTTGCCTTCAGCCCAAAGGTAGTTTCTGCGAAGCAGAGCTTTTCATGGATAGTTTTTTCCCCACAATTTCAGCTCCATTGGCTTGAATTCATCCAACCAAGCTGTAGGCATTTACAGAGTAAATGGAGATCTTCCTAAAGGAAGATCTTTGCTGGGAAGAATTCAGGCTACTCAGAGGAGGTGGAGATAGGGGGGAATGGTATGTGGAAAGCTCCTGTATTCTGAGGAACGATGCATCTTTCTCTAACTCTGAACCTGCAGATTTGGCCCCAGTCATAACTGCACATGGGGAAATCTCTCCCACTCATCACAGGAGCTGCTTGCTACTTTGAACAATTGGAACTCCAGAAAGTGGTGATGGCAATAATACTGCTGGATAGGACACCAAAATCTCTGGTGCTCTCCTGACTGTGCCACAGACTCTGAATGCTCTAGCACATGCTCTGCAACTGGGACATGAACTCTTGCTTCAGCTCACCTGATCAGCAGGCATGGTTAACCAGAGGATGTAGGACTTGAACAGCACCAGGCAGCCTTTGTGTAAATTCACTTTCTCAAGCTGGAGAATGTCCTGTGTCCTCTGGGATGTACACATAAATGACCACAGGAGCTCCTGGGGTGGGAGCCCTGTGACCAAGTTTGATATCTGCAGTACAGTGCCTGGGGGAACACCACTTGTGACCGGCCACAAACTGGATTTAACTCCATTCACCACAACTCTTTGGAACCAGCCATCCAGCCACTTTTTACCCATCCAAGCCATGAGACCATCCACGTGAAACCCAACCTCCCAGCCTATACACAGCCCAGGACAGACAGCCTCCTCTACCTCATCACAAGCCCCACACCTGGGCTCCCTGCAACAGCACCATCTGACCTCTGCAGCCTGATTATCCCCAGGTTCATCCCATATACACTTAAGACCTTCCCAAGGTATCTAAGTAAGGTGTGTTGCAACCTTTGTCTTCTATGCCAATGGAAAGGAAAAGATGCCTCCAGAGAGGGTTTATGTAAAAACCATGGGATGGTTAGCTCAAAATCCAGGCCATAGCAGGCAGATGTTGTTTCAGAGAGAGAGTACAATTTGCACTGTGTGTAAATACTGACAGAAAAGTTCATGGTGGTCTGAGAGCTGCTCCAGGCTGGGAAAAGCCCAGGAGGGAAGGGTTTGTTAGAGCTGTGGTTGCTGGGTCACCAGGAGCAGTCATGCTCTGCTATGCTCTGGGCAAAATGTCTGGGAGCACAACCCAGCAGAACAAGTCTGGTAGGGTTGCTGGTATATTCATACCGGTGTGATTGGTATGAAATCATGCCCTCACCCTGCCTCCCAGTGAGCTGCTGAAGAGCTTCCCTGTTTTGTAATAGAGATGACAACATCCATCCATCCTCTGCCAATCTGAGTGCAGCAGGTAAATATCCTTGCACTCCCTTGAGGCCAGCAGGCAAGAGGAGGTCCTGCCCCCTGCTCCTGTCGATGCAGGGTGAAGCAGTGCTCACTCCTATGTGTGCCTCTGATTCCCTGCAGCAAACAACTTAACACTTTGACTTGCAATACTGAGGTGTTTGAGAATTTGCTCCTTTATAAGACTGGCTCAAGGGGCTACTGTTTAGCTCGGGCAATGTGACTTTGGCCTCTGGTCTTGGGTTCTGTCCAGCCACTTCCATTGTGCTGTCTTTTTTTCAGCCTTTTAACAGTATACTTACACCACGTCAGAAGTGAAAAGTTGAATAAAAACCAGAGACTTCAGTCCTACGCATGGCAGCAAAAAAAATTGCTACTGATTTTACTTGTATCTTAAATTGCTTTGGTCTGACATAAATTCTTGGGTACCAGGTCTAGATACAGATTGTCTGTCACAGGAGTACTAATCTAGAGTAATGAGATTACAGCTGAAGGAGCTACTATGGTTTGACACCACTGAAATGAATCCAAAAATCAACCCCTCACTGGACACTGAGTATTATAACCATTTTTGGTATGACAGTCTGGCCAGGAGTGAGAAATTGGCTCTACTGGATAGAGTTTTTCAGAAACCTGGCTGTGCCACTGCTGCAAACCCCAGTGCAGATGGGTTCTTCCCAGTGAACAAGGGTAGCCTTTACACTTTTCTTCTTCCAAACCCACCATCTCAATTTGTTAATCCTTCACCCCTGCTGCTGTAGGCATGGCACTGCCTTGCCCAGCTCTAACTCTTCAGTGAAGTGGCCCCATCAACTCTTCAATGAGAACTGTGAAGATACTAAATGGAGCATTTTCTATTCACTTCCAGTAGTGGAGTCCCCTGAGGATAACCAGGAATGCACTGGTAAATATAAGGAGTGAATTAGCCCTAAAGAGTCTCTAAGTGTGTGTACAGATGACCAGACCACTTACTTGCGTCACTGGCAACTTTGGCTAATACCATAACTGATGTCAGGTCCCTCACATGGTTTCAGCATGACTTTGCACCACTCTCAGAAATAATTCCCAGGCATGGATCAGGAGTTAGTACAGGACCACCCAGTTTTGAAGGCTGAATTTGACAGCATGGACATGGCCAAACCATATCAGGTGGACCAAGGCCCAGAGAATGGACAAGGCGCTGTTTGGTTTACAGATATTGCAATCAACTTTGTTGTGTTGCCTCTGATGGTTGTGCCTTTGTTATATGAGAAAATATTGGTATCTTGAGAGCTTTACCCTTCAAGAGCCTCAGTTTGCATTGTCTTAGTGGTTTCAGAGTGGGCAAAACCACTCAGTACTTTAATAATTTGAAGTATCTGTATGGCTACGGCCATTTATAAACATCATCATGCAGTTTGTTTCTTTATTGCCCCTGCTTGCTGCCAAGAAATAAATTAGAGTTAATACTTCCCTTGTTTACTTATGAGATAACAGAGTCCCTTCACACCAGTGGGTGTGTCTGGTGTGTACTCAGCCCAGCTCTGAACAGTGATGGGCAGTCACCTTTGACTGTGGAGCTTGGTGTGAACTTCCTTAAAGCTCTCCTCACATCCAGCATTGGGAAGGACACCTGCAGCTGGGTGCTTGTCCTGGGCTTTTCACAGAATCAGGGAGTGATGCACTTCAGAAGGGACCTCAGGAGCTCTCTGGTCCAACCTCTCCATCAAAGCAGGGTAAGACTGGAGTTAGATCCAATTTCAAAGCTATCTCATATTCCTCAGGGTCATACCCAGCAATGTTTTGAGTATCTCCAAGTATGGAGATCCCCTAATGTCTCTGGGTACCTCCACCAATTTTTTACTGTCCTGGTGGATTTTCCCCCTCCCCTACTCCCTAATGGGATTTCTATTCTTGCACTCAAAGTCCATTGCCTCTTTTCCTTTCACTGTGGACATGCAAGGAGAATCTGACTCTACCTTCTCTGTGCCCTCCCATTAGGTAGTTGAAGACAGCAATGAGATCCCATTTAGACATCTCTGCTTATGGCTGAACAAACCCAGTTTCCTCAGCCTCTGCTTGTAAATCCTGTGCTTTAGCTCCCTAACCATGTTGGTGACCTTCTGCCCAGTTCTCTCCAGTTTGTCAATCTCCTCCTTGTGGAAAAGGCCAAAACTGGGAAACCTAAAACCAAATAGAGTATTCTGGATGTGTCTAACAGATACCAAATACTTCTATACAAAGGAGAATAGGTATTCTATTACTCTATTTTGTTCTGTTACACTCTATTACACTCCAGAAGGTGCAATAGGGATTATACTCCTCTTGGGCTGTTTTTCCATCCATCTCCTTGGTATTTTGAAATTCTTTCTTACTTGAATTGATGCATGTAAGGCAGCAATCAGATCTGACCTAAGAGGGAGGCAAGGATGGTCCCTTTCTCCTTCATGCCCACATTGAGAATGAGATGGGTGGAGCAAGTGATGGAAGAAACCAGCAGCAAAGCCACATAAACACAGCTCAGCAGGAGAAGTCCATCAAACAGTTGGGTGAAAAAACAGTTATCTGATTACCTCCTGCACTGGATAGAAAGAGAAGACAGAATGGTACTATGGCACCATGTTCTTTTGCAAGATACACTGGTTAGCTTCACACCTCACCCATCTTTTGGAGGTGGTCCATGTCCACCACATAGAATCACAGAATCATAGAATGGTTTGGGTTGGATAGGACTTCAAAGCTCATCTCATTCCCACCCCCCTGCCATGGGCAGGGACACCTCCCACCAGCCCAGGTTGCTCCAAGCCCCATCCAACCTGGCCTGGAACACTGCCAGGGAGGGGGCAGCCACAGCTTCTCTGGGCACCCTGGGCCAGTGTCTCACCACCCTCATGGTAAAGAGTTTCTTCCTAGTATCTAATCAAAATCTACCCTCTGCCAGTTTAAAGCCATTACCCCCTGTCCTATCACTATATGGTCTTGTAAAATGTCCCTCCCCAGCTTTCTTGTAGGGCCCTTCAGGTACTGGAAGGTGCTTTAAGTTCTCCCCAGACCCTTCTCATCTCCAGGCTGAACAACCCCAACTCCCTCAGCCTGTCTTCATAGGAGAGGTGCTCCAGCCCTCTGACCATCTTCGTGGCCTCCTCTGGACCCACTCCAACAGCTCCATATCCTTCACATGTTGGGGGCCCCAGAGCTGGACGCAGCAATCCAGGTGGGGTCTCACAAGAATGGAGTAAAGGGCGAGAATCGCCTCCCTTGACCTGCTGGCCA
This sequence comes from Podargus strigoides, assembly GCA_028020825.1. Taxonomy (NCBI): domain Eukaryota; kingdom Metazoa; phylum Chordata; class Aves; order Caprimulgiformes; family Podargidae; genus Podargus; species Podargus strigoides. The sequence goes on from CM051619.1 coordinate 2,888,463, forward strand.
CGCTTCTTTTGATGCAGCCCAGCATATGGCTGGCTTTCTGGGCTGCAAGCACACATTGATGGATCGTGTCGAGCTTCTCAATAACCAGCACCCCCAAGTCCTTCTCCTCAGAGCTGCTCTACATCCATTCCCCACCCAGCCTGTATCTGTGCTTGGGATTGCCCTCACCCAGGTGCAGGACCTTGCCCTTGGCCTTGTTGAACTTCATGAGGTTGGCATGGGCCCACCTCTCCAGCCTAAGTCCCTCTGGATGGCATCCCTCCCCTCCAGTGTGTCACCACACCACACAGCACATGGCCAAAGGGAGATAACAGAGTACTGTGCTGATGCTGGAGTTAACCTGTTTGCCCACTGGACTTCTTAGAGTACCTATGAAATTAAATAAAATTAAGATGCCATTAGTGCATAACTCAACACAGATCTGGTGCCTGTGCCTGCATAGTGCTTGGACCCCCTCCCCTGCCAGGCTCTAAACATCAAGGTGCAGAGCAGAGCTGAAGAAAATGTACTAATCTGTCCTGGATTAGACCCTGCACAGGGAAACCTGAGAGATTAGTTATTTTGATGCTTACAGAGGTGTTTAATCATAAAATAATGCTCAGCCTGTTCACACAAATTAGGGTGGGTCCTGTTTGCATAATGTTGGTTTCAGAGGTGAATTAATCTCACAGACAACTTGTTCCTACTGCACATTTTATCCATTCAGCACATTCGATACGGGATCAGATCTCAGGCTGATGAAATCATTGCAGGGTGGATTTAGAGAGGAAGGAAGGAGGAAAAGAGAAATGCAACCAGAAAGGCAGATGAACTTTACTATATACTTACTCCTAAATTGCTAGGTTTAGGCAGAATTTAGCTAAGTCTTTATAACTTGAAGGAGATCTTTGCTTCTTGCTGACCCTTCAGATCAGAGGATGTTTAATAGTAATTCATTCCTTATTTGTTTTGCAAATAATATAACTTCAGTCATGGATCAAACATCCCCTTCCCAGCTCTCCTGTACTTCTTGCACCACAGATCTCACAATCTGACTACCTTCCAGACAAAAATGCATCCATTCATTACTTTCCCAACACTACACAGGATCAGAGCACCAATTTTCAAGCATTCTCTTTAAAATAAAAATCTATTCAGGACATCCACTGCTTCTTAACAAATTAATTAAGTTTTAATTAAACAATACTAAGAAATTAAATTTCCCTTTGCTGGGAAATTCCCTTTGCAGCTCAGAAAGCTGGATTGGGAAGGGCCATGGGGCATTCTGACAAAATTGCATCTTTTCTCAGCTTTTAAAGGGGAGGGATCTATGCTGATTCATTCATAATCAGCCCACTGAATAATGCATGGATGCTAACGACAGTCCAAAATCCTGAAGAGAGAGAATGTACTTCCACAACTCTTTTTTTTTACTTTTGAGATGAGTAATGAAGGGGGGAGTAAAACCAAATCTCACTTCAGTTTAGGAAGCCAGGATGGAAAACACAGCTTTGAGGACTTTGTGAGTTCCTGATAAACGTTTGGAGGAGCATTTTATTTTGATATTTCGTAAACTGCCTTCTGGGCTCTCACTCTGTTACTGCATTTTCTCCCATGTCTTGGTGTAGCAGAAGTACTAATACTTGAAAATAAGTCCTGAGACAGTTTATGCCCTCACACCCCACCTCCAAACACAGGGGCCAGTGAAGGAGGCAATCAAAGATGTGGGCTACTGAGAGAAAGAGAGAAAGAGAGAGGAAGCTATGGGGGATCAGGAGCAATGAGACATTGGGAGTTGTAGGGCTCTGAGGAGGACTTGCTCTCACATTTCCTCTACAAGCCTAGAAATGGTCCCTAATTAGAAGGTGGTTTTTAACAGAAACCCTGAGGCTGTAAAAAAAGGTGTATGGCTTTGGTTGAACTGTATTTTTAAACCACCCTAAATTACTTCATATTCAGAAAGCAGAAAGGATCTTCCTGCCTTGCCCCAGTGTGGGACATCTCCAGTGTGAGGGGCTGGAAAAGCAAAGCCAGATGAAACACAAAAAGATCTAAGCCTGGCAGCAGCCAATGTCTACATGAATTGGGATGAAAAACCAACTGACTAGTGGAAACACAACCTTTCTGGTTCATTTTCTGACCTTTACTGTCTTTCTGCAAAGAAAAGGCAGGACAGTACATCTCTGGGATCAAGCTCATTTTAACTGATTGAAGGAAAAGGCAGAGGTGTGGAGTTGGGAGCAAACCATGCCCTCCCTCTCATGCTACCCTAGCCTTGGGAGCAGCAAATGGAGGTGGCAGCAAAACGGTGGGTGGGTGGTGGCACAGAGTGAAGAATGGAGGCAAGTGCAGAAGTCTGTGTTGTGTATGGCCAGGACATCAAAGAAAGAAGAAGTCTGTACAAGAACTACAAAAGTCCACGAGGGCCATTTGGCCTGAGAGCAAAAGTCTGGTGAGTGAGCAGTGGGCTCAGAGGTGAAAAGTCTTCGGTAGAGAAGAGCAGGGGGGACTGAGGAGAGCTTGGGGTGTGGGAGAGAAAAGGGTGCTTCTGACCACCAGCAAGAGGGACCTACTGAAACCTTCTTTTGAAACGTGAGTCCTCTCCTCACCATAAAACAGCAGTTGCAAACTTTTGCAAAGTTTTTGATTTGACCCATGTAATGCACCCCAACCAATTCCCAGGTGCAGGTCAGGAGACAACAAAGACCAAGAACCATTCCCAAGAGGCAGTTTGGGTGGGGCCACCTGATTTTGGAGACTGAATAAGTAAAGTCATGGCCAGATGATGCCCTCTGGCACGAGGGTGAGACAGTCAGTGCTGTTGCAGTTCTGTTTCATAGCACAGGTGTAGCCAGAGATGTGTCCAAGTCCAGGACACAGCCTGTCCATGTTGCTTGGGATGTTTCTACAGCCACCCAATAGCTCCCTGCAGCCCATCCTTCCTCTTGACCCATTGCTGAAACAAAAAGGTTGGCACTGGTTACCTCCACCCAGCTCTGGCTCTCTGCTGTGGAAAAGGGAAGGACCTCCCCTCCACAACACTCTCCCCTAGGATCTATATTCCTGGTTTTTAAGATGTGAGCAGGAATTGACCATTGCCATCTATCCACCAGCATGGTTTCAGATTGGTTCTTGAAGGCTTCCTGCAATTCCCCACTTATCCCACAACTTCTGTGGGGCATGTTTTCCAGCCGTGTCCCTCTGTACTGTGCTAGAGCCTGTCCCCACACACTGCTGTACTGAACTACAAACCATGAGTAGACTAAAATACCAAAGGGATCACCTTCTGTCATCTTTTTTTCATGACTAGGCAATTTCATTGACTTTCTTCCCCTCTGGCTTTACACCACTACATCAGGATCAACTTCTGGCTGCACCAAGTGAAACACTCCACCTTGGAAGCTCCAGAAGATGCCAGCTCCTCATCAGGCTTCCAAGAGTTTGTTTTAGAAGTGCAATAAAATGTATTAAATACAAGTTCTTTGTGCCTTAAATGTATTGAATACAACTTCATTGCTTCCCTTGAGAGGAAAAGGGTGTCACAATTTGGACCTTCACAGACCCATGGTCTGTGCTCCATCTTCTCAGTTTCTTCTGCACAGATATAAAGGCTCAGGTCACTTGCAGACATCTACAGTAAGTTGTGTGACAGGAGCCTAAACATTAAGTAGCTTCAGCAGCTGCAATGAGCTCAGGACTTTCACCACCTGCTTGAGATGTCTTTCCACTACAGCTGAGTTTTGTTTCTTCCCTGCAGGTCTCAGGGTGGAAATCACAGCGCCTCATTCCATTTTGTGTGGTGCTGTGGTAAACCTGGACTAACTGTATATCAGCAGAGCTGCCTCACATTGACATGGATGTGATTAGGTGCTAAAAGGGTGCAAGAAAAGGGTGGAATAAACTACATCTGGTGGTCCTGAGCTTGCATGGGAACAAATGAGAAGTAGCTGCACTGACCCTTAGGGGGTTGCACTCAATGAAACCAGCATGTGGTCAGAGAAAATGTTAGGATATGGCCCTAATATGTTTACTCAGTACTTCAGCCTCATGGATGCCCTGTTTGTAAAGTGCTTGGGGTGAAGGACTTTCTTGTTGTTGTTTTGCCTTTTAGATAAGCTGGCATGGGGCACTGCTGGGCCCTGGCTGAAGTCCTCTGGCAGTTCAGTGGTGATAACACTGCTTAAACAGGCAATAAAACACCCGTGGTGAATCTTGTCTACATTGCTCCAGGCTCTTCCTGTGTTGTTGGGATTCATTCAACTGCAGGAAGCATGCTGAAGGCTGAAGGCAGCTGAATCCAACCTCATGGCTCCTGCTCCCTTTTGTACCTTTGGGAGAATACACTGAAGAATGGAATACGAATGAAGGATGCTTTTACAAAGGACAAGTTGTCTTATTTTAAAATAGACATATAAAATATCCTGAGCACCTCTGAAGGAGCTCAGCCCTCCCCTCTGACTAGAGGGAACTTAGGTAAAATAGCTCAGTTTTGGATTTTTAAGCTATGCCTCTTCCAGCAAACTAGAGAGTCCCAAGGCACCAGTGCTGGAGCACCATGGTCCATTCTGATAAACAGCACAGGCACTGACATGGTTTTTTGCTTGGCCAACCAACACCAACCAAGGCATTTCCAGTGAACATCTAGGAAGTTTGCACTGATCAGGGCAATTCCCAATAGGCAATGTAGAACTTCTCAAGAAGTAGTTTAATATTATGATTATTTGGGCAGGGAATGAGCATAGTAGTCTTTAGATAACTTATGGGGTTACAACTCCGAGTGCCTACATTTAGGTGGGATAAATAGCACCCTACATCTTTTCTGTGATTCTGAGATGGATGCTGAGGCTTATCCTGGCTTTCTCACTACAAGGGCATTCACCAATACTGTTCCTAAGACTGGCTGACACTTGTTTCTCATTGTGACGTTGATAACACACATATTATGTCTCCTCCCTGTCCTACTGAGAAATGTGTGCAAAGCTGCAAGATTTTGGAATTTATTATTACATGTTTTTTCCTGTGTAATTGCACAAAAGATGCAGACTCCACTGTTGTGCATGAACCTGTATATGCCAAAGATTGGTGTGGTAGTTGGACACTTTGCACAACAATAAGCTGTTTCCATTCACTCCGTGGAATCCCTGAAAGATTTTCATGCCTAGGCAGGGTGAGGAGTACACAGACAATTCCTAGTCTCACCCCCTTAACACCATTCCCATGACATGACTCATTTTTGGACATCAAGCCTGAAGAAAGTCCAGGAGATGTGCCTCCAAGTGAGATTAGTGGGTATCAGGCTTCCTACATCCTCATGTAATTAAGATCTTTCAGATATTTCCCATCAAAAAGCATCAAGGAAATGGTATATTTAATGACCACATCAGCTTATTCAACACTGCTTTGCCTCAGTTCCCCAGTGGGCTCTCCTATGCTCTTGACATGTGTTGCCAAATATTTTCATGCTAACAATTTCACCTCCCAAGGCTCAGCCTATTACTACAAACATTTCTCCCCAAAGACACCAATCTGTCTCCAATTCATTACTGTCACCTTGAAGGAAACTAACAACAACTGTGCCTTCACCAGCTCTTTAGGATTTTAGAGATGATAGTGGATGTTCCCAGTTCCCTTAAGGGAGGATTTATCATTCCAGTACTGCAGACAGGTTAGCCAGAACTCACTCAGATTAAGGGACTTGCCAAAGGGTATGTAGCGATTTGATGGCAGAAGCAAGACTGTAATTAGAATAGAATAGAATCATTTAGGTTGCAAAAGACCTTTAAGATCATCAGGTGCAATCATGAACCTAACACTGCCAAGTCACCACTAGACCATGTCCTTCAGCACCTCATCTACACATCTTTTAAATCTCTCCTGGGATGGGGACTCCACCACTGCCCTGGGCAGCCTGGGCCAGTGCCTGATAACCCTTTCAGTGAAGGAATTTTTCCTGATACCCAATCTAAACCTCCCCTGGCACAACTTGAGGCCATTTCCTTTTTTCCTGTCACTTGTCCTTGGGAGAAGAGACCAACCCCCACCCCATCACACTTGTGCTCCAGACCCTTCCCCAGCTCCACTGCCCTTCTCTGGACACACTCCTGCACCTCACTATGCCATATCCCTGAGCATTAATTCTTACACTAATTCATAATTCTTTCTTCAACAAAAAGCTGTCTTTCTGAAAAAAAAAAAAAAAAAGGTCTTGTAAAAATCTTCATGGTTCTTAGATGGAAAACGTATCTTCTTTGGTACAGTTTTGCTTTATTTAATTGAAAACAGTAATCTATCAATATGTTTATTGAAAAATCTCAGGGTTTTGGTCAATAAAAAAATTATTCACCTGAATATAGTAAATGTTTATGATTATAAAGTCTCTTTAAGCACTCTCTGCTTAGAGTCATAGAAGTGTTTGGGTTGGAAGTGACCTTTGAAGATTATTTAGTCCAAACCTTCTGCAGTGAGCAGGGACATCTTCAACCAGATCAGGGTGCTCAGAGCCCCATCCAACCTGACCTTGAATGTTTCCAAGCATGGGGCATCTACAGCCTCTCTGGGCAACCTGGGCCAGTGTCTCACCACCCTTATCATAAAAAAAAAAAAGCTTCCTTATGTGCAACATACATCTACCCTCTTTCAGTTTAAAAACATTGTCTCTTGTCCTGTCACTACAGACCTTGGTAAAGTCTCCATCCATCTTTCTCATAAGCCCCTTTATGTATTGAAAGGCTGTAATAAGGTCTCCCTGGAGCCCTCTAATCATTTTTGCCCCCAGTTACCTCTTCACACGCTGGGAAGTGATTGTGTGACAGAAATCCCATCTCCTTCCAGCTATGTTGCTGTGATCCTACTCTTCTAAACACTGGTGGGCTATAAGTTTAGGAGCATTTTTATTTACTTTCCTCTCACTCCCCCTCAAATATTTCCCATTTAGACAGGATGTGGTAGGAACAGTCTTCAATATTAGAAGATGGTTCCATCAGAAATGTTAGGGTTGGGTATGATCATTTGACCTCCAAGAGTTTATGAAACAGATGTCCTAGTAATACACTTTTCTCTATTGTCCATAAATAGTGTCTAGTTCTCAAGCCAATGTCCACTTTGTAGACATTTGAGATGAGATTCGGCTCACCTACCTTCTCCACTGAGATCAAATGCCACTCCCAAACTTCACTAGATAAAAAACCCTATCTGTTGAGGTCCTTTCCTTCCTTCCACGTAGCTCCAATCCTTTAACCATGTAACACCTTTCAGTGCAGAAAGCATCCCCAGGCTGAGAAACAAGGATAAGAAGGATGCTATGATTAGCCCAGGGTCCTGCAGCAGGTTATGGCATGACTAAGAAACAGCATGAATAACTCTGCGTTGTACAGATGTCATCCTGTGAGGAATTCACCTCAAAGCTCATCCTTCAGACCATGCACTGCTACTAGGTCTTGCCTATGTAGATACTCTTGTGTCCAGTGTTATAGTTGTGTGTGTGCTGTGACCATATCCTCAGAAAGAAGAAGTATTATGGTGTCTGAATTCAATGAATGTCACCAAAATGGTCAGAGCTTCACATCTTTGGGACTTCTTCCATGCCCTCAGATTGGATTGAAACTGGCCAAAAGACTTATGAATAATGGAGAAGGGGACAATAGCTGCAGATAAATAGTGCGATTGCAAAGGTCACATTTCCGTAACACTTTAGGCTTTTTCTATTTTCTTTTAAAAGCTGAGAGGTTTTGCTAAACTAGAGAGGCCCAGAGCTGGCATTTTATACTTTCATTATGTTCTCTTTAATCTACTAAAACTGTGAGGGTGGTGAGACACTGGCCCAGGGATTTTTTTTTTTTCCCCTCTTTTTTTTTCCTTTTCCTTAGAAGGATGTTTTCTGCAAGGAAATCATCAATGGAAAATGTTTGACCAGCTGTACTCTTATCTTTAGATCTGGAAACACATGCAATACATGGAAATCCCCACCTCACTTGAAGTTTCAAGGAGGTGGCTGGATTTTGTGCTCCTACTTCTTTCAATGTGAGTAAGTGTTGCAGTATTTGCTTTCGTTTGCTATCCATCCACTTCAGACCAAGGCAAAATACAGGAAAATTTCCCCTTTTGCCTTTACAGTGTGTGATCACTGTGCAGGGATCTGCAAAGTCCACGCCTGTTGATTTTTTTTGCAGTCCCTTGAATAAGGCCTCAGTCTTGGTTCCTTCTTTCATCTTCAGGGAATTTTAATCTGGAGATTAACTTCCAGCTTGCAGGAAATAACAGAGACGACCTGGCTATATCTCGATATGGACTGGCCATCAGAGCTCAGGCATTTGCACTGTTGTTAGCATAGCTCTTGGTTTGGTTTTGGCCTGAGCCTGCTGGCCCAGACCCAGATGATCCCCAGCCATAGGTCAGGAGTCAGCATAGTCCAAGGACCATTCCTGGTAGGTTGTTTTCATGCAGCCACCTTGCTCTGGAGAGAAATCAGCTATATGGACTTCACCAGACCAGGCCACCAACGCAGAACAAGGGCACTGGTCCTGGTTAGTCAGCCTGTAAGCAACTATTTGGGTTCATCATGGACTGGTTTGCTTTCTCAGAGGTTAATAACTCAAGTGCATCTTTGTACCATGGAGCTAAGTAACAGATATCTTGATGTTTGGTGAATGCCTACCAAAATCCTTGCCCATCTGCTTTACTTGTCAAAACCCTCTAGGCAGAGGGTATTAGGTTATCCTGGAGAATCCTTAAAGAAGACCTGGTTTCACAGTTCTTTGGAAACAGCAGCCTCCCATCCTCTCTCCAGCTCAGGTAGGAATTGGAGAAAATAAAATCAATAATAAAGGAGGAGGTTAAGCTGCATTTTACAGTTGAGTGAATATCAGTTGATGCTCATAGCTGCATTTTTAATTTTTTTTCCCTTCAAAACCAGAGTACCACAATAGTGTGTGTGGATAACTGTGTGTAGATTGTTGCAGGCTCATTTAGGACTGCATTCACTCACCTTTGGGCACACAGTTAAGGTTCCTAAAGAATTTTATCTCACTAGTCTCTCTCTGGAGTCTATGGAAAGAGGTGGCCTCATCTGGAAAACTAGGAAGAACTCAAAGCAGGAGAATCACCCTTGGAACACCCTGTTTCTCTTCACTGGGTTGAGTCCAAGCCTCAGGAGCCATCAGAATCTCTTTCCAGGTCTAACCATCTCCCAGAGCCTCTAAATCTTCTGGGACAAATTCTCAGCCTGTGAGCTGAAGCTGAGACCACTCAAGGTGAGCAGCATCTTGTGTGATTACTTTCTGTTTCGCCAATCACCAGGCCTAGCACAAAGGACACAGCCAGCAGTAGAACAAACCAGTAACCAGATTCTATTGTACACAAGAAGGTCAGTACATGGGTGATCACTGGGGGTACAAACAAGTCAATCAGGTTACACATAACAGACACCAACCCCAGCAACCCCAGGAATGATACAACACAGCCAACAATCAGTTGAACAAACCAAGCACCAAAGTCTCCCATGGCAGAGATGGGAGACAGCCAAGCCAATAGGCTGATAACATAGGATAGAGGTAGCCACATATTGTTCTCACAGAGCCCGCGTCCGCAATCTCCAAACCTGACCTGGGCCCAGTTGCAAGGAGAGTCAGGAGGTCCTTCTTCAACAGGGAAACTCTGCAAACTGCATCCACCTCACAGACAGACACTCCACCCTTCCTGCAAGTGGTCCCAGCTTTTATCCCCACAGCAGGACACCTGGCACTCATTGACCCAATGGGGGCACCTGGGTCTTGTTTACCCAAGGGCTTTCCCTGCAAGGCTGGCTGCACCTTGGAGGAAAGCCAAAAGGCAAACTCATCCCCTCCTTTTAAAGGACCATGGGAACCACCCATATGTCAACCTTAATCCAGAGCTCAGGGTTCAGACCCCAGCACTCCACTTTCTCAATGTACACTTCAAATACTTCCACCTCTAACAATTCTTGCAATGGCACAAGAGAGCAGTGATGGCAGAGCTACACCAGCCTGGAGCTTTGTGTGCCTCCATATGCCCTGCCACTGGAGGATGGCATAGATGTAGAGGCTGAAATACACCATTAGCACACTGCTGCCCTGTTGGACACCAAGACCCAAAATGACACCTGTGTGCTGCTTCTGCAATACAAAGTGAGGGTGGAGAAGGTTACTATGCTGGAGAAAGTATACACTACAATGGAAGACCCAGGAAATAAGCTGAATATAGCAGGAAAACTCCCCTGTGCTGAGAGTGGCCATTGTTGCAGCAGCTGGAGCAGACAAATGAGGCTGGAGATGGCTCCAGCCCTCTGCCAACAATTCACTCTCTGACCTTTCTACCTCTTCATTTTTCACCAATGAGAGTAAGGGTGAGGATGAGATATGGAACTTGTCTTTGACGTAAGGAGGTATGGTTTTGTTTTCTATCCAAAGCTGTCAAGTTTGGAATTCCTTTGTCCCTCTGGTTTTTATTTTGCCAGGCTTCAGTAGAAGGAACTAAACTATCTGCAGGTGACTTCCAATTCCTGATCACTGCACCTCCTGCCTATGTCCTACAAGGGGACTGTAGTGCAAAATCTGGCCACTCTTCCAGGAGTGGAGGATGCAGAAAGTCTGTAAGATGTAGCTTTTTTTCTTACAATCTGGACTGGTTTTCCACCTCTGGTTTTATTTCATTCCCCAGTCATGAAGTGTTGACAGTGCTTAGGAAAAAAAAATAAAATCACATGTGTAAATACTAATAATTTTTTAAAAAAGTAACCCAAAACCCCCAGACATACACATACATATGCGTGCAGACCTGCTTCAGCTTGCCTTACAAGTTCTTAGCCCGGGAGCAAATCACTTGGGAAATTTAATTAAACTTTAATGAGGTACTTTGATTGTTGGGCCGTACGCCTAGTGGAATTAATGTACAATGAAGGGGCGTCTCGTCATGCTGCTGGCAATAGTTGGCAAGTTCATGTAGAGCAGAGCATGTCATCCTAAATCACCTTTTGAACTTGGGAAAGCAGCAGGCAAGAACAACCAGGAAGCTCTAATGGGTCATTTAATTACAGCAGGTCCTTTACATGTGAGTCCCATACATTGAAGAAACTCCCTCTGAGTTGCTTTTGGGACTTTTCAGGAGGCTGAGGAATGGAAGGCAGGCAGGGCAGTGGTGGTGGTCTGGGTTGTGGGTTTCCTTCTCTTCTTTCCCTTGAGTAGGCAGGAACCTGGATTAGAGGGAGCTCTGGCATGGGAGATCCTGGGAGAGTTGTGTGGCGAGGGACCTCCATGGATCCTCTGTGAGACCTTGGTGCCCAGCTACCTACAAACCAGAGAAATGAACACAAATCGTCCTTTTCTGCACACCTCTCACAACAGACTCTATCTTCTCTACAGCCCCCCATTAGGTAGCTGAAAGCAGCAATAAGATATTTTCTGAGCTTTGTCTTCTCCAACCTGAGCAAACCCAGACCTCAGGCTCTCCTCATACATGTGTTCCAAGAGAAGCACCAGGAAGATCACCCTCTGCTTGGACCTGTGTCAGTTTGTTAGCAAGAAGAGAAAACCCAACCTTCCTGAATTTCTGCTTGCTCCTTTAGAGACTGAAGGATTCATGGAAGAGGTGATCAGTGGCCAGGTAGAATCCATGCATGAGATTTTCCAGGCTGAGATCCAGACCACCTTTGAGATCCTGGAGCTGAGACTCCAGAAGAAGACACTACCCTTGAAGCCATACTTTAAAGGCAACCCTAGAGATCTCAGTTTAGAAATAAAGTCCTACTCTGTGCTCAATCATGTCAGTGTTATAATCAACAGATACAGGAGGGGGACCAGGCAGCATCTTCCTCAGAGAGGTGGAGGGGACAGATGTTTTCACCTCTGAGCCTCACTTGTATTATTCATTCCCAAGACAGGCTTGTGGGAGGACAACTGTGTTTATTTGGAGGCCTGAGTGTAGAGGGTTCACAAAGGACTTGTTAATCCTTACTTCATCAGGAAGCTCTGGGCATACTTGAGTCAGGGCTCTTGTGTTGCACCAGCCATTGGAAAGTCAGAAGTGGGATTATAGAATCATAGAACAGCCTTGGTTGGAAGAGACCTCTAAGATCATCAGGTCCAACCATTAACTCAGCACTGCCAAGTCACCACTACCCCATGTCCCTCAGCACTTCATCTACATGGCTCTTAAATACCTCCAGAACTCTGTCTCCTCCTGACCCAGCTACCACAGGGACACAGAGATTTTGATATATCTCAAGGTGGCCAAAATGTAATGAAATGTCCTGCTGCTCTGCAGGACCTTCTGTGCACATTATTGTAGATCAGTTCTCTATTGTACATCAACCCATTATTGCAGATCAATCCTCAAGGTGAGGTCCTTTACCTCCTCTGGTCTTTTAACTCCATGTAGATGGACTGGAGCAGTGCTGAGAACAGGTCCCAGAACATAAATGCATAAAGCAAAGCATAGTACGAGCTCTTTAATCACCTCTTATGCAGTGTCCAAACTAGGATTGCTCTACTAGGCAGACCAGCTGTGTGTGACAAAGGAAGACCTCATGTCTAGGACTCTTGCCTTGCTGGCTGAGGACATAATACATCAAGTGAATGATGTAGGGATGCTTAATGGGCATGGATGTTCTTCATCAGTGTTCAGATGGACACAGGCTCCCCTGAAGAACCAGGTATGTCTTTACCTCTGCCATTCAGTCTGTCCATCAGGGCTGCTATGGGACCAGTCTTCTGGAGTCACTGGCAGCAGGTCTTTTATTTTCCAAATGCTCAGCTTGTAACTAGGTGCTATGGTGCAAATAGACTCCAGTTATTGTGTAAACTGCCCTTGCTGCAGGTGAGAGACGAGCTGCTGCATACAGATTGACCAGTGAGCATCCAGCATCCCAAGCTGATGGGCAACTCCTCCATCTCTCCAACATCTTGCTTCACTGGGGTCCAAGGAAATGGTTGAGTTTTTGCAGCACCAGCGTGCTGGCAGGACAAACATCAGGAAGGCATCCCTACCCAAATCCTCTGCTTTTGCAGCAGGGCATATAGGGTGAGCAGAAAGTAAGGCCCAGAGTTGGGCATGAGTTGAAGAGGGAATGAATACATCATCTGCAAATTATTGAGGGGCTGTGGTCTAAGTTCAGCCATTTATATGATGCCTCTGCTGTGGTGTTCAAGTTGGGAGCCTTGCTACTCCAGGATCTCGATGGAGACAGCTGGGCATGTCTGGGAAGTAAATCCCACCTTGAATCACTGATCAGACTTGCCCAGATCTGTGCAACCACTTGGGAGGGACCTGGCAGGCTCAGTTAAATGTTAAATGTTGAGTGGATGCATCCCAATCTGCCTGCGAGCTGCAAGAGGCTGTGGTCCAAGGGGGAAAAGAAAAAAGTTCACGTGTAATCCTGCAATGTGATCATGTCACAAGTGCCTCTCTCTGTGTGATCACATCACGGAATCTCCTGCACCTCCAGGTCTCCTGCAATGCCTAGCACCTGGAAGGAACAGGGAGGTTGCACAAACATGCTCCAGCCCAACATTTCCTAATCCTGGAGCACTTGACTCTGCAATGGTTACACACTTCTTCCATCCTAGTGGGTGTGTGGGAGGGAAGCGGGAATGTTTTCTAAGGTTGTAAAGAGCCCAACAGACAAATCCCACACTCTAGTGTAACCCAAGGGTCCCAGTCTGCATCTAACACTCATTAATGAATAGGACCAGGATCAGGGGCACACACGCTTCTGCAGTGACCCTCCAGTTATTTGTCACTCCCTGGTGTGATTTTGGCCCAGGTCAAGTGGCATTGATGTGACCGGTGCCCAGGTAAGGTTCAAGGTGAGCAAAAGCCAGGGTCCATTTGTAGCAGGCTGTTTGGGTGCTGTTGTCCTCTTTTTGGAGGCTGAGAGGGTTTAGTAGGAAGGATGGACCAGCTGGGCTCAGAGGTGACCTGTTTATTTTTGTGCATAGACACATCCACGTGAACTGTCAGGTCAATCATTTCTTCTCCACCCTGGGCCATTGGTCCCTCTCCTGTTTCCTATTAACAGCCCTTGGCCCTGCTGTCAGGTTTGTCATCCCCACCTGGCCCAGCAGATCCTGATGCCACTGCTCTCCCTTTCTCAGTCCAGTCTCCACTCCAGAAGGTTCCTTCTACTAGTTTGGTCCTTTTCTCCTCCATCTTCTGGTTCCTCATCCAATATCCAAACATGAAGATGAACTTCTTTCCTTTGAGGGTGGCAGAGCACTGGCACAGGCTGCCCAGAGAAGCGGTGGAGTCTCCTTCTCTGGAGACATTCAAACCCCATCTGGACACCTTCCTGTGTGACCTGACCTAGGGGATCCTGCTCTGGCAGGGGGGCTGGATTAGATGATTTCCAGAGGTCCCTTCCCACCCTTAACATTCTGTGCTTCTGTGATCTGTCCTTCCAGTCATGCTCTGTTCCTTCCCAGCCCTACCCTTCCTTGCCAGACCATGACGTTCACACCCACCTCCGCCTTCCTTGTCTGCTTTCTCCAGCCTCTTTCACCATCTAGTCCTGTCCCCAGCACCCCAACTCCTTGTCTCCTGCCTCGTCCAGACTGGGTCCCACCCCCAGCTTGCCTCTTGCAGCACATGCCACCATTCCCACACCCACCCAGCATCCCTCGGTGTCTCCTCCACCCAGTCTCCCCCTGCATAAGGATAGTTTAAAGCTGTTGAAACTCCACAACACACAAGTCTCCCTCTGAAGAGGGAGAAATACAAGTCTTGGCTCTCACAGAATCACAGCATCACAGGATGTTAGGGATTGGAAGGGACCTCAAAAGATCATCTAGTCCAATCCCCCTGCCAGAGCAGGAACACCTAGGTTAGTTACCCAGTTAGTTACCCAGAGAGGAAGACTGGAGATCTCTAGGATAGAAAAGAGATGGCTGAAGGGGTGGGATGTGATATATATTTACAACACCATGTGTGGCCCAGAAAGGGTGAATAAGCAATAACACAACTGGAGAAATACAGCATCAAATGAACTTGGCAGGTGGCAGGATCAAAGCAACAGAAGGAGATGATTCTTCACACGGAGTGGGCATGTGAGGAGTACTGAAATTTTAAACCCACAACTGAGCAAATGCACGGAGGAAAATCCCACTGAGGGGGTGAGTTAAGATGGAGAGTTCACAAAGTCCTGAGCTGCAGATGGTCTGAAGAGGGAGAGGTGCTGGGGTGGGTCGCTCTGCTCGCCCCATTCTGACACTCACCTTCAGGCATGCTTTCCTTACCCCGTCACAAACAACGTCACGGGCTGCACTGGCCTTGGATGTGGCCAGATGTGTCCTGTGTTATGTGTGTATATATATATATATCTATGTCATACCTCCTGTGTGCATGTGTGTATATATATAGGAGGTATGAGTGTGTATGTATAAATATATATTTATATATCTCTCTCGTATCTCCTGCAAATGAGAGGGATAGAGTCAGGAATACTGGCCCCTCCAGACCAGAGCTCCTGGTGCTCCTGGGTTCAGAGACAAACGAGACCACAGGTCTTTGCTGCTCTGGGAAGGGTCTGGGTTGTGCCAACCTTTGTGGTATCATGTGATGCTCAAGACAAGAAGGTCTGGCCCTGACAGCAGAGAATCAAACAGCTGGTAGCAGGTCAGAGGTGCTGAGCAGCCTGTTTTAAACTAAGGTTTTCAGCATCCTCCCTGGATTTTGGCCGAGGCCCAGGAGGGCAGCAAGGAGACTCTTTCCTTGCCTGGGAAGCAAATCCAGCCTTTCCTACTCAAGTCGCCGAAAATAAAGCAACCCAAAGCGATAAGATAGGGTGGTGGCAGGGGAGAAGGATTTTTGGTGCCCTAGTCGGGCAGGGGTGAATGGGACCTGCTGTCCTTTGGTACCCAATGCTCCCTGAGATGCCAGGAGGGAGAGGGCAGGATCGTGACTCAGCCCCCACGTGAGCGGGTTTCCTTCCTGCACCGCCAGCCCAGGCTTCTGATGTTTTGTTCGCTGTGAAGCTCTAGGGGCCAAGCAGGAGCTCCTGGAAATCAAAGGGAAAGAACAACATCTTGGGCTTGCTGAGGCGGGGTGCATCCCGGCTGGCTGGGAAGGTGGGGGGCATGCGGGGTGCTGAGGGATGAGAGGTGGGAGAACTGGGCATGATTAATTCTCCAGCATGACCCTTCTTATCTCCACACTACCCCTGCACACAGCAATGCTTCTCAGATGCCCTTCAGCTGCTGGTGGACACTCTCATGGACTCCCCAGGCTCTGAGGAGGAGGAAGGGAAGGGGCTTCCCTCTCTCTCCTTTCTTTTCAGGGTGTCCTCCAGTCTTCTCTCTGCCCCACTGGGTGGGAAACAGGACCCCCAGCAGTCCCTCTTGCATTGAAATGGGAGCAAACAGGGGTGGGGAGGCAGCTCAGCAATTCTTAACCACCCTGGACAGGACATTGCCAGATTTTCTGTTATCAGACTTCTCTCTATTGATACCAAAGACAAAACTCTCGGTCAGAAGTTGCTCAAGGCTAGCAAAAAAAATGTCTGTAGACTCTCTGGTAGTGCCCAGACTCAAATGTTTGGCCCTAAGGCCCATGGCTTGGTCTGGCCACATCCAAACCAGCTGGTCACATCCAAACCTTCCCTGGGGATGTCCTCTCTACCACCACCCCAGAGCTGGGGCAGGACTTGTTGGCCTGGACATTGCTGTGGTAATTTCATGGTGTGGATGGTAGTGATTGAGGGCTGGGGATCTTCCCTGTCCTGGTTTCTGGAGCAGTGTGAGCCTAGTGCAGGTCTCTCCATGTCCCATTTCACCCTGAACATGCACCAGCCATCAGGCAGTGCAGAGGTTTTGGGCTGAGCTCTGTGGATGGTCCCAGAAGGGTGGCAGGAGCTCACAAGCTGCATTGAAAAGAGGGTCTGGCCAGCACTGGATTTTATTTATTTATTGCAAAAAGTTGGAGAAGATCCCTCTTTGTCTCATTCTCTCCATACCCACCGCACAACCTCTCCCTTGACCTTGGTCAGCGGGATGCCACTGGGCTGTGGGACCCAACTCTTCCACCATCCTCCCTCTTCCAACACCTCTGACCCCCTGGATGACAGAGGTGGGCAGGAGTGAACCCTGGACCTTCAGCCACAGAGGCTGGTGTGGGTGGCCTTAGCTCCTACCTTGAAGGGGCTTCTCTGAGTAAGTCCCTACTGGGGACTGGACCTCCTCCAGGTGAGCACCAGAGGTGGCATGCTGGATCCAGCCACCAAAGTGACTCTGGATTGATGCTGAGCCTGAGCCCACAGGGTCGAGCTTGCACTATCCAGCCCTGGGCTCATCTCCCCAGCTCCCCTCTCCTTTGCCTTGGCACTCAGTGGGGATGGAGAGACCCCAGCCTGCCCAGCCTACCCTCAGCCCTCCTGGGCTCAAAGCCTTCTCCCCCAACACCCACTTCCATCCCCTCACCCCTGTTTTCCTATTCCCAGCATTTACCCTCCAGCACGTAGCCCTGGGGGAGCCTGGAGGATTGTACACAGAGGGAGAAGTTATTTTTCCTTGACATAAACATCCAAGCCTTTTCTCAGCCCCTTTGCTTGAAACGTGGAGGTAGGACCTGGACTCATAACATCCGGCAGGAGGGGCTGGCCTTATCTGCCAGGAAACACTCAGCTCCGGATACATCCTCCCCTGCTCCCGGCACCCCAAGCAGCTCCCATTGGCAGTGCTGGGCAGGAAACCACTCAGCAGCTTGTCTCATTCCCTCCTCTGGAGAGATGGGAGGGAGGGCTTGATCCTGTCCTCCCTGCGTGGCTCCCTGCGGGGTGCGGTGGGGTTCGGAGTCGGGGTGAGATGGGGGCAAAGAGAGATGAAGGGGGAAGGTGTTTACTCATGAGTGGAAAGGGGTTGATGGAGATAAAAGGGGATTTTGGGGAGCTGGAGGTGTTGAGGGTGTCCCCTAGGCTCTGCCACTGATTTTCAGGTGGCCTCAGTCAAGTCTCCTCACCCCCTCCTCTGCCTTCTGCTTTGAGAGCGACGGAGGGAAAATTATCATCTTCCAGCTAATTTCAGCATCCAGACCCCTCACATGGGGTAGAGACCCCTTGTGTCAAGGGCAGCACAGGCACTTGGTCCTGTTCATAGTCTTGGTACGATCATGTCCCAGTGCTGGACAGAAAATGATAGGAAGGAAAGAAGTATCTCTATTTTACAAACAGGGAAACTGAGGCACGGAGCTGCTTGTCATTGGGTTCTACCCCTGCCCAGTGGCACTGGGACAAGCAGATGTGGCTGGTGGAGCAAGGATGGAGAGGAGCCACCACCTGCTTAAGGGATGCAAAGGAAATTGCCCATCCTGGGAGGGCCAGGACATGACACACACGGCAGCTCCTGGCCAGCTCGAATCCCAGCGCTGTCCGGGAAGGTGACCTCACCACTGCTCCCAACGCCCACCACCGTGATCCACACAGCCATGGTGGCCAAGGGCTGGCTGGGGCCACCGGAGACCGGGGGCAGAGGACTCATACCCTGGTCACCTCCTGGCACGGAGAAACTCTCGCCTTGGCCGAACCTGACACCCCCGAGCACAACCCTGAATGTGGCGTGAGGTCATTTTATCCCTTCCTGCATCTCTGATTTGATTTTCTTGCTGGTTCCCAGCCCATCCCAGCCTGGAGAAAGCAGACCACAAACCACAAGACTCCTTGGCGTGCACAGAGACAGCCTTGGGCTCATAGGTTTGGGATGGGGAGGAAGGAGAAACATGCTCAGCGCTGCTGCAGAACGACTCCTGCTTGGTGTGGAGACCCCCTCAGCATCCATAAAACACCATGGCCATCAGTCTTCTGCAAGGACATTCACTTTCCACCCACCTCTGTCTGACACTTATTTTCAGCTGGTCCTGCAGCAATGCCCTGCTGCAGGATGGGGGACAACCCATAGCATTGCATTTTCCATCCCACTGGAGAAGGGATGGATGGCTCTGCTCCTGTATTTCATCTCTTCTGCCGGTGTCCTGGGAGGTGGAAGCCAGCTGGGTGCGTGCCTGGATCCAGCCTTGGCTCCCAAGGAGCCACACCTCGCCTTGGCTTCGGCTCCCAACTCCCTCAGGGGGCCCCGGCTCCTGGTTGGGACCTGTAGCTGTTCCTGACGTGCAAAGAGCACGGGGACATGCTCCCACTTCTCCTCACGTGGCTCTGGGTTGAGCAAGTGGGGACAGGCTCGGCTGGCGGGAGTCTCCCTGCATCCCAGCCTGGTGGGCTGCTCGGGGCTGGGATGCACTGAGAAACTCCTTTTCCTGGAAAAACCAAACTCCAGCTGGGGGCTTTTGGTGTGGGCTTTGCCTCCACCAACCAGGAATGTGACTCTGTCTGCAAGGAGGGAGGCTGGGAAGAGGCTTGTGGGGTGTTTCAGTCAATCCAGTCGCTGCTCAGGGTTTGGGGAAGGATAGGAGAGAGCAGGCGATGTCCTGGAGAAGGGGTCCCACTGGGGGGATGAATGCAACAGCCCAAATCAGGCATGCTGGTGGCAATACCCAGAGCTGATCTTCTTGGGGGACCAGGATGGCTGAGCTCTTTGTTTCCTCACTAGGGCAGTCTAAAAACTCATCACACCATTCTCAGCTGAGACCTGAGAGAAAGGGCCACTTGGAGAGCACCCACTGGGGTGAGTGTCTCTCTGATGCCCTGGGGTGGGTGCACCTCTAAGAAGAGCCTGTTTGGAAGGACTGTTGGTTCAAAGGCAGATCCAGGTTTGGACACACTCATGTAATCCCTGTTATGAACAATTTTTAATGTGCTGCTGGGTGGCTGTGAGCATCCCTTGGCCCTGGGGCACCACAGGGATCGTGGGCTGAGTTCAAGGTGGGAGAAGGAAGACTTCTCAAGCCTTGCTCTTGCTCCTGGCATGGTCCCACGTGCAACAGCGTTGCTGGGCAGAGAGGCCAAACAGGCTCATGGCACCTCCCTCCCTCCAACCCCATTGGGCTGATTCACAAATCCTTTTGGAAGAGTGATGCTGCCCTAGCCAGGCTGCTGTGCCAAGCATCATCATGTCCCTGTGCTGTGCTGGTGCAAGAGCCACCACAGTCCACGGTGCCAGTAGGACACCCCAAGGCATTCATTTCATTCCCCCTAAAAGGGAAACCAGCTGCACGGGGCCAACGGTGGGTTTGGATGCCTGAGCGATGGGCAAAGGAGGAGGCGGCGTGTGTGGTGGGATGGTTGCCTCCAAGGGGGCTACAAGTGGGGGAGAAAGGACAGGGGCATGTTGGTGTCTCCCCAGATACTCACCCAGACTCCCACCTTCTGGGATCATGGACTCCCTGAGTCAGAGATAAGTCATTCATGGGAGGTAAGCCAGCCCAGTTGGGTTGGGTTGCCTTAGGTTGGGTTGGGTGACCTTTGGAGACCCCTGCCAGCCAACATATGTAAGCAGAGATCACAAAGTATGTTAGGAAACTTGCTTCTTTGCTTTTTGGGGCCAAGAAGGAGCCTGGGAGAACATTGCTTTGCCAGGTGTGCATGGCTCAGCCTCATGGACCACAGGGACACAGCTTAATTTAATGTCTGGCAAGAGTAGGCTGGGATGTTGGCCCATGGGCCACAAGGAGGACTAAGCTTTTCTCTTTGCTAGCGATGCCTGAAGGCTGCCACTCAACACCCACCTTCAAGACCACCTGCCATCCATTCCTTAGGCCTCATTGCTTTGATCTGCATCTGCACCAAGGACCCTTTACATGACCCATTGTGGAGCATCTCAAACTGTGCATCAGCGTGAACGGTGAAAGACAGCCTTAAATGTGAATAAAACCCACGCTCCAGGCACTGGCACTCGCTCCTTCTGTGCTCACCAACACACCGAAGGCAAAGCTTTGCCTTCCCTGTAATACCTACACAAGACCTGGCATTAAAAGGTTGGATTTATGAGATGGATCAAGGCCATCAAAGGAACTCGCTGGTTTGTTAGAAAGCAACCCACGATTTGTAAAGATAACCACAGTTGTTGGTTTTTTTTATTATTATTATTATTTATTTTTTAAAAATGGAAGTAGAAAAGTTTGGCTGAAAATACCAACAAAAAAAAAAAAAAAATTAATTAAAAAAATAGCACTCGCACGGGAAATGTTTCCGTTTTGAAAACTTTGTCAATAGCCACGGCAATTCAAATCATAAAACAATCATCGTATAAAAACATATTTATTTAAATTAAATATTTTATGCAAACTCGTATCTACACTCATTCCAAATGCATAGAGTCACACATCAAAAAAAAAAAAAAAGATGGAATGTATTAGCTTAAAAACCTGTGAAGTTGTGGGAATTTTTTTAAAGTATTATTTGCAATTATTATTAATACACTCTCAGGACTGAAACCAGAAAAATCAGAGCCACGCTACTAACTAATCATTACCAAGTGCCATACAGTAAACACTAAGATTAATCATGTCATATAACTGATTTAAAATAAAGCTTCATCTTTATGAAAAGGAAGAGAACTCGAGCAATACAAAATCCGAGGGGAGGAATAATGGAAGGAATAAATCAATGTACAGCTTTATTACAAGCAATAATACGCCAGAGTTAGAAGAGGCATCGGGCGCTGTGGCTTGAAACACGAAGCCTTCGCCTTCAGAGGATGTTTGATAAAAAAAATTGTCTGCTACAACATCACCTCGTTGCCCCAGTGCTCATCCCAGGACCCATTCCCAGTGCTTTTGCTGGGAGGCCCAAGGGGAAGTCACTGGGAGGGGGTGTGGATGCTGGCTGGATCCTGCCTTTCCAAGCCCTGATCCTGCCCTCCTCTGGGATACCCAGGCTGAGCACCCTCAGGGCTGGCTGACCCCCTGCTGCCTCCCCCAACTCACATCTCCAAGGCCAGACTGGCAGCATTCCTGGTGTCCCATCTGTCCCCTCTGGATGCCCCAAGGGATGAAGCCACCAACTCTTGGAT
Organism: Podargus strigoides; assembly: GCA_028020825.1. NCBI lineage: Eukaryota > Metazoa > Chordata > Aves > Caprimulgiformes > Podargidae > Podargus > Podargus strigoides. The sequence goes on from CM051619.1 coordinate 2,910,344, forward strand.
TGGGGGCAAGGGGATGGGGGATTTAACCCTCGCTGGTGCAGTCAGGGCACCACACCAATGCTGGGAGCTGAGAGCAGGACAAAGAACGCTTGCAGCCCACATGCCCCTTTGCCAAAATCTTCCCTTTTTCCCCCATCCCTGCCTTTTCCCCTTCCAGGGGGTTTTGCCCCTGCCAGGACTTCAGACCTGCGGGATGCTGCCACCCTCCCGACTCCGAAGCAGAGCTGGGGATGCCCTGAAATAGTGGGGCAGCCTTCCCATGCTCCCAGGAGCATCTCTGCTTTGGAAGAGGGACTTGGCCAAATGGCTTTGGCATTGGGAAACAACCCCCCAGCCCCGTTTGGAGCAGAGCACCCGAGGCTTTGCACTGGTGGTGAGCCGATGACCAAAATCCTTTACCTACGGCACCGAGGAGACTCCACGGCCCTCGTGGTTTGGACCTGGTCACCCTGAGGGGCGGTGAGCCATGTCCCCAGTGAGCAACACCTCGTAATACTGTGTCGGGTCCTTCCTCGGCCAGTCCAGGTGGCCCTGGCCAGGGGTCTAGGAGACACTGTAGTTATTGTAGTAGGTGGCCGTGGCGTCGGCAAGGACGGAGATGAGGCTGGTCTCGGTGGCATGGGAGCTACCAGATGCTGGGACGTGTCCACTGACCAAGACTCCGCTGTGGTGGTCACCATGGCTGGGGTTGTTGAGATACTGGTCAAACTCATTGCGGTCCATCTCCCCCAGGAGCTCAGCTTGGCTCAGCTGGTCCAAGGTGTCAAAGCCATGGTGGTCGGGTGGTGGGGAAAGCTGGCCCAGGGTATGGAGGCTGGTAGGGTGCAGGGAGGGGAAGGTGGGAGTGTAGTAGCTGGGAGGAGGAGGAGGAGGAGGAAGGGAAGGGCAGCTGGAGGCTGGGGGGATCATGCAGGTGGCCGGCTGTGCCATGGGGCTGAGAGGGTGGTGGCTGCAGGGCAGGGAGCTCCCCGTGTACTCCGGGGAGTAGGTGGCTCCGGCGAGGTGGGAGCGGTGATGCTCATCAGGGCAGGGCGAGGAGAAGAAGCTCTGCTCGTGGTCTATGGCATCCAGCGGGGACATCTCCGGGGGGGTGGGCAGCCCGTAGGGGTAGGTGTCCACGCTGGTGCTGCTGCTGCTCCCCGGGGTCTCCCGGTATCCCCGACCAGTTGGCAGCCCTGGGCGAGGGGGGTACTCACCCTGCCCCTCTTTATCCCCCCCGACCCGGCCGCAGGTCCGCTTCTCCGGCACCACGTTTTGATCCCGTGTCAGGCTGCCCAGCAAAAAACCGGGGTCCACCCTCTTGCAGATCCTCTTGACCTGTTTCTTCCGCCGGGGCCGGTATTTGTAGTTGGGATAATCTTGCATGTGCTTCACCCGCAGCCGCTCGGCCTCCTCCACGTAGGGCCGCTTCTGCGCGAGGCTCAGAGCCTTCCAGGACTTGCCTGAAATGGAGAATAAACTCCCCTTAGTGCCTGGATGGTGGTGGTGGGGAAAGGGGGCTGCCTCCCAGAGCTTGCAGGAACAGAGCCCCAAAACAAGGCAGGGGCTCCCAGTATCCCAGTGCACGTGGAGGACGCAGCCTGCAAACCCCACCAGAGCGTGGAGAAGAAGAGGATTGAAACCACCATGGGTCTACCAACTCCCCCCATCCCAAGTCCCCAAACAGGGGGGGTTTCAGGCTTAGCTGAGCTCCACTGCAAATAAATCAGAGCAAACCCACTCCCCCAGCTCCACGGCCTGGGATGGAGCGGAGCCCAGGGTGGGCTGAGGCCAGGTCTGTCAGAGCAGTGGGTCACTCCCTGGACGTGTCCCAGCCCACGCCGTGCCACCACTCGCACACACAGAGGCTCGGGTGCCACAGTTTTGCTGCTCCCTGGTTGAGACACACAAAATGTCCCCGAGACAAGGGGACAGGGGGGCAGCACCAGGGCAGGGAGGGGTTGTACCCCACTGCCAGGCTACCCCAGGCTGTTCCTCGGGGGATGAGGATGTGGATCAGAGCATCTGATGCCTTCTCGTTGCCAAAGAGACAGCAGAAATAACACGAAGAAGCTGAGAGGAGCAAAGCAGCGAGGAGGAAAAAAAAACCCAACCACCAAAAGAAAACACCGCAAAACTGTCCGGGGAAACACAAACTTTGGGGAAGAGGCTGGAGAGCAGAAGCTGTGGCGCAATTTGGGCAGCTCTTTCTCAGGCTGCCTTATGGGGGGGTTATTTGTGTTTGCCCTCTTGGGTTCGCATCAGACCCGGGGATGGGGAGAAGGGGGAAATGGGGAATGGGGAGTGGGGTTCAAATTGAGTTGTGATTCCCGGCAAGGAACGGGAGAAACACGCACACAGCCCTCAGTCGTGCAGTACTGGGGGGGGCTAGGGAGTTTTGGGGACAAAGTGAGAGAGTTAAGGCAGGACAGGAAAATTTGGGGGGTCCCCTCCTTGCAGAGCATGCAGGGATCCCTGGCGCTGGCAGCCCGGGGGTGGCAGGGTGTACACATGGGTGCCTGTCCCCTGGGGTGTGGGACACCCTGAGGGGTGGCTGGGTGGGTGCACACACCCAGAGTGTGGGTCACCACCAGGGTTTGCACCCCACGGGGTGGAGGGGTGGGTGCGTAGGGGGGGTGCGGGGCTCCATCAGGTTTTGCACTCTACAAAGAAGCCCTGTGGAAGTTGCCCCAAGGGTGCTGGAGCCAGGTAGGCTCTGCACCCCACACCGTGGCCATGTGGGTGCATGGGTGCCCACCTGCTGCATGCCGGACCCTCCTGTATCCCATGGGACAGCCCGGGGGGGGATGCACACAACCCAGGGTGTCAGTGCCAGACCCGGGCAGGGCTTGCACCCCCTGGGGATGCCCGGGGTACTGAATCCAAACAGGGTTTGAACCCCTGGGGATGCCCAGGAGGGTGCAGGGTTTGCACCCCATGGGATGCCCGGGTGGGTGCATGGGTGCCCACCCCGGGGTACTGGATCCAGGCAGTGTTTGCACCCCATGGGATGCCCAGGAGGGTGCATGGGTGCCCACCCCGGGGTACTCGATCCAAACAGGGTTTGCACCCCATCGGCTGGCCGGGAGGGTGCATGGATGCCCGTTCCGGCAGGGTTCGCACCCCATGGGATGCTCGGGTAGGTGCATGGGTACTCACCCCCGAATCGCCCCCCCCCCCAAAACCCCGCACCCCTTCCTCACCGAGCATCTTGCTGAGCTCCGCGTTGTGCAGGTCGGGGTTTTGCACCGCCAGGCGCTTCCTCTCATCCTTCGCCCACACCATGAAAGCGTTCATGGGGCGGCGGATGCGGCTCTCGGAGCCTTTCTCCCCCGCTGGACAACGAGGGGGTGGTCCCGGTGACATCCCTTCAGCAGTGTCCCCCTCCAACCTCTCCGACCAGGGGTAGGTGTTGAGCAGCGCAGCCATGGTCCGGCCCCGTGCCGCCCTCCTCCTCTTCCTCCTCCTCCTCTTCCTCCTCCTCCTCCCCCCCAAGCCCCGGGTCCCCCCCTGGCTGCTCTGCCCGCGGGGTCCCGGCGCGATCCCAGCCTCCTGCTCGGCCTCCCCCGTATTTATGAGCTCCTTGGAAAAAACCTCCTCCAATGACACCGAAGGTACTCGCTGCTCCTCCTTGTTTGCAAACTCCTGAGCTCCGGCCAGGATGGTGCGGGGAGAAAACTTCTCCCCACCCTTTACCCGGCACCCCACCCCCCCCAGGGAAGCAACACCCCCCCTTCCCCTTGTATTATTATTTTTTTTTTTTTTTTAAATATTATTTTGCCTACTGAAAGGCTGAATAATGAGGAGGGAGCCAGAAACAACCCTGCCACCCACCCCTCCCCGCACCTCAGGGACCCTAAAACCTCCAGGCAGGGGGAAATGCAGAGAGGAGATGTGAGGGCACTGATAATTCTGTGGGAAAAAAAAAGGAAAATGGCCTCAAAGCTGGGTGCCCCCCCCCCCCAGCTCCCTCCCCAGGCTTTGCAAGGGGAAATCAAGGCACGGGTCCTGCAGGCAGGAATCCCTTTCCCCCCCACCCCCCCTGATTTAACCACTAGCCTAAGGCTGTACTTGGCCACCCCACGTGGGTTTGCACCCCGGTACCCCAAACTCCCAGGGAATTCCCATGGGAGGGAAACTGGATCCCAGTAGGTTCTCGTCCAGCCTAGCTGGGTTCCTGAGTGAGCTTTGCAGGGGTTGCTCCAGGATCCTGCTCTGGCAGGGGGTTGGACCATGTGGTCTTCAGAGGTCCCTTCTGACCCCAACCACGCCGTGTGACTCTGTGATACACGGGGCAGGGATGGGGCTGGGCACAGATCAACCCCCAGTTGATCCCCACTGCCAATCACTGGGATATCAGGAGGTAAAGGGCCCGGTCTGATGCTTTACAGCCTTTTTTTTTTTTCTTGCTGATACGTTTTATGGAGCGCTGCCCCATCCTGCAAAGCCACTCCAGGATGGCTGGGATGGAATCACCACCATCACACAATGATCTATCCCACTAACCCCAGTTTGGGGCTCATGAAGGCAGGATGGTGGTGGGATTGTTCAGCCTGGAGAAGAGAAGGCTCCAGGGAGATCTTAGAGCACCTTCCAGTGCCTGGGGGGGCTACAAGAAAGCTGGAGAGGGACTTTTGACAAGGGGATGGAGTGACAGGATGAGGGGTGATGACTTTAAACTGGAAGAGGGGAGATTTAGATGAGATCATAGGAGGAAATTCTTGGCTGTGAGGGTGGTGAGACACTGGCCCAGGGTGCCCAGAGAAGCTGTGGCTGCCCCCTCCCTGGCAGTGTTCCAGGCCGGGTTGGATGGGGCTTGGAGCAACCTGGGCTGGTGGGAGGTGTCCCTGCCATGGCAGGCGGTTGGGATGAGATGAGCTTTGAGGTCCCTTCCTATGAAAGTCACCCCCAGAAGCATTCCCCCAGTTAGGACAAAGGATCTCCAGAAAAGCCACAGACTTAAAAATCCCCATCCAGACCTCCTTGCCCAGCTCACCCCTCCAACCTGCCTCGACCAATATATTTAGTCGCTCCATTCCTGTATGATTCTGACCCCCTGACATGGGCTGCAGCGGCTCCGCTTTGACTGGTCGGGGATTTCCTCTCCCTGCTGCCAGGAAAGCCGGGGAGCGAGGTGGGAAGGCATTTCCTTGGGCTGGCTGCGTGCAAGGAGGGGGGACAAAACCCCCCAGGGGTGTTTGTGCAGGTAGGCAGCGACACACCACGTGCTTGGGTGTTCCTATTGACTCTTGTGGGGTCACAAGGGATGGAGAGCGTGGGGTGTCAGCGTAAGCTCTGCGGGCTCCGGGTCCGCATGGGTTCCCTGGGGTTCTGGGGTCTCGTGGGTTTGGGGGTGGTCTGGAGAGACCCAAATGCCCTTTCCGAGCTGTTCCCCGGGGCTGGATTAAAACCCCACGGAAGCAAGGACGCTTTCCAAAGGAACTGATTAAATCTATCAAGCTGTTTACAAGCGGGCTTGACCAGAGCTGCGTTATCTGGGGGTACAACAGGAAAGCGACTTCTCTTAAATCTAAAAGGTGCAGGAGATTTCCTGGTCTCAGGACAGGTTTATAAACCCTTTACACACACACACATGTAGGCTGGCACACAGCAACTGCTTTCCATCTGTGTTTTGGAGCTCCTGGGGACAGTCTGTGCTGTCCCAGGCTTTGCACAGCGGGCTCGGGGTCTCTCTGTAAATCCCATCTCATGCTGGGATGGGGCAGGGAGGGAGGATGCCAAACCCTCCATCCTGCTCTGGACAGGTCTCCTGGGTTCATTTGGCAGAGGTTGGGAAGAAAACCCATAACATCCTTTTATTATTTTTTTTTTTTAAATTTTTATTTCCCTTTAGGAGGGGTTGAAGTGCACTGAAAAAGTGACTGCCCAAAGTTGCAAGGTTTTATTTTTCAAGGCCAGGTTGGATGGGGCTTGGAGCAACCTGGGCTGGTGGGAGGTGTCCCTGCCATGGCAGGGGGTTGGGACGAGATGAGCTTTGAGGTCCCTTCCAACCCAAACCATTCTGTGAGTGTGAATGTGGCATTACACTGCTCCAGGTTACGTTTTAACCCTTGGGATGCACAGGGCCTGAATATCATCGTTATTATAAAAGCACCACCTCTGTCCTCAAGGCCCTGGAGTAACCCTATGTAGTAGTGGTAGTGCAATACATCCCCTTAAGGCAAAAGGAACAGATGAATTCCACTCGAGTTTTTTTTACACGACACGCACCAAGGAGTGGAAATGCTGCGCAGGGACAGGACCTGCATCTGCTGCAGATGCCCAGAGGCTCTCAGAGCAACCCCCCAGGTTTTCCTGGTCCTCACTATTCCCTCTGTGTCCTGGGGGTAACACCACTTGATCCCCTCCAGGTACTGCAGTAAACTCACACGGCTTTTCACAGTGGGGCTCCTGTGTGGCTACAGGACAAAAATAACAAAATATTTTTCATTTGGGACCCCCATGCTGCATTTTGTGTGCAAACAATAAACCCTTCTTGCTTTTTTTTGTTCCTTTCTCCCCCTCTCCTTTAGCACCTGGCATTCTGATTGCATTAGTAAGATGGGTTTCATTCTGCACCCTACCTAAAATGCTGGTTAAACCTGTCCTGGAGGAAGCTCTGCGTTACATAAAGGCAGCTGGGACCATGTGAAAATGCCACCTTTTTATTTGTGAGCCTATCAGGGTAATTAGCAGCAGTCTGGGGAAAGGAAAAAAAAAGTCATCTTGACTTTTTTCTGCTTACCTTCCTGATTCTGGTGCAACACTTACCTGTATCTGGGGCACAGGAAGAAACAGAGCTCTCCCAGGGCTTTTGAGAGCAGGGAAATTACGGTGAAAAGCTACAAGCTAAAATAGACCGAGCAGACAAAAGGTGGAAGAAAAGCTTTGTTCTCCCCATTTTCACAGAGGGGGGAACAGCAGCAGCAACTCCCGTGGGTCAGGAGGAAAAATCCGTGCCTGAACCTGGCTTTCGTGGTGTATGGAGGAGAACATCCCCACTTGTTAAAAATATCCCCTTCTGGCACGGATCTGGTGTCTGGTGTTTGATTCAGCTTGCAAAGGATGGGTCTATTTTCACCATGTAACCTCCCCCCCCCCCCCAGCTTCAGAGACATTAAAACGTGTGAGAAAGTGCAAATCCTAAATTAGCTCCAATATTCGCATGCTCCTTAATTATTGATGAGGCTCTCGTCTCCCAGGGGTGGGTTTTACAGAGACAGCTGGTGGTTCCCAGCAGAAGAGCTGGCTCCCAGTGGTGCAGCTCCCAACTGCTTTGCCACCCAGAGAGAATCACAGAACAGCCTTGGCTGGATGAGACCTCTGAGCTCCCCCAGTCCAACCATTAACCCAGCACTGCCCAGTCCCCACTGCCCCATGTCCCTCAGCACCACATCTCCACGGCTCTGACATCCCTCCAGGGATGGGGACTGCCCCCTGCCCTGGGCAGCCTGGGCCAGTGCTGGGGAACCCTTTGGGGGAAGAAATTTTTCCTAAGAACCAACCCTGCCCCTCGCCTGCACTCCCTGGGTCCACCAGGCTTTCCCCAGGGATCACTGCTGGGACCATTTATTTGCTACAAGAAGAAATCAGGGTTATCCCTTTCTGCACCCTGCAGCTATAAAAATATAGCTTTAGTAGTTACAAAATAAATATATTTTAGTCCCTTTGGGTTAAAAAGGACCAGCAGAATTTCCCTCTTACACTTTAAAATGGATTTAAAAAAAAAAAATGGATTAAGATAAGGAAAAAAAGATATCTTGGAGTGACTCAGAAGCAGAATTTAAGTTCTGACTTGCTGACAAATCGAGCCTTCAAGTTGGCATTGGAACAATCTTCCCACTTGTGCCACCACAGGTTTTTTATTTTTACCATATTCACCAGTTTCACATCACTAGAAGTTTACTTACAGAAGCCAGAGTTACTTTACCCCTGCATGGGATAGGTACGGAGCCTTGGTCATTGTCCAAGCACCCTGTGAGCTCACATCCTTGGTGGAGGAGATTTGTAAGAACCCTTCATGGAGCAAACCTCCTACTGCCCAGGAAGGAGGAGGAATTAAGCACAGGGCTGCTGCTGCTCCAAGCAATCCTCACACTGTGCGAGGACACACTATTCTAAAATCTTTTTTTTTTTAAACATGCAGTGTTTCCAATAGACTTTGTGTGGTTTTCCTCTCTTCTTGGAGCTTCCTTCCTCCTCTTAGTGCTGGCAGGTTTGGAGGTCTCATGACGTAAATGGTGCCTTTTGAAGGTGGATGCTTCAAGAATGTCAATCTCGTGTGTTTAAACAGGAGAAAATTGGTTAATTACATCGGGGCGTTCAGCTAATTTTCTTCGCCGAGGGCTGGTTATTCGAAGGGAGTCAGCACCAGGAGTACCTTTTGCTTCAAGGAAAATTGCATTAATTGAGCATGATGCTCAACTGGATGGGTCCCCAAGTGCATATTTTTTTTTTAAAGTTTCACAAAGCAGCTGTGTCTCAGCTACGATCTAATGGATTAAAAAATCACACGGATGTAAGGGTACCATGTTCTGAAATCTTAATGGGCTGTCTTGAAACTTGTACTTAATGATATCATAGAACAGCATTGGTTGGAAGAGACCTCCAAGATCACCCAGTCCAACCAGTAACCCAGCACTGCCAAGTCACCACTGCCCCATGTCCCTCAGCACCACATCTCTGCATCTCCTAAATCCCTCCAGGCTCCTTGCAGCCTTCAGTCCAATGCTGGTAACAGACCCCTTCCCTGTGGCCACTGCTTTCCAGGACAGAGTTTTGTGCTTGCAGGTAATTAAAGCACAAAAGTCAGCATATATATATATATATTGCTGTTCCCAAAATTGCAATTGCAAGTCACTTGTGCTTGGCATGTAGCAGCCTTTGCACCAACAGTTAATTTCAAGGCTCAAAGGGAAGAACAACACTTGTACCTGCAAAGGATGGAAGTAACTCACGAGGAGCCATCATCTCCAATGCAACAAGGAGAATTTTCTTCTATGTCACCAGTGACCTGGGATTACTAAAACTGACAACATTTGTATGCACCATTCTCCATTTGGAAAGCAGAGTGGTGGCTCTCACTTTGCTTAGTTTCTAGGTAATCTTGTGCTTTCTAAACAAGACCACCTTGCCAAACCAGAGTTTGGTTAAAATTGGACTCACAACCCACTATAAACAAAAAAAACCCACCCCATTTATTACTTTGGAACATGTTTCTGTTGTTTCAGTCACTCATCTCACTAGGCAGTATCTGGTAAGAAGAGCTTTTTGTCGAGCAATGCAAAGTTGGCTGAGCACTAACACAGAGCAGAGCAGCTAAGTGAGCTGCTTGTTTCAAATGTTAAGTCTGTTCTGCATGTGCTATTCCTCTTTGAGCTTGAGACACATAAAAAAACCCCCTTACATTTCCTGGGATAAAGTGAAATTCCCATTTCTTCTTGTACCAATAGAGAATCTTCTATTTCTAAGCTGATGTTTCAATCTGAGCCAGATTTAAATCTTAGGTGCACTGTGCTTAACTGCAGTAACACCATAAATTTAAAGATTTATTCCTGGTTTTTTTTTTCCTTTCTATAACTAACAGTGGAACCTGGCCAAACACTCCTAAGAATTAGCAGACACACTCATGTAAGATTCACACAGACAAGAAACAAACAAGCCCAGCAGTATTTGGAGAAGGAAACCCTGTTCCTCAGCTAGCACCTTTTAATAGTGAAATCTTAGAGACTGCACAGTTCAGCTGCTGAAGAGTTAAAAAAAAAAAACAAACACATTGGAAACACCCAGGATTTTGGCTTTTACAAACAAAAATCCAAACTCATGGTGAACAAGAAATTAAGAGGGCTGCTTTGCATGGGACCTGAAAAACTTAGGATGCTTCAATATAAGATGAAAAAAATATTTTGCTGTCTTCTTCCATTCAGATTATTTTTTTTTCCATCTCAAGCATGGATCTTACTGACAACCCTAGAGCAACCTTGTGGTATTAAGTGGTATTTCATTGCAGGAAGCCAGGGAACAAGGCAAGCCATAACAGCATCATAATGCCTAATATTTGTATAGTACTGAAAAAGCAAATGCTCCAAGGGTTAAAACCTACTGGCATGCCAGCAGTGAAACACAGAAGAAGGCACCTTGTTCTCCCTTACCATAAGTAAAACTACAGGAATTTTGCTGCAACGAATGAGCATGTCCTGAGGGTGAGAAAGGTGCACTGCAGACCAAGATATCTTAAAAAGGAAGAGTTCAGCTGCAAGGAAAACATCTGAAGCTGTGTGGACTGTGTGCTGCAGGCTAAATTTCTCCCACTGGACAATAAAAGCAGTTTAAGGAATTTTTTTTTCATATTAACATCTGCATCTTGACAGTGTTTTTCAAACCACGTTAAGCAACACAACTGAGCTAACACAATTAAAAAATGTACCCATTTCATTCAGCAGAGCAGGCCCAGGGGATGGCTGAGATTTACACTGATGAAATGCAGCTAAGGGGTTTGAATTCTGGATTATGCCATGATAACTGCTTGGCTTTCAGGGTTGTGCTGGTAATTTGCTGTGGCCAAAGCAATAATGGAACCAAGGATGGTGAATGCTTCTTCTGATTCCACCACTTCACTTGCAAATTCACCCATCTCTGCTGACAGCTCTTAGCTGGTTGAGATTGAGATGCTCAAATCCATACTGAACGTTAAAACTCTCATAGGAAACTGTTCCAGCATTACCTATTTCCAGGTTTACAAATAGAAACAAGCTCTAAATTGGTTATAGATCTAAACTGCAGATTTTCAGTGCATAAATGGCAATACTAAGCCACCTGACCAGATATACCTTTAAAATCTATTTGGTCCCCTCATTTCACAGAAAAACTTGCTCCATCCAAGACAACTTTTTGAATTCCACATGTACCACTGCAGGTACTCTGAACGCTGCCTGGGCACCACAGATTTACATATAGTTAATAAAAGTACAGCTCCTTTAGCTTTGTTACAAAGTTACAGTTGCTTGACAATAGTTAACTACTGGCTAGGAAACAAAGGGAGGGTTTGGTTTTTTTTATTTCATTCTTTTGTACTGACAAGTAGATGTAAACTTTTAATTAGACTAAGTATTTTGGGAAGAAACAACGTTCACTTTATATGTAAAAGGAGATCAATGAAAAAATATATACAGCTTTGCAAACCCCCTCTTGTTTCCAGAAGCAGAGCTGGGCTATCAGAAGTGAAAACAACAGTGGCTTTATTATTAAAGGCAATAGTAGGGTGACTTTTTTTTTCCCCCCCTTCTCCCTGGATTGAGAAAAACAGTCTGTGTGAAGCAGCAGATTGTAATTCATTGGCTTTCACAGTCTTAACCACAGCAGCTACAACCAGGGCTGATTTTGCTTGCTGTTACCTGGTTTGAATGGAGTTGCACCAGAGTGAACCTGGGCTCAAGGCAGCATGGGGTCTCTTGCATGGAAGAGGCAAAGCCTAACTGGTTTTTTATCAAGTCTTGCTTTGCAGACACACAAGCCTTGGCCCTATGCATGGAGACCTTTTCAAGCTGGCACTGAAGCTCACACTGGCCTGTCACCACGTTGTCCCTTGAAGGAGCTGTATTTGAACATGGGCTGTGGTTTCAGTTGGAGGTAGAGCAGTGTGCCCAAGACTGGATTACATCGTGATGTCTAGCATGTCACACAGGTCTGTAAACACACCAGCCAAAGCTCAAATCACCTCAGAGTCCCAGCTTGACTCTTAAATGGTTAAAAGTGCTTGCAGTGCTTCTTTTTCTTTCTCTCCACTCCTTCAACACACTCATCTCTCTCCTCCTTTTGCCTTTTGTGCTGCTTCTTACGGCGTTTCTTTTGCTTCGCCTCATAGTCCTCTACACTGAGATCCTCCTCATCAGATATTCCCATATAAATTTCTCCATTGCCCATATGTTCATCACAACTGAAGCTTTCCCCTTCTTGCTGCTCTTTATGTTTCCTTTTCCTTTTTCCATTTAATGGAGCAGCCAGTTCCTTTCCATTCAAGCTCCCCATCTTCAGTCGTTTCACTTTTGGTTCCTCACAGTGCTCTGTACTCTCTGCCTCAGCTCTCTTCTGCTTCTTCTTTTTCTTTTTGACTTTGGTTTTCAGTTCTTCTGAAGGCTCCGAAGCTTCGTCAGCTGTTGGGCAGGAATTGTCTACCTTTGTTTCTCTTTCATTCTGGGATCCCTTCAGTTTTGCCATGCGCTTGGCGAAATATTCCTGTACAGTGAGCACACTCTTCACTGTGTTGTAACCATCTGCAGGCTCAGAGACACAGTGGTTTCTCTTCTCCTCCTGCAACTCAGGACTGGTAATATCCTCCTGCAGATGAACAAAGAGGAGGAGGAGTGAGTGTCAGAAATCATGGCTTTAAACATAAGATTTTATTTTTTTTTTAAACTCTAATAAGAAAAATATTCAAAACCAATATGGTGCTTTGAAATTTAACCGTGAAAGTAAATACTTGGGCAGAAGTGAGAGGCAGCCCTTCGCAAAAGATAGAGTAGGTTTGGGGAGACAAGGTGGCAGCATGGAAGGCAGCAAGAAAATAAAGAACAAGAGCATTCTCTGTTGCTCTGAATTTCTTACTGTTTGCCCACTCCTGTGCAACTCATGCAGATTGTGTACAATACCATCACACCCTGTGTACTACACTCACTTTGCAAAGGCACGTGTCTCTACAAGATATAAAACAACATAAAGAAATAACACAGCATGAGCTATTAGCCTGTGGCATAAAGGAAATCCCATGCCTGGAATACCTCTACAGCAAAGTGCAGGAACTTATGATATACGGAGCAATCCAGCACTGATGCATCTCTTCCATCTCATCTGATCTTTAGAAATGTTTGTTTCGTAGCTGGTTTACTGTCATTGTGTCCTAGATGTTGTTATTTAAACATGCTCCATTTGATCATACGTTATCAGATGGCAAAAACAACATCACAGGTTAGATCTTACAAGGCTTCTGCATAGACAAAATAAATAGCTGCTGAACTCTAGCTGCAGGTGAACATCTATAAAAGGAGTCTAGTATCTAGAAAGCAAACATAAAACAAAAAGCAAAGCAGAGCTCTGGAGCTGGATGTTATGTATGGCATGAAGAGAATTGACTCTGAAAAAGCAACAAATGCAACAAGATGGAAATACATAACTTGTTAAATTATCTGTGACTTACAAAACAAACAAGCCAAAAAGGCAGCTGAAAGCTGAGACTCGTTCACATGGATACTGAAGCCCTCAGAAATAACCTGTTGTGGCACAGCCTTTTGCTTGGCAGAAGTCACAAACAACTCTTGGAACATCACAAATTTTACCTTGCTTTTTTTTAATTATTATATTTTAAAGCTTTGTATGAATTGCAGGTAACCAAGCACACCTCCCTTGATGGGAAAAGCTGAGCAGGTAAGGGCTGTGTAGAAACCTGACCAACACCTGGCCTACACCACACTTGTTGAACAGGAGGGAGGTAATCCACAGCTATTACAGTCAAACATGGGGAGTAGGACAGAGATACTTCACTGCTTTTCCATTCATAAATGCACGGGTAGAGAAGAGCATTCACTCTACCCAAGCATCCTGTATGTGAACTGAAATGACTACAAAATGCAACCAAACCAGAGCAGCAGTATTTCATGCCCACATTCACTGGCATTAACTGATACACAGGGTGAAGGCCAGTGGCAAACTGGGAGATATAAACCCCCTTATCTCAACACTTTATGGTTATTGCATGATGGTGTAGATAAGTGAGCTGGCTCTCTTCAGGGCATCGTTAAACATGCTAGCTGAAGTGGGGTTTATTAGGGTTTGTGAGCAAGGTTTTGCAGATCTGACTCCTTATGCAGCCATAACCTTTACTCACATGAGCAGGAATGCAAAAATTTGTGTCATTAGTGATGCATTACGAGTAGTGATTTCCTCATACATCTGCTTTCAAGAGACCTATTCCAGTGGAACGAAAGTAAAGCTGCACTTGAGATTCCAGTAATGTTTGTGTGGGCACTTCTAAAAATCAGGTACTTTTCTTGTAGAATACCTTGTAGTGTACCTTCAAGTTAAGTTTAGGAAGTAACTGAAACTATTTGACTTCTGGCAAAGAGGTCTGCAAAGAGATGTTGAACACGGGGAAAATAAAGCCTGTATCTACACACATCTATACATCTAGGTTACATTTGAAAGGGGAGATGCAGTGGAAGTCTGACAAGAGAGAATCCACAGAATAAATGGAGTGAGCTACGTTTGTACTCACTCTCTTTTTAGTAAGATACAACCCAAGCAAGCAGCGTTAGTGCGGATCAAAAATAGATGCCCTGCTAAAGCAGAGTTAAACAGGTCACTTTCTTTTTCTTCTCCTTCTCCCCACAGCAGGATTTTGACACCTTGCATTGCAAAATGACAAACAGCCTCCCAGGTTTTCTGCTGCAGATGCCAGCCAGAACAGTTTCCCTCCCCACCCCAATATGTAAAACGTACTAGAGACCAGAACAGCAATTAAACCCTGGCCAACCAGGAAAGGATTTTCTCATTCCCTTAGTGACTTCAAGTCCTGACAACTTAATTACTGTAATTGAAGGCAAATATAACTTGAACTCTACACATTTCATTTATAAAATACATTAGGCAAAAGAAAAAAAAAAAAGTGTTCCTTTGGTTAAGCTGAGGAGTTCAGAAGGTATGCATGATCCCAGAAAATAAGAACCTTGCTCAGAAACTCCTTTATTGATAAGAATTTTAATAACCATGGGCCACTGAACACAGAACTAACAGGGCATGGAGACAAGCAAAGAGGTGCCAACCCTAGAAAACCTCTCAGTTTAGGAAAAGCTTATGTGAGACCATAAATCACCTGGAAAGGCTGTTAAATGCCAGAAGTGTTCCCCCTCCCACGATGTACCTGTCCTAGTAGCCATGGGAACACCGTTGAACTCTAAACATGGGTTTTCTCTAACCTCTCAACAGGACACTCACAGTTCATGCAATGCCTCCTTTGCTTGCCCTAACACACGCATAGAAAGGTTTCAAAGAAAAATTATAGAATCCCAGAATGGTTTGGGTTGGAAGAGACCTCAAAGCTCATCTCGTCCCAACCCCCTGCCATGGGCAGGGACACCTCCCACCAGCCCAGGTTGCTCCAAGCCCCATCCAACCTGGCCTGGAACACTGCCAGGGAGGGGGCAGCCACAGCTTCTCTGGGCACCCTGGGCCAGTGTCTCACCACCCTCACAGTGAAGAATTTCTTCCTAATATCTAGTCTAAATCCACCTTCTTTCAATTTAAAACCATTATCCCTTGTCCTATCACTCCATGCCCTTGTCAAAAGTCCCTCCCCAGCTTTCTTGTAGCCCACTTGAGGTACTGGAAGGTGCTCTAAGGTCTCCCTGGAGCCTTCTCCAGGCTGAAGAGCCCCAACTTTCTCAGCCTGTCCCCATAGGGGAAGTGCTCCAGTCCTCTGGTCATCTTCATGGTCCTCCTCTGGACCTGCTCCAACAGCTCAATGTCCCACTTAAATATGTACAGTGTTGCTGCAACTTCTGGAAAGCAATTTGTTACACAAGAAAAAAGACAGAAAGAAACGCTCCTGCTCCACAGAACTGATGCTCACATGAAAAGAACAGAACACTTGTGCTGTGACTGGTGGGAGGCCTGAAGATTGGGCTTTGGAGGAGATATGTTTGTCCACACTGCGAGTTCCAAAATTGCCAACGAAATCTGGCTGAGAAGATGAAGTTGAAAGCAGTTGGGAATACTGGCCTCTAGGGAATTTGCAGGATGGTCCCAAGCAAGAGAAAAGGACTGCTTGAAACATGGTGTTAAAAGTGGAATGATTATGAGGAAACAATAGGAAAATTCAAGGAGAGGCTGGGAAGTGCACACAGGAAAAGATGAAGGTCAATTATAGGCAGAAGTCCCCTGTAAATATCATCTGCTTAGGTAATTAGTTAAATGTATGGAAAATAATTTGAAGCACATAAAGCACTCTAAGTACCACTGTTGTTTTTTTCTGCCTGCTTTCTTCACTTGAGACACAATGCTGATTTAATCATTAAGTTTGTACACTAAACTTATAGAGCGAAATCCTGGTTCCCTTGATTCCTGCAGGATCAGGATTGCATCCCTACTGCCTCATACTCTCAAAACACCTTTCAGTGACTGTTATTTAGTGAAGAAAAGAATATGGGATTATGCCAAATTACATAAACAATTCACATCACATCGTGAAAACAGTTTGGCAATAGTAGAAGCCCAAAGAAATCAAATGAGTTTGAACCCCGAATATCTTTGGAGATTTAAGATCTCAGGCTGAAGAATTAAAACACAAAAAGAAAAAAACTGCATCTGCACATTACTCTGGGAAGAAAAACAAGATATAATCCATCAGCAAAGACAAAGGGTGCCAGGACATAAGCAGCTTGGATTAATTCAATGAAGTTTCCCTCCCTTTCAGACTGCAAGTGTTTCTTTCTTAGCACTTAAAGCTTAGAATAAGGGCATCAAAAAAATCTACAATACAGTCTCAGATCTGCCACAAATGAACTACAATCACTTAAGTAATTTCTTCCTCATTTCTTCTTAAGTAATTGCTTCCTCATTTGCAAATGAGGGGGTACTAATTCACAAGCAATTCTGTTAGCTGAAATTCCCAAAAATGGCACAAAAAGGGGTGTGCATAAAGGCAGAATAAAGCTAAACTCTAATTTCAGCAGATTCTCATTTAAATCAGAGAAAATGGGCTAGATGAAGTAAGTAGAGGCTAAAGCTCTAGCCTTGAGTTCCAAAGCAATCGCGTGATCATTCAGAGCTTTAAAATGCACAACACCTTCCTGGCTGAACCACAGTGATTAGCTACTTGCTTTTTGAGAAACCATAACAATGAGATTACTGTAATCCAGTGCTGTTTCTGCTTCTTCAGATCCTCACTGCAGAGGTGCCTTGGTGTGACCCCCACGCAGCACGTAAAACTTGACAGGCAAGAACTGAGGGCATCCCTGTATCTTCCTAACCCAGGTCTAGCTGTCACGGAGAGAAGCACAGCAGATTATGCATGAAGAGGCACTCTGGAGCTTTGCAGACATTAAGGATGACAGAGTCTTGCTTTAAGGAGTTGACAACTTAAAGTTAAGTACGAGCATAAACATTTGGATTGGGATCAAACAGGCGAGTGAGTGAACAAAGACTCGTAGCATGATGAGTTTAAGCAGGATTAAAATAAATACATGCATAAATAAGGCCATGTACCATCAGTTCTGAAGTCAATTCTGGCATAAGAACAGGTACCCAGGAGGCTCTAATGTTTTCAGTTTACCTGATCAAGATTGATATACTGCAGACAACATCGTACGAAGAACTAATGATAACAGACTGCAAAGAGAAAAGGGGACAATTTTCCTTCTGCTCATGAGGAAGTGGACAAGCAGCAGATGTAAATTACCAACATGAAACTTTGCTAGTGGGAGAAATCTCTAAGTATATATATGAAGCCTCAACTCAAGACAACCATCAGGAAAGTGTCAGAGTTAATCCTTGCTTGGGATGGAAAATAGAAGATCTGGACTCTAGAAGCATGGGCCAGCCCTGTAATTCTTTAAAAACTTAAATGGAGAGAATTTGACCTCTTGGTGTAAAAAAAAAAAAAAAAAAGAGGGTTTAATGAAAGAGATGAAAAGCACTAAACCTGGAAAGAAATGGTAAAAATTCAGGTCACCTGCAATTTCCTTCTTTTGTTGACCCCGATATTCTAATCACCAGGAATCCTCACATAACCATAGCAAGGTCTAATTTTACTACTATTTATACTGAGTGCCAATAGAACAAGGAATCAATTTATGGGAAATGGAATGAAAATCCTGAATGTCTAATACCTGGCTGGGCTTGTACGACATGACAGCACTTTTTAAAAGGACATGTTCCAATTACTACAGAGAAGCACTTTCCTGTTTGACTGCATTAAAATAAATTCTGTGCTAGAATACATTGGAAAATCAGCTGCTATCTTGCAGTTGGCTATTAACTACTGTACTCCACAGGAACCATCAGCTCTGTCTCTTACCCAGCAAGGACAAGGAGAGAGGTTAGGAGGTAAGGAAAGGGGACAAGGAAAAACCTTTTTTAAAAAAAATCCAACCATTTTCTCCAGGGAATGATGAAGATTTTTACTACACCTGCAACTAGAAAGGAAAGCACAGTCAGATTCCTCCTCTTGCAATTAAAAACACCAAGGAATTTTATCATAGTAAACCTCTGCTTGGAATAATTTTGGGGTTATTCACAGAATAACACTGATTGGAAGTGACCTTTGGAGGTCTTCAGTCCAGCAGGAGTACTGCCAGTGCCAGACCAGGTCAGCTTTCTGTAGCTGACTCATGGGAAGCTCCGAGGATGAAGGTTCCACAATATTTCTGGATACTGGTTCCACTGTGGCACCGTGTCCTAGTGAGGAGGTTTTACTGCCACATAACAGCACCCGTTTCATTCTGCTGTATAAATCCATAGGTGCTTGGTTTTCAAGTACATTTACATTGATTCTGCTGACTCCATTTTTTTATTTCAGTTTTAAATTCCGTGGTGATGTGTTTCTATTAAAACTGCATTCACATTCTCCCAGGCTGTCTTGTAATTCTATTTTATGTTTTTCCCCCAAAGCTCATCCCTCAGCAAGCAGCCAATTCTAGCATTTTCATTTATTCTTCTAATTCACGCATTACTACTGCTCAAACAGAAAGCCACCATCTCTCATGCTCAATGTAATCTCTAGACATCCAAAATGCCATTTGCTTGTCATATAAACAATACATTTTTACTGTTGTACAACATCCTGGATCCCAGCCTGTTTCCATCAATGAAACAGGAGCTGTACAACAAGCTGTAACACTCAGCCAGGTTTTGCCTTCAGCCTGAAAAGAACAGTGCAACAGGAAGCAACAGGGTTGCAAAAGTGCAAGGGATTATATTTTGGCCCGAGACTTGATTACAATGATAGTCATGGGGATTCATTCCAGCTGTTGTTATCAGATCCTGGTCACTCCTGCACTAGCAGTTACAACACCTGTATTTCTAATGGCAGCTTGGGAACCCTGATACCGTGTCACACAGAGCACACCAACTTCCTCCTCCTGCTCTTACACTTTTCAAGAATAAAAAGCATTCTTTTTAAGTTGTAGCAAACCAAGGCAGCGAGTAAAATCCCTGAGCATAAGGCAGACCCTGAATGGCTAAGGGAGAATATGGACAGTGAGATTACACACAAGAGGTGCAGAAGACTGAAGGCACATAGGGAAAGAGTTAAAAAATCAGCACACTGCAGAGAAAAAAAAAAAAAAAAAAAATCCTTTTCATATCTTTAGAGACACTTAGATATCCTTGTGACATCTCATTTCACTCTAGCTACACTGCTGAGGCCAGCAAAAGCTCTTTTCCTTCGCATTTCCTTGCAAATTACATCTGTGCGTTAGGCTGAATATAAACAAAAGTAAAGGAAGAGATTTCCCCGAGGATCTCTCTATTGGCACGATACAGAGATCCAAACATAGTGACTTCATCTTCCCAGAAGCACCTAAATCAATTCTAACTGTTCTGTTCTCACCTTGAATAACAGAGGAAGTACGGTCCGGCAAAGGGAGCGCAGGACTGGGAAGGTCACGTTTCCCAAGTTCTCTTCCCAGCTGGTGGGAAACCCTGGAGAAGAAGTTATTCCCTCCAGCTCTGGCACAGGCTATCAAAGCACAAAACATGCCTTATCAACTATATGAAACTCGCAGCAGAGCTAAGAGTTTCATTAAGTGTTTGTCAAGTGCTTTGTGATCCTTCGAAGAGGCGTCCCAGATGTGCAAGCACTGAAATAACCCCACTGTTCCACTCACCTGACACTGCTACGTGGCTCTGACACCCAACAGCCAACAGACACCATGCAATGTTCTGTCATATATAATCAAATCATCCAGAGACACTCAAATACAGCATTTTATGGGAGAGGGGAGGGCTCTAATCAAATCAATGCAGATTGGTCTTTCCATCCTGGACTCATACTGTAAATGTCAGTGCCTTCAAACATCCAGGACAGGCATCCCAGTAGTGTAGGTATTGCTCACGTGGCAGTAGCACTGCAAGGCACACGCAGAAGCAATCCAAGTCTTCTTCACATAGTAGTTTACTACCATCATGTCATTCCCTGGGCACTTTTCATTATCCCTTTGTGCTGTGTGTGGAACAGGCAGCTGCTGTTAATCCTTTCTTATCAGGATTCAGAAGACCGAACCCTTCTTGATTCTCAGCTCTGGTGAGGCCACACTTTAAGTACTGTGTTCAGTTTTGGGCCCCTCACTCCAAGAAGGACACTGAGGTGCTGGAGTGTGTCCAGAGAAAGGCAGTGGAGCTGGGGAAGGGTCTGGAGCACAAGTGTGATGGGGAGTGGGGGAGTCTCCATCCCTGGAGGGATTTCAGAGCCGTGTAGATGTGGTGCTGAGGGACATGGGGCAGTGGGGATTTGGCAGTGCTGGGTTAATGGTTGGACTTGCTGATCTTAGAGGATTTTTCCAGCCAAGGCTATTCTGTGATTCTGTGGTTTCTTCCTGTACCCCAAAGATACAGAAGAAACTGCATGGACTACATGAGAAGACAGACATGGGCTTGGCCAGCCAAATTGTGAATACAAGCAAAGGTATTAACAAGGGCTCTGAAGATTTAAGATGTCGAGACAAGCCACTGAGGAAAGGACACAATAAAAATCATTGGAAGTACGCAGAGAAGGGAGTTCTAGGAGCAATGCTGAAAGCAATCACAGTCAGCATCACAGCTTGGCTTCTGCTGGAGGAAACTACATATACTTTGAAATCTGAAAGTAACACCTGAAGTAAAACTTCACTTCTATCTCTTTTCTGATAATAAATGTAGAAGAGTATAGCTGTGTATAAATAAAGTGCTTCTAGGAGCATTCGAAGCAGATAATTTAAATGGCCAGAGCCTCACTGCTTTCCCCTTCCCCTTAGAAAATGCTTCTCCAAAGGAAAACACACACTTGAAACTCTTCCGTTTCTTTGCTCTGAGAGGGTAATATGCTAGAGAGCTCCTCCACACATCAGCACCACGTCAGACCTCTGTGCAAGGGTACAGACATTTCCTGTTTTTCAGCACAAAGCAGTGGCCGAGGAGCTGCTGAGAAATACCCTGTGTCACTTTTTAGTCACTTATTTGTTAAGTGTGCCTTCATCGGGACTCGGTTCCTTTTCTCCAAGCAGGTGTGAAGAAGTATTTACAGCACAGGAAAATGAATCAGAACATTACCACTTAAGAGCAGCACAGACCACAAACACCAGCAGAGCCCTCCTGCCCAAAAGCGTGCGGACTCAAAGACAGATGCAGAAAAACAAGACAAGCAGCAAGAATGAAAGCTGAAATCTGAAATACAACTGCGTGGATGTGCATGCACATTTTTTTTTTCTTCTCTCCCATCTGTAAGGGTCTGAAGAAAGGGTTTTATTTCCCAAGGAATGTCACTCATGCCGTGTACCTGCAGTTCATACAGATCTTATTCTTGTTTCCAAGAATTCACACAGTGCAGCCCTGCAACTCTAACCAAGCTGGGTACAAACTCCCTGCAGCCTTCCTTCATCATTTCCTGCATTTTTTCTTCACTGCTGCCTTTAGTTTTGGTGCTCACTTGCACAACTCTTCCGACAAGTCAACTCCTGGGAGTAATTTGAATTAACACCCATCCTCTCCCTCCACCAACCAACCCAACTCTGCTAACAGAACGCTGCTGTTTTCACACACAGACCTAAGTGTTTAACTGTATTGCCCATGTCCTACCTTACCCTTTTACTCTCTGATATGTGTAACATCCTGCCCTTGTTCTGTCCATCATTTTCTTGTAAGCTCTCTGGGGAAGTAATTAGCCCACATGTGAGCACTATATAACATAATTAACAAATAATAACCACTGAGAAATGTAGGCCAAAAAAGCAAAGTTATCAGAGCAACATTTCTGCAGAGACTTGTATTGTTCTGTACTCACTTGCAGCATTAGCTTCCAAGTTCCTAGAGGCACATATTATACTCCAAGCAGCACAAAAGCAAAGGTGAACACTGTGCTTTAAAGAAGACATAAGATGTTCTGTCTGTATTTTGGATTTATGGACTTTGCTGTTTTGCCACATTCATTAACATCACCAGCAGTAAGTATTTACACAGCACACTACACTTCAGAAATTCCAGAATTCAAGGTGAAAGGCTTGTAATTTGGTTCTAAATTAACTTTGGCAGCAAGAGGATCACAGGAAGGAAAGGCAGGATGACTGTAACCACGAGCAAGATGCAACATACACTTTGTGACATCATTTAGTACAGAAAAATTGCGTGAGGAGGCAAGGACAGAATCTCCTTTCTTGGGTATTCAGCCCCACACTCCACAACAGCTAGCAGGGAATGGCAGCAATTGCTACTGTCCTAACAGGGAAAGCCTAAAAACCTCCCTCTTATTTCATCAGGAAACAAAGTATTTCCCATTCCTGAGGCTTTCTACTGCAGGACAGGTGTTTCAGCCTCTTGCACACTTGCTAGAGAGTGTAAAGAGTCCTGGATATCCCTTCCATGCTGCTTCTGTCCCACTGATACTGAAAAACAAGTGTGGCTGTTAAGGTGCCAAAGCAATTAAAGAAAGATTTCTAATAAGCCTGAAGTAGACTTCCCACTTCATGGGGACCTGGGGAGCTAAGGAAGCATAAAGAAGGATGAAAGAAGGGAAGAAAAGTAGGAAAGATGAGTTTGGGGTGGTTATTGGGATGAAGGAGGATGGCACTTGTGCGGAACAGTGGAGAAATAATGTTCAGGAAAGAAGGAGGAGAACATACTTGACTACATCTCCACATTTCTCATCCTTGAGTATGTTAGCAATGGTGACCAAACTCTGAAATACTGATTTTATATCCAGCAACAGCTGATCTTGTCTTGAAACACCAAATTAAGGTGGTTCCTACTGAGGACATGACAGTGAATGGGCTACTTCAGCCACAAGGCAGGTGGAAAATTTGTCATCAAGTGCCAGTCCCTGGAGACTACAAGTGCCAGCATGACCTCCACAACCTTGCAGCCTGAGACAGAGCACGTATGCTACGACCTGTAAGAAAGATGTTGGCTTCTCCTGGTCAGTTTGGGAAATCTGCAGTCTTTGGCAGAGCTTTGGAAATCTGAACTATCCGAGTGAAGAAGATGGGTCTTGTGCTTCAAAACTGACAGACAGCCATATGATGCTGAGACAGTTTGCACCTTCACAGGCAGGGTCTCATCTCAGCTTTTCTGCTCGTAGGCAATCCAGCTCTGACCTCCCAAGCAATAAGGGGTGAACACATTCAGTTTGTGTTTTACATCCGTAACTGTCTGGTTTTACATTGCTTTCCTCCCCTAGGAGCAAAGAGCCTCACTTTCCACCTTCAAACCCCTCCTCAGACTTCATTTCCTTTCACTTGCTTTCCACAACTGACCTTTATGTTTCTGCTTTGCTTTCCTTGCCTCCCTTCAACTTCTGCACCTTGCAAACCAGAGCCTTCCTTTCACACCCTTCTTTGCCCCTTCCCTTCCTCCTTACCTTTTCTTTTTTTTCTTTTATTGGCGATGGTTGCTTCTATAATTTTGACCTGGGTGAGTTTTAAAGACACATGTCTTTCATTACACTAAGTATTACCTTCATGGTACTGCATAAAGCTTTAGCAGTAATGTAAAAACAATGAGAAAATCCCCGTGCCTGTAATTCCAAATAGATTTCCTAGGATTTTATTATTAACACTTTATGTAAAGCCCTAAGGGGAGTGAAGTGCTCTGTGGTTGCCCAGTGAACCACACAAAACACATAACCTGTGCCTCAAGGGACTCACAGGTTAAAGCTGAGTGGGTACAAACCCATACAAATAATTGCCAGGTAGGCAATCCCGCAGGCAGCATGTGTGTTCCAAGCTGGAACATCTCCTGGCACAGGAGCTTTGGAAAAGGAGTGAGAATGGGATGCTTACCACAGCTTAACAGTAAGCTGCTCCAGGAATAAGCAGCAAAATGAAGAGAAGATTCAGGAGGAAATGTCACATTAAAGACCAATTTGTTCCCAATGTCTTACTTGCTCCTAATACTCTGGTCTCTACAGGATCCTGAGCCACGGCATGGGAAGCTGTTCCACTGAGAACAAAGTGGTGTTGGTTGGGGTCTCACATTCTGAGTGGAAGGCTTGGAGTAGTTCACCTAGATGTCCTAAGTGTACTGAAGCAGAGAGAAACCAGAAGCCAAAGAGCACAGAAATTCTTACTTACGTTGAGCACTAAAAGGGTATAGAGAAAAGAGGCAAAAAGACCCTTGCCCAACAGACCTGAGTGACCTAGCACTTAGCAAGAGCACAGAAGCTTTGAAAGATTTTGTCTACCTCCACTCAGTTTCTAACAATCCACCCTTAAAAGCTGCTTGCTACTTTTGCTTTACCTCCTGTCAGTCAATCTTCCTACTACCCTGCCCTCCTTTCATTAGGATCTGCTAATCCCTTCTGCTACTTGCAGAAGCTGGGTGGTCCCTCCATCTTGAGCAGAGCTCCACCACCAAGCCAGCCAGCCTCAAATCTCAGCAGTGACTCAGCGATGCCAGCTCACTTTTATTTCTTCCCTTCATTACCCCACACTTAATGCCATAAGAAAAGCAAGGGGGGTGGAGCCATGGAGTTTTTAAAGAAGTCATTCCAAGCATAGATGAAGGTCATGGCTACTCCAAGACCTCAGCTACATTTTCTTCATTTAAAAAAAGATAGCTGTAGTAACTCTAAGCAAAGCACAACTTGGCTTCCTGTGGCTTTGCATCTTGTGGCTGGATGACCCCATATCTAATGAAGTGCAAGTTCTGATAGAAGCTGTTCCTGTGGTTATGGCATTCATAACGACTTTCCTCTGTGTGGATTCTCTGATGTCTAATAATACAGTTGAGCCCAGCTGGAAAAACAATTTTGCCTTTCCTCTTTATGCAACCATTTATTTTTACAAAGAGTAGGAACTTAGTATTTGTAAGGCTGCTGTCTGCCTATGTAATGTGGCTGAAATCAGTGAGTGAGGATGGAAAAGACAAAAGGAATAATCACATACGCTTAATTGACCTGGAAAACAGGCTTAAAATGAGGTAACACTTCAAGTAGTTAAAATGATAGCAAAAGAAATTCATCGTTGATAAAGTAAATGCGCTTGGGTGAAAGATAACCCAACATTAAACAGTACAACAATTAGGAAGTCAGGACATATTTCAGCAGTCCATACAGCCTGCTACTAACAGTTCTGCAGAGCTAAAATCATAGAATGGGTTGGGTTGGAAGGGACTTCAAAAGCTCATCCCATCCCAACCCCCTGCCATGGGCAGGGACACCTCCCACCAGCCCAGGTTGCTCCAAGCCCCATCCAACCTGGCCTGGAACACTGCCAGGGAGGGGGCAGCCACAGCTTCTCTGGGCACCCTGGGCCAGTGTCTCACCACCCTCACAGCCAACAATTTCTTACTAATGTCTTAATCTAAGATGAGAAGCAGTCATGGAGTCTATTTCACCACCTCTGCTGCAGAGGAAATCACCTCTGGAAAAGAGGCAGTAACACACGAATGGAAGGGGTGAGGGTAAAGCGCAGAAGGCAACCATTAGCACGACTATTTTTGTAGCAATCAACACCTCTTGAAGCTAAAAAAGAAACCTATGCTAAGTCATAGGTGGTAAGAAGCCAACACATCACTAAAAAGGAGGAATTGTTCAATTATTCTTCTGGATGTGAGCACTGCAAATGCAGGCACTAATAGCCATGTTACAACCTGTTATCAACCGCAGTCTGTCGAAGGGATTAAAACCTAACGTTGTTGTCGTACCACCATTCCTCTTCAAACCCTGTGCCAGGCCGAGGTCTTCCAATTTCTCAGCTTAAACATCCATACAGTTGCAACATCAGACCAACTTTGTTTGTTCCTAATGAAAGAGGTGATTCACTTCCTTTCAAGGAGCTACACTGTAAAAATGTTGATTAAAGTGCAAACTGCCCCCAAAATTTAAAGCAGAGCGAAAAAAAAGAATACAAAGTGAGGTATAAAACAAGATGGGAGTCGAGGGGAAAATCAAAGCAGAGAATTCACCAGGAGGTAGAGATTTTATCAAAGCGATTGGTTCATTAGGCAGAAAATTTGACTGTGCATTAACACTGTACAGGAGTGTTTTTCGTTAGCGAGTTCTTCAGGGCAGACACCTTTGTCTTTATACTTGTAAAACACCAATTAGTATCTTGGGCAGACTACAAACAAATCAACATTAAAACAAAGCAGCAAAATAGAACCATTTGTATATCCTGTTATGCCTGGAGTCACTAGGACTGATTCAACTCTCTGGAGAGAGACCACGTTCTCTTTTCTCTAATAGTCCTGCCCGTGTGTGCTGCATGTCTGTAGTAGTTAAAAAGCACAAAGTTTGATTTATCTCCCTGCTTTGGTTCAGGAGTTCACCATATGATGCTGCTCTGGGAATTCTTGTTACACTTTTCGTGGATGTGTATTCAAGCTAACTTTAAATTAGTTATGGGATGACTCCAAGAGCAGAGTCCTCTGCAAGCTGCCAAGCCCACCACAGGACCCAGCCCTGTGGCATCACTGCTTCCCCAACATGAAGCTGAGGGCACCTATCACACATCCTCCGAAGGGAGATGGGCACATTTGGAAGTTTAAAGACCGCTGGAATAGTACTGGAGAACTATATAGGGTGGAAGGAGCCAGATCTGGCTCAGTCTTGTCCACATGGTGGAACTGGGAAGGGTCCCTGGCACAAACTGTTTCCAGAAGTGCAAAGGGGCTTGGTGAGACTGAAGGAGAGCTTGGGAGGGGATTTATTTGTGTGGATTAGTCACCAGGAAGGAAAAGGAGTACCAAACTGTGCTAGCAAAGGCATACACAGTAACTCAAGAGAACTCCATCCAAAAACACTGCAAGCTTCCCTTTCAACCTGCCCTACCTGATACAGCATCTTCCCCACTTCCCACACACACCTTCTAAACTGGAAAAGCCATAATATTGTTTAACTCCCTAAAATACATCAGGAGGAAAGGCCAGAACCAGTAAAAATCTGTGGGTTTAGGGTCATGGTTAAGATGTCATACTACAGATTCAGAGTCTGAGCCTTCCCTTGATTCACATTAAGGGGTTGGCCAGGTTTTAAGTAGAAAGATGGTAATTTAGACTCATGATTGAAAGAAACTGAAAATATGCCAGTCACATCTCTGCCTGGCATGCCAGAAGCTATTAAAGTTTTAACCAAAGCTATAAGTAGGAATGCATGATTTGGGGTTTATGATTCCTAGAGCATCATAATGTGAAAGGCTGGAAGAGAACAACAGTCTTACCTCCATGTTCTACTCTCTATGGTAAAGAAATAATGATCTTAAAATAGTAGCAACAGAGATGTATTTTTTAAGAGTTGGAAAAGCCTTCCCAAGTTTAGTCAAGCACACAACAGACTGCACAGAGGCTGTGAAGTTCCTGGAAGAGAAGCACCCATTTAGTATTTTATTTTTTTAAACACATCTGTCAAGACTCATGTGAGCAGAGCTGATCCTTCTTAGAGAAAAGGAGATGGATTTGATGAGCCCTTAAGGTCCTTTCCTAACTTACCTCCTACGAAAAGAAACTTAATGCATAGAAACACAGAGAGAGGGATTAACAACTGTGTCCTGTGAGTGAAAAATGGTTCCAGATCACCTTGTGTCTTGTCCTGTGGTGGACAGCAGCCTGGTAACAGAAAAGGCTGAGATTGAAAGTTCTCATGAAAGAGTTAAATATTCAAACAGGTAACATCTAAATTTTGAAAGAATTTGGCCACCAAAGCTACTTCCCTGCAACAGTTACAAGAAGCAGCTGCCAATGTTAACATCAGAAGGCAGATACTGACAGGTTCTTTCTGCCCAGTCAGATGCTGGTATTGACACTCATTTAGACAAGCCAGTACAAACATGCACAAAAGGACATTTTCTCTAGCAACCGTTTCTCAGGGAACTAAGGAATTTACTGACAGCCACGAAATCTCTGGCAGGAAGGTGGAAGGTGGTAGGGTTAGCTTCCCAAATGTCCTGGGGCACGGAAAAGCTGATGAGACTCACGTAACAACGGTTCCTACCACGCTGCTGAAGCCTGGGTAGTTCCAGAGATGAGTGACAGCCTCCCCGAGCCGTGCAATAAGCAACAGGAATTATTGAAACTTGGTAACGTGTCTTTTCTGACTGTGGCCAAGTGATGTGGAGGATGGGTGATAAATTACAGTTGCAGGTCAGGCTCCTCCTGAGGGGACAGGTATTTTTGCTGAACCAACTTGAATTTTTCTTTAGACTGGAAAGCAAACTGCAAGTTTCCTTACACAAGAGTTACTAACCAGTTAATAAAACTCAAAGCAACACCCCTCCTATGGGAAAGCATCAAAATGTCAGACCTAAACAAGACCAAACTATTGTGAATAAGGGAAAACTTGCAAAGAAATACAAGTAGCAAAGGTACAAGGAGTAAGGAAGGGTGGGTAGAACTACCATCCAAATTTCTGGCTCTGCATTTTACGCCCCAGTTCACAGCACACCATCTAAACCAGACACAATGCAACTCTGTGTGCTAGTGCAGAAGATAAAACTGATTCAGAGAGAGGAAGCTGATCTAATTTTGCAAAGTCTAGGGGAAGGGTGAGCTGTGCACAAAGGTGCGGTGCGTTCCATCGCAGACTGGGATCTCCACACCCAGTGCTCAGACCAGTTTCCAGTTTTCCTGTCTTGGAGGAAAGGGCATGTGGGTATGAGCTTGGAGCTGAACTCCCAGCTCGAGTTGCTTTGCTTCAGCATCCCAAACTGTCAAAATTCATGCTTTTAGTCCATCACTACTTCGAAAGCAAAAGAAAAACCTTAGTCTCAACAAATTTCACCTCATCTCAGATTCACAGCACTTTAAGAAAAGATTTTTGCAACTTTCAACAGCAGTTGTGCTTTTGTCTTTAAAGCAGAGCTGAAAATAATCTGAATTCTGGAGTGCCGATAGCCATGTGAGAAAGACAACGTGAAAGGTTCCAAGATGATTTTTTAAATACCAGAAGAGAAGGTCTGGATAGGCTGCTGACAGTCTGCTACAGATGATGGATTAGCCAACTCGACAGGGTGCAATTTGCATCTGATTCATGGGGACTGGAAGGGAACTAGAAAGTTGTGATTATAATGAGATTAATCATATGACTCTAGGGATCCCATTCATCCCACTGCTGAAGGGTCCTAGAGCTGCTTTGTACTATTGGAGCTGCATTGGGGAAGTTATTTGGGGTTTGCTGGGACAGAAGCATATCTGATTGGAAGGAGGGAAGAGAGAAAAGTGTGCTGGTTTTCCAGTGAAAGTCAGCTCGTATCAAAGTTATGTGACCACGAGCTGAGATTAAGGACTGTAGTAAACCTCAAATCCCAGGCTACAGCTGAAATATTTTGAGATTTAATGCTAATAATTCATACAGCTTTCACATTTACCAGGAGTGACTGTTTAAAAAAAAATACAATAATAATAATAATTAAAAAAAATATCAATCAATCTGCAGGAACCGTTCTGCATCCCGAAACAAAGGGAAAGGATGAGATCATACCTATTTCTTCAGCCATGCTGAGGTCTCAAAGTTAACATACGAAACAGATGAGGAGACTTGCATTAGGGCATGCCAATGTCACAGCAATAAATAAATGCTCAAATAATAAGGCTGCACCTTTAGCTGATGTGGCAGCATACTACACTGCTGTCAAAGCCAGGCAAACTGCATTAGTCCCAGGATCTTTGGGTAATTGAAGATCTGGCGCCACACTTACCTGGAGGCAGACTTCAGAGCACAGCCACTATATAAAGTGCTGGGTTGCCAGGCAGGCAGTTAATTAGAAGAGAAATACTGTGCACTTCCCAAGTCTCTTTCCCACTGTGATCTTCTGTGTTGAACTTGGCATTACCACGGAGTTCTTGGGCTGTTCTACCAATGGGGACACCAAGGCCCAGAAAGCAGTGAAGCAGGTTGTCCCAAACTGTGTGGCATCAATATTTAGATGTGGGACTCCTGATTTTGTTCCTGGATTTCTAATCCTGGGCTTTGGCCACTGGGATGGATTTCCACATGTGGCCAGAAGAAGAGCTGCAAGCTGGGGGTTCTTGTGCCTATCTTAATGGCAAAAAATTAGGAATGAAATCTATTAAGTGAAATAGAATGAGCTGGTCTAATCAATGCACGTGTGTTTTTTTCCAAGAGCTGGTTACTAACCTCAAGTCACAGCACAGACCCTGGCTAACATCCTGAGGTCCAGTCACACCAAGGCTCAGGCAGTTGTGGTGGAAGGTTCTCTTTGCTCCAATTCCCATTCCCTTTGACTTAGACCCTTCATTTCTAGGTCACATAAAGACAATACATAAAAGAAAACCTCTGATGTTCATCTATAAAGACACTCACTGTCCAAATAACCCCCTCTTTGAGGACAGTTTTTGTCTGACCTTTGTTCCAAATCTGATAGCACAACCCTGATTTTTACAAAACTCTCTTAGAAAAAAAAACAGTTACATTATTATTTAATTTTTTTTTTAACTCAATTTACTGTCTGGTAGAAGTCTAAACAAACAATTTGGAGTCACACTGAATTTATGCCCTTTGGGAAAGAAAAACCCACAAAACACGAGATGCCTATTGACCCAGCAGTTATCAGAAATGTGTTGGGTTTTTTTTTTTGTTTTTTTTTTTTTCTGGCACAAAACCAGCTTTCTAAACAGCCAGTGACCCACTTTCACCTAGCTGGCCTCTGAAGTTGAGAGAAGATTCATACCCTCTCGACGTTAGAGGCTCTGTTTGAAGTCACTGCTGTCAGGAGATGGTCAGTTTACGTCTCCTGTCCTAGGACAGGAAAAGGATGCACTCTCAGCTCCATGTGTTGCAGTGAGATAAGCACAAAGATTTCTGTCCTATGCCCTTATCAGCTTTTCCTGCTACTCTCCAGAACAGACATCACCAAGACTGGCAGTAAAAATTAAACTTGCTTAAGTAAAAGGGAAAATAAAAAAAAAAAGACTCAAGTATTTCTCATAACTGTAATCTAAAAGGTTGAAGTTTTGGGAAAAAAGTCATGTTAGGATTTTTGGGAGCAGTGAAAACTACCTCAAATCTTCTGTAACCTCAGTATAAACTGATCTCCTTCTCTGACACACCCGGGATAACACTTTAGAACATATCTCACTAGTTAAACAGCAGTCTTTACTACATGAAAGACAGAAATATTCCCCTTGCAAATAAAACCAAGTAGCTGGCAAAAGGACATTTCTTGCATATGGAAATTATGTTGATAGATTAAACTTTTTCTCCCATGGTTTCCTTTGCTTTTCATTCTCTCTCTGCTGCTCCCTCCTCCTCTTTATGCTACTTCTCTCCTTCCACCTCAGCTTCTTAGTGTGCAGAGGAGAGGCTAGACAGAGCCTCCAAGGACCTTGATTTATCTCCTATCTTTCCATCACCTGCCCACATATGACTTAATTTATGGGTGCTTCAGTCTCCACCCTGGATAAAACTAGTGTTACTTCTTGTTAAAACATTGTCATCCACACATGAGATGGACTCAACATCGCAGCAGTACGTTGGTCCAATAAAGGGATTTTACAAAGTTAAAAAAGTTGCATTCTCATCTTGTGGAAGATGCAGTTGTGCTTCCCAAATTCTCCTCAAATACTGCTCTGGTTAGGATCAGAGAGTCATAGAATTGCCTTGGTTGGAAGAGACCTCTAAGATCAACAAGTCCAACCATTAACCCAGCACTGCCAAGTCACCACTAAACCATGTTGTGGTTTTGATGTCTACTGACACAATCAGTTTCTCCTTCCAGGGATGATGCAAAGTGCCTGTGCAATGCAGGACCAGGAATCAGATCCCGCCATCCCCAGCAACCACGTAAGTGACAGCAAGTGACATTGACATTCATCACCCCAACTGGACAAACAGACATCCCAAGTGCCTCTTTAACACCATTTTAAGAGGCATCCTCAACTACGACTTGAACATATAGCTGATAAATACCTTCTAAATAGAAACCAACTTCCCAGTCTCTCTACAAAGCCCCATTTTCACCTACCAACACAGATAAAAACAAACACCATTTAGTGCATACCCAGATATCATTGCCACATGGCATATTTCAGAAATACCAGCAATTGCTCTTCTCCTCCTCCTCAGTCCTCAATATACATCAGTATTAAAATTATTGCCTAAAATACCAAAGCCCAATAAATAAGTCATTTTACACATTTAAATAATTTTAGATAACGCACCACATTTAATTGCAGCAGCTGTTAAATACACATCACAGAAGTCATGAGGTGCCATAAAAATGGGGAGAGAGCTTTACTGACGTGCAAGGTATTACAGAAAGGCAAACCATGGGAAAGCCCTTGAGTAGTTCAAGACTCTTGACTTCTAGACTCAATTTTACTAATAATTTCTTCTAGGACAAGGTATTTTGGGTAAAGTTTAAAAGAACAGTGCAGTTCCATTTTGAAAAGCACACAAGATCCTCAAACATATTAACATTTCAGGTGACTTAAAGATCTACCTATGTGTCTACACAGAAGAACACCTGAAGATCCAAAATAAACACAAACCACTTAAGTTATCATCTGTGTATTGGTTCTTTGGTGCAAGCAGGACTTTCCTGTTAGGTAAAAAAAGAAGCTTCTAAAATTTTGTTTTTATAATGAATGTGCTCTTGATACATTTTTACCCTTAAACCTGACTCAGTATCTTCATTAAAGTGAAAAAAATACTTCCCAATATCCACAGAATATCAAAACTTAGCTTGTTACTCTTATTGACTAACACTCTATTGAGTGAAGTTTTCAAAATGAAGATGTTGATGCATTAGCATTTCTCTAAGTCACTGCCATTTCTCTTTTAAGTTCTACTATAAGAAAGAAAAATTTGCTCACTTGAATCCCCTGCAACACTATGAAACCATGGAAAACACTGATGATCCTTGGGCAAGACAAGAACTATGGTGATGGCATCAAAAATGTCAAATATTCCTTCAAAACCAAACTGGAATGAAACAAGTGTTTTAAGACTTTAATCACATGAAACCAACAGCAGCATTATGCACAGCATTCTGGATAAAACAGCATGTGTGTGTGTGTATGTGCATGTGTCCGGGTGTGTTTATCCCTAGATATCAGACAGAACAGGAAAGGAAGAGCTGAAGCACTTGTCCAGAAAATCCTCAAAAAGAAAACACAGCCAGGACAAATTTAGAAGCTTTACTTAGCTGTAATATCAAAGGCAGAGTTGACTGTAAAAGCAACCACCTCTCAAGAATGGCAAAATAAACTTACACGAGTCTCAGGAGGAAAACACTGATCAGAGACTGGATATTGTTAACTGCTGCTGTTTTGGTTAAGCGAGGTCCTTTTTGACACTACTAAGATAGTCTTGTCAAAGAACAACAAAAATGAAAAGCAAAAAAAAAAAAACAAACCTCAAAAGACAGAAAAGACTCAAAAGACGACAGCCATTTCAGGGGGAATCTTGTTTGGCAAAGCCTGGCTTTGAGCTGATGTCTGAAGAAACAAAACTCGGAATGAACTTCCTAAAACATCACTTATTTATTTATTTTTGGGTCTCCTTTGGAGAAGCAATACAGGGCCTTTCTGCAAATTTCCATGGTCTGATTGGCAACTTGTTTCTTGATCAAAGCAAAAGTCTGAAACACATCTGAAAAAAGATTTTTCTGAAAAAAAAAAAAAAAAACAACAACCAACCAACCAACCACATTTCATGCTCAATTCAAAAGAAAGTTTCCCCAGCAGAAACTAGGCTATTTGACATTTTTTTTTTTAATAAAGGGGGCCGACAAGAAAGCTGAAGAGGGACTTTTTACAAGGGCATGGAGTGATAGGATGAGGGGTAATGGCTTTAAACTGGCAGAGGGGAGATTTAGACTAGATATTAGGAGGAAATTGTTGGCTGTGAGGGTGGTGAGACACTGGCCCAGGGTGCCCAGAGAAGCTGTGGCTGCCCCCTCCCTGGCAGTGTTCCAGGCCAGGTTGGATGGGGCTTGGAGCACCCTGGGCTGGTGGGAGATGTCCCTGCCCATGGCAGGGGGTTGGGATGAGATAAGCTTTGAGGTCCCTTCCAACCCAAACCTATGATTCTATGAACTAAAATGAGCCAAAAATGACATATTTTAACAACTTCTGTCTTAAAGACATGCAGTTTCCATAGATCTATGCCCATCACCTGGATATGATACCAATGTGCTGAAATCATGTTTTGAAACCATATGGCTTTCTGTACAGTGTAGATTAATATGATTCCATTACACAGAAGAGGATTTACCTGACTCTGAAAAGTATCCAGATCTCTTCTTTTCCAGTAACCATAATTACAAACTTATGCTCAGAAATAGCATGCATTTAGATAGGACTGTGGAAAAAACAAAAAGACAATCCTGACCTTGGTTAGCAAACATGCCTTGAAATTGTTGCTACTTCACCTGGTGAAGCCTACCTTGAGGATTTAGTAAAAGCAATAAAGCACGCGTGTTAACATGATCTATACCATCCAATGGATAAAATTTGCTTCAGAATTCATCCTCCGAGTGCCAAATTCCCCTTGTCTAGATAGTCAGAAATTTAAGTGATGTCAAGCAATTTCCCTTGGCTTAAAGTAATGCCAGCAGACAGACACTCTGACGCCAAGAGAGGATGATGGTGAGATAGTACGTCCCTCTCATTTTCACAAGAACTCGAGGGAACTGCTCTCATATCTTTTGCAGAATTAATCAAGATAAGTCAATGTGTGATAACATGTATCTGAAGCACTCTGAAGGGAAGAAAACCTGAGCAGCTTCTGGCTCTCCAGGATTAACTGCCACAGCTCTCCAAGAAATACAGAGCTTTCCTTTTCTGCCCTGATCCACCCCCAAAACAGAGGTGAGGATGAAAGTGTAAGGTATGTCACAGGAATGTGACATGATGGAGAAGCATCTCGTAACACTCAGGCACTGACAAACCATTGATGCTTTTACAATCTGGCACAAGGAAGTTTACACCTAACCTGTAAGTACTCCTCCTGTTGTTACTCTTGAAATACTCCACGCTCATAATACACAAATGGTTTCTGCATGCACAAGCATGGACGTTTTGAGGTATTTCAGAGACATCTAAACTATATTTTATTACCAACATGGCACATATTACATTAAATGCACAGGTCAGAAACTATTGGATCATTTGACTTGTGGGGAAGGTAGGAACCTGGAAAAGGGTTTGGGTTGCAACCATGTAAACTGGAGTATAAAGAGACCACTATCTCTGTGCACACACATGCTTTTCTCTCTGTGACCCCAGTGCACCAAGTGAGCTGTTGCCTTCCCAGCTGGTGTTGCCTCTCAGACAATATTCCTTTTTATTCTTCTAGAAGCTCTTTTCCTGAAAACTGAATGAAAAGACAAACTTGATGACTTACTTGCTCTGTAACCAAGAAGTTAGGCTGGTTTGTGAGACACCACAAGGTGGGCCATGGAATGATTGCAAACCTCCCCCCCCAGGCTGTGCAATCCGTTCACACTCAGCTGATGGGGATGAGTTGTTGCATGCAGGCAGACACAGGCAAGAACCAATTCCCCACAGCAGTCAGTACCTAATTAAAAAGCTAACTGAAACAGTAAAATGAGGGTTTTGTAAGATAATATGGTTTTGCTTACTTCAATATAAACTACTTTGGTACCTCTCTGGCCCCCAGCTGCCAAACACTTGGAGGTAAGAGAATCTGCAGGATGTTTCTCTCCAAGGGGCTGTGGTCCTTTGATTTAAAAGCTTGAGAAGCACTGCCTTCCCCAGTGTAACACAGCAATTAACACAGTTCTCAACCAGCTATCAGTGTCTAAAGACTCCCGTATCTGCAGAGCTTTATTCATCACAAACGAGGTACTTTGCAGATTCAAGAAGTCTTGGAGCCACATGACAGTAACTAACGCACCAGGAATCACATGCTAGCAAGCAAATATCTGCACTGAGTGCTTTGAAGTGTTCATAGGGAATTCCCAACGAGTGCCACGAATTTGATCTAATTAATAAATCATGCTAGCAAGGCATGGTCTGTCTGTATATTTGTGCTCACGAGCACTTCAAGGCACATCCAGGCACAGATGTGGTGGTAGGCAAGCACCAGGTATGTGTACATTACACACAAGGACATCACATATAGAGACAGATAGCCAACAGCATCTAAAAATATCACCCAGTGTATTTACAGGAAACACTACTTGAATGGAAGGCTCTCGTGCTCCATTTTCTCACCTGCACTGCTCACAAGGTGACATATATAAGAAGCATCCCCGATGGCATGGATTAATAGAGCAACTTCAGAGGATGAGTTTCTAGCCAGGTATTTATATCACCTCCCATTGTGAGTGAGCTGACTGTACTTATATAAGAAACTGTAACCCAAAAAAGGCAGACGTGTCAATGCATCAAAAAATGAAATCAGGTAGGAAAAAAAACATCCCAATTTGTCTGTTTTGTATGCAGACATGTTGGATACACAATAGCCTTCTAAATGAAAGGTGATTTGACCAGCGTATTTCCCTGAGGCATAATTTGCCTCTCTAATAAAACTACAACTTCTCGTTGTGAAGGCATGAATAATATTATCACCTGAAATAATGCCTATTTCTTTCATCCAGGAATATACAGAGGGATGAGAAAAAACATTCCCACGTATACCAAATGAACAACAAAGCAGCAGGGCTGACATCAAAAACTCTCTTCCTTAGTACTTCAGTTATTCTTGCCAGAGCTTCACAGTGAACAACTAAACTCTGTCAGCTCCAGGTGTGTGAACCTGAGTTTCAAAACCTCTGTTACAGAGAGGCAATTTTCAGAGCTAAACACTAAACAGCCACACAAGTCTACGGGCGCTGGAGGGACTATTAGAACTCAGATCCACAAGAATATTTAGGTGCCTGACTCTTTCAGCACCTTTGTGCTTTTGCATGTTGATACCATTCTAACTATGTAGCTACGTGGTAGGTTTCACATAGGACCTTCTCATGCATTGAGCAGGACAGACTTCTTCAGAGATGAATCAGAGGTTTGCAGTGAAGGAAGCTACGTTCTACAGGACCACATCTCATGTGGTGCAAAAGGCAGAGAGTCAAACAAACAGGAGTCTTGTGGTTAAATTAACTGAACGCTGACCTGAGAAATTCAACTCTACTTTAGCCTTGGCCACAGAGCACACTGACATGAAGTAATACCCTTAGTTCCTGTTTCTCTTTGAAGTGCCTGTCAAAAACCTCAATCTGAAAACCATCCAGAGCTTTCTTAAAAGTCAAGAGGAGAAGTAGTGTGAATACATGCAACTCTATGATTTGAAGCAACATGAAAACAAAAAAAAATAAAAAAGCAGAAGTCTCAGGTATCTCAAGCTGCAAACCTAAACTCAGCAGACATCTATACTGCATCATCCAAAATGGGGCAGCTGTACTCAAATAACTTTCCTAAGAAGTGATCCTGATTATGTGCTAGTTTCCTAAAACAGGCCAGGGTACTGCATGCAACCATCATTTGGCCAGGGACTGTGCTGCCAGTGTAACAGCATGGGCAATCGGAGGCCAGTGAACAGGCTGGTACCCCAGGCTTTTTAGTTTACTATTAAAATAATCAGTTTTTGAGCTTCCTTGCCCATCAAGAGGTTGGGATTGTATCTTCTCTATCTCATAGCAACATTGTGAGGATGGGGGGAATTCTTGTTCAGACTCCTCTAGATTTTAGAATCATAGAATACCCTTGGTTGGAAAAGACCTCCAAGGTCATCAGGTCCAATCATTAACCCAGCACTGCCAAGTCACCACTACCCCATGTCCCTCAGCACCACATCTACACAGCTCTGAAATCCCTCCAGGGATGGGGACTGCCCCCCTGCCCTGGCAGCCTGTGCCAGTGCTTGACTTATCCTGCTTCAGGATATAACAAACTGTCTTCTACAAGTACCTGATCTCTTCTCCGAACCATAGAAAAATGTTGAGAAGAAAGGATGTAGGCACCCCTGTAGCAAGCAATGTAGAAAGCCAGCAAGAATATTCATAATTCCATCTTTTGAGCAGCATTTCAATTGTAGGTAGAAAATAAAGACCAAGGACGTACCCTAAATGCAAAATAAATCCTGAATAGTTCTTAATTATGTGAATGCTATTTCCAGATAAGTGAATAGTACATTATTATGTAATTAACAATTATGATTGTCTAAATAATTTTATAGTAGGAGGAAGTTGTTACATGATCAATCTCAGATTCATCACTTCTAGTTTTTCAGTACTTATACAAATTAGCATTTGAACTAGGCTCAGTACAATGTATTTTGTATTGAGAAATGATATTAAACAATGCAGAAAAAGGATGAAATAAACATTAAACTCTTCACTATAAAAGCAGTGCATTACATAAAGACCTCTAGGAGACGCAGTCTGATCTGCTTCAACCCACACAGCCTACAGGCACAGCCAGCTCACATCCACACTTAGCAGCCAGCCCAAACTCTGTGAGAACATGCAGTCCCAACCCTATGTAAGTACAAGCATGAAATTTGGTTGAATTTCATCAAAACATCCCTTAAACATCCTCTGTGTGACATCCACACATGGCCTACATAAAAAAAATAATAAAGCATTTTTTTTTTGTTTTTTCCCTAAGTGTCTAGACAGCCTAAAGAAGCACATGTAAACTTCTTAAAGGCAGCAGAGAAACTGTTTTCAAAACCTTGCTGTAAAAACCCAAGAGCAACATCCTCTCCTGCAAACAAAGAATTTTCAGATACAGTGCTGACGACGCCAGGCAGTAATTGTGAAACATTTTAGGATTTTGAGGACAATGAAAACTCAAATATACCCTTTATTAAAGCTAACGGAAAAGAACCCTTACATGGGACAGTTTGACTCTTCCCCCTGTGAAGCTCCCTTATTTCAAATACACAGAAGCTAAGTGTGCTCTGTTAAATATCAACACAGTATTTTAGCTTGCACTGAAACTCAGGAAGCCACCCTATATATGTTACGTCAAAGCAGTAGTGGTTTTTAGAAGTAGACATTTCATTGTTTGCCTTACAAAGGGATTCTTTTTGTTAAATGCCCCTTCAAGAAAATTCTGAAGACAATTAAGTTTTCAGTCTTATGGTTTCCACTTCAGAATGGACAAACCCCAACTATTCTTTCAAACAAAGCCAGCTATTCCTCCAGGCGATGACATTACCTCGGAACCATCCAGACAGGTGCTGAAATGAGTGTTGCAGGGCTTGCAAAACAGAAAGTCACTTCCCACTCAGATGGTTCAAACCTGTCTGTAGCCTGTTGGACTCCTCGGAGCAACAAGATGCTCCAATAGCTTTGGCAATACGTGTTTCCATTTTCACTGGGGTTGGCCAGAACAAGATTAAACCACATTCCTGTTAGCCAGCTTTGGCCAGGGTAATCTATGATTGTGTAACCTCAGGTACAAAGGCAGAAGTTCTCTTCACGTTTGAATGCAGCTACCTTTCTTTGCAAAACCATCTGCAGTGAAAAGAGCAGCTCCATGAACAGATCTCCAAAGCCTGGCAGCCCACTGAAAAGAGAGTTTGAGGTCACTGGCTTGATACTCAGCACTTTCCTTAGTGTCACACAAACATTTTCAAGATCGTTTCCACTATCAAGCATTGGTGGCACTTAGTCTCTACTGCAGCAGGGGAATTCCTAGCTGCTAGATGGAAGCTTCTGTGAGACAAGGACTTTATAGCAATAAGATCCTGGTGATGGAATCCATCCATCCAGTAAAATGCAACTGGCTGCAGTTGCAAGAAAACATTGAGCTGTTGGAGTGGATCCAGAGGAGGCCACAAAGATCAGAGGGCTGGAGCACCTCCCCTATGAGGACAGACAGAGTTGGGGTTGTTCAGCCTGGAGAAGAGAAGGTTCCAGAGAACCCTTATAGCACCCTTCCAGTACCTGGAGGGGCCTACAAGAAAGCTGGAGAGGGACTTTTTACAAGGGCATGGAGTGATAGGATGAGGGGTAATGGTTTTAAACTGGAAGGGGGGAGATTTAGACAAGATATTAGGCAGAAATTATTTGAGAGTGGTGAGACACTGGCCCAGGGTGCCCAGAGAAGCTGTGGCTGCCCCCTCCCTGGAAGTGTTCAAGGCCAGGCTGGATGGGGCTTGGAGCAACCTGGTCTAGCAGAAGGTGTACCTGTCCATTGCAGGGGACTTGGAACAACCCAAACCATTCTATGAAAAACACTTGCACCTTCAAACAGCTCAGTGGTTTCTTTGCACATCACCAGGTAAAACAGGAGAATAAATTATTCCTTTTAATTTAAAATGAGAAAGAAGAATTAAAACTATATTAAATTGCTTTAAAAGTGTTTAAGAAGGGTTCTAACAGGAATTAGGGGGAGGCCTCCAACTTTTGGAAGCTGATCTGCCCTCCAACCACAGAACAGGTGCCTGGGAGGTATCAACCCTAGTCATCTCTCAGACAGAAAATTAACCAATATTAGAATAAGATCTAGCAAACTCTAATACTTTTAAATGTGCTTTTTTGCCTATGTATTTGGAAGATGATTGAACAGCTTGGGTCCTTCCCAGCTGGTTACGAGGTGGGGGTAGAAGATACAGCTCTAATCATCACAAACCTTTCTCTCCAGCAATTTTAAAAAATAATATGGAAAAGACACTTGGGTTCCAGTTAAAGCTAGAACTACCATCTTTCAGAACAATTACTTTAGAAAAGCTTTTTTTGGTTTAGAAGCCACAGTCTCATGTTGCAAGCTCTGAATTGGTCTCACATCTATATTCTCTCCAACACTTGCTCTTCAGGACAGCCTCGAGAAGCTTAGGCAATTAAAACAGCATGCCTCAGTTTCCCTGAGTGAACTAGCAAATGTATTACAGGGATATTAAAGAGTTAATTAGAGAGAGCTTCATGCATCACAGCTTCACTGTTTCAGCAAGTCTCCAGTAACACCTAATTAACAAATCTCTGATGAGCTGTTTCTTAGAGAGCTCAGCATTGGTGCTCCACACAAATCTTCTTTAACACCCCAGCCATGCAGCTCTGCTGCCCCTGGGTGAGGGTATACCCTGATTCTTCTGGCTGGCATGAAGCTGTCATTCATGCCTCCCCCCGGTCAAAGTTTATTTACTAAACTTTGGAGCATTTGGTACAAAGCAAAAAACCAGCAAGCTACATCAAAGCCTGCCTATTATCACTCCCTAGTGAACTGTGAAAATATAAATTCAAAGCTGACAAGCTAGTTAGACTTTTAACTAAAATCTGAGTGCAATTAAGTTTAACCATGCCACTCTGCTACTGTACTTCTGGCACCAACTTTGAGAAGTGGCCCAAATTCTTCTGAGGAACAGAAAGACCATTTATCTACTATATTTATTCAGGGCAAACCTTCTCCTTCGTGTCAAGCAGGGAATGTAGCGTTGCTGACTGTGACTGGCAGTGATAAAGGAGCTGGTATGATTTTCAAATGAGTAGCATGTCCTGCTTTCCCAAGTGTTAGTGAAAAGTGAATAATATGTCCTCCTAAATAAGAACTGGCTACCAATTCAGAGATGCACACTGGGGAAAAGGTCCCTATAAATTACTGGACATATAGGGCTACTGCCTTAAGGAGGACTTTCTGCTTGGACCTCCTATATAAAGGTACTTTTATTTGCAAAAGTTAAGGAAAGGGATTCAGAAAGAGGGAGAAAAGGATCATTTGTCTACAGGAAAGTTAGGAAATGGCATAAATTTACAGAATAATTTGTACACACGTGGTCTCTTCCAAGGTTGCCTGAGGTCCTATGCACATTCTGTGTACTGAACTATTTTAGCAGGACCAAATCTGTAAGACAGAAAACTGTCACAAAACCTTACCTAAGCATCCATATAAAAAGGAAAATAATATAAAACTTTTATATATTTGCAATATATGTATATAAGCCAAGAGCTTTGTACCCAAAGCTAAAACCATTCCAAATATTTATATTTAGTGGAAGCTTTAAATCTGGAGGCCAAAATCATCATATTCAATGGAGAGAGGTGACCCTCAAATGCACAGGTCATACCTTAAGTGGGTTAAATGGCCCTTCACTAGTGCTTTTCTCTTCCCCTGCTTCTTACATGTTACATCACTATATTTAACCTCTCAGCTAGGATTAATCTCCCTCTACTTTAGGCATCTAGCTTAACTCTGAAACAAGTGGAGAATATTGTCTTGACTCCATCATTATCAGCAAATCTCCACAGCAACAAGATATCCTGAAGGACAAAACAAGAAAGCTAAGTGGGTACCTCTTGCATGACACCCTGAAGATGATGGTGTGTCAGGGCTCTTCAGTGGTATTAAACCCCATGACTCTCCCTTGAGAGCAATCTCATGTTTTCTTTCAAGGACTTCAGACTCAGGAAGAGAGTAAATTCTCCCACCAGCTTAACAACACAGGTTCCAGAAAAACTGGTTACTAATTAGGACAAAAGAGTTTTGCAGCTTTCAGTTCAAAACTATTAACCATAAAAGAAAAGATTCTTGGAAAAATAAGTACAAAAAGGACTTTTCAGATGTCATGGCAAAATGCTAATAATTTCCTGCCTAACATCAGCTTGACAGTTTTTCCTAGTTACCAACCCTGCAAGCTTCCTCTGAGAGTACTACCAGTTCCCATCCCTTCAGCCACCTTGTCATGTTCCCATACTCTTTCTTTCAAGAACATCACTTGTATTTCCTGACTTTGCCCCACAATGGTCTGGGCTCAGTGCTAGTTCAAGGTCTTTGATGCATGTTGCTGTGGCAGCTGAAGATGTGAGCAAACCCAACTCTGCACATCTCTTTGCTGAAGGTTATATAGCAAAATCAGCACTGAAGAACACCTGTCTGTAAATCAATCTAGAGCAAAGCCACCTTGCCACTACATTAAGCTAAGAAGCCACACTGTACACTAGAGTGGCTGAGGCATACGTATGTTATTTTGCTTCAGTTGACTGCAGCACAGCAGGTTCCTGGGAACAAAAACATCTTACATCCCTGTA
This sequence comes from Podargus strigoides, assembly GCA_028020825.1. NCBI lineage: Eukaryota > Metazoa > Chordata > Aves > Caprimulgiformes > Podargidae > Podargus > Podargus strigoides. The sequence continues at coordinate 2,953,447 of CM051619.1, forward strand.
AATTTACCCAAGCTCTTCTGTGCTCGGGTGAAAAGCATTTTATTCCACTAATACTTCAAGAAAGAAGCTTCAAGACTAAATGTCCTTTATTTCTGTGATTTGAACAACACCTGCAAGAGCCCTGCAAGGCTTTAGATCTTCAGCCTGTGGAGGTGCCAGACTTTGAGGCCCAGAAGACATCTGGGACCAGACAGGCTCTACAAACCATGTTGTGAGTTCTGTCATCCAGGGACAGCTCTGTGGGTTAAAGCAGAGGGGCAGCATCACCACTACACTGCCAGATTCCCAGAAAGCAAGCACAAGCCAGGACTGGGCACGAAGCCTTTTATTGTTATCAGTGTTTTTGTAAAGTCAGTTGCCAGGAGTGACAAAACCTCTGTCTTCTAGTAGCAAGTGTTAAAATCAGAACACCCAGGCTGAAGAGCAAGGGCTACACCGATGGGCGTCTCTTGGAGACACCCATTTCCCTGCGACAACGGAGGAAAAAGGAACAGGCCATATTTTGTGCCTTTGGATGTGATCCACTGCAGTTGCTACACACAGCATTCCTTTGCCATTTGGTAACTGAGAAACACTAGGCTTATTAAAAAGAAAAAAAAAAAAAAAAAGAACAAGCCCACAGTGCTCTGGTTGGTAAGCACTGGTCAGGGGAGGTCTGCTGTAATGAATGGATGTCAGAGAATCAGCAGCCCAAATGATACATTAAGTACTAGCTGTCAAAACAAGGGCTGCTACTTCACTTGACCAGAAGCAACCATTTATACAAACACTCCTGCAGGTAGATACTTCTTCACTTCTTGCTTGACCTCAACTTTCCAAGATTCACAAATCTGCAGGGTTACACACCCTTGCCCTCAGTCATGCAAGTAAGGTGGTGCTCAGGGGGCACACTCCCCCCTCCCATCCAGATTTTATGTAAACAGCTTTGCTTTTTACAGGGATTTCAGAAAAAGCCAGAGACAGTCACGCTTCAGGAACCTCCGAACGTTTAATTAAGTTACAATGTCCTAAAACCACAGTATGGCTGTAAAGTTCACAAGGTAATCAGGTAAGCACATATAGTACACTTCAAACAGCTCTTCTAGTTCTCCAGAAAGAACCAGAGAAACTGAATGTGTACAATACACCTTGCACTTCAATATTCTCACTTAACATCTTTCAATGCACTTCATGAAGAACTACACACTCAATGCAAATTAGGCTAATACCACCTACATAAGGAATGTGAATCATGCCCAGATTTAGTGATTGTGAAATGGGGATGCTGAGAGGTAACTTGACCCAAGGCTGCACAGTGTGTGAGCAGGACAGTGGTGAAAAGGAACCAAAGAGCCCTGATGACAGGCTGGTTGTGCCTCACCTGAGCCACATTCCTGGGATCCACTGTGGAGTGATGTCCTCTACAGAGAAATCACACGCTCAAATCCAAAGGGGCTGGGAGAGAGGAGTTTAAAAGCAGAGATTAATAGAAGGCTTAACAAGGCGTAAGTTAAAATAGGGACATTTTGCCTTCTAACTTCTGAGTGTGCAAGTCACAACAAAAAACTTCCCCTTCCAGTCACTTGCTGACGTGTAAGATTACACAATTTTCTCTCATCACCTCAAAATTTGGCCCCAGTGTTCTCACTGCTTGTAAGATGAAATGTAAATGAATGCCTAAGCTTTCAGCATTAGCACAGCCACTGATATTCAGAGGCTGAAATTAGGTCACTTCACCCAACACTGGATTGCTCCCCACAGAACATTCATTCTTCAGTTCAGGAAGAGAAATGTTTTTAGGTAGAAGCAAACTTGAGAGAACTGGATAACCCAACAGTCATGTGTTGCATTATATCACTGCCCCAGATTCAAGCTGAGGAGCACCAAAAGGTTTATATAAGCAGACTATTATGGTGGTCTTCATGAAACAATTTGAGTTTTGAACTGATGCCATTACTAGACAGATTGAGAACATAGAAAAAGAGGATATTTAGAAAACTTAATAACCCACTGGGCTGAACGTGTTGTTTACTGATTAAGGACCTGATACTGGGACAAGAGCTGAGCCAGGCAAGTAAATAAAGATTTAAGGCTCTAAGATAATTTGAGAATTGTTGGAGGATATAGCTTCTGCTTGAATGTGACAGCAGTGGCACACAGAATTAGTAGTCCCCCATCAAAACAGAAGTCAAGAAGTTGTCTTTGCTGCTTTCTATGACACTTTTCATACCAAATTTCTTAAGTGTCTTCATAGATGAGTAGTTGCAGAGAAATTCTGCATCTACTGCTATCTAGAGGACTTTATTTTACTGAGTAACAGCTAAACCTATGAATTGTTGCAGGTACCGTGGAGTGGTTGGTACAGACTAAGGTGCCTTCTGAATACAGTGAAGAGTTAAAGGTGGGGAGGATCACCAAAAAACTCCTGCTGACTTACTTACTGTTCCCCTTTTTCTCCTAGAAATACACAAACCATACTCATATTAATAAGACATCAAAAATAAACAAACACAAAGGGTTACCTGAAATAATAACGAGCTAAAATTGGATGATTTTTTTTTCCTCATTTAAGATTTTCACTCCATTATGAGATATAGTGGTCTAACACATAATAGTAAAAAGCTTGCACTTGAACACAAGATGCTTGTAGTAATTCTTATTCCTCTAACTGCAAATACTCCATCACGAAACATAGAAGTTGACTGTTTTAAATGAAAATATTTTTTTTTTTAGCAATTTTCCAAAGAAAATTGATCGTATTTTTGGTGAGCTTGAAAGCATTTCCTAATTAGCATTAACCTTTGACTAACTTGCTGTACTACAGTAACTGTCTTCTACTCCCAAGCTTACAGAAATTTCTTTGTAAAAAAGTACTGAGAATAAATAATTTTCTTTCAAGAATTGAAGTACTGACACCTGAATTCCTCAATATTCTGGAAAAGAGGATTTTAGGGCAGGCAATATTTTTGATCTTCTCTTCATTTGTTAAAAAACAGCCTGTAACACCCAGGTGACACAGGATCAAGTTAGTCTGGGCTGGGTTCAATTCTGCTGCTGTCAACAACATCTCTCAGCACTCAGAATAAATCAGCTCATGGTGAGAACAGGAGAGATTTTAAACTGAACTCCAGCAAAACTGAAATAATTAGAAGGAACTAAATTATCAGAACTCTTCAGCCCTGTGGATATTCACACTTCTCACTCTCTGTCCTCCCCTCTACTACCCCTGGTCAAATCAGTCCTGGTTTTGTCTTTTTCACAGAAGCTTGAAGTGCAGTGTAAGGGCCATGAAACAAAGTATTAGTGCTCAACTTCAGCTGAGGGAAGTGTGAGCTGGTCACCAAAACAGCCTTGGTGATTCCAGATCCTGAGGGACACAAGCATTTCCTACCAGCAGGTTAAAACTCATCTATGCAGAACCTTCTGGAGGTCCATCACAGACTGTGCAACAAACTTCCACAGAAACTGATTATCATAAACAGCATCACCTCCTGCTCCAAAGCCAGAGCACACTTCAACTTGTCTTCACTAATACCCACTGGGTATTACTGAGAGTGTGCCAAAGCAAAACACTTGAATGCACAACTGATTTCCCCCAAGGAGAGAAAGAACAAACTACACACAGACATCACATCCCTTAATCCAGAGCAGACATGAGTTCAGACACTGTTACGTGCAAAAAAACTTCAGAATCTGTACAGTACAGTACCCAAACACTTTCCAACTCAGCAAAACACAGGTTTGCTTGAGCTCCCTTCCATTCCCTTTCCCATTGCTTACTTCAGCTGCTGAAGACTCTTAATTCCTCACTGTGTCCTTTCAACCACACAACCTGGCTCAGCAATCAAAATTAGACAACGTTCATCCTCAACACCAAATCTGAGGTCCTTCTCTCAAAGTATTCTGTGATGGACAACAGGAAGCCATCATCATCAAGATACTGGCAACTGACATCTCATTTTAAAGATGATGCTACAGCAAACAGAGTATGGAAGGTACCTACTATCCCACAGCATGATCATCTCCATCATGCTCTTCCTTTTCTTCACTAAGGGAAACGTGCAATTATTAGCAGATTGTGACGTTTGTCAGCTGGTCACATTTGCCTGTATATACACATGGCAACAACACAATTATTCAATTGGGACTGATGACAGTTTGCAGAGAGAGGCTGTGAATGCAGGGAAAAACAGAGACAATGCATTTCCTGACCTTCATAGAATCGTTTGGGTGTAAAAAGACCTCAAAGCTCATCTCATCCCAACCCCCTGCCATGGGCAGGGACACCTCCCACCAGGCCAGGTTGCTCCAAGCCCCATCCAACCTGGCCTGGCCCCATCCAACTACCAGGGAGGGGGCAGCCACAGCTTCTCTGGGCACCCTGCGCCAGTGTCTCACCACCCTCACAGCCAACAATTTCTTCCTATTATCTAATCTGAATCTCCCCTCTTCCAGTTTAAAGCCATTACCTCCTGTCCTATCACTACATGGTCTTGTAAAAAGTCCCTCTCCAGCTTTCATGTAGGGCCCTTCAGGTACTGGAAGGTGCTAAGAGTTCTCTGGAGTCTTCTCCAGGCTGAACAACCCCAACTCTCTCAGCCTGACCTTGTCTTATATTACTTTGAGAAAACTGAAATGAGCCCAAATTAACTTCAAATTGCCAAACTTTTCAAACACGTCAGGCAGCTAAAGTGAGGTCAGAGAGAGGAGGGAGTACCTCATACACTCTCAAGTTACCCTAAGTTTACCATTAAGTCACACTCCAGCAGTAGATATTTCTCCTGACTGGAGAAGGGAAAAGAAAAGCAAATACAGCTGAAGAAAGAAAACTCAGTAGAGAAGTCAAAATAATGACTTGGAAGTGGAAAAGCTTGTTTCGTTGATTTTAAGCACATTTTCGGTTGGATCATTTATTTTGCTCCAACTTCTGGTTTGCTTAACCCATCTGAACCAACTAGCAGTTTCATAATCAGTTTGATGAGCCAAAAACCAGAAGACACCCTTGGAGAAAGGTTAGACACCCTTTAATAACCAAAAGTCAACAAAAGTAAGACTGTGTTATGAACACCCAATCCTCCTGCAGGCTGAGCGGATCCAGCAGCCTTCTTGGAGGGTACTAAAATGTGTTCTGTTCCCTGATTGATGAGAGGGAACACACTGCTATTTTCCTCTCATTCCCACAGCAGTATTATTCCCACAAGGTACCAATCCCAAATGCCATCATCTCACACTACCCCTGCTCCTCACACAGAGGAATCAGCTCCTTTGAGCAAAGGACCATTATCTTGGCTGTGTACTATACCAGCAGAAGGAAAGAGCATGTAGTACATTCTTGCACCAGGGAAAGCAGGGCAGGTAGCAGCCTGTGAGATCAACTCATCAAGAACTTGCCCACCTGGCTTTAAAATCAACAGGAAACCACCTGCTTCGTTCACACTTCCACATACAAATCCTGTTATGATATGATAAAAAAAATGTACTTTTCCTTGTTTTGAACTACTGCACTGGAATTTTTTTTTATTTTTTTTTTTTTTAAGAAAACTCTTTGATCACACAAATATTTTCAAAAGGAAAAACAAATACAAAGCTGTCCTATAAAAGCCCAGGCCCATGACAAGGGCTATTAGGGAAGAAGGGATTACACATGACAATAATAAGGTTAAATTTCTTCTCTAGTACCCAAGCCCATATTCTTAGGTACTGGCATGACACTTTCTCACAGTATACACACAGTTAAAGGCAAAAACAAAAAGCATAATTAACATTTGTTTTGTGCACCTAGTTAAGCAGCTATGCCAAATGCTGTTTTATGGTTCCTTACATGGTTACACTGCTTTAACCTTATTTACACACCCCATGTGTAAGAAGGGTTCTGGATCACATTTTAGTGCAATTTCATTTAAAGCTGGATTTCCTCCCTCCTTTATTTTTTTTAATTCTTTTAATCTCAGTGAAGAATCCCACTAACCAGCTCTTCAGGATAAGGTGTTATACTGTATACAGACACCAAAATTCAGCGTAGAGATGCCAAAAGCCAGTACTAACTGAACTGGATAAGATAAAGTCTTTTACCAACACAGACCTGCATCTTACTTCATACATTTCCCCCAATTATTTCATTAGGCTCATTTGTGGATGTCAGCTTTGTTCATCTAGTGCCTGAGGACAGGACACAACCCACTGAACAGTCCCAGTATATTTAAATGACCAAAAGGTATCTGATTAGACACCCACTCCATCTCAATACAAAGCCATCACAATGATTTTTTTTTTTCTCCTTTAAACCTGAGGGCTTTTCTTTTTTTTTTTTTTTCAATTCAGAAAACAGAAGGAGTACAATCTTAAAGTTCTGTTTGGGCTTTTCTTCTTGAAAATGTTCACAAATCTAAAAACTCCCACAATGCAAAAAGCAAGGGCAGCAAAAAATACACCTCCGAAAATGCAGTGCAGCTTTCACACAAAGTGCAGTTAAAAAATGACTAAGTTTTCTTGATATATGAATTTGTGGGTAAACCATTTATCAATGACCTGTTTACCTGTGCAGCAGAGTCCCTCAAGCCGAGGGCCATGTCATTCCCCTTTGACTGATTAATTAGCCAATCAAGGGATATTTTTCACTGTGAGGCATGATGGTTTATTCCAGCTAATTCATGGTCTCTAATGGTAACACATTAAAGCCAACTCGGCTCTTTAAGCCTATCAAAGTGACCAAAAGGGCAGGAGAGAAGATAAATCAAAAGAGCTTTCCCCAGTTTTGTTTCTGTGACTAACAACCCCCCCAAGGAACTAACACTAGAGGCAAGGCTCTTCTCCAATGAAGAGAGAAGAAAAAACACCATTTCTTCCAGACTGGGAGATGTTGCCTCCTCTCCCTCTCTGCTGATATGTGAACAGCAATAATTTATCCTCAAGTTGATTAACAAGGTGCTTAGAGAATAGGCAACAAAACATCAATACTTTGCTCTTCCTCCTTTTATCAAAAGCACTACTAGGACACCATGCTGGGTAAAGTAATTTTTACTGCTGCTCCTGGAACCAACTTATCTGCATGGAGAAGTATTAAAAATATGGCCCAAATTAACACCTTGAGCCTAATTCATTGTTTTTCTTGCTACATACAGTGTTACAAGTTATCAGCTCAGAGCAACAGGATTTTAGGGCTACTTTATGCTAGTCTGTGCTGCCAGATGATCTGCTCTACCTGTACCACTCGTGTGCACTGAAGATGTACACCCTTTAGCTGTATGGTGACATGTGAGTTTGTGTCACCAACCTGTACTGGCTGCCCCTCAAGCACAAGCAAAGGCCTTGTACTGCTAACTGCTTGCCAGAATCTGGTTTTGAGGGTTTTTTTTTTTTTTTTCTTTTTTTAAGGAAATAATCCACCTGGCTGTTAAGAGTCCATGGCACGCAGCAGAGCAAAACTGGAGAAGCCAAAGAATTAACTGCAGTATTATGGAAGCAGTAAAAAGCCTTTGCTAATGTTAATATATTTAATTCAAAGGGTCAGAAACAAAAAAAACAGAACAGGTGAGCAGACAAACCTAATGACATCCTCTAACACTGATGCTGCAGAACACAGTGAGCTCCCATCGAAGTCAAGGAGAATTAAGACACTGTAAGCTGTTACCATTTCCTAAATCACCCATCTAAAAACTGCAGCAAGTGAGCCATGCTGGTCAAAGGACCAGGCAACATATCTCTGGGAAGGGTTTGGCTTCACACATCTTCATCTTTGGAGACAGTGAACAGAAATTCTACCTTTTGTTACCTATGTATTCATTTGCCTTGCTTAGGACGAGAGACAATGGCCTCAAGTTGTGCCAAGGGAGGTTTAAATTGGATATTAGGAAAAATTTCTTCCCCCAAAGGGTTATCAGGTACTGGCACAGGCTGCCCAGGGCAGGGGGCAGTCCCCATCCCTGGAGGGATTTCAGAGCCGTGGAGATGTGGTGCTGAGGGACACGGGGTAGTGGGGACTGGGCAGTGCTGGGTTAATGGTTGGACTTGATGATCTTGGAGGTCTTTTCCAACCAAAACAATATTATGATTCATGGTAAAACATTATATTCACTCTTCCCAATGAGACACAACACATTACAAACTTCTGTGCTGAAATGGTCAAATCATATCCAGGAATAAGCACTGTGCAGCTCTAAATTGTAACTCCAAATCTCACAAGCTCTGTAGCCTAGGAATAATTATAATACCTAGGCACAAGATATTCATTGCCTTTAAAAATGCAATTATTCTCTCTGACAATAAATGTATAATAAAAAAGAAGGAAATATGTTAAAGACACTATCTCAGTGTTTTCCTACTGTCTTCCTCCGGAACACACTGACAGCAATTACATTTTTACTCTGATTTCTTAAGGAAGCAAAGTTTCCACAATCATTCTGCGCAGACATTTGTGTACATCATGCACTCCTTTCTCTTCAGCAGCTTTGTAATCCAACCTAACAGAAGCTCAGAGATTCCAAAGACATTAAAGACTCTGAAATATTTCATGAAAAGAGGCAGCTGGACATAGAGGGCCAACAGATCAAGGTGAACACAGACAGGGATTTCAGCATGAGCTCATCGCCTTTAATCACACAGAATCCAAGCACAACAAAACCACAGGAAACCAAGTACTGGACCTGCTCACAGAATGACTTGTTGGGAGGTGTTTTACTTAAACTAATTCATCTTTGCCCATTCCAACAGGTCTAAAAGTGTTAAACTCATTTGTTTTTTTCTTGGAGTAATTTACTAAGGAGCTGGGATTTCCCTCAGGAGACTCTTCCACTGCCCTACTGACATCACTGCGAGGAAGCCTGCTGAAGAGTAAGCTTGTGTCTTCCTCTTTCTAATTGAAGTTCTCACCCCCAGTACCATTCTTGGCTTTTGCCTACCCTGATTACTATCCCTTCCCTTCCTCTGTTCCTCCCTCCCCTCGACCCTCAGATATTCATAGGCAAAGAGGTCATTTTTTTCTGCCTCTTTTCTGAGATGAACATATCCAGTTCCTCCACTCTCTCCTTCTAGGACATGCCCTCTAACCCTTTACTAAATCCTTTTGGACTCTCTCCAGGTTTTTGATGTCCTTTTTTCTGTTCTGCTCCTTGGTCCCAAATACCTCATGCTAGCTGCGGTCTCCAAAGCAGAACAGTGAAAAACCCAAGTTGATTTTTCAATAATTTTTCTCTTCTGCAGTTTTTTGTTCCCTGACATTGCTGAAAAAAAAAACCCAAAAAACAACAAACCAGCAGAATTAAAAAGGAATAGCAAATTAATTTATATGCTACCTCTGCAACACAGACTTTTGTCCCAGGTTAAAAAAAAAAACAACAGACTAAACTTGCAACTGGTCTGAAAGCCACAATTGTGAAACCCCACAAACATCAATATGATGATTGGTATTTTGCAGAGAGCAAGTTGAGATGTAGGGAATTATATGAGTTTACCCATAGCTTCAGTGAGCCCATGGCAGAGCCAGATTTTAATGGATTTTCAGTTATGTCCCTTAAGATTAGCCAACATGCTTTTCTGATAAGTGCTGGGAAATGTAAGTCAGTTGAGGAAGTTCTGCAAAATGTGTCAGAAGACAATTTCCTGATTTTTTTTTTTTTTTTAAAATATGTGAAAAAGCAACAGGGTGGATAGTTACATTTCTAATGACTAACATGGAAGAAACCACCACAAACACCAGACTTTTGGGCTACTTGGATCAGGTGGTTTAAGGAAACTTACGCAGGTTAAATCCAAGTTATAAAAATTTGGAGGAAGCAGATTACTCATCAAATGACCCAAGACATCAAGTGAGATGGAGGCAAAACATTCATTTTTTTCATTTTTCTGTGCATTTCAGAGTTATTACAAATGCACCAGCAAATCAGAACTACTCTCCCAGCCCCCAAAACGAAATCAGTGCCAGAATCATGTTGTTCAGCAACCAAGTTGGGACTGTCTGTAACTCATTCCCAAATCCTCAGTCTCACTCAGGAGCATTTTCTCCAGTGATAAGGCTTCATCAGGAAACACAGCTGGATGGAGGAAGGAAATTCTGAGAAGCAAAAAAAATACTGGGGGTTCCAGGAAGTTCAAGCAGATAGGAACTAATGGAATTTGTTTTTCTGTCTCCCCAGCTCCCAGTGTTCCTAAGCAAGTGAGAAAAATCAGAGGGAAAGTGGGGGCCCAAAAAAAAAAAAAAAGTCTGGCAGATCTTACCCTGCAAAACAGGTCCTCACTTCAGGTCTCCAGAGAGCATAATTACAATTCAATATTTTCGATCACTTACTCTCCCTGGGAAAAACTGCAAACGTTTTCAATTTAGGTCCACTCTGAAACCCAGCCATTGTTTTTTCCCCTCCCATTTTTCTGCCTTTTTAATTTATTTTTTTTTTTATTTTAAACAAAGGTCCCTGTGTAGTTTATTAAGGAGGTTTTAGTTAGACATATGATTTATCAAAAAACCCCATTAAAAATAAAAGTACCCTTCTGTTTAACATTCAGGAGAATTATAAAGGCTGCAAGTGCCTAAGATTAGTAACACATATCCCAGAACCATCAAAACTAGTATCTTAGTCTTATTATTTCTAGAGAAACTCCTTTTGACCCGTAGGGGCAAATAACATTTCCTTCCATCTCCTTTGCAATTCCACTCTTTTGCAATCTTCACAATCCTCTAGCCAACTCCCTCTTCCTTTGATAAGGTAGATAATCCAAATTTCAACATCCCCACTTACTGCAGTAGTGTCAGTGTGAAACAAGAGAAAAGATCCATTAGCCAGATCAGTCCTAGGCTACTGAGGCAGTTAAAAGTGAGACTGAGATCAGTTCTACAGTTAAGACAACTCAGACTAAGCCAGCACAAAATCTTCTTGCCAAAGACTACTCCACAGGTCAAGATCATAAAACGACTGCTACTGACTACAGTAAAGACTGAACACAAAGAACTGGAACAGTGTCTCTGGGATATACCTGATTAGTTGAGACACTGTTTATCAGAGCAGTTCAGAGGGGACATTTTTGACAAGCACTTGAGAAGCACCAGGATTATCTTGCTGGTCCAGAGACCACTTCCCTCAGCCTTGAGCCTTTCCACTAGTTTCCAATCTACCATAAGCACAGATGGACTATGCTGGGATTTCCTTTTTTTCCCCTCCCACTTTTCCTAATCCTGAAGAACAGTTTGGTATAACACCAACCAACCTGCCAGACCTAGTATGACAGTGCCATTGAGCATCAATGTAATATCACTGCCAGCACCTACTGCATGTCAGGCCACCTGTAGAAACAGAAAAGCTCAAAGGCTGTGGGTACAACAGCTCTTAGAAATAAGAGAAACTTTACAAGTCGCTTCAGAAGAAAAACCTGTCTGAAACCCCATCCATGGCATACATCCTTAAATGTTTCCACCACTTCCACTGTATCTCTGATGCCTACGGAATAGCAAATGACCACCCAACTGAGTCCATTTACAGTGTGTTTTGTTATTCCAAAACCTACCCATCTTCTACTTTTTAAGTGATCTTTTCCATCCATTCACTGAATTTTGTCACAGGCTTAAACTGGAGGCTTTAATGGAGGGAAACGTCAACACTCAGCTGGACAAGGTCCCGAGCAACTTGCCATAGCTGACCCTGCTTTGAGCAGGGTGGTTGATCTGGAGACCTCCAGAGGTCTTCTCCAATTTCAGTAATTCTGTGATTCTATGAAAAGCAGTTCCATGCATCTTCCCACCCAAGATGGTTCTGATCCTGGACTGAAACAACCAGAAATATGGAAAACATTTATGTTGAATCTTTGTCAAAAGATGACAGCTCTACTGTGAGCTGAGGACAGGTCATTCAGTCCCAGTCAAATTTGTACTGAATGCTTTTCAAACTGCACCTCTGAAAAAAAAGAAGAGGAATTTAATATCTTGGAAGGAGCCTTAAAGATAGGACTTGAAGCTACAGATACTTCCTTGCATCATCTCAGCTGCAACTACAGCTGGGAACCTGCAGTCAGATTAATTGATAGTAGCAGTTCTGGCACCTATGTAAATATGAAAGCTGTCCTCATCTACTTTGAACATGGACAACAGCATACAACTGTTACTAAGGGTTGCAGAAGCTGCAATTAAAAGGGACTGCAACCTACCACAGCCTGAAAGCATAGCCCTGGGCTCTGATGGACACCAGGACTCTTCCTACATTATCTCTACACAGGAACAGATATGAACAAGTCAATTCCAGGAGAATGACAGCACTTTCCTGCTCCACTCTCTGCCACACCACAGAAATGCCCAGAGCTGAGGGATTTCAAAACAGAATACAAACACACACAGAGAACAGTACTGCAAATCCTCACAGGGCAGTTGTATTTATGCCACCTTAAGGACCAGGCTCTGGAACATGATGGAAAGGGATCATGAGAGTTCATGAGTGCAATGAAATGAAATTGCTCAGAGTGGAGAGCCTGAGCAGTGCATTTTTGTTCTGTGCAAACTCCACAGATCTCTGATCCATGAAGAAAAGGAGGAGGCAGGGGGAACCAATTGTGCTGCCTCTGGCTTTTTCTCCCTGTGGCTGCTTAGCAGCAGAAGGTAGCCAGAAGATGACAATGCAGCTACAAATTACATTACCTCCTGCCTGTATCTGCATGTGGAAATCTGGGTGCTTAACAGGGAACAGTCTGTGACATTTTGCCAGAACCTTGACCCATAAGCTCGGTGTTTAGTGAAGGGAAAAAGGAAATCTGCACAGTAGCCACCAGCCAACCACTGCATCGGTCAAGGAATTAGCAAAGCATGCACAAACTTATATACCCTTCACAAGCAGCCATGAATGCACATGATCTGCAGTGTCTGTCAATAAAAGAACACATGCTCTGCAGGATTAAGTCCCAGAACAAGCTTTTTCCAAAGTTTCCTTTAGTTTCAAAAGATCCATGACATAGAGAAAACAAGACCAGCTATTAGGAACAACTCATGGGTGGGCAAGATCTAGGTGTAAATCAAGGGGGCTCTGATGGTCCAAGTTTACCTACAGAATTTGAGACCTCAAACAGCTCTCGTGGACTTGAAGTCCCCAAATGCTTATTTCTGACAGTAATAAGCTAAGATGTGTTCTGTTGTGGCTGATGGCTTCCTCCCAAGCTTTTACATTTCAAGCCAAACCATGTGACTTGTAACAAAGGTTTGTACTGTTTTTCATAGTGGCAGACAAGACAGGACAGTTCTGAATTTGTTTAAATTTCTTTTAACATCCTAGTTTAATTAACCGTATTTTTTGTAGTTTAGAGAACAGTACTCAGAAAACAGACTGGATATTTTTCCTCTGTCCTACCAATAACTTTAAAACCTACAGCAAATGCACTGAAATAACAATATATGACATAATGGCAAGACCAAATCCTTCAGACTGTTCAATTCAAGACACTCCACTGAAGTATTCTTGATATTATAGTAAGTATTTTCCAGTGAAGAATCCCTAGTGGATCTTATTTGGTCTTCACAAGCTCCCTCATCATTCTGCCTAGCATTTACAGAGTCAGAAAATCATGTAGGTTGGAAAAGACCTTGAAGATCATTGAGTCCAACCATCAACCCAACACTCACAGTCCTTGACTACACCATATCCCTGAGGACTGTCACAGCTACAAACTTTACATTCCTTTCACTGCTACCCAGGATCTCTTAGCACATTCTTCCCCCTATTCCTCTTCTCCCAAAGTTCTCAGTGGCCTACAGTGATCTTACAGAGCAATTTTCAGGAGTGCTGCACAACAAGCAAGGTTTCAAACACATACAGGGTATTTCAGAAATTGACATTCAATTTCAGGCCCCATCTTTCCCTCCAAGAGATTTCAGAGATGTCCAAACCAACAGGGCAGTTCTTGCTACATATTCATTTGTGCTTTTTCTAGATAATACCTTTTCCATGGAATTTTTCTGGATACATTAGTCATGTTGCAGTTTAAGTCTGTTATTTTAAATACTGATACAACAGGTCTATTCTCTGCAAGTGCAAAATGCTAATGAATACAAAAATAAAATAAAATAAATGCTAGTACCAACCTTGATCTCATTAAACAAGTTGGAGAGAAGTCTTCTCATTAAATATTTACCAGGGTTCAAGCCATCTTTGAATCCTTTGTTCAAAGATGAGTACAACTTTGCAGCTGCTCAGCCTTTCCTAATTCTTCTGGAAATAAGGGCAGTTTGCTGGGATTAGCCAGTTGCTGCTAAATGTCAATTTTTTATTTTGGATATTTATGTAACTTTCAGGTCAAGCAAAACTGACCTGCTTTGCAATGTATATTGTTCAACAAATAGAAAATTAAAATAATGAAGATTCTTAACTCCAAAGAAGTTACATCAAGACAATTTTTATGAATTATTGTGAATTCACCCATTTTCTAATGGTTCAGAGCATGGCCCTCCACATGCAGCCTTCCCATAGAAAGAAGAGTAGTTTCACAGGCAGAAGAACACCCCTTGCTTTTGATGAGCATGTGGTAATCTCATGAGCACAGACATTTAAATATGGTTTCATCATAAGGGAAAATAAACAGGGAAACAAAAGAAAGGTGAAGCCTCTTGTTTACCTGTGTCTTCATACTCTTCTGTCGCTTCCCAAATATACAGGACAGGTCGTCTTCACTGCGTGAAGAGAGATCCTTACCTGAAAGGGGTAAAGAGGAAGAAAAAAACAACCACAATCATCACATCTACATTTTGATAACAAACTGTGACCCGTGGAAGCAGAGAAATAGGTTTTGGAGGTGAAAAAAAAATTAGGAGAACATTAAAGACACTAAATGAAGGCTGACCATTGCTCCCATGGTAGGAAATGTGTGTGTGTAGAGGGAAAGGCTGGTGAGGAGAAAACCACAGCCTGCTGGTGCATGCCCACAGGGGAACATACAACAACAGCTTGTTTCCCCTCCCCAATAGAAGATGAGGGAAGCAGCCTGCACTACACTACAGGGAAAGAAGTTGTAAGCTCCTACACACAAGAAAAGTTCAAGGAGAAATGGCACATTTTGGGACTCTCATGAGAATGCCTTCTCTCTGACAGAGTTAGGGAGTTATAGCTCCTTTGTACAACAGGAAAAAAAAAAAATCCATCTCTACTCAGTGGGTGTTTTTCTTTGATTCATGAAATTGCTTCCGAAAAGCAAAACCTCCATCTCTGCAACACTATTATTGCACTTCAATTTCAAGGATGAAGCAAAGATGTCTCTGAGTTCTGGGAGGACCATTATTCCCATCCAGCTGTTGTGTGGCCAGCTGAGTATCAGCCATGGAGCAGGGTGGGGGAAGAAAAGGGGTGTGATGTGATATTCTGAGATACTGGCAAAAGTTTAGCTGATTCCACAGTGCAGAAGCCTTTATGAGTTGTGCACAGCTTGTCTCAGAAAAGTCTTAAAAAAAAAAGTCATCAACAGTGGCTGAATGAGCCAGCAGTGTGCCCAGGTGGCCAAGTAGGCCAACAGCATCCTGGCCTGTATCAGAAATGGTGTGACCAGCAGGAGCAGGGAGGTGATTGCCCCCCTGTACTCAGCTCTGGTGAGGCTGCACTTCAAATACTGTATTCAGTTTTGGGCCACTCACTCCAAGGACACTGAAGGGCTGGAGTGTGTCCAAAGAGCAATGAAGCTGGGGAAGGGTCTGGAGCACAAGTGTGATGGGGAGTGGCTGAGGGAACAGGGGGTGTTTAGACTGGAAGAAGCTGAGGAGTCTGCATTGCTCTCTACAACTCCCTGAAAGGAGGAGGTAGTGAGGTGGGGGTCAGTCCCTTCTCTCAGCTAACAGTTACAGGACAAGGGGTGATGGCCTCAAGTTGTGCCAGGGAAGGTTTAGATTGGATATTAGGAAAAAATTCTTCACTGAAAGGGTTCCCCAGCACTGGCACAGGCTGCCCAGGGCAGTGGGGAGTCCCCATCCCTGGAGGGATTTCAGAGCCATGGAGATGAGGTGCTGAGGGACATGGGGCAGTGGTGACTTGGCAGTGCTGGGTTAATGGTTGGACTTGATGATCTTAGAGGTCTCTTCCAACCAAGGCTATGCTGTGAATCTGTGAGATAGGCCAACTTAATAGGAATGTGCTGGGGTCTGACTCTACTTGACTGATTCCAAAATTACCAACCTCAAAACGAAATTAAGCACTTGTAAGGGACAAAAATAAATCTGACTATTCCACCTGTTTCTTCTTCTCAGGATCCTTAACTATCCTTAACTACCCACAGAGGGTACACAGACACATCAACCTAGAGGAGAAAGTGTTACCCAACTTTCTGGTGTCTCACTGCGCAGCCTCTAGATGTCCTTTCCCAAGCAAGATGGAGGAGACTGGTGGCTGTTCCCAACTTTATCTTCACCAAGGCTTGGAACATGAGACTTACATTCCTACTGCTCCTCCTCTCACCCTACACTTTCCTTCCATGCCTTTCCCTCCCATGCCCCAGTGTATCCCCCTTCTTTTTCCGTTCTCTAACAGAAAACCAAGCCAGCACACAGTCCAAATCTTTTGCAGCATCACAGTGCTACCAGAAAAGCAACTGAAATCACTGTTTTAATCTCATGTTGGTGTGTATTTAGCATGGCTGCTAAGGCTGTGTGTGGTGCCAATGTTCCTCCAGCAGCGAGGCTACAAAACAGCGCCAGAAACGGAAGCTGCATTTTCTGTCGCTGCTGCTCCCTTCGCCCACTTTTGTGTGAGCTCGTCTTGTTTAGTCTAAAAGGAAGCAGGATAGGACTTGAACAACAAGGGCCACAACAACATTAGCCTTTCTCCAATAACTTTTCCTCTTTCCCTGAAAAAGGACAACTTTCCTGCTTTAGACCACAGAGGGTACAATCAAACAGGGGCCTACCTTACAGAAACACTGCTGCCAAACAAATAAGTGATATTGTTCGTATAAAAGCCTTGCTCCATGTTTTACATGCTCAAAAGACCTTTTCTTCCTCTATATTTAATAAAAGGTTGAATCCAAACAAAAATAAATCCTCTTTGCTACTACCTCAAACAGGCCATGGCCTCTGCACTTGCAAGCCCTGAACCAATTTAATTGTTTAATGTTAGAAAGTGGCAGGGTCATGTTAACACATTTGACTTGTAGGCTGAATTATTTAATGAGAACACCTGAATCCCAGTATGGCCTCTACTCAGACATCAATTACTTCTGTTTTAGCAGAGGCATTTGTTATCAGAAAACAGAGCTTCATGTACAATAAGCAAGCCATTTGTAGAAACTGATCCTATCCATACACTGACACATATATACACACACCATGTGCACGGGGGTGTTTGAAAGGGGAAGGCAACCAACAGAGAAACAGAGCAAGGGATGGAACAATGGCCAAAACTAGGGATGGCTGAAATAATGTCATCACTCTAAGAAAGAAATAAATTACTGAACTCCATGGGTTCTTGATAGAGTTTTTGTGGCCACCGACTGCTGTCCTAATTTAACCACTAAAGCATCTGATAGATGTAAGAGGGCTTTCCTCTTCCTGCATTCAGGTTTAATCTGATCACTGATCTTATCCACGTGATCTCTTAGCAGGGGTTACTGGAGACTGCAGAGGATAGTGCAGTGCAGATGCCCAAGTGATAACTCTGTTAACACCGTTGCCTCTCCCTCCCATCCCCTGCCCACACACAGATCACTCACAATATTCACTCTTCCTTTATTCAGCTAATCATTCCTTCAGACAAACTGTTTTATTCAACAATACCAGCCTAAAGCTGTCTAAAATTGCCCAAAATAAAGCAGTATATTATAGCTTTAAGTAAATTGCTGCAGGTGGTATTCTATTTCTATTTGCCAAATTTAGACCCCAGAAGGCAACAGATCACCTCGACACATTGGGGTTTTTTCCCCCCTAATCTTGGCTAGAGCTTATGAAACAACAAAACTCCTCTTACCTTTTGCAAACTTCATATAATGCACCCGTTTCTTGGAAGATTTGGATTTTTCTTCGAGACTGAATGCCTTCTTCTGATTATTCACTGAGGATTCTTTAAAAAAAAAAACACAACACAAAACAAAACAAAAAATCCAAACAGGTTCCAACCCTATTAGAGGAACCAAATTCAAGCAATGTATTTAATTTTCTCTCTCAAACCCAAATCTCAACAACATATCACAATATATTACTGAAAGAAGCATGGTAAGTTTTGTCCAAGACGTGCTACTGCTTGATTTTTTTTGCCACATCCCCTTCCCTTCCCATTTCCAATCTAATGTGGTTTGAAAAGGCAAATATAGGTACTCCAGGTCAAAGGCAAAGTCTACTTTAACACAGTTTCTATGGTAATAAAAGAATAATAGGTCAGGGTATTTGTCCTCTTTGTTATAAAAGACCTCCAGTGCCAGTGTCTGAGAAAGATATAAGAAATAGTACAAAATAAAATACTGAACCTGACTGGGTAGAAAGAAAAAGTAGAAAAATATCACAGACAGGCTTTCCACTTCTAATACTACATGGAGTGCCTCTATCTGGATGTAGTCTGATACATCTGTGTAAGGAAATTAAACGATGGCAGAGATTTTCTGTCCCTGAGGGCAGCTAGAACAAATTACCACATCCATATTATTTAATTTTTCTAGCTTCCAGAAGAGGGGCTGCATCTAAACTGTCCACTGGGAATAGTCTCTGGGGTTGGCTGAGTCCCAAATTCACTCAGGAGTTGTTTGGGGAGAATGTTAGCTTGTGCAGGTCAAAACCATGTGAAGAATTATTTTATTTAACAGTAGAGATAGCAAGTTCCTCTGCTGTGCTAGGTTATTTTACTGGTTCAGACATACTCTTTGCATCCACAGAGCCTGTTAATTTATAAGAAATTCTCAGATGGAGGTAAGCCGCTGTCTAGTTAATAACTACTTTATTAGCCCTGTCCTGAAAAGATACAGGCACCACAGGATTCTCTGTTCAGTAACCCCAGAAAAGGCTACCCGGTGAGATAGGTTTTCTTCCTCCCAGTGGCAACTGGGATGGGTAGGGAAATCAACCCATACCCTGAGGGCCAAGTTGAGTCACCTTTTTCATATGACCCCACCCCTTGAAAGCTCTGCAGACCAAGCTTTTCTGACATTGGAATTACAGCTCTTTACTGCTTCATAGGTAGTGACACCTGATGACAGTCATTGACTTATTAATTAAATCCACAGCCTGCAGTGGGAGCTGACTACCAGAATGGGGTCTGAGATCTACTCTTCCATTTACACACTAAGCCCTAAGGAAGAGGAACAAACCCAGCTTTAGACAGTTTGCAGTTAACTCAAAAATCCTCAATAAAAAGGATCTATGGGGAAAGTAAGCATCACAATTAAAATATCCTGACCAGAGATAGGGCACTTCGAGTCTGCTCTCCCATTCACACGTACTGAAAGGAACACTACACAGCAGAGGATTTCCATAGGCTTCCTCATCCACTTTATTCTTACAGCAAAAGGGGCAGCAGCACCGCCTTGTGCCTTCAAAGAGGAATTTCACTACAGAAACGTGCTGGCACTTGCAATGGACATATAGGTACATCCCCGTGTCTTCTAGTGACTGGCAAATCCTCTGACAAACTCAGCAAGCACTGCAGGAATATTAATGTGCTTTTTAAAGCAAATTATTCATAGTAATAAAGCCACGTGTCGTTTCTACAACGAATCTGATACAGATGAATATTCCAAAGCACATTACAGACCCAGCCAGCATGTTGTTGCCCCATTTTACAAATGGGAAAGGGACACAGTCATCATTGTTTAGTATCCCAGTAAAAGAGCCAGGAATCCAGAACTCCTCACTATGCTCAGCTAGAAAAAAAAAAAAGGAATAAAGCTAAACCTATGTAGATCAAGGGTATTTGAATGTTGGCATACTAACCACCACGGGGCCCTTCCTTCCCATCTCTAATTGCAATTCAACTCTGGCAACTGCACCAGTTCTTTAAGAACAATGAAGTTTTTCAGCTGACTTTTAATGCAATTTGAAACTGGATGATGGCCAATAACGTAACATTAGATCCTGGAGCACAGCTGCAGGCAGAGTTATCTGGATGAGTTTTGCCAGCTTAAACAACTGCTGAAAACCCAAAGTTTCAGAGCAATGCTTGCAGTCTGCAAATCAGTGATGTAAAAACTCTTGTCCCAGCTCCTAAAACGATAAAGGAAAAAATAACTGAGTAAAACAGGGAGAAATATGGTTTTCAGAGGCTACTCTGCATCAGCACGGATGACCCAGGCACTACTGCAAAGATTTAGGAACAAGACAGCCTTGCTCAACGAACCTGCCTCTGTGCTGACTCATTGTGTCCTTGGGCAAGTCATTTCAGCTCTCTGCTCATCAGCTTGCAGGTTTCTCACCCAGTTACACCTAACTGATCTTCCCATGGCTCAAGTTGGAACTTGGGTAGGATTTAGTTATAAAGGTAGAAAGGAACTTTAGGAATTTCCCTACGATATGCTATTCTACCTCTTGAGGACTTTAACAACAGCACCTCAGACCATGATTAGGGCTCCAATGCACAAGGTTAACTTACACAGGAATTTAAAAAAAACTGCATCAGGTTCAGAATTTTAATCCTAGTTTTCTATGACTAGAAACCAAGCTCGATCCTTCTTGCTAGCTGATTGTCCTCCTCCTTCTACCCTTCCTCTCTCCTAGAAAACCTTCCATGCTCAGATGTTAAGAATGAATGAATTGGCAGTGCTGGGTTAATGGCTGGACTTGATGATCTTAGAGGTCTCTTCCAACCAAGACTATTCTGTGATGACAGTTACTAAATTCACTAAGCTGGCAATTCTGCTAGCAGCATGTGGACAGGCTTCTCTGTCCAAAGAGAGCCCTTGGTTTAAAAACACTCCACAGAGAATTGTTTAGACATATGATCAGAATTTAAACTTGAGAGACCTATCAGAGAAATGATAAACCATTAGATGCGTGCAATTCTTTTCTGTAAGCTCACACCCACCAGTTTGGCATAATTTCATTTTTACAAATCAAGGTCAAACTGTACAAAGCTTTTCAAAATTAAAAGACTTTATAAATAGGCCTTTTGGGAACATTCTGTAGTTTCCCCACTTGTGTGCTCTACTACATCAGAGTACACAAATCACATTACACCACACACGAAACAGAGATGCATAACTTTGAGTCAAAAGCAAAGAAGCAGCTCTCTGAGGACAGGAAAAGTAGGTATTTGAGAAACCACCAAAGCATGGAAGCCAGGTGTGACAGTTCATTAGCAAAAGGAAGGCAAACATTGCAATGGTGAATGATTGTGTTGTGAACCTTCATGCTGGTTGCTTTATAAAGAAACAAGTGCTGCTGTAGTACATCCCAGCAGAAGGTCCTTCATGTTGTGGTCCTTGATAAAATCAACAAGATCAAAATTTTATGTTTGCTTTCTCCAACAAAAAGCCTTTAATAGAAACCTGACTGAGAGCAAAACCAATCCACCGAGATCCACCAATCCACACAGACAAACTTGAGCATGGTTATGGATGGCAACATGTCCTTCAGCTCCCACTGATTTTGGAGGAGAAGGGGAAGAAGGGGGAGTTGTCAACCTCAGCAAGGAGACTATCAGCAGCCCCAAGGATTGGGCCTCAGCTAGCCTTTTAAGACAAAGAATGGAAACTCTGCTAAGCTTCCAGCATCTGATTGAGCAAAGCATGAACCTACCCGTTTCACCCTGTCCATGGCAATCATTCAGTTCAGCCAGAAGCTGGTTGAAGTCATCCTGATGAGCAATCCAGTTGTCCTGCAAATATCACCCATGTGAATACAAGGCAAAAATCTTCAGAACTAACAGAAGTTTTGTGAAAATAGATATTAAGACTCTGCACTAAAGTAGTAACTTATTTGTAGACACTCAATCTTTGCTGGTGGGAGGGACCCTCAGGAGCTCCAGAAGTGGCAATGCTAACAACAGCTCACTACAGTCACTCCGAAGTGAAGAAATGATAAGGGTTGGATTTATAAGTCCTTAAACAATACTGAGCTGCTGTTGGCTCTGTCTCCCCCCCATCTGTGCAACATGTTTTCAAAAGTAAGCAGGAAATACTAGTGTGATTTTTTTTTCCAGCAACAAAGTTACTTAAGATGTTGATTATGAGACAAGCACCTTTAGGACCATGTTCTGCTCTGCCTATGTACCTGAACTCCAGTCAGAAAGGTGACTGTATCAGGAAGAGACAGAAGGCATGAGGCTAAACAGGGCAGAAAGGGAGAAAGCAAATATTTCAGTGATTTGCTTGGAAGTAAAAAACAGTCTGCTCCTTGAATTACTGTAACCTTTTCAAGCAGGTACTTACTGATAAAACACCCAAAGCACAACTAAACTCCAGGTCAAGAGTTTCTGCAGACATTTGCATAGTTACATGCTGCCACCAGATGTGACAACAGATTTCACTAATGTTCCATTACGAAGAAGATCATGCTTTAGCTGAAACAGGAGCCATTTCCTTACCTGGGTCTAGTGCTCACCTCATAATTGATGGTTGCTCCTAACCCCAGTGTGTTGTTTTTCACCTGAACTTTGATATGTTCTGTATTTCCTTGTTCCTGAGCCCCAAGACCCTAAGGAGGATTTAAAGGAAAACCATAAGGGTTTTACACAGTGACTAAGCAATTAGAGCTTTTGTACTGTAAGACAGTTTGCAATGAAATATAGCAAGAAACCACAACTTACCATTTGCTTGCCTGTAACTGAATTCATTCACAGGCATTATCACACATGAGATATTAAGTTTTTTTTAATTTACTACTTAAGCCTCCAGCAAAGTATTATAAACACTAAAATAGGAACAACATTAAGCAGTTGGGTGATTAATCAGGAAGCCACCTGACGTTTCTAGGCAAGTGCAAAGTGTTTACAATTTTAAAACAAGACACTACATAAAAAGAACATGCCTCTGACCAAAAATACCTCTGTTATTGGGAAGGCAGCTGTGCAACAGCTGTGAGACAGATGCCATATAGAACATATAATATGGAACAAAGTTATACGGGAGGGAAACAGGAGGGGAAGGGTCAGACTGGAGCTAGCAAAATGTTAAGAACTTCTTCCATCTCACTCACACTAATAAGCTGATAAAGATATTGGAGAAAATATGTCAGGTTTGTTTATCCTAAAGAAATACAACCATTTAAATCTGGGAAGCAATCTTTAAGCCCAATATTATCTTTCTTAATGGTACAATTGGAGAGGGTGGAGGGAGGCAAAGCATTTGGTTTAACACCTTATTCGTGGTATCTACCCACTTTTCCCCTAATTACCACCATTAACAAGTCACCAGCCAAGTGTATGGCTATAATAAATATGAATATGGTGGAATAGCAGAGAGAAACCCTGTGGCTAAGTCCTGGGCATACCTAATATTTGAAGCAATGAGGCCTATTTAAAAAAGGGTATTGCTATTATGAATCCAGTAGAGATTATTTGGTCAGCAGGGTGGAAAATTTACCTTGAAACTTCTGCTATTCAAAAAGTATGGAAGCAAGCAGGACACTTGGCTACACGTCCTGCCGTGACCCAATTCCAATACAACTAATAACAGGACTAGTGTAAGCAGCTTAATTTCACTGCACAGATAGGCTTTTGCCCATTAATTTGATCAAGCCAAGGTCCCATTTGTCTGAGTTTGTAGTGGGAATGGAGAGAAACCCTTCTTGTACAGCTATAACTGTTGTAAAGGAAGACCTGGTATCTCAGAAGAAGATGAAGGGGGGGATGACAGACAGAAAACATGAGGCCTTCCTTTCACACCCTGACACAAACAGTGTTCATAACAGCAGAGGTGTTATCTATGGTCAGAGAAGCTGACTGCCTAAAATACAATGAGAACATTTAACAGCATTTTTTCTACTCTGGTTTGCATATCTCTTTAAATCTTGCACACATAAAACACCCATGCATACAATTTACATAAAAACACAGTACTCAAGCTCCATACTTTTCACAGTCTGGTCTAAAGCCTAGTGAAACCAATGCCAGTTCTTTGACCTGTTAATCAGGTTTCACTGCTTGTTTGTGAAATGAGAGGCAGTTAGAAGCCAGGTTTATATGTGCTAACTGTAAGACAACTGAGGCAAAAGTAGCCTACACTGACAAATCCAAGAGTAGGCTTCTTTTTCTATGTTTTAATGCATTCACAGAATTGAGAATGATCCTAATTTTATTGCTTTTAAAAAAGGCTGGGAGAGGAAATCTAGGAGAAGAATTAAATAAACATTGTGGGAGTTTTATGTGCATCCGTTTAATGAAACACGCTGACATGCAGGCCCAAATCTCAGCTTTGCTGAGGCACCATTGTGGAAGTTAAACTGCTTTTAATGGGCAGCTGAGCAGCCTGCAGCTGTCTGCACTGACCTAGAGGTTATTCTTAGCACCAGAAACCAGTCACCTCACCCCACAGGTACAGGCTGTGGAGCTGGGAGGGAATACAGCTCATATAATGCTGCATTTTGGCCATCCAAGTAAGCTTAAAAATGGGTAAAAGATTAAAACAGTACCAAAATCCAGAGAGAACTGAGGGCATAAAGGCAACTTAAAGCCTTTAAACATCACCTGATTTAAGGTACAAACTCCTGCTCTTACTTGGGGACCATTACCATGTCAAAGAGATGGGAGAAATGCTGGAAAGCAGGACAGGCACAAGCAAGAGAGTACAACAAACTGTTGAAATCTAACATTGCTCAAATTCTCTGTGCACTTGAGAGAATAAATCAAATAAAAAGAACATGGCTGTTTTAAACACGGAGATCAAGAGTACACGGGCAGTCTTCCACCTTTCAGCTAGACAACTCTCCTTCAGATCATACCTTTCCTTTGGTCCAGCCCATCTTTTCCAGCATCTTCTGGCCAAATTTAGATTCATCTTTACTCCAAGCAGTATTTCGTGGATCCACAGACCACTTCTGCCTTCTACGGGCTAGAGCAAGAGGAAAAAAAAAAATAAAATCAAACAGGCTCTATTTACATTTCCAGAGCATCCTTAGTATCTTGTCAGTTCAAGAAAAGCTCTTCATTGCAAAAAAAAACCAACCAAGAACCTGTGCCAGATCAAACACATTCTGGGGGTTTCATTTTATTAACCCTACATTGCAAAAAAAGTCCAGTGAAAACTTTATTAATGTGAAGAATGCCAAAGTAAAATTGCTGTAGAAGCTGTCACCCCTAAGGAGAGCTGCAATTCAGGGAGGGCTTTAAGGATTAACACTTAGGTGTACAGGTTTAAATCCTGTATTTATTCCAACTTTGTTTTACATCTGGCTTCAACTTGTAATCTGTAGGGGATGAGAATTCAGTGCTGGGTTTCCAAGTTCTGGACAATATCCACTGGTCAGTCTTCCTTTTAACCAGAATACTGAAGTTTTAGTATTTGTCTTTATAACAAAAGCCAAGTCAAAAAATCAAACAAAAAATGACCAAAGAAACTGAATTACAGGACACAAAGCAGTGGGATTTCAGCTTTTGGATTTGTCACAAAATAGTTTATTTGGAAACTGAAAAGTCACCGGAAATTATTGCAGGTGTTAAGAGATCCAAAGGAGAATCAAAGCTCCTTTGTCCTATGCAGACTACTAAAGAAACTGCACTCCCCCAGGCCCATATGCGTGTGCTTGCCTCTGTCATCAGGAATAGCTTCATTGAAACCAAGGAAGAAAAACTAGCACACTTAACCAGTCACTTTAAGTGTGCACCTAAACATTTGCAGGAAGACAACCTAAATAAACAAGACAAAGAATGGGACACAGGAAGATTACAAACTTCACTGAACACGATGGGAAATGGTGGATCACAACTGACCAATGAACCCAAGGCCACACAAATCAGAGAGAAGCCAAATCCACTGAGGTGCTTTCAACATAATCAGGAAGTCATCTTTCCCTAAAATGCAACGTTTAGGATTTGGGCCAGAGGGATACAATATCACAGGGATGTTTGGCTCATTTTTTTTGCCCAGTTTTGTTTAATTCTTAAAGAACTAATACTGTCAGAATGCATGATGGTGACTTCTTTTAACACGTCTGAAGCTCAAAATAGGTGGTGCTGCATGGCAGCCTTGTAAAAAGTAATAATCTAATAAAGAATTACATAAAAACCCAAACAGGCCACAAAAAAAAGATATTACAGTAGGTTAAATGACTGAGTGCTGCAAGAGGAATTGACACAGCCCTTGCTGGGTTCCATTCTCTACAGGAAAAGAACTTATTTCCAACAGGCAGCTTTCAGAGAAGCATCCACTACAAGCCCTGCCTGTGCTGCTAATGAGGGGTGGTAAAGTGCCACTGGGGACTGTGATTTTAAATGCACCCAAGCAAATCAGGGTTCCCTGCTGCCCCACTGAGAACAAAATCTCTGGCTCCCTTAGCAAAGTGGCTCACTCATTTATAGTGGTCTTTGAAGCACTGACCTAGGACTTGGGACAATTAATGTGCTTTGTCATCTTCCCTCACCCAAGATGCAAATGATCTCTAAGGACCCAAGTTTCCAGTGGGTTGTGGGGGCAATGAATTAAAAAGCTATCAAGCTGGCAGCTAAAGCTAAACCCTGTAAAAACAGGGAACACCTTGGCTGTTGCTTTCATCCATAGCTGACAGTGAAACAAAGAATATAAATACAATAAAAAGCAGCAATTTAATAAAGGTTCTGCTGCCCAGCTGAGCAGCAGCCCTCCTTTTCAATCATATTTCTTTATTTCTCCCTTTAAAATCTCTTGATTAACATCAACTTTCCCTCCCTCAGTCACCAAACACTGTTTGATGCCTTTTTTCAAACTAGTAAAAACATTTTAAGCATGCCCATATTCTGTTATGCCCTCTGTAACTAGTTCCCTAGATGGTGACTTTGCAAATCCCAAGAAATTAAACTCAGTGGAATTCTTACAGTTGTAAAGCCACGCTGTGTATCTTAAGGATTTGTCTACACAGCAGATGTAAGACATGCCAATTTAAATTAACTTCCAAATTCAGTCGCTTGATGGAGTTCAACTAATCCACTTTAAAAGTTAATTTCTATTAATTTTCCTGAGTATCTGTCTGTAGGGAAGCCCTAAAATGTTTTACTCCCAGGAAGACCCTGGTAGCAAAACACGAGGGCACCTAATACAGAGATTTCTCAAGCTTGAAATGTTAAGAGACCTTCCCTCGCCCAGCACTTTCAATCCAAGTATTTCAAACCTCTTAGTGACTGCTATGGGATTAATCCTCACATTTCCATCAGGTTAAGACACTCTCCAAATATAGTAAGCTAGATGTAGGAAAATAAACTTGCTTAGAACTTTAGAGAAGTATTCAAAAATGCCAGGAACATCTCCATGCCACATACAGCAACCATAAAATCATCTCCCCACTCCAAACAAACAACAGACTGCTTAGTCAACAATTTATCAGAAAAAAGTTTGGTCATCAATGTCTTTTAAGAGGAAGGAAGGAAACAGCATAATACCTTCCAAGTAAAAAAATTCAGCTCAGAAGTTAACACCGATCTCCTGAGCCGCTCATAAAATGATGCTAGAGAGAGTAACGCAACTCTGGGCAAGCAGCACCACCCAGTGGAGAAAAAACGTCATTTCTTTACATACTTCACTCGGACACCCTGTGATTCGAAAAAGATCAATTACTAAACCCTTTTACCAAGACTAATTCTGTGCCTGGAGCATGTGTTTACCTGTCATTTCGGAAAGTTCCTTACCAGTTCCCATCCAAACCCCTGCTGTGTGCACACATATGGTGATAACGCAGAAAATAATAAACATGTTAAATTGATACAACAAATAGAAAAAAATACACTGTCCACTGAAGGGATTTTATTTTTAATCAATCAAAGCTAGGAAATCCATCACTAACATTTTTTTCCTGATAAGCACGAATAAGACAGTTTAATTAAAGTTTATTAAAAGTTAAAAAGAGTGAAAAAAAAAAAAAGCTAACTCTTTGGCCATTTCTGCAATCAGTATATTTTTTAAACTCACACTACACAAGCACAGAATGATTGAATTCATTCTTTCTCTGTTTAGTCCACAGCATCACAAACATTGGAAGGACTTATCAAGATCATCTACTTCAACCTCCTGCTTAAGCAGGTTGTCCAGGACTGTGTCCAGTCTGGTTCTGAGTACCTCCACAGACTGATACTCCACAGCCTCTCTGAACAATTTGTTCCACTGTTTGGTCCCCTCACAGTAAAAATGAGAAGGGAGTTTCTTGTGTTTCAATCTGCACTCACTGCTTCTGGTCCTGTCACTATTGTACCACTGAGAAGTTACAGTAAGTCCCTGAAATGCATGTGCTTTCATACCTGTAGTAACACCAATTAATGCCCTCCTGCCAACTCTTTTTTAGGATGAATATTAATAAGAGCATCAGAATTTGATCCAGAATTGCAAACAAAAACACCCATGTGTAACATGGCTTCACAATCATAACTGCAGCTGAAAGTGATGAACAAAGACATACAACTCTGCAAAGGTTGCTCTCAGCAACTGGATTGATTTTTAAGGGTATTTGATCTTAGAATTCACTACATACAGAAGCTATAGTAACACACAGGAACAGGTTTCCCAGATAGGTGGGAGATGCCCCATCCCTGGAGACATTTCTGGTCAGGTTGGACAGGGCTCTGAGCAACCTGATGGAGTTGAAGACATCCCTGCTCATTGCAGGGGGTTGGACTAGATGGCCTTGAAAGGTCCCTTCCAACCCAAACACGCAATGTCCAATCAAAATAATTAACAAATTCTGAGAAGAATGGTACCAACAAAGTTTACATCTAAAATAAATAGAAAATTACACATGCAAATACAATTTTTCTTTCCTCAATTTACATCTGTATTTTCCACTGGAAGCCACACTTTCTAATTAGTCATTATACTTAAGACCACTCTTTCCTGCAGTCAAGAAAATAAACTCAACAGACCTTGTGCTCCTGTGTTAAGGGTGCCCTGACACCAGTAAGCTTACCAAAAGCACCTAAGGACGTTGATAATATTCATACACAAGTATATTAGTCCTGTTACATAAAAATCTACAATTAAGTTCAGTCTTTCTGCTCATATACAGTTCTACATTTACTAGAAAAGGCTCCTTTACAGGAATGCATCTTTAACTTGGAAGAGAAGGCAGCAAAAATTCAGTCCTGAGAGTTCTGTTTCCTGAACTGAAGAGCTTTACCTGAATGTTATCAGTCAGGATATTCATCCAATGTTTTCATCAATTTTATTAGATATGGGGAGCCCAAGTCTTCAATCACCTCAGAGGTAAGAGCAAAACTCTGTTTGATTCCAGTGTCAGGAAAAAGTTAAACAAAACTATCAGGCTGCATATAATCAAACCTTCAAAACCGATTCGCTCAGCAGCACCCTTACCAAGAGGATAAGACAAGCACACGGCCTGACCCTGAGTTCTCCCGGTGAGTTCAGTCCCTTACATCCCACTCTCCCTTTTCCCAACCCAGAATTTAGCGGATCAACGAAGTTCCCTGTACAGACGAGGCTGAACTAAGCTCTACTCCTAACCTTGGGCGCCGTCCAAAGACCAACGCTTACATGCACACGGCTCCCCCGAGTCCTGCCTGGCTCCCATGCAGCAGCCGACACCCCAGCACAGCCCCGGCCCCCAGGCTTCGGGGTACCTGCTCTCTCACACACCGCCGCACAGACCGCACTGAGGCGCTGAAAGGAAATGCTGGTCCTAAAGGCACCTACGACACATCTTGTACGCGTCCGACCCCAGGCTGGGAAGCGACAGAGCCCGCAAACCCGCACGCAGCCACCGCGGGCCCTGTGGGGACGCACCAGCGGCCAGCCCGCCACCCTCGGGGGGGACAGCGCGGCCACGGCCCCATCAACGAAGGGACTGGCCTAGGGTAACGACCATGCCGCCTCCCAGGACAACGGCCCTTCCCCCGACCCGCCTCCCCTCTCAGGGGATCGCCCCGAGCCCCGCCGGCGCGGTTCCTCCCCGCGGCGAACGACACTCACGCTCCGCCAGCATCGCCATCTTGGGGGCCTCCCTCCGCGGCGCGTCGCAAGGTGACGCCGCTACCCCGGCGTCCCCAGGGGTCCTTTTATACCCTTGGCTCAGGGAAGGCAGCCAAAGCAATGCCTGATTAAAAAGTTCTGAAGCAAGCGAGCGCGGCGGCCACCCTCTTGGAAAAAAAAAAAAAAGTATAAACCTGTTAAAATTATTATAAATGTCTCAAAAGACGGTTTGGGTTGTATATGGACTATCCGCGCGCGTTTCGCAGCGGATATTAGACAGGCAATTTTATGGGCAGCCAAAAAACGCAGGGGCGCCGAGAGGGCGGCAGTAGCCGCTGCATCCACAGAGCAGGGGTGTTCCCGGGGTACCCGGTGGTTTCTCCCAGGCGGATCGGGGTGCTAGCGGGTGGTGGGGCACTTTAGGGTGTTTAACCGTCTCCACAGGCCGAGCTTTGCACTGCTGGGGGCGTTTTTCGATGTCCACAGGCGGAGCCCGTTCTGAGGGGGCTCTTGAAGGGGTGAATGGGCTGAGCAGTGCTGGCTGCGGCCTCGGCGTTTGTGATTAAAATTAACAGGGCACGGGCCCTTAATCATGGAGGTGAATGTCACTGAATGTACCCAAATCCGTGTTTGTGAGAGAGGGGAGTGGCGGAGGGAGCTCACATGCCTTGTGCATCATCTGCTGCCTGTCGTGTCCCAGGACACCTCTTGGTATAAAACTGGTTAAAAATGTCTGGCAGCAGCAACTTGAAGCTTCCTCAGACAAATTACACCTTTATTCTCCTTTTCAAGGTTTTTAAAGGTTCTGTAGTGAACCCAGTATCACCCAGTATATCCCTTCCTAGTATATCAGTGCTTTTTGTCTTATCCACCTTAAATAATATTTATTTTTCCTTTCTGCAACAAATTTTATTTATTGAAGACCGACCACAACTCCTCCTCGATGTTTACTCGCTGAATCAAAGCACTATTCAGCAGTCTTTTCATGCAGATCATGTTGCTGAACCCTCGGTCATTCACGTTTTCTGGTTTTTAGCCACTCTTCAGTTGTTTGTTGTTTTATTTGCAGTGCAGCACTCAAAACAAGACACGTGACGTTCAAAACACTGAACTGGAATTGCAAGCTGCTTTGTGTGCCTCCTCTCTGGCTACATTTTGCATCTGAGGGTAATATTTTATTCTCTAACGTCCATATCCCTTTCAGAGAAGTGCTACGTCGGTGTTTTGTGCTCCGTGTTTGTGGGGTGTGTTAATCCTGTCTTGTGCTCTTACTGAATCAATAATTACTTCTGTCTTCCCAGTTTGTTTTGTTGTGCTGAATTGCAGAGCTGTCCTCAGGGTCTCTGCTGTCTCTTTCCCAGCTTGGAGTCACCTGCACGTGTTGTAAGTGCCCTCTATACCTGAAGCCAGGTCATTCGTGGGAGTATTGAGTCTTGCCAGGACCAGAACGGATTGCCCACCACTCTTCATCCATCCTTCCATTTGGAGGACAACTGGATTACAGGACAACTGGATTACAGCTCCCCCAGTTCAGCTTTTCAAACTGCTTTGCTTCAGTGCTTTTTGATTTAGATTACGCTTCCCATGTGCTTGTGAGAAGACAGTTCCTAAAGACTTT
The DNA here is from genome assembly GCA_028020825.1 of Podargus strigoides. Lineage (NCBI taxonomy): Eukaryota > Metazoa > Chordata > Aves > Caprimulgiformes > Podargidae > Podargus > Podargus strigoides. The sequence goes on from CM051619.1 coordinate 2,985,002, forward strand.
ATAGACAGAGAAAACAGAAATGATAACCATGTGTTTTCCTCTGCGAGACCCATTCTGCCAGTCAGCAGAGTTAGATTGATACAATGGAGCTTGTTCTTGGCAAATCTATACACTTACAAATAGGTTGTTAAGATTTTTTTTTGATAGTTTATATTAAACTGGCTTCTCTGACTGCCCCACTTCCTCATTTAAAGAACAATATCAAGCTGGTCCTTTCATATTCTTTTAAGCCTGCATCCAGCTGTCAGAAATTCTCACTGCGTGCTCTCACCAGACTTTTTTGCCAGTTCTCTGTCTACACTCAGGTCACATTCATCAGGCTTGACTGACATGAAAACAAATAAATACTTTCCAGTCCTTCACTATCTGAAAGAGAAATCTTTTCCTTTTGCCTCTCTCATTAGCTGTGTTAGACACTTGATTGCATCTAATCCTTTTAGTGAAGACTGAATGAATAAATCACCCCCCAGCTCCCTCTGCTGTGCAGTCTTTTGTCTTTCTCTTACACCTGCTGCACTATAAAGCTTTGCAACTGCAGGTTGTATCTCGTTCAGTGCCCTGAATTTGGTTGTTTTGCCTCTTAGGCTCGTGCTGTATGTCTGTATGTGCTCTGCATAAGTTGGCCTTTCTTCTTCTTGTGTCCTGCAGGCTTGCAGCTGGGTGTTTGTCCTGGATCCCCAGGCACAGACTCATGGGCCAGCCATGAGTTAACCGTAGACAGTGTTACACACTGATGCATTTCTTACTGTTAGCTTAAGGAATGGCTATTTTTAATTCATAAACCAGCCTCCTAAGGGACTGCCTTATTCTATGAGCTTGATGAAGTTTACCTGAAATCTGTCAAGTTTTTTACTCTCCTGCCTTAGGAAGAGGAACCATCATCATTTGCACCTGGAAATAACAAGGTATATAGTCACTTTCAAACTTCCACTTAATGTTTTCCTCCAAAAGGTAATCTCTGGAGATCAGAATCAACCCTAGAAGAGCCTTCTTTCTGTTTTCTTCTTTCCCTGTCCCAAAAAAAATTCATATAGAGCAGAGACCTGCTTGGACAGCCTAGGGTAGGATCCACCTCACCTCCCTTAACTGGCAACAGAGCAGGTCTGCAACTGGAGTTCCTGGTGCCCATCTTTCTTCTAACACAGACACCAAGCTGATTCTCTGGATTGAGTTGAATCCCATCAGCCCTGCTCTCTTCCTACGGGAGGACAGGCCAGATGGACTCTGAACATGGACTCTGTCGAGGTGTCAGTCTTCTGGCTGAGAGCTGAGTGTAATATTTGATGGCTCCAATAGGTAGCAGCATTGCACACGTTTGAGTCGGCTTCGCTGTACTGCAAAGACATCACTGAAGGTGGAAGACTGGAAGTAATTTCTGTTAAAGGATGCCTTGAGGTTGAGATTTGTTTCTTGTTTGCTTTGGAAACTTAATATTCGACTGCATCAGAGCACTTCTGCTTCCAAAGCTGTCTTTACCCCTCTGCTTGCAAAGAATCACAGCTCAAAACACAAATGAGATCATACCTGCTTTAATTATTGCTGCCTGTAGTTGCTTAACAGCAGACTTGAGATCAAGGTCCAAATTAGTCTACACAGATGTAGACACAGTTCTTGCAAATTAATAGTTTAAGGTGCTGATCCTGAAAGCATTTGATTACATGAATATGCACAGGGGCAGTGAAATTGGGCAATACACACAAAAAGGTTCCATCCAGGGGCAATTACTGTATTTCACCATTACACACCTGAGTAAAAGCTGGTGTCAGAGGGAAGAAAAATATTTGTATGCATATGTATGTATGCTTGTATATATTTTTTCTTCCAAGAGAAAGAACAGCTGATAGAGGTGATTGTAGCCTTCTAAGAATATAGCCTGAAATCCTATTTCCAGTGTGCTTGGAGTGGTTGAAATGGAGCTCTTCTCTGATAAAAGTGATAAAGATGCCCGGTGGGCATGATGTTCAGAGTTCTCCAGTGATTCCTCCCTGGGGTCTGACTTGAAAAGAGGTGTTTCCCGACAGCCAGCACAGCAAAGATCATGTAGGGCTCAGAGATCTGAGCAGGGTATTTTCCTCCTGGCACATCATTATCGATCCCTGGGTGACTGTGCTGTCGGCATCAGCTCCAGAGTCCCCACAGGCTTTGGGGAATTCCTTTGATGTCACTCACAGGTTGAAGTGTTTGGGTCTTTTAGGGAGAGATCCAGCTGGGATGAACAGAGCCAACAATACAGAGACTGAAATGGCAGATAAACAGAGGAGGGTTGCAAGCACGTCTGAGCCTGATACCCACCTTGCTGGCCTCATTTCCACCCCGTGGAAGAGAGGAAGGAGAGAGTTGTATTTCCCAGCTAATGAGCAGCTCCTGTGCCCCACAGAAGGGCAGCCACGTGTACCAGCGATGGGCCAATGCCACAGAGAGCTCTGCACCAGTCTCTTGCTACCTGAGGACACTGGAGTGGCATCCATGGAGATGTTATAAACCCCTCAGAGCTGATGGGGAGACAGGCACTTGCAGATGGGATGCAGGTCACCTAGCACGAGATGCCTGCAAGAGATGTCTAGATCTGAATGTGTCGCCCCGAGTTCAAATGGAGAATCACAGAATCATCCAGGTTGGAAAAGACCTTGAAGATCATTGAGTCCAACCATCAACCCAACACTGACAGTCCTCAGCTACACCATAGCCCTGAGCACTGTGTCAACATGACTCTGAAACACCTCCAGGGGTGGGGACTGCACCACTGCCCTGGGCAGCCCCTGCCAATGGCTGACAGCCCCTTCTGGGAAGAAATTCTTCCTGATATCCAGTCTAAACCTCCCCTGGCACAACTTGAGGCCATCATCTCTTGCCCTATGGCTTGTTACTTGATTGAAGAGACTCATCCCCACCTCTCCACAACCTCCTGTCAGGGAGCTGTAGAGAGCAATGAGGTCTCCCCTCAGTCTCCTCCGGACTGAACCCCCCAGTTCCCTCAGCCACTCCCCATCACACTTGTGCTCCAGACCCTGCCCCAGCTCCGCTGCCCTTCTCTGGACACGCTCAAATATTTCAATGTCCTTGGAGTGAGGGGCCCAAAACTGAACACAGCACTCGAGGTGCAGCCTCACCAGTGCTGAGTACAGGGGTAAGGTCACTGCCCTGCCCCTGCTGGCCACCCTATTCCTGATACAAGCCAGGATTCCCTTGGCCTTCCTGGCCACCTGAGCACACTGCTGGCTCATGTTCAGCCAGCTGTCAACCAACACCCCCAGGTCCCTCACTGTGGGGCAGCTCTCCAGCCACTCCTCCCCAGTTCTGTAGTGCTGCTCGGTGTTGTGGCCAAACTGCAGCACCCGGCACTTGGCCTTATTGAAACTCCTACAGTTGTCCCATGGATCCAGCCTGTCCAGGTCCCTCTGCAGAGCCTCCCTACCCTCGAGCAGATCAACACTCCCACCCAACTTGGTGTCATCTGCAAACTCACTGAGGGTGCAGCATCAGTCAAAACATCCATTTTTCTCTCTCTATGCCCCACTCAAAAGGGATGTGAGGAGAGAGAGGAGAGGCAGCCAGGAAAATAAAAGAGGAGCTGTGGGGGAAAATGAAAGGAGAAAAGCAAGTAAAGAAATAGGATGTGAGTCCTGGCTGTGCAACAGGTCATTTGTGAGGCAAATCAGCCTCTGTTGTGTGATAACAGCCTGAGGCCAGCCTAGAAATGCTTATTGAGCGAGTCCTGGGAGAGGTGTGATGGAAGCACTAGGGACAAGGACTGCCTGGAGACCTTAAAATGAAAAGACAGGTTTGATTTAGGACAATGATTCAAGAGAACACACGGATTAGAGGTGAGCTCTGGTATAAAGCTGTATTAGGGGGGCAGAGAAGCCGCTCATCAAGCACCAGGGAGCAAGAGATTAACAATGTCTGACCCATGGAGCAAAAGATGTCAGAACGAGTGCCCGCAGCCAGGAGATGAGGGGTTCAAAGAACAGCTACTGGGGCAGGCAAGGAGCAGAAACAGGCTCAAGGCAAGGGGGTGATGTTCCTAGAAGTGCTGCCAGCAAAGAGCTCAGCAGCAGCGTGTTGCTGAGGAACTAGACTCACGTCCATGGGTACAGAGTAGGCAAGTTTTTTATTCTGAGGGGTATTTTGGTGATCAGGTTTCCTGGCTGGGCTGTGCTGAACAGGGGTTGGAAGCATTGCTCTGAGCTGCAGTCATGGCAAGGTGAGACCAGGCACCAGATGGTCCCGAATGGACTAGTCCAAAGAAGGTCAGGAAGCCAAAAAGTTGGAGCCAATGGGCCCAAAGGGCAAGCTGGAGTGTAATCTATGGGTGAGGTGAAGAAGTGGATCCCAAGGACAAGTTCAGGGTTTGGGAACAGCTGAGATGAGATTGGAGAGGGGTCTGGAAACCAAGACAGGATGTTCTTACGTAACTGGTTCAATATTTGGCCACTGAAGGACAACAGAGTGATGAAAAACCACCTACATGACTGGCTGGGAGCAGTTCTCAACAAACCAGCCTAATTTTTGTCCAGAAAGCTGGCTTTGGTGACTAAGGTTGCAAGATTTTTCACGTAGCCAAGAGCCACAGATGCATGGTTGACACCTTGTCACCGAGGGGATGGAGAACTCTGGGAGTCATCCACAGATGGGAGAGGGCTGGAGCTCCTCACGGTTCTCTGGCCCCATGGTTGGACGAGTCTGGTTTAAAGCCCCAGACATGTGATGAGGTCCCAGGGTGACGCAGAGGTGTCGGATTTTGGTGTCTGTCATCCTCCCACAGCCAAGTACTTGGACAACCCAGCGGCCTCCACAGCACCCCCAGCTTGCTGCCAATCATGCAACAAAGCTCCAGTACAGGCTTTGCTCTTGGCCTTTCCACAGAGTACCTGCAACTTAAAGATCCCTAGGGAAAAAATAGTCTTTAAAATTACTTTCAGCACCACCCCACATGCAGACTTACATTCCAGACAGCTTCCTCATAGCGTGGCTGCAAAATGTGTCTAGTTGGTACTCGGTGAACAACCTGGTGTGGGACAGACCATCTGTTGATGTCCCATGCACACAAGGGCTGCAGGCAGTTGTGGAAGGCAGGAAAACTCAACAGATCACTTGAAGTGGAGGAACAGCCTGCAAAAAATGAGATAGCAAGCAGTAGGATACGCCTTGAACCTGGGAAATACCACTTGTAGGGAGCACCAACACTGAGGGGAAATAAAAGAGGAAGAGTAGAGCTAAAATGTAACTGGTTAAATGAGAACCTATAGTAAAATGCTGGTTCAAAAGGTCCAGTTTCTTTCTGGACCACATTATCTGTGATGAATGGGGTAATTGCTTCTTGTCTCAGAGATGGAAAAGCTGTAGCTGTAATACCATGCCCATACCTACCACTGCCCTTGAGGAAATCAGGAGGAAGGGACACAACCAGATGATTAGTAAAGACAGTCTGAGGAGGAGCTTTGAGGAACTAGACTCGTTTGGTCCAGAAATGAGAAGCATACAGGAGCTCCAGTGCAGGCTGCTAGGGATGAGGGTGAGAAATTGGTTTCCTTGTCCACTGTCACCTGGACAAGCAGAAATCAACATAATTTAGCATGTTGGAGAATACACAGGGTACCAGAACCCCTGGGACTGGCTAAAGGGTGGTAGGATTGTCTTTTTTGATGGTCAAACTTGTCATAGATAGACTGTTTGACCTGACCACAGGGTGGTGAGAGAAGCTAGGTGGTTTCCCCAAGGTTCCTCCAGTTCATCCAGTTCTCACTTTATGAATGAGTTTAGGTAGCCCTCTCAGAACACATCTTTCCTCAGGTCCAATGCAATGCCTTAACCACAAAACCAACACTGTGCTATTTACTCTTCCATAAAGGGCATCTTACTCTTCCACAAATTAGTTTAATCCCATTTAATCCTATGAAACACTCACTGGCTTTGTTCAAAATGAGATGGGGATGGGCAAGGAAAAAAAAAAGGATTACCTCATTTGGATTTCAAAATTAATTCCCTTCCACCATGGTTGTGTTCATTTTCTGAGAAGCAGCTAGGCAGCACATTTCATTTACACGAGATGTTTATTGCCAGCCAGGTTGCAATGTTATTTACAACACGTGAGATAAGAAAAAAATGATACTTTTGTAGACATGATTGCTTCTCTGGTCAGGGAGCAAGAACAGGAGGAGGTAAGGAGCACATGAGCAATGCCACAAGAGGACCCCCACAAAATATGAATGATGAAACTGCTAAAATAAAGCATTCCTGCCCCAGATAGCAAATACTGCTGGATTTGCAAATGGTTGCAATGGGAGTTCATCACTTTCCATGAGGAGGAGAAAATGCCAGGTCCAGCAGAGCGTGTTTGATGTATTATTCATGAGAAATTATATGCTGAGGACTAGTGGGAATGCAGCAGCAGCAAACGGGGGTCAGCAGTAGGGAAAAAAAAATTAAAAAATTTAAATAGTTCTGCAACAGTTTTTAAACTGTTTTAATGCATCCAGTTTATAGCCTGTTTTATTCATTAGCCCTGGTTGTCTGGGAAGTCCTCATGGCAGGATCGAGGTTGTTTCTGAAGATTTCAGAACCAGCACTGCTCCCAGTCTCAGCAGGGTGCAGCTTTGTAAACACAGCGTATCAGATTTAGGGCTTTTGAACAGAAATAAAGAGAGAAACCCACAAGGACATTGCTGGCTTTTCAAAGTGTAGCTGCACTTTCAAGGCTGACCCAGTACTGTCATTTTGGGGCTGTTTGAGCAACCACTGGAAAATAAAAGAGCACTAAAAATAGCCATCACAGGCTCATTAGCTCTTTAATTACACATTGGTTTTCCTTTCTCTCATCTGCACTCGCAACTTTGTTCTGTGATTTCACCACTGAGGTTGACTGGGGAATGCCAGGAGATGCCTTGGGCTGGTGGACACTGGTTATGATTCACTGCCAGTCCATCTTCTTATCCTTCCCTTTTCCACAGATTGGAAGGATGGGATCCGCTCATGAAGCCCATGGTAAGACAGGCATGGTGGAAAGGAAAAAGCAGGGAAAAGAGGGTGGGAAGTGACAGTAACAGCCTAGGAAGTGCTTGGAGCCTATCCTGGTATATGAAATCCAGGTGTGTCTTCGTTAGGAGACACATTAAAGAAGCAACCAGGAGTCCAGATAGACAGACATCCGAGAAGCTTAGGTTACAGCAGTGCCCACCTTCCCAGGGACAGCTCTGGTTTTAAACCCAGTGAATAACATATCCATAACATATTCCATAATTCTGGACCACCTACACAAAGGTGACCCTGTAGGCTTAGCAAGGAGAAGCATGTGTGTAGGAAATTCCCCGCTACATCATTTAGATTTACTGTCTGCACCAGTGCTACTACATTAACCTGGGCTCAGGTGCTGGGAAGCTGTTGTCCCCACTGGTCAACTGTCAGCATGGTCCTTGGCTTGGTTTTGACCCAGACCAACCAGCATCGATCTTCCTGAGCACAGTTCAGGAGTCAGCAAAGGCCAATTATTCCCAAGAGCAATGTGGATGCAGCTGTCCTGTTTTCACAGAATCACAGAATCATCTAGGTTGGAAAAGACCTTGAAGATCATTGAGTCCAACCGTCAACCCAACACTGACTGTTCTTGCTATGGGCCTTGCATGTACTCCTAGTGGGCTAACTCATGAGTAAGCTGAGAACCATGGCAGCCACAGGGTTCATGAGCTGCCTCTGGAGCAGCAAGAGGGACAGGCAACTCCATACCACCATTTGTCAGTGTCACAAAGATTGTCTCCAAGGTTTGCAGCCTGGTTGGGCGGGTCAGAGGGAAGAGGAAAAGTGGGAGTTACGCCCATCAACCAAAGCAAAGAAGTGGCAGTGTCTTGTCTGCAGAGGGAGTCCTTCTCCTAAAATTGTAGGAATGCAGCTCCAGGCTCAGCTACCCAGGGACACTTGGCAAAGTGAGTCTGAATAAACCAACTTTTTCTCTCCATGGGGTGGTTAGATCCAACCTCATCGTTCCCGTGTTGGGGTATCACTGGAGCTGCCTGAATCGAGACCTCTGTCAACCTCCCTGTTTGCAGCACTGACACAGGAGCCTCCCTCCTGTTTGCCACCATTTCCTCCCATCTCACAGCTGCTTTTACAATTGGATTCAATGATCTTAAAGACCTTTTCCAACCTAAATGATTCTATGAAGTGATTCTATGCTTCACTGGGGTACTCATTGCCGCAGGATGCTGTGGAAGGATGCAGGGGTTGAAAAGGGGTCTGACATGTTGCTGAAGGTGCCATGAAACATAATGGTCCATCTGCTAATTCTAGTTCAGGAAGTCCTTAAAGACGTTATTAGAGCAGACAGAGATGTGCAAAAAGGAAAGACCACTCCAGACTTGCCATGCATCTTACACTTCTTCCTGCCCATCGGCTTTTGGCCACTCAGTCCATGTGCTGGCCTGGGCAGACCTTCAGTTTGATTTAACATGATCATTCTTCTTTTCAAATGTTACTGAATGCAGGCAAAGGGTGCTTTTTATGGAGCCTAAAGACAACAAACCATTTGGTTTTCACAGCATATTTGGCTGCTCAGGTCCATGACTGCTCACTCCACCTGCAGATGCTCTGCCCCTGCTATGTACCTCCATGGGGTGACAAGCTGGGCTATGACAACATCTTTGATTGACAACAGGAACAATAAAACAAATGGCTGTGTCATTTTGAACACTGCAAACTTCAATTTCCACATGCTCCTCGTAAAACAAGAGCTGTGCTGGAGCTTTCAGTTGTTCCCTCATCGTAGAGTCAATGAGCCAGGGAATGTACCATGGCACACTTATCCCACAGAGGCACTCACATCTAGTGCAAATGGCAGCACTAATAGTGCTGGTAAATACCTTTGTTTACTTGGCTTCTCTGAAGCACTTGGGGAAGTGCTCTGCTTAAAAGAAAACAGCACTTGGGTCCCAGCTTGTTCTATGGAGAGAAAGAGATTTACAAACAGGTAAAATTCACATGATCAGATATTTTGTTAAGTTTTAGGCAAGGAATTGGAAAAATCAGAGCTTGATCTACTGAGATGTACCTCTAATAAACCCTGGAACTGTGTCTGTCTTCCCAGTGGTGCTTAGGAAGTGGGCACTGTGGGAGGACAGGACAGGATCTGTGCTGCCTAAGCCAGTCCTGCTGAAGTGGATCTAACCCCTTCTTCATCTCTAGTTGTGAATACTCAGCTCCCATGCAGATAAACTACCCAGTGCTGACTTCTCCCACCAGGAAAAAGTTTCTCCTGGTATCTCACCTCATGCTCCTTTTCAGCCTGAAGTCCATTTGTTCACATTTTCCATAAGTTTCCATATGATCTCTATAAGCCACCCTTCTGCCAGACATTATATAAACACACTGCTCTTCAATTAAACAATGATTTCATGGCCTTGCACTCTTATCTGTGAAGATTAAGGTGGTGGCATCTGGCCCCTGTAACTCTACTCTTATTTGCATGGTTTCAATCCAGACCATTTGCATGGTTTCTAGACATGGTTTCAACCCCAGCCAACAAGCACTGAGCCAAACCATCCCCAGGTGCTGCTAAGGAGTTAGCACAGGTCATGGGCCACTCCAAACATGCAGTTTGGGTGTGGATGTGTTGACCCTCTCCATAGGTCCATGGCCACATGTGTCTCAGTTCCTGTGAAAGAAGCTACTCCCAAACCTTCCTATTGAACCAAAGGCTGGGCAAGTCTCCAGAAAATTCACATTGAAAACCTGGTCTAGGTGGAGGCAAGTGCTACCTACCTCGTGCTCTAACGGGGCAGGAGTCCACTCTGCATGCAGGTGAGGAACAGCACAAAAAGCAGTCAGGTCTGTAGACTCAGCTGAAGTTATCCTCTCCAGAAGTTGTTAGTAGCAAGCCAGGTTAAAGTATTAAGGAAAGGGTTAAAAGGGAATTTGGCAGATGTAGGAAAGGGAACAGGAGCCTGTTTGTCAGCAGGATGTGCTGGGATGGGTATTAGGAGGAAAGATGTAATTGCTGTGTAAAGCAATTTCTTCACTTGTTTTTTCCTCACCCTGCTAGGTGAAAGATGGTCTTGCCAGGATTGCTGCTCTGTGCTGGTGCTGGTGTGGTTTAAAACCCCATGGCATTCTTCCCTTGGCATCTATGTCTGCCTCCCTTCCCACCCTCAAAGGTGTCTTGGCTGATTTTTTCTTCCCCTAGGTCCCTTCATATTTTCTCCCACTGTTCTGAGTCCTCTGCAGCTCCATCCCTATATCCTGCTCCTCTTCTCCCCTTCTTCTCCACATCCCAGCCTCAAAGACCACATTGCTAAAGCACTTGCCTGATGCTCGTGAGCCAGACTTTTCATTGTGTGTGGAGAAGTGCTGGGATCTCATTGCTCCTGACACATCTGGGGAGCTGAGAGGTGAGAAGGGATCCTCTTTGCATCTCAGGGCTGATTACCCAAGCCCAAGAGAGAGGTTTGGTAGCTCCCAACCCTCACCCCAGCCCCATGCTGCAGCACAAAGGTCATCATCCCTCTAGTCCTGGGGTAAGAAAGGAATGTCCATCTCTGTTCTGCTACAAGTGTCTTTCTTCTCCTGAAAGAACAGGTGAGGCCAGAGTGAGGTATGGGGTACAGCAGTTGGAAAGGGAATGGCCTTCAAACAGATGTAGGACAACGGTGTGGAACTTTCTCATGGATGCTATCCCCAACAGAGGTCCTCCTGTGCTGAATACCCCATCTCCTTCCTGGTGGGAAGCAGAGGAAGATAGATGCCCCGTAACAGCCAGCATATGCTGCCCTGAGTTATATCCACTCCAGAAGAAATGGTCTCCCTATGTGCCTCTCAGAAGTTGGCTTCTCCTGGCACAAAGCTTTTCTGGCTGTGACCTATCTCCTCTGACTCTAAAGGACTCCAGCACACCTGGCAACCCTCTTTTGGGAGAGCAATCTGTAAGACTCACTCTTCTCTGTTACAGTCATGATGAGGGTGGACCCTAGGGCTCCCCTCAACTCATGCCACCTTTCCTGATGGCAGTTGCCCCGTCCTTTGGGGAGGAGTGGATGCAATGTAGAAAGTGCCTGTCCTTGCCTGGTTTGCAATATGAATAACTCAGCTCAAAGAGGGTAAGTTGAGCCAGAATAAAGGAAGCTATCTGCAAGGAGTGCCCATGCTCCCCTGGTTTTCTTCCAGATGCATCTCAATAATCCATGTGCTCTCTCCTCTGATGTCCTTTAGGTGCAACTGAGATTGCACTGCCCCTTTCCCCTTCCTTCTCCATTCAGTATCTCCCAGACCTGTCCTCCAAGCAAATTTGTCAGGGTCCTGAAATTCAGATCCTGCTCAGAGCATCTGGGAAACAGAAGGATGTTTGATTTGAGCTACTGTTGTGTATGAGACACCTCCCTTCCCCCTGTGTATTCTTTGATACACAATGAAATGCTGGACCTTCATGGCTGTGTAAGGCTAGCTCTGGAGTCCTGTCTGCTGCAAGCTATGACAGATGCAGCAGAATGAGATACTCTCTTTGTATCATAGGGAGTTTCCTAAGGTGAAGGTGATCCCCTCTGGAGAAGGTCACCAAGATTTTGAGACATCCCTGTAGGAGAAGTCCACTTGCCCCTTCACCTCCCAGGAGTCAGGTGTTTGACAGGAGAACTGGTACCACAAAGCATTTTTATTTTTAATGGCCTGGGCAAGTTTGAGGAGGATCCTTCCTGGAGTCTGTCTGTACTGAGCATTCATTCTGCTTTGAAACACAGGGGTGGAGAAATTGCAGGTTCATATCCCCATATTCCTACAAAAACCTTCTCCAGAGTGAAGAGAACAGCAGTTTCTTGAGGTGAACAGCTATGTATTTCAGTCATGGAGGATGTTACCTGCTTTTCCTGGTAATACTCAGAAGCTGTCAACAGAGACCAGCACCCCACAGGGCCTCTGCCATGAGTGTCCACCCTCCCTTGCTAGTTGCTGTGCAGTCCAACAAGTGGGCATGATGATGCTCACCGGTGATATCTATAGCAGTAAATTAAACAACTCCTGGACAGGTTTACAAGCACACTCTTGAGTATAATTTTGGACCAAGTCAGCTGGAAATGTCCCAAATAGTCCTTGGACTTGGCTCAGGAGTCAGAATAGACCATTCCCAATAGGTGGTTTGGATGTGACTGCTCTGCTCCAGAGGCTGAAAGAGTTTGGTAGCATGGATTTGGCCAGATGGTGCCTTAGAGCCAAGGATGTAGTCAGCATTTACCTCATGCTCACAAGCAGATTTGCTCTCCATGCAACACCAGCCTCCAGCACCAATACAGAGGCTTCATGAACAAGTTTCTCTCCTCACCAGTGACACATCCTCGGTGCCTGTAGGCAAGAGTTACCATTGCATGATAGACCTGCATCTGAAGGAGGACAGCTTGAGCAGCCCACTTCATACCTGGGCTTCCTCTAAGAAGGGGTAGATCAAGGGATCAGTTCTCAGTAACAAAATGTGTTTGGGTTTTTCAGGGACTTGGGAGAGGGACTCAACAGGAGGCACAGACTGAAGCCAGAAAACTGGAGCAGAGAAGCTGAAGCACAGCTCATCAGCAGCAACAGAGACACATCCCTCTGTGTGTGTGGTGGGTTTATGCACCACCCTGGGCAGGGGTGTGGAGGAGCAGGAGGTGACAAAGGAGGTGAAGGAAGAAAATCAGGAACAGGAGCTGAATTTGGGGGTTTGGTGGAGGAGACAGTCAATCCTTACTCATGGATTGAGTGAGTGGGAATGAGGAGGGCCAGGACAGGTATCAGGCACTCGGTCCCTGTGTGAGTAGTCTCACCTGGGAGTCTCAATGCAGGTACCACAGCACTGCCAGAGGATGCAAACTGCTTCCTTTGCAGTGGTGCCCATGGGAGACATGGTCTGGTTGTGCCATCCCTGATCTGGGGACTCCACAGGGATGTCACGTCACCTACAGCCAGCAGCAGGCAATTAGACCTCCAGCTGCAAGGACATTTACTCTAACCCTGGACCCTCCTTACCCACCAGTTCTGCTCTCTCAGGCTGCCTCATCCTGTGGTTTGACCCAGTGCCCATTTGGTTTTCCTGGAGCATCCTGCTAAAGGCACACGTTGCTGGGGTTTAACAGAAACCCAGGATTGCTAGAACCTGAAACACTGCAGATCTGCTTTTGGTTTTGTAAGCTCTGTGTCCAGCGTGGAGCAGAAAGGAAAGAATAAAAAGACACAGCACACTGCGGACATGTTATTAAAATGAACTGTTTATATTATCTCAGTTGAGTCAATACATTATAATGTATTAAAATGGAAAGGTACAAAATTGAAATAAATACTTTCTGATTCATGTATAAATCTTTTGTCAAGATGACATTTTGTTTGTGGTTTTTTTTTTTTTTTTTCATCAGTACATGTTTCAATAAAACATTTAAAATGACAAAGTATCATTTAAAATATGGTTCATGGAAGAAAAGGTTGAAATCAAACAACTTTTGGCTTGTTTTGGCATGAGATCTTGACACAATCTGGGTTCCCCAAAACCACGTAAATGGTGGTAAAATATAAATGCTCGAACTTATTTAAAAAAATAAACAGGCTTTACAAAACCCTCTGATCCTTGACTTAGCCACTTTTCTGTATAGTCTGCACTTACGATATATACATTCATTATTGTCCAAGGGAAGACAGCCACTGACGTTCATTTAAAGAGCTTGGTGGAGAGGCCTAACAAACATGATGCAGCTGACTACAATTAACACGGTTTAAAAAATTTCTGACAGTGCAAAAAAAACCCCAAAACCAGCTCAGAAATCAAAGCTTACAAATGGGACAGGGAAGAGGAGAGCGCACAAGCCCAGATCTGATGCAAAGCTCTAGGACTTTAGGCCAGGTCCAACAAAAAAGCTTTTGGCAGGATAAGCTAGGGGGGGTGTCAGCTTCTCCTGCAAAGCTCTGCCAGCACACACCTAACGTGGGCTTGCAGGACAGCCTGTTTGCTGGCACAGGTCACTGCAGGCTCCCTCCTGGGGAACATCCCCCCTTGGCACACGGGGGGCTCTCTGCAGAGACCCCTTTCTCGTTGGCAGTGAAGGTGAGAGCTGTGCCAAGCAGAAAACACTGGTGTAAACCTGGCCTGGGAGAGAGGGGTGATGTCTAGATGAGAAATTGCAGAGCGGGAAGGGAGGAGGGGGTGAGTGTGAACGTGGGTTTGGGACCTTTGAGAAGAGGCAGTGGGGAATTCACTCCTAGGCAGTGTTTTTTATCAGGATCACTGAGCAGGCTTCTTCGTGTGCTTTAGTCTCAACAGTGTGCTTATTTCTTTGTCACCTTAGCCATGGGCTGTTATGGTCCCTCTAACCTGTGCTTATCGTTCTGGGGCAATGGACAAGGTGCTGCTTGGGGCAGGATGTGAGAGCACAGATCCCTGTTGGATAATGGTGATTTTTTTTCCAAATGTCAGTATCAGAGGAACTTTTCAAGTTTCACCCAAAAGGAGAAAAGAAACACGGTTACATTAAAAACAGAATTAAAGAGAATCTTCCTGCCAACCTCAAGATAAAACTTCTCTGTGCCTGGGACAGGTCCTGCAAGTTGTATTGTTGCCAACAAGTTAAACTGCATAAACCAAAGAGTGGATTTTCTTTTATTTATTCTTTTTTTGGTTGTTTTTAAGGCAGTCGAAGATGTTATCACTCAGGAAGGAGGTACAGCCCCATCCTGGCTCGGTTGAAGGGCAGGCAGGACTTGAAGCGGTGCTGCCTCTGCTCTTCTCCTCAGTGCTCTGCAGGGTGATGGGGACCAACTCCTCTTGGGTACCTGGTGGTTCACATCCTGCCAGGGAGGATCTCATGGCACAAAGCTGTCTGCAATGCTCTGAACGTTGCTGCAGGTGCAGGGCTCCATATCAAAGGCAATCCCTTTGCAAAGAGAGCCCTGTGAGGTTTGGGATGTGTGGACCAGGGATGTGAAGGGTATTGTTCAGAGAAATGTTCTTTCTTCCCCACAAAAAGCCAGTTAAAACTTCTTGGAAAATGCCAACTTCAAGCAGTTCCCTGTTAAAAAATACCACAGCCAAGGGGAAATGAGGAATGTGATTTGAGGCTCTTGGATGGCTTCTTTGACATTTTCTTTTTTTTTTTTTTTTAATTTCAGGACAGCTTTTCATTTCAAAATGCAGGGTAATTTATCATTTAAAAAAAAAAAAAAAAGGAGGATGCAAACAGAGAAAGATCAAAACAATCTCCTTCCAAGCTTCCAAAACTGTTTTTGTTGGTATATGCATTGTTTTGCATATTTTTGTTTGAGGTTTCCATGTGGGTTGGAAAAACAAATTCACAAAAGCTCTTATGGGATGAAAGAGTTCTTTCCTATCTGACTCCCCTGTGCAGAAAGCTTGATTCACCATAGCTAAAGCTCTCCCTTTCTGTATTTTTGAGTTTGTGACTCAGTTTTTGAAGGCAATTGAAGCAGAAGTTTCTTGAGTGTTGCTTTCCAGTGAGGGAGACCCACTTGAAGCTGCTCCAAGAATTTCCATGTGCCAGTGTGGGTGCAAGGAGATAATTCATCCTGCTGTTTTCCCTTAACCAAATTCACCTGGTGCACATGAAGGGTCTTTTTGTGGGCTCCTTTTCCACCTCTGGGAGGACAATTTGCACTTTTTTTCTTATTTTGTTTTACTATTTTGGTGCTAATCCAATCTTCCTACAGCTTTCAAAATCCTACCTCAGTGGAGGTCCTTAGATCACTGGCTTTCTTGAAGGAAGCAGCAGAAATTCCTGCACTTGGACAGAATGGCTTTTATTCTGTTAACCATTCATTCTGGTTAAGATGAAGCTTGGGATAAAATAGCATCGTTTGCTGACTATGGAGTAGGCTAGGAATATGATAAGGTTTTCCTCTCCTCCAGTGCTAGATGCTAGGATTCATGTCATAAATCCTGCCTGCTAGAGCCCAAATCCCTTGACTGAAGTGTGTATGGTCAAGGAGAATCTGTCTCTGTGTACCAAGGTGCTAAACTCATAGCAAAGCAGGGAAATGACTTAAAAATTACTTTTCTCTGCACATCCTTTCAAATAGCAACCAGCAAACATTTCCCTGGTTGTTCCTGTGGTGCTGTAGGACAGCCTGGCCCATGTGACAGAAAGCACTGGCATCTCATGTGCAGCCAAAATGTGCACCTGCATGATTCTCCAGTGAGATTTTGTGATACAGAGTGGTCATGGTGGCAAAGAGATTGATGAAGTGGTAGTTGGAGGCCTGGGACAGTAGGGAAAAAAAACCCATTGTTCACCGTTGTGTCCGTAATTTCAGCTACCTCAGGAGTAAGAGCAGAGCTTCCCATATGTGATCTCCTCCATGTCACATCCAGCCTTGCCTGGGAGGAGTAAAAGCCCCAAACCCTGGCATCAGATGAAAGCAATGAATAAAATTCATAACAGTGTTGACATCTGCCAACTGGTGTCTCAAGAGTCTGTACAGGGAATGCTGACGAGCTAATCTCTGAACAGGGGGCATTCCTACTCCACCTTCCAGACAAGGATCTCAGTAACAGAGCCTCACAACACCCCTGTGAGGTAGATATTATTAAACCTGGGTGGGTAAACTGAGGCACGCGTAGACAAAGCAGAGAGCAAGTGAGAGGGGAAAGCTAAGATGAGGATCCAGGGATCCTTGATGCCAGTCTGTCGCTCTGAGTAGCATTTCCTCTCTGAAGAAGAAGACATGTGGCTGTCTGCTGGAAGGTGGGAGAGGCAGACCAATGAGCTCAATGTATCAACATTCATTTTCATGGTTGAAGTCCAGGGTTCATAAGAACCAATGAAAGGGATAATCCAGAAGAGCTAAGAAACCAAGTTGAAGTGAGGGGCACACAAACAGAAGCACAACCAACATGTAGCTCCAAAGGGACATCTGTGGGCTCTCCACAAGAACAACCTCAAATGAACTTTGAAACTATGATGGAAAGACCAAAGGGATGTGCTTTCACAGATCCAGTGGCTTCTAGTGAACCTTCTACATCCTCATCTCACGGAAGAAAGAGGGAAGGAAAGAAGGAAAGAAAGAAAGACAAAGGAAAAGAATGGGGGGAGAGACAGACTGAGAGGGGGAAGAGAAGGAGAGAAAAAGAAATAAAGAAAAATGAAAGAAAGAGGAAGAGGAAAAAGAAATAAAAAAGAGGGAGAGAGAGAGAAAGAAAGAGAGAGAGAGGAAGGAAGGAAGGAAGGAAGGAAGGAAGGAAGGAAGGAAGGAAGGAAGGAAGGAAGGGAGGAAGGAAGGGAGGAAGGGAGGAAGGAAGGAAGGAAGGAAGGAAAAAGGGACAAAAAAAAAAAGAAGAAAAAAGAAGAAAAAAGGAAGAGAGAAAGAAAAAGAAAGAAAAAACATATGTACAGCCACATAGTTACCCCTGTTTGCAATCTGCCCCTGCTGGAACAGAGACAAAGAGGGGATTTTCCCTTCCAACATCCTGCAAAGTGCTGCTAGGCAGAGAAAGTACAGGGCAGACTGTCCCATGCAGAAGGTTTTGGGAGATAGCACCTGGTGCAAGGTTTGCTACAGTAAGTTGGTTATTCTTTATTGCGTTGGAAATAAAACAGTCATGTAAAGTCCTGCATAAATCCACAGCTCTGGCCTGCAAAATCTCAGCCTGACCTTGACTTTGCTGAATATTTTCAGGGTTTTGGGCTTGAGGTGTGGTTTTGGTTTTTTTTAAAATTATTTTTTAAATTTGGTTTCAAGGATGGAAATTAAAGCTGGTTATGAGACTTGTTCTTCTTAAGGGCAGGAAGGGGAAAGTGATGGGTTACTTAGCTTCTCATGGGTTTGCTAGCAAGGGTGAGTGAAGCAGTGTGCCCAGCTTGGAAACCAATGTAATTTTTTTTAAGAGTGTTTTTATCTAACCACAGAAGCAAATCAAAGCTTGGTAGGCAACTAGAAGATGAACATCTTTCTGGCAGCTGGTAGAACTGTGCCATGCCCTTGGCTGGTGCATGTTAGAATAGCTCCAGTCATTTCCCTGGGTATCTGATAATTTACATCAGATGTGTGGTTAATTGCTCAAATGAAAACATTTTCATGCTGGCCTTGAGATAGGGGAGGTGGACTGACCATCAGAGGCTGACTTTCTGCAGGATGCTGCTCTAAAAGCCAGCTTCCTCTTGATGTATGTGGGGCCACGAAGAGGCAGATAGACCAAGGGCAAGGTGACACTACATGAGCATGCTTCCAGATTGCATCTGTCAAGGAATAAGCTCTTTTCTAACAGCACAGCCCCTTCTCCCAGACAAGCTGGAGATACAGAGGGCCAGCTCTGCAGAAACAAATCTTGACTATTGGGAAAGACTCTTGCAAAGGATTGAACACTGGTGTCCTCCATCTGAGGATGCTCCAAATAGAATTTTGAGGGGTCTGAAGTAACTGATCTCACAGCCTTTGAAAGCAAAACTGGATTTCAGCAAGAAAGACTTAGGACTCAGGACTGACTGAATCCCTCTTAAAGAGAAAGATCCACTGAGCATCACGCCACGAAACATCAACCAGGCGATCTCCTCCTCTCACCAGAGAACCAGCGTTTGGGCACTTCCACTGTTTCACTGGATCTGGAACAAAGTAAGAATAAAGCTTACCAAGCTGGGGAGACGACCACCACGAGCAGCTTTTCAGAGATGCAGCCAATCCTGCAACAAATCACAGGATTTGTAGTCAGCATCAAGGCCACAAGTCGGCATCCATCAAGCTGTATGATTTGGCCACGGGACAGTGCATATATCTGCATGCCAAGCAAGGATTCCTGCCAGTGCCTAATGTCAGGCTCTTTATTTCTGTCCGGATTAAAACCAGTTAGAACATCAAGCAGTAAAATTAGAGTGTAACTGTGGCTTAAAAGAAGTAGTGGAGATCAAAGAATGAAAGTTAATTGGCCAATATTTTTGTATTAAGAGGCAAGGAAAGAGAGAGAGATGGAGCTGTTTTATTTCTGGAGCAGAGGAAGGGTAGATTTGTTGCCTGTTCTCCTGTGCAATAAGAGTATTTTAAAAGCTTTTAGGAAAGAAAAACCCTGATGAAAGCAAATTGGAAAAGTTTAGGTTGCTTGGACAGCTCAATGCCCAACACTGTGTGAAGACAGAAAAAAAGAGGGGAACTGCCCAGAAAAGGAAAATTAAATGAGTCAACCTGCCCTCTCCGGTCTTAGTGTGGACTTAGCTGGGATTTGTGCATGTTATACTTTTGCTAAGTTGCCCCAGAGGTGCAATCCACACCTCTTGCACTAGACTGTTGCATAGAGTTGCCGTGAGACGGTGGATGTCGGGCAGGTTCACCCCAGAGGTGGCTGCAGGATAGTAACAGTGCTCTGCCACTTCACAGGCTGCACGAGCAAGATCGTGTTATGCTGGAAAAGCCCTTTGAGACCCTCTGGAATGAAGAACACAAAGAAATTGGATAACTCTATGTATCTAAGTCTAGCTCTGTCTTATTTTTGGGAAAGGCCACTGGAGATTTTTCAGGTATTAAGGGACAAGACCATGTCCGCATTGACCAGTGCAGGGAGGTCAATCCCAGGAGCCATTAATGGTTCCACCAGAGGCTTTTGGTGCTGTTGGTGTGGTTCCTGCTGGAGGCTTGGAAATGTCCCCATTCTGGTGGTTCAGCAGAAGCAAAGCTTGGAAAAAACTGGTCAGAGCTGTGTTGGGGGCAGGAGATGTGAAAATGAACCATGACCATTGCCTGTGCGGTCCCTGCTTGGATGTTTGGTCCTAGCTCTCGTCACATCCACGGGCCAGGCTCAGCTCTGCAGGGCACAGAGCCAGCACCTCTTGAACACGGCGGGTTTGTGCTTCTGGAAGGGAGCTTTATTGCAAATGCTGAAGGTTCGTGGTGTTTCTCGTGGTGGCAAGGGCTGGTTGTCCACACTCCACTGCCGGTACCCCGTTATTTCAGCAGTGATGAATGGCTGCTGCTAAAAGCCTAATTCATCCATTAGGAAGCTGGGAGAAACCCCAGGGAATGCCTGCTGTGATCCTGATAAAACACATGCTGCCAAGAGGAAAAAAACCCAGCCTTCGTTTGTTAAGGAGGGACCAAATCCTGCCCTCATACCCCTCCGTTGTCAAAGACTGCCAGGCCTGATGCTGATGTCCTGGTGTCCGACTGGAGCAAGCCACTCCTGTCCTCCACGTCCCAGTGGCCCTTACAGCCTGGCCTCTAGCATCTCCCTGCTGGCAAGTGAGATCCCAAAGGAGAGTCAAACCTGGACTTCACAGCAAATTAAATGCAACGCAACCGAATGACAACTGTGATGCAAAACATCATTGCGCCGGACGAAATGCAGTTTTCCACAACCTGGTTTTAAGGAACAGTATTACATATAGATAGATACACTATGCTAGATCTTGAGAAAAAAATAAATAAATATGCTAAATAAACTAAGACATACAGTATAGGGGATATTCTGATCAACAAACCAATCACCATTAGAATCAAAAAGTAAACCAGCCTTTCACTTAGGACCCTAACAACATTTCTCAATGCACTAAGTACATTTTAAACCATGCAAGTTTACACAAACATCTTAACTAGGTTTTTTTTTTTTTTACTTTTTAAAACACCAACATTATGCATTTCTTTGTTAATTATATTGGTTAAAGTTGCAGCCGTTCACTGCCAAATATCAGATACATCATATACATATTTTTATACAGAATCTGGACAACACAACATTACACAGCCTAAAGAGAGAAAAAAAAGATTATTTGTTCCTTTGTTTGTTTGTTTTTTTTTTCAGTTTTGTAAAAAACATGAAATGATGATAGGAAGGCGGGAGAAGGTGTGGGAAATCTTCTACCAAATTAAAGGATTATATCAAAATAATTCCCAAATCACAGTACAAGGGAAAAAAAAAATAGGTTTGAACTCAGCTCCACGTTGAAGATTCTCTTAGCTAAGAAACAAGACTACACACAGAATGTATCAGTATTTAAAAATAGAAAGAATTGCAACACCATGCTGTCTGATTCCAAATACGTCTTATTTTTTTAAAAAAAAAATGTTTAAAAAGGGGAAGAAGAAGAAAAAAAATAAATCAATAAACTTAGTGGTTGCAAAGTTATCTCGTTGGTTTGGATTTCCTACCTACTCGCAATGCATTGCTGTGTAGATGGAGCTGGACAGCCAACATAGCCAGAACAACGGCAGAATAAAGAAACAATCGTACAGTCGGGGCAGCTGGAACTCTGAAGGGGATCTGAAACCATCCAAATGGTTTGGGGTCTTTGCTTTGCCTTCTACTCAGCTCGTTCGGGCACATCTCTCTGAACAAGAGCTGGGGGTGACCTGCTTGGCTCCCATGTCCACACCCTGCCCATCGACATCTAGCAATGCACGTGTTTGATGAGACGGAAAGGAAACAGCACTTGGAAATTAACCGTGGAGGATGCTTTCGTTGACATGGCAAGTATACAAAAATGCTAAAATTTCAGATATAATCAAAGATACAAAATCAGTTCTGACAAGAGTTGTTGTTTTTTTTTTCTTTTTTTTTTTTTCTTTTGTTTGTTTTTTTTTTTTTTAATAGCAACCATTACAGTGCAAGGTTTTTTAAAAGTTATTATTACAGTAAAAGGTGTGTATCTGGTTTTACAGTAACTGTATCACTGATTTTTGTTATGTATAGTAGGTCCCTGATGTAAAGTGTATGCACCAGTTTGAGAGAGAAAACCCCGCACAATAACGGCTCTTTAGCTTTAAATATTTTTTTTTTTTTTTTTAAACAGATACAAAATAACACATCAATTTCACAATTTCACAAGCACGTACTTTTGCCTTAAGAAAAAGCATGAAAACTCTGTCGAAACCCCGACATTTAAAGAAATGTGAAAACCATTCAATGGAGGGACGTGACCGTGTGTTTGAGTCATGGCATTCTGCCACCCCACTGAGCTCCTCGAGTTCACCGGTGGTTTTGTGTCATCAAACTGCTGCTTCTTGCTCACCCACCAGTTTCTGGCCAGGCAAACTGGTGTTCAGCTACCCACAGCTAGGATTTGAGCTTGTGCATTTAACATTATAAATGATCTACTTTTTGCATGGATGAGTTCCCTAAAGGAGGATCATCCATACCGGCCCCATGACTCCAAGACACAGCTGTATTCAGAAGAGCCTCTTTCTTTTTTTGGAAATTATCAAGATGAGATGCAAATAACTGCAGCCCTGACAATAATCCACTGCATGGAACTAACTCAAGGAAGATGCTCAGCTCTCACCCCCAAAAACCAATGTCACAGCTAAGGAAGGAGGCACGTAGAACATACCACAAAGGAGGCCATTCAGGAAATTGCTGGGGCAAAACCAAATTCAACCCCTTGATTCAATGGAATTAATCCAGAATGACGTTAGAGCCATCGACTGCCCTGACTCTGCGGGCTGGATGAGAGCAGCTGAGGTCATGCTTGTGTCTACTCTGAAAGTACAACAAAACATCCCAGCTTTCAGAGAGCAACCATCACTGTGCTGCTTGTCTGTCACTCATGGTACAGTGCTAATAAACATTTTCCCCCTCTTTGTACATCTCTCTGTCTACCCTATCACTTGCCCTAGGCACACTCGTAAGACTTAAAGGATATAGCATGAGACCCTACTGCTCCTTCACCTCTCTCAAAAGGTATAGATAATTCTCCTGGTCTCCTTTGGAAATAAATCCCTGCTAGAAGGTTTGCTTTTCTCTGCAGGATTCACACAGTGGTCTCCCACTCTCTGTTTTCATTAACAGTGAAGACTGAGCCCTCAGGGAAGCACTGACTGGATGGACCATCAAGCGTGGACCACTGGCAGAGGTCACCAGGCATCACCACATGCAGCAGGTCAAACAACATAATGTGAGATGTCCAAAGATTAGATACACCCATCCTGCCAAATCACTGCTGGTCAGATGTTAACAACCAACAACCTGATGCTAAACTCTGGTTTACAATCAACAGGCAGAAACAGCCACTTCTAGATTGTGATTCTTCTTCCTAACATGGAGGTGGCCAAAATGTGATGGATCACAGCCTGACAGTAACTGTTTTGCTCAGTTGGCTACAGGAGGGTTACACACAACAAGTTCAGGTGGAGAAGCCTCTTAGATTGACTTATGATAAGGTGAGAGAAGTCCCTCCATCCCTGACTACCAGGAGTTCAAGACACTACATCAAACAAACAAAAAAATAGGGTTAAATTAGTACCAGATCAAAGTGCCAAGATGTTGTAGCAAGCAGACAGTCATCTCTGTGTATCAGGTGTGGCCACAATAGGGAGAATTATTTCAAGAGGGGAGCAGGAAGCACAGCTGAAGCTCCACAGGGTAGGTAATAAGGCCTTATGAGTGCCACTGCACCCACACATAGCCAACCAGAAGTTAAATGTCTGTGTAGTTTCCTACGTGGGTCCCCTCTGCCATCCTAAAAGAGATGAGATGGATCATTTTCAAGAAGTATCAATCTTTTCCTGTTGACTGCAGTGGGGATCTAGGCAGCTGTGTTAGACTAGACATTTGGGTTAGGACAGTTTAAGCTTGGAGCATCCACCCACTTACATTTGTTATAGCAAGAAGGACAATGGCCAAGCTTTAACACACAACTACCAAAGCCAAAAGCTGTGAAACGCTATGCACACCCTCCTGAGAGATTAGCTCTCCACCTCTTCCAAGTCATTGACCATGAGCTGCGTTCTAAACTAAGGATTCTGGAGTGTCTTAAGCCAGCTTGTTTTCTACACATGCTCCCTGGGGGTGGAAGTATCTCTAGCTGGCATGGATAAGGTCAGTTCTTGATCTTTGATCTCACATAGAAAGAAGGAAGGGTAGCAAAGCCATCAACTTGAATTTTACCTCCAACATGGTGTTCCTGTCCACCAGACCCAGGACAACAGTTTTTTATGTACTCATATAAATATCACTGTAAGCACTCTTGTTAATTGACAGTACCTGGCTCATTATGAAACAGCAAAATTCACTGATAGAAAGGACAACAAGTCATTTATGAGAAAAAGAAATGGAACTGGAGGATGTGCTGCCCATGGCTGAGCAGTTATTTTTTAATTAGAATTCAATGCTATTTAACTCTGTGTATGTTTAGCAAGAGTTGCTGGCTTACTGCAGCCAGCTTTGGCTTCTCTGAGTTATCACAGAATGTTAGGGATTGGAAGGGACTTCTAAAGATCATCTAGTCCAATCAAATTGGACACTTTGAAATAGTAGAAGCATGATGGTAACTTGCTAATTTAATCAAAAACATTGATTTTACTTTATAACCAACTAGACTTTTATCTAAGCAAGAAAACAGAGTAATCAGAAAAGTCAGGAAGATCTGAGGCTGCAGGTTGAATCATGGCTCCAAGAAGAGGTATACAGCTGACTTCATAACCACTTAAAATACAGGCTTACAGCAGAAACAGGAGGTTGGATAAACATTATGAGCTTAATGGACATAAAGAGAAATGCATTTTCCAAGGTCTTCCATCCCTGCCTCTCTTTAAATTTTATTCTGAACACTTGTGAGACTGTAAAAAACAGCACAAGAGTGGGATGCTCTTGGTTATATCAGCAGCCACACATTAGTTCTGTCAGGCACTACATCCTCCCAGCAGGCTCCTCCCAGCTGCCTCCTGTAGTCAGCTCCACCATTCCTCCTCAGCTCTTCATTGCAAAGTCCCTCCAAGTAGGAACCCACACCTCTCTCACAGCACACCTCGACCTTAGCCTGAGGACCTCCTCCACATGGCAAGCCTGCCACTGCACCTTGGTTACCTTATTTTTAGAAACTACCTTCTGTTTGAGAAGAGCCTGCCTTTGCTGGTACAGTTTACCTAACACCATGGGAGCTCAGATCAATCTGGCTCCTACAAAAGTAAAAAACTTAGCAAAATGCCTGGTCAGGAAGAATGCTTACCCCTTTGAAGAGGAAAGGTTCAAGGATTAGACACTTTTCATCACAGTGTTCCTCTCCCCTGGGCTTTCATTAAAGGAGGCATTCCTCTTGAAGCTTGATGAACCAGTGGAAAAGCAGCCAAAGTATGGAGGCATGTGCTAGGTGTGTTGCCTCACTGCAAAAGGCATTTATTTAGCTATGACTGTTATTTGAAAGCAAAAAAAAAATAATTAAAAGGCAAAGAAAAATTCAACCAAACCCCAAATCCTTGTAAAAGAAACAACTAGCAACAGCAAGACAGTGAACCACAAACCTGATGCAAAAAAAGCTGAAAAATCAGGATATCCATGAAGACTTCTTTACTGCTTACCCAGAAAATACTCAGATACTTAAAGCACAGGCTCCCAAGCTAGAAAAGAACTGGTCACAACCTGATAAGCCAAGTTGCTTAAAATTAGAGTAGGTAAAGCTTTGGGATGTGAGACTGTGAGGCTTGTTGAGAGGGGTATGCTTTGTTATTCTTGGAAACAATGAAGACCTCTACTGTCTGTAGTGCTTTTGCCCCTGTCAATGTCTGAAATTCTCTGACGAATCGTGGATGGAAGAAGGGCAGCAGGAATGTTGCCTCATTCTCACACAAAAGAATTTGCTGCACAACTAGTGAAGATGGCCTGTGATCTCCACATTGTGTTAGAAAATCACCCTTGGCTCCTTTTGTAGACGGTGGAAAGAAATAGGCATTTCCAGAGACCGATTCATCTCTCATACGTTAGATATCTCTGCTAGGAGAGGTCAGTGTTATTCTCCAATAATCAAAGAGAAAGTTGAGCAGCACTTGCTTGAGTTTGTAGAGTTAACTTTTAGTTATCTAAGTCAGATAAAGTGAATCTTACCGGCAATATTTGTTCTCTCCAAGCTCTTAAAAATTTGTGGAGCTTTGGATTTTCTAAAGTACTGACATACTTCAACACTGGTCTATTCCACCTTGAATTTATCAATCCATCTTGGAGTAACAGCTGTCTTAATTTTTTATTCCTTCACTTCATGCCAAGGCATCACAGCTGCTTTTCCACAGCAGTTGTCAGAACAGTTCCTCTCATTTAAATGCACTTGCAGCTTGTTTTCCCAGTTGGGTTGCCTGTGTGCAGCCTTTGACTGTAGTCTTAGCCAATGGCTTTGGGAAATGAACACATCTTGCTCATTGGGTCATGCAAGGACACTGTTGGAGCAGCTCACAGCATCCAGATTCCAGCAAGATGTCCACAAAGAACTCTGCAAGATCTATGCTTTATGGAACACAGGGAATGTCTCAACACTGGATCCTTGACATTAGTCCACTAAAACCTCTTTGGAAGAGGAGAACAAATGATTATATATTTTTCTGCCAAAAAAAAAATGTCAGGCTTGTGCAAGAGAGATGGGTGCACTGAAAGATTTCCTCTCAAGCTGTAAGGTAGCAGACACTGCAGTTCAAGCCTTTGAATGTTTTTCATATGTTGCAGGAAACTTCTGGAAGAAGTGCTGAAGGACCTTGTAGTACCCCTTTGGAGGGGCTTGGCAAGCTGATCTTAGTTGTTTAAGGCTGTGCTACCTTGTGCTGAAAGGTTACCTGAACTCAAAAACTAAGCAGAATTGACTATGACCAAGTCTGGATAGAAGACCAAGACTGAAAGTGGCTCCAGAGTTTCATCAGGTGACACTTTTCTACTGAAACCCTGAGTTGGGGAAGAAGAGGAAAACCAGATTGTTCGGAAGTGCTACTGTACAAGGTGTAAACTGGCCACTGAGGTTCCAATTAGATGTTTTGCAGAAAAGGAAGTTGTAAAGTCATCAACTTGACTCAAAATGTTGAATGCAAGAAGTTCTTTTCCTTCCACACCCATAAAGAGTGTAAGAAACAGGAGATCACCTTGACAGGTAAGCAGTCTGCAGAGTACCCTTTTGACATTGAATCTTGAGACACTGGGAGCCTTATTATCTGAACAAACAGAGATTGATGCTTGTATTTGAGCTTGGACTTCTAAATTCAAGACAGACATTTCTAGGATATGATTCATCTGACAAAGTGCAGGCAGCTGCTTTATGATGACAGCAGTTGCACCCCAGAAGCATATATTCCGTTCTACAGGCTGTAAGAGTGGTCTTCACTCATTAATCTACTCAGGTGGGACATCCACACTGTAGATGTCTGAAGTCAAGTGAAATGAATCTCATCTTAGATTGCGAAGTTACTCATTTTTGCATCTGTTTGCCCCCCAAAGCAGCCACAATGTTATGGAGCAAACAGAAAGTTCAAGGACCAAGAATCACATGGAAGAGATCCTATTTCTAGTGGAGACTCAGTCAAAATCTTAAAACTTCAGAGATTCTTACTGGAGCTCTGTGGGCACCTTTTCAATTCTCGCTAAAGAGCAAGGGGAAGAAATAAAATTGCCCTGGGAGAATGACTGAGTACCAATATCTTGCCTCACTTTTATCTGTGTAAGGTACAGAAGGGCGACTAATTGTCACAGTGATGATGATGAAAGATACCTTACTAAAGAACAGTAAATAAGCCATGTACTAAAAGCTTAAGTTCTTGGTGCTAAGGCAAATTTTCAAAGAACTAAAATGGCAGGGTATTCTCATGGTGTCCTTCTTAGTGCCTACAAAAGCAACCAACCTAAGATCCCACCATGATAACACAGCCTGGACACAGCTAGGGGAAGAACATCTGACCAGCTGGGCAAGCTGGGCTGCTAAAGCTTGCAAGTTTGAAGGACATATCTTCTCCTGAAACTCCTCAAGTAGCTAACCAAACTGTCGATGCAGCCATGGGCCATGAAAATATCTAGATTTTAATCATTGCTTAAACAGTTTTTCAGATTAGACCAAATGAGAAGGGTGCAGAGAATAGTTTCTTCAATTACACGGTACGTATTTGAAAGGGAATCAAATGTATCTCAAAGCAAGTAGGCTGGAAATGGCAGTGCTAATGGATGGAACAGCAGAACTGAAGAACTTTTGTCCAGTGTCCCAATATCTTATCACAAAGGCTCAAGCAACAATGAGCTCCAAGGAACATCTCCATTGGCAGTTTCAGCCAAATAGTTTGATTCAGGGAAAGTCCTGGGTGAAATGGTTGTGTCAGAGTAGTGATGTTGTGCATTAGCAATGCAGAGAGAACTGCACTGATGTTATGAACGTTTATCAATATTCCTTACTGATCCCAACATCTCTTTCCTGCATTGGCTTGAAATTCTCCATTTTGAGAAATGATGCCATTTGGTGTAATTTTTAATACCAGATTCATTTCGGCTGTCTTTTTGCTCCGTGTAAACCAGGCACTTCTTTTCCTGAGAAAGCAACTGTACTGCTCCAGTTAAGTGTTATAGGTGATCTCTGCTCTTTGAATTACCAATATTTGGCTGAGACGGATCAAGGCTGCTTGTGTCATGATATAAGGAAAGGCAAATGTATATGTTTTCTCCAATGAAAAAGTTTCATATTTATAGAAACAAGTAATAATGCAAAAGCACTGAATACAGGACCTGATGGACCAGGCAAATAAAAGTGATCCAGAGAGTTATGCAGCCATCTGCTTTACCAGATCTGTGAACTCTTAACCCAATCTCAAGTTGCCATGCTGAATACCTCCTCAGGCCTCAGTTGACGCAAATTCTTTCAGCGCTCTTGGCTATGAGTTTTGAGAAAGCCCAAGGCTGAGTTCCTAGTGAGCACTGGAGCTGAAGAAGTACTTTGGGAAGAAGGCAAAGAATTAGATTTTAAATCAACCTTGGACTGGGGGAAGTGGGGCAGCTCTAAAGCTGCTGATTTCTGCAGAAATATCTTGCTTGTCAGAGGGAAACACAGCATGTTTTACACCATTAGAACTCATGCAGTACTGTGGAGTCTTTATTTTTTCTTTATATTTTTAAAAAAAGCAAGTGTAATAAGGCCATATGCTGTCCTTGAGGCTCTGTTGGCAGGATAACAAAGGGAAGACATGGAGCAAAAAAATTCTGGGCTCTTCCTGGAACATACTGATCCCCTCAGCTCCCACGGAAAGCAGGGATGGTATTTTTGGACTTAATAAGAAA
This sequence comes from Podargus strigoides, assembly GCA_028020825.1. Taxonomy (NCBI): domain Eukaryota; kingdom Metazoa; phylum Chordata; class Aves; order Caprimulgiformes; family Podargidae; genus Podargus; species Podargus strigoides. The sequence goes on from CM051619.1 coordinate 3,013,929, forward strand.
CCTTTGGCACCTTGCAAAGTTGAAGTGTCTTGCTTTGGTGTGTGCCCTGGGATAAGAACAGGGTGCAGGCCATAAGGATTAAAAGGGCCACAAAAGTTTGTTAACGCTAGAATGACCACGCTGAGGCAAATCCATTGTAAGACATTTCTAAACACTTCCTAGTCACCTTTTGGTAGCTGACATAGTCTGTGGTAATACAAGAGGCATGGTTTAAAGGGGGAGGTATTTTAATAATAAAATATATATTTCTAGTAAAAGATACGATCTCTCCCTCAAACCTTGTCTCTCTTACTAGGCAGACACTCAGTTGCAGGTCTAGTCTAATATTACCTCCTCTTGACTATCACACTGTAGCTTGTCATGCCATTTAACTAGCAGCTGGTGAGGTTCATGTTGACTATATATATAATAAAAAAAGCACTGTCAGAGCCCATTCTTTCTCCCTGTGAGAGTTTCCCTTAGCCTCTAAAACCAAAGTGCCTGTTGTCTCCAGACCTCCTGCTAAATCCTCAATTAGGGGATTGTTTGGGTCAATGCCAGCTGTCCCTAGCCAAAACTGTGCCAAAGATTTTGCCTACAACTGAAAAATATTGATAACTCAGTGCCAGTGCCTGTACCTGGGTCCTGTACTGTTTAATCTATTAGTGTAGACATAGACAAGGAGCCAAACAGGAATGAGATAATAATCTGTGGGTCTCATCAAGTCTAGAGCTTTTACACCTACAGAGCACATCCAAATGTTTATTCAACCCCTCACCCTGCATCTCAGTGGTATATAAAAAGCATGCTAGATCATGTGATGAGACCCCAAGCAGGTCCACCAGCAAGGTAGTCTGGTTGTTCATCTTGAAGACTGAAATTGGCTGGGCAGTACAAAGCTCATCTGGTGCCCAGCCAGATCTGTAAGAAATTCACTGCCAAGTGATGTCATTGGTGTTGAGCTAATGATCCAAAGAGGGACTGGCACCAAGAAGAGCCGAGTGTCCTGACAGCTAATGCCATTATCACTTCAGAAAAGTAATTCAAGCCACATGCTTAAGACTCAAGCTGTCCTCAGAGATGGGAGAGGCCCAGTGAATAGGGGGATGATTATTCTTTCAGCATCTACCAGCCTTACACCTCCTCCTTGTACATCTAGTCAAGGTTACAGTCAGGCAGGGCTGTGGGCTGGATGGCATGACTGCTTTGGTGATTCCAGGCTAATTCTCTTCAGGTTTAAGATGACACGTCACTCGTTTGAACAACCACCTTTTCCTGATGGTGGAATGGCCATAACAATGCTTAACAATTGCCACCTCAGGCATTATGTCCTTAGCCCCCTTTGCTAAGTGAATCCATATTTCAGAGAAGGAATTCAATGGGCTAAAATTGCAGCATTTTTTCTATACATTTTAAGCTCAGATATCTTTTGTAGGATCTTCTGATAGTGCACTGTTCTCTCCTTCAGCATATGAGCCTGGGCATGTCCTGATGTCCAACCATACAGCCATTAAGGGACACAGAAGTGCTCAGACCATGGTTTCACCTTCATACGTTGGACACAAGTCTGCATCTTAACAGCATGGACATGTCCCTCACCTGCTGCCAACCATCTTGACTTGACCTGAGCAGTAAATGAGCCAACTCTGATTCCTTGCAGGGCTCTGTGTCTCCAAACCTCAGGAAATAACCAAAAGAAAATAAAACAGAGTCCTGCAGGTGAAAGCCTCTATCAATGGTCCGCTGCCTAAAGGATCTCAGGAGACCCTTGATCCAAATCAAGAGAGTCTTGGTTTCTATAAGGGCTCCATTGCCAGAACCTGCTCAAGCCTTTACCCAAATTTTGTCTTTAGTAAGTGAGACAGCAGAAGACATTCCCAACGCTATTATACCCACTTGTTATAACCCATCTGTCATGCAACAGTCAAGAGAGGCGACTCCTGCTCAAACAACTCATCCTTCTCACCAATACAGGCTGCTATTCTATGCCAGGATAAATGTTAAGTTAGCTCCACTGAAGCTGGTAAAGCTCCCCTACATTTACAGAGATGAAATAAGAGGAAAATTTTCTTCATGATACAGCTGCCAAAATAAATGGGACCTTTATAGAAATGAGCAGTCTTACCATCTCGAAAAGAGCAGATAGCACAGAGGTGAGCATGAAGCTAGAAGAACCACTCTTCCCTCCACAGAGATATTGCACATGATGAAAGAGACACACTGAGCTTCTCAGTAAAGCAGAGTTGATGCTACAGAAGGACATAAAACCTCAAAGTCAGCATTTGCAAACCAACACGATATGATCACAGTAGCAAAGCAACAAGGAGATGTGACATGAGAATGCTTCCATGACCAAAACCAAAGACATCCCATTAGCATCAGAGGAAATACTTGTGAGAGTAAGGGAAGAATATCTAGGCTCCTTTCAGATAAAGAGACAAAGAAATGCTTAAGACTTTCCCTTTTCATCAAACAACCCACCAGCACTCTGAACATCTGAGGACACCGTGAACGCTACTTCAGACATTTGCTTCAACCAGCACCTATGCCTGCAGCTGGGGAGTGCAACAAGGATAAACCTGGCCCCTCGTTAACATTTATCAGCGTGACAAAATCAGATCCACAAGGGATTTGCATGACCTAGTCCTTCACAAACCATGTTTCATTGCAGGTGTGATAAAAACCCAAGCTGTCTCTTCCATTTACCGGATTGACTCTTTGCCACTCAGTTAAAAGGAGACCTTTTTGACTTCACAGTAGGTCTCGAAGAGAATAACCACTAAGTACAAAATTCAACCTTATTTTTAAAGCAAATAAAGAACAAATAAGGCCAGGAATTCTGCATGATTTCTGAGCAGAAATGAAATAGCTGCATCTCTCCCTTTTGCCTAACGCAAGATGATTAATGAATATATAAAGCATTATATATTTCACGTCAAAATTTGGGGATTATAATGTTCAGATAGGCAAAGAATGAAATAACATAATGGAACCTCAATAAAATTGTAACAGTTTAACGACAATTGTGCTTTTTGGTATCTCATGAAGTCTCATTATTTCAAAATAAACCTTTCAAAAAGCTCAGTAGAATGACAAAATGCTCAAATTCAAACACACACTTTGGAAGCATACTTTTCATATAGATATTTTTCTCATTGTTAGATTATTTTTTTTCCTAAATCCACTCCAACCTGTAATTCCATCTGCTATACAATTTCAGGAACACATCTGTATTTCATTCCATATAGACAAAATACTACACCATAAAAATAGAAATAGCTGGGAACAGGCAACAAAAATACTAAAACCAAACCAAAAACCAAGCCAGATTTGTACAGACACCAGATTAGAATGAGGAAAAAAAAAATGCTGTTTGTACTGAACAATTGTGCCAATTTTAGAGCGAAGACTACGCCGAAGGGGTCTCATGAAACCAACTCTAAATAACTCTAAATATGCATTTTGCAGTCCTGTCTTGTGCTTTAGGTGAAACCCAGTGCCATGTTCTCCACTCAGATTTATTTATATTTGGGTTTCGTTTCCTGCATCTTTTTTTTTTTTTTTATTTTCCTGATGGAATAGCTGCATTTAAGTTCAGTAATATTTTTTCTCCTTACTTTAAAAAAAATACGTCATACTCCATTTCTGTCCAATTCTTTCTGGTCACTAATTTTTTGTTTGCTTTGACAAAGCAGTGGGGAAAAATATTACTTTCCCCACAGTCCGGTGGAAAGGAAATGGAGAGGATTCCCCTCATTCTGCTCCCAGTAAAGCCAATGTGTGAGATCCACGGAAATATTTTCTAATCAAGCAAAGAGTCTCAGCATTTGGGGCTTGAGGCTTTTTTTCTAATTCCAGCCTATGGGAGCAGCACAGGGGTTGAAGAAGGATTGCACTGGGCAGATGTGGGGTTTGTCCCCCCACATTTCTGGCAGCAGAATCAAGCTGTGAGACTCTTGGAAAGGCTTTACTGGGAATAAACAGATGAGAGGTCCCATCCACCTCAATAACCTTCCCTGATGCTTGTCCCCACACTGTAGGACTCAGCCAGCATTTCTGTGCCAGATGTTGGTCATTATGGTATTGTTGGCTGGGTCCAAGGACATTTTCTACCATACAAGCACAGAAGAAGGAGGCAAAGTCCTGCTCACTGTACCAGGAGCTCCCACCTCCCTTGTCCCTTCCACTGACAGAGCACAAGGTTCAGAATAATGCACATGACCAAAAATTGCAACAGTTTTCACTTGCCAGGATGATATTTGTGCACTGACAACGGGAGTCCTTCAACTTGGCTTTAGCCCATAAAGTTGAAGCATTTAATGTGAGCTCATCTTCTCAGCCCCATCCACAGGGATGGGGAGAGACAGCCATCCTGAAGGAGATGCATCCCACATGTCTTAGACAAGTGTCTTAGCATGGGGTGAAACCTTTTGTCTGTCTCCATTCCCACAGAAAGGATCTGGATTAGTGTCTCTGGGTCAGTGACTGCCATTAGACACACAACTTTTCAACTGCTGGAGTAAATTTTGAGGAGTGTGGCACTCAGGGAAGTGTCACATTTCAATTATTTCAAAGAATGAATCCCCTCTTCACCCAAATGGAAACAGATGAAAGTATTTTTCCTTCATCAGTCCTACTAGCCCCTCTTTTTTTGCTGCCTCTCCACCTCCTGCCAAATTCAATGTTAAGATCAGACAACCCAAAATCGAAAGATCAGGACTGCAAATAATTTTCTTTCAATTTTGCTGTTTGATTCCAGTTACAAACAGTCTGTATTTGGAGGGAAGAAAAAGTAAACCAATTCATGTTTGACAATTCTGGTGTCTATCTCACATCTCAAAAATATCACTTAAATGGAAAAGTAACAGAAATAATAACCATTCACTCATGAACACAATATTGATTCTTTGTGTATGGGAAAATAGGATCCAGACAGGATTTTAAAACTCAGAAGGGAACATTACAATAAAGATTATGACATTTTATGAATATTCGTGTTATAGCTTTGAGCTTTATTGCAAAGCAAAAAATATATATTTGTATATATATATATTTATATTTTTATCTACATATCACCTCTGACATTGTATACAACACTAAATCACAAGAAATCAAAGAAATCATAGTGAGGTAGATACAAAACAAAGGGATGTCGAAGAATCCAGCTGCTAAATTTGGCTTAACGCAACTGTCATTAACATATGTATATCCAACAGCAGTGAGCTTTGATTCACAGCTTAATCAATGGATCCTACTAACACTGATATTGATATTAGAGCCCATTTAGAAGTAATGCCATTTGGAAAGGGGAGGAAAAAGGGGAAAGTAAATCAGAAGTGTTTCCTACAAACTAGTTATCTCCAAGGGAAAATTTTCCATTGACTTTTCATGACTTTTAATGTTGGTAAAACAACTGTGAGAAATAGCCTGTATTCTAGGGGTACTATTAGTGCATTGTGGGCAAACAAAGAGGGAGGACTCTACAGTAGTGGAATCTACTGGTGTTGAACATAAGGGAAGGTAAGATAAGCCATTTCCCCTTCCTTTTTGATGGCCAAGGGGAAGCAGCACACACTGGGAATGCTTAAGCCTACATCCACCAACGTACGCTTATGAATATCAGCATGGACTTGTTGACAATGGCCAACAAAACAAGGCTTCAGTAGAAGGGCAGCCCCTTGATGGATTCTGTTGCTTTTTTCAGGCAACAGCACGTACGTGGCAAGAAAGATGGTACCAGTGAAGTGACCGGGCGTTGGTGTGCCTGGTGTTGGTACCTGGTGGGATCTGGCTGCTTGGTCTGCACTCCCACAAAGAGACTTGTTAAGGCACCTGGATTACTGGGGCTCTTCAGTTAATTCTCATCACAATAGTTTGGGAGGGATTTGGAATAGCCTTGAGACTTCTGGCCTTTAAATTTAGTCTATCAATCCAGGACAATGCATACCTGATGCTTCCACAGGAGAAAAGACATGAAGATGAGAAGCAGTGGGTTTAACTGCAGCAAGGGAGAACCAGGTTAGATACAGGAAAACCTTTCCAATAATGCTGAGCATAGGAATGGTTGGTAAAAGCTTTTCTTTGGACCACTGGACCATCCTCATCTATGAGGTGGCAAAGGAAAGGCATGATGCCCTCATATCCCAGCATGCAGGTGCCACGTATTATTGGGGTTGTAAAGAACTCTCATGTACCTGACATGAAACACAGACAAAAACAAGTCTCAAGCTCTGGATCAAGCTCTACTGATGCTCAAACACCTCCTAATCTTCTTGCGAAGGTAGGAAGTGGTGCCCTAGAAAGAGTGTAATTCCCCAGCTGTTCTGTAAACAGTGGCAATCTGAGCTTTATTCTCATGTCACTTACAATGTCATGGCTGAATTAAAGAAAATGAGGAGAATTGACCAGAACAGATTGCTAATGAGCAGCAGAAGAAGCCAATATGATTGTTACCCACTCGCCGTGTGAATCTATTAAACAAGTCACTGTTATAGCTCAGATTTGTCTTTCTGCTCTTCAACTAGCCAAAGAGTGACCTTATCCTTTAGGAAAACACACAGAAGGTTATTGCTTGTGCATTACTTTTCAAGGGTTTTTTTGTGAACCCTTTAAGTGACCAGAAGACTGTCAGAGAAAGGTTATATCACTTAAGGAAAATCAAATTCTGCCCCCTCTTGAGCAGGTCCCACTCTGAATTGTAGCCTCAATCCTCCCATCCTCCCTTAGTCCTGGCAGGGCAATGCCTCATGAGGATGTGCCACTTTGGCAGGGGGTGCTGAGCAAGCATGGAGCTATGCTGAAGGAGATAACTTTGAATGTTTGTTGGCAGAGTGGAAAGAGGACAAATCTCAAGGTAAGCCATGGTGGGAAATGGTTTGGAAGTGTGGTAAATCTCATCCACTTTTGGTAGGATTCAACTCACTTAAACCAGCTAAAGGGCTGATCTAAACTGGAAACCAACTGGGATGAAACCCTACCTGGAGGTACCTTGCTGTCTCTCTTGAGTATGGAAGGGTCCTTAATAACTCACTGGGTACTCAGCTTTTCTGGCTAAAATAAATGATGAGATCCCATGCTCAGAGAGCCAGCAGGCAACGTACTTTGGAAAAACATCTCCAACCACGGGTTGTATGTCTATGTGTCAAGAAATATGCTCCCTCTTAGAGTCTGAAAGCTGCAAGTGGCTCGTCCACAAAGTGAACATCTCCTGCTGTTTGCTAAATGCACTCTTAAAGATTTGTTTTTTTCATGTAACGAAAAGGCATTTTGAACTGAAACACGGGTCTATTTTTATTTTAACTCTGATGGGTGCATTGCTCTGCTTTGAAGGGGCTGGGTAACCTGGAGAGGAAGAATATATTGCCAAGCATCCTCCATGTATTTCTTTCCCTTACGTAGATTTTCTTGGTGAGTCATGGAAGTATATATTATACCATCACATAGACAATGTATAACATGTAAGGCTGGGTGAGATGTCCTGCAATAAATTATTTAGGTGTGAATGCTGCTTTCTAGAGAGCTGAGTTGCATGAAGCACTCATGGGAGGTTTCTGAGCCCACCAGGATTTACAGATCAACCAACTGACTGACAACAACTGCCACCACGAGGTTGTACAAGATGGGAAGACTGTCCCTGGCTTTTCCACTACAGTTATTTTCAGGAAAGCTGGCATGAAGTTCTCAATAAGGAGTCAAGCCCAAAAACTGGCTGGAAGAAGCACCCATGGTGACACAGACTGACGTGGACACTTGTGTGCCCACTGATATGTGGAAGAGATACCACAAACCCATTTCCCTCATCCTTCCCACTTTTATTGGCTCCAGTAAGGGCCCCTTCTGTATCCACAGCTAGGTGTAGTACCTATCCCAGCTGTCCCTTGGCCACTTGGAAGAGCTTCACTGAATCAGGTGTCCAAAGAGTCAGAAATGGGGTTTCATCTGCCCTAGCCAAGAAACTTGAGGTGATAGAATCATAGCATATCTCAAGTTGGAAGGGACCCATAAGGATCAAGACCATCAGATCTGCACGTAGTATGTCAAGGGTGGGCTAACAGCAGCAACCCAGGGTTTTGCCCCTCGTCAAGTTGTTTTAGTGCCTGGGGGTATCATGGCTGAGAAGAGTCTGATAAAGAGATTTGAAGAGTGTTAGTGTGGTGGCCCATGTCTCTCAAGGATGGGGAAGCCTTGAACAGAAGGAAGAAGTAGCATAGCAGTGCTCATTTAAAACATAATGGTGAGGAGATGAAGGTCAAAGCATGGCCCAATGAGGGCTTTCTGAACAGAAGAGAGATGGAGGACAAGGGGTAAGTTGGTGAAGATCTCACCGTAAACTGGCCCTAATCACCTCCCACTGGTATCGAGGGGGGACCCTGCGGTATTTGCAAAGAGGGATCATGAGTGCAAAGTGCTTAAAGGCTTGGTAAGCATCAGCAACCCCAGTCTGACAGGCACGGAGGAGTGGGAGTGATGCGCTCTACGTTGCATGGTGAGTCGGTGGCGGGGGGGTGGGACACATGGCAGCCACATCTCATGGTTTCCTGAGCTCATCACTGGATGACCCTGTCACTCTCTCCTCAGCACCTGTTGGTAAACTGGGGTAGGGAAAGAAAGGTTATAAGGCTAAACCCCCCCAGGAATATGCACTGTGATCACCAGGGGAGGACAATTTTCTATTTTTCCTCTAAGGACAAGGAAATTTACCCAGTAGAGCCAGGCTATTTGTTGGAACTTGAAAACCTTAAAGAAATCCAAAAGCCTGTACTTTTATGGTACAGATGGGCATGATCATGTGCTTGGATGTGTGTATGTATTACACACACCCTAACATGAGCATACGCTATTATATATTTCTATGATATATAATATAGTATATAATACACACAAGCACACGCGCATGAGATACTCAAACATCTTAACTCCTCTTAATCAAAACTCTCTTCTCTGAAGGTTGGGTAACACTCACTACATTTTCTATATAGACAACTTTGTACATACAAGTCGTAAAGTGCGTTAAAAAGCGCGTAGAATTTTCCATGTAGAAAACTATATACATATAGCACACACATGTACTAAAACACTTGAAGTTAAGCCAAATTTCACCTTCACCTTCACATCCCCAAATACCTACAATACAAAACCAGAATTAAAAAAAAAAAAAAAATAAATACAGAAGGAAATTAAAAATAATAATAAAAATAATCCTAAAACCCAAGAGAGAGAAAAATGAACCAAGAAACAAAACCAAACCCAAAAAACAGTCAACAGAAGCCTGGCACATGTAGAAAACATCGATTCACTTCGAGAACATAAAGAGGGTCATGTCCGAACCTCCCTTCTCTTAAAAACAAAACCAAACCAAACCCCTTGTGTTTGTCTGTTTGTTAGCTCTTATCGTTTGAGAAAAGTCACAGTAGCACTCTCACCTTGAACCAGAGTGTGGAACTTTTTTTGTTTTTTGTGTTTCTTTGTACAAAAGAAAAAAACGGTTTAGGTTATGGAAAATAGTTGGGAAATTTGAGGTTGGAGAGAGGAGATAGAGAGAGAAACTGGAAGATTGCATAGTTGTGAACAGTGGCTTCTCATCAAGGTGAAAAAGTGCATCATCTGATAAAATAGCATTTGAGTATTATTTTTTTTGTTCGGTTCCATATGTGGATATTTTTTTTTTTTCCTCAGTCAACTGTACACGTCACACATGAAAAGGTATATACAGCACACACACATGCTAACATTAAACGTCTGACATCGAAACAGCCATTCTTTAAATGTTCCACCGGACTTTTTGTTTTTTTTTTTCCATGCAAATTTGTATTCTCTTTAAATACATTTTTTTTGCTACATCCTAAGACCACAAACTTGTCGAAGCCCATCTCATGTGATTTTGATCATTAGCAACACAAAAAGGGGAAAAGCACCAGAATGGCTCGGTTTGATCACCAAACCTCTGCTTTGACTTCTGTCTTTTTGTTTTTTTTTCATTTTTCATTCCTTCATTCACTGCTGGTTGTTTGATTTGTCTTCTTTTAATTTATTTTAATTTTTTATTGTCATTGTCATTTGTTTACTTTAATTTTCCAGAGATGGGAAGAAAAACAATTGACTTTTTTTTTTTGTAAGCATTCTTGAGGTAAGAGTTATGCTCAGCACCTGAGGCAGGCAACAAAGCTTTCAAAAGCATTTGAGGAATGAAGTGTGAGCCCAAACACTGCCACTGCTGTCATAAACTAACAACAAAACACACAAAAAAAACCCCAAAGTTGTGATGAACATTCTGTGCTACCTAAACCTCCCACCCTCTTTCCATCCCTCATTCCTTTTCCCAAAAATCACATACAGAATTAAAAGGAAATAAAAATGACTTGGCACACTCCCTTTTGCACCAGCCAAACGAAAAAAAGACAGGTGGTGTGCATTAAAAAGGATACTTCAAAAGCTTTTCATGCTTGCTGCCTGCCTCAAGTGCTTTTTAATATATGTCTGATCATTTACATTTATATAGGAAAGTCACATTTGTTACACTTTATACAGGATCGCTTCATTTTTGTCCCTTTTTAACCTTTTCACTTTTTTTTGTTTTTTTGGATAAAGAGTTGGTTATAACAATCTACAGTAAGGCTGCACAGGAAGAATTCTGTGTATTTATTTTTGTTTTCTCTAAGAACCAAAGTATATAAAATGAGGTTTGATTCTAGCACCTTTTACAGTATTATTGGTGTTGTTCCCTTTAGTAGAAAATACCTTCACCCAACATCTGTTCCATCTATCTATAGTTTCAGCAATACTTCAAAGGTAAAGATAAGGTGACGATTGACCCAACCCAGCAGTCCCTTAACAAAAAGAAGTCCCCCCCCACTCCGAAGTCAGGCAGAACTACTCGTGTGAGCAAAGCAAACCACCTTCGCCAGCTTTCCCTCCTTCCCCGCCAGCGAGGGCTGCAGTGCCTGGCCCGCTCAGAGCAGCAGTGGGAAACCGAGCACCCCAAGAGAAAAATAAAATACACCAAGTTGCCATCTTGCAAGATGGAGTGACTCGCCAGCAGATGGGTTTTGCTAGCCGGGGAATAACGCCACTTGGTGGGCTGCATCGCCTCGGTGCAAAGAAAAGGCAAGGATGCTGCCCTGGGGTGATGCTGCCCTGGGATGCTGCAGCCCTGGGATGCTGCCCCACGATTCCATCCCAGGATGCCACCCCACTGTCCTCCTTTCGTGCCAAGGGGAGACCTCCCCGTACCACGGCGGGAGGAAGACGTTGCCTTATGGCATATGCTGGCGATGGGGAGAGCTATTTGGGAAACAGCAGCTTTCACGGAGTGCGTTTTCTGGGAGCGGGAGGAGAAGGGCAGGAGGAGAGAAGGGAGCTGGAAAAACAAAAGAGAAGCTCCTTGCCAAGGTTGTAATGCTTTATAGGACGTTGAGCTGTTGGTTTCACTCGAGCAGTGTATAATCCTGCAGAGGAATGGTCCATTCCCCATGCAGCGGCATCAGAACCTCAATTATATATATATAATTATAACTATAGCAATATATCTATCTATCTATATTTATATACGTATATGTTAAATCTGTTACTGCACTGGCACCTAATACAGAGGAAAAAGTACTGGCATTGCTGTTAGATGCAAGTGGTTGCCTTGACTGAAGTCCTGTGAAGGGTAAGCACCACAAGAAAAGGCACCACGAGGTTTGGAGAATTGAAAAGTCACTGCCCTAACGTAGCTGTCATCAACAAACATAAAGGGCTTTTTTGGAATTAATTTGGGGCCAGGCCAAATTCTGGCCTTGCTGATGGCAGAAGAACCAGGGCATTCCCAGAAAATTACAGTGGGGTTCATGGAGAGTGGCTGGTGCCTTGGTGAAATGGAGACCTGAATTTGGTCTTTTAAGGGGCATGTTGATTTTGTGAGCTCTTATCTAGCACTTTGGACACTTTTTAACAGCTTTCCTAAATTAAAGTGACCACATCTGGTCACGTTCGACGTGGTTGTACTGGTGTAAGGAAAGCAGGATTGAACTTTGAAGGCTCAAAGTGTAATCTAACCTAAACAGGGCAGAATCTAACATAACCATAGGCTGTCTCCCGGGATGTGCTGGATGCCTCCAGCTTCCACTAAACCAGGGGAAGTCCATGGCTCTCAGCTAGTCTGATCTCATCCCTTTGTGGAGCCTTGCTCTGAATATCTCAATCTGTCACTCCCTGGGAGCCCAGAGAAGAAATTGTCCTGGACACAGGCAACAATCTTGATGGGTTTACAGAAGTCTTTCCGGACTGAGATGAAAATCTGCACGTCTGCTTTTCTGAGGTCATAGCCTGTGCTTCTCATTCTCTCCTTACATGACCAGAACCTCCACTGCTCTAAAATTTTGAGTTGGCCCTTGCTTTATTTCTTTTTTTCTTAAATTCATGCTTAAGCACATGCACACACATGCACACCTTGCCCTCCAAGATGCAGAAAGTAGAGGAAGAGCTGGGGAATAAGAGAGTACATCCTCAGAGCCCTCCTGTGAAACGAGAAGTCGCTGCAGACACTGTCTATAAACAGGCTTCCCATGCGTAAGGTAATTGCTTGGTGATCGAAAGAGACTCGCAGGCACTCTATGCCAAGTTAATAGCACCAGTTTTGCATCGTGTTGACACCTGTCAGCCCATCCCATCTCAACCACCCGCGTTTTTCAGACAGCTGCTGACAAGCAGCCTGCCCCTGCTCTCGGTGGCATTGCACCAAACCAAGGGCTGAGATGGGCAGGGTTAGGTCTGCCCTCGGCCACTTCTCTTGGCCAGCTCAGAGCAGAGGTTGTTGGCAGTCCTCCTGTCTCCCAAGCACCATGTGTGCAGCTCGCTGGCAGAAGCTAGAAATGGTGTCAAAACACCACTGGGGGGTGGAGAAAAGGAGTGACCTGTGGCAGGACTTGAAGTGGTTTTCCTTTTCCATTCAGATCTACTTTTGGGGGTCTATTTTGGATCCCATTCTCTCTAGACGCTCCATAAGGATGGCTCAGATGCAGAAGTGACCTAGGGAGGAGCCAACCTCTCCCAGTCTAATTGGCAGATCCTTGATCCTGATTTGGATGGAACAGGCATCTTCACCTGGGTGAGAACAGCACTGGAAGGACAACTTCAGATGAATGACCTGGGTCCAGAACGGGCTGAGTTTGGTTAATAAGGCAAGATTCAAGGTATAGGCATGACTAAGTTTCAAGCTTAGTGAACAAAAAATGAACTTCTTGCTAGGAAAGCTTAGACCATTATTTCTGTCTGACATGCCTGATTGAGAGGGTCTGGGGTGAGCAAACCCCTTCTTTGGAAGGTTTCCAACCAGACAGGATTTAGGGTGGGAGAATAAGACACAGGGATGCTCTTGGGAATGCACCTGATGACCCACATGCTCTTTCCATCTCTGCTTTCTCCAGTCCCATGACCCAGTGGGGCTTTGCTAAATCCTTGGCTTCTCAGTTGACTTCCTCAAATCCTTTCCAAAGGGAGAGTGGAGCATTTCAGAGGATGGAGGAAAAAAGCATTCCCCAAAAATTTAGCATGGAATCTTGTGTGGGTTGTGCTAGTCCTCCTTAAGAAATCCAAATTCAGTCCAGCCTGTCTCTGCTGGGCTGCATAGAGACCAGGGAAAGGTGACATGATGCATGGCTTTGTCCTGCTCTGTCAACACCACTGCAGTCCTGCAGTGCTTTTGATGTTAATTCTCAAAGCACTTCACCAACATTGACTAAATAATCCTCACATCATCCTTGTGAGGCAGGCTTTACACCTCCCATTTTACAGATGGGGAAACTGAGGCACAGAGCAGTTACACGACTTGCCCAAGGTCACACAAACAACTTGAAGGCTGCTATGGGGCAGGTCTGTGTCTCTCTGTGTTTTGGTAAAATGCTTAGCACAAGGGGGTCCTAAGCCTGGCTGCAGTCCCCGTGTGCCTGCTGCAAGGCAAACAGAAAATATTCAGTGGATACAGTTTATTGCATTAAAAAGCATTAGAAAAACCCAGGTGTCCTGCTTTAGTAGCTTCTTTTTACCATTTTTAATAAGGTTTATGTGAAGAACCAAGTGCAAGAGTATTTTGTGGGTTTTGAATGGTAACGAGTTCCAGCAGTGAGCAGTCAAATTTCAATGCTTATGGGAAGAGTGGCACTTCTGAAACACAAGTATTGAAATTGTGCTGTTCTCTATAGCTGTGCCAATTTTCCAGTACTATCAAAATTCACTAATCAAAAATGGTTCTAGGATGAAAGCTAATTTGAGAAGACACCGTGAACTTTCAGAACTCCTTTCAATTGAAAGGTGCTCAAGTGCTTTGCAAGGAGTACATAACTAGTCTGTCCTCCCAGCACTTCTGTAGGGTACACAAGGATCTTTAAACCCATGTTGCAACACCTGGGGCAAGTATGGTAGAGCTGGAGGTGGGATTGGTGATGGAAGCCAGGCAACAGCCTGACCATTCCTGTATCACATGCCCTGGAGTACAGCCCAATGGTAGTAGGGAACATATGGAGGTGTTCAAAGCCAGGGTGGATGGAGCCTTGAGCAACCTGATCCAGTGGGAGGTGTCCCTGCCATGGCAGGGGGGTTGGAACGAGATGAGCTTTGAGGTCCCTTCCAACCCAAACCATTCTATGATATGATTCTATGATATTATACCTGCCAGCAGAGACAACCCAAAAATCCCCTTGGCTTTCCTGACCAACAGCAGAGATGGAGAGAAAATGTGTATCTTCAGGCACCATGATTTTACCTTCCATACACAACAGTGCATCCAAAAATACACACACCAAAGGGATGATATTTCCTTGCAAGCAACAAATTCATTGAGAGCCTCCAAAACACATAGCCTTTCTGTGAAAATCCTGGTTTTAGGGGAACAGCTCCATGCTGGGGCATGCTATGTCAGGTTCCTGAGCACATCACCGTAAGTCAGTGATAGGGAACTCACAGGAGACCACGCAAGGGCCTCACCCCAGCTGTTATCTCATACTGGTTTCATACTGGGTAATCACATTGGCTTTAGTGGGATGGTCTGAACTTGGCCTGATAACAGGAGTGGAAGTCACCAGACCTAGATGTGAAATAGTCCTTCCCTGAGTAAATGAAACACGTTTGAAACTACTTCCCATTCCTCATTGGAACAAAAGGTTGGAATGGTAAAACAGTTTGCAGAGTGGAAACATCAGCCAAAACTGGTGTGGGTTTTGTTTTTTTTTTTCTGATAGGAAAGTGTTTTCCACCAAAAAAAAAAAATAGAGTTTTAGATCCATTTTGGGAGGGGACACATTTTGTAGCTAATGGCAAACTTTGATGTTTGATGTAAAATCTCTTCCCTCTCACTTCCCGACATAGGGGACCAAGGGATTTGGCTGTGATACCTATTTAGACACTTTTTTTAGAATACATGCATCACAGCTCTCCTCCAAATGTCTGCAATTACATCCAATTTAAGGCTTGTTTAATTGCTCGAGTAGGTCTATGGATAAGTGAGAACCAGTCCACTTCTACTACTTATCCGTTGGAAATTTGTGGACTGATTGATGAAAACCCCAGATTTTATGGGAATGGTGTGAAAGTGTAGTAATTTGAGGGGGTCACCTGGGGTACCCTTGAGTATGTAGTTTCTCTTGCTGCAGTATCAGCTCAGAGCAAGTCCATTGAAGTCAAGTGGCTTCAGCTTCAGGCTACTGAAACTTCTGTGGGTGTGTGTCCCTGTGTGTACTCATATGCCCTCAGGAACTAAAATAAAATCCTAAAGAGAACAGATTGCAGGTGTAATCAGCTGGCATTTGTCCTGGATCTTGGCTGCTTAGGAAGGAACAGTGTTTGCTCTTAAGGTGATGGGGAGGAAAGATGGGGGTAGCGTGCAGGTGGTGGTCAGCTGGGTCTGGGGGAAGGAGGCTCTGACACTGGCAGTGAGTTTTATTGGTAAATATAGCTAGAAAGGAAAATTAGAGCTGCTTGTCCTCCTGACTGACGAATGGGAATGACATCTGGAGAGAAAACAATAGTCATTCCCTTTCAGTGACATTTGGCATTTGAATTCTAAGGGCTTGGAATCAGACTGGGGGGGGTTAATCCCTGCAAAGAAGGACCCAGTTTGCTGTATTAACAGGGCTGTTCTCATTGCAATGGTGATAGCAGTGGCAGGGGGAACCAGCTCTTCCAGTAGGACCAGTAACACCCCGTTTGGACTGCTTTGGCACCACCAGAAATGGCCATTTTTAGCGTAGGGAGTGTAAGGAGGCACCAGGACATCAAGGGAGCTTTACTGATTTATACTGACACTGCGTTTGGCCCTCATTCTTGGTCTGATTTTGGCTTCCAGATTTCCTAAGAAGTGGAAGATCAGGTGGGACAGTATTTCTTCAGAAGGACCTTAAGCTTCTGATGGTCTTTTGTCCCTGTTTTTTACTTTAAAAAAATAAATAATACAAGGAATATTTATTTCAGCCCTGCTTGCAAATCCCAAATTGCTAGCATCTCTCACCAGAAACTACCTTCCTCATCTCAAAAAGCCCTTTGGAATTCACAATGTGTTCATATATATTAAAACATATATACTATTGCAGTAACATGGCATGTATGCTTTTCTATATTTCCAGAGGACTGTGTATATAGACACAGACATACATGTTGATTAGTCCCTTTAATCCTGAAAATTCATAGCCACCCACTTCACATCATGCCTAATATATAGGAGGAGTTCTCTCTCTCCTTCCACTTTTTTACCTTTGCAGTTAAAATAGTCATTGCTGCTGAAGTGGGTCGAGGCAAAACAACCGGGTGCAAGCACAGCCAGGTGTTTTTACTGTTGAATAGTACATTTTCAGGAAAATTAAAGGGTGATTTATTGATAAGGTAAACTTTTTGTCTTTTTTTTTTTTTTTTTAATATATATATATATATATAATGCCCTCAGTACCTTATAGGCTATATCCTATTTACTTCCACGAGGTGGGTGACAACTCGCTTTGAAAGCAGTCTGCGTTTACATCTTTTATTTTCATTCTACTAGATACACATAAGACTTTTAATTGCTTTCAAAACCTCACTTGCCCTCTCTCAGCCCTCTCAGTCCATCCCTGTTCAAGACACAGACGTGTGGTGCTTAGGACAAAGAGGGAAAAATCTATATGTTGGACAGCATTTGGTTAGGTTGAACAAAGCAGTTAGCATAGCACCGAAGGAGTTACGTTGGTGTTTTTTTTTTCCCCAGCTTCAATCTTTTATTTTGGAACAGAAGCAGTAAAAAGAACCCAGAAGCACTGAGCTGAGTGCTTAAAACAGGGCAAATAAAGGGCTGGGGAGAAGAACGGAGAAGGAGCAGCCCCAAAGCTGATGCAGATGAGCAGTGGCCCATCTGCAAGAGTTGGGCTTCTGCATTTGCTCTGCCCCAGAGGGAAGATACGCAGCTGCCTGGTTAGTCACGTGGAAGAGCCTGGCCCATGTAGCCAGAAGATTTTGAACTCCCTCCCCATGGTGGATACAGCAAAGGGACAGGGAAGGTACGTGGCAGACCAAGATGGAGCTGGAAGAAGAGGGTTTCCTAGCTGTGTTCTTGCTTCATGCAAGGCAAGTCTTGGGTTAGAGAAGACAACGGCTGCCTCAGACACCAAGTGGTTATCCAGAACAGGCCAGGTTTCACAGTCCTTACTCAGGAAAGAAAAGGAGACCCAACAACAAAACCCAGGAGTTTTGTCTGAGTAAGGAGTGCATGAGCAGACTTCAAAAAGCTTTTCTGAAAGGGAGCAGGGAGCTTTGTCTCACACTGCATTTCCAAAAGAGACATTATATAACGGTCAGGACACTTAGACAATAAAAACACTTGGCTCAAAACCAGAAAAATTAAAAAACAACCAGGCTTTCTATCCCATGCTTTTTTTTTTTTTTTCCCCCTGACCAGTGGTGATATTTGGAGCAATGAACTGGATCCCTTCCCTCGTTCTAAAGAAAATTATCCTGGGTTTCACCCGAGTGTCTTGGGGTTCAACCAGGGATGAATCCACCTCGATGGGCACATAATCGACAGACAAAACTCCCACGGACGGCAAGGGAAGTTCTGCCTGCGGGAGGATGGTGAAGGCAGGACTGGTCTAGTCTCTCTGGATGTGACATAGATTTTTCTCCAGCAAAGCAGGTACTTTGAGAAGAGTCGCAGCGTTGAATCTAGTTTATCCTTTCCCAACCCACCTTCACCCCTCATGTAAGGAAACAGTTCCAAAAAAACCCCAAAAAACTACTGTACAACCAAGTAAACTGCAATTATTGTGCTGTCCTAGGCAGTCAAGAAACTTAAAAGGCAAGAACAGAAAGGAAAAAAAAGATTTTTTCACGTGTTTATCAGTTGAGACTCTAGTTTTCCCATGCCTACAAGAGTCCTCAGCAAACAGTATACCAGCCTCCCCCAGTAAGGTCCAGGCTATTCCAAAACAGCGTGAGCAAATTTTTCACTGTATTCAGATGGAAGCTGATGACTGAAAGATTAGTGCACATTAACCGTGGCTGATGAGAGCAACTTTTAAAGAAATTCAAGTATTCATCAGTAATCCGTTCGGTTCAGAAATACTTTTGTGAACTTTAGTTTCAAGTTTCCAGAAACAGAAAGGAAAAGGGAAAGGTCACCTGTTGTGTAAGAAAATAATATTGCAAACAGTGCTATTACATTTGACCAGGAAAGCAAGGCTATTCGGTTGGTGCACAACAATTTTCTCCATGCCTTGCTTTTGGGGACAGAAAAGACTTAAGATCACTTGCTCAACACACGCACACACCACGGCAGGTTTTCCTTCTGTGTGTTGTAACAACCCCCTTTTCTGCTCATTCCCCACAACAGCACGGCCCCAGCAAGAAATGAAATTTGTACGGCGCGCTTCCAGCACCTCTCACACGCGTTTGCTTAAGCCTCACAACACCCCTGTGAGGTAGGTAAATATTATTATACCCATGTACAGATGGGTAAACTGTAGGCACAGAAAGGTTAAATCACTTGCCCAAGGTTACACAGCAACTTGGTGGCAGAGCTGGGGTCGAAACCCAGGAGTACTGTCGCCCAGAAATCTGCAATGAGTTTGAGACCACGGCCACTCCCTGTGCTCGCTGTAAAAGACCACCTGACAAACACAGCGTTGCACGAATCCAAATAACTCCGCGCGTTACAAAGCGCCTGGTTTCCAAACAGTTGCCTTGCTGCATGTGTCCCAAAGGGCGAGGGGTGGGGTGGGGGTGGAGAGTAAAGTTTATTCCTCTCAAATTGTATTTGTCTGCTTGAAATACTTTGTTTTGGTTTTGTTTTAATTTTTTTTTAATATGCGACAAAAAATGGCAGTCCACGTTATTTTATCAACATTACTTTCCAGTTGGGTTATGTGCATGTGGATATACATTAAGGTCCAGATGGTTTATGCAGATTTTATTTTAATTGTCACCAATTGCCTCCCTCCTCATCAGTGACGAGCCAATGGAACATATGCAGCTATCTGTCATTTTCTCATTTTTCTCATCATCCTACTGTCTGAGCTTCAAGTAAGGAACGAGGGTTGAACACAGGCAACACCGAGCACAGCAGGAAGGCTCCTACCTTTCTTCACATCACACCTCGACAGAAAAAAAAGAGTCACCACACCATTCTTCCCAAGTTCAAACACAACAGAACAATGAAGCGATTCTGAAAGCGCTCATGGAGAAATAAGTGGATTGCAACAATCTCTAGCGGTACCCAAAGGTCTGGAAATGCGTTCTGCACACAGTGAAAGGTTTGCCCACGTCTATTTGGGA
Organism: Podargus strigoides; assembly: GCA_028020825.1. Classification (NCBI taxonomy): domain Eukaryota; kingdom Metazoa; phylum Chordata; class Aves; order Caprimulgiformes; family Podargidae; genus Podargus; species Podargus strigoides. The sequence continues at coordinate 3,033,675 of CM051619.1, forward strand.
TAGCCTCAAATCTTCTAATTTAAACCAGGCTGAGATTCTCTGCACCAGAATACACCTGAGCTCCAAGGAAAAATAAAACCAGCAATCATAACCCTGGGAAACTACCACCCCCAAAGCCCCGGGGCTTTGGACAACTGACAAAATAACAACATGCAAGGGTCCACAAGCAAAGGGTACACAACGGAGTTCACATCATCCCTACCATCTAACGTCAACTACCTCAGCTTCTGCGGGGATCGGCACAGACCTTATTTTGTTGTGGTTATTTGGGTTTTTGTTTTCTGGTGTTTGATTTTTTTTTTGTGTGTGACCACATTTGATCTGAACAGAATCCAGAGAAAAACTAACCCAATAAAAGAAGAAAACACCCTAGAAAAGCCTGTCTCCACAATTTTCCGCTGACTCCGGCAGCTTCCAAATTGTCTCCTGCCCAAGCTGCCCAGCAAAGCAGGCACTAAAAGGTTTTGCAAATGCACAGTAGTAAGTTTTCCTTTTCAAAGCACCTCTGAGCTTCAATGAAATCACGCTGGACAAACCTCAGACCACATTTTCTTCAGGAGGTTTAGTCATGCTGCAGTTATGTGGGTGACAGGTGTGTCATGCATTTCTGTGGAGGGACGAGGGATAAATTGTGAAGTGAATCTTGTGCATACCAAAAAAAAATTAAATACCTGAAGAGCACAGGGTGACTGCTGTCTGAAAGTCAACAGCAATGCTCCCCTCGTGAGCAGCATCAGCCAGGTTTTAGCAGAACACTGACCCAAGCCCGAAATTAATTTTGTTCTGTTTCATCTAGTCAGCTTTAAATAAAAATACATGCAAATGATGACTGACTTTTGGCAGGTGCAGAGTGGATGGGATGAAGCAGACAATTAGCTCCAATCCATCACATGGAAAACAGATATATATTTACACTTGAAATCGGTGGCTTGCTTGCACTTTCCACTGGTAACTATACAACATTGGCTCCTCTTCTGCAGTTCAGATCGGATATACTGGGGATGAATAATGCCTTGTGTGGGTGGCAAAGCATGACAAGGGCATGGGCAGGGACGTTGTCGTTCCTGTGTTTCCATTGTTGATTTGGTCTGGTCTGAATCATTCCCGTCTTCGAATTAGCTGCCTACAGATGTGTAACGCTATCACACTAAGCATGCCAGCCCTCTGACGTGGATGGAGGAGGGATGGATGGGTTGATATCAGTACAATAAGAGTGATGCTGTTTGCAAAATAACCTCAGCAAAAAGAACAAAGTGAATTGAAAAATACCTTGTCCATTGAACGGGGCAGAAAACAGAAAAATTGGAGCTGAGGTACTCCACCAAGGCCTGAATCCTGGTCTGTAGCATGTAATTATATCTTTATTAGCAAATTAAGCACTGCCAGGATCCATTCTGGCCACGAAGCCAACTGAGAAGTGCTGACCACATCCACACTACTAAACTGTTTCACCCCCAATACAGAGCAGCTGCATCCAAGCTATCAATTGGGGATGGTCCTCTGGCCAGCATCAACACCTGTGCAAGCTGTGCCCAAGCCCAAGGCTCCTTGGAGTGGGTCTAAACCATGTCAGGGAAGGTTAGAACAATATAATAGCAGGGATGGTGGAGCCCTTGTGCTCCGACTTTGCCTTGGCATAGCACAGTTGGCTGGTTTAGATGATCCCAGGGTGAATCCAGCAGCACAAACATGCCAGAGAAGTTGCCCACTGATCTTGTGATGTGAATAAATATGGACTCAACCTTCTCCATAACCGTTTGAAAAAACCCTCATGCAGGATCTTCTGGCAGGAAGGTGGGACATGGTATAACTAAACTACCAGGGAGAAGCTGAGGAGTTAAAAAACAAGTGAAACCAAAACAAGTCATTGACCATTCTGCCAAAGTGCACACCAAAAAAAAAACAACCCAGGAGGCGAGGACTAGACCCTTAGCATTAGGATTAGTACCAATAAAGAAGAGCTGGGGGTAATTTTCCTCCCCGAGCTTTTGGCTTGGCAAAAGGCGCTGTTTGGCAACAAGATCACAGATAATCCCAAGAGGAAATGGTCACCACACCAAACTGTCCACCATGAACTTGTTGGGTGTAGTGGTAGAGCACGTGCTTTACGTTAAGGCTGGAATGAAGTCCTTCAAAAAAGAAATAGTTCTTCAGGGTTGACATAGGCTCTCACTGGACATCTTTTGCTAAATCAAGACGCCAGTAGATATCATTCAAAGAAAGGACTAATAGCGGAGGCAGAAAGTTTATGCAATTAAGCACAATGAGACAGTCTTATCACGTAGTGGAGGCACCTGCCTTCATTGTTATCCATACTACGAGCCACGAAGAAGGAGGACTTTGGAGCACGGGTGTGTCAAGCCCTTAGTCAAGCTGGTTTGGTTGTGAGAAATTAGCACTGCATTGAGAGGTAAGGTCACTTCTAGAGTGTTTTGCCCCTCCATTCCCGTAATGGGATGGAGAGGACGGCTGTTGGTGTGGTGGTCTGGAGCAAGGGTCCTGTTCCTGAGGGCAGGCAGGCTGCAGATGCTCATGAGAGGCAACACTGAAGAGTCTCCTCCTTGACTCCTGACGAGTGTGCCTTGGCTCGTTGACTCGTTTCACTGTCCTGGTGCGAAGAGGCAGGGTCCAGCTGCTCAGTGTGGCCAGGGAATGGGATGACATCTCCAAACCAGACCTCAAGGTTGACAAGTTCAGAGAGGGGGACCTTCTCATGGTGCTTTTGAACATGAGGATGCTATCTCCTGGAGAAAAAGTCCCCAAGGAACAGCAGGGTTGTTGGTCATCCATTCCTTTCTCATGCTTATGCCAATGAAATGCAGATTTGTAGAGGAGAGCTCTTCACAGAAGGACCAAGGAGAGTCTTTACACAGGGCATGAGTCTCCACTGGGGAAGTGCATCAGAGTAATTCTACACTAGTATTAAAGGTAAGTCAAATTAAAGTTCTGGGAGGAGAAATGCAGGCCTGTTGCTGGAGGATGGGTACCTCAGTGTTTTTATGACTCAGTAGCTGGGGACAGCAAGTTCACTTCACAAATTACCTCTTTTTATGGAGACAGCATACTGGTTAGGGAAGAAACAGGGTGAAATGTTAGTAGGACACTTGAGAAGGGACTGGTTATGGGACACAGACAACAGAGAAAGGAAATGAAAGCTTTTCACAAATACATGTAAATGTGTATATATATATATATATATATGTATTTATGTGCACAGTAAACAAGGGACTGGGAATTTAAACTGGAGTGACAAGACAAAATCCCTCCCTTTGCATGAAAATGTGACCATCAGGTTGTAATCAGAGCCCAGAAACTTTTGCCTGAAATGGAGTTTGACTGGGAATTACAGTACCAGCGACAATTTGGCTTCTTATAAACTTTGCCGTGTGTCTATAGTTTGGCGTGAAGGAGTCCTGCCCTCCTGGAAAGGGACAGACACCAGTTAAAAGTTTTCTTTACAAAACAAAAGGAAACAACTGAAGAAACCCCAAGATTTTCTCAGAACACTGCGGAGGATCACTGATTGAAAAAAATGTTTCTCTTCAGGTATATTCAGGCGAAGAAAGCATTCAGCTTCTTTAAACTGTTATATAAAATTGGTACTAGTTTCTTTAAATGCTATTGTAATTAAAAAAACCAACTGATTTCCTAAAATTAAAAAAAAAATCATAATCATAATTAAAAAATATCCCCCCCATGCTGATCTTCTCTTCAGAACAGGTCAGCATGGGAGTTTTTGCACCCTAGACAGTTACAGTATTTCTGGAATAAAAAATTGCAATTACACACAGAAAATACTACAGCATTCACTTAAAAATACCTCTTTTTGTTGTTGTTGTTTTTTTCCCTTCCCAAGTAGAGGGATGGTGGGATTGAAAAGATGCCCTGAAACGGGAATATTCCTTTAAAGGAGCAATACTCTCGGAATGGAAAAGGGTGTTGGAACAGACGCAAACCCGTGATTTAACTCGAAACCAAGAGATTCCAGCACAGAAACCGAATTCGAGCGATGTGAATGTCCAGACACCGAGCGGGTTATTTGGAAATGTCAAGACAACCACACAACCCTCGGGGCAGGTGACCGTCTAGGCTTTGCCATCATCAGAGGTGGCAGCATCTCCTTGCGGTGAGAAGGCTTAAGCTAAACCACGATGCTCTTGCTACGCTCTTGAATTTCCTCTGGTGGTGTTTCTTGCCATGTACTTACAGTAGAGGGTGACACGAGACAGTTTTTATCAGCAGTTCCCCACGTGTACCGAGTCGAAGAATTCTCAGCTAAATCACAACAACAACATCAACAAAAAAAAAAAAAAAAAATACAAAGCACCAAATCATCTCAAAGACGTGAGTCAGTTTTAACAGGTTATTACCGTTCGGAGCAGTTTGTTGGTTGTTTTGTTGTTGTTTTGTTTGTTTGTTTGTTTTTAATCCCGATTTTCATGTTTTGTTTTCCTTAAAAACAAAACAGAACAGAACAAAAAATCAAAACCCTAAAAGCCCAAAATGGAACGAAGGATGCTTTTACAATCACTTTAAGGCTCGCACCGAATGAGACATGACAGGTCTTACACGAGATTACAAATAATACATGTATGCCTTTCACAGCCTTAAAATGATACAGTAGGTCAAATTATTTTGCCAGTCACTGATCAAGTATTGTGCCTTTAAATTGACTCGCTTTTTGCTACTATGCTGAGTTTTATTATTACTGAAATAATTATTAGATATGTGTAAATGTACTTTAGCATCACGTTTTTTTGGTATATAATTCCAAAGTTTGCAGATTTTCTGGGCTCAGATGGTTGTTATTCACCCCACTGAAGACAGTGGTGCTTTAGCATGTGTTGGAAACAAGATCAGATGCTGTATTACCACATTAACCTGGTGCAAACCCACCATTCCATGTGTGGCCCATTTACACGAGGGAAACGGTTACGTGGTGGGATGGTGTTTACAACACCACTTGGTCAAGGCTCAAGGACCATTGGACTTGGCCAAGTGGTGTTATAAATGCATTGCCAAATTGAGTTACAGACCTGATTTTGTCTTTCAGCTGTTGGAAAAAATCAAACTCCATTGGGGATGTCTTGGCTTTGCTTTCTTATCTTTAGACATTTGCTTTTTTTTTTTTTTAACTAAATCCAATAAGAGCAACAAGATTTTTTTTTTTTCATACATTTCTCTCTTTTTGTTGTTGTTGTTCATTTTTTCTTTTCTTTTTTTTTTTTAAGCTTTTTTTTTTTTAAATTTTAAGTTTTGTATTTCAGTTGGTTGGTTTTTCTCCTGGCATATAATCATCAAAGAGTTTTGCATGAGAAAGGTGACAGTACTTAATGAAACTCAGCACCTAAGGGCATAAGGCAGTTGTAGGTTTGTTTGTTTGTTTTTTTTTTTTTATTTTTCAATCAGCACCAATCCCATAAATAATGTTCTACACTTGGTGTACGGTATAAAACTGATGTGGAGATGCCTCCTTCTCCACCTGTGAATCCTAGGTGTGGAAGTTGAAATACTGTTTCTTGTGTGTAAAAAACAAAAGAAAAGTTTTTCTTTTTGTTTTTACTTACAAAACATAGAGAATATCTTTTTTTTTTTTTTTTTTATACATACAGCAACCAGAAAGAAAGCTTATCTGAAGGTTTGTGTTTGTTTCATGATCTGTGTTTACCGTAAACAAAAATAAGGTCCCCTCTTTTACTTTTGCTTTAAGGAGCTTTTAAAGTGAAGATTCATATTGTAGCAACTCATATAAGAGAGGTCCATCTCTATACCTAATACCTACAGCTGTGGGGGTGACATACTGGAGGATGTTGATAGTTCTTCTCAACCTCCTGTCTACAAAATGAGCATCCCATGCAGGGTATCTTTTTCTTGGGATGTCAATCTTAATGAGAGGCCCCTCAGGGGGGTAGGGTCGCCCAGATGGAGTAGATGGTACCATTGCTCTCACCTGGAAAACGGGCAAGCAAGTGTCAGCTGTGAGTTCCTCCTGTTGCTCCGTGACCGCTCTGGTGGGCGTAGCCTGGGCCCCCCGGTACCCAGGGGTTTGGGGTGCCATGGGCTCAACATCGGGGGGCAAAGGAATGCCCCAGAGCAGCTCGGCGCAACAGGAGCTGACAAGGATCTTAGCTCTTGGCCCCATGGGATGCAGCACACCATAATATAACAGCATCAAAGCTATCCCAGCAGCAAAGCTAAGAAAGACACAACACAGTGCTGGCACGGCATATGAGTCAGTAGTGTCAGGATCTCTGTAAAAATACCAAAGGAGCGTCAAGGCAGCGTTCTCCGTCAGGACTACCGTGTAATACGCAAACATTCTGTATCGAGTCCGCCCTTCCTTGACATTAAACCAGCAGAAAATGTACACAATCCCTACCACCATGTTGAAGAGGATCTCCTCCCACTTAGACATGCAGAAATCTGTCCCACCATGGATGATCCAGAAAGCCATGGCACACCAGTGGACCACTACAAAGATCCCAAAGTAGAGCTGGAAGATGGAAGCAAAGAGAGCAAAAGAAAGAACTCGGGATGAGATGGTGAAGATGCGCCAGAAGAGATGGATGAGGGCCCCTCTGTAGCTCATACTCTTCTTGTCGTCCCTAGAGTCCCGAAGAAGCTTGTGATAGGAGGCTAGCACCCAAGCCAGGGACATCAGGGAGGCCACAGAGGACACACCTGCCGGAAGACACACAGATCCACTGAGTTAGACAGGAGGTTTGGTTGAAAACATCATCTGCTCACTAAATTATTGCATCTGGGGCAGGCTCAGTAGCCCAAAGGTTCAACTCACGTCAGGTTGTCCTTACAGTCTAGAGGAGAGAAATACAGAGATATCAGTGTGGGAATTGGAAACGATGCTGTATTCAGGAGTTCCCTAACACAGCCCATTACGCTTATCCTCGTGAGCCCTTGGCTCTGCCACCCCACCCCAGCTCTTCTCACAGGGAACAGCCTCTGTCCTCATCCTGATTAGATCCACATTTGAGAATCTGAAATCCAGGTCCCATCTAAAAGTCTGAAAGTTACTTTCTGGAGAACGGGGTCTATCTTGGAGTGCACCATCGCAAGAGCAGGATGTCTGTATTCCTTGTAACTGCATGGATCTTTTTATTCTCAAATACTTTCATACAAGCAACATTCACACTGACTTGTACTTGATTCTGCATTAATCAGGAATCCCCATTTGCATTCGCCTTTTGGGAAAAATAGGCAGTTGGTCATTTTTTTTGTCACCCTGTGGTCCCATGCAGATGAATATATAAATACAGGGAACATCAATACCCTCAGCATCCCAAATCAATGAATCTGACCCCTCTAGAAACTCCCCTGACCTGATTCCAGGATGAAGACCTGTATGGGAGGTAGCTTATCTCCAGCCCTGTCTCCTGGATGGGCCACAGATCTAAGTCACAGTCACCCTGTCTCTGGCCCTGTCTCATTCTGTTAGACCCCCCGGAGGGACCTTGGATCTGGTCCATCCTCTTGCCTTGTCTGGGACTGCTGAGGGAGCCATTACCAGCATGCAGCTCCACCCAGTGCACTCAGACCCTGTGGTACTGCTCCCATCAGTGAGAGCATTGCCTGTGCTGGGGTCACCCTCGGTTCCCAACTCATCCCCCTGCACCCTGGCATGGGGCAGGCACCCCATGATATTCCAAAGGAGCCTGACCTTATTCCCCATCACAACCAACATTTAAACTATTTATTTGCTCCGATGGATAAAATAGTGCCCCGTCGCACTTCAGGAGCTTTTAAAAATGCAATACCATTGATTATCACAAGGGTAAATTGAACAACTCATTGAGCAAAGCATCATAATAAAAATTAATTGACAGATTCCTGGGAAAAGAAAAGGCCACTGGCATCTCATTCCTTTGCTCCCACTGCTGCTCACTGGACAACTTCTCTGCAGGTGAGAGAACAGATGATGGACTAAGATCCATGTTTGGAAAGCTAAATAATTTGGTAGCTATACTCTGACTGTGCCTTTGCCAAAGATTTCTCTGGGAGCACCATCTGTAAAACCTAAAGGAAAAATGCTAATGGTTTCAAGCAAAACAAACAATAACTAACACCTCTCCATCTCTGACCTGTAAAGTACTGGAAAACGAGTCCAGCTCTGCTTTGCTTTCACTACTTTAAGAAAACCCAAGGAGCAGCTTGCTGCAGCTGCTCAGGGTTAAAAAGCTAACATGTCTGAAATATTTCTTCTCACAAGGACCTGACTCCCACAGGGATGCATGGAAGATCCACTGGCTCTCCAGACCTCACTCTACAGACTTTATCTTGTTCTTTTTGAGGAGCCCACCTCACAGTGCGGTGGGGTTACATTTCCCCCCTTCCAGCCTAGCTGTGCCTGGAGGAGAGGGGATGGATAAGGTGGCCAGGAAGGATGGCAGACCTTCATCTCTGCCCCTCATTGAAATTCTCCCAGCCTACAGGTTCACCAAAACTATATCCTTCCACCAACTCTCAGGTCTCTCTCTGAGAGCCTTTGGGCTCACATATGCATTAGCATTTCAGACTGAATTTAAAAAAAAACCCAAACAAACCACAAACCAGTAAGATCAGTGGCCTTAGGCCACCATCTTTAAGAAAACCACAAAGTTCTAAGTCCTCAATAATAAACACTTGCATATAGGACATGGGACTCTAATGGATGGAAACTTCTGAAAGCGAATAGAATCATAGAATCACCGTGGTTGGAAAGGACCCCCAGGATCACCAAGTCCAACCTTTATCCCATCACCTCCCTAACCACCAGACCATGGCCTCAGCCCCAAACAGATGTAGATTAGGTTTACTTTTAAGCTAACTGATGTGCTACATTTTTGGTAGACAACAGTTTTGGAAGGCTGAGCAATGCCACACAGTTCTTAAGGTAAGTGATGCTAAGTGTATAAGTACTGTTTGTTGCAGCATCTTCTAGCTACTCAGTTTTAAAACTTTCCCTGATTAGCAGGGGAAAAAAAAAGTCATTTATTGTCTTATTTTACTGCTGTTGTACTAGAAACTTGTATGGCATTAGATGTACCTGTATACTTAAGCAGTGCCAACCCACAAGAGACAGATGTGTCACACCAGCTTAAAAATGTTTCTGTTGGGTTCATTTATTCTAGAATAGAGAGAGGAATAAAATACACCAGAAACAAAAACCCAGTGTACAAATAAAGGCTTTTCCCACTGTAAAGTTTTCAGTGCAGAAACCTACACTAATCACAGTCTTTGATGTAAATTGCACGGAGCTGACTGGGAGTATGTGTATTGAGTCACTCATATTGCACAGTACCATGCCTGCTGATAGTCATCTGAACATCTCCTCAAGTCAACAGAGAGAGGCAGACACCCCCAGAAAGTGATTCACCCTGTCCTAAGATCCATGTGTGGGACAAGGGGGGGTTGACTCATGCTCCTAAAGTGTCTGTCTCCATCCCCTGACAGGGGAGTGCGGGGACTTGCGAGCATCAGCAGGATGAGTCCTACCCTTACAAAACAATTCATTGCCTCCTCATTTGCACTAAGATCTGAGGGGGGAATGAAGTATCTCTAGACATTTTGACATATTGCTGAAGCTGTTTAAAAATTCAGGACGCTGTGGTGAATGTGAATTTTGGCATCCTAGTGATGAGCAGGATCTGAACCTGGCTGTCAGGGGGGGTGTGATCAGTAGGTGGACGTCTACAGGAACTATGGAGTAATATGAAGATTTCTGTAGTATTTCTTACAGTGTTGCCACAGAAATTATTCCCTGGCTATTTCATAGAGACTTAAATGACAAAGCATGCCTCCTTGGCTTTTGTCATCTCGACCATGAGTTTCTTATTCCCATCTTTCCTTGTTACTTCTACCCTGTGACATCTTCCAACAAGGTGCAATTCTCATAGACTGTGGGATAAACTATTCCTTTTCCACTTCTCCAGGCCTTATTTCTAAGCAGCTATAGAGATTTCTCCAATTATAACTGGAACAAAAAGTCCTGGAAAGTTAGATCACATGGGAAGTATTTCTTTTATTTTGATTTTGACTTTTGCACATGGTGACTGACGCACCTTCATCGAGCATGAGTGGGTTTCAGCTCCCTTCCAAGGTTTGTTTATCAAAGGGTTGGGGCTGGTTTAAAACTGATGTCACTTCAAAAAACCTACTCCCACTCCTCCCACTCGGTGCTTAGTCTTGGGAGTGGAAAATACCTGTCATGCACTGTCATATCTCTATGGGCATTCTCAAGCCAGGAGGATATCATCTACCATGGGGCTGGAAGCCTTGTGGAAGATCTGTGGGACCTGTATTCTGCCTGCCCATAACAAGTCAGAGTGGCATAGACTGGGGTTATCTTCAAACTCTCTGCACCAGGCTGTACAACAGCCCTTGAACTCCTTCTGTCACCCGCTAGGAAGCAATGAGTGACTCACAGGCCGTAGTCAGCACCATTGAGGAGTCAAGCCCATGTGTCTTGAATGACACATCACAATAATTAGTTCCCTGGGTCCTTTTAGTAATGTGTCCTTAAGTATTTATGGTGACACATCTCCTAACCACAGTCAGCAAGGTGAGGCAGAGCTCCATAATATCCTCATTTGACAGAAGCAGCACTCAGTCTTGAAGGATTTATCCAAGTTCTCATATAAAATCCATGCTACAGCAGAGAACAGATCTCCTTCACATCACAGTGCACCTTGCCAAGGCACTTCAGACAGGATTCAGCTCCTACTGTAGAGATTCACCTCCATGTGTGATGTCTCTTACCTTACTCAATGGAGAATTAAGGCTGAGTGCAACCATCAGAGCTGGATATCCCATAACATTTGAGATGCTCTAGGATATTTCAGACTTCCATGTGACACTAGGCAAAAGTGAACCAAATTATTTCCTGAGTCATGACAGCTAGCAGAGCCAGAGCTGTAAGAAGGTTGTCATTTAGACCCTGTGGCTGTACTGCCTACATCTCCACTGAATACAAAGGAAGCTCGGACATTCCCATCATGTGGAGACACCTCCATTGGAGACACCTTTGCTTAGGTGTCTGAATCTGGAGTTGAACTAGCTCATCATCTTGAGATGCCTTAAAGATGACTTCTTCCCTTAGTAATTCTGCCTTTCCCAGGGGGAGATAATGCACAGTCCTCAGTGGTACACAAAGATGGCACGGAGACTGAGCAACAGTAAATGGGGAAGAGAAATGAGAAAGCAGTGGGAAATAAGGCAGCTGTATAAAAGGTTAAACTGCCTAAGAGTGTCGGAGCAAGGAATAATCTCTGAGAAGGGAAAACAAGAGCCATTGCTTGGGATCATGAAAACATGAGTGGACTGGAATACAATGCAGGTAATGATCTGATACTGGAGGAGAGGAGCAGGAACCACTCGGAGTTCACATGGAGCCTTGCTCACAGGGCCAGGCTGTTTTGATTTTCATCCTCTAGTTCCTAAGGATGGCTCAGAAAAATTAAAGGCCATCTCAGCAATATAACGAGGGTCTTTGAAAAATCCACATCCACAAGAGAGACTCGAAACAATGACTCCCCTTAAATTGCCACTGGTGTTTTTAAAGTGCAGGAATAAAAACAGTGCGTGGAAAGCCATTCCAGCCTATTCATGCTATGCAATGACACATGGTTTTACAACGAGCCTTACAAAAGCCGTAGACAAATCCCACACATGCACACAAACACTGAAAATGAACAATATATCCATTTTTCCCCTGACTCACAGTGTTGTTCAGCTGAGGAGGGAGGTTTTTCACTAGGGGTATGGATGGTTTTCATTGCAAATCTAGCTACAGGTTATTGGCTGTAAGTGATTTGAATGCACTTACTGTAGCACATTCCCTAAGTACTTACTGAGGTAACTGTCCCTTTAAAGCTGAAAATGATGCCTAAATGGTGCTCTATTTCTTTTTTTGACATTCATTCTCCTTAAGACTCCACTAAAACAAAATGGGAAGATCCTAACATTTTTCCTGGGTGAGCTGGACAGGAAATATTCAGTGTGACACGAAACGTTCCACCAACCCCTGTGGGAAGGCAGCGCTTGCTTCGTGCCAAGTGCCACATCTTGGTTCCTCCCCACCACTCCCTGGCTGCTCTGTGCTGTGACCCCTGTCATCCCCTTTGGGTGGCACGTGCCTCCCTGAAGGTGGGTACAAATCGAGGAACAGGTTTTGATGCACACAGAGTGAAAATGCATTTATAGACAAGGTATCGAGCCAGATTCCGCTCTAGAAACAAAATGGCCTGAAAACTGCCCCTCCCCCCTGACTTTTTAATCTGTTTTTATTTATTTGCACCAAAGGGGTCAGAATCAGACCCCAGGTCTAGTTTCATTGGTTCCTGCTCTAGTTTGCTGCTTGATCTTTCTTTTTTCTTTCCTTTCAGAGGGACGAATGACTTTTTGTCTTCTTTCCTTCCTTCTCCCTCTTTGTTTTTCACTTTGACCATGGAAGAACACGGATCATTACCAGTATATAAATAATAAAGGGCTGCATAGTCTGTTCTGACATTCATTTTCCTCATAGGACTTTAGGACACTCCCTTAACCAGTTTCTCCAGTGTGCCACCAGTCCATTATGGCCAATGAGGACTATTCCACCTATGGTGAACATCACTCACAGAATCACAGAATCATCTAGGTTGGAAAAGACCTTGAAGATCATCGAGTTCAACCACCAACCCAACACTGACAGTCCTCAGCCACACCATAGCCCTAAGGGTTACACTCCTAAGTCTGTCCCAGGAATGGCCTGCCTGCATCTATGCACCACAGATTTCTATGGTCACTTCACACTCTGCAGGCACTCTGTGGGTGAAACCAAGCCCAAGAGGTGAGCTGAATATAATTCCAGTATTTTCAACTTCTCCAATCCTATGGCTGCTTTTAATGGAAAGAATGGGGTTGGGTAATAACCAGACTTCTCTTCAGAGGCTGACTTATCTCAAACATTTCAGACAACAGAAGATGAGTCAAGTCACATTTTTGAAGGGTCTGTCTCTACCCAGTGACTACACAGAGAGTAGCAGACAGATTAAGGTAAAGCTGAGATGTCTAAGATGAAGTCAGCTGCTTGGCGAGGGGGATGGATCCTATCCTTGGGGCTCAAGGGAGCTGAGGGATCTATTCTTCTATTGCTTCAGGAGATGATTGACAAAGGGTGGGGATTTGTCATAGGAGTCTGAGTCTACCCTGTGGTCTGCCTTTGGATACAGGACTGCCAGTTTACTCTGCACTCAACTCAGAGCTGGAGTGACCAGCGATGAAGAACCAGAGCCTGACACTGGGAAGAGATGTGACTTGAACATTGGGTTTTCTACTGGTTACATCAGTGTCGTGTTCTTTGCTCTTTTCTTGTGAAAAATATTTTGGTTTCATTGGACAAGGACGAACCCTCAGCATCTGCTCCCTTGCTAGGGAGCTCTTCCAAGACCTTCCTCCAAGGAACATGCACAGCTCCATTCTCCCCAGGCCCTGACTCCCACAGGATGCAGCCTTACCAGTCCATAAGAAATAGAAAACTGCTGGCGACTGGGAAAGGCAAGGAGCAAAGGTAAGTAACTCGGTTCAGGGACCAATCTCCAAGTAGATCTGGACACTGAATCCCACTGGGACTTCCTGACATGAGGCTTGGTTTGATGTGGCGTTGAGTTTCTATACAGGACAGTCCATGACCAAGCTAGCACAAGGAAGACTCTTCCACATTAGACCTTTTATTGTGAGAGTGCATCAGTCAAGGCAACTTCAGAACAGCTTGCTCATAGGGAGAGTTTCCCTCCCACCCCTTGTCAGTTAAAGCCTGGCTCATGTCCTGAAATGTGAATGCTTCCTAAAACCTTCTCGTTTTGCTCAATTAAGATGTCCTCACTGACCCCAGAAACACTGGTTCTCTTTTCAGTTCCCCTCCAGCCTTCGTCTTAGCGTTGCCTTGAGGAGCTGAGGTCCACAGGTTCACTACGGATTATGTTTCAAAAGGACTTGCTTTTCTCCCTTTTCATCCTGCTGCCTTTCAGTTCTCCCAAATGCCCTTTTTTTCTTTACTGCTAGAAAAGGTGACCGGCCACATTCGTCTGATCCGTGCTCTCATTATCTCTGCTGCTTCTGTCACGTCTCCTCCCATTCATCTACTCTGTGAACTCAGGAGCTGCCAAACTGGCTCAGGCCCTGGGGCCATCCAGTCTTGTATCTTCTCCTGGACGCAAGCCAATGACTGATCCTTCTGCGGGAGGCACAAGCGCCCTAGGCCAAGCAGAAATGGGATAATCTGCCCTCTGTTTTGGATTGTCCTTGAATACCCTCAGCAAAGTGTCAAATCTCCTGTTGAAAATGTTGGCTATCACCCACCACATAAGGATTGGCAAAGGTTTCCCCTGTTTTAAAACACTCCTTAATTAAGATCTTCCTTGCATCATGTGCCTCAGTGTTTATCTCACCTAAGGAGAGCTGTCTGAGACGTGGGATGAGTTACCCTCTCTGGAAATGCCTCTCTGTCTCTCCATTGACTATTTGGAGTGTGGATGATCAAACTGAAATGACCAAACAAGGTGAAGTGGATAAGATGAAAAGTCCCCTAGATAGCAGTGGTTTGGCATTCAGCAGATCCCCGCAAGAGCTCAGAGCCCTGAGTCCCAGCAAGGTGAGGAGAGCAGAAAGAAGGCTTGGGGAAACCTGTTCCTGGCTCCAAGACAAGCAGAATAGCAGAGCAGAAGTTGCCAGACCCAACGCAATGTGGGCAAATTCAAGTGACACAACACAATGATTTTAATACTACTGAAGGCCAAGCAGGCAAAACGGGGGGGTTGGATTAGATGACCTTTAAAGGTCCCTTCCAATCCAAACCATTCTATGAAAACAACCCCTCAACATCCTCCTGATGAGAGCAGGGTGCTGTGACCAGTTAAGGGACATATTTAAGTTGCATTTCTCTGAACAGCCAGACTGAGTTACCACCATCTTCAAGAAAGTGGTAGCAGAAAGACAATATTGTCCTGCTACATCAACAAGAAGAAGGCTGATCTTGACAGGCATATATGCACACAGTCCTCATAGGCATGCGAGTTCACTATTTGCTTTCCATAATAGCCTTGCCCCTTTCCTAGGATGCTGACAGCAGGTATCTGAGGTTTTACCTATTTTTTTAGGAAAAAAAGCTGCTGACATCCACTCCATAGCTGAAACATTTCTGACAGCACTTCCTTAAAGCTGAAATCTTGGTCCTTATACATGCATAGATCTTCAAACAAGCCTCACCTCACTTAGCTAACAGAGATCTTTGATCTTATATAGTGATTCACCATCAGATAATGGTTCATACACAAACAGAAGAGAGAAGAATGGCACATGGGAACCCAGACCTTGAGAGAACCTTCTTGGAAACTGGTCTCAGCTAGGCTCTCAAAGCTGTGCCTGAGGAAAAGGCCAGTGTGAGTCTATTGCTACAGCTAGATGGGCAAACCTTGGCTTATGGAGAAAAGCTCTCTTCTGAAGGTCCACCCAACTGCTAGAGTGTCTTTCATGGAAGTCTAATGGTGGAGTTAAAGGAAATAATTAACTTCAAAATCACACTTTTCAGGGGGAGAAATACATGGCAGGTGTCTCAGACCACTTAGGAATCTGGGGTGAGTTTGGTGATAAGTTTTAGTCCTAAAGAAGCTGAAGAAAATCATGGAGGAGAGGAGAGGACAGGAGAGAAGAGGAGAGGACACACAACAAGACTAATCTTTCCTTTGTTGTCCCTTCCAATGTGACACTATTTATGTAGCTATTTATTTTGAAATCACTTCTCCATTTTGAAACTTCCCCTAAATGTTAAGAAAATATAAAGAAAAGAATTCACTTGAACTGACCAAAATCAAGCAGTTCTACTTCAGTGGATGCTGTTTTGGGGGTGTTAATATAGAACAGTTCTTTCTTTCATGATTTTTGGCCTGTAAACCAGAAATCTCTTGAATCTTACTGATGGTGGTTTTGATGTTGATGTGGGGCTACATTTGACGGTGTTTCCAACCAGAACAGCTGCTGTTTTCATTTAAACTGGGGTTTGTGTAGCCTGGTAACTCACAGCCCCTGCACTGAGGACTATCATCTTCCACAAGTACCAATATCTTTCCAGGATCTTCCCACAATGCCCTGGCACATCCTTCCCCAGTGCATCCTTCAAAGGGCACACTGAATCTCATGTGGACAGGGCTGCCTCAAGAGTTGCTCAGTACCAACAACTATGTGCACCTCTGTCTTCCAATGCCACACATACATGGAATGAGAAGCAGTCTGGTCTGAGCCTGGTCTAAATTTATTCAGGTACTGATCACCTGGGCTAATTCTGCAGTGGAAATGTGCTGGGTGAGCAGCAGCCAGGATTTTCTGGGCACAGTTTAGGGTGTTTGGAAATAGAGCATGAGAACCCTTATAGGTGTCTTTTTTTGTCAAAGGGTGTATGATTTGCTGCTCTATTCAGAGAGAGATACCCTCTGCACAGTCATCATGGTAATTATAAAGACTTCAGTTTAATTCTTGCTAACCTGAATGCCTTTAACCACTGTCTCAGAATCACACTGAAAAAGAATCCCACCTGAATCCCCCAAAAGTCAACAGCCAAAGACAAGAGGATTTGAAGCTCCTCGAGAGACCCCAAGGTTTTCCACTTGAAATGCTCCATCAGTGATGTCCTGACAACACCTCCAGCGAGGACAAGTTTTAAATCTCTGCATGCAGAGTAAAACCCCTCTTTGTAGGCCTTGTTACAGGGCAGTAGAGTCTACCACAGAAACCTGGCTCAACCTGAAAGGAACATAACCAGCAGAGAAGTGTACAAGTCATCTCTATTGACTTCCTTGGCTTTTTCTTGGTGTACTTTCTGATTCCTCTTGTGCTCACTTGCTTCTGACATCAATCAGTGCAGCCTGAGCAAAGCCCTGTATCTACATGGCCATCAGCGTGGCCCAGAGGCATCCAAATCTTACTATGAGATGGGAGAAAAGTCAACCTAAGCTACCTTTATAGTTAAAATAGAGAGCTAAGCACCACCATTAGCATGGATCTACCATGGCTCTCTAGAGACTAAAGACACCCAAGTATGACTGTGCTGCTCTTGTAGCCTCTTGGTTAGACGTGCAGTGTTGTGTGGCTGTTGATTGCTGAGATCTGGGTTTTTTTCCGTCTGCTATTTAAAATAATCTTTCCCAGAGCAACAGGAGGAAAAAAAAAACAAATGTGATTACTGAACTGGGAAAAATAAGATGGTAAGAAAAATAAGAAGAGGAAAAATCATACTGCATATTGAACAACTGGTTCTTTGTGAAGGACATTTCAGGCACAGCTTTTAGCAGCCAGCTCTTTGCTCAGATTCTTGGGAATATTGAATATCTTAAAAGACTCCAGCAGAGTCGCTCCTGATTTACACTCTGCAAAGATCAGAACCAGCTGCCTATATTGGGATTTTTCAGACCTAATGGTGATTGAACTTTACTACTAGGAACCTTTAGACAAGAAACACACCTTATGATACTACTAGAATGCACTGAAATGGGGGGGAAACCCCACCTTTGCTAAGGAAAACAATACATGCCTTGTTTTAGAATAAAATCTTTCCCCACCCATTTCTATGTTCTGAGTAGGTGTAGCTGGCGTGAAACAACACAACTCCACAAACATATTTGATTTACTTGCATTTTAACACTGTACACCTGATATTTGTTACAGCATCTTTATCCTGGTGTTCTTTTTTAATTCAGATGATAACCGCAGCCATTGAGAAGAATTTACATCTCCCCTAGCACAAGCTGAAAGGATGTTGTAATCTTGCAGGTGGGACTAAAATACTATGAAAAATCTTGGAGCACATCAGCACTGGAAAGGAAAACTCTAGGAGTACTGCTGTCTGATTCAGAAAGTAACCATGAGAATCTCTTTTCCCTAGCACAGCTCTGGGGCAGCTTTTGAACCTGGGACCCTGTGCCTTCTAGAAACTGAGAAATGCCTAATTCTGTTGACTGCTACATCCATGTCATTATTCTGTCTCAGCATCCAAAACAAGGTGGCCCAATCCAGACTGCTTGTTGGGAATCAACCTTGGCCCAAGCTAACACCTAAGCCAAGCCTGGGAATTGTTTGGGTTGGCACTAGCTGCCATGGGCTAAAAATGTGCCAAGGACTCGGCTAATCACAGAAACATAGAATCACAGGATGTTAGGGATCGGAAGGGACCTCAAAAGATCATCTAGTCCAATCCCCCTGCCAGAGCAGGAACACCTAGATCAGGTCACACAGGAACATGTCCAGGTGGGTTTGAATGTCTCCAGAGAAGGAGACTCCACAGCCTCTCTGGGCAGTTCCAGTGCTCTGTCACCCTCACTGGGAAGAAGTTCTTCCTCACATTTGTGTGGAACCTCCTATGTTCCAGCTTACACCCATTGCCCCTTGTCCTGTCATTGGATGTCACTGAGAAGAGCCTGGCTCCATCCTCATGACACTCACCCTTGACATATTTATAAACATTAATATGGTCACCCCTCAGTCTCCTCTTCTCCAAGCTAAAGAGACCCAGCTCCCTCAGCCTTTCCTCCTAAGGGAGATGTTCCACTCCCTTCATCATCTCTGTGGCTCTACGCTGGACTCTCTCGAGCAGTTCCCTGTCCTTCTTGAACTGGGGGGCCCAGAACTGGACACAATACTCCAGATGTGGCCTCATCAAGGCAGAATAGAGGGGGAGGAGAACCTCTCTCAACCTACTAACCACTCCCTTTCTAATACGCCCCAGGATGCCATTGGCCTTCTTGGCCACAAGGGCACATTGCTGGCTCATGGTCATCCTGCTGTCACCAGGACCCCCAGGTCCCTTTCCCCTGCGCTGCTCTCCAACAGCTCAGTCCCCAGCTGACACTGGCACATGGGGTTGTTCTTCCTCAGATGCAGGACTCTACACTTGCCCTTGTTAGATTCCATTCAATTTCTCCCCACCCAACTCTCCAGCCTGTCCAGGTCTCTCTGGATGGCAGCACAGCCTTCTGGTGTGTCAGCCACTCCTCCCAGTTTGGGGTCATCAGCAAACTTGCTGACAGAGCACTCTATTCCTCATCCAAATCATTGATGAATATATTGAATAGTACTGGTCCCAGTACCGACCCCTGAGGGACTCCACTAGTCACAGGCCTCCAACTAGACCCTGTCCCATTGACCACAACTCTCTGCCTTCTTTCCTTCAGCCAGTTCACAATCCACCTCACTGCCCCATCATCCAGACCACACTCCCTCAGTTTGGCTGTGAGGATGCTGTGAGAGACTGTCAAACAATTGAACCGTGTGGATGACAGAGATCTGGTGGCTGTGCCCATGTTCTGATGTGTTTCAGTTTATTAGCATAGATGAAAGCCAAAAGACTCATCACCAGATATGCAAAGCAACATCTTCTGCCAGGGCTTAGTGAAGGAACTTTCTGTTATTCATTCATCTCCCATGGGCAGTTCCTTGGAGATGAGGTAAGGTCACAATAAGGTTTCAAACAGACTGTGACAAACATGGATCCTGCAAACCACCTCTGGTTAATGGTTTGGCCTGGACACAGAAAATTTGCAGGCCTTTAGAGAAATAACTTCATCCCACTCCTGGAAATGCTTTTGACCTGATGGGGGAGAGGAAGGAAACCCAACTTGGTTCACACTCACTGGCCAAGATAAGAGGTCTTCATTCAATGTGTTTAGAAGAGATGTGTCAACAGTTCACACCTTGCTAACCTTATGGTTTATAAATCTTTGTTGTTGTGTAAGGGGCCATTGGTGGAATTGTCTCAGCATAATTGCAGGTGAGGGGACTGGTCTCCTGAAAAGAAGGAGCATCTCAACACTTCTGGAAAGCACACAGGGCTGGCATCATTCGAGTGAGTCTGGCAGAGCATTTCTGTGAGGGGGAGTGACAAAGTGACAAGAAACGGATGTGGTGCAGCTGGTGCTGTCTCGCAGTGGGGTAGCTGAAGGCACCAGGGACACTGCTTTCCAAGGATAACGGCAGGAACCTATTTCTTCTTCTGTTTCCCATGCTTTGTACACTCTGCAAAGGTCTAAGTGATGTGTAGCAGACCAGAACTCAATGACACGCCAGCATCCACTGCTTAAGTCAAGCTCATCTCTCCTGGGTCTTTTTTGCCTTCTCAGAAGTTCATGTGTGTGTAAGATGGAGTTGAGGCTGCCTCTTCAACAGGTTAATGAACATCACCTTCCCCCAGGACAGGCTGAGATCAAACCATGCATCCATTCCTCTACTGCAAAAGTCTGTTTGCACCTTAGGCTATGGGCTCCTGGGAGAGGGAAACAGCCGTGCCTGGTGGACACCTCCCGTCAGCGAGCATCCGTGCGAAGATGTGAACGGACTGAGGGCACTGAGAGCATGAGGTTGGTCAAATGCCACTTAGGACAAAAGTCATTTCAGGACATTTCCACTAACTCAGTAAATCTGCTGCATTCCCAGGCTCAGGACCCTGAGCTGATCATCTAAACCAACTGAGAGTTTCTGAAACAAGGAAGTTCTTTCCTTCAATACTCAGTGCTTTTGAGCCAGTTGCATCAACCTGAACTGCTCCACCTACATCAGAGTGAGAAACACAGAGAAGTCCCTGCCCAGCACCCACCTTGCATCTTCCCCAGTTTTTCTGCACCTCCCAGTGGGTACATGCTCTCTGTTTATCCAGAGTTAGCATGCTCTCCTGGATGCCTGATGTGAACCCCAGAGCTGCACACTAGAGCAACCTGGAGATGAAAAGAGTTGAATTTCCATGTATTTTATTAGCCAATTGCACAGAGGTGTGCAGCCACCTTTTCCTATGCTCTAATCATGACTCTGCTGTGAGAAGTACATCTCCAAGAAAGTCTGCAGCATAAAATTACCTGAAAAAGCCTTCATTTCCTGCCTGGAATCTGTTTGGCATGAACTTGCTCCCCAGGATCCTGCAGCATAGAGATCCTCCCCAAGACCTTAGGCTACTCTGTTTGTGCCTCAGTTTCCCCACTGGTCTGCAGCTCCAAAGATCAGCATGAGCTAATGCTTGTGTAGTGCTCCGATGATGTAACCCCTTCCCAACGATTACCACAGCCTCACAAAGCCTAAAATTGGCAGCCCTGGCTACCTGCCAGTGCTGTCCCGTGAAAGGTGACTCATCTTTATTGGCTGTGGCATGTCATATGCGTGACGGTGGCACGCGATACGGAACAGAAGGGGTTTTATCAGCGCTCCAAAACAACAGAGCGAGAGCTATGGCAAGGTGGTGGATGGAGAAGCTGCAGGTGGGGATGGGCTAAGGGATGACGTCTCTCTTTGGGCTTGCTCCAAAGCCCATTGGAGAAAAAAAATAAAAGCTGTCACTGGCTTCAAAGACTCCTGGACCCAGTCCTTCCCCACCGCGCTGGGACAATATGGTTGATGATAGGGCGAGCGTTCCCCGTGCACTGCCAGCACGCCTCGGGCTTGGCCCGCTCTCAGCATGCCAGAGGCAAGACATCCTCAGTGCCCACTGCCAACTGTGGAGATGGCTTTTTGATGCTGCTGGGAACTGGCCCGGGACCAGCGACTCGGTTTCAAGCAGGGCACCAAATTGCTATCTGTCATCCGGCTTTGGTGAGAAGGAGGGGAAGGCAGGAACAGAGCCATATGCCCCAGGCTGGCAAAGCACTTGAGTCATGTGAGTGGCCTCCCAGGCAAGCTGCTTATGTGTTTGGAGCTATCTGGGCATTTTGTGAGGTGCCTCCTTGGTCTGCTGATGAACATTTAAAGGGAAACTGTGGTTGAGTCAAGCTTTCAGTGCAGACTGCCCTGGTCCCTCCCTGCCAAGACCCTTCAGCAAGCACACAGCTGGTGGGGTCCCTTGCCCACA
Organism: Podargus strigoides; assembly: GCA_028020825.1. NCBI lineage: Eukaryota > Metazoa > Chordata > Aves > Caprimulgiformes > Podargidae > Podargus > Podargus strigoides. The sequence continues at coordinate 3,055,525 of CM051619.1, forward strand.
TGGCAATGAGCTTTTCTGCTCATGCTTCTTCTGTTGCAGGGAACCAGGGCTGGGTGATATGGATGTTTCCCATATCTTTTACTCCCCAAGGAATGGCATGAGAGAGAGGGACAGAGAATAAGTCTTCAATCCCATGGGCAAAGTTTAAGCACCTTTTTTCCTTATGATCTGTCTCACAGCCCAAGCCAAAGCCCAGAGTGTGACTCTGATAGACCTTTCACTGACCCCATCTCCTGTTAGTGAGGACTCTATGAGACAAAGACTTTTTTAGGCATATACTGTAGGTATCTCACTGGAACTCAGGAAAAACACACTGGTCAGAAAAGGGAGGAGGATTTCTGCTTCTGGAAGAAAAGGACTTTGCTTGGGCCTTCATCAATGCCCCACCCATCCCAAACAGAGTCTGTAGATGACATGTCACTCTTCTTTGTACTGAGCCCTGTGGACCCTGATGTCAATGTAGAAAGGGTGAACCACAGCTTATTTATGATGGGTAGCTCTGGTTATGGGAATCTGCACAAACAGGGACAATTTTGTGTACTGAGGTCACAGAGATTTGGGGTTTTGGATTCATGTTTGAGCACTGTTGGAATGTATATATTTAGTTACACCAAAACTGAAAGACATCTGTGGAAAAGAGTCAGCAACACCCCACAACAAGCACTTTTCCCTAGACATGGTTTCCCATCCAGCATGGCATCTCCCATCCATAATCCTCTGTGGCTGCACCTCTACTAAGAATCAAGTACTAGCAGGGATTGTTCTCTAGCCCTGGGGCCAGCAGGCACACCCTGTCCCCATCCATATTCCATCTCTTGCCATCCAAAAGTGGCCACATCTAACTGCCTTCTGGGAATGGTCCCTGGTCTGTGTTTACTCCCAAGAAGTCCTTGGGGACTGTTTAGCTCAGAGTTAGCTGGTCCAAGCCAAAACCATGTCAGGCCATGCTAAGAGGACAACAGTAGTGATGATGGATGTCCACTGCTGGTGCTTGTCCACTTGCATCCCAGAACTGCATTTCTGCTGGGGTCTGCAATGGATGTACCTGCTTGACCCAGGTCAGCATGAAGGATCCTTCACTAACTTCTAGTGTTCCTTCAAGGTTAGCAGTGCTACTTGTAGGATGAACTTTCAGAGCTAATGAGTTTCTTCTCCACTTTCAGTGGAGCCACTCAAGCTATAATCTCATCAGTTAGGTTCAGGACACTGTTGAGCACATTTGAAAATCACAGTTTTTGGCAATTAAAGGCTGAAGGCTCCCTTGGTTGCCCCAGCTAAGAAGCTTTCTTTGATCTTTGCGGCCTGAGTGGGAAGACAACTACGAAGTCATCCACTCATTTGTTGTCCTTTAGGCATCTCAAACCATTCCTCAATAAGTTGTGGTGCCTTGGGATATTCCCTACCCTATGAATATATCTAGCAGGACATTTCAGGCAGTATGTAGTTCACAGCATATCCATTATTCATAGCATCTTATTGGTTAACTATCAGCCTGTCATCAGAGGGAAATTAACTGAGAAATTTAGCTCCACATGAGACTTAACTCATTATCACCCACACAGGAAACCTCTCACTCAGGTGCAGGAGTGTTCAACTTGAGGTTGGCTCATCCTGAACCCACTCAGCTCAACAGGGAATGTCTTCTCTGGGCAGTGATGACAATGGCTAATCCACCCCTGCTGCTCGTCCTCCAATACCCCACAAAGACCAGTTCAGTTTTCTAAACTAAGTGACAGAGAGGAAAGCATTTTAGAGTGCCCTTGTGAAAAAAAGGACAAACCCTGATCATAAATGGCCTCCAGACATGGTACAGAAAGAGTGAGGACACAGAGAGGACTTTGCTTTGTGAGGGACAACAAAAATGGGCTACATCATTTGCAAACTCCACTAGGATAACCCTTCAGCCCACACACCTCTCTAGCTGAGATGTCTAAAATCCCTTTTAGTGTCTAACTTGTATCACTCTGCTTAAAAAAGTGACTCCCTAGACAGGCATAAGCTAATGTTGCTTTTTTCTTAAATATGTAAGTGGCTTCAGATTACTTATTGCGGGCTGCAGAGAGTGCAGACACCTCACAGAATCCCAACCATTTCAACAGGAGTTTGCATAACGAAGGCTTACGCTGCAAATCCCTTTCAGATCAACAGTGGGGTTAGAGAGGAGACAGGTACAGCATCAGCAGATAGACAGTCCTTTTTTATGGGGGGAAACCCTGTGCTGAAAACTGCAGCCTCATGTAGGCAAATTCCCAGCAAAAGCATTGCATAAAGCACTCACAGCATTAGTGGAAGGATGTTAGAGGTTCTGCTAAATCTCATTGAGTCTTAAAGTAGCCACATGAAAAAATTAAATAGAAGGAAACCTCTTAAAGAGGAGATCTGTGCTGAAAAACCAGAATCCCTCTCACCTCACTAACTGCCTAGAAGTTGGGTGTCTCCTTTAAGCTGGTTATATGTGCTCCTTTCCATTCAAAGCAGAGGAATGGGCACCTCTGCAGGGTGAAATGGGTTAAGCATGGCTTATTCTGCAAGAAGTGAGGTGGATTATCTGTTAGGAGTGATAATGAAATGAAGATCTGGGTTGCTGGGCTTTTAAAATTGTCATTAATATTACGTTTCCCCTCCCAGATTCGCCATGTTATTTAAATCAAGGGAGTCCTCTGGCCAGTGCTGTCCAGGAATCTGAGAGAGAAGGCCACCATTTCATCCTATCCTCTCCTAAATCTCAGAGACAGTTAGGGTGAGTGAGGGCCAGGGACGCATCCTCCTCGGGTCTAATGGTTGGGAATATGATGGGATAAAGGTTGGACTTGATGACCCTGGAGGTCCCTTCCAACCATAATTATTCTATGATTCTATTCTATGATTCAGAGTCCCACCACCTTCTTTTGCCTGTCCCTAAGAGTAGGTCTAAATGCACCACCTAGGTTGTCTAGATTCCCTGGAGAAAGGTGCTGCTAGAGGGCATCTCATCCCACGTCCTTCAGCTGCCTTGGACACAGGCTGATCCATGTTTTGGAGGCATCCTTCCTCCATCACCTTCCATTGACTCTGTTTTGGACCCACATAGCTGTGGTTGTAGCAGATGAATTGCTCACAAAGGGCTTGCACACCAACACCAGCTTCTTCCACATCCATATTCAGGAGCTGATGTTGACCCATTTGTCCCAGCACAAAGTACTCCAGCTCAGGCTCTCAACGTGCACCTTCCAGGTCAGATCTGCTCACCTAACGAAGTACACTGAGTTCTTACTTCTTTTCTCTCTGTGCTATTTTCTACTCTTCCTGAGTCATCGGGCAACAGCAGCTAAGCTGGGCTCTGGTCTGTCTTGTGCTAGCGATACGATAAAGGAATGAATCCTGACCTTCACGGAATCTCAGGAGGGGGTGTCCCAAGCTTTACTGAAGCTGGGACTTGACCTCAAATTCGAGCTTCAGCACTGCTGCTGGTGGTGTCAGACCATGCAGGAGATGCCAACTCTTGGGTGAGCAGGGGCCCATTGGTGAAACAGAATCACAGAGTGGTAGGGGTTGGAAGGGACCTCTGAAGATCATCCAGTTCACCCCCCTGCTAGAGCAGGATCCCAGAGTAGATCCCACAGGAACACGTCCAGATGGGTTTGAAATGTCTCCAGAGATGGAGACTCCACCACCTCTCTGGGCAGTTCCAGTGCTCTGTCACCCTCACAGTAAAGAAGTGTTTCCTTATGTTAAGACTGAACCTCCTGTGTCCCAGTTTGTGCCCACTGTCCCTTGTCCTGTCAGTTCTGGGCTGTTCTCTGAGCACTTAAGGAGCAATAAACACATGTTCCACCCAACCCATTCAAACAGGTGTCTCTCAGGGTAGAATGGTTCTTGCAAGGCATGGTGAGGCTTTTCTTTCTTCTCCCCACCCAATAGATATGGAAACCAGGAAATTAGGCATTAGTCTGATTGCATCCCCCTCTACCAGCCCTCACAGTGCTCCTCTAGTCAAGGCAATCATAACAGGCAAGACAAGCCCTTTATGTCACCATGCTCCTAAACATCTCTGGAGGAGATGCTCTGGGTTTGAGTTAAGACCTTCAGTTTTTTCACCCTTCTCACCTCAACAGCCACCCTAGCATGGAAACTAAAAGAAAAAAAAGCAAAATTTCTGCATAGCCATTCCAGTAACTCGCTTTCTACAGCTCCTTAAATGGGAGAAGGAGACAATAGCTGACCCATCTGGAGAAGACTGGAGCCTGGCTTGGCTTCCTGCACTAGGCTGGCATTGCAGTCTTAAGAGCAGAGAGGACTGAGGCTTGCAGGAGGGATGTACGCCACCTAAAATGGTAAATTGACCTTGTTGTAGCACTAAATGAATCCATAAGAGACTGTGTGAACCATATGGAACTGGCTGGGGTCTGGACATATTAGCAGGGGCTGTACTTGGGTTTACAAGCCCTGCTGTGGGCTGTTTTGCCAGCACGCATCCCTCAGTGACGCAGCTGATACTGTCCCTGTTCAGAGGCAGAACTGGCCTCTTCCTGCACCGTGTGACGAGCCACGCTCACACAGACATGACGAGCCAGGAGGGACTTGATCTGATTTTTAAACACACTGCTTCCCTAACAATATCCATCTTCCTTTGGCTTCTGCCTGCTTTAAGGGAAATCTTCGATGCTCCCTTTCCTAACGGCTCCTCTCAGCATTTAATTTCCTTTTCCACAATCACGTACTGGCAAGGAGGAGGAGGAAAACAAGCACCGAGGAGGAGCTCTAGGAAACCTTGCACCTGAGTCAAGGAGGGCTGAGCAAGCTCTGCTGCTCATATCCATCAGTAGCGCCCAGCACGCAGCCCTGTGACGTGCCACTGCATCTCTGGCACAGGCAGGGAGGGAGAAGGTCCACTGGGGACCCTGAGAGTTTGGCTGCTGGAGCGTGGCAGGCAAAGAGCCCTCCAGGGCTCGGAGAGGCAGGCAGGGACGTGCACTGCCTTGGAAGAGAGCGCAGCTTGCTCGGTGTGGTGGAGGAAGAGAGGAACTGCATAGCTGAAGAAGGTGGGGGGGGGATGCTGGAAAATGATGCAGCTTGTTCGGTGGATTAGGCAGCCATGCCTGGAAGGGGCAAAGTGAAAGAGCTGCAGATTTGAAAGCCTAGAGGGATTATTTGGCTGTGTGTTGTCTGACTTCCAGCGCAACAGAGGCCAGCAAACTTCACCCAGTGCTTTCTGTAGCGAGTCCAACAATCTGCATAATGCCCTGGCAAGCCTCTTAGGTTATGATTTATACATTTTCAGTCGGGTTAATAATGTCGGAAGCAGCAGGAAAAGGGTGCTGGCAAACGTGAGCAGTTCTAGCAGGAGCTGTGGAAAAGCGTGTTCATCATGTCAGCACTTTGGAGGCCTGGAAGGCTTGTGATGAGAGGTTTCAGAAAAAGACTGCACAAACAGGAGAAGGGAGGCTGCTATTAACAACTGTGATGGACATGCTTAGAGCATGGAGGCAGGGGAGAGCAGTGCGACCTACTGATGCTCTAGACAGTGATGACTTTGGTCCAGCCAGCAAAATTTAACCCTGAAGAACTGCCAAGTTCCAATCCCAGCTCTAAGAAACTCCCCAGGTCTGCCAGAAATGGCATGCCACAACCAGGCTGCCTTTGGGAAGCATAATCTGAGTGTCACCCCTGGTGTATGGAGTGAGCAGGGGATGAATGACTCAGCAGTCCATCAGCTGATACTGCTGTTGGTCCTTGGAAAGGGCAGTTCTCCCTGGAGCTGGTGACTCTGAGGAAGCCAGCGTTCCCATGGGCACATGTTGGTAAAGCTGCTCACCCCAGGGCTGGGACAAGGCATATACCTCTTGACAGGTGGATGCCCCATAATCCAGGACATCATTGCAGAAAAGGACATCTTTGTAGTTGCTCCCAAGACTCTGCTTGTCTAGCTACCTTTGCAATGACACCTGCACTACAACATCTCTGCCCCTGCACAGTCCCCTCCTCTGCCTTCTCCCCTCTCTTTTCTTTGCCTTGCTGGGAACCGTGGTACCAATGACCAAGCCTTAACTCCTAGGCACTGTCCAGAAAAGACCCTGCAGCCTTTATATATAAACCCAACACTTTACACCATCAAAGCATTGCACAGGCATTGAAGCATTTATCCCCACAATACAAATTTGGCCAGTTTCATCATTCTGCTTAAGTAAGGAGGGAAACTGAGGCACAGAAGGATTGTGTATGCCCAGTGCCAGGTGGCAAAGGAATGGAGACACTTGCCATAACAACAGAGACTGCCACCCTCCTGACACCACCACCATTTCTTTAGACTGGACTGAGTGTGGAAGAGCTGAATCTCATTTTTTTGATTGATACTGTTGTTTTTTTTTTTTTCTCAGCAGAAATTTTACCCAGTGAACACAGCGTGGAGCTGGAATGAGATTTGTCCCAAGTGGCAGCCCCTTAACACGCCAGGTTGCGTAGGGTGGACGGTTTGCAAAACATCCATCGGCAGCTGAGCGTGGGATCAGAATGGGGGGGAGGCCAGGAGGATGGGGAGATGGGGGGGATAGGGGGAGGCCACTTACATGGTAATGTTTCTGCACGGTTCTTTTGGATCATTATGCAGAGCTGTAGCACCAGTTGAGGGGCGCTCTCGAGGAAAGTTTCCAGGAGGCGCAACATATTTACGTCTGCATATTCGTACATCATAGCCCAGTAGAAACGCCGCTGGTGTTCCTTCCGCCTCTGGCTCTGGATCCCCAGGTACATAGTTCGGATATACCTGCAGGAGAGAGGAGGAAAAGCTGAGTGTGAGACGTTGGCGTGCATCAAAACCCAAGGGGGGACTAGGCTGTGGGCCAGCTGTATGGGCAGAGGGAGGTTGTTTGGGTGAAAAGAAGCTTGGAGTGTCTACACAACTCTAACACCATCTCCTGCAACATTTTGGATTCCACTTGCACCACCCAAACGTGAAGCATGGGGGTAGGAAATCCTTGTGAAACATCTGCCCAAAAAACCACCTCCCTCACTTTATTCTCATGATGAGAAGAGGAGATGCTACTTGACAAATGCCAGTCATGACACTTGGTGGTGGCTTGACAGATCTTCTAAGCCCCTTCAGCACTCTAGGAAGGAGCTTCTCCCATAGACCCCAGAGATTCGATCCCATATCATCACAGGTGGAGCAATGAAACACTGCCTTCACCTTCAGCACATTATATGACCCACAAATGCACAGCCACAGCTTGCCACTGGTCAGCTATTGAGACTTTGGGCAATGTTGGACTAGAAGGAGGTGTCTCATGCATGGACAGGTACTGTTCTATCGCCTCTGGTTCTGTATCAGGTGTGCAAGGAGACGTGCAAAACTCACCCTAGGAACACAACTTCCCTTCAGGGAACATCTGGCCAACCTTTGTAAATGGAGCTGGACAAATCAGGGTAGCACAAGGTGCTCAGATGTCACAGGACTCATTGCATTTAAGAAAGGAAGCATCTCCTAACAGGTCCTTTCTAATGCTTGCTGATATTAGTGATCTAATATTTAGTTTTTTTCCTTCTCATCTTGAGCAGTGGCTGTAACCTCGTGCTCTGAAATTTGGGATGGGAATAATTTCACCTAGCGCCAGCCCTGAACTTGGTCATCTAAGCTAGTCAATGGACAGAAATGTCCCCTCCCGGGACTGTTCATCTGTCCCACCTCAGCTGCCAGCAGGACGGCGGGATGAAGTGCCTTCTGGAGGCTCTGGGAAGGGCTCACAGCACCAACTGGGGGTTCGCCAAAACGATTAGATCATTCCTTGCCACTCGGGGCGAGATTGCACAGCAAGGAAGAGCAGGAGGAAAGGACATAAGCCTCGAGAGCCTCTGTGTCTCCAAACTACACGCAGGGACAGGGAGCTGGGAGAGAAGCAGAGGCAGCTCTGCAAGCCCTGCCCTTTCTCAGGCACCTTGTCCTTCCTTCCCGTTCGCAGTTCACGAGCACAGAAGATGAAAAATCCACACAAGGACACAAAAAATGACGCCGAAAAGCCACCAGATGGGGCTCGACACTCGAGAAAATGCTATGCCAGTCACATACGACACTGATGACACTGGTGTGACATCCCCAGCACAGCCCGAGTGGGGTGGAAATGCCCCTGAAGCCACCTACTCTCCTATGGACACCAGTCCTCCTCCCACTCCCCAACGTGCCCAAGGTCACTTGGAAGCACCCAACCCCAGAAGCTGCAGGATGACGTGGGAATCCTGCCTTCCCTCCCCACGTGCAAGAAATTAAATAAGTGTAGTGGGAAAGGTAAAGTTGGGGAGAGTAAGTTATAACGTCGCAAGGACAAAGCAGAGAAAGGAGCATCCAACTGTTTTTTATATATCAGTGACACAGGGCTGCTGAAAGCCAAGGTGGTGGCACCCATAAGGTGCTGCCCAAGTGCATTTGGGCAAAGACAGCATCACCTCTGCCAAATTCTTTCCAGAGAGATACTTATTGAATCTGTCCTGTAGTCTTGCATGGCCTCCCCTTCCCAGGAGCTCCCGTTCTTGCTAGTACATGAAACCTAAACTCCTCTTCTGAAGGTTAAGCCACTAATTTATCATCATCCCAGCCACAGACAAGGAGAAGAATTTATTCATTTTCACCCTGTGGCAGTCTTTTACCTGCTTGCACATAGTTACAATGTAAACCCTCAGTCTTCTTTTCTCCAGACCAAAAAAACCCACTTTCTTTTCAGTCCCTTCTCATAGCTCACATTTCCTAGACCTCTGCTCTTCCTCATTGTTGGCCCCACCAGCTCTCTCCAGTTTTTGGCTATTTTTAAGACCAACTTTTCTGAGCACTCCAGGCTGGCAGAACCAAACTATAACAATAGCATTGAGTCACTGAAAAAGATTAAGAAGAAATTAACAGAAGGGACACTGCATCCTGCCATGATTTCTCCTTGATCTCTAGGTATTCACCACCATCCACACAGTTTAATCTTGAATGTTTCTAACTGACCACAGTAGGAGAAAATGACATCTATACATGGAGGCAGCATTCATAAAAGGACATAGAAAAAGCACTGGATTAATAAAATGCCGTGGTCCTGCCTCCATCAATGGCCAGACTAATGGCAATGACAGTAACACCAAATTCTTCTGACTGTTGAGCCCACAGCTTTTTGCAAAGGTTGACTTTGAAAGCTGGAGAGGGACTTTTTACAAGGGCATGGAGTGATAGGATGAGAGGTAATGGCTTTAAACTGGAAGAGGGGAGATTTAGACTAGATATTAGGAGGGTTTTGAATGTCTCCAGAGAAGGAGACTCCACAGCCTCTCTGGGCAGTTCCAGTGCTCTGTCACCCTCACTGGGAAGAAGTTCTTCCTCACATTTATGTGGAACCTCCTATGTTCCAGCTTGTACCCATTGCCCCTTGTCCTATCATTGGGTGTCACTGAGAAGAGCCTGGCTCCAGCCTCATGACACTCACCCTTTACATATTTATAGACATTAATGAGGTCACCCCTCAGTCTCCTCTTCTCCAAGCTAAAGAGACCCCGCTCCCTCAGCCTTTCCTCAGAAGGGAGATGTTCCACTCCATCATCTCTGTGGCTCTGTGCTGGACTCTCTCAAGTAGTTCCCTGTCCTTCTTGAACTGGGGGGCCCAGAACTGGACACAATATTCCAGATGTGGCCTCACCAAGGCAGAATAGAGGGGCAGGAGAACCTCTCTCGACCTACTAACCACCCCCCTTCTAATACACCCCAGGATGCCATTGGCCTTCTTGGCCACAAGGGCACACTGCTGGCTCATGGTCACCCTGCTGTCGACCCCCAGGTCCCTTTCCCCTGCGCTGCTCTCTAACAGCTCAGTCCCCAACTGACACTGGCACATGGGGTTGTTCTTCCTCAGATGCAAGACTCTACACTTGCCCTTGTTATAGTTCATTACATTTCTCCCTGCCCAACTCCCCAGCCTGCCCAGGTCTCTCTGAATGGCAGCACAGCCTTCTGGTGTGTCAGCCACTCCTCCCAGTTTGGTGTCATCAGCAAACTTGCTGACAGAGCACTCTATTCCTCATCCAAATCACTGATGAATATATTGAATGGCACTGGTCCCAGTACCGACCCCTGAGGGACTCCACTAGTCACAGGCCTCCAACTAGACCCTGTCCCATTGACCACAACTCTCTGCCTTCTTTCCTTCAGCCAGTTCACAATCCACCTCACTGCCCCATCATCCAGACCACACTTCCTCAGTTTGGCTGTGAGGATGCTGTGGGAGACTGTGTCAAATGCTTCACTGAAATCAAGACAGACCACATCCACTGCTTTACCATCATCTACCCACCTGTCCCCAGCCTCTAAACACAACAGAAATACGTGAGCGGGGTACTGCTCTGCCTGCTGATGGTCCTCCACCCATGGTGGCCATACTTCCTTGACACCATAAAGCCAAGCCCTGCCCAATCTGTGCTGGAAGACCCAGAAGGACAAAATTGTCCTTATCCAACTGCCACATGGGACAGGCACATGGGACTGTGACCTCAGGAATCCCTTGCCATAATTTTGGCCAGTAAAAGGTCATAGCGTGAGAGCAAAACAGCTCCAGGGACCACGTGCAGCTGAAGGAACATGAACTTCCTTTGCACTCTCTTGTTGGTCCATGGCATTTTTCAGACCCAAATTTGACAAAGAGAGGAAAGGGAGGAGTAAAAAAAACATTCCTCCTTGATGGCAGTCAACTGGAAGTTTTCAGCAGAGAAAGTGTGAGAATAACTGGGAAAACCAGTGTTTCCTCCAGGTAGGTTTTCAGCAGCTAATAAAGACTGGTCTAATTAATCAATATGAAATTTCATCCAGCTGTGACATTGGTAATGCTCTTTCCAAACATGAATGTACAGCACCACCGTAAGCAGTTTTATTCCAGTATATCTGTTTCTTTGTGGTATTTTATTTACTTGTTTGAGGGTTTTTTCCTACCTTTACTAACACTGGGTAAGTGTAGACAAACTCTGAAATAAAAAAAAAAATAAATCAATGTCATTTCACCTGAAATTTGTTGTTCTCGGTCAAGCTGGTAGCAAACAGGATTCTATAATTAGACTTTCAAATCCATATTCAGGCCTGATCTTCAATCTTTAGCAACATGATGCTTCCTCTTATGTCAGTGAAAGCCATTCACCACTCTGTGCTTTTGAAAATCAGGCTAATTTATTTATTTAAGAGCTTAATTTTGGATACAGGAGCCTAACTTTGAGCTTTTTATTTTTTGAATGCTGGCTATTTTTATATACAAGTGTGTATTTGTGTGTATATATTTTTAGTTCTAAGTCCCATCACGGCTTCAAGAGACAGAACTGATTTGGGGCTGGGAGGGGGGAATGGGGATGATTTTCTTTAAATGCACAAAGGATTGGCTCTCCCCTCCTGAATTCTGGCAGGTTTCCCAGAATTCCTGTTGGTATAATTACCCTCATGCTTATTTACTACGTATGTCGCAGTAGCACACAAACTGCGTGGGGGCAAAATCGCTGCTGTCCCTGCGCCAGAGCATGGTTTTAAGGAGCCAAAGCCATTGACTGCAGACATGTGGTCAAATAACCACTGGGGAGAGCCCCAGGATGCCAGCAGGAGGGAGAAGAGGAGATGCTCCTACTGTAAAAAAAAACCCCACCACCCTAAGTGCTACGGAAAAAGATGCTTCATGTGGATGACAGCGGCTGCTCAGCTGTCTCAGCAAAGACCGTAGCAGAAATGTCCAGAGACAGGATTATGGAGTCAGAGGCTCTGCCTACACCATTAATCAAAGCAGACCAAAGACCAGCCTTTGTCCTTGGCCAGCTGGCACGACTCAATTACACGTGGCTACATCCATGATACTTGGCCTTAGCCAGAATTGCCAGAGACCGTGCTGGCAATTTAATAGTGAACTATTACAGGATCGTGCCTGTGCTTTGGCACTGTTTGATTTACAGAGGTGGCTCTCAATATCACCAGCAGAAAGTGTAGGAGGATGCCTCAGGCAACAGACTGGCTTGAAATGAAGTAGATGCTGATGTGTAAGATGGTTGCAGGAGCATGGAAAGGCCCTGGGCTACGTTTTGAGAGAAGAAGAGTCCTGATGGCCTATCCCACACAACCACAAGCTGACCCAGGTCAAGAATCTCAGACTATATCTACAATATTCAACAAAGGACAGGTGCCTGATCACTTTTCCTCAGGCCAATGGGCCAAGACTGACCACAGAAATGAACTCTCAACCTCCAAAACCAGGTAGCTGCCTTCAGACTCAGTGTTGGGAATGATCCCTGGCCCCCTGAGTCCTGAACCCTGTCCAGGTTACTTGGGAGAGTGCTAGTAAGCGTTGAACAATCTAGTGATTAACAATGTAGTGCCAGGATGAAGCTACAGTACCCATGAGCAGGCATTGAAATTGCTAGTATAGGTATATGGAAAGATGGAACGGAACAGGATTTGGAGTACTCAGACCACTCCCAACAGCTCCAGGTTGGGAAACAATTCTTGACCAAGTGCAGCCAAGCCTACTACTGCTTTCAGAGAAGCAAACCCTGGCCTGAAAAATGGGAGAGCATGCTTGAGAAGCCAGAAACAGACCTCTAGGGAAAGGAGGAGCTCAGAAAATTAACTCTGCTGAGCAGGTTGCAACTTACGCCTGCAGCACCTTACAGGACCCTTTGGATGAGTAGGATTTATCAAGACCAGGAGGGCTATGGGAACACCACCCCTCCCAGCATCTCATTAACCTCCTCCACTTCTCTCTGGACAGCCCTACTTTTCCATGGTAGTATGGTTGTATCCTAGGTGTCATGGTAGCAATGCACACCTGGTGAAGGGACACCATCTCCCTCACCATCCCATGGCACCAACCTTCTCCCTGGTGCTCCCTCCTGGAAGAAGAGGGGTGGGATGGAACGAGTTATTCAGCTGATGGTTGACCCTCCTGCCATCTCCTCCTGCTAACTCTTGCAAGGGGCCATTATCTTTATGCTCTAGAGGGTGTTTACAGATTAAAAGCCCACTCCTTGGAAGGGAAGAAATGAGGACATGTGTAACTGCTCGGCTGGAAGGCTTGCAGCGGAGACTGCCTGAACGTACCCTTAAAACGAGGTTATGCAAGGCCAGATCTCAGCTGGAGCGAGCTGGCATCCACAGGGCTCTAACAATTTACACCAGCTGCGGCTTTGGCCCGCTTTTTTAATTTTAATGAATTATTTTCATTCTAACAGATAGAAAAGGAACATAAGACGCGGCGCTCAAGCAACAGGGGAGCACGAAAGTAAAATGTTGTCTATTAAAAAAAATCAAAATCAAACTTACAGTTGCCATCACAATTAACGTGCTCAATATCAGCGTTTGCTAGTGATTTTTTTCTTTGCAAGTTAGCGATAAGGATTCACAGATGGAAAATTATTGTTCCTAGTTGGAGGATCCAAGTAGTAACTATGGGGCCCCATCCAGGAGCTGAAAAACCACAGGTTCATCTGGCTGCTTCCATGGCATCAAACTCCTCCAGAAGAAGGAGGCTGCATCTAAACAGCCTCTGGGGAAGGGTTCCTGGCCTGGGCTAGTTCTGAAAGGGTGTGCAGGGCTTATGTACACCACTGCTAGTAGTCTTGGGCCAAAACCATGCTGGGGACCATTGCCATTGCCAAAATAACCATCACTTTTCATCTCAGAAGCAAGAAAGGGCACTTCAGATCTTCTCATAGGACTAAGCAAGCAGTGCACAGACCCTTCCTTTAACCCAGCATCCTCATAGGTCATCCCAACCACACACGACCAAATCTCTCATCATTTTGATGGCCTTCATCAGGGCCTTGATTTTCAGAACTGGGATTCTCAGAGCTTTCTGAAATCTTGACATTTTTGGCATTTCTTCGGATTGTTTATATCTAAGAATGAATAGAATGCAACAAGAAGTGTGTTCATCAAGTGTTTCAGTCCTTCTACCTTGCAGTTTCTGCTCTTTTCTGCCCAGTAAACACACTTCAGTGTACAACTACCCCTTATCTAGTTAATTGCTTCTATCAGCTCCTATTAAACAATGAATAATTTCCATTCCATGCCTTGTCTTGCTTATTGGAGGAGAACGTTGCTGAACAGAAAACAAGCTTATTCCATGCCTTAGAGACACTTAAAAAGCTTAAATGCATGGCATTACATCATCCATGAGTTCTGTAGACTAGAAGGTGATAGAGAACACTGTATTTCTTTGGACATAGAGTTTATCATCATCTCAGTGCCAAACTTGGAACTCCAGTATGAGACTTTATCCACATTCTAACCTATCACAACATCACTGCGATCCAGGATCAGGCTTAGGAGTCACTCACAACGAGATTACACAACAGTGATTTCATCAAAGTGAGAAAATTTGATTACTTGGCCTACATTAACATTTTTGAGTTAAACTGCACTGGTGCCCGCTTCAATCTCTTTTCATGTTTTCTAGCATCCAGACATTGCTGTTGGCTTGTTATTTCCTTATGCCTGCTTAAAAACTTCTCTGTGAGTGAGATTCTCAAAAGCATTAGCCAAGATCTGTTCCCTTTAAAGCCAAAGGGTCAAGTCAAGCTTTCTGAATATCCCTGGTTCATAGACATGGTAACCACCACTTCAGGGGAAACACTGGTCTTCATGTGAATTCAAAACACTGTTCTCTAAATGAACCTATTTGAGAGGGGATGATACTTGAATGTCCATTTACACTAGAAAGTCTTGCTCTTCGCAAAACACTATTTGTAACTGAAATATCTACTAGAAAGAGTTATAGTGCCAGTCTTCTGCTGCACAGGAGAAACTGTAATAATTTTGTATTCTAGGCCAGTTTAAAGCTGTTTTAAAGCACAGATGGCTTTACTATACACCAGCCATGAAAGAGGCATCTGATTTATTTTGTAAACCGTACATTGGGGAGGATTATATCATAGAGTGATGGAATGACTTAGGTTGGAAGGGACCTCTAGAGGTCTCTGGAGCAAACCTCAACTCTAACTCTGAAGTTAAAGAAGGTTGGTCATCCCTTGTTTAGTTGAGTTTTGAAAATCTCCAAGGATGGAGACTCCAAAGCCTCTCTGGGCAACCTGTTCCAGCACTTAACCACAATCATTGCAGAAATGATTTTCAGCCTGAGATCATTTTCACTATTTAAAGGAAGTCTACAAATCAACACCTCCTTGAAAAGAGTCAATTCTACCAAGTTGTTGGAGAGAGACAATAAAATAATGATGCTGCAGGATTTTTAGGATCCAATTCCTGCAGCTTTGATGTTGTCAGCTGTGGCTGATAATTTGGGGGCTCTGATACACAAACCAGGGAGCTGTGATTGATAATTTCAGAGCAGTGTTCCCACCTCCTCCGAAATTAATTCTTTGGTTGCAATGCCAGATGAATGGGACATATACCTATATCACCTCCCCCAGGTCATCATCCATGGTCTTTGTTCAATTCCCTTTTTACTGATGGTTTAAGCAGATATTTGGGACTGCAAGACCGCGTGGCAGAGCTGCAGGTGTGCATTTCATTCTGCTGGCAGATACCAGGGTCATAACCTCCAGCAGATGCACTGAGGCAAGGGCATCATTGCAGATAGAGCTCCAGAGACCAAAAATGCATGAGCTGCCCGTACCTGTGCTGCTTCATGTTTCTGGGATTCATCTTTGTGACTATTCTCCTCTCCTAGCTGCAAAGTAGTTTTCTCTGACTCACAGATTGAAAGATCACAGCCAGAGGAAGAGAAACAAATCACAAGAAAGTGCTGGTGCTAAACAGCCCAACTTTCTGGCTCTAACTTGCAAACTTCCCCAAATCTGGGTTGTCACTGAAATATCCATGCTTAGCCAGAGCCTGGCTAGCATCTCTTTACTTGCAAAAATAATCATGAATATTGGCATATTCACTACAACCCATTTTGCAAGCAGCTCTGCCCAGGCAGCCTCTCTTTGCCTGCACCACATGGGCTGAGGGACTCCCCTGGATATCCAGGTTGCAAAATCCCTATTTCCAGCTCTTTGCTCAGTAAATCAATACAGCGTCAAAGAACAGTTTTGTAGTAGGAGCTACTACAGTTTTGAGCCAGACTCGTAGAAATCATGTTTATGTTTCCACTTGTCAATTATTTTGTGAGGTGTAGAGTCTTAAACCAGAAAGAAAAACCCAAAGACCTCTTCAGCACTAGGTTATGAATGCCCTTTTTTGATTTTCATGTGAGAAGCATCTCCAGGCTGCGAAAAGGAGCAGGCAGAGTAGCAGAGGCTGCTGGAGAGGGTATCAAAGTGATAGGCATTGCAGAGACATGTCACAGCATCTATCACACGTGGGATGGTCTCACATCCTAGCATTGAGCCAAATGCCCTCTTTTATCACAGATTCCCCTCCAAAATTAGTTATGAATACTTAAGGCCCAGTCCCTTTCCTATTTTACACATACTTATTTACTTAAAGTATACTCCAATGCCTAGTGTTACCACCTCCAGCAAAGCCTTCTGTTTTAAATCAAAGCTGTTAACTAGCTTTACACAGAAAGTAAGAAGTTGCACTCAGACTGAATTTTTGCTTCAAGTGTGTTTGAGCTATTAGGGTTCAATGTCAGGGCTTTCCTTTTGGAAATAAAACTGGTCCCAGTCCAGTACACCCCACAGGAACAGATGCAGCTGAAGGCCTTGAAAGTAAGTGGAGGTCTTTTGATTGACTTGGCTCTAAGGAAGGGAAGTTTCTGAGCAAATCCAGAAAAATGCCTCAGGGCCCCAAAAATGTGAGTATTCAAGGGCATGATGCTACAGGGACACATGGGAATAGTCACTCTGCCCTTTCTACAGATTGGGCCACATAGCAGTACTTAACCCAGATGGTCCTGAGAGGTGATTTGGCATCACGTTGACTCACCAGAGCCATGGGATATCTCAGAAGAGGAGAAGTTTGCATTGCTCTGGAAGGCCAGTCAATTGCAAGGACACATCTTCACCTCCCCACAGCTGTCTCCAAGCCTCCAAGATCCCTTGGTGGAGGATGCAAAGGAGCAGAGGGGAAAGCAATGGCTTTTAGCTGTGAGTCCCCTGGAGATGGAGACATAATGTGGTGGTTTTCTTTTCCAAGGGTTTTCCACTTCCTCAGTGACTTAACAAACCAGTTTAGGGTAGCAAGTCCAAAGATCTGAACAGAGACAGCAGGTTGCCTGTGGACCCAAACCAAAGAGGAACACGACTGGCAACTGGTCCCTTCAAAGGGAAACATCTCTTATTTCCAGGCTCTGGCTGCTGAGGAAGATGAGGGGGATCAGGGAACTGATACAGGAACTGATATGGATTCTAGGATAGCATTCACTGAATTTACAGTGAATTTACTCTCTCCCTGGCCATCAAGGTCACTGATGCTGAAGCAGGACCTGAAATCACTAAACAAGACTTTTCTGTACAGCAAAGCCTCTCCTAACCCCCATGGACAGTGGCTTTGTAGAACAGAGGAGGTTGATGTTCCAGAAGAGACTCTGCCAGTGGGAGGGGATTTTTTAAGAGCACATCAGAAAAACACCAGCCAGGAGCAGTTTAAAGCAAGAGGACCCTGCCTAGGAAAAAGGGGGCTGAATCCTGAGTTCCTGGTGATGCTGCAAAGAAGCCCCAGTCTGCTGCAGAGACGCCAGGGTCAGAGCTGTAGGCTTGCTGACAGCTGCAGCGTGCTCTCCCCACCGTTTGCATCCCCTTCCTGGCACACACCACCACATAGCAAACCTTTAAGGGCCCTTGGGGACCAACAAATCCTCCAGGGAACTGGGAATGCTGGGGTCCACCCCAGCCTGGCAAGGAATGGTCACAGATCTGGAGCCATACGTTCAGCAGCACGTTCCCCAGCTCATTTGTGCCGCCGGAGTCGAAGGCACCCGTGGAGCGAGGCTCGCGCCGCGCGAGGGTTGGGACTGTCGCCTTCGTCTCGCCTTCCGCTGGGGAAGAAGGGAGCTAAAAATTGGGCGAGCGCCTGTGAAAAGCCTGTAAGAACAGCTCTCAGATCCTGGCTATTTTTAGTTTCACAGAAGCTGTGCGTACATTAACGAAGGGCCTGCCTTCCTCTCTCTGAGAAATCACACGGCGTCCTCCCAGCCTGCCAGGAAAGGGTTTAACCCTTGTCGCCTCACTGCCTTGATATAAGCCCTGATGGGGACCAGAAAAGGGGGTAAAAAGGTCTTTGTGGCCATTTTGGCTCTAGCCAGGTGGAGGAATAATTGGGGGGGGGGGGGGGCAGTCTTTGCCCCATGGCCTCATTATATCTGGGGGGAGGAGCAGGGATCTTTGGTATCAGCTGGGGACTGGAAGGAAACTCCAGCACGGAAGTGGCACCTGACTCCCATCACCATCAGCTTTTGTCTGGGAAACTGCCACACTGAGGGTGGAGAGGGGCAGGGAGGAGTTCAGAGGGTTTGCAGGACTCAAGTGATGATGCCTCAACTCCAATGACCTTTTGTGATGGCCAAGATGGATGTCATTCATGAACTGCCACATGTCACCTTCAATGCACCCATCATGAGATGCTTACTCAGATTCTGCAACCTGTTAGCCATGCAATCTCCTGGAAAAGCAAGACCTCATCACAACACAGGCCTCTCAGATACTTGGTGTCACATCTCCTTCCTCCCACTGGCTGTGTCTCCACTGGTCCAGACACACCATGCCAGGAGAACCATTGCTTGGACCCATAAAGGGGATGGGGCATGAATCATCGAGTCACAGAACAGCCTTGGTTGGAAAAGACCTCTAAGTTCATCCAGTCCAACCATTAACCCAGCACTGCCCAGTCCCCACTGCCCCATGTCCCTCAGCACCACATCTCCACGGCTCTGAAATCCCTCCAGGGATGGGGACTCCCCCACTGCCATGGGCACCCTGTGTCAGTGCCTGATAACCCTATCAGTGAAGAAATTGTTCCTAATATCCAATCTAACCCTCCACACTTCGCACCCACAGTGCGTGTCAGCTCCGCTGCCCCTGCACTTTAACATCTTCCAGCTCTTTAATATTTATTACCTCTGCTGCTTTGTATTACTCATCAGCTATTCCTGGCCAGAGGAAATGTACTGGTGGGTTCTGAAGCGTGTACGTACTCTGCTCTTTAAGGGGGATATAAGTACCACAGCAGCCTTGCAAACATGCACAGAGCTGCACTGCATTTGGGCATCGTGGTCTCCTGGGGCTTTTGAGGCGTGGGGTACAAGAGAATCAAAGGAGCTTAACCATCCCCTCACAGTGGCTTTTCAAAGGCCACAAGGATGTAGTAAGCCATCAGGAGAGGAGACACAGCACTTTTGGAAGGTATAGGAGCCCTTACCTCAGCGTATTTGTGCTGACCCCGGCAGAAACACCCCTTTCCCCCTCGGCACGCTTAGGAAGTTCACATGAGCATCCTTCCCTGCTTGACTTGCAGTTATTTTACAAGTCTCCTCCCAGCCCCGTGATAACCACCAGCCTACTTGCAGTATTTCTTCCAGCTGCTGGGGGCTCAGGGGCTCCCAGCAAGGATATAACACAACGAGGCAAGTCAAGCTACTCAGGATCCTATGGGTGGCTGCATTTGCAGCTGTTTCATTTAATAGGTAGCTCCTAATTAAGACTGACTCTAAATAACATGACAAAGAGGACTGCTTTCTAGTGGTGGTGTTCAAGAGAAGAAACAGCCCAGGTACTGTATTACCAGTATTACAGTATTTTTTTTCTTTTTTTTATCTTCTATTAATTTAAAAGGAGTTTTCTGCTTGGAGCTTAATAAAAGTGAAGCCACCTGACCATGTCCTTGCTCTACCACACCCCCCCGGGTACAGCTGAGTCTTCTCATGCCGGCAGACAGTTTATTCAAGTGACACAAATGTGGTCACAGGAGCTTTCTACCAGTGAACAGCATCTGGGCTGCGAGGTATGAGATCCTGCAGCCCAGCCCAAGGGACTGATGTTCACGCACGGTTAGGTGCAGAAATGGAGGCAGAGAGGTTAAGTGACTGTCCCCGAGCTAGTGGGGGAAATTGGTGGGGGGGCTGGTGTTTTTAAGTTAGAATAGAATAGAATAGAATAGAATAGAATAGAATAGAATAGAATAGAATAGAATAGAATAGAATAGAATAGAATAGAATAGAATAGAATAGAATATTTCAGTTGGAAGGGACCTACAATGATCATCTAGTCCAACTGCCAATTCAGGACATCCTTGTCTCCCTGTCCCTGCTGGTTGGGCTCCTTGTCTCCTTTTGGAATTGCAAGGTGCATGCCTAATACAAAAGAAAATAGTCTTTCATTTTCACGTCCTTTCGACCTCCTGCTACTCAAAATGCTTCCCCAGCCCAATCGAATGCCTCTTGCATGCCTGATACAGCCAACGCAGCTGCCCTGCACTGCGTGGAGGATGTTTGCATTAACATTGACTGTCGTAAATGCTATCCCAGAAGCACCCATAAATTGCTGAACGCATTGATCTAGACGTGACTCAGGAGTCACCACTGAATAATCTCTTTAGGCACCTTCCTCTGGCTGAGCCTGGGCAGAGTTTCTGCTCCCATCAGCAAAGCAAGCAGAGGTCTCTTCCATCTTGAGCTTCTCCAGGAGAAGGCCAGCTTAAATGACACGTGGGGGCTATTGATTTCTGTAATGAATGAATGGATTTTCCCCTTCTGAGCTACCACCCCCTCCCTTCTCTGTGGAATAATTCAGTGCCTCTGTCATTTACTGCCCAAATGCCTCTCTGAAGTGCAAACATGCAACCTTTCCCTGCTAGCATTGAACGCTGTCTCAAAAGCCTTGCTTGGCTCCTCTTTTTTCTCCTGCCTTCTCTGATCTTGCAGAGTGTTGTCTCCCAAGGGGGCAGGATTTAACCCCATGCAGTGGGGTAAGGGTCCCAGGCAATGGAGCACATGGAAGTTTTCCTCCCAAGAAGGAAGATGCGTAGCCAAAGCAGTTGGGTAAGCTCAGGCTGTGTGTCAGATGCTGAACTGGCTGGGAAAGGTGGTGCAACTGCCTGTTGGGATGGGCCTGGAAGAGGTTCCTGCACTCTAATGATCTGCTTCTAAACAGGAGCAGAGCAGATGTCATGGTTGTTGAGGAGGTGAAGGAAATACAGTTGGGAGTTCTGTAGTTATGGGTTGAAGCAAAAAAAATCCCCGGTGTACACTGGGGTCAGCTGAGAAGCAAAAGGATGTCCTCTTTTGGCTGCAAGGAGTCTCACTGCTAGCCCATAATGTACTTTTTCCCTGCCTCCCCTGGCTCCTCTCTAGGTAACCCCCTCCCACCATCTGCTTCTCCCCAGCCAGGTCTCTGTAGTTTATCTGAAGTGCCACAGCCAATCTCCTGCTTTTGAGAGCCTGCTCTTCCCATCACCCCACGTTCAATGACCTGTCCTCCCTGAAACCTCCTGCCCAGCAGCTGTTGGCCACAGCTTAGGGGAACTGCTCTGCAGGTAAGGGAAGTGCCAGCTACCAGTGCACATGTTCAGAAGAGCCCTTTTGCAGGCACAGTCCCCAGACACAGCCTGATACTGTTAGCCCTCCTGCCCCTACAAGTCCTGCCTTGTCCTTCACAGGAGTCAGGACCTCAAACATCATGGGACATAGCATATGTCACCTCCTGCATTTGCAGAGAAGATTTTGGAGAGACCTGCCATCAGCAACTGGTTTGAAGCTCTGATAGCTCCTGCCCATAAACCTGAGATTGCAGAGCTCAGCATCCCACCTGCCACCTTAGGGAGCTGGGATTTGACATAACCCCTCCATTACAAACTCTGCTTCTGACTCAGGTTGCCCTTTGTCTCCAAAGCTAAGCCCTGACTGGTTAAAAAGGTGCAGCTCACTCTAAGCAAATCAGCCCAGCACCTAAATCCCTCAAATCCCAGTCTAAAACTTCAGGTATTTGAGCCCCCTAAGCAGGTAAGCTATGGTGGGCAGACACAGGAGGGCCCATCCAATACTGGTGACAGGTCTAGGCCACCAAAAGGTCTGTAATTTCCTCTTCCATCCTCCCTTGCCTCCAATACTCCATTCCACTTGTTGGCCCAGACCTCAACATCCAACTAGGAACAGTCCCTGTGCCCTCTCCTGGAGCCCAAGAGAGTGCCCAGGTTGGTTCACACTTCTTGTAGGTTCAAACCCCTTCTTGTGGGTTCAAATCCCTTCTTTGGTAGACGTGAAGGGTTTGACCTTGGCCATCAAACATCACAGGCAAATCTATTAACCATCCTGACCCAACCAAGGAGACAAAGCTCTCAGATTCCTGTGTTGGGGCTGCTGTGCAGGATGTCTAACACTTAAACATCTCCTGAGGCATGGCAGCATGTCAGGAAGACTCTCATCTTCTGGCTCGAAGGGTGGCCCAGAGAGGATAACACCAAGGCTCAGTTCCCTGTAGCTAGACATGCTTCCTCAGCCACACAGGGTGGCTGGGTGCCAGCAGGCTGGGTTACAAAACGGTCTCATGTGGACACCCTGTTGGAGAGAGGATGCTGCAGACTTGAGTCATCTCCAGGCTATGGAGGGAACTAAGCCTCCACCTTCTACCCACCCTGCCTGCATGCCCTGTCTCGATGTGACAGCTAAAAGCAGGACACTGATCCTACGCCTTTTAAGGTAGCTTTGTGAATAAATCCCTTCTCCCTTGCTTTTTCTCTGGACTGTAAGGAATATTTTTGTGACAAATGTTTCCCACTCCAACACCCCCAAGCCTATGGGGTGGCCCTAAATGCAGTAGGAGTTTGTTCCTGTCATTTGAAGCTTTTAGTTGAAGCTCAAGTTCTTGTGTCTAAAACTCTTTTCTGGAGCCACGGAAGTAGACCCAAGACTCCTTGAATGGGATTTCCTTTCTGACTTCAGCTGTCCAAAAGTGGGAAAGCTAATTTAAACTCATCATCTCAGTTCCATCTTTTATCAACAGAGAGAGATTTCCAGAAAGCCATTAATCCTATCCCAAAATAAATGACTACAACACCTCCTACAGACTTCCCGTCTCCTTCCCTTGACTACAGAAAGGTCCAGACAACCAGCTGAGATCTGATGGCTGATACCAGATGTCTCCCATCTCTTTGGCATCACTTTCCTATCAGATGCCTCTCACCTCCTCGCTATCATTTTGATATGCCATTTTGAGGACTCAGTTGTGCTGGATGCACATACTTCCCCACGGAAAAGACCCGGGGGACATGGAGACTGGGGCAGTGCCAAGCATCATGCTAACTGGTAGGAAAGGATTTTCCTGTGGGAAGTAAAGTTCACACTAAAATTGAATGCGTTCCCATCTGACAGTAGGAGTAGGGATATTTTTTGTTGCAGTCATCGCTTAACTTGGCTTTCTTTTTTTTTGTGGAGCAAATACACAGTCTTGGGAAGACAACTCACACTATGAATAGCTCTCATGTAGAACAGACCCTGTCCCATAGCTTCCATGTCCTCCCCCACCCAGAGGAGTCATCTTGCCTTTCAATGAAAGTCCCCATGAAGGACAATCCCATGCACAACCCCCTAACTGACTTCTCCAAGGCATCCCTGAAGAAGCTGGAGACCAGAGGAAAGACTCACAGGCATCTGCGACCTTTTCAGAGGGTATCAAAGATACTCATGGACTGCTGGCAAAGTAGGATGGAAGGCATGCAGAAGACCTGTGCCCTTTTAGACCCACAGCTGGGGGTGCACTAGGACACCCACAGCATCTTGAAGGTGCTGGGTGCCTGCTTTGGACAACTGAACAGAACTCCTGGGACTCGGCCCAAAGGGGGAATCTCTACAACAGGCTACCAAGCCAGGCAGGTCAACCCCACTCTGCCAGACAAGGAAGCAGGCTCTCCTCCTCCCCATGTTATTTATTTCTCCATCTATGCATTGCCCATGGGGAGCCACCCAGTTTATTCGCCTCACGCCTCTAGATCTTGCCCTTCCCTGGCCCCTGCTGCCCACTGCACGCACCGGCTGGAAGAAACCCTCGCTGTGAGCCTGACAGCAGAGTCTGCACATCCCTGCCAGCCACAACAACCAGGACCCTCTGTCCTTGCAACCTCCAGGGCTGCTAGTCCTCCTGTCACCAGCTATGCCCTTTGACAAAGATGTCACTGTTCAGTGCTTAGAAAAGAGAAGCAGCATATAAAGGAGGTTTGGGAGTTTGCTGGGTAGGTTTGTAGGCAGCAGAGAGCGGTACATGGGCTGAATACATCTCTCTGAACAGCTTTGTTATTAAGGCAGCAAACAGAGAAGGCTGGGAAGTGCAAGGGAACAGGACAGCAGTCATGCAGTGGAGCCGAGATGGTGTCCACAAAGCCTTCCCTCCGGTATTGGATCAGGAGTAAGAGCATCCCCTTTCTTTTTTTTCCTTAGGACTAGTGATCAGGAAGCCAAATCTAATTCATGTTAGTATGCTTTGAGCAACCTGGGCTGGTGGGAGGTGTCCCTGCCCATGGCAGGGCGGTTGGAATGACATGATCTTTGATGTCCCTTTCCAACCCAAACCATTCTATGATTCTATATTCACAACTGGTTATTCAACTCTTGCACCCCATCAACCCTACAATAAAGTTATTCATAAATAGATCCCGTTTTCCTCTCCCACTCAGCCAGCCCTTCTGACCACTATTTTAGTGATGCTTTATTCTAGCAATAGGTAAAATAACTTGTTCCTGGCTGCAATGCAGGGTTGAGAGACCTGGGCACAGAACCCAGGAGTCCTGGCTCCCAGGTATGACTGTTATTTATATTATAGCAATGTTAAAAGGCTTCTGCTGAGATCAGAGTTTGATTGTACCGAGTCCGGTGCATACACATAGTAAGAGACAGTTCTTGCCCTAAAGGATTTACAATCTAAATTGACAAGGACAGAAACACAGCAAAGGAAAGGATGTGTTATTAACAGCGGGGGACCGAGGCATTGAGAGATGCAATAAATCGCCTGCAGTCACAGAAGGAGCTTGTGGAGGAGCCAAAACCTGACCCTTGATTTCCCACCGACGCTGTCTTGTCTCAGCCGTCAGGGAAAGTGCACACCGTGACTCTGGGTGAGCTGGGAACTTTGCTGATGGTTCAGGTGAGGCCAAGACCCCTGTCAAAAAGCACATCCCAGCACAAATGCATTCTTGCCCCTGCCTCATCCTTATTTGTGCGTGACTGGGAGGGAGGAGAAAAGCCCCCTCTGATACTACCACCACCCCTGGTGTCATCTTCATCCCCTGTCACCTGGCTTTGGGTCACCCAGACAGGTCCCCTCCAAGCCCTGTTAGAGGGGTCAGGGCTAAGGCTAATAAACCACTCCAGGTACCTCTATAGACTGGCTAGAAAGGCAGGAGAAGCAGAAATCACTTTTCCTTAGGAGATACCTGCCTGAAAGGGGAGGTTTCAAGGGATATCTGCCTGAAAGAGTGACCCTCAGCAAGTTTGCTACGTTGGGCACAACTTCATGCTAAGACTGGTGAGACTTGTTGATCATTTCCAAGTCTTGTCGGGACATCTCAAAGCACGAGATTATCCCACCTGTCTGTGCACACTTGCCCTACAACACTCCATGTCTATATGTGTGTGAGAAAGCACATGAAGACAAATAAATTTACTCTGTCTGCTTAAGCAGAGGCTGGTACTACTTTTGGGGGACTTGGCCTCTGACATCAATTCCTTTTCCATTAGCCTACCAAAGCTCCTTGACTCTCAGGGATGGATTTGAACCATAGCAGTGATGCAAAGGAGATTTATACCATTCGGTGGAACCCCCAAAACTGAAGAGTTTAAGATTAGGTATGGAGGGATTTTATTTCATAGAATCACCATGGTTGGAAAGGACCTCCAGGATCATCAACTCCAACCTTTATCCCATCATCTCCCTAACCACCAGAACATTAGACCATGGCCTCAAGTGCTTCATCCACTCAGTTTTTGAACACCTCCAGGGACGGTGACTCCACCACCTCCCTGGGCAGCCTGCTCCAGTGCCTAACCACCCTCTCAGTTGATAAACATCAGTAAACTTAGGTTTTTGCCTTGTCACACCCAGCCCTGTGTTTCGTTTAGCTACTCATTGTCAACCTGATCAGTTCTGGCCTCAAAGTGACCCAAAATCTCTAACTGTCCAGAAATTGTAATGGTCAGATCTGCAGGGCAGAAAGAGGCAAGGAAGAAGCATGGTGGGGTTGAGGCTTGGACTCTTCAGAAGTGACAAACACCAGTAAAAACGGCAACCACAAAATAAAATAGTGAATTTAGCAGTTAAAGCTGGTTTTTAACAAAAATAAATGCCAAGTCCTACCGAGACAACTTAGAATTTCAGTTGCTGAGTGACACCGCATAGGAGGGACAATAAACAGGAAAATACATAGAACTGTAACTGCACCCCCATGGCTATGACCCAACATTCCTGGCCCACACTGGATATTTTGTGGACATTACACTGGTTTCTGCTCTGAAGCCATAATCAGGGTCTAGCCTTCAGAAAAGCACAGCTATAATGTAGGAAATCAGGGCAATTTACCCATGGTTTTAAGCAGCAAACCCCGTATTTCTGAGATCACCCTGCCTCCACTCGGCCATAGCTGTTGTGTAACTGCTTTTCTTTCCTTGCTGCCCTAGAATCCATGCTGGATTAGAATTGGTTACGATACCAATAAATAGCTTACTGCTGTGGGTGCTCTCAACATCTGCATGTAAGCCTTCGTACGCAGCCACGGCAACGGGGGATTCGAATGATCTGTCTCATTTCATCTCCTCCTTGCAGCACGCCGTCGCGGGAGCAAACATTCCCATGAATTATTCGTGTCAAATCATAGAGTCCTCGCGTGCTCCCGAGTGCAAACAAGCACTTTCCTTACACGATGTTTACAGAGCAGAAGCATCAGGTGAGGAACGAGCAGTTTTAGGGCTCGTGTCGTTTAATGGGCCAAGAAAAGGAATTGTGTTGTGTTTTTTTTTTTACACCGAGCTTTGTTTTGGTCTCTGGGGCTTCATATAAAGTAATTAACTAAACATTTCATGGGCCTTCTCCAGCCCTGAGGCCAGCAGGAAGAAGCTGGCCACATCCATGCTATTGAAGCCTCTGAGCCTTCAAACCAGGGTGGGCACACGTCCAGCACCTCCAGGGAATGAATGGGATGAGCCGGGGGGGAGCTCCAGACAGCAGGGCAGCTACAACTGTGCAGTCTGCTCTCATAAACCAGCAAGGACAGGATGTAATAACACCTTATGTCCATTTATTGTAAACATTTAATATTGTCAGTCTTCTCCCATGGGAAAGCATCTCTGACTCCGTGAGCTTACGCCAGTCTGAGGTAGTGGTTGCCTCTACAAGGCCTTAGTCTTGCACAGGATCCTGTCCCAGGGCACTGAGAGCCTGCTCATTCCTGGGGAGTTTCCTGAAGAAGGGTAAAGGTTTCAAGACACGACCCCACAATTCATTACTATGGCTTTAGGAGCATCCTCAGCTCTAATTTTCTTCACGCCACAGACTCTTTATTTGTGCATCCCACTCCTGAGGCATCCCAGCACTGGAAAACATCACCCTGGCTCAAGCAGACTTTGTGTTTGAGTTAGAGCCCTGAGGCTTTGCAGTCTGCCCCCCTCTCTCCCTTGGCTTCAGCCACCCTTGGTGAAAGTTAATTTAAGATGCCAGCCTTCCACTGAAAAATGGTGTTCGTTTGGGAAGCACCAGACTGAGGGCAGCTGTCCATGCAAGGGAACGGTCACAAAGGGGCAATCCTTGCTTTTAGGAGTATCAAGGGAAAGTCCCCAGGAGGCAAAACTATGCCTGAAACTCCCACTGTTACACTGATAAAAATCAGACATCATCTTGGTGATCGCCACAGCACCATCCCCACCAGCATCATTTCAATAAAACACAAAGCAAAGCAAGTCATGGCAACATGGCTTTTCTGCAAGGAGCAAATCGCTCTGAATCAAAGTCTATTAAGAGCACATTCCCTAACAACACAACTCTACTATAATGTTGTCACCAAAGCCTGGCAATGCCACTCAAGAGCCTGTGATCTTAAATAACGTATTTTCCTTCACAACTGTGAAAACTGCGGTGCCTTCACCCGTTCTCCTGAATAATGGGAGTTTTTCTGCAAGCTTGCCATGGTAATTTAAAATCAATTTTATTTTCGTATCACATTATAACTTTTGCTATAGGAAATTAATGCTTTAGTAAATCACATAATGCCTGCAAAAACAGCAAAGCACATTAAATGGGAGCACTGCAAGGTTTGGGTGGTTTGCAATAAAAAAAAAAACAATGGATAAATGTATTATAATTTAAATATGTACTTTTGTAGCACATCAGCTATGAGAAACGCCGAGAAGGTAAGTGAATGTGGAATGGACTATGACATCAGCTCAGTGATGGAGAAGAACATGCACAGCTACTTAAGATACCTTTGAGGTATCTTCTTGGATTGTAGAAAATAGGAACAGTATGACTACATCCATGCTAGAAAACTCAGCAGCACGTGGGAATGTGGAAAAGGGCTGAAGCCTGACCATCCACACTTAAATTGTTGGCCTGGTCCTGCCACAGCTTTGTGCTAGGAGAATTAAGCCTCCTCCAGACAATTCCCAGGCATGGATGAGAAATTAGTCAAAGCTGGGGACCATTCGCAATGAAACATCTGAGGTGTTGCCACATCGTTTTGGTGGCTGAGAGATTTGATTGTGCAAATGTGAGCAGACCACGCAGATTCATCTCAAGGTTAGAGAATAGTCACTGATTAGAATCACAGAATCATAGAATCATTATGGTTGGAAGGGACCTCCAGGGTCATCAAGTCCAACCTTTATCCCATCATATTTCTAACCACTAGACCACTTCCCTGGTTTAAACATAGCCACAAAGTTTCAGCTTCAAATCCCATGGTTTACATATTTTTCACTTGAAAGCCAACAGAGAGAGCTCCTTTTTAAAAGGTGTGAGGTTTATTATAAGGAAACTCCATGGATGGCTCTAGAAGACCTTTACCCATAAACCAAAGAAAGCCCATAGGGGATGGAAGCATATCTTTGGGTTGAAAACTAACTTCTCTTTCAATCTTTGGGGTGGTTAGATGATAAGGTGATGGGAGACTGTGCTGAGAGATGATATTGTGCCTACCTAGATGGATCAAAAAGCCACAAGGAAATCACTACAATGTTCTTTCTGCTAAATAGAGGTCTAGTGAATCAATTCATGTAACTTTTTTTTTTCTGATTCACTGGTGGAACCCAAGAAGAAACTAAAAGAGAGGTGATGCTGGAGGCAGCTGGTGAAAGAAGATCCTCATGGGGTAGCGCATGGTAGAGTTCAGATCTCTGCTTGAAAACCAAATTGATGTTGCAGGGGTGGCCATAAGCCTTGGGAAGGAGCATGAGTGGACCCAAGGTTGTCCCCAAAGGAGGTTATGCCCAGACTGCACATGTGGTGAAGGCAATGGGGCTGTGGGAGGTTAGCTGCCACCTGCACATATACACCCTTTGGAGGAGCCAAAAGCTGTGTGCATGATGGTCAACCAGTGCTGTGGAGGGGGTGTTAATGGCTGGAGATGATAAATAAAGCTCCTTTCAGCCTACTGCCCCACAAATCATGTTAGGTATGATCTGAACCCATGTCTTCCACTGGTTCTCAGCTGGCATCACCAACTGATTACAAGGGATGGTGGAGGGCCCTATTCATCCTCCTGCATTTAGGGAATGATGCTCAAACCTTCTGGTTACACAAAGCATGAAAACCAGAGCTGTACCTTCCATGGCAAATTAACTGCTCCAGCACTCCCAGACTTATGGGGCTGGTTTTCTGTCTATTCTCCTACTGGTGAGCAGAAATTGCAAAATGTATCTCCATTATCTCCAGTCATTTCTATGAGCATCGCTTCAATAAAAAACATGCTAAAAAGAAGAAGAGAAAAAAAATTCACCTGCCTCTGAATTCCCACATTTAAATTGTTACAGCCATTCAAAAGCGAGGTGTTTCATGCTGTCCAAACCTCCAAATTACCCAGCCCAGCTCTTTAAATGCACAGGACAAAAAAAAAGGTATTAGGCTGGGCCTTCATCTCCTCTCCTGATGATACCTGCTTTCAGCCCTTGCTGTCAGCAGTCCCCTCCTACCATCAGAGGAATCAAAGGTGAAACTGGCTCCGATGTGACAAACAACAAAAGCACCGGCTCCTCGCTCCCGAGCCGCGAGTCATTAAGAAGTTCCTGCCTCTCTCCCAGTTGTGCGTTAATGAGCAGAGGGAGAGCTGGAGATGGTTTTGCTCTGTGTTTGAGAGGCAGCTTGGGAGATGAAACCTGCCATTCAGTGGCTTTCACAGGAAAACCATACTCCTCTCAGGCTCTAAAAAACCTCATCAAACCCGGCGTGTGCAGGCAGGCACAGCCTGATCCAAAGGATGGAGGACGAGGAGAGCCGTGGATGGATGGCTCCTGCAGAGCCCAGCTGCAGAAAGCCCCTCTGATCAGCCCATGGGTTGCCCCTCATTTCCTCAGAGGCATTTCGTAGGTGGGAGTGGGAATTTTAAGAGCAAGATGACTTTCACATTAATGCCAAGGGTGCGTGGCATGATCCAAGGCCATGATGGATGGGGCTGTGAGCAACTTGGGCTGGTGGGAGGTGTCCCTGCCCATGGCAGGGGGGTTGGGACGAGATAAGCTCTGAGGTCCCTTCCAACCCAAACCACTCTGTGATTCTATGATTGGCAAATGGACAAGCCAGGGTGGACATTTAGTGTGAATTCAGCAATAACGTCCTCAATGGTATGGAGATCCTGGGTGGGACAAGAGATCTGGTTTGCCTTCCTCAGCTTGGTGGCATTTGTAAAACAAGGGTAAGAAGACAAAATAGTGACGGATGGGACAGAGAGGCTATGTCTGCACCTGCAAAACTGCCTTCTACCTCTTGGTCACCCTGTTGCCCGTACATTCCAGGGCATGGGAGATGCACCCCATCCCTATATGGACACACTTAGCTACTTCAGAACACGGGATATGGAGCCAGAAGACCATCTTGGACCCAAAATAAAGCCCTTCCCACGAAAGTGTTCCCAACACCGTTGTTTTCCAACCTAAAACAATTGCTTTTTTCAACTGGGCATCTTCCTTCAGGGGAGAGTAAGCAGCTTCACTGTAAAATGCCTTGCTTGCCTTGATGAGTATTTTGCCCAGGCACAGACAACCAGGGACCCCCACCCCTGCCACGTTTGTCGGTGAAAGCACAACTATATGCTGAGAGGTCTGGGCTCTGTAAAGCCTCCTGGGAGCTGGTAGCACTGCCTGGCAGAACATAAGTCCTGAGGGTTTACTTATGCAATGCCATACCACTACGAAGTTGTATGGGCAGGGACGTAGAGAAGGAGGTAGAGTGAAAAATAAAACCTTCCTTGCCCCATGCTCTATCATCCCAAATCAGCAAGAGGCTGCCTGTGCCTGGGGTGCGACGTCCAAGACAATCACAGTTGACAGTGCCTTCAAGGGATGCTGTCAAAGAGTTTTAGTTTCATCATCCAGTGAGGGAAAGGTTTTGTGACCGACTTCATGGGAAAGAGCCCCTTTGCAGACATGCTGAGAGTGCAACCTGCAGCCAGTGCGGCTTAATCCCTGGTTCCCACAGCCTGACTCTTCTGCAGGATGGTCCCACCATCCCTTGAAGGTGAGGGTTGGGTCAAAGAGGCAGTAGGAGAGGTTAGGTGAGGAGTTAGGCAAGGATGAAGAGGTCTATGTGGAAAGCTCTTGGATGGTTGACAATGCTGCGGTGCAGCTGGTTCCCGTGGGATGGGGCGATGCCCTTGGTTTCTCCTTCTGGTCCATGTTTTTCTAGCGTTTTGGGTACTGTAGGTCACCAGCTTGACAGGAGACGTTGGCAGTGCCTTGGGGTTTGCGTTGAGCGGATATGCAGTGCATGCTCGGGGCATCAGGTTACTCATGTCTCCAACATCAGATGTCTGATGTCAACTGGGCTTCCTCTGCGGCCAAGGGAGAGCAAGGGGCAACTGCAGAGGGTGAGTCATCTCATGAACCCAGCCTCTGGCATTGAGTCATCCTCTGGAGGAACATCTCTGAGACAGAGGGAAGATGAGGTGGTGCACAAAACTCATGGGCAGAGGAGCAGCAACAGCTCTCAGTGCTTCCCATGGCTGTAGGGGATGGGGGTCCTTCCAGAAGGTAGTCAGGGACCCACTACCCACATGTCCATCTGTGCTGGTAACGTGCAGTGCCCTTTATATTCAACAGGATGAAAAAGTTGCGGGTTTTTGCAGTGAGAGCCATCTGATGTGCTTCAAAGGCCTGCTTTAGGCTGAGATGAATTATGAGTTTAATTATACATTATACACCTCATTTGGAAATATCTCCATTGCCAAAGTACCAAGTCAGGTGAGGTGAATCCCATCCTTCTGGTCCAACCATTCTCTTATTTAGAAATCATCTCCATATTCACCTAAATTTGTTTTCTGACACTAGACTCTCAACTTTCCTGGGATTTTGCCCACAAATCTCTATGTAATGACTGTGGAATTAATTTTTAAGCTGTTTTGATTTTTTTTTTTTTTTTTTTAAATTTACAAGCAACACACAGGACTATATATCCCAAGGAAAAACATATAGTGAATAAATAAACCACATACACATATACATACCCTTACACCTACCCTAAACGTAGATATAGGTTAATATATATGTACAAACCTACATGCATACATATCTATGGCTTATTTATTCATTATAGGTGTGTATATGTGTATATACAGATGTACATAGAGGTATATGGTATATATAAATAAATGAATAAAAAACTGGTTTATGACCTATATGAATAAATAAACAATATATGTGTATATATATCATCTCTCTGACCATATACATGGTTTATTTACTCATTTATACATTCTACAAACACACTCCAGCTGATGGAGTAGGTCAAACCAGGAACTGCTGCTTGATGTAAATACAGGAAATCAGCTTTGAGGTCAAGCTGGAATAAATAAATATTTTGAAGATTTTGTGTAAAAGACCTTAGGAATGATTTGGGAAAGCTCTTTTTAGAAACCTAGGAAATGTCACTTCTGGGCAAAATTGCTCTTCCTGGTTCTATTTCACTTTTTAAGCTTTATATTCAGTGTATGCCATCCACCGTGGTGGGTGGGATGATCCATTACTGTATAAAGTATTATCATGGCAAAATGCTATTTCAAAATTAAAATGAAATGAAATGAAGTGAAATGAAATGAAGTGAAATAAAATAAAATAATAAAATAATAAAATAAAAATAAAATACAGCTGTAACTTAATATAGATTGAATTATTGTCTTTGGAAAGGCAAAGGGTTTCTCACTGGTAATCCAAAGAAGCAGCTAGGTCCTGGTACCCCTCGTTGCAGCTAAAAAATAAGGAGAAAAATCTCTTTATTGGGTTCTTGCTCCACACGCAGGCATCAAGAGGCTGTGGCCAAGCTCCCTCTGTCCTTCCCCTGTCCCCACACTCTCGGAGGCATTACATGAGCTGAACTTTGCTCACCATCTGGCACCTCTTTCAGTCCTTCCATTACTCCCCTGCCTTTCTCTGGTTTCCCTCCTGAGCTGCAGACGGCGAGTCTGGACAGAGCCTCCCCAGAGCCACTGCAGCAACGCTGGCAGCAGAGATCATATCGCTGCTCCTGGCTGCTTGGGAGGGATGGAGGAGCCTGTCCTGCCGTGGCTGTGCGACGGGGACCGGTGCTCAGCTGCCACATCCCTGCAGAGCTGCATCCCCTTCCCCACAGATCCCATCTCCCAGTCTTTATTCTGGGAGGTGTGACTTGATATTTGATCTCATTTGATTATATACATACACACATGCATCCCAGCCAACATATATATATATATATATAAAGGAATCTCTTTCATATTAATTCCTGAATTAAATCAAAGCTCAGACATGGATCTGGTAAACTCAGAGACATTCCCCTCCTGCTGCCTCCGCCCTGGGATTTAGTTCAGCTTTTGATAAACCCCAGGGCTGCTGGACAGAGGGGTTAATTTATTAATCCCTTGATGTCTGGTAAGAGAAGAGAGCACACAGAGAGCACTGCCCTGGACCAAATGCAAGCCAGGGCAGAGAGGAATGGCTCTCCACCATGGCAAAGGATGGATGTGTCACCTGGGAGAGCCAGGGAATGATGCTCCAAGAAAGGGTGAGCACTTTGCTGTGGAGGAAAGGGAAACAGCCAGGATACAGCCCTTTGCCTCCCCTGGAAAATCACCAAAGCAAGCAGTAGTAATTGGAGAGCTACTTGTAAGCTGGGCATCTTCTCCCCAGCTAAAAGCTTTGCCTGTAGCACTGAAGGAGCGGCTTGTGATAAATATATATATATATATATATATAAAATATCTGCTCTGACAACCGTGAAGCTGGAGAGCGGAGAGGGAGGGGAGGAGGTAAGGCGGGTAGGAATCATAAATCAAAATGTTTTGCTGCTTCTAATTAAATCCACCAACCTGTTTGTAACAAAACCACGCTAAGTCAATGGGAAGAGATGGGGATGAGATGCTGCCACTGTCTGATGGCTCACCGGTGGCCAACCACTCCCTCCATAAAGCTGAGCCTTGTGCAGGCATACGGTGGCCGCAGTGCCTTTACGCTGTGTTTTCAGCTTCAGAAAAACCTCCAACCATCTGTGCCAGGCAGAGAAAGAGGGAGAAGGCAGAGCAATCACAGCTAAGCAGAGCGCAGAGGAGGGGGGGGGGAAAGCGTTGCAGGCTGTAAAGGGAGGGCTGGAAACCTTCTCACTGCACCACGTCCTCTCCAGCCAGACGGCTGCAATGTGCTTCTGCCAGCCCTGCAGCCACCACGGCTCGTGCAACCCGCACAGCCCAGGCACAGGGCACGAGAGCAGGATCAGAGAGAAGGGAGGGCTGAGAAAGGAAGGAAGCAAACAAGAAAACATGCTACTGCTTCACTGTCCAGGATCACAGAATGTCCTTAGTTGGAAAAGACCTCTAAGATCACCCAGTCCAACCATTAACCCAGCACTGCCCAGTCCCCACTGCCCCGTGTCCCTCAGCACCTCATCTACACATCTCTTAAATCCCTCCAGGGATGGGGACTGCCCCCTGCCCTGGGCAGCCTGTTCCAATACCTGACAACCCTTTTGGTGAAGAAATTTTTCCCCATATCCAACCTAACCCTCCCCTGGCACAACTTGAGGCCATCACCCCTCGTCCTGTCACTGTCACCTGGGAGAAGAGACCGACCCCCCCTCACTACCCCCTCCTGTCAGGGAGTTGCAGAGAGCAATGAGGTCTCCCCTCAGCCTCCTCTGCTCCAGACTGAACCCCCCAGTTCCCTCAGCCACTCCCCATCACACTTGTGCTCCAGACCCTTCCCCAGCTCTGTTTTCCTTCTCTGGACACACTCCAGCACCTCAATGTCCTCCTTGTAGTGAGGGGCCCAAACCTGAACACAGGATGCTGTGTGCTGTGGGTTTGTGGTCCCCACTCCTCTGCAGAAGGATGTATCAGAACTAGAAAAGACTCAGAGAAGAGTGGTGAAGATGATCAGAAGGATGGAGCAGTTTCTATAGGGAAAGCTGTCACACAGACCAAGACCAGAAAAGGGACAACTGATGTGACATAAGATAAACAGCTTTGAAATCACGAGTGCCCCACAATGAAAGATTTTCCTGGCAAGAGCTCATGAGTCTCACATGAAATGGTTAGGTGACAAACCTAGCAAAGGGAAAACTCTTTTTTTTCTATACAGCACAGTTGAACTGGGCAACTCCTTCTCATGCTGCCAAGCATTTAGAAAGAAATAACAGACGAATTCAACCACTGTTGAATTTGCTATTAAATTGGCAGCACCACATCTAGCTCAGGAAGGCCCTTCAGGAGCATCCTAGGATGCAGTGTTGTGTGCTTGCTGTG
Source organism: Podargus strigoides (assembly GCA_028020825.1). NCBI lineage: Eukaryota > Metazoa > Chordata > Aves > Caprimulgiformes > Podargidae > Podargus > Podargus strigoides. The sequence continues at coordinate 3,091,331 of CM051619.1, forward strand.
TCTTACACCATCCTGCTGTTGCTCAGTCTGCACTTGGTGGACTTGAAAGCTGGCTGGTCCAGCACAACTGTTCTTTCAATGCCAAGCCTGGGTCATTTCAAATTTCTCAGCAGATTCCACCCAAAAGTTGAGTTAGCATCTGGAGGGCAGCCTCTGCTGAGCCTGCTGCTTGTGACAGCAGCAAAAGTACCCAATGCTCTGAAATCTTGGGCAGGGATGGCTTTGCCCTGGCTTTCCAAGGGCTCCCTCAAAATCTGCCCCGGTTGAAGCCCTTGAAGTTGGTCAGGGAGAAGCTGTGTGGCCTGAACTGTGACTTATCATAGAATCATAGAATAATTATGGTTAGAAGGGACATCCAGGGTCATCAATTCCAACCTTTAACCCATCATATTCCTAACCATTAGACCATGGCCTCAAGTGCCTCATCAACCCATTTCTTGAACACCCACAGGGATGGCAACTCCACCACCTCCCTGGGCAGCCTGTTCCAATGTCTAACCACCCTCTCAGGAAAGAACTTCTTCCTAATATCCAACCTAAACTTCCCCTGACGTAATTTGAGGCCACCACTGTCTCATCTGCTTGCAAATGTCACCACGCACTCATTGCACATTGGGGCCACATCATGGGAGGAAGGTGGTCAGGAGCATCAAAGCCATCTACTATGGTCTCATCAGCAGGGAATGGCCCAGTTGGTCCACGATCTAATAAACAACCTACAACTCTTTCCATTTTCTTGCTCCCTGCCTTGCACACTGGCTACTGAATGGATTAGGGGATCTTTGTTGGAGGCTAATGTTTTTCTAGCAACCGTATTGATTGAGAGTAGAAATCTGCTGACCCCGTTGGAAAGAAAGAAGGAGGCAAAAGAGCAAGCTCTGGAGAAACACACTGAGGTTACTACTACTCTTCAGTCACCAGACAAAATAAACACTGTGAAATTTTCACAGGTTGGGTGAAGTGCTGTGTTAGTGTTAATATTGCTGTGAAGTGGGCAAAGTGAAAGTGACAAATACTTAATAAATGACTATTTGGGTGTTTTGGTTTTTTTTTCTTCATGGATGCACAGAGTGGGAGGTGGCATAACAGGGTAGTAATGAGCCTCTGGAGTGATTGCCCTTAGCACTTGGGGTAGGGAATTTCACTTGAGAACATCATCAGATCCCTATCGTGGGTTTTGGCTTCCAGAAAGTTATCCAGGTTTGCTTTAACCATGCAAATAAGGGGAAAAAAAAATAATAATCATGGTCCCTGTTGGTGATTTGTTCCCATTACTACCTACTCATGCTGTTCAAAGATGTGAAACTTGTTTCAAGTTGGGATTTGACTGACACCACTTCCCAAACATGGGAGCTCACTAGGCGATTCTATCTCCGACAGCAGATATTGCCTTTCTGGGTGTGAGTAACTAAAGGTGCCCATTCAAGAAGTGGCTGTGCTTTTAGAAATCAAAAGTTCACCCACTGCAGCTATTCTGACTCGGGAGACAGGAGCCATGGGAACCATTGTTAGCATTTCACAGTAGAGTGGGTTGATACTTTTTAATCAACATTTGCATGCTTTAACTTCACTTCTATTTTATTTTTATCCATCTCCTTTCTCCTTGTGCTTTCAGAGGACAAAAGGAAAGAAACAAAAAGAACTTTTTAATTAAACTTTTGAAGAAAAATACAGCACAAAGCTGTTCTTTATATTGCAGGATAAATCACTGCAAACATTTTGAGGAGCCCTGCCTATCCTACTGTCTTTGGCACATTGTGTCAGTGCAGTCATACCTCAGAAGTGATGTAGGATCCAAGGTTGGCTCCAGGTTGAAGGAGGCCACCAGATGAACTTAGCTGTCACCACCTGCTTATCAGAGTAAGGAACCAAGCCAAGGCAACGTGATGCTGGACATATCTTGTGTACCTCTGGCAACTGACAAGCGTGCTACAACCATCCTATCCTGATGAGCTATAGAGGCGTGCAACAGACCCTGCATTTGGGCACAAGATCTTCTGGACAGACAGATTACATCTGTGTCAAAGTCTTAAGCCTGCTAAATTCAGATGAAGAAGTCTTTAGGACATTTCTTGCTATAGTTTTTGGCCAGTCTTGAAAATTTTTGGCCAGCTTCAGGAATTAACTTGGGCAAGGACAACAGTCTGGATATAGCCACTCTGTTTTGGAGGGTAAGAGAGTTCAATAAAATGGATGTGGCCAAAAAGCTCTGTTTTATTAATTAAGTATATATGTAGCCAAAACTTCCTGATCTGCTATTCAGCATGGCTAGCTTTCTCCTGGAAAATATCTCTCAATAGTGACTGGGAGAATTAGGACTATAAGAGGAACCAGGAATGGGATTGCACCTCTCAGTTACAAAAGCTGCTAAAGGTTTTGGGGTCTAATACACATTTTTCAAAGGAAAATTCAACTTTTCAGAAGAGAAAGCTTAAAACCCCACACAATTACAGAAGTGCCACAATGTTTTTTCCTAGGAGCTGAGATACAGACACTCTGTATTTTCAGCCTCAATAGAATAAGGTTTCTAGGTAGACTTGCATTTCCAGGATGTAACAGCCTTCTCTGTGTATGTGACATTATGGAGATAAAATCTAGTGTCCTTTCATGAAGAAGACATGGAGACACTTAGCATGTGCCTCTGCTCTTGCGCTACTCAGACTTTGTTGTCTCTGTCTTTGCACCTCCAGAAGCAACTGCCAGGATGGTTGTTTTGGAGCTGACTGTAATCCTTGTGGGTAAAAGGCTGGACTTGCTCTTCATGCAAGCAGATGGAAGAGAGGCCATGGTCTATCCCTAAGCACAACCCCACACTATAGTCAAAGGGGGGGAAAAAAAAAGGAAAAATGAAGGGAACCTACAAGAAACCCCTCAGGGGGTATCTGTGAATGCAGCACTGCTGTGGGGCTGGAGCTGGGCTACCTTTAACTGCACCACCAGCCATTGTCAATGAGGAAGAAGGTCTGACTGGCCCAACATTGCAGAAACTTGCCCTGTTGGTGGACTGCAAAACACCATCCTCTTACACACCCCCAGGGAGGCATCTCCCTGAGTACCCTGTGCTGTACCCCTTGAGATAGCTTGGAGGATGCCACCTAGCATCTTGCTGCTAGCCCAGAAGGGCATGGGGCTTCCATAGGTCCTACATCCAAACCACCATCCCCACATGGATGTCTTTGGGTATCTCAAGTGATATCAGGCACCTGTATTTAGGAAAAATGCTGAAGCTGAAAAAGCAGCAAGGAATGAATAATGCAACAAGCTGAACTTAACCTTAGGTGACTAAAATGTGTCTACTTTTGAGTTAGTTGCCCCAGGTCATTTCTGTAATCAACTGAGAGAAATGCATTTGTGCTACTTTAGATACATGTTTCCCTCCATTAACTGTAAAGGGGGTCGAGGTAACAGCTCAGAAATAAGTGTCTACATTGTGGAGGTTTTCTTCTGGTTAGATGACTCCCACTATTCTTGTTCTTCCTAAAGGTAGATGGCCCTCTGCTCTCTCCATGCTGTTTATCCAAGAAGTTTATCCCAATTACTGTATGTTGTAGCCACCACTGCCTATATATCAAAAATATGAATGCCCTGAGTTATCTTTTAAAACATCCAGAAAAATGAAGTCTTGTTCTGGTCCATAGTGGAAGGGATGGGTTGCTACACAAGACGAGAAGGCATCAGCTATTAATAATACCTTACTCTGTGTCACACCTCTTACTACAGAGCATCACTATGGAGCTCCTATTGCTTCTGCTCTGCTTGCCAGTGATGGGCCAACTCTATATTGGCTGAACCAGCCTACCCAGAATGGGGATGAAGAGCTATAAAGACATCAGAGGGGGATATTTCAGGAGAAAACAACGAAAGAATAAAGTCCTCTGCTCTGGACTAACAGTAGACTAATGATACAGGTTTCCTCAAACCCTCCTCAGTTGGCTCATTAACCACCACTGAACACAATGAACTGACAAAACACTTCTGCACCAGTGCCAACAAGGGTCTCGTCATGCTTTCATGGACTTTGGAGCAGAATTTTGGTCATCAGACCCAATTCTCCTGAGCAGTTTGGCAGCAGTAGCCCAGACAGCAGTCAATCCAGCCAATGGGCAAGACAGAGAGATGCTCCCCCTCCACACCCTGGCAAGGAAGATCATTGGATCTAAGGGTTCGTATCCTGGCTTGCTCCCCCTTGTGCAGGAGCATTTGCCTGTCAGATTAATAATGCAGTCAAAGCAGCTTGTCACCATGCATAAGGTGAGCTCTGATAAGCCCAGCATCCGATAAAGCTGTCTTCAACGCTGACAGCTAGCGTAATTTCCCAGACTGTTGGCAGTGAAGGAACAGAAAGAAATGTAATGGGACTCCTTCAAAGTATTTCTTGGGCTTGCTGATCCTACCATGACTGAGGGTAGAGCAATCAGTTGAAGACCAGGATCAGTAACAGGGTGCAGTGTGTAATGGCAGCCTGAAATCCCCATAACAAAATCCTCCCATCCTATCTGCTCAGACACAAGGTTTGGTTGATAAGGGGAACTGCAAAGGACTTCTGTCAAGTACTTGGCTTTGTGTCAGGCAGTATTCAGGTGGAAAACCAGCTCAAAGCTGTATCAACATAGTTCAATCTACCAGGGCTCACATGGGCTGGTTGCCACATCTCCTGCTTGGTTCAGGTTGTAGAGAACCACAGAAACTTTGGGTGGAAGAGAAATCTGGAGGTCTCTGTCTGACCATCTGCTCGAAGCAGGACTATGTCCAAAACCTGATCAGGTTAGCCATGGTGTGGGCTAACCAGGTATTGACAATCTCCATGGATGGAGATCCCCCCACTTCCCTGAGTACCTCTTCCACTGCTGCACAACCTCCCAGTGAAAAAGCTTGTCCTGATGTTCTACCTGAACCTCCCAACATCTCAGAGAAACAATACCTAACTGAAAAATGGCTGGAGCCAAGGGAAGAGCTGTATGGATCTGGGTAGCAGTTTTGCATTAGAAGTAAAAAGGCACCAAAGAAAAAGCAGGAAAAGTGTAAGAATTGTAGTCTGACATTTAAAAAACCCACAGGTTTGAATCTCCCATGTCAGCAGTTAGCTCAAAATAAAATAGAAAAAAATCACCCTGAAACATAGGAACTCTTTTTTTTATATATCCAAAAGCAGAGAGTGAGCTGCGTTGGGAAGGGGAGGGTCTGTCTGTTGAACACAGAGTGCTCAAAATCAGTTAGTAAAATCAGAGGGGGAACCTCCTTCATTCATTTTTCCTCCAGAATTTCCTGCTTGAATCCACCCAGCACCCTTCACCAACACGTGGGTGCACCTCTAACCACGCTGCACCCCAGCAGACCCCTCCTCTTCAAACCACGAGTTCAGAGACCACACCAAGCATGATGTCATCCTGTGAGGAGGAGCTGGCCAATTCTGCAACCACTTCTCTCCTAGCCCTTTCATTCAATCCCTCCTCTAACAGCACTGCTGAAGAACTGGGGGAAAAAATTAAATAAATAAATAAATAAAAATAATAAAAAAAAAGCCTGGCCACAGGGACAAGATATCCCATGTCAGGATCTCCTGATCAGCATCCCAAAATTAAAAGTGCTGTGGTGCAGGGCTGAGAGTGGTTAAACTGCCTCCCTGGCTGCTGCTCACCTGCCGTGAGTAAAAGCCAGCTCGTTCTCTCTCGCAAGAAAACCCGTGTGCAGCAAAAGGTGATGTCATCCTCTCCCCGCTCCTGAAATCCAGCTCCTCGCTGAACGGGGCTGGTGTTACTAACAGTCCCTTTGGACACAGCCTGTGCTCTCAGGATTTCTTTCTTTCCCTATTTTTTTTTTTAGATTTTTTTTTTTATTTTCCACTCCACTTTTCTCCTTTTTTTTTTTTTTTTTTGCTGCACAGTGACCAGGCTCCTGAGAATCAGGTTGATTAAATTTCTATGCCTAGCAGCTTCCCTGGAGTCCACATAATTTATGTAAATACGAGAGATAAGAAACGAGGGGGAATCACAAGAAAAATGGAGCATTAAGCCGCCAAGATCCATTAAATTCTCCATCACCCTTTTCAGAATCTCAATGTTCAGCCGTACCGCTCCTGTGTTTTCCCCCTGCCACAGCAGCATGGAGCAAATTAACACTCACTGGGCTGAGGAAATCCACAGGATCAGTCCTACCTCCTGCCTAACACCTGGATTTAGCCCTGCCTGCAGCGAATGAGCACACAAAACGAGCCCTCTTGGAAATATAGGTGGTGTGGCTGGTTGCAGCCTTCTTGCCTAGCTCTATCGTGATGCAATGCTGAGCAGCTGGAGCTCCCTCCAGGTAGAAACCATGCAGGGCACATCCCAACATCCATAGGTTTCAGTAGGTGAAGCAAGATAAGCAGGGCTTCCCTGTTTTGGGTTACTTGGGAGATCCTCTGAACTTCTTTGGGGTGTATACATGCTGTTATCTAACAGAGGGTTAATCTGAGCCCACTGTCATGACCAGACCGAGCAATCCTTGAAGTTCACCCCAAACCCTGAAGAGCTGTTCCAGGAAGGAGAGGGAATAAGGTCAGCAGCCTGTTGCCCTTCTTCCTGCAGGCTCTGCCCTTTCTAAGCACCTTGATGAGTTTAAATCCCTTGTCCAGCCCATTCTTCACTTAGCTGTGTAGGTAGGGCTTCCCAGCCAGCAAACATCTCCATGAAATAGTGCTGAGACACCAGCACTACAGCTTGCTGGTCCACCTTGTTAAAGAGGTCGTAGCACTGTTTTGGCCCACACCAAGAAGCAAAGACCAAAAATGATGCCCAGGGTTGGTTTGGGAGGTGACCTGCATGGGGGACAGGTCCCAGTTGGCAAGCTGGATGGAGCCAGCTCTCTCTGTTTCAAGAAGGATGCAAGGACAACAGGGACAGGACACATGATAGTAAGGGCATGGCCAGATTGCACCAGTTGGCCTCAGAGCCAGAAAACACATCTGGAAATCCACTCCTACGGTGCACAACCACTTGGTAAGTGCCATCCTCAGCACAGGGCAGCTGTCTAAGTGCACACACACACAATGACCACCTCTGCCTGCTCCTGTGCTGGGCTCAGCTCAGTTTGTTGACGAGAGTCACCATGGTCACGTCCACAATCAACACTGGTGCTTGAACCTGCTTTCACAAATGGCAGCTGAGACCCCTTCTGACAGCACCAGGAGCCTCGGGGCTGGCCGTGCTGTCTGGAAGTCACTCAGACCCAGGCACCTCCTCTTACACACAATCTCCTGCTTCCCTGGGGTTTTCAGCCCTGCACAGAAAATAGAGTTAACCCCAACTCTGCAGAAATATATATCTTTTTCCTCTCCAAATGGCATTACTAATAATACCACAGACTTTTTATTTAAGTTTTGAGCTCACGGGCAGCACTCAAATTGCTTTCCTTAACAAGTGTGACAGACAGAGACATCTCTTTAATGGAAGCAAAAGACAACAACAGTATGATTTGAGGAAAAACATTGCAAATTCTGAGTGGTGATGAAGACCCAAGAGCAGAAGTCATCAGCCTTGTCCCTAACCTGTATGTTACAGCATTACCTCGGGTGTTTCTGCTTCCAGTGCCCAGGGCACAATTAACTACTCCAATAATCAAGTATCAGCTTATAGGTCTTTCAACAGTCATCCAGGATCAAGATCTAATTAAGACTACAAATGAGTTAATCATATGTGATGAAGTCTTCTAAGAAAACTACACCCAAGACTTAGATTCTGTCTGAGCTGCAGATACTTTTGACCAAGCCCCAAAGCAGAAGCTAGACCAATGAAGATTAGATGGAGTGATGGGTATGGAAAAATAAAGCAAACCTGCATAGGTTTTAAAAAAGAGAAGCTGCAGATTATAGGTAGCTTGAGTGCTGAATTATTTGAGACAAATTTGATTTGACAGATTCCCTTGAAATACCTAATAATTTTGCAAATCACTTTGCCCTAGCACTCAGTGACCAGCAATCGAAAGAGACTTATTGAGTGTCTCTCTTTGCCTGAGCAAAATATTTAGTTTTGAGCTGTGGGCGAATGAAACACACTACCAAGACTGCCCTTGATCACAGCCAAAAAAAACCCAAAAAAAGGCCAAAGGGAAGTGACAAACTACTTAAACTTCCAAACCAACAATGGGAACAAACCAGCGCAGTGGAAAGCGCCCTGTAAATAATACGTGTGCCTGACATTTAACAGGGTTTGAAAGGTCTGTTCCTTGGCTTCATCCTGTCCCATGGATGCATCGTTTGCTGTGCTATCATGCTAAAAATGACGACGGTCATTAGGAACAATTTATGCTCAGGAAAATAATTACGGTCATTAATGGGGCTGAAAGCAGACGCCATTAGGGAGCAGGAGTGGAGCTGTGACAGCCGACTGTGCGTGCGACGTGATTGACGTCCACGGCAATTATGGTGTTCGTACGATTAGGCATCTTGAGTAACTCAAGCTAAGGTTCAGAAGGGAGCCAAGAAGCGATACGTTGAAGGGGTGTCTGAGAAAGGCCAACAGGATCACAACAAGACAAGCGACAGCAGCGCCTTGGAGAGCTGGCTGGAAACACAGCATGGGTGGCAGTCACTAACAATTACTGTTCACCACCACGCTGTACAAAGTATGCCTGCAGTTTCAAGATTACCAAAAATATTTTGTGAGTGATGTCAGTGGGTCATAAATGAGGTCCTGCCTGGCTATTGGACCATAACTTCAAAGAAATACAATGTCTGCAAAGAGATGCTTAAGCCAGATGCCTGTGTCTTTGGGCCAGCTGATGGCATAGGTAAGACTAAGCAGGGGTACCTGTATGAGGGACATGGCTTATCACACAGAATGACAGAATGTTCAGGATTGGAAGGGACCTCAAAAGATCACCTAGTCCAATCCCCCTGCCAGAGCAGGAACACCTAGGTCAGGTCACACAGGAACGCATCCAGGTGGGTTTTGAATGTCTCCAGAGAAGGAGACTCCACAACCTCTCTGGGCAGTTCCAGTGTTCTGTCACCCTCACTGGGAAGAAATTCTTCCTCACATTTATGCATAACCTCCTATGTTCCAGCTTGTACCCATTGCCCCTTGTCCTATCATTGGATGTCACTGAGAAGAGCCTGGCTCCATCCTCATGACACTCACCCTTTACATATTTATAAACATTAATGAGGTCACCCCTCATTCTCCTCTTCTCCAAGCTAAAGAGACCCAGCTCCCTCAGCCTTTCCTCATAAGGGAGATGTTCCACTCCCTTCATCATCTTTGTGGCTCTACGCTGGACTCTCTCAAGCAGTTTCCTGTCCTTCTTGAACTGGGGGGCCCAGAACTGGACACAATACTCCAGATATGGCCTCACCAGGGCAGAATAGAGGGGGAGGAGAACCTCTCTTGACCTACTAACCACTCCCTTTCTAATACACCCCAGGATGCCATTGGCCTTCTTGGCCACAAGGGCATATTGCTGGCTCATGGCCATCCTGCTGTCCCCCAGGACCCCCAGGTCCCTTTCCCCTACGCTGCTCTCCAACAGGTCATCCACTGGTGTCGCTCTCCCAGTGGAAAACAGTGGTGTAATGAAATCTATAAGCATCCAATTGTGATCACATTTTCAGGGCAGGTCACATGCTGGGACCCAGGAAACACTGGTCTGAGAAACTCAATGATAAAATCCTGCCTGGATTTCCTCAGGCTCCCTTTTTCTGTGAAAAGCACGGGATTATTGGCAGTTAGTTAATAAAGCTCATTTGGGTTGTCTGGACAGTCTCCTAAAGATTTAATACATTACTTAACAAAAGAGTGAATTTGGAAAGGATACCAGCCAGTGCAATTGGACAACAGTTGATTGATATCCACACTAGTAATACAAATACATATGTTTTCATTGAGACCAACCAGGAAGGGAAGTTTAACTCAGCACACTGCTGTTCACATCTAAGGCAAACCTCTTCCATCCCAAAACCAGCAGCCTGAAATCAGCCTTGCTGGGTACCCTGGCCAGAGGAATGAGTTTCAGGATACAGATGACCACAGTTTTGCTCCATGGAGGACAACAGTGATGTCCCAGGGGTGATTGGACCATTGTGCAAAGCCCCAAAGCCACTTTCTGATACGGTATCCAGGAACAGTCACGCTCATCCAGCTGCCACCCACTTCTATGTCAAAACACCTATCTCTCCTTTCATTAACTCCATATCCACAGACCATCTCCTCACCTCAGCTTCCACGTTACACACTTGGGGAGCTGCCTTTGTCGACAGGCTGAAAAACATCTTGTTCCTTCAGCAGAGAAATGACTGATCATGTTTGTGCCCCTGCTCCGTGGCAATGAAGTCACATAGGTCAACTTAAACTTTCTGCTTTAACCACAATGCTTGTAAGTATCTGGCCTTGCATTGCCTTTCAGGCTGAATTTTGCCAATTGACCAGCTAGGATCTTGTGATTTAACTTGATAAATTAAGGAGTTTTTTAATACAAGGGATCTCCCCCGGCATTTATTTAGTGAGCCAGATTAAATCAGTCCATAGCATTGTGTGCAAATATGTGATTGAAGGCCAGGAGCACAACCCAAGCATGCAACATTGAAACTTTTTCTGGCCCTGCTTGCTTTGGGATTCCCCCTGGTCAGAGCCAAGATGCCACCAGAGAGAAAAGCACATGAACAGGGGGTTGGCAGGGAAAGAATGTGTTAAGCCATCACAAAAGATACAGATCTGTCAAATTTCTCATTTGATTGAATGAAGCACAGCACAAAATGAATTAACTGTTTGCAAACTTAAGGATGTTTGTGTCCCAAGGCAACTCTTGGGTGGGAAGACATCGTCAGCCAGCAACATTGAGGTCCCACCATCAGTAAGTCCTTAAGTGTCAGGAGGATAAATACATTAAGGATGCAAAGCACTCAGATGTTAGTAAAATCAATGTGTTGGTGCTCTGGACTGCAAGGCTGACCAGACAGGAGGAGGAACTACCATGGCTAGAGCAGGCATCATGTCAAGTAGGACAGAAAGTTTAGAGTGGATACTCAGGCTTTGGTGCTGCCTCCCAGGCTTCAGCATTTCTACAAATAGCTCCTTTAATAAATAGACAGTTTAGTTTTGCAAACATGGAGTCTCTTCATACTATATTCCAGCAGGTGGTACATGAAACGTGGTGGCAGGAGGCAGCAGCATCAGACTTGCAGCATGGGAAAGACTAATTAACAGGCAAACAACTCTGCATCCAGAAAGTGAATCTAAATAGGCAGCATGGAGAGATTAAGGCAGCCAGAAGCACAAGCTTGCCAGGGAGAAGAGCCCCCATACAGGCATGGGAGGAAGAACTGAGGCCAACTGCAGAGGTGAACATGAATGATAACAATGTGCAAGAAAAAAAATACATATCACTGCATTGTTGGGACAAATTAGAAGTGAATAAGAGTGTCACTAAAGAGAAATTCCCAAAACATAGCTACTTGATGATTTTGAGACCCAAATTAAAAATGGGGGAGTTGACTAGAATCTCCTGGGGTCCCTTGTAACCACAAATACTCTGTGATTCTATGAAATGCCTGTAGTGGAGAAGGTTGCACCTATGGACTGCAGTCAAACCCATGCAGTCCAAAGCCAAAGGGAAACGTGGGCTCAAGGGATCACTTGCAAAGCAATGGGAAGGCAGCCTTGTTTGGAAAGAGTCAAAAATCTGATAGCAAAGACAAAATGAAGAGAAATTCCACAAACTTTATTCCCCAGGGGAATTAGATGACAGCCCAATATGAAGGCAGGCCAAGAAACAAGGCTGTCCTTCCCATCAAGGCTGGCTCCTTGCTGCAGAGCATGGACAGTCCCCAGGGACAATCAAGAGAAAGCCAAACCAGCCAGGTTTGCATTAGTAACCTCTGTCCCCTGCAAGCCAGCGGTCATTTGCAAATGCAGAGATAAAACCACAAAAAACTATGAAAAAGGAAGGTGTAACAGTCCCTGTGGAGCACAGAGGAAGTCAAGCTGTAGAAGGAGGAGGTGTCCCTAGGCTGTCTGCCTGCCTGAGGCAGTGTGCACTCCTGGATGCCCTGAAAAGGATGCAAAACCATTTCATTTTAGAAGCTTTAAGCCTTTTGCCATGCTGGTGCTGAGGGCAGAGCAGGCAGTGGCCCTTGGTGTATGCATGCTACTAAGAGCAGGTGAAGGCAGTGTCTCGACAAGCCTCGTGGGCAGGAGAAGGTGGATTCCTCCTTGCCTCTCCACTCTGCCTCCTGTAATGACATCAAGAGTGGAAGGCAGAGTGACCTACTTGTGTCATGCCCCGAGTGCCTCTTTTTGCTCGAGCCAAAGCATCTCCAAGCACCACTCTGAGGCTCCTGTTCTATTTGCACTGCATTGATCCCCCTCTTCCATCTCCTCTTGTCCCCCACTCCTCCCCTTGGCTCACCTGGAGCTAGGAGGGCTGCAAAGGCACTTTGAGATGCAATGGGAACAGACAGCAGTAGCTGGACCTCTCACAAGCCCCAGCTTTGCCATGGGAGGAGGAGATGTGGTAGAGAAGCATCTCTTGATGTTGCACAGCCCACCAGCTCCCATGAAACAGAGAACTGGGTGCCCCTCTTTGATCATGGATATAAATCCACTGGTATGATTAGCATTCCTCCAGATTTAGGGCAGGATTATTGAAATCATCCTCTCCTTTCTCCTCACAGGGAAGGATGGGAGAAGCTGGGCTTTTGGAGATAGGGCTCTTTTTTGGTGGGGTGTTCCTGTTTAGCCAAAAATATACGAGGGATGAGTTTCTCAAAAGAGTTTTTCACTCTGCTCCTTCATTGATTTCAGAGGTATAACCCCTGTTGACTTCAATGGGAGCTGAGATAGCCCAGTGCTGAGCTGCTTTGGGAAATCCAGCTCTGAAAACATAAATTCTATTAATCTCTTTTTTTTAAAGATTTCGATAAAAAACTATTGCCATGCACATTATCACGGGCTTTCGGCACAGCTCCCACAAAGCCAAAGACATTTTCACTGCACCTTGTGAGGCAGTCATAAAGAATCTACTGTCTGTGTTATTGAGTTCTTGTAGATATTTCTTTGTCCTTTACTTGTGGCTGTAGCCTAACAGTTGTGACAGATTTCATTTAAGGTCCTTTATTTACAGCTACTATGTGTTCTCATTTAATCAGCCCTGTCCATCCTGCTTCACACATTATACGTAGCTAACTGTACCCTGGCTGGTTTGCTGGTCTGCTGCTAAGAGGAGGATGGGAGACACAACGAGCAAAACTTAGAAGTAGAATCACAGTATCATTTTGGTTGGAAAAGACCTCCAAGAACATCCAGCCCAACCATTAACCCAGCACTGCCAAGTCACCACTGCCCCATGTCCCTCAGCACCTCACTGCCCTAATCCTGCTGGTCACACTATTTCTGATACAAGCCAGGATGCTGTTGGCCTTCTTGGCCACCTGGGCACACTGCTGGCCCATATTCAGATGGCTAATTAGACAGCTAATGACATTCACCCTCTCCCACAGGTAAATAGTGGCTGTTATGTTGTCTTCCCTGCTGTTGAGTTTTCCCTGGGCTCTCAGAAATTGCTCAGCAGACTGCAAGGGTGGGTAGACCCCATCAGAGCAAGATGTAGTCTTGAGTACTACTGCTGAACACATCCCTCAGGCACTGGTACCTCTCCTGTCCCTATTCCCTTAGTCAAATTGACCAGAAATGGTGGGATGCCTTAAACTGACCTGTAGTAATCTCCCCCATTGGGCAAGCAACCCTTTCTTGATCATCCAGGATCTGAGTGAACATCACTTTCCAAACACAAAACACGGGGACCTGCAGCTCACCTCATAGGTGGCCTGATTATGACCCCATTGACTGTGACCTAGCAAAACTCCTGTGTATACTCTAAAACAAAGGGACACTTTCAAGTGCTTGAACCTGGGCCTTGGGCTAAATTCTTGGTGTGGTGAATTGCCCACAGCCTCAACCATTTGGGATTGGTTCTTCATGTCCAACATACCTGCCATTACTTCTGGAAGCTGCCTTGACTTAGGAAGGTGAGATGGAGATGCCCTTCAAGTTTTGTCTGAATGGACAAAAAGTGGACAAGATCTTCTCAAGCCATATGCCAGATATGTCTGCACTTCAGGACACGCACTGGTAGATGACCCACAGTATCAGCCCCCCCAGCCATCAGCTGCACTACCATTTCTCCTCCATACTGAAGCCACCAGCTTTGAAGTTTGGCCAGTGCCACACCAGTTTATGGGACAGCAGAAAACCTGTGGCTCTGGGCTGCAGAGGGGTGAGGTACAGAACTTCAGTGCAGAGGAAGTACCAGGAGAGAGACCAACATATGCAACACTGCTTGTGAGAGCTCACACGAAGAGATGCTAAAATGGATAGTCCTGTCTGAAGAGCATCCGTGATAGGTTTTCCATCATAGCAAGCTACATTTGCAATGTGGCTGCTGGGAGAAGTGCTGTGGCCTCCCCACCACCTTGGTATGCTCCATCCTCAAACCACCACCTCTCCACTCAGCCAGCATGGCTCCTCTTCTTACTGCAGACCTGGCTGAGAAAGCCTGTCTAGTATCTCCAATTTAGCATCATCACCATAATCATTCCCTTAGGGAGCATATCAAGGGGAAGCTAATGTGAAGAGATGGGCCTCACCATCATCTGCTCCAAAAGTGACAAAGATCTCTGGTCATTCTAACCTCTTGAGGATTGAGTCCCACAGCCAAAGGGCAGCTAAGCAAAAGGTCTGACCTCACTGCACAGGAGAAATTCACCCGAGGCCTCGTTAGTGTCAGTCTCCCTGGGGAGCTGAGCTGTCTTGGTTGGTCACATCATGAGGGAAGGAGACAGATAATCTTATAGTAAGTTTCCCCCTGGCTGACTTCCTAATCCTGGTGCCTTCCCACTGCCCCCGAGCACCCTGTGTACCACAGTTCGTGCCATTTGTTCAGAGCAAAACCTGGATGGGGTTTCAAACCATGAAGAAGTACTCTCCTCTTTGATCTTCCACCTTTAAAACACTACCCCAGCACCACCCCTGCCCTGTGTTAACTCCAAAACTGCACCTAGGAACCACTTGGGCCAATGTTATTGGCCCCAAATCATGTCCTGGCACTAATTCATCCCTACAGCTGTAGTCTGCAGGTGGCTCACTGAAATGATGGAGCAGTTGAGATCAAGGCAATTTTCAGGCACTTTTAAGACTCAGGTCTGATACACCCTGGCCACGTGACTGGGGTACAACTCTTGACTCCTTCTTGGTTTTATATCATGGTCATTGGAGGCCAGGAGATCTGAAGGAGGTCTAGGCCAGGTGGTGTTAAGACCACAGGACCAGAAGAGAGCATCTGATTCCCAGTGCACCAACGGGGTCACAAAGTGAAATACCTTAAAGGGCTATTACAACATAGAAACCACATTTTACACCATCTAGAAAGCTTGCAGGAGTTTCCTAGAAGCAAAAGCAAGTCCAAATAATTTATGAAGATCACCTGCTCCAGGCTCAAACCAGAAGTGGGCTGCTCTGTGTCTGCTTGTGTTCCTACCATCAATGCCCCACAGTCTCATTCTCTCAGAGAAATTCACACCTCTCTTTTTCCCCTATCTTTTTTCTGATAGCAGAGTGATTTTCTTTACACTGCTCTGAAGCCCAAAACCTCTGTGGCAGAGCAGGGGGTTCTGTGCTCAAGCACTTCAGATTAATTCCTGATGGGAACCCTTCTTTCTCCATGAATAAATCCAGACTCATTTTCCCTCAAACAATATCACAATCCCATCAAGCTGAAGAAAGAAAAACAAAACCACTCCCCATGGTGGTTTGGCACACTCCTGTGGTGGATGATGGAGACCACAGGGTCTCTCTGCCAAGGTCCAAGATGTTGCCTCACTCACCAACATGACATCTGATGCAAGATCAAAGAAATAAGGGGTTCAGCATTGCCCCTTCTGGTTCTACAAGCCAAATATTCCCAAGACAATGTGGTTACCCCTTGCATATGCAGCCTGTGCACTTGATGCTCTGGTTTTCTAGAATGATGCCTACACACAGGAGGCAAATCAGCACTGATCCAAACAAGTCCCTAGATACAGACCATCCCCATCAGAGCTTAGATATCTCAGGGTCCTTTGCTCAGGCAGCTTACACCAGTCACACAACATTGCTACTAACAGCTTTCATTCAGCAGACCTCCTGTTGCCTAATGGCAGCAGAATAAGCACTTATTTTTTTTCTACTTTTTTTTTTTCCCCACATAGATTGGTTCTTAGGATAAGTAGATTTGTTCATTTACTCACCTGGGATGAAATTTCAAATTTAAAAATTTTACAGATATAGAGGAAAAAACCCAGCAAAAAAATACAGGAACGCTAAATTAGTGGTTCATTAACTTGTACACCAAGTGGTAAAAGAATTGGTATAGGATCAGCACTACACCCAGAATGGAGATCTCTTAACCCCTTCTCCTAGTCAGGCTGCATATCTATCAAGTCTTCTCTGCAGACTTATTTTCAGGGGAAAAAAATAAAAATAATCACTCTGATTACAACAGGAAGAGAGTTTAGAGTAGAACAGCTATTTCCCAGTGGTGCTGGGGGCTCTTACACTATATCACATCACCACAACTTAAAATATTACCGTGCATCACCTGAGACTTGGTTATTGCTCACGTATATGTTTTTCACTCAGAGGCAGGGATTGCTATGTGGCTTCACTCTGCTCTCCGATAGGTAAAATTAAGCTGAATTCCTTTGTCTTTTCTATGGGCTTGCCTGCCTATCCAGCTGCTTACCAAAGCTCAGCTCATTTGTGCTCATTTCTTAACCTGGTTTCGTGACGGGGTCCCATGTGGATTGAACTAATTTGGAATAAGGAGTGTCTGATTCTGGAATAAGAGCATCAACACAGGGAATTAATTACGAACCACTAATGTCAAGTACGTAGTCCAGAATAAGTCCTTGGATAGATGAGGCTTAAGGCCATCTCTAATATTATGCAAAAGCAGATTTTTCTTTTTTCTTGGTCTCTCTCTGTATCAGAAAATACACAGGCATTTTGCTTTTGCCTCACTTCATCTCCTGAACCCTCAAGATCAGTTCTGTCAATAGGATGCTCAGTGTGCAAAGTCCTTGTACTTAGGGCTTGGTCTTGCCCTTTAAGTCACTAGGCTTATTTTGTCTGCAAGAAGTTACTCAGATCACAGTCCCCACCTAAGCAGACTTCAGCCAAAGAAATACAGACCTCAAGCTTTCCTAAAGACTGACAGTCTTTAGGACACTGAAACACTGAATCAAACCAATGGAAATTGTGATTTTCAAAGCCAGTGAATTATTCTGCATTCAATCCCCTGTGCATACACTCTCTCCTAGTATTGTTTTTGCTTATTTAATTTCATTTTGAGTCTAATATGGGCCATTTATTTTGAATATGCATATCTGGGGTTTCAGCTCATCTATCTTAGAAGACATTCAGACTTTCTCCTGTGCCCCGATGTAAATTCAACCTCTTAAGCCTCCACTAAAGTTCAACAGTCTTTAATTACCCTCGTTTAATTTACATGATACAGACTCTCCACCTGCAAAAAACCCTCAAGTGGGATTACACCAAGGTGGAAAGCATCAGCAGCCTCCAACTTCAGCCACAGCTACCCCCAACAGGAGGGATGGGGACCTCTGGGGTTGCAGCTCCCTCCCAGAGCATGGGCAGTCCCTGGGTGACCAAAGCATCTTTTTTTGAGATCAGTGAGCTAATCACTCATTTCAAAGCACAGCTAATCTCTGAGCCCTCTCCCCTCCTCACCCATCCTCCCCTGGTTAGCTTCACTTGGCTCTGGGTGCAAACACCCCCCTGTTACAGCCGCCTCCCATGCTGGCTCCACTGAAGACTTTTAGCTTTGCAGGAAGGGCAAGAAAGTGAAATTTAAACCCCACAAACTTCCTTGGAATGAGGACACTGCACTGTAGGTATGCTGGCATACAAAAACCACCCTTCTATGCAGGGAAGTTTCAACAGCCTTGTTAGAGACCATGATAGAGACATGGTAATTCTGTTCAGTCTGTTGATTATTTGCTCAAATTGTTTTCAGATAGAGATGAAGTGCACAGCCAATTCCTAATTGCAATATAACCATGACAAAGTGAGGATAAATACTAAACTCAGTCTGACTGAAGTGATTTGCTGAGCCCCCAAGAATGATGCTGTAACATACAAATGTGGTAAAGACTTTCTTAGAAAAAGCTATGTGGAGAGGAGATAAAATAAGGGGATCATATTGGGCAGATCCTTTGGAGACCTCCCAGGGGTAAGAAGGAGCTTCAAGCCTCTGTGTCAGACTGTGCAAGCTCTAGTATACTCAAAGCAAATTATTTCTTTGATTTTAGCAGTAAGGAAGGGTAATTCTGTGTCTTGAGTAAAGCTGCGACTGCCTTTAGTGGTTCTGGTGTGACTATTTATAAATAATCTGAACAAAAGCAACAGTTAATTGGACCTTAATGCAATCTGAGGGCCAACATCTACCTCTGCAGGTAGTCACAATGCTAGAAAGTACAATAGGGCAGGACACAGTGATCCCTGTGCCTGGGAACCCTCGCTTGCCACTCTCTTCTCCTTCCAGATGTTTGACACCCTCCAGACATGATGGAAATGTCATGAGCTGAGGGAGGCTGAGAAAGATGCTCTGATTTCACAGCAATGGGCTGCCAATAGCAGTGCTCATCTCTCAAGAATCCCTATCCAGGCAGAGGACATCCAACTCCCTGGATTATGTTTGCTTGAGGGATGTACCCAATGCTGAGGTGGGAAGAGCCAGAAGGTGATGGGGAAGATTTTGGGTGGATGCACTTGTCTGGAGAAGAACAACTAAAAACCTCTGGCCAATATCAATCAGAGCTTTGCCCCAGACTCAGTGGGGCTGGGATGACTCTCCACTGGCACAGTTTGGAGCTCCTGGCACCTAACAGCAATGACAGACTTGGCAGTGGTCACTGCAGAGCTGCACTAGCAGGAGAAACATCACCCATCCCTATATGGGAATGGGCTAAGGAGAAGGTCTCCTTCCAGGTGCTGTCATCAGAGTAGGGAGAAGGTCTAGCATGCACCTCATCCACAGCTTTGCTGCTACATGTGTCTCCTTGCCTGCCTGAGCCCTTGGGATTAACCCTGGGGACTGTGCATCCCCTTAGGAAGCGTGACAGGCTTCGCTCAGTGAAAGCCTCAAGTTTACAACCCAAACAGCAGGTGACAGTGTGAACACCTCAAAAGAAGGTTTTCCATTTTTTTCCCAAGAGTAAACACCACTCATTTTCCTGGGACTCATCAAATATCAACCCACCTTCAGGTACAATACTCATATTTTCTACCTCTCCTTCTACATACAACCCTGGGTACAAATCTGACTGTCTACATTTAGCCTGTACCCCAGGACTAAACAGCACCAGTTGTTCAGCCACCTGATGACCCCTCCCCAGCTGAGAGGGAGAATTGGGGAAAAAAAGGGAAAAGCCCCATGAGTTAAAGTAGAAACAGATTGAATGAAATAACAAAACTGATACAATCACCACCATAAAGCACACAAGGTTCTACTCAGCCTGGTCCTTGGGGTCAGCAGCAGGAGCAGAAAGCCAGGAGGAAAGAGCTCCAGGAAGGGGATCTCTGCCCTCACTGAGCTCCCTCCTTTTATCATGAGCATGATGAAGTGGTGTGGGATACACCAGTGAGTCACTGCCTTGAGTGGATCTCCCAGCTGACTCGAGGCTGCTCATGGCTGCCTGCATGGCTGGGCCATGGGGCTGTGCCTGGGGAACCAGGACACACACCCCAAACATACATGGGGGACTGTCTGCTTGGCTCCCAACCCCACCAGCACCCCCTGAAGGGAGAGGTTTCCAGGACATCCCCATGAGTGCCTGGCTCCTGTTCCCAGGATCCCTGTGTGTTCTCCGTAAGGGCTGGGGTTACAGCGATGTCATTTCAGGAGGGAAGAGGCTGTGATGTCAGCTGTTCAGCAGTAGGTGTCCTGCACACACATGTACATACAGAGGGACATCAATAGTTCTCCTGGAAAGCCCCCACCCATCCAAAGTAGGGTCAGCTTGGACATTAGAATCATAGAATCCCAGACTGGTTTGGGTGTGAAGGGACCTCTACGCTCACCTCGTCCCAACCCCCTGCCATGGCAGGGACACCTCCCACCAGCCCAGGTTGCTCCAAGCCCCATCCAACCTGGCCTGGAACACTGCCAGGGAGGGGGCAGCCACAGCTTCTCTGGGCAACCTGTTCCAGTGTCTCACCACCCTCACAGCCAAGAATTTCTTCCTAATATGTAGTCTAAATCTCCCCTCTTCCAGTTTAAAACCGTTACCCCTCGTCCTATCACTCCATGCCCTTGTCAGAAGTCCCTCCCCAGCTTTCTCGTAGCCCCCCCCAGGCACTGGAAGTTGCTCTAAGGTCTCCCTGGAGCCTTCTCTTCTCCAGGCTGAACACCCCCAACTCCCTCAGCCTGTCCCCACAGCAGAGGTGCTCCAGCCCTCGGATCATCTCCATGGCCTCCTCTGGACCCGCTCCAACAGCTCCATGTCCTTCTTGTATTAGATGAAGTTAGCTGAGGATTTCCCTCGCTGCAGCCTATGCCCACTGCCTGTCACCCTTTTATTGGGCATCACTGAGAAAAGCGTGTTTTGATCTTGGTATTGGAGGACAGCAATTCAGCTGCCCTTCACCTTCTCCTCTCTGGGCTGAGCACACTGGCTTCCCCCTTGTAGATCAGGTAGGAGCTGCAGAGCAGTGTCCTCTGTCTACAAACCTGGGGTAAATCACTTCACTCACCCCGTGACTCAGTTTCCCCTCATTTTCTCTAGCAACCTTCTCAATGTCCATTCAGAGCAAACATTGCCAACCATCTGTGCAGCCTCCAGGAACTTTCCACCGAGGGACTCCAAACGCTTCCCAGTCTCCTTGAGAAACTTCACACCTCCAGGTGACCACCTAGCAAACACAGACTTGCTTTTCTCAAGCATGTGTCATCATCCCACCTCAACACAACCCATCAGCCCCCAGTGGCTGAAGAACAACAATCCAGGACAAAGCCATGATTGTAAGTAACACAACCAGGCACTGCTCTAGTACAAAGCTGAAGACACCAGAAATTGGGAGCACATTCAGCAGACTTACATTAAAAACCTCAAACAGAATCCTGATTTTGGCTGTGAATTCTCCTATCAGGAACTCAAACTTTGGTTTCTCCACCTTCCTGTTAACCCCCTGTCTTTTTTAAGAACCAGAAGATTAATGGAGCTTAAAAAGATGAATTACCTGATCTGCATATTCAATGAAGCTCAAACACTTCATAAATGCAACATGAGTTTTAACGGTATTTAATGCTATGCATTAATTAGTAATTCTTTAAAGATGTCAAACATTTGTAGATTTAAAAACTTCATAACTTTCAATAAATTTGGTGAGGCTTAATGAATTCCTCCAGATTTAAAAAAGCTTCGGAAACACATTCCATCTCAAACAAATTCAATAAAGTATGCAACTTTAAGAGAAAGGAAAAAAGAAAAGAACGATGGAAGAAAGAAAAAGGGTGGGGAAAAAAAAAACAATTTATTAAGCCTTGATTTAATGGGAAACAGACGTATTAAACCACTTCAACATTTTATTATGTTACTTGATTGATTTTTTGACGCAGCTCTGTGGAAGAACTCTTGATGCAATGAGGGGTGGAGAGCTCTCAGGATGAACAAGCACTCTCTGCGAAAAATTTGGGGTCACCCCTTTTCATCCCACCCTCATTAAACAGTCCAAAATGGGGATTGATCCCTGAGAAAGCAATAGAGGCCTAGGAGGCCATGGGGACAGAGTGGGTGCAGATTAACACTGAGGTGACCTGGGACATTTTGATTATCCCCAAAAAGTATCCAAAAGGTGAAAATGCCAATTTTTAAATTATTTTTCACAAAGAGAAATGTTGTTCTGCAGAACAAATATGTACAGGACTTCAACTTCCTTCTCCTAGTCCAAGAATACAGTAAGAGCTGAGATATTAACATCTACTCTTGGATAGAGTCTGATTTTTGGCCATTTCTGGAAATGCTACTAATTCAGAAGATGGCCTCTTTACGTCTCATTTACCAGTGTGAACTTAATTATTTGTATTATGACAGCAGTTGCATTCCCCTCCTTAGGAAAGGGATAACATGAAGCTGGAGTCAGTCATCCCCAGATGATTTATGGTTATTAGCACAAGAGTTTCATTTACATCCTCCCGTAGCCCAGAAGCACCAGAGATCTCAGCCTGGGTCCTACAAAGGGATGTCCTCCAGCTCCGAGCACTGCCATGATGGGGAAGCAAGGAGTCATGTGAAATGGTGTCAGACCCCAGAAGAAAATCCCAGCTCCCACATCCCAGTGTGGTGCCTTGGCCTCGAGGATGCTGCTCCTCACACAGCTCTGGAGGTTGCTACAGCTGGTGAGATTTCATTTTCACAGAATCACAGAATCACCTGCGCTGGAAAAGACCTTGAAGATCATTGATCCCAACCATCAACCCAACACTGACTGTCCTCAACTACACCATAGCCCTGAGCGCTGTGTGAACACAGCTCTGAAACACCTCCAGGGATGGGGACTGCACCACTGCCCTGGGCAGCCCCTTCCAATGGCTGACAACCCATTTGGTGAAGAAATACTTCCTAATATCCAGTCTAAACCTCCTCTGGTGCAACTTGAGGCCATCACCTCTTGTCCTATCACTTGTTACTTGGTTAAAGTAACCAACCAGGTTGGTTCCAACTGGGTGGCTGTCCAAAGGCAAGGATCACATTGTTAAAAATGGCCATTTCACTGGAATGGTCCTGCCTTGAGAAATATGTAAAACCTTCTATAATGAAAATAGGAGACTTGCTTTTTTGAATTAGGACTTCTAAAACATTGGTTTAATTTTTCAGGATGACATTATGATTTTTTTTGAATCAGAAGGCTGCAAAAATAGCACAAAGTAGCAGCAAATTGATGCCAAATGAGGCCTGGATATCAATTAAAATATGTGTACGTGTATGTCTCTATATATGTCTCTATACTCATCACACATTCTCTCTCTCAAATAAATCTTGCTTATATTACTTCAAAAGCAAACTATTTCAGAAATCCAATTCCACAAGCATATCCTAAAGGTCAACTTCTTACACCCATTTGGTACGAACACGATGTCTGGACATTCCAATTCCCACACACACCTTTGGTAATTACATATTTAGGAGAAGCTCTTCGCACAGAGGAAAGTAAAGGGCAGGGGGCAGTCCCCATCCCTGGAGGGATTTCAGAGCCGTGGAGATGTGGTGCTGAGGGACACGGGGCAGTGGGGACTGGGCAGTGCTGGGTTAATGGTTGGACTGGATGATCTTAGAGGTCTGTCTCAACCAAGGCTGTTCTGTGATTCTGAAAGTGAGAGGCAGGGCTGAAAGCAGAGCAGGGGAAGGAAACAGACCATAACTCATCCTCACTGGTGAGACACACGTACAAACAGACTAGGATTTGGCCTAAAACAACTTCCCAAGCTCACGTCAGGAGAAAGACAAGGGGGACCATAAAAACAATAAGTTTAGAGAGGGGAATGAGCCTTTGCTCTAGCTTGTTCAGGGAGTTATTGATTCTTCCATGCATCTCACCAGCCTTCTAGTTGAGATCACTCATCCCACTCCTACAACATATTGGATATATAAATCTCAGGGGACTGCCACTGAAATGCTGTCCCTGCCTTCACGAAGGCCACTCCACAATGGATGAGCATGTCATGACACAGGGCACGTTGGCTGCTCTTAGATGGTGGGGCTGGAGAAGGAATGAGGGGAACACACAGCCACCCCAGGTTTGATAGAGGGTTGGGGTTGCCTTTTCTTAGTCATAATCACCTCATGGCAGAATCAAAACAGCACAAAAAACAGAGCAGAGGCCCCACAAAAAAAAAAAATAAATGCAATGGTGCTAATGTAGGTCAGGCTTTTCCCACAGATGAACCAGCAGTGCCATGCCCGTGGTTCCTTGAGATCTTCTCCAAGGAGTCTGCATGCCTAGGAAGGCAGGAAGAAGAATTAGCTGAATTTGTACCCAAGAGCTGATTTCTGAGTGAGCCCCTGGTTTTTGCATAAGAAAGATCTGAGAAGGTTTAAGACACAGTGTGTCTCTGGAAAGGAGTGTGTGATAGCAGGTTTGGAAAGAACCCGTAGCAAGCTCTTGTTGGTGTTCCATGGCCTGATTCACACCACAGGATAAACTCTTAGGGGTGCTCAGGAGCACCCACATGAAAGCTGGGGGCTGCTGTAATCCATGTGACTTTTCTTCTTCCCACTCTCCACCAAGGCACATGGAGAATAGATAGGCACCAAACCAAAGGGCCATCTAGAGGTCTCTTCTCTTTAGCTGTGGCCAACAGCAGGTGCCTAGGGAAGCTTTATAAGGTGACCTTCTCCTGTGCCCACCAGACACTGCAAACCAGCAGCTGAGGGACCTTCTGATGCACAGGCTGCATTGGTATCCACCGATGGACATGTCCTCCATGGACATCTGCTCCCTGCTCAAAGAGACATCCAGTCCCAATCTCCACAGTACTCTGCAGCACCAAGTGCCACCACGCAGTAACACACTGCACTACCACGTGGTTTTTTTGCTCAAACCATTTCATTGATTGTCCTGGGTTCTTTCACTGTGAACCTTCATGATTTTTAGAGAACAGTCTCAGGCAACTCGACTCCCTTTGTTCCTTGTAGTCATTCATCCTCAAAGGGTCTGACTCTTAACTGAGTCTTCAGGAGGCACCTGAAAGCCCCAGGCTGTGAGCCCTAAAATCAGACATGAGTTCTAGTCCCAAATTAGCTACTGACCTTCTAAAGTGCATTGCTCTCCTTGTGTGACCCGTATCCTTCAGGACAGGGGTTACAGTCTGCTTCTGTCCCTAAAAACACACTGCAGCAGGGCTCCAACCTCAGCCTCCACAAGGTCTATCATGCAAACCAAACACCAGCAGGTGCTGCTCAGGTTTACCATCCCTGGTAATGAGGAGGGCACCTATTCCCTCTTTAAAGCAGGCACAGACATCATTACCTTCACTCCTGATCTCCACCAGGTTTCAGCAGCCCATGTGGTGACTTGCTCACAATTCCCAGCCAGCTCTGCCCAACATCACACGCGCTGGGGACAAAAGGGGCCACTCCACTCCTGCCCATTTCCAGTCTAAAGTGCCCTCCTGTATCCTGAAACCTTCTCCCCTTTTGCTCCCCTCATTTTATCCTCACTCCTGCTCATCGCTGCAGACAACAAAGAAGGACCAAAGGTGCTCCAGAGCCCATACCCCACACCAGTGTCTCTCCTGTCCCTGTCAGATGCGATAGCTGGGATGCTATTGCTGCCCACCACAGCTTTGGCAGGACCACTTTTGCAGCAGCTCACAGGGATGCTGCCATGCATATGGAGATTTGCACCAAGGGTGCATGTGGCTGATATGCTGCTACCTCCACTTGGGCAAAGGAACCCAGCCGTGTGTGTGGCTCACTCCTGTGGCTCTTTCGCTAATGTGGATCAGCTTCTTGGACTCGCAGCATCCTGAGAACTTCCTGGCTATCAGCTCAACTGGGTAGGGAGCTAGGAGACAGAGGAAGCAAGTCTATAATTGCAACAGAGGGGAAAGCTGCAGGGGAGTTTGCCTCTGAATGACAAACAGGAGCTGTAAAGAGAACAAGAGGCTGAGGGAAAAGGGATGAACAGTAGCAAGTGTGGCTTGACTTGCTTCACTGCATGAGCTACAGCCAAACACCCTAGAGAAGGGGGAAGCAGATCCCACTTCTTGCCCTGACCTGACACAGCAGCACCAAATCACTTTGCTGTGGCCACCCAACCACCAGACCTGGCCATGCAAATCAGACCTGGACTTGAATTGTTGTTGATGAAGATCTTGCCCAGGCCAGAGCTCCCTGATGGGTTGCTGAGGCATTGATAAATAACCACTAAAGCAATGCTATAGTAATGTTTAGGGCTGCTGACCAAGACTGGGACAGAGAGGAGATACTCTCAAGCTGATGGGATCTACTGAGTCTACAAGTGCTGGGAAATTGAGCCACAGAGCAGTGACCCAACTTGCCCAGTGCTCCTCTGGCCTGGATGATGCTACCCTCAAGGAAATCAGCCTTCCAGGGACATGTGAGAAAGGACAGTACTCTCCCATGGAAACACAGAGGCGATGCTCCTAGAAACACCACAAAACTCATCTACCAACTGCAGCTGGGAGGGATTTCAGATCCGTGTAGATGAGATGCTGAGGGACATGGGGTAGTGGTGACTTGGTAGTTCTGGGTTAATGGTTGGACTTGATGATCTTAGAGGTCTCTTCCAACCAAGACTGTTCTACGATTCTGGGTTGCTAGTTTTGTCTAAATCCAAAGGAACCACCCCAAGAAAATGCAACTGGTCAGAGACACCTAGGAAAACTCGAGGAGCTTTTGGGAAAGAGATTAAAATTTTCCTACAGAGTCTTCTTCCCTGTGTTCCTGGCCTCACCTGAAGATTTGGGTACTCATTGTTCTGAAGCTGGGGCAATTAAAAAAAAAAAGTCTGTGGCCTTTTTGGCTAATATAGTAAAGACTTCGATGCTTTTCGGACATCAGCAGCTGCCAGTAATCAGCACTTCCCAGCTGCTGAGTCACAAATAACTTGAAAAATATTTCCAGTCCTTGCTCTCCTGAGAGCTAATCCCAGAATGGTGTTACAAAAAAAAAAAAAAAAATCCCCAGATTATCAGAATGGCCCCAGAAATCTCTTTTAAGGAGTTCGATATCTCTTTAAGGAGTTAGGTTCTGGATTGTCTTTAGCTCATTGCTTTCTGCTCCATGTTCCCACCTCCTCTCTTTTCCCTGGACACCCCTACATGGTTGGAAAAGGTCATTCTTCTGTTCCTCATCCTGGTGACAAATGAGACCTGACCCTCCAAACCATCCCCATCCCAAATGTCTCAGGACCTGCTCTCCTCCTGCCACGGGCTCTGCCCTCTGGTCCCTCCCCCTGTTTGCCCTGTCCCCTCTCAGTGTTTTTCCCTGCCAGAAGATCAGATAATAAAAATGTTTCACTAAGCAACAACAAGATTTTTTGCTGTTTGTTGGTTTTCCCCCCCATTTTTCAGGAAGAAGAGAGATGCTTCTGTGTGTGGTCATCCATAAATTTTCCAGTCACCCTTCAAACCAAACATAAACCCTTGGCGTGGTTGCCTGCAAGAGTTCTCACCCTGGTGTCCAAAGGTCTCCTGTAAGTTTGTCTTAAGCTTGTTCAAAATTGGGGTAGCAGTATTACTAAGAAGAAACAGAAGAAACAACCAGCTCCTTTATGGCACTTCTTTAAAGTGAATGCCAAGCACACTGCAAGAGCTGTCATCATTAATTAAGTAGCAAAAAGGCCAGCTGAAGCCAACATGAGCTTGTCCATGCAGCTGTTTGCATAGTTTTAAATAAATAAATATATATGTATATATTTTAGAGCTCCTTATGTAGCTCTGGCCCTAAAACCACTTCCACCCCACCAAATCCTCACTCAACAAAGTAGGGTGGTTGCACCTGAGCTGCTTGTTGGGGATGGCCCTAGGGCTGGGCTAACTCCCAAACTCAGTCCAGCAACTGCTTGGGTTGGTCCTCTTTGGCCAGGTAAAAGCTGTGTCAGCAACCATGACATCATTTTAGTAGTGTGGATGATTGAGTTTTACCTTTTAATTTGCTCATGGAGGTGAAGCTGAAGCTGATCTCCATCTTTCAGGTAGGGCAGGAGATGACAGAAGCACTTCAGATCACCATGCTATCATGATGCAAACCACACCTAAGCAGCCTGGTGCCAGTTAATGCCTGGTATGACTGCAGAAGTTGGCATCTTCCATGTTGGAAGTGACATGCCTGGAATTACGTTGCCCCAGATAGGCTGAGGCTCCCTCAAGGGTGGGAAAATGGGAGAGGAAAGCTCAGCCTTTAGGTGCAAGTCCATATTGCTAAACTCTTGTGTCCTCTGAAGGGGGGTGGCTGTATCCAGACCACTTTCTGGGAACAGTTATGATCCCTGCCCCATGCCTGGGCATTATGTGGGTCAGTGCTCATTGGTCTTGGCCAACTGGTGCCATGACAAATGAGTGATGTAGACAGTCAAATGGCAGACCCTGTGTCAGGGTCCCAGCACTGCTGCATTTCCTGGTACAGACACTCTATGGCTCTCCCCACTTTCCTCTGGATGACCCACTGCTCTTCCCCTCTCTCCTTGTGACACCAGTTTTTCTCCTCCAGGACATCCCCAGTTCTAGAAATCTCATTCCCCTTCCCTTTGCAAGGACCCAAGATTTTAGGCAAACCCAGGACGTGGGAAGACATGAGACATCCACACGGACACAGCCTAGCAAGGGCAAAAACCTCTATAACTCAGCAGAGAATATTTTTAACATTAACAATAATAACTGGATGGCCTGGCCTACAAAATGCTGCTACAGGGCATCCATCCCAACGTGGCAACGCTCCCGAGTGGCTGCTGGGACTCTCTGAACTAAGTTTAGCCCTGAAATGAGCTCAGACCCCTCGCTGAGGTCTCTGACTCATGGTCTCCTAGCTGAGCCAGTGGAAGAAGTTGCTGCTTCCCCCTCCAGCCCGATGCTGAGGACTCCTTTGCCAAGGGTGGCTTTCTCTACGCCAGAGCAAAGATGCAAATGCACCCATGGGACATGGCATGGACTTCATTGTCCCCCTGTGGTGACAGCATGAGGCTCCAAGGGATTAGTGACTGCCCTGAATTGCTCCCTTCTTTGTTTTTGGCTTTGTTTTCCTTACTGTTGCTCCCCAGCTGCCTGTTGCAGGTGAAAAAAAAACAACCCAGTGGCCAAAGTCGGACCACGTGGACAGCTTAGGGCTGGGGTTTCACCCAGCATTACCCACTGAGAAACATGACATGTCCTCACCAGACCCTCCCTCAAGGCTCACAGCCAGCACTCATCCAGGAGATGTCCAGAGAAGGGCTTTGGTGTTCCCCAGCAATGTTCCTGGGTGACACCCCAGCATCACCCCAGGTGTGGGGACTCATCACCCTGTGGCTGCCTTGACAGTGATTTATCCTTGGGAGCACCAGCTCCTCCCAATCCTTCCCCTGCTGCAAAAGTGATGGTCAGAGCTGAGATCTGTCCCCCATGAGTTAAGCACTGATGGGGGGGTGCAGCCTTCAACCACATCTTTACAGAGTATGATGACACATGGATAATAAATAAATTGGGGAGGACACCCCCCAGGAATCTCACAGCCATCACTAGGAATACGCACAGGCAAAGGGGAAGGAGGGGCAGTGAGGAGTGAGCTTGCTATTTTAAGGACAAGCTCCAATAGTAAAGTAATCATCTCCCAAGCAATGCTATTTTCTGGATCCGTGCCCTCAAGTCAGCACGAAGCCACCGTGCTTTCTATTCCAGTCACACCAAACACTTCTCACCAATCTATCCATCTTAATCTGAGCCCCGGTAGCCATACAGCCCCACTGGGGTGGAGGGGTGCCCAGGGATGGGGGGGTGATGAGATGGGTGCATCCTTGTCAGCCCACCCATGGATACACCAGACCATCCTCACCATCACCTTTCCCCCCCAGGCAGGATGCTTCTTTCATCTGCATCTTCACTGCTGCTGCTGGTGCTGGACAAAATGCCTCCCACCTAATCAGTTCCCAGCCTCCCTTTCCTCCTCCCCACCTCCGTCGCTCTCCTCCTCCCTCCATCCCCTCCTCTAGAGCACCACAGCCACAGATAAAGGGATGGGTCCTGCAGCGACGGGGTCATTTCAGGAACTGTCACTGCTGGAACAGCCAATGTTTGCATGCACACAAATCTTGTCCCCACTGCAGCAACCGAGCCCCAGGACTGGCTGGCCACGGGGAGCCCAGGAGATGCTATGATGCTTCACTTAAGTTGTGCCTGCTCCTGCATCCCTCCTCTGACACCCCAGTGAACGCCACGTCCCCCATCTCATGGGGGTGAAGAGCCTGGTCTGCCGTGCAAAAGGCACGTGAGCAACGTGAAAACCCACTGGGCAGAGACACATGCACAGCACAAAGCCTCCTTCACCCCCTCCATGAGCAGCACGCCCCTCATCTCCCATCCCCACTCTCCCCCCACCCAAGGCATCCAGCTCCAACGAGACCACAGCATCCCAAAAAACCTCTTCCCCTGTATTAGCAGCACGAGCACACTGCCTGTATAATCAGGCAGGAGCTGCACTTCACGCTGCAAGGATTTCCCCACAAACTTCACCTTCAAAAGCCCACATCCCCAAAGCCCCGAGGCACAAGGTTTCCTCCTGCTCAGCACTAACAAGTGGTCAGGAGCCTGGGGTTTTTCTGTTGTTTCCTAAATATAACATTTCTTCAGGAGCCCAGGAAGTTAAAAGCCCAACTGACTTCTAACAACAATGTTTATATGGAGAACAAAATGATCTAGACTTTAAATAAGCGTTTTACACACACACACATAGATAGAACATGCTGCCACACAAACACATGCCTACAGAAGGACCCTCCAGGACACAAATCAACCTCTATTTATGCTTTGGGAGGAAACTTTCCCTGGGGCTGTGTGTTTTCAAGCTACCCAGACAACACCTAAATGCTAATCATTGCAATTAAAAATATAGTACATGAAAAACCCAGGCAATTTTGGTGCCCTTTGCTCCCAGACACTTGGTTTTGAACCCCATTGTTTCCATCAGAGTGCACAAAAGCCCTAAGCTCCAAGGCATGCCTCCCTTTGTGCCTCAGTTTCCCCAGGTACCTCATGGGCTCAGCACTGAATTCAGATGACACTGAAGTTTGTGACATGTCCAAAACCTGTCTCTGCTGAAAGAAATCATCCACATTGAGAATTTACTAAAAAAATATATTTAACATGATCCAAAAAATGGCCAGCAACCAGTCACAAGAGACCTACAGTTTAAAAGCATGACCTCATAATTTCTCCCAAAGCTATGGGCCAGCTCAAATTGGGACATTAATCAAGTTCCTGCACCAAGAGCTTTGCAGCCCTCAGGAGATTCAGATTTGGTCTTTATATTCATTTCTCTGTTAGCACCTTTTTCCCTGCTTCCCATCCTTTTTTTGTCTCCAGCTCAGCACAGCATTTAGCAAGGCAACGCTCTTTAAATATAGTCATCAATAAATATTTATTTCTACGCTCAGCAGGTGAGTTTGAGGGAATGAAGCTGAGTAAGAGGAGGAGGAGGAGGAGGAGGAGCAGACAGGCAAGGATAGATGCTTGCAAGGGGCTGCACCCATGTGGGTGATGTGCACAGGTTATAGCTTTACTAGTAAAAGCAACTCCAGGATCCCTTCCCTAAGCCCTCCTGGCCCTGTTGGGCCATATCCAGACTGTTCAATTCTCACCTCCTGCCAGACAGCCTGGGCCAGGTCCTCACCCCACAAGTCAGGATTTAGGTGCCCTAATAGAGTATGTATAAATACATATACTCACAAACACTCAACACCCCCTTCACACCTAAAAAAAAATGGGAAGGAGGGAAAAAAAAAATAAAAGGTAAAAAAAAAAAGGCAGAACAAAACCAAACCTCCAACAAAATAACAAAATACAAGCCTGCTATGGAGTCATTCCAGGTCCCCAGGACTAAACTGGAGCAGGTCCCTGGGAGTCACTTGAGCAGCAGAGAAGAGGCAGAGTGCTGCAAGAGGCAGTTATACACCCTGCAGCTAGCAAAATAATAATAACAGTAATAATAGTAATAAGCCATGTCCAATCAGCCCTAATATCCATCACCACCATCAGGTTCAATGCAGGATTAAGAACTGGAGGTGAATAAATACTCCTGTGATTTCCATTCCATTTAGAGACGGACTGGAAATCCCAGGGGAGAGATGTTTTCAGCCACTTCTCTGAGCCAGGGCTGCTGTGGCTCTCTTGGCCACACTCATCTCTCCTTTGAGCTGTGTTTTGGCTGTAGCTGGGGTCAAGAAGGGCTGCAGACCAAGCTAGAGGGACAAAGCCAACAGTCTCATGCATTAACAAAATGAAGGAGTCACTCTATCCTGTGTTAGTGACCCCTGCTGACTCAGCTTGGATTTACCCTGCCTGAACACACGCACACAACCGAGGGCTCAGGTTAGCACCTGATGTTTAGTCAGGTACACCAGGGCTCATCCTGGTGCTGGTGAAACACTCATCCCAAGCCCAGATGGGGACTCATTCCTTAAGTTGACCAAGGTTTTGAGTTAGGCTCACATGGCTGCCCAGTCCTTTCACCATCTTTCTAGTCCTTCTCTACACCCTCTCCAGCCTGGCCACATCTTTTTTTATAGTGGTGACCAAAACTGAACACAATATTCCAGATGTGGCTTCAGAAGTGCTGAGTAGAGCAGGGTAATGACAACTTAATCGCTGCTGGTGATGTTTTGGGCCCCTCTCTACAAGAAGGACACTGAGGTGCCCAGAGAAGGGCAGTGGAGCTGGGGCAGGGTCTGGAGCACAAGTGTGATGGGGAGTGGCTGAGGGAACTGGGGGGGTCAGTCTGGAACAGAGGAGGCTGAGGGGAGACCTCATTGCTCCCTGACAGAAGGGGGTGGCCAGGGGAGGTCAGACTCTTCTCCCAAGGAAGAAGTGATAGGATGAGAGAAAATGGCCTCAAGTTGCACCAGGGGAGGTTTAGATTGGATATTAGGAAACATTTCTTCACTGAGAGGTTTCCCCAGCACTGGCACAGGCTGCCCAGGGCAGGGGGCAGTCCCCATCCCTGGAGGGATTTCAGAGCCGTGGAGATGTGGTGCTGAGGGACACGGGGCAGTGGGGACTGGGCAGTGCTGGGTTAATGGTTGGACTGGGGAAGCTTATTGGTCTCTTCCAACCAAAACAATTCTGTGACTCAATGAGCAGTGACCACTGCCCACCCAGCCATCCCCCTGCTCAGGAGCCACCAAGCCACCTCCGCTCAGGCAGCAGGCTTGGGGCCAGGGACACTCCTGTCCCTGTCACTCCAGTCACCCTTCCCAAGTGTTTTGCCAATCACTGGCCCTAGCACAAAGGACACAGCCAGCAGCAAAACAATCCAGTAACCAGATTCTATTGTACATAGAAAAGTCAGAATATGGGTGACTGCTGGGGGTACAAACAAGTCAAACAGATCACACATAACAGACATCAACCCCAGTGATGCCAGGAATGACACAGCACAACCAATAGTAGGCAGAATAAACAGAGACACAAAGTCTCCCATAGAAGAGATGGGAGACAACCAAGTCAATAGGCTGAGCATATAGAATAGAGGTAGCCCCATATTGTTCCCCCACCAAGCCCACGTTCGCAAGCTCCAAACCTGACCTGGGCCCACTTGCAGGGAGAGTCAGGAGGTCCTTCCTCAGCAGGGAAACTCCACAAAGTGCATCCCCCTCACAGACAGACACTCCACCCTTCCTGCAAGTGGTCCCAGCTTTTATCCCCACAGCAGGACACCTGGCACTCATTGACCCAATGCAGGGCACCTGGGGCTCATAGGGCAAGGGAAGGAGGGGATGGCCTGGGGAGGGCCAGGGCAATGCCCCCCTCCCACAGAGCCCACTGATGGCCCCAGCACCCCTCTCTGCCCTCAGCCCCTGCCCGGGGCTGGCCCTTTTCTCCTGGGGCTGGAAGGTGCCCGGCCCCTCGCTGCCTGCCCCGTGCTGCCTGGCTGCTGCTGGGCCCCGTGTCCCCAAGACCCCACCTGACCCAGAGCATCCCAGAGTGGGAGATCACCCCCTCGGTCAGGAGAGAGGCTGCTGGGTCTGCTCTGTCCCACAGCAGCCCCACGGAGGGCAGTTGGTGAGCTCCTCAGGAACCAGCCCTATGGCACCCACAGGGAGGAGCTCGCCAGATCCCTGATGGAGTCCCTGGACATAACCCCAATCTCCCTGGAACTGATGGAAAAGGTGGTGGAAGCTCAGCTTAGCAGCACTCCAATCCTGAGCAGAGCTGTGATGGAAGAACACCTCATCTGCCTGCAGTGCCATCAGTGCCTCACCAGCAGCTGCCCAGGCTGGCTGTCAGGCTTGACTCAAAGTTCCTGATGTGTGAGGACCTAGAGAGGGAAGTGGGGCTGGGCTTTGAGCTGGCCATGGGTGGGGAGCCCATGGTTCATCACCCTCCAGATCCCTGTTGTGTGGAACAAACTTGGAATGAGATAGATGTGTGTGTATGTGGCCACCTCTCACCACGGGTCTGTGCCACTGCCCACAGAGCCCCTCCTGGGCCGTACCCTGGGATAAGACGAGCGAGCTGTCACTGCCCCGGGTTACACAAGATTTACCAAGGCCATTCTTTAGAGTCCTCTTGTACACAAGGCAAAGCTGTCCCCATTCCCCAAATTCCACATTATCCGCCCCGTGACTAGAGTCACTCCAATCCAAATCCCAAATCATACTGGCATAAAATCAATTTTGGGTGTACCCCTCAAGGTAGGCTTCTCTTCCTCCACTGCAGGTCACACTGGTAACTCTCTACGCAAGAAACGATGCGCACTTGATGAGTGAACATCCGGGTCAACATAGATTTGACACAAGCCAATATCATACAAAACCCAGTAACTACAGGGACTACAATAAGCACTGATTGCAAGGAAGAAGCAAGCCATCCTGACAGTGAAACTCCCAACCTTTGCAATAGCTTATTCAACCAGGTTGTTTCCATCCCTGTTCTCAACTCGTGGCTGGCCTTTGCTAAGCCAAAACTGAACACAGTATTCCAGGTGTGGCTTCACAAGTGCTGAGTAGAGCAGGGTAGTGACTTCTTTCTCTCTGCTGGTGATGCCCCTGGTGATGCAGCCCAGCATTCTGCTGGCTTGCTTTGCCTCTGTAGCACACTGCTCACTCATACTGAGCTTGTTACAGAATCACAGAATAGTTTCAGCTGGAAGAGACCTTCAAGATCATCAAGTCCAACCTTGTTCCTAGCCCTATCAACACCACTAAACCATGTCCCTAAGCACAACATCTACCCGTCTCTTAAACACTTCCAGGGATGGTGACACCACCACCTCCCTGGGCAGGCTGTTCCAGTGCCTGACTATCCTTTCAGTAAAGAACTTCTTCCTAATATCCAGCCTGAACCTGGTTCCACTTCAGGCCATTTCCTCTTGTTCTATCGCTTGTCACAGGGGAAAACAGAGCAACTCCCGCCTCACTACAACTTCCCCTCAGGTAGCTGTAGAGAGCAATAAGGTCTCCCCTCAGCCTTCTTTTCTCAAGGCTGAACAGCCCCAGATCCTTCAGCCTTCCCTCACATGAGATGTGCTCCAAACCCTTTACTAGCTTGGCAGCCTGCCTCTGTACCCTCTCCAGCACCTCAACATCCTTGTAGAGAGGGGCCCAAAACTGGACGCAGAATTCAAGGTGCAGCCTCACCAGAGCCAAACACAGGGGAATGATCACCTCCCTGCTCCTACTGACTACACTGTTCCTGAGACAAGCCAGGATGTTGTTGGCCTTCTTGGCCACCTGGGCACACTGCTGGCGCGTGTTCAGCCGGCTGCCGACCAACACCCCCAGGTCCCTCTCTGCCTGGCAGCTCTCCAGCCACTCCTCCCCAAGCCTGTAGCACTGCTGGGGGTTGTTGTGGCCGAAGTGCAGGACCTGGCACTTGAACTCATTGAAACTCATGGAATTGGCCTTGGCCCAGCGATCCAGCCTATCTAGATCTCTCTGTAGAGCTTCCCTACTCTTAAGCAGATTGACACTTCCACCCATCTTGGTGTCACCTGCAAGCTTACTAAGGGTGCACTCTATCCCCTCATCCAAGTTGTTGATGAAGATGTTAAACAGGAGTGGCCCCAGTACTGAGCCCTGGGGGACACCACTCGTGACTGGACACCAACTGGATTTAACTCCATTGACCATAACTCTTTGGACTCAACCATCTAACCAGTTTTTTACCCAGGAAAGCGTATGCCCATCTAAGCCAAGAAGAGTCAATTTCTCTAATAGAACACTGTTGGAAACAGTGTCAAATGTCAAGATAACATCCACAGCTTTACCTTCATCCAACAAGTGGGTCAGCCTGTCATAGAAGGAGATCAGGTTTGTTAAACACCCCTTCATAAACCCATGCTGTCTGGGCCTGATCACCTGGTTGTCCTGCATGTGCTGCATAATGGAACCCAGGATGATCTGCTCCATCAGCTTCCCTGGTACTGAAGTCAAACTAACAGGCCTATAGTGCCCTGGATCATCCTTCCCTCCCTTCTTATATATGGGCGTTACATTGGCTGACCTCCAATCTGCTGGCACCTCCCCAGTCAGCCAGGACTGCTGATAAATGATGGACAGTGACCTGGTGAGCACCCCTGCCAATTCTCTCAGCACTCTAGGATGTAACCCATCCAGCCCCATAGATTTATGTACATTGATGTTGAGCTGCAGGTCATGGACCATCTCCACCCAGGAGACTCCCCAGAGTCTTGTTCCCATGGCTGCATCGCAGCGTTCCCTCCACATGCCAAGATGTTTGCCTGTGGACCTTTGCTCCCTGCCTTCATCATCCTTGAACTACAGCAAGAGGCCAGACATGGCCTTTCATGACCTTCCTGCAGACTCCCTGAGAGAAGCCAGCAAGCATTTAGATGGCCAATAGAGGGGAAAGATGGAAAAGTGATGGAGGCCTCTGCACCAGGGCCGTGTCCTGCCCATCATGTGGTGGTCCTGCATCACCTCCATGGTGTTCCACCTCTCAGAGCTCCCTGATAAGAGGCAAGGTGGGAAGCAGGCTGTTTTCTGGGGAAGGCAAAGGAAGGGGCCACCACATTCACCTTGAAGCACTCAGGTGTTGACAGATGATGCCATTACATTGGTGCCGCCTAGTGCCACACTGCAACGCAGGAATCACAGGGATGGGGGCAGTGGGAATTGGGTGTTACTCCTCCATTCATCTCAGGATCTCTCTTTCCTCACCAAGAGCCTGCTCTTTTTTTTTTTTTCCTTTCTTTTTTATTTTGGTGCTACAGGGAAGAATGGGTTGACTCGGAGCAGGAACAGTGCAGAGAGATCCATCAACTTCAGCCTCGCCAGCAGGGAGGAGCCGAGCCGGCAAGCTGCTGAATCCTGGCGTGGAAAGCAGCAGCGAGATGTCTCTACCTCGGGGAGATCTCTGCATTGAGGGATGATGGGAGAGCCCCTCAGCCCCCCTGCCCCCCTGAATCTCCGCACTCTCGGCATCCCCTCTCCGCCTCCACACCAACTCTCTCGTTACCGTGACAACGGTTGGCTCACATGAGCCTCTCCACGATGCAGCACTCACCCACCCCAGCGCAAAGCACAGCCTGTGGTGTGTATGCATCCTGCGTGGGATTTTGTGGGGCTGCCATCAAGCCAACACCCTTGGGCTAGGTGCTTGGAGGAAGCTCCAGACTGCAGTTGAATCTTGGAGTGGAAGGAAATCTGCTAGGTTGGGGATCACCTCTTTTACCCAGCTCCTAGGAAAGGCTTTCAGAAGGGATGGATGGTGAGAGCAGCTGGGATGCAGGAAAGGCAAAGTGGCAAACCCCCACAGTGCTCGGGGCTTGAGCTCATGCTGAGGTTACACCTCCACAAGAGAATAAATCCATGCTGGAGCCTGGTCCCCAGCCCTAAGGCCTGGCTATGTGCACACTATTAATCTTTCTCACCCTTCTAAGCAGGGTGGCTGCATCCCAACCACCTGTTGCAGATGGTCCCTGGCCCATGTCAACTCCTGAGCTGTGCCAGGGATGGTCTGGGTAAGTCTGAGTTAGCCAGGGTTGAAATGGCACTAGGGACAGTGGTAGAAGTGTCAAGGTAAGAAGACTGAAACCAACTCTTGTGTCCTGACTCTGTTTCATTTACAACTTACAATAACCAATCATTCAGCCACGGCAGGACCTGGGCAAACCTGAGCACATCTGACTGCTGGCAGTGCTTTTAATTCATTGGTGATGATGCCCCAGCTGATGTCAGCTCAGGTGCCCAAAGCAACAGCAGTGACTTTCATCAATGAATGAATTTAGATGGTGACTCACATAACACTCCTTCGGTTGCCTGCCCTCTGCTCCAGGGGACAGACTCAAATGCCACCTACTTTGGCTAAACAGCTACCAAAGACATGAAGCCATCTCTACACTGCTAGTGTTTGCAGTGAGCAGGGAGGTGTAAGTGGAAAAGGGACCATAAAGAAGTGCCCAGGGATAGAGAGGGGACATGTAAGTTGTCTAGATCAATGACCAGCTCTGCATACCCCTGCTGAGCAGTTGTGAACCAGGAGGGAGGGGTAGGAGGAGAAAGCAGGGGACACACTCCCCAAAATAAGCACGACTCGTTCAGTTGTATTGCTAATGATCGAGAAATGTGGCAGCCCTATAACCTGGAGCCCAAGAAAACAGTCAAGGAAATGTCCCACTCTTGCAGGTCTTCTCCTCATGCCAGTCCTTGGCACCAATGATTGGCAAGGTTCAGGGAGGATTTTGTTTGCCAGTATAGTCCCTGGCACGGTCCTGACCCAGACCAACAAGTGCTGTTCCAAACTGTCCCACCATATGGGTCCTGAAGAGGACCCAGGACCAGGAGCTACACAGAGCAAACACAGATAGGTTGCCCTGTTTGGTTCCAATTATACATCCCCACAGACATCACAAAAATACATTTCATCCTCCTCTTCGCAAGGAAAAGACTGTCTCATGATCTTAACCCTGCAGAAGACACCAGTGAGCCCAAGTGGGATGGACAGCCCTAACCAAGTTGCAGTCGAAACCTGCACTGTTGGAAAAGCTCACCACAGTGAGCCTGGGAACCCTGACTCAGCCAGAAATCTCTGAGACAACATCTGCTACAGCAAACACCAACGGGAAAGGGGTGAGAGCAGGGCGTGTTGAAAGGGAGGTGAGATCCATAATCACCATAAAGACACGGCTACAGGAGGAGGTATGATGACTTATTTTCCTCATTTCAATTAATTTGGGGAAACCTGATCTGGAGGCAAAACCTTCTGCTCAGGGTTGGACATCAGCAATGAGGGAGCCATATACACTGCTGCCTGCTCTGGCCTGTGGAAATAAATCAATGGAGGTGAAAACACAGCTCAGTGTGAACCTTCAACCATTGGAGAAGGAGTTAATTAGCCCCCCTGCAGCTAATTACTGCCATGAGATCAAGTGTTTTGTGCTCCTTGGAGAATGCCAACCATTCAATGGGAAGACAAAGGAGGGAAAAAAAAAAAAAAAAAAGCAGCACTGCACTGCTGGAATTTGTTTGCAAGACCATTTTATCAGTGTCATGAGAAAGGCAGGCTGTCTTACACCGCAGGAGTCCAAGTGGCTCAACTCAGTAAAAGGCAGCTTGCTGGGGGGTGAGAGCCTGCTGCTGCCAGCTGAGGTTCTTCTTGCTGGGGCCCAAAGGTGATGGAGATGTTCCTTTTGACAAGGGCATGTAGAGACAGGACGAGGGGTAATGGCTTTAAACTGGAAGAGGGGAGATTTAGATGAGATCTTAGGCAGAAATTGTTGGCTGTGAGGGTGGTGAGACACTGGCCCAGGGTGCCCAGAGAAGCTGTGGCTGCCCCCTCCCTGGCAGTGTTCCAGGCCAAGTTGGATGGGGCTTGGAGCAACCTGGGCTGGTGGGAGGTGTCCCTGCCCATGGCAGGCGGTTGGGATGAGATGAGCTTTGAGGTCCCTTCCAACTCAAACCATTCTGTGATTCTTATGGGCAGCCAAATTCCCAGTGCATGAAGGAAGGGGCTGGTGTGGGTAACTCTTCCGTATCACGCAGAAAGATGTTTTAACATGGGTTGGTATGAGAGTCCACTACAAGACCTGGATTCTTGGCCTTGGTGGGAACACAGACACCGGTGAATTATGGAGTTGACCAAACTGATGCTGAGAAAGAAGCTCAGATTCACTTGGTTGCTAGAACAAACACTGAGCACTTGTACTTAACAGGGCGAAGATACAGCTGTATATTACATACATACATGCACACCCCAAGTTGTCCCTAGCATTAAAATTCCATTCCTAGGAGTGTACCAGGAATAACCATTATCAATTATATATTACACACTGCTTTAGTCTAAAAGAAATCTAATGGCTCGGGGGTTCTGTGGCAAGAAGGAGTCTCTCTTGCAAGGTTTGAAGCTGGTTGTGTTGAGGAGCTTTGTGAGTCACCACATCTGCTCACCACCACCCACCCAGCCTCATATCTGTATGGTGAGGACAGCCAGCCCAGGAGGTGCCTTGCTGACTGTTTCCCCTGGCTCCACGTAGGTCGTGTTGGATTATGGATCCCTCTGGGTGATGCCCAGGAGAGGACAGGGGCTGAGGACTGGATCTTATGGCTTTTGGAAGGGTTATTCTGCAAAGTTCTCACTTCTCTGTCCAGATAATGCCACTGTGCCATGGGTGTCCAGCCCTAGTGCTCCCTCCATGTGGTCATTTTGCACCCTGGCCTTCATGGACAGCCTTGCTCTCAGTTTATCATTGTACTGGTACCAGAGCCCTTTACATGAGTCACCTGGTCACCTGAGATGCCATCTACAGCCATGGGCACCTCCAGAAGTGGTTGCTCCTCTGCGTCTTGGACACCTCTCACGGGTGGGATGACTAGAGGTGTCACCACTGCTGACAGAAGGCTCTTTGGTGACCACAGTCTCCTTCTTTAGATACTTTGGTCTAAGCAGAAGACAGGACCCACATCCCAGATCTGCAGTGTGTTCATGAATTTCCCCGATACCATTTCCCTCTGAAAGCAGTGACAGCTCTCCCTCCACTGTTTGCAGCCACCCAAATCTCCTCTTTCCCCCAGCATACAATGCCTGAAAGCTGAGCAGCTTTTAATAACCAAAACAAAAGAGACAACCTCTTCCGTTCTCAGTGTGCTCCTCATCCCCACTTCTGCCTCCAGCCATTCGGCCCCAAGCAGCCCTTGACCTGGCCCTATTGAGAGGACCAGCTGGCTTCCACATCTTCATGATGAGGAATAAATATTTGTGTTGTCTGAAGGCTTTCCAGTTAAATGACTCACAGATCCTCCTTGTGGATGGCAGACAGTGAACAATCCCAGCGTCCTGATAGATGCTGTTTAATAAAAGATAACGACAGGGGTGCTAAGCTGCAAAGGGTGGAGGGGAGGGGCTGCCATGCTGAAGCCTTAACGCTGATATTTTAATCCAATTAGTGTCCCTGTGCATATCGAGGCAGCAGCTCTCGTGGAAACCTCAGCACAAAGGTAGATGGGTGGGTAACAGTCAAGCCAGGAGGGGTCTGCAGGACGGT
This sequence comes from Podargus strigoides, assembly GCA_028020825.1. Classification (NCBI taxonomy): domain Eukaryota; kingdom Metazoa; phylum Chordata; class Aves; order Caprimulgiformes; family Podargidae; genus Podargus; species Podargus strigoides. The sequence goes on from CM051619.1 coordinate 3,132,567, forward strand.
GGCCACTCCTTCAATACTTTTGAGGGGAGGTGGGAGAGAGAGGGAGAAAAAGGAAATTAAACTGCAAAGCCAGCTAGACCTTATTCAGTGGTTCATGGGGAAAAGGAATTTGACAAAACATGGCTCAGCAGGTAAAAAAACCCACACAATTTCATTTGTTTTGGGGCAAGTCATTAGGCTGGTAGAGATATTACAGCAAGATGGTAGAGCAAGCCCAAGCCTGGTTCAGGAGGTAGGATAAGACAGAGACCATTGCCAAGAAAAATAGACCTGGCCACCCTGATGGGTGGGAGATAAAAGCAACAAGGAAGAGACATAAGTAGTGTGGACATCAGCTGAGCTAATATTAAAGGGGATCCCACATCTCTCTGCTGCCAACAAGCCCGTCGCTGCCTTTCGAAAGCCGTATTTCCCTTTCCCATCCAGTAGATCACGCCTGAGAAAGTGATTTCTCAGGATGCAGATTAAAGCAGAACAGCAGAGAGCCTCCAGTGCAATTATGAAAAGGAAGTCATAAAAAATAGTAATTAAAAGTCGTATTTCTGCTGGGTAAATGCCTGGGTAGGGCTGGGAGCTGTTGGAGAGAAAGATGCCTGAAAGACAGAGGATGCAGCAGAGGTAAAGACACGGCAGAAAAGCTTTGTCTGCACCAGTGAACGAACCAGGGGCAGGGATGGCACCATCCCTGCAGTCAGCACAGCCCCTTGCATGGTTTTAATTTTTATTTGGTTCAGCCCTGAACTAAGCATATACGGACCTCCTGGAGTGACAGCTAGGGCATAGCCTAAAGGGCATCTCAGATGGCATTTGGCACCTATGTTTAGACAGGGGAATCACTCATAAAAGCCACCACATAAAGGCAACATCTGTATATGTAAATTAACCAGAGCCTCTCCTCTGAGGTCCTGAGGTCACAGAATCACACAGAATCACAGAATGGTTTGGGTGTGAAGGGACCTCACAGCTCATCTCGTCCCAACCCCCTGCCATGGGCAGGGACACCTCCCACCAGCCCAGGTTGCTCCAAGCCCCATCCAACCTGGCCTGGAACACTGCCAGGGAGGGGGCAGCCACAGCTTCTCTGGGCATCCTGTTCCAGTGTCTCACCACCCTCACAGCCAACAATTTCTGCCTAATATCTCATCTAAATCTTCCCTCTTCCAGTTTAAAGCCATCACCCCTCATCGTATCACTACATGCCCTTGTCAGAAGTCCCTCTCCAGCTTTCTCATCAGGTACTGGAAGGTGCTCTAAGGTCTCCCTGCAGCCTTCTCTTCTCCAGGCTGAACAAATACAACTCTCTCAGACTGTCCCCATAGCAGAAGTGCTCCCTCTGGTCATCAATGACCTGGACGAGGGGACAGAGTATATCCTCAGCAAATTCACTGCTGATACCATTTTGGGAGGAGTGGACTAGATGATCTCTGGAGATCCCTTCCAACTCTGAATATTCCATGATTCTGTGATCTTTGTGGCCTCCTCTGGACTCGCTCCAACAGGTCCATGTCCTTCTGCAATCCACTGCTGCTGAAAACTGATCTTTGCCGACCCAGCTTTCAGGTGGATCCACACCCTGAGGTCCTCTGCTTGGGCTGCCCAAACTGCAAACACCTTTCCAGGTCCTGATCCAGCTCTACATGCAAGGATCTTGCTCCACCTGTGATGCCTCCTTGCACCCCTGCAGGAGATGGGGTACTTCTGTCCACTCCCCAACCTGGTGTCAGCCCCTCAGACTTGGGCAAAACGAGACCTCCTCGCAGAGTGGTTTGCAGGTGATTGCAGTCTCAGCATGCTGCTCTCAGAAATGTTAACCAAGTTCCTTCCATGGATGCATGAGCAAGAGAAGCTGACAGTGGGATGACTGAGATGAGACCTTCCCAGATGTTCCACGCACCATCTATCAGCCCGTTCCAGATGCAGCAACACGGTGCTAGCCCCAAAGGTAACAGATGAGGCCCCAATCATGATGAACCTTTCAGGAAATGCTCAAAAAACCCCTCCAAAGCCAACAACCCTAAAGCCCAGTGGGACTCTTTGCCTTCCTGCTGCTGAATCACCTGTGGGCTGCAGGAATTAAACAGAAGAAATAAGAATGGAGCAAGAGTAAATGGAGATTGTAAACACGAGCCAGATTAAAAACTTAATGGGTCTAAGCAGGCACGGGGGGGGGGGGGGGGGGGGGGGGGGAAGTAGGAGTGGGAGGGAACAGGGCTGAGAGGGAGGGAGCTGGTTTTGTCTGATGGGTGGAAAGTGCTGTGGGAAGAGCAAACAATCCCACTTCACTCAGGGGAGGGGAACCAGATGCTTGGGGAGCAGAAGCTGGAAATGCAATTACTCTCCCTGACACGCTGGGTCGCACCCAAGAGCTCAGAGGAAATTTGGAGGGAGCTGTGTGAAAGACAAGGCAGAGGTTCATGACCTCCACCCATCCTACCCTGGCTGTCATCCCCACATGGGTTTTGGGGCAGGGACTGAGGCATAGACTGATGGAGGCTATTTGAGGGATGATGGAAAATGATGCATATGGAGGACAGAAAGGTTTTTTGGTCCTGTGTAAACATTCCTGGGACACAGTGGAGATCTGCTGGTGGAAAACAACCTCCTCAGTTCTCCCCATAAAAAAAGAAGGATGGTCAGACCAGCCCAGGATGAGCCTGATGGGTGAGACGTGCCTCAGATGTGGAAGACCAAGGTGCAAATCCCCGCTGCATGTACTTCTCCGTGGTGCAGATGACCATGCTAGGTAGGACCTTGCTCCAGGCAAAAAGAAGAGCACCTCTGGGGTTTGACACATCATAATCTTCCTACAGAAGAGCCATTTTATACACACATCTCCACCTGGCTTTGTGACATCAATGCTTCATTCAGAAGCTGTGTTTTCTCTGGGTAGACTTGGAAGCAACATGCTCCAAAAACCACGTGTGGAATGATGTTTAACCTGATATTTTCCAAGGGTGTCCAAGAGCCCCCAGGGGTCCCAGCCACCTCAAAACTGAAGAGCTCTGCAGCTGTTGGAAGAGGGAATATTTTCTGAGCCAACAACCTAATGAGTCTCCAACTCTCACATTTTTTTTAATTTGCAAGCCATTTGGAAATTATTTTCCTTGGATTGGCCAGCTCTGGTGGCAAGAGGGTCCTTCAGAAGATCAGATTCAAGGATCATGGTCCTTGTAGCCTTCCTGAAAACACTGCAGCAAGCCAAAACAAAGGCTTTTCTGGAGTGACTCCTCCTGATCCAAAATGCCATACCTTAGCTCCCTCAGTCTCTGAGGGTTGAAACAAGAAATGCTTCTTCAGAGAGCAAATATTTTTAAGATATGTAGGATTAAGACCCTTGTTGCAGGTGTTGCTTGTCCCTCAGGGTCTGGTTTTTGGGAGCTAGTCTGAGCTTGATCCTTAGTGTATGGCATGTGCTGAGCATCAGGTTTAGAAGAGCTCCAGCTTGGTCCCCTGGAAGCTGCTTGCCCTTAAGAAAGTTCAGAAAGGGTGACCAGATGTGCCAGCTTGGAGCTTGCTGTCTTCCTCTTGCTGTGTCACCCAGCATGATAAACCCACGCTCCTTCCCTACGAACTTCTCTCCCATCTCACGCTGTATAACCATACATTCAGTGCTGTGCATAAACATACTTTAAGTTTCACTCTGCCATCCACAAGAGGTGATTGAAAATGAAAGCCATAAACAATCAAGGCAACATCAACTTTACTATTATTATGGCTGTTAGGAAATTTCAATGTTCTTCCAGTATCCCAGGGTTCAAAAACACCCTGCCTTTCCCACTTACCTCCCAAAGTATTTCTTTACATGGAGTGATAGGACGAGGGGTGATGGCCTCAAGTTGTGCCAGGGGAGGTTTAGATCGGATATTAGGAACAATTCCTTCACTGAAAGGGTTATCAGGAATTGGAGCAGGCTGCCCAGGGCAGGGGGCAGTCCCCATCCCTGGAGGGATTTCAGAGCCGTGGAGATGAGGTGCTGAGGGACATGGAGTAGTGGGGACTGGGCAGTGCTGGGTTAATGGTTGGACTGGGTGATCTTAGAGGTCTTTTCCAACCAAGGCTGTTCTATGATTTTATGATTCTATGCTCTAACATGAAATCATTGCCAGACCTCTCCCTATGCAGCTAAGAAAACAAATTGTTCTGTGAGTGAAAGAGCAAAGCAAGGTTGGTTTCCAAGGGATGGTGGATTCTCTAGTGTCCAATATAGCACAAACTCCAGTGAAAGATTTACCTGAGGCTGTGACATTCATAAAGTCCCTCCAATGGGTGGTTTTGCTGGTATTTAAGAGAGCATATGCTCCTGGGCTGCTTTTTCCTTCACTGAGGATACAAATTGGTCCCTCCTCTTTATCCTTGTGCCTGCTTGTGTGAAACTTGTAGGCTTTATCCTCTACCAAATCAGTATTAAAAGATGTGAGGGAGCCTCAGCTGCTGGCAGCAACGCTCCATTGCTATTTAGGTGTGGTTTCCTTAGGAAATCAAAGTAAAGTTGTGACAGTCACTGTGGTGAAAGACACTGCACAAAACCAAACATGAAACCTTTGGAAACAGATTTTTGCACCTCTCAGGCGAAGACATGCATTTTAAATGTCTCTGAGGTGAGAGGATTTGACTTGAAAATTTTCCTCCAGGCTCTAACACTTCAGGAAAATACAAAAAAAGAATAAAAAAATTGAATGCTGATGACTTTTTCTCTACCCACCTGGTTTTAGTTAGTTTCTGAGGGCCTGACACATCCTGGAGAGCCTGAGATTGCCAATGCCATAGGTGAAGCTGAAAAATTTCAAAATGTGGGGGAAAAATCTGGTTGATCACATCAGCGTGAGTTACTGATGGGGCAGGAACTCTGCCACGTGGCTCAACACTCATCTCCAAGGTGGTGATGACCAAGTCCTCTCCTTGCTGTGCCTGTCACCTCAACCCATCTCTGAGCCCACCACAGAAAAGCCAGAAAAGCCACAGAAAAGGCTGACCTGCACCCCTCCGAGGTCTCAACGCACAGTAACGGGGATCTCGCTGTGACTCATCACCACGCATCTGACAAACTGGTGATCCCATTGATAAAAGCCCGGAGGGTTTGGGCACCCAGCCAAATCCCTCTGCTTCATTCATGGAAAGGAGGGAAATCGGCTGGGCTCAGGTCCAGGGAACAGAAGCACAAGCAGCTCTGGCTATTGCACAGAGTCCTCTGATAGCCATGGATGGAGGCCAGAGGCACGGGCAGGAGCTGCGAGCCGTAGCCATCCCCCACACACAATGAGGTTCTGGCCAGGAAACAGCAAGGCAGAGGTGTTCTGAGCCAGATATTCTCCTTGGGGGGAGAAGAGGAGCAGACCCTTCAGCAAAGCCCTGTCCCTGGGAAAGGTCGTGTCCTTTTGCCCTTGTGCAAATCCCTCTGCCCGCACCATTAACCCAAGCAGTGCTGTTTTCCCAGTCAGATTTAGAGCCAAGCTCCAGTTCTACACGCCAGCAGCACGCGAGACCCCCACAGGGAGACAGGTAAAGACAAGGAAGGGGCAGCCCATGGGTGTTGTGAGATGCCCAGGCTGCAAATATCCCTCACACATCTTTGTGCATGCCCAAGCTCTCCCAGATGTCTCCAGTGTTGGAAATTACATGTGATAGTTCCTTGCAGCTTTTCCTCATTGCTGCTGGAGAGGAAGAGGCACCTGGAGCATCCAGCCCACGCACCTCTTACGAATGAATCCCCCAAGCCCTGTCCTGGCAGGGCTAGGAAGTTTATACAGCATATCATGGAGAGAAGTCTCTAGCCACCAGGTTGGGTAGGCATATCATAGAATCACAGAATAACCTGGGTTGGAAAAGACCTCTCAGATCATCAAGTCCAACCATTAACCCAGCACAGCTGCTCTCAAACTACTCTGTCGAAAAGGCTAGCTGAGCTCATATGCAAAGGAGTGGTTTGGGTTTTTTAAACCCAGGACATTTTGACAGGCTGGCCCAAGAAGTCAATAAGATGCAGTGATGCTCACAGACCTGAAGAAACAATCAGTTCAAGGAGTTTGGGGCTATCTTTGCCAGGGGCAACCTTTCTCACATCTCAGGTGCAACCAGATAGAGATCATATCATGTTCCAGGGGTCAAATGCACCATCTTACACTGATAGCACAGAAACTTCTCAATGAGTTTCTTTTCAAGCGTCAGGTCAGGAGACCTGACAGTCAACCCTATAATATTTTAAGCTGTGGGGATAAGAACCAAACCACAATCCTCTCTCAGAAGGCAATGCGTGGAGGACCCAGGCTTGGATAGGCTGAACACATCCTGTGTTCACTGACAGGCATCTTCAGGTGTTATGGATGAACTGCAGGGAGTGACAACCTGTCAAGGACAAAAGATTATTCAACATGACCCCACCTGGACTTTGATCACTAGCCCAACCTGTTGTAAGAAAGAGAGAGATGATGGCTGGTTTGCTTTAAAAGCTGCAGCAGTGGCTTAAGTCAGTCCAGCCCCCAGACTAGTGTTGGATTAGTCTCACTCCACTGCTTTAATGCGTCTGTAAAGGTTAAGTGCTGATTCCTAAAGGTGTTAACCATGTAATGGGGCTGTGCTGGAAGGGAAAGTGGAAATGATAGCTTGAAAGCAAGCAAAAGGCAAATTTAAAGTGTTTACGAAGACCCTGCTGAAGAAAGAGGTGTTGGTCTGTGGTACTGTGCCCGGGAGGGAAGGGGACTCAACCCCACCACCCACATGGGGCTGATTTTGCCAAACCATCAATCACTTTGGAAAACTTGAGCCTAACACAAGGCAGACCTGCGACAGCAAGAGCAAAGCACCTACAGAGACCCCAACCCCACTACCGGACCCAAGCAAACCCTCAGTGAGTGATCTACACCATCCCCTCATCCTCTCCCCTTACTTCCAATTCTTGATGCAGGATTCCGGGAAGCACCTCTACTAGTGATTAACTGCACCAAGCAGAGAGGAAAATTAACACTTGAGCTGCGTCTCGTAGCATTTGTCACGAGTCTGTGTGCGTGAGGAAAGTCGAGCCCCGCGCTGCGCTCTGCCCACGCCAGCAGCCCCATTGAGACCCAGAGTTACTCACGCAGGGAAAGTCAAGCAGAGTGAGGATGCGTGGGTAGCTTTCGCAGTGCTTTTAAGGTAACGTTCGAGATTGCTGTCCAATTTCTCCTCTTGAAACTCACTGAGCAATCTTCTCCCTCTTGGAATGCCTTTTTTTTTTTTTTAATTATTATTTTATTTTTTTTTTAAGCCAAATCCACATTACAGAGAAAAATGGCAAGAAACTGTAATTGTAGAGGAGGGGAGCGAATGCAGAGAAGGGAGAGAAGGCAGCTGTATTGACCATCTGCTATACTGCTAAAAACACCCACTTAAGTATCTGTTTACAAATCAAGTTGCCTGTGTTAGTAGAAACAGAGGCACTTGCTTCAGAAGTATCAGACGATTGGCTGCCAACACGCTGAGTTTATTAGGTAGCAGACTGGGTCTTTGTGAAAATGTGTGGTAGGAGGAATAAAACCGAAAGCTGTTCTTAACAAGGAGATACTGAGAGGCACATGTCACTAAAAAGCAGTGCCCGCAAGGAGGTGCAAAAAGTGCCCACCCCTAAGCCAGTGGCCATTGCAAGAGGAATCCTAAACTGTCTTAAGCACAAGGTGTATATTAAAAAATACAATAATAATGAAATGCTCAGCTCCAGCTCCAGCTTTGTTTGACATCTTTTTGGCCCCGAATGCCAAGTCTCATGTAGCTGCAGGTAGAAGCACATCATGCAGTTAATTTGCCTTGGATGCTGGATCCCTTCTCCACAGGTGCCAGTGAAAGCCCATCCCTCCATTCCATGGAGTTCCCATTAAAAGCCTTGACTTCAAAATGCTTTGGTGGAGGCCAATGGCAGAGCATGACTTTGAATCTCCTACACCACCTTTACGTGGAATCAAACCTCTTAAAAACAAGGAGCACTGGAGAACTGCAAATGAGATCAAGTATATGGGGCTGCACAGGCACCTGGGAACAGATGAGTGGAAGACATGTGGCCATGGAGATCAATCAGTGCAGCCTGTGGATGCTGCCACCCAATCAGCCACTCTAATACAGACACTTAAATAAGTCAGAGGAAGTGAGTTCACGTAGCACCGACTCACGCTTGTTGCTTGTTGAGCAAAAGTCTTGCCTAAAGACCATCCAAAGAGGTTCCTTCAGATGGAAACAACTGTGGGCACTAGCAGCACAGTTCACTTTCTCATGCATAGCCACCTCTTGCCATTTGAGATGTCCTGAGAGATCTCCCACACTCACGCATGCCATCCCTTCCTGGAGCAACACCCAGTGGCCAGATGGTTCCTGGTGGCATCTCAAACCTCATCAGATACTTACTGGTGGGAAACCAAATCAAAGTGATGGGAGTCGGGTCTGGATTCAGAAACCTACATTCATGTACTAGATGTCTCCATGTGAGCTGTGTGCCCCCTCACCAGTGTGAAGGAAGAGGGGTCAGTGACTCAGATTGTCCCACCTGCCTCTACCTGCTGCTCCAGCCTGCCTAGTGGCATCTCTAACAGCCTTAGGTGGACGTTCAGACAACCCAGTATGTCTTCAATGGCACTCGTTGCCAATGTGTGAATAAATACTGCTCCCTTAGTGGCACCATAGCCAAATGCATCACTTAGGTGAAGGACCAGAGGAGTGACTTCCAGGTGAGACCATCTACTTAGCCATTCTTCCCCCTTTGGATAGATACTGCTATACCTGCACTGCAGAGGAGCCTGAATGCCTATCAGCTGGCATTGCTTGGAATCCATATCCATTTTATACAGAAATATTAAACAAAAAGCTCCCAAAATACCCTTCTGGAGGTGTGTTTAATCACAGCAGGGATAATGAAGCATCCCGACCCCTAAGCTGTCAGGTCAACGCTCATAAATGCCTGATGATGCAAACACAGAGTTTTAAAGATGTATTGCTAACTGATTCGTATTTCCATTTTCATCATCGTTTGGGAAACAGATGCAGGAGGATGCAGCTGCATTTGGGGAAGTCTGCACACACAGCTGAGGCTGCCTCAGTTTGGAAAGTCAGGGGCTGTGCACTTGTGACACAGACACTGCTCAGATGATGCCATTTGGAGAATGAAAGTTGGGTCTCCAGGAACTACCTCACCATCCCATTACATCCTAAAAAGGGTTGTGGGGTAACAGTAATTTTAGGGTAATCCAGCAATAGTGTCCTGAAGTCATCTGGAGGGAACAAAGCATTTCTTTGATTACAGAATTCATGGGATAGGACTTAAAACCCAGAGAACAACGTAGGTAGAGTTGCCAGAAGACTAACCACACTGAACTCTCCCAACTCCAGTTTCTGGGATTCTATAAAATAGGAAGCCAGGTGCTTGCTGTGTTGAAAACATAATCAATACAGTCAAAAACTCCCAGCAGAAAGACACTTTAGGTGCTAGATATCAGTCAATGAACCTTTAAAAGTATTCCCCTGACTCCCAGCTTGGCCACTGCTGGGAACAAGCAGAAATGAGATGTACAACTCCCATTAATTTCATGAAACAGGAGCCATTTGCCTTCTTCTGAGGTGGCTGAGTGGTGTGGACATCTTTGCCTATGCAGTGCCATCAAGGCAGTCCCTTGGTTGCAATCTTTGACTCCACCTCTTCACCAAAGAGGTTGCAAATGTAATATCAGAGTATTTCCACAGTTGTGGACCAATGAGTGGCCATGTCATTGATGCCACAGGCAACCACAACTGTTGTAAATCAAAGCTGCTCCACCAAGGACAGTCAATTTGCATTTCTTTACATCTGTGGGAGATCTGGCTTGTACTCCAGTTTAGGCATAAGTAGGGGTCAAAGTGGGACGATGAAAATATTGGTAGGATTGCTTAGAAATGTTAAGGCAGATGGCACGGCTCCATCCTAACTCCTGCCTGCAGAAAGCCCTGGCAAACTCCTCTGAAGTTCTGGCTGACCTGTCTGCAGCGACTGCCCGTTTCAGACCATATAAAATCCCAGCCACATGCCAGGGATCTCCCTGACACGGTCCCACCAGTAGCCTACCACACCTCTTCAGGAAAGCCCTGACTGACTTTCCTTCCATACACACCAGTTTTCACTTGCTGAGGAGCCCAATGAAGAAGAGCCCGCGCAGGCACACTGATTTTTAAGCTCCAATGATGGGAGCAAGGAGGCCAGTCCTCTCCTGCAGCCCACAGTAGGCTGGCAAGCCTGCATGACAGCCAGATCCAGAGACAGCTCCCAGCCATTCATCTCCTGCAGGAGACAATATTTCCTGTCTCTTTGAACAACTGCATTTTAGGAGGGAGTGAAAAGAGCAGACACTGCCGAGCAGCTGTTAATGCTCACTCCAAAGATGAAAACATTCAACATGAAATTGGATCTTATGGGACAGGATTTTTTTTCTATTATTATTATTATTCTCTCTCCATTTTTTTATTCCTTTGCCTTTTAATTCGTTCCTTTATCTTCCAGGCCTTGGTAGTGTCAAGAACTGACTGATGACTACGGTGTTAGGTTGCCTCTGGTTAAATCAAACACTGCTTCAAGCAATGAGTGTCTGGCTAGGAGCAGTTCAGGAGTGCCAGGAAGAAAGGGAATAGGCTGTGCTCCTTTAATAGGTGGAGGGAAGCACACTCTTGGGCTGATGGAGAGAGGAAGACTACTACAGTGAAGCTCTGTGCTACACAGCCTCTCTCTCTGCAGGAAGAAATCAGTGGAGATGGTAGGCAGGGGACTCATTTTGCTTGGCAGCAGCTGCCTCTTCAGAACCAGCACCATCCAGTTGTGCCCACAGGCGTACAGGGTACAGCACCGCTGCAATACCAACTGCAACGCAACCACTTCGAGTTGCCCACAGATGTCTGAATCTGAGCTGAGTTTTCTTCAAGGTCAATTCCTGCCTCTGCTCCCACCAGGTGAAGCTTCTCCAAAAAAGCCAGCGTGCTCCTCCCGCTCCACTTTGTGCCATGTTACATTAGCATCAACGCCACTTAAGAGCAGCAAAGCACTGCTCTTTATTAATTCATCCACCTTATGCAGATGAACACCAAATACATTCTGTGAGCAGCACTGGGAATCAGTCCCACACTTAAAGGAGCCATTTTGGGTAACACAGAAAGCTGAAAAGGCTGGAGAATGGGGTGATTTTAAGAGCTACACAGTGTGCAATACATTAGGTATGAACCAGACTCCCCATAGTGAAGGCTGCATTTATAGATGTGTCCTTGGAGATGGAGCTTGTCACCTCGGTGGCGAGGTGGATTTTCCACCACAGTTCTGAAGTCACACAGCACTCGTGATGCTGTCTCTGGGCTATTATCAGTTCTCCTCCCAAGGCTGTGTATCCTTTTGTATGCTGTGCACTATAAGTTGATGTACTATGACAGAATTTGAACATTCAAGAGATGTCCAAAGTGGGCTCACAAATCCAGACTCCCTTGAATCGCTCAAGATGGATCAACTCACCTAAGATCTCAGGAACTGCTGTGCTGGGTCAGACTCATATGTTTGCGGTCTCCAACAATAATCAATAACTGATGCCCAAGGAGAGCATAAGAATTGGTTAAGATGATAGCTTCATAGAATCACAGAACAGCCTTGGTTGGAAAAGACCTCTAAGATCATCCAGTCCAACCATTAACCCAGCACTGCCGAGTCCCCACTGCCCCATGTCCCTCAGCACCACATCTCCACGGCTCTGAAATCCCTCCAGGGATGGGGACTGCCCCCTGCCCTGGGCAGCCTGGGCCAGTGCTGGGGAACCCTTTCAGTGAAGAAATTCTTCCTAATATCCCATCTAAACCTCCCCTGGCACAACTTGAGGCCATTAACACTCAGCAACACTCCCAATCTCCCACAACACTCCAAATCTCCAGCAATCTCCATATTAGGCACTACCTATATAAGTGGTGGGTTTGGGTTTTTTTCAGATTTTCTAGTGACTTTTCCAGCTACATAAACCTCTAGCATCCACAGCCCTCTTCAGCAATGAGTTCCATAGCTTAACCTACATGCCACATGAGGACAACGCGGTGCACAGCAGCTCAAACACAGTCACATTAATACTGCTGACCAGCTCCCAGAGCAGGGGTGATTTGCATCTGGTAAGTTCAATGCTGGCTGGCACCCATCCACCCTGAGGGCTCTCATGAGTTCCTGTATGAGAAGAGCCAGCAGGATGAGATGACCCCTTCTGAGCCATTACTATTACATTACTATTTATGCAGCAGCCTGGTTCTTAACACTTGTTTTACCTTGATTTCACGAGTCAAAATCAGTCACCCACATCCAAACGGCATCTCTTTGTGGTGATTTCCAGAGTATGTGGATCCCAGTATCTGATCCTACAGGGACAGGCTGAGAGAGTTGGGGCTGTTCAGCCTGGAGAAGAGAAGGCTCTGGGGAGACCTCAAAGCACCTTCCAGTGCCTGGGGGAACTACAAGAAAGCTGGAGAGGGACTTTTGACAAGGGCTTGGAGTGATAGGGTGAGGGGTGATGGCTTTAAACTGGAAGAGAGGGGATTTCGGTTAGATATTAGGCAGAAATTGTTGGCTGTGAGGGTGGTGAGACACTGGAACAGGTTACCAGGAGAAGCTGTGGCTGCCCCCTCCCTGGCAGTGTTCCAGGCCAGGCTGGATGGGACTTGGAGCAACCTGGAATGAGATGATCAGGAATGAGATGATCTTTGAGGTCCCTTCCAACCCAAACCATTCTGTGACCTGGATTCTGTGGGATCCCAGTAGGTGAAAGGAGCCCCATGCCTCAGTTTCCCCTGTGTTTTCACTGCAAATGCTCTAGATCTGGGGCTATTTCTGAAGAAAACACTGGATGTTGGAGCACATCATGGGTTTCTCAGGGAGGGCTGGCAGCCAGTGGGGTTGAGTTTTCACTTTAACAGTCCCTAAAACTTCCAGCCACGTGGCAAAGAGCAGCTTTGCCTGCACAGTCTGACAACGCAACGCACAAATCCAACGCCTCTGGGACACACGTCCCACGTCCCTGCTAGGAAATAAAATGGGTCACAGCCAGTTCTCTGAGGGCAAGCAGCATGGCACAGCTCACATCCATATGGCGAAACTCACCCATCCTCCAAAAGAGGCTGGCATCACGCCGGTTGGAAAGCATCCATGCTAAACCCTCAAGCATGCCCAGATATTGTCTGGGAGAGGCATAGCTGGTCTGGCCAAAACTGTGCTTGGGACTGTGGTAACAATTCAGAGGTACAGATGATTCTGAACAAGGATTCAGCTTTGTTCCCTTCCCCTGGTTGGTTTGTTAGTGCAAAGACAGAGACATGGCCCTGGTGAGCTTTCAGCCTGCACACACAGACCCTGCCTGCAAGGACCCACCACCCTGGGCTGGCTGGCTACGTCCACGTATGCCAAACAACAGAGGTACCTAAAATTTAGCATCACAGGTAACTGACCTCCAGTGTCCAGCTGCTGGCAGTGTTTAATTGGCTCGTACAGACATACCCTCCCCACCTGGGTACATCCTCCATGTGCCCACCTCCCTGCCTGCTCTTTCCCAGAACAAATCAGAGAAACCAGGCTCACGTGCTTTTGTATCCTACAAAGTGATGAAGGCACAAGCAGCTGTGTAATCCACACATGTGGGCAGGGGTCATTCCTGCTCCGAGCTATCCTAATCCCAAAGAAATGACAGGCACAAGTAAAGCAAAACAGGAGGAATACACCAGGATGTAATTGTGAACTGGGAGCAGCGAGCTTGTAAGAAACAATAGATTTTTTTCTTTAATAGTTTTGACAGTAGTAACTTCTCTGCACAGCTGAAGTTCTGGGGAGAAAAAAATTAATTTGGGGGGGTGGGAATAGTCAGCATCAGCCTGATGTATTGACTTCAGAAATGGCCTTTTGGCAGCTCCTATTCATAAGTGTGCCTGGCCAAAACAGAAACCCTGCCAGCCTCTGAAGCAAAACCCTGCTATGGTCAAGCCTGCAAGCCTCAGTTGTTTCAGGAAGAAGATCAGCATTGCAAGATGTGGTACTGTGGTGAGACCTTCCCTGGCTCTCACCACACTGGCTGAAGGCTCTTATGAGTGCAGCTGCATTAAAACAGCTTCACCTGACTTTGACTTAACCACAAAGACGTGCCTGCCTACAAGAAAGCTGGGGAGGGACTTTTGACAAGGGCATGGAGTGATAGGATGAGTGGTGATGGTGTCAAATTGAAGGAGGAGAGATTTAGACTACATATTAGGAAGAAATTGTTGGCTGTGAGGGTGGTGAGACACTGGCGCAGGGTGCCCAGAGAAGCTGTGGCTGCCCCCTCCCTGGCAGTGTTCCAGGCCAGGTTGGATGGGGCTTGGAGCAACCTGGGCTGGTGGGAGGTGTCCCTGCCATGGCAGGGGGGTTGGGATGAGATGAGCTTTGAGATCCCTTCCAACCCAAACCATTCTATGATTAAACCACTTATACACTTCACCAAGCAGTCAAGACCACCAGCCCAGGACTCAGCTCCAGGTTAAGGTAACTAAATGCAGATGCTTATCTGTAGTGTCCCCATTTCCATCACAGCCACAGGAGTCTTAGCCCATGCAGTCAGGAAGGGTGGGACAGCAGTTCAGCTCTCCCTAAAGCAGATGTGGTGGTGAGGGAGGTGGTGGAGTCGCCATCCCTGGGGGTGTTCAAAAAACAGGTTGATGAGGCACTTGAGGCCATGGTCTAGTGGTCTAATGGTTAGGAATATCATGGGATAAAGGCTGGACTTGATGACCCTGGAGGTCCCTTCCAACCATAATTATTCTATGATGATTCTATTCTATGATGTCTCTTCCAGGACTCTCCAAGCTCTTCTGTGCTCAAATTTCTTGCCCACAGGGAGGCATCTAGCACTGACTGTGATGCCCCAAGGTATTTCTCCTGGCCTTCAGCTGCTGTTTCAAAGAAATGCTGCAGTCCCATAGGCTCTGTGTCATGTTTGACAGCCCTATACATCTTCATATAGAATATGTTCTATCAGCCACAATACTCCTTCAGAGCCACAACCATCTCGTAAGGATGTGCAGCTCCTTCAGCAGCTGGGTAATTTCAGCTGGGGCCTCTGGGTACTATTGCAACACCACTTCTGGGAGGGAGGGCAGGGAAAAACATGACTGTGGACCTGCACATGCTGGGGAGCGTCAAGACGATGTATGGGATATGCTTTCCTTTTGTTGTTCAGCTTTACTCTTTGGTCGTTGCTGCTCCAGCTGTGATTAATTCTGCAAACCTTTCGGGGATGCTAACATTTTTATTACTGTGCTGATAATAAGGGAGGTTAATTAGTCCCTCCTTACTCTCAGCTGTTTGGAGGTGGTTTTAGCCATTGCAAGTTGTGATGAAAGAACCATTGTTGAGAGGGCAGAGCCATGGCTGGTGCCTGTGCACTGAATCTGGAGCAATGGGAGCACCCAGTTCAACCCTTGGGTTCAACTGATCCCAGGTCTCCTTGCAAAGCCCCAGCAAAGGGAGAACCCCAGCCTCCAGGCTCAGAGTGCAGCAGTCTCCTTGCTGGTGGCTTCAAACCCTTGGGGAATCATGGGGTGCTTCCAGCTGGTACCCAAACCCCCTTCCACTATCCCTCCAGCTGATGAATTTGAGATGATCTGGGCATCCCGTCTCACCCTGTCCTGTTGTAGAATCATAGAATAGTTTGGGTTGGAAGGGACCTTTAAAGGTCTTTTAGTCCAACCCCCTCCTCTGGACCCTACCTCTGAACTCTGCCCCAGTCCATCCTGGACTCACCATAAATAGGTGTTGTGTTCCAGCAAGGTCTCCAAGATAGGAAGAGATCAATTTGGTCTCTACTAGACACACTTCTGATGCCCCTTCCTTCTTCCACTTCCCTGCTACATTTTCCACCTTAGGATCAGTTCACACTTGGGTTTTCTTTCCTTCTCCTGCTGTTTCTAAGACCAGCCACTGCATCTTGGCAGGAATTACTGCAGTGAGTCCCCAGGTGTCCACCTCCACCTCTTCCACACATGGCTTCTCAAGGCCAGCTGGGTTTAAGTGATGGCCCTCTGCTCCTCTCTCTCCACCAACATCATGGCAGCCCCAAGGCTAGGTCTGGAGGCCCACCTAAGGTTCATGGGGCCAACAGAAATAATTTCATTATTTATTGTAACACAACAATTTGCCTTTGTGTGAGAATCACCCTCTCTAGCCAGCAGGTCTTATTTAGCTTGTAACACAAATGCTTTTTGCAGCACAGTATGGTGGAGGTGCCAATATCTGCAAGAAGATGCCAAAGAGCAAAAAGAGTGGCAGTAGCATCTCTGAGAAATGCCTGCTTTCAGCAGCTTTCCTGGGATGGGGCATGTGCTGGTGCCTCCACAGTGGAGTAGGGCTGGAGCCTCCTGTTCTTTGTTTCTGGGGAGTCTGAACTTGTGCAGGTACTTTGCATTTCAACTTTTCTCTCCTGGTGAGGCAGAAGTGTTCACCCTTAGCTCCTGGAGCACACTTCCTCAGAAAAAATATATTTTCCAAGCAAAGATCTTTAGGAAAATGAGATACTTGATGAAAAGCTATCCCCTTACTTCCTCTCCCAATTAATTTTTAAGTACTACAGACATGAAATAAAATATTTTTATTAAAATGTCAGCAAGCAAACAAAAAATCTGAAGACATATTCCACACCAAAGCCAAAATCAACTCTGAAAAATTACTAAAGCAGAAGAGTTAACCCTCAGACTGTAATTTCTTTCCTAGGGAGACAGCAAAGCCTCTAGAGCTCTCTGTACAGAGGGACTACTGCAAAGTCTGGCATGATTTGATTTTATTGTTTTCGCTTCAGAGTAATAACAGCCCTTCTCTAAGACTGAGGACTGGATTTGTCCTTATAAAATGACCTTTTTGTAGCCTACAAGTAGCCGGAAAAAGACTAACTCTGGCAGCAAATGGTCAAAATCTCTGGCTTTCTGCTGGTGGGAAGTCAGGTTTTATGCAGTCTCGGCTCCAAGCTGCTCCAGAGAAGAGAGCGTGGTGATCTCCACTTATCCACTGTGATAGGCCATTTCCAGAGCTTCGGATGACAACCCAGGCCAAGTCCCTGATGAGTTTTTGCTTTTCTTGCAATGGCTGAGCAATCCCTCCTCACTCTCCAGGAGCAGAAAGAGCCCTTAGAATCATAGAATAATTATGGTTGGAAGGGACCTCCACAGTCATCAAGTCCAACCTTTATCCCATCATATTCCTAACCACTAGACCACTAGACCATGGCCTCAAGTGCCTCATCAACCCGTTTCTTGAACACCTCCAGGGACAGTGACTCCACCACCTCCCTGGGCAGCCTGTCCCAGTGCCCAACCACCCTCTCAGGAAAGAACTTCTTCCTAATATCCAACCTAAACGTCCCCTGACATAACTTGAGGCCATTTCCTCGTCCTATCATTAGTAATTTGGGAGAAGAGACCAACACCAGCCTCACTACAACCTCCTTTTAGGTATCTGTAGAGAGCAATGAGGTCTCCTCTCAGTCTCCTCTTCTCCAGCAGCAGTTACCCACCTTTCCTGCAGATGCCCACAGCCTTCCTGCACATCTTGTGAGTGGTCCATTCCCACACCTGTTGAGGAGGACCCTTAATGTTGCATCATTCCCTCTCCTGTAATCACACCCACCTCGTTCAGAAACATGTTGGGGAGTTGTATTAGGTGATCTCCAGAGGTCCCTTCCAACCCCTAACATTCTGTGATTCTGTGAGGTTTTTTTATTCCAAAAGCTGAAGGAATCACTATACATTGGAATATGCAAGTGTTACTGCTCAGGTTAATCCACCCAAAGACTTTCATGTCCTGCAAAGCCCCAACCAGAGCAGCAGTCTCCAGCAAAGGGCTTTCTTGCTCATTCCCCTGATGGGATTTAATCTCTCCCCTAGTCAACTGCTCCTTCATCTCCCCTAAGAACAGCCCTGGGAACTACTCACTGTCTATTTCAAAACGTGAAGAAGCAAAGGAAAATGGTCATGTAGTGAAAAAGGAAGGATAAATTGCTTCCTTGGGTAAATCAGAGCAGGCTAGCACAGGCTGGTCTACCACAAAACCCATCCCTCTACACAGTGCTAAGGTGACATGGGACCCCAGTGGTGGGATTGGCTCATCCCTTAATGCTGCTAGTGAGAAAAAAACCCTTATATTTGGTTTACAAACACATCTGAGAAGCAAGAATAATGAAGCTACAAGGAGAGGGAATAGGTCAGATAAAGGAAACATTTTTCAGTATATAGGAAGCATGAAGACCTTCCTAAACAAACCAGCTGGGCCTGAAATGTCAGGCAAAACCTTACTCAAGGAACACATCAGTAGGTACATCAATCAGACAAGCTTTTCTTCCAGCCATGCACATGAGTGAACGAATACCTCAATTATGGCTATGATGTGTTTCACTGCACTTGACCTTAAGAGACCAATGCTTTCTATGGAGGATTTTAATTCAATTAGCACACCCATGGGGTTTTCAGCCAGGCTACTGACTGACCCACTGATGGAGGACATTTAAAGGTAGCACAAGGCACTGGAGTTCAAGTGTATCACCTTCCCCTGCTTTCCATTTGCAGTCCAAACAAAAAAAAAAGGATGCCAATGATCTCAGCAGAGTTGGCATTTGCTGCAAAAACCTCCCAACATTTGTTTTTGCAGTTTTAAAGGCAAGAAATATTGACTACAAAGTATATTCCAGCACAGATGCATACCATTCATAAAACTAGGAAAATGTCAAATCTATAGAGTATCCAATGGAAGAGTCTTGTCTTGGGATCAAAAGACAATGAGAGGCCAAATGGCCTCTTCTTTGCTTGACAGCCCACTGGAGAAGCTGCTTTGCATCAGTCAAACACAGGTGGAGTTTTTTCCTTCAAGAAAGGAGGGTTTTGTGCTGGACAAACATGAAGTGTTGGAGAAGGCAATGCTCATGGGATCACTCATGACCTTGACCATACCAGTTGTCCATTATTTCCTGTTTCTAGAGCTAAAACTCAATGCCTTGACTCTGCTACAACACCAGCTTAACCCAGGCCACTTGGGAGGACAGCCTGAGCACATCCTACCCCTGACAGGACCTAATCTTACTCATGCAGTTTGGCCAGAGTGGGCAAACTGTGGCCAGCATTCTGACATCCTGCTGTGCCACCAGCTAGCTCAAGTTCTCCTTGAAGAAGTGCTCCTATACCCAACTAAAACAGATGACTTACGGAAACTCACCCTGACCCAAACAATTCCCAGGCAGTGTCCATTTCCAACAGACAGTGTAGATAAATCACAGCAGGTTGTCTCCTGTCATCCAGCAGTCTTCCACCACCAGCCCAGCCACCTTCACATTCCCTGGGAGATGTAACACAGCCCTTCAGCTTCACCATATGGATGTGTCATTCTGGCAGGCTACAACATGGCTCTCATTACTCCAGACACTGAAAAGACCACAAAGATGATGATAATAGCACATCAGGGCTACTACTTTGTAACCAAGGAGACCTAGAGCCTGGCACTGTGTGGATGATGTGAAGATGGTGCACTGCATTTCTACACGACTTCAGGGAAGAGGGAGGGAGACCCCACAGTCATGGGGAAACAGAAGTTAAGTCACTTGAGCACCAGAGCATCTGCACAAGAGACACTATCTCCCTGCAACTCATCAGAGGATGACTTGAGGGCTGAGGCAACATTAATCTTAATTTCAGAAGACCAAATCCCACCTCATTTAAAAAAAAAAAAAAAAAAAAAACAAATTAAATTCCCAAGTCTGCATGCAGGTGGTTTATTCCAAAGTGAGAAAGGAAGGTAAAACTGGTAGGTCAAAAAACTTTTGAAACACTAGTGCCACTGCAAACTCCATTAAAACCAGTGCCTGCATCCCACTTCTCCCCCATGCAAGAAAAGGAGGAAACATGGAAAGGAGAGGGGGAGATGTCAAAGAGCACCAAGGAAATTCAGGGAGCAGTGGGGATTACTGAGGCAGACGTGAGCTGAACACCTAAAGGAATGGGCAGATGGGGAAAATAAAGCGAGGCTTCAAAAACTGGAGGCTGGTTCCCAGTGGTTTTGCTCCAAGGATAGCAGGAATACAGCAAGGGAGCACGCCTGGCGAAGCAAGGGGAAGCAGGGGCACTGACAGCTCTCATGCCTCTCCAGGGTATCTCAGAGAGAAAAAAAAAAAAAGAAAGGAGAAAAACCATCCAGTGACCTCGCTGAAATTAGAAACTTAACAATGAACACGCTCCACATACAACTTGCCCGTCTCTGTAGCCATGGAGACGGCTACAAATCTGTGTCAGCTGCAATCCGCTCTCCAGTTCCTAAAATTTAAACCAAAAAGGAGGGAGTGAGGGCTGGGAGGCGGGAGAGGGAAGGGGGAATTCCTCTGCTCTGTTTGGCTTTGATGTGCATCACGTTTAAAGGCACAGGGGATTACCCGAGCCTGACGCTGGATCAAGTGGTGGCTGTGTAGCAGCTGATGTGTGCTGGCCACGTTTCCCTCCAGCACAGCATCTCCCCAGCCTCCATCACGGTCGTATCGAAATATCTTGGTGCTGGGGATGAAGGCACAGCATTCCCAAGGGGTTACACAGCATCAGCCTGGAGGTTGAGGAGCATCAGCAGCAGGTTGAGGCAGTGCCTGAGATGGGATGGAAGGACCAGGAGAGCTGGGGCAGGAGCCTACGAGGGGTTGGCACAGGGTTTTGGAGGGGAAAGACACAAGTAGGAGATAGCAGGAGAGAAGATGAAGCGCAAAGGAGAAGGATGGGACCAGAGACTTGTTTCTTCTGGGCTTAGAGGTCACAGTTGGAATTTACAGCATGAACAACATGCCCCAAGTTAGGCAAGCTCTTGGCTGGCTCTGTCTGCAAAGCAGCAAAAATTCAGATGTCAACATTGCTGGACAAGACTTACAGCCTCTTGGACTTGCAAGCAGGTTCATGAATGAGTAGGAGTGGCATATTGAACCTGTGACTGTACAGAAAGATGATGGAATGTTGCCCTTTCAGCTAGGCAGGAGAAAACCAGGAATAAAGAACAGGCAATTCTCCAGACCTTCATGGAGAAATTCTCCTGCATCTTGGGAAAATACAACCAACCAACCCCTGACAATTAAAAGGGTTTAGGTCATTTTTACCTCTTCTGCATGTCCTTTTATTTGGGCTGCTTTTGGTTGGTTTGGCTCAGTTTTGCTACTCTGCACCTCAATCCTATTTGTGCTGCTACAAGGAGTTGAAGACAACGTATCATATGAAACGAAAGGGATGCAGGAAACTCAGCAGCACGAGGAGAGATCAGGACACTGAAACTCTTACAGCAATGAAATAATATTGAAGACTACATCACCACTGCTAATTTACACAACGCTGCCCTCAAACCACCCCGTGGTGAGTATGGATGATCTACTGAGTTACAAAGCAAGGAAGAGCTAAGGGCTGTTCTCAACCCTACGTCTCTGAAGACTCCTTGGGGGATGCTGTAGGGTTTCTCATCAGGGTCACTCGGGAAAGCTGGAGGTCTCCATTCAGAGAGATAAAAGAGACATGGATTATTCTGACTGGCTCCATTTGTTTCAAGGGCTAACACACCGATTTATCCACAGGTGACCAGTGCAGAAGCAAGATGCAAGTTGAAGCCACAACAATGAAGAAAGCAAGCTCAGTTCCCATCAATTTTTGTATGACTGGAAGGTGTTATTGCCCACAAATTCAAGATAACCCACTGAAAGCAACTTAATTTCCCCCTGCATTCATTCCCCGTTCCACCATGTTTCCACTAATATTACAGGGAGATTTGGGATGGATGAAATTGAGATGTGAAAATAACATCCAGCAGAGGAAGACACTCAGAAGACTCTCACTTGGGCACGGATGCAAAAGAGAAATACACCTCACTGCAACTGTAATAACAGAATGACCTACAACTCCTAATTCATTAATCACTTCTATGGGATAAGCCTCATTCCAACGGGGTGAAATTACCCAGCTCACTGCAATGCACTGTCAAATAGGTTACCACTTGATTAAGGTCTAAAATGTGCATGGAGGATTTATTGAAATGGTCTCATTTGCTGCAATGCAATTAATTAGAGATACATTCCCAGCCAGGTATATTTTTAATGCTATCTGATCACTGTTCAAAATAAAGAGAAAAGAAGAAAAATAAAAAAGAACAAGTTTAACTCGTTTTAAATCAGGAAATTAAATGCCAGACCACAGAGGTTCTGCTTTTCCTCTCTAAGTAAAACCCTTCAGAAAGCAGTTTTGCTGAATCTTGGATTTCCCCCACCAGTGAAGCACAGCTGAAAGCAGCACTTGGGCTGGAAGGAAAAAATCAAACATGAACCCCTGGAGTAGCCTGTTGAACAGACACACGTGAACACCCCACCCTGACTAATTAGCAGAGCTCTACTTGTTATGTGCACTGCAGTAACTTTCCAATTAATTCGTTCATATTTGCAAAGCCATTGAAAGAGGAGAAGCATTAAATATAGATGCTAAATAAAAGGGAATAAATAGCAACCAACACTTAGCTCTCCAGGTTTTCAGGCCCCCTCAGCAGGGACATTCACTCACTGCCCAGAGCAGACTCCTTAACTAAGACCTGTAAGTGCATTATTAATTTTTCAGTAGCATCTACCAGACCTAATGAAGACTCACTTATGCTATGCATGAGGACTCTGCCCAGAAGAGCTTTTACATGTCCAGCCTCAGGGCTGGTTAAGGTCACTGCATCCCAGCCATAGGATGGTCTGGGCACAGACCACTGTCCCCTTCGCAGAATTTTTGGCTGTGAGGGTGATGAGACACTGTGGCTGCTCCCTCCCTGGCAGTGTTCCAGGCCATGTTGGATGGGGCTTGGAGCAACCTGGGCTGGTGGGAGGTGTCCCTGCCCATGGCAGGGGGTTGGAACCAGATGAGCTTTGAGGTCTCTCCCAACCCAAACCATTCTGTGATTGTATGATAGATACAGTAAGGACATGATATATTGTCAGCTGGATTGCACAACAGATCTCAATATAACCTGGATTGTATCTAAAGATCCCTACTGAAGCCAGGCACTGGTGACCAGCAGGACCCTGAAGAGCTACTCTTCCTTGATGAAGCTACTCTTCCTTGATGAAGGCTCTCTGCAAATACTTGTTTCAATAGCACACAGTCCTTGTTCTGATCCCATGAGCAGTTATTAAAGAGAAAAAATAATCCAGCCATCATGAGAAAAAGCCTAAACACAGGATTCCAGACCATCCCAATGGTTCTCAGCAGGCAACAAAGGCCATCCCTGCTGTGAGGACATTGTGGAGATGTCCTCTTTCAGACTAACGTGGAGGTGCACCTCAGAGCTGGATACCTCTTGCAAAGACCGTGCTGCCGGTCTTCATTTTCAAAGCTAAGAGGGAATTTCAGCTTGAGTGCAGGGTTGTGCATTGGTTACATCTATGGCAAGAAGACAGCAGTAGATAGTTTAAGACATCTTAAATTCAGACAGAAGAGTCATCTCCTTCCCTTGTGAACAGCTGTCTTCCACAGCAGCCCACAGTCATGGGCTCACGTCCAGAGAAGGTATCAGCTTCCCAAAATCCAACCCTAGAGGGCCTCTCAGAATCACAGAATTGCCTAGGTTGGAAAAGATCATCACGTCCAACCATCAACCCAACACTGACAGTCCTCGACTACACCATATCCCTGAGCACTGTGTGAACACAGCTCTGAAACACCTCCAGGGATGGGGACTCTCATGAAGGACAACAGGTTTCTAAATTGGTCCATCCATCCCTTGCTGACATCACCCACTTTTATTTCATCACACATGATGATCAGGGGGGCAGCATTCGAAAAATATCCTCTTTGCATGTCACCTCACGACTTCCAGGTGTTGAGGAGACAGGTTTATAATTGGTGCAGTCAGCTGGCATCTTCCCTTGGTTTAGGATTACATCAATTATCCCTATTTTTATGCTTGAGGGTAAAGTCCTGTAGACCACAGCAGAGGCAAACAACTCCCAAAGAAAAGGTATTAACATATCTTTATATTCCAGTCTTTGTTAAGCTCCATGAGGGATCCATCAAGAACCAGAAGCCTACTGATTTCCAAAGCCTGGACTATTTCCAGGATTCAGTTCTGCTCCAACCCAGCTGTTCTTTCCCCCCCCTCTTCTTTTTCTTTCCTCGTTCCCTGTCATCCGCAGGAGTTCGTTCACCTCAAAGTACCTCCTTGTACTTCACTGAGCTTGTGCCATTATTATCCTCCCTGCAGAAATTCTTGTAGAGGAGGTTTAAAATGCGTGATGCATTTCTTCATTTGTGGCTGCATCCCCGTTGCTGTCAGCAGTCAGCAAACACAACATCCTATTAGAATCTTCTCTTTGATTAAGCCTGTGAGATAATCGCTTCCTTGATGACCTACCCCCAAGACTTGCCCCAAGACTCCTTGCACAGATCTTATTTTTGAAGCCATTATAATTTATCTGCACATGTGCTGTGAACTCTGTGGCAGACACCACATGATAGAGACCACTGCGATGTAAACATGGGAACATCATCAAGTAGAGCTGAAAAACCTCTGAATGATGCTCTGGACTCTTCACGTCATCCTTTTTGATACAGTGCTACCAAGACATAGGATTTGGGAGAGTGGCAAGGTGGGTTAGACAATTAACTTCCTAAACTCAGTTGTCAATGTCACAAGCAGCTTTTTCATGGCTTCACCTCTCCCCCGTGACATCATTTTGCCTTTCAAGAGCAAAAAAGCAAACAAAAGATGCTTTTGAGCCATTCCACCACCTGGCTGTCCTTGCTTTGTTTCCCAAGCCTGTGTGACAGGACAGCTCACAGCAGAAACAGAACAGCATCGGGCACAAAGTTGGCAATTCAAGTGCTTTTGGACATCCACTCTCAAATGCTCCATAGGTTGGGGGATGATGATGGGCTGTGAGAGCCCAGAGGCAAGCTGTGAAGTAAGACAGAAGAGCAGGAAGGTCGGTGGTTGGACATGGCCTGGGACACCTGCCTCAAGGAGGGATGCAGGGAATGGGTAGCATAAAACACAGCCAGTGTTTATTCCAAAATATGAGTGCTTCATCAATACTTGTGATAATTCAAAACAAGGAAGTGACACTGAGATGGAGTACAAGTTTTGGGGATCACGTCCACTCAAAATAAATCTTTCTTATTAAAGCAAAGGCCAACATACCCTTGCAATGGGAAACAGTTTAAGTGAGGAAGAAAGCTTGATACCACAGCAGTGAGTACTGTATAAGCAAGGAAGCAAAAGAGGACAGGTAGGGACAGGCCCAGGGAAGCAGCTTTGCTGATGCCAGGGAATTGTCATGTGCAAGCAACCCATCGAAATATGACAGAACCATAGAATCATAAAGGATGGAAAGGACCTCCAAGATCATCAAGTCCAACTGTCAAGCCAACACCACCACATGTCCCAAAACGTCACATCTACACCTTTTTTTGAACATCTCCAGTGATGGTGACTCCACCACTGTCCTGGGCAGCCTGTTGACCACTCTTTTAGTAGAGAAATTGTTCTTAACTTCCAATCTAAACCTCTCCTGGCATAATTTGAGGCCATCACCCCTCGTCCTGTCACTGTTACCTGGGAGAAGAGACTGACCCCTCCCCTGGCTACCCCCTCCTTTCAGGGAGTTGCAGAGAGCAATGAGGTCTCCCCTCAGCCTCCTCTGCTCCAGACTGAACCCCCCACTTCCCTCAGCTGCTCCCCATCACACTTGTGCTCCAGACCCTTCCCCAGCTCCTTCTCTGGACACACTCCAGCACCTCAATGCCCTTCTTGTAGTGAGGGGCCCAAAAATATGTCACACAAGACCCTCTTCATGCTTGGTCCACCATACCCTTGATGTGAATTTTAGTTCAGGTCCTCAAAGCTATTCAGGAGCCTACTTTCAAAGATCTGGCTGCCCAAATGTGTCACCCTTCATGCTCAGATGTCCAATTCTGCAAGTTCAGAACAGTCTTCTCCCATGTCTCCAGGCAGGAACTTCCTCTAGGAGATACAATGAGCCTCACCAAGAGGTTCATACTGTAAAGCATTAAGCCATTGAGACCCTTCCTGTTAGCATGGGCAGTGGTTGCTATCACAGCAGTTGGGTAGGATTCATCTAAATCAAATTTAAATATTTCCAGTGAAGATAATCATCACTGAAAACATCCGTGGAGATCTGCCCAACACCAGAGAGAGGCAGCACTGGGGGTGGACACAGCCACACATGAGGCTGCAGAGCCACACAACATCTCCTGTATTACACGACCCTGAACAAGGATAATCCACCATTACGAGGGCCAACTGCCAGCCCTTACTCTCCTACCTCCAAAAATCTGTACACAGAGTTATTTAACACTGCTATAAAAATAACACCCAGACTGCCCTGCTGTGCCAGACAGAGCACAAACATCTAATAGGCAACAGATCTTGTCCCCAGAAACTTAGCAGGAGGTTACTGGGCAGCTCAATGCTAGAACCCCATGTCCCAGAACCCAGTGGAGTATTTTGTCCTCTATGCAATGCTGATTCTCCCAGCAAGGTGGAAAAGAGATATTCCTGCCCACAAACTAACCCAGCAGGAACTTCTAATGCAGGAAAATGTAATGCCCAGCCTGGATTTTCACGCTCAGACATGAAGAATCACATGCTGTACCCAAGCTCCGTGAGTGACTCTGTTAAATGGAAAATTAATATTAAAAAAAATGCAAACCAGCCCTTTTAGTGGAAATAATTCCTGGTGCAGAAGCAAAGTGGAGGCTGTGCCGTCGCTCAGCTGTCTCGACACTCTCTACAGCTCCTTTTGAATTGAGAGCTGGTGGAAAAACAGACTCCCACTCGGGGCTTCCTTCCCTCTCATCTCGCCCTCAGAGTGAGGCTCGGTGGAGGTTCCCGAGGACCTGGCGGATCTGCCCCATGCCCACAGGTAACGAGTTCCTCACAGTCCTCTCGGGATGCTCCTGGCTTTGCCCAGAAAAAACACATTTCAGCGGTGGCACAACACTCTGCCACCTAAATCCATCCATGCTTTGAGGACATGGCTTCACCAAAGCAAGCAGACATAATTCCTGGGAAGGGTCACAGTGAACTGCAGGTGTCCATGTCCAAGTTTCCTCTCCAGTCTCTTGCCCAGTTGATCCATTCCTCACCTGCCTGTCTGCTCTCTGCCATAGAGGTGCCTCGTTTGGGACAGTGACAGTACCTGGGTTTTGCAGCAGGGCACGGTGTGATAACTGCGAGGGCAGCCAGGGCTGTGTTACACATGATGGTGTTTCTTCCCTGAATACGAACATTTTGGTTAAGAAAAAGATGGGAACAAACACCTGAGCACAGCAGTTCTTCTTGCAGCAAAAGCAATGGGCTCAGCAAAGGTGGGAGCGAGTTGGTGCTCAATTCCCACCGGGTTTCGCTGAGTGATGGGTCTCAAATTGCATTAGCTAGTGACATTTCCCCCAGAGACCTCAGAATCAAAAAATCCTGGGACTGAAGGGACCACAGGGACTGAAATCCACCTAGCAGCTCACTGACAGCTAGGCTTGCTCTGGCGTTGGCTCTGGCTGCCACACGTTCCTGGAAGAGCTGCTGGAGCCTGGGCTCCACATCCACCTGCTTGTGTCGATGCTCCCAACTGCACTGCAATGAAGCATGTGTTTTCTTGGGCAATATCAATGAAAAACTCCATGCCATTCTCTCGCTCCAGAAGACAAAAATGTGCACACGTTGGGTTTCTGGCAAAATCTAAAGTTGCCTTGTCTGCCCGTTGCCTCCCATTCGACTGCAAGCTCTTACAGGGGCACAGTCTGTTATCTCCTGCTGGAGACTGCTAAACCCTGACATAATCCAACACCTAATGAAGGAATCAGAGACATTCTCAAGCTGTGAACAGGACTTTGGAGCTGCTGCTGCTCTCCTCTCAGAAGCTGACATCCCAGCTCACTGCTGCCAGGCTGCCATAGCTTGTCCTGCCATTCAGCAGACAAGAATCACACAGAATCACAGAATGTCAGGGACTGGAAGGGACCTCAAAAGATCATCTTAGTCCAGTCCCCCTGCCAGAGCAGGAACACCTAGGTCAGGTCACACAGGAACATGTCCAGGCGGGTTTTGAATGTCTCCAGAGAAGGAGACTCCACAGCCTCTCTGGGCAGCCTGTGCCAGTGTTCTGTTACCCTCACTGTGAAGAAATTCTTCCTCACATTTATGTGGAACCTCCCATGTTCCAGCTTGTACCCATTGCCCCTTGTCCTATCATTGGATGTCACTGACAAGAGCCTGGCTCCATCCTCATGACACTCACCCTGTACATATTTATAAACATTAATGAGGTCACCCCTGTTTTGCCAATCACTAGGCCTATCACAAAGGACACAGCCAGCAGCAAAACAATCCAGTAACCAGCTTCTATTGTACATCGAAAAGTCAGAATATGGGTGACCGCTGGGGGTACAAACAAGTCAAACAGATCACACATAATAGACATCAACCCCAGGAATACCACAGCATGACCAATAATAGGTGGAATAAACAAAGACACAAAGTCTCCCATAGAAGAGATGGGAGACAACCAAGTCAAAAGGCTGATCATGTAAGATAAAAGTAGCCCCATATTGTTCCCCCATGAAGCCCGTGTTTGCAAATGCCAACCAAACCTGACCTGGGCCCAGTTGCAGGGAGAGTCAGGAAGTCCTTCCCCAACAGGGAAACTCTGCACAGTGCATCCACCTCACAGACACACACCCCACCCTTCCTGCAAGTGGTCCCAGCTTTTATCCCCACAGCAGGACACCTGGCACTCATTGACCCAATGCAGGGCACCTGGCACTCATTGACCCAATGCAGGGCACCTGGGGCTTGTTTACCCAAGGGCTTTCCCTGCAAGGCTGGCTGCACCTTGGAGGAAAGCCAAAAGGCAAACTCATCCCCTCCTTTTAAAGGGCCATGGGGACCACCCATATGTCAACCTTAATTCAGGGCTCAGGGTTCAGACCCCAGCACTTCAACACCTCAGTCTCCTCTTCTCCAAGCTAAAGAGACCCAGCTCCCTCAGCCTTTCCTCATAAGGGAGATGTTCCACTCCCTTCATCATCTTTGTGGCTCTGTGCTGGACTCTCTCAAGCAGTTCCCTGTCCTTCTTGAACTGGGGGGCCCAGAGCTGGACACAATACTCCAGATGTGGCCTCACCAAGGCAGAGTAGAGGGGGAGGAGAACCTCTCTCGACCTACTAACCACTCCCTTTCTAATACACCCCAGGATGCCATTGGCCTTCTTGGCCACAAGGGCACACTGCTGGCTCATGGCCATCCTGCTGTCACCAGGACCCCCAGGTCCCTTTCCCCTACACTGCTCTCCAACAGCTCAGTCCCCAACTGATACCTGCACAGGGGGTTGTTCTTCCCCAGATGCCAAGGCAGTGCAGCTGGGTTTGATGTACCACCTGGACAGCTCTCCAGCCTCCTTGCTTGGCAGCGAGAGACCACATTGGTTTTTTTCACCAGTTCCAAGTCCCAGATGTTCTCATGTCTTCATTTGCTTGACTAGAGCCACAGAATCATAGAATCACAGAACAGCCTTGGTTGAAAGAGACCTCTAAGATCATCAAGTCCAACCATTAACCCAGCACTGCCAAGTCACCACTGCCCCATGTCCCTCAGCACCACATCTCCATGGCTCTGAAATCCCTCCAGGGATGGGGACTGCCCCCTGCCCTGGGCAACCTGGGCCAGTGCTGGGGAACCCTTTGGGGGAAGGAATTGTTCCTAATATCCAATCTAAACCTCCCCATGGGATGGGGAATCAAAGCAGCTGCATAAGATGACACTGAGAAATTAACCCCTTCACCACCCTGGCTGGTACTTGCTTTTCTCTTAGATGCCAGAAGCCTTTGAGAGTTTCACCCCAGAAATTTGTGTTTATTTCTTTATTTGAGAAGGCAGCACATGGAAAGGCAAGCGGTGGGGAACAGCTGTCTAGACCAAGCTCTAGAAGTCCTCATGCTGTGGCAAGCACCAACAAGAGGTGCTTCAACTCCCCAAGCTGCTCTGGGGAACAGGCAGGTGGACTCTGAGCACGATGTATTTGGGATCCCTGAACACTGGGAAGACCCCAGCTATCACCACAGCTGAGGAAGTAACACGAAGCTTCTTTGTCAAGCTGGATCACAGCGTTGGTGGCTTCCTGTGCCCCAGATAACTTCACAGCACCATCAGAAGGGACCACAGGTCTGGAAGCTATCTCAAAGCCCAGAGGGATTTTACAGAGAGAAGCCTGCCTGTTTTTTGAGAAGAGAGAAATCTTCCTGCCCACACACAAAGAAAAAGTGCTGCAGAACGCTTTGAAAGCTATTAAACTTCCCTCCTGGGAATTTCTCTCCAGGTTTGATTTTTTTTTCCTTTTGTAAATAAAAAGCACATTTTTTGTGGCCACAGAATCACACGACGGGACTGTTCTCACATCAAAAGGTTTCAAAACTCAAAAAAAAGAAAAAAAAAATAGAAGGTTCATTTAATAATCACATTTGCAGTCTGCAAAGCAACTCATTTATAATGAAGAAAGGATGAACACTTTACACTGAGCAGAAGACATCCCCAGGAGAACAAGCTTCATGCAGCAGGGGACGGACAGACATCTACCCCTGTCTTTTAACATGACCTGGGCTGTCCCACCTCTCCCTTTCACTACACCACAGGTAGAAACTCCAGCTCCACACATACCAAACACCATCCTTGTGTACCATACCTGCACCCAACTGCTCCCATCACCTTCCACAGGTCCTGCAGTCCTCCCCCCTGCACAATCAGGTTAAACCCTTCGCTGCAACTTTTCATCCCTTCTCCTGCCACAAAACCTACTTGTTTCTTGAACCAATTACTCCACACCACTAAACATTAGGTGAGAGTACACTTGTCTCGCTGAAAGAGACACACTGCCTTTTTGAAGTGCAAGTTCTTGCTGTACACTTACCTGGAGATCCTGGTGCTGTTACCTCAAGTGCTTCTTCACACAAATAATCTCTTTAGTAAAAAGTAAAGGTGTTTTTAAATTGATTGGATTGGTAGGGCTGAGGCTCACAGAGGAACCAGGGGAAACCACACTCACACCTTGAATATGGGGTTCAGTTTTGGGTCCCTCACTCCCAGAAGGACACTGAGGGGCTGGAGTGTGTCCAGAGAAGGGCAGTGGAGCTGGGGAAGGGTCTGGAGCACAAGTGTGATGGGGAGTGGCTGAGGGAACTGGGGGGTTCAGTCTGGAGAAGAGGAGGCTGAGGGGAGACCTCATTGCTCTCTGCAACTCCCTGAAAGGAGGGGGTAGCCAGGGGGGGTCAGTCTCTTCTCCCAGGTAACAGTGACAGGATGAGGGGTGATGGCCTCAAGTTGTGCCAGGGGAGGGTTAGACTGGATACTGGGAAACATTTCTTCCCAGTATGTTCACAGATCCACCTCTCCACCCACCAAAGCCAAGGAGTCATGGCACTGCCTCTGGCAGAGGGACAAGGTACGGCACTGGGACAGTAACACTTTAAGCCACCACATCTGGATGCACCAGCCCATGTCCACAAGAGTCAAAGAAACCAGCACATAGATGGGTAAGTTGCTTCTTAAGAACATTTCCCAAATAGCCAAATTTTGTTCAGTACTGGAAGCCTACCATTTTTATTGCATCTTAGATCTTCATTCTCCGGAGCCACCCACATGGCTCAAGACTGTACATAAGGAAAACAAATGTATTTTAGCAGAATCGATGGGGAAACAGCCTTGATCTCATCATCACAGTCTCACAGCATCACCATACAGCTCTGTCTGTCCTCATTTCATGCAGATCCAGCCAGTCTACAGATGCTTCTATAAATGCTCTGGTTCTCATATAGGGTCTGGCATACACTTGGAGTCTTGCTGTAGAAATCAGGCTAGGCAGCTCTAAATGACACAGGAGCTTATAAAGGGACTGACTGCACCTTAACAGCACACAACTAACCATAAGAGTCATTCAGTTCAGAGAGGAGCCTGGTATTTAGGCTGCAGATGGAGAAAAATTATGTCAAGAGCATGGTTCAAACCACTGTTGTTTAAATAATTTCCTCCAGGCAGCTTTGGTAAACATAATGCCATAAAGGAGCCCTTCTGCTGCCCATGGAGAGACTCTGAAGTCAGTCTGATAGCCATTGGTCATTTTAACTCCTCTGCTCGTGCTTCTCAACCACCCTGCTCCTCTTGTAAAGGGGAGATGCTCAGAGGGAACAAAACCTGGTACTCTTGATCCAGAAATATGCTGCTGTAAACCCCAGACAGGCTCAGTCATGCCATGACTCAAGGCTCAAGTTTTACACAAAACAAGCAATAACCTTGAAGTGATGCTTAGCCCTCCCCTGCTATTGCCTCTCCATTCTCTTCCCAGTCCTTAACAGAAGGAGCAACACCCTTGACCAGAAGCTCTGTAAGCAGACCTGGATTGATGCCCCGGCCCTCATAAAACACAGCCTCAGTCTCATTAGCTCCAGCATATCATTATTATTTTAATTGGCCAAAGCTGCGTGCCTGAAATGCCTTTATTTGATTACATTTGTTCCCACCAGCACCAGCCGTGGCAGCCCTGTTTAACAGGGGCAGCACTGATTTTACGAGCAGCCAACGCCAGCCTTAGCACCACGCAGCCCTTTTCATCACAGTCTCACTCACTGGAGCTGTCTGAAGAGACTTCCTGTCGATCTAAAATTTCCCATGGCCTGGAGTGATGCTGGCAAAGGGAAACGAGGGAAATCTTCAGGCTCTGAGTCGTAAACACAGGCAGGTTTAATGCAGAGCTGGTGAGCTCACTGCACGCCGGCCCCGTCCTGGAGGTCTCTACTTTTGCTGCAAGTCATCCTTTGCTAGTAACAGATGTCAGGGATACAGGAGACTCCTGAGCACACAACTTGCACCAGTAACCCTTACCCACCTTCATCTTTCCAAGTCAGAGCCCAAACTGAACTGGATCGAACTGCCTGATGCTATTGAACAACCTCCCTGGCTCAGGTGTGCAGCATAGGGTTGGGTCCTCAGGGCAGGGGAGTCTTAATAGTGCTGAGTTGGTGGCTAAGGAGATGGAAGGGGGGTTTAAGTGGGAGTGTTAAGAGCCCATGCAGGGGAAAACATGGTTTAAAGGCCAAAAAGGGACCTCCACACTCATTTCTGTGAACTAGGGGGAGGTAGGACCTGCTCCTGGAGGGGCTGATGCTCCAAACACATCCTTCGTTACCCACCGGTGCCTAACGAGGCTTCAGAGAACATCAGTTATCACTAGGGCTCAATTTTAATAATAATAATAAGACAGGGCAGATATCAGACAACACTGCACTGTTTCTGTCCTGTAAAACTGCACTTGGGACAAGCCAAAGGCCATTAGTGTCTGTGCCCTAAAAATTATAGCAGAAGCCTCAGCTTAAAAAGGGCAGTATGCAAGGAAAAGTTTCAACTTTTCACCCCCAGCAGGTGACTGTGAGCTGTGCAATGCACTGAATGTGCTATGGGGGAGACTGAGCATCCCCTCAGCAGCAACCAGCTTCAAACCCAGATTACTAATCCACCCTAAGTGATGGAAATAACAGCATCCCAATTTCTGAAAGCACTATGGCCTCACTCTCTTCCATAACTGAAGTAAACACCACGGTCAGTGTCTATTTTAGAGTGTATTATTCAGTTCTAATACTTCCCAAGACTGGTTTTCTTTCTTTCCAATTGCAACTCCACCTTTGGGATTAGTGATTTTATTTTACGATGGGATATTACGAGTAGGCAGCCAGGCCTTTTTTTAAAATTTTTTTTTTTCAAGCCAGTATTCAGAAGGAATAGATTAAATCATTAAATACACACAAGCACAGGAAACACTGGAAACTCTTAGCCATTATCCGATGAAGAGAATGCCAATGCAAACACTGTAATAAAATATTCTTCACTGAAATCAACACTAATTTTCCCAGGCAATCAAATCCATCCCCGTGATCCCTCCTCCTAGGGAAAACAGCCAGCACGGCTAAATTCAGATCTATGTGGCTCCAAGCTTAAATTTGGCTCAGACACACTGCAAATCAATGATTCCAGAAAGATTTGCTGAGGGAAAACTCCCAACGGGCAACGTTTGCTACAGCACGTGGCACCTCTTCCAACACAGCAGCAAAGACTACGATGCTGCATCGATCTGGGGCTCCAGGAAGGCTGCAGCTTCAAGCTACAAACTTGTTGAGGCCACCTTGAT
The DNA here is from genome assembly GCA_028020825.1 of Podargus strigoides. Classification (NCBI taxonomy): domain Eukaryota; kingdom Metazoa; phylum Chordata; class Aves; order Caprimulgiformes; family Podargidae; genus Podargus; species Podargus strigoides. The sequence continues at coordinate 3,166,790 of CM051619.1, forward strand.
GACTATGTGGAGATGGCTGCATGTCATTCAGAGGGACAGTCTCCAGACAGAGCTCAGCCATGAGGAACACCTCCAAATGCTGATGCTCCACCAGCAGCTCAGAAACAGCACTGAGTCTTTCAGAACACCTCCTCCTTCCTAGTCAACCCGTGGAGGGGAAGAAGGATTTGCTGTTAGAAAGGGCTAGAGCAGGTCTGATCAATAACCTGGCCACCATCAGAGGAGCAGGTAGAGAGGACACATCACAGAATCACAGAATGGTTTGGGTTGGAAGGGACCTTTAAAGGACAGACATTATCAGGATCAATTCTCCAGTAACAGTGCTAACAGGCACAGTCACATGCTACTGTAAAATATTGTCTCTCCAAAAGAAAGTGGTTGCACCCAAAATGCCTGTTGGGAATGATCCCTGGAGCAGCCTAACTCTTGAACCAGAACCAGGAAACATTTGGGTCAGTGTTAGCTGGCCCAGGCATCACAGATATATAGAATCACAGAACAGCCTTGGTTGAAAAAGACCTCTAACATCATCAAATCCAACCATTAGCCCAGCACTGCCCAGTCCCCACTGCCCCATGTCCCTCAGCACCACATCTCCACGGCTCTGAAATCCCTCCAGGGATGGGGACTCCATCACTGCCCTGGGCAGCCTGTGCCAATACCTGATAATCCTTTTGGTGAAGAAATGTTTCCTAATACCCAATCTAACCCTCCCCTGGCACAACTTGAGGCCGTCACCCCTCATGCTATCACTGTTACCTGGGAGAAGAGAACAACCCTTGCCTTGCTGCCCCCTCCTTTCAGGGAGTTGCAGAGAGCAATGAGGTCTCCCCTCAGCCTCCTCTGCTCCAGACTGAACCCCCCAGTTCCCTCCAGCTTCATGGGGAAAAAAAAAAAACACAAACCCCAAGTGCTGCATTCTTTGTGTCCTCTAAGGTGTCCTTGATTTCAACAGCAATAAATCCTTCAGTGTGGTTAAGGTCAAATTCAGAACTGCCATCCTTGGAAGACTAATTTCTGCTCAATGCCATCCATTAAAAAAACCTCACCAGTGTTTCTGATGTACTCTGGAAGATGCCAGAAACGCTGCTTTTCACATGGTAACACGGGGGTCTTATAAGAAGCAACCACACATTCACCTGTAAGACACAGATGCACCAGGCAATTAAGGGACTTGCTCCCTCACCCCTTCTAGCTCCCTCAAAAGCACTTCTGGTTGGTGGCAGAGCAGCTTTGGGATACTACAGGTTTTATCCATAATGTTCAGCTGCATGGGACACCCAGGGAAGAGATCACTTTCTGGTCCAGCTCTAAGTGATAGGACAATGCCATCACTTTGCTCATGCCACAGGGTCTTGCACCAAGTCCACAGAACTCAGTGGGGTTCTGCCCTATCGTTGGACTGAGTTGGGTGAAATCCTGCTTCTACTGAGGTCACTGAGATCCTCATTTTTGGATGGAGAGACATGACACTTCCCTGGCATGCCCAGTATGCAGCTCTAACCTACTCAGAACTGCAGTGCCCCATAGGATAGCACCTATAGGATGTGCTGGAGAACAGGGCAGCATGGCCTCACGCCCAACAGCTCCAAAATGATGGTACATCAGCCTCAGCAGATCAGGTGAGGAGCTCTCATATTGCTTTTACAACTCAGCCTTTTTACAACTTGACACCCCAGACTCCCACCGAGCAGTGATGGGTGACGGTGTCTTGGCCAAAGCTGCGTCACTGGGCTCGGAAGCAGCCAAGCTCCTCCCATAAATCCTTCCCCATGACGGAGGCTGAATCATCTCTCCTTTCTGTATCTGTGGCACAGGATCAATTAACCTCTGCTATGGCTCCTTCTGTGCATCACTTAAGAGGGGTAATAGTTAAACTGCTTCATAGGAAGTGGTTTATAAAAACGCCGTGCTCTGCTCTGCATAAGATGAGAGAGTTTGCCACAGAGAACGGGGGGAAAAAAAAAAATTCAAGCATGTTCAGCATCTTATGGATTAATCCTAGGCCTAGAGCCAGGATAATTACTGCCAGAAGGAATAAAAGTAACATAAATATAGGTTAACGCACAAAGGATCCCGTCTGCAAGGTTTTATACATCACCAGTTCAAAAGCGGATTTGTAAATTTAATTATAGAAAGATTATAAAAGCAGGTAATACCCAAAGGGTCGTAAAAATCATCTTACTATAGTGATGAGAACAAAACAAACAAACAAAAAAACCAAACCAAACATCTTAAATTAAGTAGGGCAGCTGATAGATCTCTTGAAGACCTCCCGCAGGATTCAGACCAGACTCACCGGTTCATTAAATACCATCAGGAGGGATGTGGGTTCTACTGCCCAGTCCCCACTGCCCCATGTCCCTCAGCACCACATCTACACGGCTCTGAAATCCCTAATAATATTTAGGTTACCTATCACAGTCATCCTTTAGCACCTTTCTGCTTGCTCTCTCTCCCTTCTACAAACGGTGCAGGATTTTTTCTTTGTGGTGCTGTATGCACTCTTTAAGAAAATTTAAATATTCCTGCAAGGTGTGAGTAACAGGGCAGGAACAGAGATGAGGGTTCAATTCTGGGATCTTTTGGGCTTACCACTAATACAGAGATATTAGCAACTTTTTTTAAGCCTGAAAACACACCTTTATTGGGAAGAAAGATGGTTTTACAAACTCGACATGCATAAAACGCAGTGCATTTAAAAAAAAATACAACTCAGGACTGAACATTTAAACTTTCTGCTTTGCTGGAGAACAGTACATGACCCTCCTCTTTGTTTCCATTAGCAATATTTCTGCACATGTGGCTCTTAATTTTGTTTCATGCCAGTTGTTTTTGTGCACTATGACCCACGCTGGACACCACAAACCTTTGGTTCCAAGACCTACACAGAGTTGTTTGCAAGACTGGGGTTCAAAGGGATAGAGTTTGGCTAAGTGTGTAGTGAGGATGTAAAATAACACGATCCACGTGCCTTTGAAAGCTGTACACCACGAAGCAGTGACGTTATGTCTGTGGCACGGGATGAAATTGGATGCAGGAATGGAAATGCAAATTGCATCTCGCTATCAAGTACCTCTAAATCAGAGGCTGCACCACACAACTGTTTCACAGAAGGAGCTGTCAGTCCCCCGAGACGTGTAAAACTGGATTAGACATGAACTTCAAAACCAGGATGATGCGGAATAATCCTATGCTGGCAGAAAGGGATCAAAGCTAATTTCTCTCTCTAACTTGCTTAATCTTCCGCGGAGATTTCTGCACTCTAGATACACACCGGGCTGTACGTTAAAAACCCCTCTCTTTTATAAGGTTTGGCTGTTGCTAACTGACAACAGAGCAAGTTAAATATCCTGGAGAGCAGAGTTATTTTCAACAGGCTTTTCTAAAGGAATCCTACAGCTGGGGACAGCAGGAAAGGAAAAACATCATTACATAGGTTTGTCCACTTGGACAAACTGATGCAAATCTGACCTAAGTCCAGAAATCCCAGGATGCTTTTATTTTTACATATATACAATATAAACATATCTTTAAAATTCTTTATTTTTTCCCTAACCAAGCTCATGCAGTCCCCAAAACACAGCTCATGACAAGTCTCACACTGTCCTGGCAGAGGACTGCGAGTGCTCAGGCAGAGGATTTAGCGCTCTGCTGAACAGGGACAGACCTGAGCACAGGAGGAAATTAAAAGCACGCTTCAGTTCTCTGGCCGAGGGGTGAAATCCCAACGACACCGAAGCCAGCAGCAAAGCTCCCCGCCGTGCTGTGTGGTGTTTGGGACCTCAGCTGAGCCTCTAGCATCGTGTGAGATTGTGCCATTCCAGCAGATGCTGCTTCAGCCTCGCCTGCTAAGCCCAGAGAAGAGATTTCCCTCTCCCGTGTTGTTCACACCATAGCAGAAATCTTGCTGAACCTCAGGTCAAGGTGAGCTCCAGCTGATGCAGCACTGCTGGTGAAGTAAATCCCCAACATCCCAATTTCTTTCGTGGAAGTTGGCTTCTCAGCCAAAAGAAGCTGCAGTCGGTCCACATGTGTATCATGGTCTTCATCACACTTCCAGCATCAATTGAGTTTGAACAACTCCTCAGCCAAAGCTTCCCCCCCTTCCTTCTACCATTCTCCATCCTCCAGCTCTTTTTCTGCCCTGGGATGGTTTAATTTATTTGCTCTGTGCACATACAGTGTTGTAGGTGTTTATATACATAGATACATCTCACCTCTGATGACTTATAATTACAGCAACTCAAAAAAACACCCCAAAAAACCCAACAAAAACAACAAATAATAAAATCTACTCCTTCCCAACATTAAATGAAACACATTGATCCGAGCACTGGGACATCTCACCACCCATAAAAACCTTTCAGACCTAAAAAAGAAAAAAAAAGAAAAGAATTAAATAAATAGTAATGCTCAAACTTTAACTAAACCATTACCATTCAGTTAAAGGTTAAAATGGTGAAATAAAAATTCAAATAATGATTTAGACCCACTTGACATAAAACCTGCTTCCAGGTATAACAGGAGTTTTTTTTCCACTTGGTGTAATCTCATGTTCCCATTTATTGGAGGAAAAAATTCAGCAGAACTGGAGGAATACAGTATTTCCTTGACAAAATAAAACTAGTGGAATTATTGACATCCCAAAAATATTTACAGGGGTTTGGCTTTATATTGACATGCACTATTTTTGAGTGGAATACAATGAGTTTCAGACCTGTCAGCAAGAAGCACAACTGTAAAGGGCAGTCCCCTCTGGAAACTGAGCTCATCTGTGCCTAGAACTGATTTGGTTTTGGGGTTTAGTGAGTGGCAGCTTGGGGAATCCATATCCCATCATGGGTGGCATCCCAGTGGTACACATCTCCTCTCGCTACACTATACAGCATTTAATTAAGAAGACCCACAAGGCATAAAGACTGAAGCCACTGGTAGAAGCCTTTCCAGTAATTTCAATGAAGAGAGGATTTTACCCTGAAACAGGGTATTTTTTTTCTTTCTCCCCTTCTGTAAGGTTACTCCAACAGAGTGCTCTCCTGGGCTTTCTGGATGACTGGAAACAGCATCTTGAACCATCAGCTGGTTTCAAGCACGTCCTACGTGTGGCCATGTAAGCTGACAGCAGCGATGCCACACGGTATGACTGCAGCCTCCCAGGGCTCCCAACCCAAACCACAGTGTGCTCCTGTCATCGCCACATAAAGCTTTCCATATGGCTCCCTGACCCTGGAAAGCCCAAGCTGTTGAAGGATGTCTTCAACCATGGCTTTTGTGGAGATGGCACTGGACAGAAGAAAACAATTAAATCCCTCACTGCGCCTGGCAAAGGTCTCCCTTGGCAAAGGCAGGATGCCAGCTGATGGGCTTTGATTGAAGTAAATATTGACACACATTCCCCTTCTAGGACTACTGGCCACATGGCTCAGATCCAGGACAAGGTGTAGCATGGGAATCAGCACACCAACATCCCTGCTGCATGGCCAAGGCCGTCCTGTCGCTGCAGGGACAGTTTTGCAGCTCTCCATGGGATATTGCAGCTTACACACCCAGGGAAAGAAATATTAAAGGCACCAGAGGATGTTCAGAGATCAGCCTCTGCTGATGGGGTGCAGAGTTCATCCCACCAAATGTCAGCTGTCGGACAATCTTAGAATCATAGAATTGTTTTGGCTGGAAAAGACCTCTAAGATCATCCAGTCCAACCATTAACCCAGCACTGCCAAGTCACCACTGCCCCATGTCCCTCAGCACCTCATCTACACGGCTCTGAAATCCCTCCAGGGATGGGGACTGCCCCCTGCCCTGGGCAGCCTGTGCCAGTGCTGGGGAACCCTTTGGGTGAAGGAATTGTTCCCCACATCCAATCTAACCCTTCCCTGGCACAACTTGAGGCCATCAACCCTCGTCCTATCACTGTCACCTGGGAGAAGAGACCAACCTCCCCTTGCTACCCCCTCCTTTCAGGGAGTTGTAGAGAGAGGTATCCAGTCAAAACTGGAGTCAATGGAGGGACAGGATCACTAGGAGAGGACACATTGTGGTGTCAGTGCCTGAGAGGAAGTCAAGAAAAGTAGCTCAGACTGGACACCTAATTTCTAAATAAATGAAAGCAGCTGAAAAAAACCCAAAAAACCCTAGTGGGGTAAAGTAACCACCCCAAAGCCTTTAAAAAAATATTGTAAACAGATGAAAATAGATTTGTAACTATACCTTATACTGGGACAGGAATGGGGATATCTAGTTTGGGACGAGACACCCTCCCACACTGTAGTGCTGGTAAAAGGACACTGCTAACAATAAACCCAGAAGTATTCCAGAAGAAATAGTCTACTTTCAAGTATAAATCAGCTCTTATAGTCATCTAAAAAATCTCCTGCTGGATAAAAGGCACAAAAAGCTAAATGCAAAAAGGCTGCTAGATCACATCAACTACTATTAGCCACAAGCGGATACATTAAATCATATACATATCTTGGCTCTGTTAAATATTAATTTAAATGGCCACATTGAAAAAGACATACACTTATAGCATGGATAAGCACTTTTTGTTAGAAGAGAGCAACTCCTGTTAGCAAGAAAGGAACGGCTACAGAGGAGAGCAGAATGAGGCATTTCATGCAAGGAGCAGTCCAAGAAGGAGAAAAATATATGGTAGAGTAACCTGATGCATACAGTTTTCTGGTATGGACAATAAAATTCTCGTGTGTGGACATTTATATGCATCCAGTGCAGTTCTAAATTCATTCCTTTTTACAGGGCTCTTTATTTTGAATCTGGAATTGCAAGCTACCTCCTGTGCTACATCGCTGTCCTCCAGAAGAGTGAGATTGCTCCGTTTGAAAAGGTTACTCTGGTGAGTGTAGAGCAACACAGTGCTCAAACACACACTCTGCCTCTCTCAAACAAGCCCTGATTCAGCTGCAACTCAAAGCAGACAGTGTTAGCTTCACTCCCAAATGTGAAGAAGCTCCTTTCGAAAGCTTCACGCACGCACGCTAAATATAACTTGTGCCAAAACACAGCAAATATTCTCAGTAATAAACCAAGCTGTAAGGCAATTTGAGGTTTATTTTTTGCTTCCTTCTTAAGTTTCAGCTTCAAGGAGTACTTGGCTATGCGCTCAACTATGAAGTGAAACACCAACCTAAGCACGTGCCTATGTTGCTTCCTCCACTGTTGTTAATTTACAGACTAATTTGCCACGTTTGCCAATTATTTGTCTATATAAAACCTTGTATCATTCTTAAGTCATGTGGGTTTTTGCTTGGTAAAATGCTGCCTGACCTCCCCTCTGCTCCTAAAGCCTCACTGGCTCTTGGGGGAGTTATGGGATACCCAGGACTAGATGCAAAAGCAAATCCTGCAAAGGAGTAAAGAGAAGCTATAAAGAAGCAGTAGTTGTGTCCGAAGACCAAGAAACAGAAGAATGACAGCACAACAGAAGCCTTTTTTTTTTTTTCTCATTACCATTTTGCTGGAAGTTTTTCAGCACGCAGATCTCCTACAGCACCGCGTTACGATGAAATCAGCTGATGTCAAGATAATCTCAGTTCAGCCTTAACGCTTCACGTCTTTCACTTAAGCTAAAAATAAAGACACACATGGATGATTACAGAATGGCAGGGATGAGGAACTGAAAATAATGCTTTGTTTTTACTGTGATTTATAAATAAATGAATAAATAAGCTTTATTGTAAATGATGGATATGTATATATGTGTATATATATATGAACAATAAATGGCTCATAGAAAACACATAATAACAGGTAAAAAAAGTGCATTGTGATTCAAACAGATGAAATAAATGAATAGATATCTGCTTACAGCAACACAAAACAGGTTTGCCATGGCATGCTCTTGATTTGGGATCAAGGTGTTTTCCCAGTTAAGATCATCTCAGTCACAAGCATCATCAGGGAGTGTGTGTGTGGGGGATTATTAGTGGCTTATTTGTCATACTGAGTTACCTATCAGCTCTGTGTGTGCGTTCACAAGGACCAGCTTAAACATCCAAACAAATTGCCTCCAAGAAAAGTCATCTTTATTTTCATTGTCCTTAATTTCACCACGTCACGCCTGCGTGTCAGCACGCAGCGGCAGTTTGAGGGATCCACACTGACATGACAAGAACTAATCCTATTATTTTCCTTAACGGCATCTGAATAGGCATTTTCCAAGTACTGCTTCTTATTGTAAATTTAACCCCTGTGTTAATTCTCTTACTGAGATCTCAAGCTGCTTTCTCTAGAATCAGGGGATTTAGGGGAATAAAATCCCTTCTATTCAATTTCGGAGTTGAGACAAACCTTTTAAAATTAAATGCTGGCTTGCAGGCTGTTTGCTTTAAAAACATCACTTCTCTTCCCAAGGCACTGGAAAATACCTCTAAAGCCTGTTTCAGCAGGTGGGAAAGAAGTTTTTAGCCCATCTCAAGTTTAAACCTGAGAGCAGTTTGGGCAGCTGCCTTTAAATAAGAATCAGGACTGCAGAAATACATCGCAGGAAAGATTTCCAGGATGATTTTAATGACAATTCGATGAGCGAACAAGCAAGCAGCACTCCATTAGACTGAATTATTTCTTATGACTGCAATTCTCCTCCAACAAACCACAATATTCAGAGGTGATCAAGTGGAGAAAGAGTTGGGCAAAGCAGCCTCCTAGCAGTTGCTTTCTTTGGCTGCAGAAATTTTTGAGCTCATCATGCTCAGGGGAGTTTTCCTTTCTGTAATCAAATATTAAAATATGAAGCACAATGAAAACAAACATCTTACTCTAGACGTACACACACACACACAGACAGACTTTCTGTGCTTTCCAGCAAAGCTGCAACAGCAGCTTTGCTGTGGGGACGCAGGAACTTATAGGTAGCATATTAAATATTGATTAAAAATAAATCCAAATAATTAGGCTTAAATTTTAATACCCGTGTACATTCCTCTATAATTCATCATCAACGGAATTTTATAAGGTTCCACGAGAGGCTCTGGGTTTAATTTTAATTATGCATTTATTACATAATTCACAAAATTCAGTAATGGGCAATGAGTCTCCCAGCCATTCAAGTGAGTAACGAGATTTATCAGCCTGGTTTGTCACACAACAAACAGGATTCAGAGCGGTTATAAAAGCGGGTGATGAAAGATACAAAGAGGGAGGGAAGAACCAGCAGCAGCTTGATTTCCATGTAATAATGCTAATAATATGCAAATAATTCCCCATCTTAATGAATACTTCAGATGAATGCCACGTTCCAAACGGAGACTGCACGCTGAAAGCTCGCAGTGAAAGAGGAAACACGGCTGCTGTGAGCTCTCAAAGCTCTTTTGAAGCCACGAGGTGATGACTGCGGGTACCACCGAGCATCCGTCCATCTCCACCTCCCTGAAATGATGTTGTCACATAGTAGAAGATATCTAAGGTCTTCAAGCTCCTTACATCCTGGTTTTAAAGAGCAACAATCACCTCAAAGCCACCTTAAAAATGAGCACAGTTTTCAAAATATTCAGGGATCCCCACGTGTCTCCAGGGATGTAAACAGAGGGGTCTAAATCTGTCCTCTGGAGCACAGCTCTTGGGGTGTATACAAGAGGACCTTAAATGCCCAAACCTCCACTGGGCTGGGACTTGCTCTCCTCAACACTTCTAGTGACTTTTCAAATATGCATTTGGAACTTTGTCCCCGATCATTGCAAACATCAGAAGAGTTGAGTCTTGCTCTCCTTCAACAAATAGTTTAATTAACTATTTTTTTTCTCCTCCCCCAAGCTTTTGCAAACCACCCCCCTCCTTTCAGCAGGTACCATCTCCTCTGGGACAATGGGGACGTGCCCAGAAGGAGGTGATACGAGCTATTGTAACACCTTTCAGCTACCATGCTATCGCATGCTGTTCCCTTCCCCAGTTGTTTTATCCTCAAAAATCTTCTGGCAACTCCAATATTTAAGACTTAAGACTTGCAACTTGCTCGCAAAGCAAAACCACCCCCTGACTCCAGCATCCCTTCCCACGTTCTCACTTGAAGCCCACTTTTTTTGGTTCCTGTTTCATTCAGCTTCCAATATCCACATGTCCCTTCTCTGGTTTCCAGCCTCTCTCCCCTTCCAACAAACCCTCAGGAGATGCACAGACCTTTGGGTGCCTCCTCCCCTTGCTCTCTAACACCCATTCCAAGGCTCAGGCCCAGTGTCAGACACTCATGGACAATACAACCTTACAGCTCATCTTCAAGCATCCTTCAAGGGGACACCTTCCTCCTTGCCTTCAGTCTCCAAGTCTATCCATTAAATGATCTAAATTTACTCGCCTTCTCAAATTGTTGTCACTGTGAAGTTCTTTCTGAGTTTATCAGAAACATTGACCCTTAGGAATACGTTATTTTCTTATACCTCCACAATTTCAAAGGTATTTCAGAAATAGAAAGCCATTACTGCTCTGCTGCAGCTGGATGGTGGCCTCTTCACCTGCCACCGAGATGCGCAGTCAGCTTGAATCCTTGAGGCAGGGGCTTTCGCTCCCACCTCTTCCAGAAATGCAGCTTTCTTATCACCTGAACTGACAACGTGACAAAAACACCTTAATCACAGGATTTACAAATATATAAGCCTATATGTGGGGGGTGGTACTTTTTATTTCTTGATTTTCAAACTCACACTCTCCAGCTGGTTTTTTTTGCAAGTAGAGTCAGGAGTGCAGATGCACGTTTCTTAAGCACAAACTGATGGTTTGGTTTTTTTTTCTCAGGTGACCACCACATATTGGCAGCTGAAGCTCTAAGAGGAAGGATAAATGCTCTCCCAAATAATAACATCCACAGTTAGTAGCTCTGTCTTCCTGTACGGCTGCTGAATCAGCAATCCCACCCTCCACAACAGTCACCTGCACTGTTTTCTTTCCCCTAGTTTAATAAAGGACATGATGAGCATAGATGAGTTCTAGGACTGCTACACAGGTATCACCTTTTGGAAATCCCAATATATATCTATTTATGCACGTATACATTTACATATGACTTTAACATATCTCTCTATATATATATTTACACATATTTTATACATCTCCATGTATTTATATCTATCCCATTTCATATTTATTCACCTAAAGTTTAATTTAAGGCTGTAACCCTAGTTTTAAGTGCATGATACCAACTTTATTTTCCCCCCTAATAGTTGCATTTGCCACACTACTGCTTGGAGGCAGCCACACAGTGAAAAAACCAAGCTGGGTTGTGTAAACTTGGGTTGTCACCCAAGTTGTGTTAACCTTTTCAGTTGCTTTCTTATGGACGGATAACTTATCTGACCATGTTCTACATATGCCACAGTAGAAACAATCTGAAAGATAATTTGTGTTTATAGAAGTTTTATAGAGATATAGGGAAGAGACACTGAGTTCCCATGGAAGATATAAGCTTAAAATCAGTTTGAGCCCACCAAAAGTCACGCTGGTACTGAATGGGGGTGATGGACCCTCCTCCTAGCTCATCCTTGGGGAATGACTACAGTGTGATTCTCGCCTTTCCTGGGCACTAAAGAACCTGCACAAAAACCCTATAAATGATAGAAAAACCTTCTACAGGCCTGCAATACCCTCCTGGGTTCCAGAGCAGCCGACCATGAGACACAAGCCCCCGGGACGCCAGGCTTCATTAGGTCTGGCTCTCACAGCACTGCTCGTGAGACATCCAAACTGCAAGACAACAAAACAAGGCTCCACCACCCTCTGAATCCTCAGCTCTAATGCTATCATATGACTTCACTGGGAAATCGCTGGCCCTTGAAATATTTTGCTTATTTTGACCTCAAACACAGAGGGTAATCTGGTGCTGTCACTGTGAGGTGGGACCAGCAGAGACGGGATGTTTTCACCACCTGATCCAGCATCAGCAGAGCTCCCCACTCACTGAATGCACAGTACACTTTCTCAACTAGAAAAAGAGACTCACTCCTCATTTTTCACTTAAAGGACGCCTTTAGACATCAGATGATAGTGCCCTGTTTCCAGATATTTACTGCAAAACATCAAAGTTGCTTCAGGAAAGAAGAAATCCTGAGCCAGGGAAGACCCAGAGACTGTATTGCACCCACTGAAATGCATCGTTTCCAAAATAAAGAGTGAAAAATTGACTGTCCTCATAACCCAGGCAGCAAACAGCCTATCAGTCAGCAGAGCTACCCAGGAAAGACACTGCCTGAGACTGAAATAAGCCAAATTATGCTTCAGCATTCCTCTTCCATGTATGTCACGGGCAACACAAGGGTGAAGAAGAGGTGGCAGCTTCAGCTGCCTCTGACAGTTTGATCTAGGAAAAAACACAGCACTGCCAACTAGAGCATCATGAGACTCTTCAGACTTCCAGTGATATCCCAGATTTCCCATAACCCGTGAAGCCCTTGATTCTTCCCCAAATCACCCTTGAGTAGATGCAGTAGATGAGTCTTGTAGCAGAACTTGAAGGGACTTTTTCAATCTGCTCATCACTTACAGAATCCAAATAAAATAGAGGAAGATGGACAAATAAGCAACCAGAGCAGCACATCTAAACTACCAGGTGGGGAACATCACTTAATAAGGCAGTTTTGTGGGCAGCACCAGAGCTGGAAACCTTTATTCTGGCCTTTACAATCACCACTTGAAGCACTCTGTTGACACAACAGAACATGGCTCAATTTCAAGCACCGTTGAGGTTGAGTAATTTCAAACATCTTTTAATGTTTGTAGATAGTCCAGAGGGAAGCTGGCTGAAAAGATCTCCAAGGCAGCCACGTGAAAACAGATACAAAATCCTTCAAATTATTACAGCGCCAGGCAGGAGGGAGGAACAGAGACTAAAGAGGGAAAGGGGGAAAGGTGAAGAGCCAGACTTCCAGCTAAACTGCTTAAAGCATTTATTTATGTCCAGTGCCTCCATTACAAGTTTATAGTATGCCTCGGGGAGCAGTAACAGCCAATTCCATCAACCCAGATTGGTACTTCAAAAGTAAGAGTTTAAGTGTAATCCCTACTCTTCTTTCTTCTCACGGTATGAACACTCACATTAGAGGGAAGTTATTCACTTGTTTTCTTATGCCTAGCAAAAATATTGCATGAGAAATCAGATAAGACATTAATACCCCTGGACTTAACCAGGATACTACACACTAAGGCACTGGTGCTTTTAATGCGTATCTGGGAAAGACTGCAGATAAACCTGGGTTAGAAACAGAGCACATCAGGGAAAACATTTACAGAGCTTCCCCTAAACTCACGAAGTCAAAGGAGAGCCCGTGGAAAGTCTCAATTAAATTTACAAAGGACGAAATTAGCTGCTCAGTGTTACTGTTAATATTACAGCATCTTCTGGAGGGTGATGCAGCAGCAGGACTATCTTCTGCTTGAGTGGTGGTCAAGTGGGTTAGAAAGACATGTGGGGAAAGTCACAGGGAAACCAAGACATGGGAATGTAAAGGCCTTCCAACATATCACAGAATCATAAAGGTTGGAAAGGACCTCCAAGATCACCAAGTCCAACTGTCAATCCAACACCACCACACCCACTAAACCATGTCCCAAAATGTCACATCTACATGTTTTTTGAACACCTCCAGTGATGGTGACTCCACCACTGCCCTGGGCAGCCTGTTGACCACTCTCAGCATCTTCTAAATCAAATCAGGTTCTTTGAATACACAAAAGTAACCTGAGAGGAGCAAAAGGGCCTTTCAGGTACTGCTGGCTGCTGACCCCCTCAATTCTTAACTATTTTTTTTCTCCACAGACGTTACCTTGCTGCTGAGGTCAAGCCAGCATCTCAGCAAGGAATTTCAGGATAATAAACAGTAGTAACAGAACAGCACTTGTGGTTTTGTGGGTTTTTTTTGTCACTCAGAAGGATTCAGAATAAGGAAATTTGTCCCAAGAACTTCTAGTGAAATACACCTATTTCTGGATGCCCTATTACAACAGGGCTCCTCTACAAATGTGTCTGTGAGTGTCACCAACTCATCACTCCTGCTCTGGTTTGTGTCCCTGAAGTGAGCCAAGCAGCAAAGCATGTCAGGGCCAACAGCAACACACACCTCCTGCAACAGGGCAACATGCTGATGCTGGGGAACCTGCATTATATGAGGTTAAAACCTCCTCAAAGCTTGCCAACATCTCTGCTTTCTTATTGCCCTTGTTAACTCAGGGTGTGAGTGGGGTTATGCACACCAGGACTGTCAGATTTGCTCTAGAGCCAGAGATGAGGACAACTGTGCAGGTTCAACTGAGCCTTTGGATGGCTGGTCTGTAGATCTGTCTGCTTCGGACAGCTCTCACTGCATCTACCATTTCTGAGTGCCTCTGGCAGCATCACTTTTAGAGCTTGAAAGGAAAGCAAAGTTAAATCCTTCCTAGCTATTTGCAGCAACATAGTCACCATGCTTTCATCAAGAGATGATTCATCCCCGTGTATAGATCCACACAGACACCTCATATGCAGCCAGACAGAGCACAAGCTACTCCACCAAGCCCCTATTAGTTTGCCATTTGCTCGTAACCAGCAGAGGTAAGGAGTAAATCAGCCCCTCTGTAGTTCTGTGACAGATGCCGTGGGTTTCCTAGACAGACAGGCTATAAGTGCTGCCCCGCTGGGACACTGCACTCCACGTCAACGGCACATTAAGAGGATCTTGATCCCAGTATTACCAACAAATAGCTATTTTCCAAGCTCAATTTCTCCGAGCTCCCATCATTTCCCATTTCGATGTGGATTCTTACCGTGAGCACTCATCACTGCCCAGCTAATTTTGTCCATCCGGCCCAGACACTATGTTTGTTCACACATGGGTTTTTCTTTCAAAACATGAGGAGTGTCAGCATTTTTGTATCATTCTTCTGGAGCAAAAGTGATCTGTCGGTGCTTGAGGTGAAGAGATGCCACCAGGCAGCACAACCACCCCATGCAGCAGCTGCTCTGACAGCCAGGGCAGCATCCTCCAAGCACCCGAAATTTCCTCCTGTGTTACTAATTAAGACTTTTCTTGAAAAAAACCCACAATTTGCTTTTAAATCAAGACAGTGGCAATCATCTCCCTGCAGAGAACAGAATATGCCAGCAAAACACTTTATCATGTGTTCCAGGAGCCCCCAGCTGTTGGCCTGCTTAAAATCGAGATGGTTTTGTTGAGCCCATGCAAGACTGAAGTCAAAGAATCATAGAATTGTTTTGGTTGGAAAAGACCTCTAAGACCATCAAGTCCAACCATTAACCCAGCACTGCCAAGTTCCCACTACCCCATGTCCCTCAACACCACATCTACACGGCTCTGAAATCCCTCCAGGGATGGGGACTCCACCACTGCATCATAGATGGGGAAGGGGGTAAAGACCACCCTTCCCACCACATCATAGAATGTATTGGGTTGGAAGGGACCTTCAAGGGTCACCTAGTCCAGCCCTCAAAGAGCAAGCTCCCAATGTGGGCGCCCAACGTCTCCCCTCAGTCTCCTCCAGAGTAAACAGCCCCAGTTCCCTCAGCCACTCCTCATAACATTTGTTCATTGCCCTTCTCTGGACACACTCCAGCACCTCAATGTCCTTCCTGTAATGAGGGGCCCAAAACTGAACACAGCCTCACCAGTGCTGAGTACAGAGGGACAATCACCTCCCTGCTCCTGCTGGTCACACCATGGCTGACACAAGCCAGGATGCTGTCGGCCTTCTTGGCCACCTGGGCACACTGCTGGCTCATCAGATCATTGATAAAGAGATTAAACCCATCCTTCACCACAGGCACAGTGTTGGTGGATTGCTTAACTCCCCACTTCCAAAAGCAGGAGCATGTTTCACGAGAACTCCACTCCGTCAGGCCGTGGTGAGATCACAGATCAGTCTGGCGGGTGAAAAAGCAGTTTTTAAATGGGTTGTGAGGGCTGACATCGTTGGGAGAGCAGAAGAGGATCTCTTACATGTTCAGGCAGTGTCAGTCTCTTCAGCATCTCTCTACTGCCTGAATGTAAAGTAATCTCAACTGAATTTCACTAATTCCTTCAAAGGCTCTCTTACACTCATCCCCACAGACTATACAGTAAATAGGCTTTAAGAAAGCACTCTCTAACCCCAACCAGGATATTCAAAAAAGAAAGCTTAACCAGTTGACCTCTGATTATCTTCAGCATTTCACCCATCTGTCTCCAACACACAAATTTCCCCCTCATACAACACTTCCTTAAGGTGTTGCAACTGGACGTTAACAATTACAAAGCTGTTCAATGCCTTAAATCAGCTGGTGGCATGAAAGCATCCAACTGTCCTAAAAAACCTCAGCAAGGGCCTTGTTAGACCCCTCCTGAAAGTCACCATGTCCCAGGTACATGACATTTAAGCAATAGTTTTGCTCTCAATTGCCACAGCCTTGGCTGATAAATCAGCACCACCACCCCCATCAGGACCTGGCCCACTGTGTGCAAGTCGAACACTTGTGCAAGGTTAGCTCATAGGAAATGAGATGAGCCCAAATCCTTAAATGTTAATTAACCCCTACACGATGACTTTAATAAGAAACCTTTCCACTAACTCTGCATTTTGTAGTGACAATGTTTATAAAATCTGGGAGCTGTCAATAAAACTGGAATGGCTCAGCAGCAGCTATCATTGAATTCAGCAGCCTGCAAAAGAAGTGAAATTTAACACACACTAAAAATTAGTGAGTTGTTTGCCTGATAAACTCACTTTCAAGTGTTCAGTTTGTTGGGGACCCGCTGCCAACGCTCAGTGCAGTTGTGTGTGCACTGCACACCAGACACTGACTCTGAGAGCAATTTCCAGCTACTCTTGGCCCCTAAAAATGGTGTTTCACCCCTTCCAGCCTGGCATGCATATTATTTAACATCTAATATAGACACTGTAAGCAGCTTTTGCATTTGAAGGCCTTCCATTGAGTGCAAATTACAAGTTAGGTCTCTTTAGGACAAAATGTGTCTCTTTGTGCATTTGAAAGCACTCAAGTAGATCCTGATCCTAGCAGGGGCTGGAGCTTGTTTCAATTACAAAAGGGAAAAAACCTGCACAAATACATCTTAAAGAAAGGGGAAGATGGAGCAAGAGCCTTCAAAAGGACGCAGCTTTGTTAGAAACAGGGAAAAATCACAGGAAGAGGAAACCACAGAACACCAATTTGGAAAACAAAAGACCTGCAAGAGGCTGATTATGGCTTTGATTAGCAATTCCTGCTCAGGGCTGGAGCAAAAGGAGCATCAGTGAGCAAAGCCATCCCTGGGAAGAGCTGGAGCAAGGCAGGTGCTGCGACAGTTTGCTGCTTTCCAAGAGAGGTGAGCTACAGGGGCTCTTCACACATCCCTTATCCACGAGGAGAGAGCGCAGAGCATTCTCTTGCCCGTGGAAATGAATCTTGGCTCAGGAGGCAGACAGCACTGTTAGAGTGAGGAAGCGCCTACATTCAATTACACTGCCTTAATGAGTCTAGGAATAGATGAATATTTTATCGGTTTTCACCCTGAATATTTGGAGGGAGAATGTGCATCCTTCCTTTTCTCCTGAACTCACAGTAATAGCATGGTCGGGGATCCAGCTGGTTCAAAAAGAGCTGTGGACCTGGTCTGGCACCTCTGAATCCTGATGATGTAGCTGGATTGATGGGCTAAGGCCAACTGTAGGAGTTTCAATAAGGCCAAGTGCTGGGATCTGCACTTTGGCCACAAGAACCCCCAGCAGCACTAGGGAACTGGGGAGGAGTGACTGGGAAGCTGCCAGGCAGAGAGGGACCTGGGGGTGTTGGTTGACAGCTGGCTGAACATGAGCCCAGGTGACCAAGAAGGCCAAGGGAATCCTGGCTTGTATCAGGAATAGCGTGGCCAGCAGGGGCAGGGCAGTGATCTTACCCCTGTACTCTGCTTTGGTCAGGCCACACCTCGAGTGCTGTGTTCAGTTTTGGGCCCCTCACTCCAAGGACATTGAAACACTTGAGCATGTCCAGAGAAGGGCAGCGGAGCTGGGGCAGGGTCTGGAGCACAAGTGTGATGGGGAGTGGCTGAGGGAACTGGGGGGTTCAGTCTGGAGCAGAGGAGGCTGAGGGGAGACCTCATTGCTCTCTGCAACTCCCTGAAAGGAGTGTGTGGAGAGGTGGGGATGAGTCTCTTCAACCAAGTAACAAGTGATAGGGCAAGGGGTAATGGCCTCAAGTTGCATCAGGAGAGGTTCAGATTGGATATTAGGAAGAATTTCTTCCCAGAACAGGCTGTCAGCCATTGGAAGGGCATGCCCAGGGCAGTGTTAGTGCATCCAACAGTGCTCAGGCCATGGTGTAGCTGAGGACTGTCAGTGTTAGGTTGATGGTTGGACTCAATGATCTTGAAGGTCTTTTCCAGTCTAGATGATCCTGTGTGATTCTGTGACCATGGATACAGCAAACCACGTGAGATGCTCCCTCTCAGCCTGAGGCCACCCATCCTCTGCCATCAGTAGTATGAAGTCAGCTGCAATTTTGAGTTACCTTCTTTTGGGGAGGGATGGGACAAAGGGGGATTGGGTGCAGTTGTAGCCATCTCATGAGTTTACACAGCAAAATTCTCTGCTCATGCTCATGATCTGTCCTCCTGCAAAGAAACCTCGTGATATAACAGAGCATCCACCTCTTCCTGCAGAAGGGTGTGGTTGTAATGGCTCAACAGGCTCGTTTGTACACCCACTGATTGGGATCTTTTACTGACAGCTCTCCCTACAGGGTAGTAGGGCAGGGGGATTGGAACTAGATGATCTTTGAGGTTCCTTCCAACCCAAACCATTCAGGATTCTGTGATACCCTGAACTAACAAATACCTGTCCATAGCAATTGATTGACATATACTGGTTTACCTGATCTCCCTGGGCAAAATCCTCTCCTTCCATCTTGAATGAAATCTAAACATGAAGCAAAAGTGGCTCCCATTTGTGTAGTGACACATGAAAGTGTCTGTAAAGCATTCTAGGATCCTTCAGGAAAAATGCCAAATATCTGTTCTATAATTCAGCGTATGTAAATACATTCACCACAGATTTCGAAATGCCAATTGCACAGGAAAAAAAAACAAAAACACAAGAAAATCAGTGCATGGTGAAATGTTACGATGCCAAGGGATGGAAATGGTCCAGGGTTTCAGAATATTCACCCAAGTTTTGTACGGGGCGCAGTGAAAGACCCCGTTACAACACAGGCAACGGGGTACAATAAGGAGTAAGCTCTGCCCTCAAGCACACCAGGTTTGACCTCCAAGTGCCTTAGCCATGAGCCAGATGCAGTTTCACATTTCTGTGGTTGCCAAGATCAAAACCAAAATCTGCCTCAGTCCTCATTTTTCACTGCATCCTCTTCTGAAGAGCTGTACCTGAGGTGCTTATATCCACCAGCAGCTTTCACCTGACATGACCTCACGGGGACAGGGCTTCAGACCACAAAGCAAAAGCACTTACCCTCTTTTTCCATAAACTCACATCATTAATTGCTACTTCTTTTGGACTGTAACATATTTTTGTCCGCTGCTTGGAGCGACTCTGAGCACATAACTGCCCTCCATTGTTCACGCTCTTCAGCGCACATGCAAAGAAGAAACCCTACTGCTTTTCCAACCTGCTCAAACATAAAGGCTCTAAGCAACATCATACATTTAACAGACCTGGTGCTATTTCAGTATGTGCTACATTAGGGGGGTGTCTGAAACGCACGCACACTCCACCTGCTTTTACACCTTGAGAAAAAAAAACCAAACAATCACTGCTGCAGCATGTTGTACATGGGGATAGTCTCCTCTGTAGTCCCCCTTCAATTTTCCCCAAGTCCCTGGCAAAATCTCTGCAATTCATTTTCTCCACCACTATCTTTTGATTTCTCAGTGACCATTTCAGCAAGTCAGCTCTGGACCCCAGCCCTTGTTTCAAACCTCCTCCTGTTTCGCTGCGGTGCTACCAGTACCACATCTCAGCCTGACAGCTGGGGCACTGCCAAAGCCAACTCTTGAGTGCCTCAGCAGGAGGGGCAGGAGAAGCACTTTAAAGGGAAAGTATTATTCTCCAGCAGTGAAGCACCCTTTCCTCCTGCCTCCAGCAACAGCAACCCTTCCGTTCCTTTGGTTTCTAACAATATCTTTCTCCTGCTGCGGAGTTACAAAAGGCCCGACCTGAAAATCAGCTCTTAAAACAACTGTCAGCAGTTTTTAAAGCCCATTAAGTAGTACACTGGAAGGAGAAAGGGGAACCAACTCGCCTCGGAGGCAAACTTCAGTTCAGGTTCACTTAGCTGTAGAAGCTAAAATATGAAGAAAACTACAGGTGCACGTTGGTAAACCTGAGAGGTGGCAGGATGGCAAAGCACAGGGTCTGCAGGCAGAGGGACCCTCTTGCTGTATGGTGAACTGAGCAAGATTGAGGGTCTCCAGTTGTCTTGTGGAAGGGCAGCGGGAGCTGCCACAAACCTGCTTCAACCCTCTGTTATCTGGGAGAAGGAAGACAAGAATGTGTCTGCTAATTACAGAGCACAACGCCTGTAAGAGAGGCTCCAGGAGCTATGAAACGCACACAGCCTGGCTCTAACCCTCTGGAGATCCAAGCAGATCCTCACAGAATCACAGAGCAGCCTTGGTTGGAAGAGACCTCCAAGATCACCAAGTCCAACCATTAACCCAGCACTGCCAAGTCACCCCTACCCCATGTCCCTAAGCACATGTATAATCTGATAACCCACTATCCCTAGCTAGGCTCAGATGAACAACTTAAGAACTCTAGTGTTGCCATATTATTTTTGTTTCACTAAATAGAAGATTAAACCAAGAAATCATTGTCTACCTTTTTTTTTTTTTTCTCAAGCACTGGTGCATGTGGCACAGCATTTGGCGAGCACACAGTTGAGAGTCCCAAAACCTAAATTCCTAAAGAACCTGGAACCTGCTTAAGAAATGCAGCAGAGTTACAACATTTGAACACCTGGTTACTTTTCAATGCTGCTCTCAGGAAATGTTTGCAAAATGGCCATTCAGGATCCCATGTTTGTTATCTCACTGCCATCAACACCACAGAGATTTTCATCGAATCATAGAACAGACTTGGTTGGAAAAGACTTCTAAGATAATCAAGCAGAAACACTAACCCAGGACTGCCAGTTTTGCCTCTTAGTAAATGCAGAATAGTATTTAGACATCTTAGAGTTTCAAGAATGGAAAGCCATTTCGATGTGAAGAGCCTCAAGAAGCAATAAATCATAACGTTTCAAAATGGGGCTGGTTTTGACTCCAGTATTACTGAGCAAAATTACTTGTACCATTACAGCAAAGCAATTCTGCGTGTGAGAAAGGAGCAGCAGCACTTTGGTGATAAGGGGAGAGAGAGATTTGTACTAACGAGGTAACGTCAGCTCCATTTGAACGCAGACTCGCTGCAGCCCTAACTCAGGAGTGGTTAGCAATGTCTCCTTCCCTTTCTCCAGGGACCAACTCAGTATCACTATCACATACTCCTCCGGAGTGATGAAAGCACATTACAGGCTGATAAAAGGCAATCCGTGGTATTTCTTACAGGCCTCCAAAGATGAGCAATTTATTAAAAAGAGCTCTTCAGGAAGCTGGCAAAAGCAAAACGTTCTTCATCAACACCTCACCCCAAATCCATCTTCCCTTAAATGAATTCCTAGAGTCGATGCTACAACAAAGTGGCTCTTCCCTAATTGCTGCTGTTTCGCATTTGCAAATTACGAGTGGCAATGCAAAGATTTATCAACCCACTCCTGTGTTGAAAGGTCAACGGAGTAAATCCCAGTGCAAGCTGGTTAAGCAGGAACCCCTCCTCTCCGCCCGAGCTGTCCCACTGATAACAGCTACATAACACGTGAGGGAACAGCCTAAATAATTAAACCCAAAACTATAATTATCAAAGTAAAAGAAGAAAGCAGCTCAGAGATGTAACGAGCATTGCTTTTCTTATCCTCCGTTTGCTTATTCGCAACAGGTCTCCCAGGCACTACTGTGAATTAGAGTAATGAAGAGATGCTCCAGGGTTTGGTTAAAGGCTACTGCATCCAGCTGTGCAGCCTTCATTAGAACAGGAAAAAAAAGAAATCAGCGGAAAACCGAGGGTTTGGTTCTCACTTACCACTTTTAAACCACTCTGGTAGTTTAAATGCAAGAATAAATTATACCCACGCCTCCTCTAACAGCGGCGTAAATGAGCTGTAAGGCAAACGAGGATCCAGCTGAAGATTTCAAGTTAAGAACTAAAAGAAACACAGAGCCCAGATGTGGTGTTGTCTCACGCTTGGTGCAAACACAGCTTTCTGCGTGGAGCTGTTCACCTCTCCTTGAACAGCACCTGGGAGCTGCAGCGTCACACGAGGCACTGTAAAAACTAGACACAAAAATAATCCAAAACCTCCTTTTACTGTCTCTGCACCTTCACTGATGTAAAAATCTCCCCCCTGACCCACCCATAAAGCTCTTTGATTCACCCACACAGAAAAGCTTAAGCCAAGCCCTTCTGTGTGAAATCAGGTGAAATCAGCTAAATCAGCCAAGTCAAGTGAAATAACCAGACCTCACGTTGGGAGTGAGGAACCCTGCTCCTTATCCCTGTATCTTTATTCACCGTGGGTCACCGCTGCTTGATTTCAGGCACGTTATTCCTGTTGGCTTCACAAGGGGCTCTGCAGACTGAGTGATATCTCCGCTCATCTGCACTGACCGGGGTCACCACCCGACAATCCGTCCCTTGTAGCAACGTGTCAGCCTCAAAAGCCCCAAACAAGAAGTGACCTTACAACAACAGACTGACAGGGATGCAGGAGACTGGGGCAGAAAGAGAAGCCCAGCACAAGCACCTTGCCCTGTGGTTTTCCCACTGGTGTTCACTCCAGCACCTGGTTAACTGTAGCATTAACATCAGTTTTTCCATTTTGTTATTTGTTCAAACACATAGGACTACGTGCTGGAGCGAGTCTAGAGGAGGCCATGAAGATGATCAGAGGGCTGGAGCACCTCTCTCTGCTATGAAGACAGGCTGAGGGAGTTGGGGTGTTCAGCCTGGAGAAGAGAAGGCTCCAGGGAGACCTTAGAGCACCTTCCAGTACCCGACGGGGCCAATAAGAAAGCTGGAGAGGGACTTTTTACAAGGGCATGGAGTGATAGGATGAGGGGTAACGGTTTTAAACTGGAAGAGGGGAGATTTAGACGAGAGATTAGGAAGAAATTCTTGGCTGTGAGGGTGGTGAGACACTGGAACAGGTTGCCCAGAGAAGCTGTGGCTGCCCCCTCCCTGGCAGTGTTCCAGGCCAGGTTGGATGGGGCTTGGAGCAACCTGGGCTGGTGGGAGGTGTCCCTGCCCATGGCAGGGGGTTGGGACCAGATGAGCTTTGAGGTCCCTTCACACCCAAACCATTCTATGACTAAAACCAGAAAACATATCTGTGTGGCTCAAACACAATATGCCCTGACAGCAGCGTGGTAAGTTCAATCACCCTGTGATTTGTTGACTCTGGGATGTCTCCCTTCTGTCTGGGTCAGGACATCCTACTTCAGGAATCAGTTATCCATACACTAGGCTCAATCCTACAGTCCAAAAAACCTTATTCTCCTTCTCCTCCAAAAATTTTGAGGGATTCTACTTCACCCCTGAGACTCTAGAATATATCATCTTTTATAGTGGACCGAGAGCAGAACAATGTGCAAATACACATTCCAGGATTATACTATCAAACCAGATTGGGTGGGTCAAAATATTTTGGTAGAGAAAGATTCTAGAAGCTCATCTTTGAGGGGTGATGGCCTCAAGTTGTGCCAGGGGAGGCTTAGATTGGATATTAGGAAAATCTTTTTCACTGAAAGGGTTGTCAGGCACTGGCACAGGCTGCCCAGGGCAGTGGGGGAGTCCCCATCCCTGCAGGGATTTCAGAGCCGTGGAGATGTGGTGCTGAGGGACATGGGGCAGTGGTGACTTGGCAGTGCTGGGTTACTGGTTGGACTGGATGACCTTAGAGGTCTCTTCCAACCAAGGCTATTCTATGATTCCAGGATTCTATGATCTTTCAAATTACACTGAAAGCAAGTGCTGAAAGCAAACACACCCAGCATTTCAGTCAAAGTTGAATTAAATTTTACTCTGACTCAAAATAAGAAAACAGCACATTAATCCCAAATCCTGTAAACACAGACTTGTAAACACTCTCCAACGTCTTCCTCACCCATGCCGTGGAGGGTTGGCCCCTGTTTTCCATGTTTGGGTGAAAGCAGATGGTAGCCACCTAATTCGGATTCGATGCAATCTGTTGCTGGTGGGGAAAAAAAAAAAAATCCTGTCTGCCTCTCTTACAAATGTAAAACCTGGGAAGTTCAACCCACTTCTTAGTTTTGTTAGATGTTTTGTAACAGTTTTGCCAACAGACCCAGCAATGCTTGGGGAGAACACATGCTTCTTGTTCTCAGCCTTAACTCAGCAGCGAAAAAACCCTCAGATAATTCTGGGAATGGTTAGTTGTCGACTTGCTTAGCTCTTACTCTTAGTCTGGCTTTGCAGTCTGCACATGCATGTCACTTAGGATGTGATACAGATGGATTGATACAGCTTATCTAGTTCATTTTTTATCATAGCATCTAAGATCTTACAGAAAATACATATGCATTACAGGTAAATGCTTTTTTGTCCGAAGGAAAACCATGCTGGTGGCCTGCTGATGAAGTCACTCCAGTTTGTGGAAGATTTTCTTGTACTACAGGGCAGAAAACTGAATGCAGGATTTCATATATACTGAGCAAAGGGGGTCAAGTCACTTCCCTCTGTCTATGGGTTGTGCTCCTGTTTAAAGAGCCTGGGATGCTGGTGGCTTCCTCTGCTGCCACCATCCAAGGCCATAACCCCTAAGTCCTTTTCAGCAAGCTTCTCCCCAGCCTGGACTGTTGCAAAGGATTTTCCATCCCAAGTGCAGGACTTTGCACTTCTCCTTTCCAAATTTCATGAGCTGCCTATTGGCCCATTCCTCCAGCCTGTCCAGGACCCCCTGAACAGCAGCCCTGCCCTCCAGTGTACGTAATTTGTACCATCTCCAAACTTGATGAGTATACTCCATCAGGTTGACAGAGATGCTAACAGGACAGGTCCCAAGATAAACCCTGTGGGGCTCCACTTGTACACTGTCCACTTGTACACTGTCCTCCAGGAAGAGCATGACCCTCTGAGCCAGACCATCCAATCATTTTTTTACCATTTAGTTGTCCACTTGTCCTCACTGTAACATCCCAGATTGGATACAGGGATGCTGTGGGAGACAGGGTTGAAAGCTACAGCTGAGGTGAAGGGCATCCACTGCTCCCTCCTCACCCATAAATCAAATCATTTTAACCTAAAAGACAATCAGTTTGGTCAAACATGACTTACCCTTGGTAAATCCATGCTGACTGTTCCCAGTCTCTTTCTTTTCCTGCACATGGCCAGAAATTTGTTCCATGATCTCCCCAGGGACCAAAGTGGGGCTGACTGGCCTATAGCTCCTCGGGTTGTCCTTGTGGGCTTAGGAAGATGAGTGCAATATTCAACTTTCTCCCATCACTGAGGCCTCCCCCCAGTCTCCATGAATTTTCAGAGATAATAGAGAGTGGCCTTGCTTTAACATCAGCCACCTCTCTCAGCACCTGCAGATGGAGCCCACCAGGTCTCACAAAGTTGGACGAGGCTTTGAGCAACCTGGGCTGGTGGGAGGTGTCCCTGCCCATGGCAGGGGGGTTGGAACGAGATGAGCTCTGAGGTCCCTTCCAACCCAAACCATTCTATGATTCTATGATATGACTTGCAAGCCTAAATCATGCACTGTATTCAGCAACAGGCCACAATGCAAGGGTAGATGGTCACCTTGCTGCCCCTGACATCCCTTTGCAAGTGTCAGCTTTAGGTGAGCTGTGGCTTTCCTCACACAAACCCCACATGCCTGGACAGTGTTTCTAACCTCCACTGTTGTAGCCAGACTCTGCACCTACCTCCTGCATACTGCTTTTTTGCATATAGAAAGCAAAATGAATCTGTTGTGCCTCCAGCAGAGGTCATAACATGATGCCTCAAAGTGAAAAACCTCTTCAACCTGGCTCAAAACTCAAGGATTTGAGAGCTTTTCTCTCCAAGAGATGAAAAACTGCCTAATGCTGCTAGTGATTAGCTAAGCACCTTCACAGCAGCCTGTAAATAACCCTGGCTTGACATAAATGCCAGTGGTCACAAAGCTTCGAAGTCCTTCTTCAAAACCAGGCAATTTTATCTGACTGTGTTTCTCTGCGCAGGAATTAATTTTAGAGGTTGATTCTATATGATACAATCAGGATGTTTTAGTTCCTGGAGATAAGATGACACTTCTCCTCCTACCAACAGCTATAAACTTTAGAAGCATGACACAGATTTCCTACAAACCTACAAATCTTTGCTCCGCTATTTCAGCAGCCTCAAAGTGCATTAACTATTAAAAAAAAAACCCACAAAAACAAAAATATCACTAACCTGGAGTATATTCCTGTGATTCCTGATGCTTTATAAGCACTCAGTGAAGCTTTCAATGAGCACATTCGTATTCTCACTAGCACAGAGCTGCCTTGCTTTGGTTTTTCTCTCCTGGGGAGAAATGCAGCTCTGATTTCGCTCATAACAGACCCCAAGAGTAAAAGCAGGAACTGGACAACCAGCTGATGAGCTGAGTTGAGCTGGGAACTTTAGTGGAATATCAAAAAATGTACCAAGACAAGAGACTGGAAAGCTCTGCAAGTCATTCCTTTTCTATGTTCCTACAACATTCTTCCCTGGCCCCATCCCAAACAAATTATGTTTTTCAATACTTGGGCTTATAACCTCCTCCTGTTATTGCTACCCTCAACACTTCACCTAAAGGACATGGGGGACGAGGTGACATAGGAAGACTTGTCAGTGTAATTGATTCATTTTCTTGGTGCAAAAATCCATGTCAGATAAACAAATGTTAGGAATAAAGCCTATCCCCAGCCTATCTGAAGTTACTCAGTATCAAAGACTTTTTTATTTTTATTTCAACGTTAAGTTGCTCACAAGCCATCAATATCCACCTCCAGGACTTTAATGGAACTAGAGGGAAGAAAATGACTGAGAGAACTTGCATTTCTTCCTTTTTGAGAGCTCAAACTCCCAAATGGCTCTAATCCTAACCCTAATTGGGGTCCCAGGTCAATCCCTTTCCATATCACTCTTCAACAAGTGACACAGTACATTCATTGCAGGCAACACAAAGTGTAGCAGTCTGGTGGCCCACCTTGGCTGATGCATTGCCTTCACAAGGCACCAAAACTCTTCAGGAGGTAGGAAAGGGACCAGTCCATCAAGCCATCCCTTCCTCTTTCCTCTGTGGAGGAGAATTACTAGAAACTGCCTGCAGCCTGGAAGAGGAGCTGGGGAATTTGTTGCCGACTTGCTCCCGTGCTAAGGGTGAAGGCACGAAGCCTTTTTAACCCATTTAGATCCATCAAATCCCATAAAGCCTCCTCCTCTGCAACTGCTTGATCTACTCCTCAGTGAGCAGAACAAGAAAATCCTTTCTCAAGCGATGCAAGGTTTTGCATTTTCCACCTGCTCTGTCTTGGAAAAGCTCCTGTGGCTGAACTTCACCCGAATCTGCTGCTGCTGACAAAGCAGTGCCTTTGTACTACAGCCTCGTTCACTCCCACTTGTCCTAGATTAGGAACTTTGGGGGCAGGATCTAAGTCAGCAGCTAGCACAGATGGAACGTGCCAACGTTTAATCGAGGGAGGGTGCTACCAGGTGATGCTGCACCGGTGCCAAACCTCGCTCTGCCAAAACCACTCCGGAGACCGTCTGCAGTATTAACAGCACTGAAAGAGCTGAACCAGGTTCTGTTTCCTCCTTTGGAGATGATCTAGCTGCTTCCTTGGTTTGTAAGTCATATGTCACCACTTCAGGGACTGTCACTAGATGCTGGACTGATGCCCACCCTCAGGCTCCATCTGAGTGAACCAGTTCGGTCCCTGGCAAACCAAATCTATATTAAACCCAGTGAAATGCCATCACTGCACACACCGTGCACATGAAATTATGTGCCAGCTCTTGACCCATCAGGTCACCTCTTAGATGGTATCAAGATCAGGGTCTGAGTTTTAATGCCCTGGAGCCACGGAAGAGACTACCCTCTGTCTCTCAACAGTGTAATTTCACAGAATACACCTCTCCAGAAGTACTCTTGCTCACTTTAAAGGTTAGATGTGCCTTCACAAGATTTATTTTCATGAAATGAGATTTTTAGCCTCCTTTTTATACATCATCTGATCTCACAGTACACTTCAGCTATAATATTAACTGTACAAATCGACACGTACCCAGGCAGAAATTTTGAACAGGGAATGCTCAAGAAGTGGAGAATGATGTACAGGAAACTATAAGGGGTACAGACGGATGACAGGTTGAAGAGCATTACAGCATCTTGCTTAGAGCAGAAGACAGGCACAAGAAACCATCTCACACTAATCATGTGAAAAAACTCTGGTTAAGATGAATAAATCAAAGGGATAATTAAGAAGGGACCGTTTTTGAAAAGTGACTGATAATCCGACTGCATAAAATCTGGAGAAATAAGTTAACGCTTAGCCTTAACCCCTCCTTCAACAGAGCCTTCCACTTTCAACCTCTGCCATGCTGTTGCTACCTTTCCCTGGCAGTAATGAAAACTTTGCTTGAAATGACTGTGAAAAGGTGCAAGAGCTCTTCTTGCCTGTGCATGCCAGCACTTCCCCCTCTGCTGCTTGCAGAACTGCACTTGGGATTGAACAATGGCAAGAGCCACCAGCAATGTCATCTAAATGCAATGATAAACTAAGGGCCACCAAGATGATCAGAGGGCTGGAGCACCTCTTCTACGAAGACAGGCTGAGGGAGTTGGGGTGGTTCAGCCTGGAGAAGAGAAGGCTCCGGGGAGACCTTAGAGCACCTTCCAGTACCTGGGGAGGTACAGGAAAGCTGGGGAGGGACTTTTTACAAGAGCAAGGAGTGATAGGACGAGGGGTAATGGCTTTAAACTGGAAGAGGGGAGATTTAGGTTAGATATCAGGCAGAAATTCTTGGCTGTGAGGGTGGTGAGACACTGGCCCAGGGTGCCCAGGGAAGCTGTGGCTGCCCCCTCCCTGGCAGTGTTCCAGGCCAGGTTGGATGGGGCTTGGAGCAACCTGGGCTGGTGGGAGGTGTCCCTGCCATGGCAGGGGGTTGGGACGAGATGAGCTTTGAGGTCCCTTCCAACCCAAACCATTCTATGAGTCTATGATTCTATGACACCAGCCTTTCAATCCTGGATCTAGAAGCTTTCGTTTTGTGATTGGGTTTTTCAGAAAGAAGGAAAAATTAAGAATATTGGGAAAGAAACTCCCCTTGCACAGAAGTTCAGTCCATAGGGACAGCAGATTACTCAGACACAGTGCTTTCCTCCTAAGCATAGATCAAGTTCTCAAATCTTTCAAAACAAAGCAGAGCTCTCCAGGCTTCCCCTATTTCCAGTATGTCAATCCAAAGGATGCAAAAAACAGCAGCTATAATCATTACAGGTTTCAGAAGCAAACATTTTGTTGTAACTTGGGCAGAAATGACACATCAGTGAGCAGTAGGTGAGATACTACTGTACCCCTGACTACTTCACCTGAACAGTAGTAAGCCTGTGTGTGTCTACAGCAAAATGGGGAAAACCACAGTCGTCTAATAAGGATGCAATGCACTGCCTCAGAAGGCAGTTTTAGCCAGATCTTAATGCTGTGGAAATTACATTTGCTTCAGCAATCAAATCTCCCTCTCATTACCTCACTGCTACTAGGCTTCTGATATAATTGACATGATCACTTGTAACGGTTAGGAAAGTTTTGATTTTAGAACAGCCAATCTTGCCCTCTTTTTCTGTAGTACTTTACACTCACCCATTTATACAATCAGATCTTTTTTTCCATATAAATGCTCCTTTCTAGAAAAATAAATTCAAAATAGTTCCAATTCCCTAGCAATTAAGAATATAAATAGATTGAAAGTCAGAAAAACGAGTTTCTAAAAGGACAAAACCTCTTGCTTTTTCACCTAAGAGGATCAGGCTTTCTGATTATTTCTGTCTGCAGAAGAGCTTGTCCCCAACATAGGATATTAGGAAGAATTTCTTCATGGAAAGGGTTGTCAGGCACTGACACAGGCTGCCCAGGGCAGTGGGGGAGTCCCCATCCCTGGAGGGATTTCAGAGTCGTGGAGATGTGGTGCTGAGGGACATGGGGCAGTGGGGACTTGGCAGTGCTGGGTTAATGGTTGGACTTGACCTGAGAGGTCTTTTCCAACCAAGGCGATTCTATGATTCGGTGACTCTACAACACAGAGTCCCTCTGAATGCTCTCAATTCACCTGTCCATCCCTTCCACCTTGCAGAGAAATCCTGCAGTCCTCCCCTCTCAAGCATGGGTCAGGGACATGACAGCCCAGGCTGTGCCCCATCCTGCTGGTCAGACTGAATTCCAGCCTCCAAAAAATCCTTCTCATTGATAGAACTACTTCTATAGAAATAATTCTCCCAGTGCAAGGCTGCTTGTTATAAAATCCTGTCCCACTAACAAACAATTCTGGCATAAAGCCTTGTCATCCTCTGCCAGTGACTGAGGTGGGTAAAACTTTTCATAGAATCACAGAATGGCTTCCAAAGGGTTTGAAAGGACCTTTAAAGGTCACCCAGTCCAACCCCCCTGCCATGAGCAGAGACATCTTCAATTAAATCAGGTTGCTCAGAGCCCCATCCAACCTGGCCTTGAATGTTTCCAGTGATGGGGCATCTCCCACCTTTCTGGGCAACTGGGCCAGTGTTTCACAGCCCTCACTGTAAAAAATGTATTCCTTATATCTGTTCTCCTTATATCCTTAGCTCTTTTGACTCCCAGGTCCTCTCTGTACAAACTCCTCTTCCCTTGAACAGGGACTCTCTTACTCCTACAGGAGTTACACATTCCTCTGTGCTTGCAGGCTTACTCCTGTGCTGCTCAAAACCAGGATGGCTGAAGTGACAGTAAAAAAAAAAAAAATTAAAACAAAGAACCTAAAGCTTATACATCTGGTATTTCCTCTTAACACCTCTTCAAGCATTCACCGTTCATTGAGCCTTTCATTTCCCTCTCAAATAACCTCCCACTGAGTTAAACCAACACAATCGAACAAAATCTCAGTAACCAGGCCAACATATGGAGCTCACATATATCTACAAAGCACGTCAAGATCTGTCGCACACCCTGCCGTGGTGCCATGCTCCGGGATGCCTTGGAGCTGGGAGCAGCAGCAGCTGCAGCAGGAAAAGCAAGCAGAGCCCTAGACTCAGATCCCAGCATCACTTCTGCTGAAGACTGACTTGTAAAAGAGCTGAGATGGTCACATCTATGAGCAGAGGGGGTGATGAAGCTCATAGAATCATTCAGGTTGCAAGGGTCCTCCAAGATCATCAAGTTCAACCATCAACCCAACACCACCACACCCACTAAACCATGTCCCAAAGTGCCACACCTACACATTATTTAAACACCTCCAGGGATGGGGACTCCACCACTATCATGGACTGGTATCTCCTGGTGAACTCCTTCACAGACTCTCTGTAGCAGCTTTTATTCCATGGGAACCATAACAAGTTATTCTCTCCTCTTTGCTTTCATGGACTCTGCAAGAACTTGGTATCTTCAAAATCCACACTGAGAAACGTGGCTGAAATTGGTCAAAATCAAAAGTTACTGCAGGGACGGCCTCTGTGTCCTCTGCACACGTTGATCATCACAATAAGCATCAACTCGTTTCAAAAAAGACTGAAGACCACAAGCTTCATGCTGTGCTTTTTCATCATTCAGATGCATTTTCCTTGAAAATAAATGTAATAGCACATCAAGAAAAGAAGCTGAAGATCACTATGGAAATTACTAATCAGGTTTTCTCCAAAGTTTCTTAAGAAGCAGCATAAATGCAACCACCAGTTCTTCTAAGTATTAGTTACCCTGTTCTGACTAAATAAAATTGGCAAAGACTAGCCATAGTTCTCTCCTTGTCCTGGAAGAAAATATGGGTGTACTGAAGCTTTGATGACAGCTGGGTGACACTATCACAGCAGTGACAAAGCACCTACCAGCTCTCACCAGTGTTCTTGATTCATTTCACACTGCAGCTAACTTTATTCTGGTTGGCAGCAGGCTCAATGAGAGACAGGAGGGCAAACCATATTCTTGGGTGCATCAGACACAGCATGACCAGTTGGTCAAAAGAGGGCATTATCCTGCTGTATTCGGTGTTGCTGCAGCCTCACCTTGAGCACTGTGTGAAGTTCTGGGCCTCACCATTTAAGAAGGATGTTCAGGTCCTTGAATGCATCCAGAGGAAGGCAACAAAGCTGGTGGAAGGGCTGGAAGGAATGTCCTATGAGGAGAAGCTGAGGACTTTGGGTTTGTATAGTTTGGAGAAAAGGAGGCTGAGGGCTGAGCTCGTTGCTCTCTGCAGCTTCCTGAGGAGGGGATGTGGACATGAAGGTGCTGATCCCTTCTCCCTGGTACACAGTGATAGGATGCATGGGAATGGTTCAAAGTTGCTCCAAGGGAGGTTTAGACTGGACATTGGGAAGCATTTCTTTACTGAGAGGGTGGTCAAACCCCGGAACAGGATTCCTAGAGAGGTGGTCAATGCCTCAAACCTGTCAGTGTTTAAGGACAATGCCCTTCACAACATGCTTTAACCTTTGGTCATCCCTGAATTGGTCAGACAGTCGGACCAGCTGATTGTTGTAGGTCCCTTCCAACTGAAATAGTCTATTCTACTCTATTCTAATTCCCTTTATATATCTTTTTATTTCACTTGACCACAACACTCTTCTTCTGGCCCCTCTGACACATTCCTCATTATAGACACTTTCTGGACTTCCACAGTCCAACTCCCCCACTGCCCCACATCTTGGTCTCTGCTCTGCAATGCATCCTTTCCCAGTTTCAGCTTGTACATGTTTTGCCAGTTACCTCCTCCAGAAAATAATACCTTCACAGCACTTATTTTAAGCAACTCAAAAGCTGTACAGATCTATGCAAAACAGCAAGCCACTCTCTGGTACTCTGCTTCAATTTCTGCACCAAACTGGGGCATCCCTGGGATATGTGAAAGAAGCACTGGAGATCCTATCCCCTCTTTCACACTCCATCCTTCTCATGCACTGCCAGCTTTCTCAAAAGCCTGCATGGTCAAAGAGGACACCTCTTGGAGAGCATAGTCTTCTTTCCTCTTAGACATGCATGTTTTTGTTTCTTTCTGGTGAAAATTCCTTTGTTTTATACACCAACCACAGAAAACTGGCTATGCTATGAGCCTGACTCCCTCTCCACCGGGACGTTCAGTAATGCAGCACTCTCCTAAGAACAACCAAAGTTCACGTGCAGAGACGTCCCGACTAACTCTACCTCAATCAACACCATCTTTTGAAATGCAACGGGCAGATTATTTTCTCCTGGCACATCAAAACCACACTCAAACCCAGGCACAACTCCAAACCACTCCTGTAGGCTTTCCTCCCACCCCACGTATCCACTGCAGAAGACTGTAAGTGAAAAAAACCTCTAAATCCAAGCTAAACCAATTATGACAAGACCAATCTCACGTTCTACTGACGTAATGATTTCCTATTTTGGCTGCAAGGTACGGAAGTCTACGGACTTCGGGCTCTGCCAAGGCAACACATGGATATCACGGGACCCTAACAAATGCTGACAGCAGACGCTTTCCTTAGATTCTCTGCCAGATCTTCTGCGTGCCAAAATATTCAACTGTCTCTGTCTCCATCCCTGGGAAAATACCCCCCAGCTCTGCCTTACCCTAATTGATGGGCAAAGTCAATTTGCAGAACACCAACCGACAGAAAGCAGCAGCCTAAGTTAGAGCAACCAATGCAGGTGCTTTTTATTTCCAGGGTTTAGGCACTCTGAAGTTGTATCTAATGACTGCTGAGCAAAACCTGGCATTACGAGCTGCTTTCCTGCTTTCCCAGAAAGCCAGCAGTTAATGGCATTCAGACTGAATCTAGAATCATGAAAATATCTTTATTAAGCATGTCAGAAAACGTAGCAAAATGCTGTGTTGAACAATTGGCCGTAGCAATGCTACTCAGTTCTGCAAAGTGAGTCTGTATCACATCTGATGTGTTACATAAAATATATGTCAGCATTTTCCTGGCATAACAATACAGCAGTTTCTGAAAACCTTAACACACTGCAAATAAAATATTTGCAGTGCACTTGGAATTGTGGTCACTGTGTAGCTTAACACACTCAGATTCTCACATGTCTCAATTGCCTGAGAAGAGCTCTGAATAAACCCACCTTTTTAAGGTATATACACAGTGCTGAGTCTTAGGCCTTCTTATATATTTCAGGTAGAAAAGAAACATTTTTATTTAGCTCTGCCTGTGCATTCCTGCATACAGGCATATGCCCTTTGGGGAAAAAAAAAAAAACAGGGGATGAAAGCAAGGGAGGGGGGGCCAGTGTAAGGAAGGAGACACAGGCAACAAAGTTTTTTTATGGGGCTTGAAAATTGCTGTGATTAGTCAAGATAAGAAAGAATCATATAGATTAAGAAAAAGATGGATGGTTCATGCAAGGACAGGAGAGAAAACACTATGGGAAGGGGATGGGGAAATTAAAAATAAACAAAAAATAAGCAAACAAGAAGAGGAGGAGGGACTTTTAAATGAGAGATAGTATTGCCTGAGGTCAGAGAAGAGCACCAGGAGCCAGAAACGTACCCTCAGAGTTGATCAAGCATGTGATTTCTGCCTGGAAATCTGTTCAGTTGGAGCTCTTGTTGCTGTCTGTGATGTTTTGACTCCCCACACTCCCACGTGCCGGGCCCACGCACCCACCGTGCTTTCACCCGAACAGAAGCTGCTTTCAGCACTCAGGAGGATAAAGAAACCCTCCAACTTAACCCAAGCAGAGGTGACCTCCTGTGATTTCTCATCACCTGACCATACAGGACAAATTCCAGTTAACACCAGGGCTGGAAGAACTGGAAAAGGAGGAGTAGGACTGGGCTGGTGGCTGCACTGTGTTTCAGCTATGTTTGAAGAGACAGGCACCAGCAGAAACAAAGCACTTGCGTTTCTGTGAGTGAAGTCATCCCAGGAGAGCACTTCTGAAAGGTTTAGGAAGGCTTTTGATTAGAAGGGAAATTGGAAATCCTAGCTACAGATCCTAGCACATAATAGGCAAAAACCTGCTGTCACCAAAACTACCCATTTCATCTTTTTCACAGCTCTACCAGCAAATGAGTTACATAGAAAAACCAGATTAAGGAGAAGGAAGAACAGAAAGGGCTGTTAGCATGGTCTCACTGTCACCTCCACGGACACTCCCTGCTTCAGGTAATTCCATCTTTGTCTAAGCTTACTCCAGAGACACCGCTGCGCTTACCTACTGTAACTGTGATTTCTCTTTAGAGGTGACATGACTGGGTTTTGATTTTGATGCATCTCGACACCTATCAAGGCTCATGATCTCACAAGTAGTGCAAGGTGCCTCTCCAATCCTTTCCAGAAATGCTTCTTCCTTGAAAAACTGTATCAGACAAGGACTTAGCCCTAAACCCAACAGCTTAAATTACTCAGTCCTCCCAGTGAAGGATGGTATCATAAAATCATAGAATCACCATGGTTGGAAAGGACCTCCAGGATCATCAAGTCCAACCCATCATCTCCCTAACCACTAGGCCATTAGACCATGGCCTCAAGTGCTTCATCCACTCGTTTTTTGAACACCTCCAGGGACAGCGACTCCACCACCTCCCTGGGCAGCCTGTGCCAGTGCCCAACCACCCTCTCAGTAAAGAACTTCTTCCTAAAGAAGTATCCACACACATTTGGTGGTGGAGTGGTTGAACATCAGTACTACATCAGTACTACTCCTTTGCTATTGCTATAAAAAAGAAACAAATAAAAACCACAACAAATTACTAGAAAGCTGAACTGGTCTTGAGCCAGAAGAACCTGAGTGGCTGACCCTTCTCCCCAGGTCCTCCATCTGGCAGGCTTTGCAGCATGGGAGACAGCATCCACACCACAGAGAAGCTGGCATGTTAATAACTTGTCTTGTGCAAAGGGAAGAGTGGCTTCTGTAGCATCCTGGGCACAGACCTAGCTCATCCAGGGACCTGGTGGACCAGGTGAGGACAGCAATGGGCTCTAGGGGCAGAGAAAAAAGGCTTGAGGAGGTGAAGCTTTATAGGAGCAGGAGGGTAGGGAAGTCTGGCAGGTCAACAGGACAAGCAAATTTGCTCTTCTTAGATTATTTAGGGTCTCCCCCTAAATCTTCCCTGGCCTTGCCTTGTCTAATGCTGGCCCTGCCAGAGACACTAATTTTCCCTGCCCCATCTGTTTGGATTTGCTTACTTACTAATTTATACAACATCTAGCTCCATGGTGGCTAAGCATTTTAATCACAGTGATTAACACACTGAGCAAGAACAAAACAAAAATGGTTAATCAAAGGCTATTAGCTGTGTTTGAATGTCTAGACGCTGCTTTTTTACACATGAATGCTGGTTAACGATCATCTCCCCATAACGGTCTCCGATTTATTCCTTCTTCTGCCAGCTCTGCAGTCTGCCACAACCACATCAGGGATTTTGACCCATTTGGCACCAGGAGAATACAATCCACTCTTGTGGGAAACACCGGGGCTTTTCAGCCTGTCTGAAGTGCCTGACGCCACCAGCAATCAGAGGAAGAGAAAAACCTCCTGAGAACTCACAGGCTCTG
The DNA here is from genome assembly GCA_028020825.1 of Podargus strigoides. Lineage (NCBI taxonomy): Eukaryota > Metazoa > Chordata > Aves > Caprimulgiformes > Podargidae > Podargus > Podargus strigoides. The sequence continues at coordinate 3,203,574 of CM051619.1, forward strand.
TGTCAGAGCACGACAGCGTGCTGGAGATGCAACCTGCACCAAACTCCCTGTGCCTCCAATGTAAAGAGGATCCTTCCCAACCCAAGGAGTAGAACAGATCTACAAGGACAAGAAATGCCAAGTAGAGTCATTCCTGCTCTGGCAGGGGGGTTGGACTAGATGATCTTTTAAGGTCCCTTCCAATCCCTAACATTCTGTGATTCTGTGATTCTGTGATTCTTAGATGCACAATATCCTAAATGGTGTTTGTCACAACAGGAGTATCCATCCCCAGAGTCCCCATCCCTGGAGGTATTTAAGAGACGTGTAGATGAGGTGATAAAATATGGCACTACAGGTGCAAGCTCTGGGCTGGTTCTGGGTTCAAAAACCTCCAGTAGAAGCTGAATGTTGGGTAAATGCCCATGATAACCAGCACAGTTAGAAAATGCTACGGTCCCATGCCTGCACAGAGTCATTCATCTCTCTCTTGCGTTAACAAAAGGTCTATTTGGTGGTAAACTAGAAGGAAATTAAATGAGCAGCACAAAGAAATACCCTTGCTCTGCTCTAGTTTTTACCTCCCTTTTCCAACAAATCACCACTGCAGGGACATTAATCATTTTAGCTGTATCTTTGCTTCATTAGAAGTGTATGTTTACAGGAAGGAAAAAAAAAAAAAAAGCAGTTTTGAAGTTTTTATCTGTGGATGAGATCCTTTAGAGACATGTATCCAAAGTCACGGTGCTGTGCAATAGAGAGGAAGACAAACATCTTAAGATGGACCTCAATTAGCTCAGTCGAGCTACATCTCCAGTCACTTAGGTCCCTTAATACAGCATTACCAGTCACAGAAAGTAATAACCATATTGAATCTGCACATTATTAATTTAAAAAGGCTGCCTGGTAGATCCTTACATTGACCATCCCAGCTCAGTTCTACTCCTTCAATGATTGTTTATTTATTATTTACTATCTAGGTGTCTCTGGGACAACTTAATACAGTAAGGCAGTCTCTCATCTCTTCCCTGCTAATGAATGTCATAAATAACTACAGTAAGCATTATAATCAATATTACACTCTGCTCACATCCCGGAGAACACGAGGTCTGTGGCCTCCAGTCTGACTGGAGATGAAGGGTGGTCACTGTGGGATCCAGATCTGCTTAGTGCTCCGAGACAGCAGGTGAATTAGCAGTGGTGGGCTGCGGTACCAGGGGACAACCATGCTCTCCAGAGGTTTGGGAAGGCATCCTGCAGCTGATGGCTTCATGTTTCAGATGAGACACAAAGCACAGGTGCCTGCCTGCTTGTGCTCACTGCGAGCGAGCTCGAAAGCAGCAGCAGCAGCACTGGCAGTGCCCCGTGGGAAATGCAAGAGGAGGTCACTCAGAAATGTAAAATATAATAAAAACAAAGAAGAAGGGGTGGGAAGAGACATCAAAAACTTATGCACTAAGTGTCAGCAAAGAATCCTTCAGATTCATTTCTGTTTTGAGAAAATAAGATGTTGTAAAGGGAAAGTACTACTAACTACACAACCTGAACAGGCTGGAACACTTGGAATTTTCCTTCTTATAAGGCAGAATCATGGGAAGCTCTCAGGATACTGAATTCAACTGCTTTTTCACTTTGTTCCCCACTCTTATGAATACAGGAGAACCCCATACAAGACTTCACACTGCCACTTGTTGAAGCAATAACATTCCTCAACTCATCCACCAAGACCTTCATCTTCCTGACCCACTCCTGCACCAACAGCTCCAAGGCAGGAACCAAACCACATTATCCAGAAGCTGAAACCAAAAACGAGGTTTTCTTTTTAAAACAGCTATCACCTTTGAGGTTAGTTATTACACTGCTTGGTAGCCTCCCAGAAAGCATTTAGCCAACATATCTTCTTGTAATGCCCACGCTACCTTCTCACTGCATGCCCTCATCCAGGATTTTGCTTCAAATCCAACTGTACATCTTTACAGCTGGAATCATAACCTGCTGCAGCGAAAGCAGTGGAGGCTCAAGTCTCACTAGACCCTGCAGCAACTACTCCAAAAGGCAAAAAAAAAAAGAGAATATCAGGAGAAACCACAGCTTAATGACTCAGCTGAAGAACGTATCTCTGCTGCTGAAGCTATTCCTGGTTTCATGCCAAGGCATCTCTGTGTAAAATCACCCCAAGTACCTTGTTCATTAGCACGTGCGTCCCCAGTGGGAGATGGTATCTGATCCTGGGGGGATATTGCAATGCTCAGGTCCTGTTTTCAGAGCTGGGTTTCCCACCTCCTGAAAGGCTCTCAGCTTTCTTTGCAGCACTTACGGAGAGCACAGGAGTTTTTAAGGCAATCTCACCTATTAAATCCTTCACCCTTGTGGTGGTTTTGACCCTGCTGGGACCCAACACCACGTCGCCGCTGCCCCTCCTCCACCCTCAGACAGGGATGGGACAGGGAGTAAGACACAAACCCCCGGGGTGAGATGAGGAAGATTTAATACAACAGTGTAACAACAACAGATATACTGCAGGGACACAGCACAAGGGACAGAACCGGACCAAAGCCACTCCTGCACTGCCTACGCCCACATGGCATCAGCATGGCATGGAACAGCCCGGCTGTGGCTCCCTCCCAACTGCTGGGGAAAGTTAACCCCATCCTAGCTGAACCAGGACAACCCTAGAACACACTTCAACTGCAAAGTAAATCATCGAATCATAGAATCACAGAACAGCCTTGGTTGGAAGAGACCTCTAAGATCATCAAGTCCAACCATTAACCCAGCACTGCCCAGTCCCCACTGCCCCATGTCCCTCAGCACCACATCTCCACGGCTCTGAAATCCCTCCAGGGATGGGGACTGCCCCCTGCCCTGGGCAGCCTGTGCCAGTGCTGGGGAACCCTTTCAGTGAAGAAATTTTTCCTCATATCCAATCTAACCCTCCCCTGGCACAACTTGAGGCCATCACCCCTCGTCCTATCACTGTTACCTGGGAGAAGACACTGACCCTCCCCTCACTACCCCCTCCTGTCAGGGAGTTGTAGAGAGCAATGAGGTCCCCCCTCAGCCTCCTGGTACTAACTCCAGCCAGAAGATATTGCACATACAAACCCTATAAACCACAAGGATCTTCAAGTCTTCTCAGCAGAAGACAAACTCTCAACTGACATTACTCTCTTGATATGCCATCAGGAAAGAACTTGGCAGGGCTGGGTTAATGGTTGGACTTGACGATCTCAGAGGTCTTTTCAACCAAGGCTGTTCCATGACTCCTCATGTACACCACAGAGAAGCTGGAAAACTAACTTTGCAACATTCAGTATCTTGCTCCACTCAAAAATAAGAACCTTCACAATTTGTTTATGGAAAGATACTTCCTGCATGGGTATTTTCTGCCTCTACAAGGGGCAGAAACTCATCCCGCGGGTTTCAGCTCTTCCACAATAACTTCCTATGTCTAAAGCTCAAGTGACTGAACGAGATCCCCACTGCACACATCAGTTGGCATGGAAAAACCCAAACAAACCAAAACAACAAAGACCTGTAATTGTCCTGTTCTCTATTACTGCAGGAAAACAGCTACAACCCGTCAGAATTCCATCCCTTAGTGAGCATCTCCATAATGAAAACAGCAAGGAGACACCAAGTGAAGCACAATTTTCTGAACAGCACTGAAGAACGTTTTGCCAAACTTCAAAAACCTCCAAAGGACTGAAGTATTCATCACAGGCTATTAAACACACGCCACCTCCTGCTCAGGAACTTTCCGAGCCACAAATGCCAGGTGACACCATGATAACCTGGGGGAAAAATCACAACACACCTGCCTGGATCCAACTCCTCTCCTTAGGCCACCTGTGCTCTTTCCTGTTCGCCATCAGAACCACGATAACGAGCTGCACGATGTTTTGGCCTGACATCTCTGATGCTACAAATGCTTTGGTTGCACTTCCCTGTACTCCCAGAAAAGTTCTTTCAAGCATTGTGAATGGTTTTCAATAACTAGTAGAGTTCAAAAAAAACCAAAAAAGAAGGTATTTTATGCTCAAATCGGAACTCCATTAAAAACACCAAACATTGATGCTTCTTTGTGGTTCCTTCCTTTAACTCAGGCAGTCATTACAGATCACAGGGAGCTCGTTATATCTGTCACTCAGAGCCCTGACCCATTCAAGGGACACAGTTAATTCTTTAATTCACCAAAGGCACGATCGAACGACTGCAGGACACCCCAGGAATGGCCCCCATCAAAGCCAAAGCAGAGCAAGAAAACTCATCACCAAGTCAGGGAGGATAAAGTAGCAAACAGCCTCATTTTGATAATCCCACTGGTTTGACCCAAGGCGATATAATCTTATCAGATAACAGAACTCCTGAGGGGGGAAAAAAAACCCCATGAGATCATAAACTGACAAAAGCTGTCTTTGCTGTCTGAATCCTGAGGTTTTAGATGTATCTGACTCCTCATGCCTGCACGTCAGCCCCGTTGCTGTGGTCTGTGTGGCTGCAGAGATACATAAAATGGGCAACAGTGCACAGAGGAAACTAAGAGCTACTCCACAGAGCTGGGTAAACACCCTAATTTAAAGCAGAAATTTCTTTTTATAATGCTACTTCTATGCTTAGGAAAAGTAATATGTATCCTTTAACAAAGTCATTTCAGCGTTCTCGTTAGAATCATCGAGCAAAGGATGCATGAGCAAATTTTTATCTTTGGAAGGGTAAATTTTCATGGTCATTCCCTGCTCCTACAAATGTGCTTTTCTGAAACCTAACACAGTGTGTAAGAGCACTCTCAGTAAAACCAGTCTTAATTTGTCAGGCTTTTAAGTTGCATTTCTATCATGAACCTTCTCTTTTGTTGCTCCCTTCTCAGCTAGTTCTTCATTATTGGTAGGAAGACAATCCTAAATGACTTCTCCTGCAATGAATGCCTCTTCAAGTCAAATCACTATTAGCTTCCCAGCCTCTGACACTTCTCAAAATTTATCATCTGTAGAGTTACACTCCCCCAATTTTGGGTTAATGATAAGGGCCCTGGGTAGGAAGGCTGCCCACTGAAGACCCAAGCCAGGACTAGCTAGGTGGAAAAATCAGGCTAGCAAGGCTGCATCACAGTCTGCTGGTGTTCAAGCTTGTTTTGAGAGTTTGAAGACTCTCTGGCTGACAAATAACAACATGTTTTTCTTCCTTTGATTACTATTAGTTCTCATCCATTACTCCTGGCTGTCTGCTGGAGGAGCTGGCTGCATTCAGATGGGCTATCGGGATATGGGCAGCTGTGAGGTACTGCTTCTGCATTTGAGGCAAGTAAAGGGAAGGTATCCAAGCTCTAAAAACCTGAAACTTCACGAGGGTCAATGGGTGGATGTAAACTCAGCAGATGATACTTGAAGAATAGGTAGAGTCAGCCTGGGACAGGTAGGAGCTCCACTAGTAAATTTCTTAGGTGATCCAACAAAGTCTGCATGAGAGAAGACCTTATCACCCTCTACAACTACCAGAAAGGAGGTTGTAGAGAAGTGGGGATCAGTCTTTTTAACCAAATAACAAGTGATAGGATAAGAGGTAGTAGCCTGAAGTTGTGCCAGGGGAGGTTTAGATTGGATATTAGGAAGAATTTCTTCACAGAACGAGTAGTCAAGACATTGGAATGGGCTGCCGAGGGCAGTGGTGGAGTCCCCATCCCTGGAGGTGTTTGAGAGTCATGTTGACAGGGACATGTTATAGTCATTGACTGTCAGCACTAGGTTAATGGTTGGATTCAACTATCTTAAAGGTCTTTTCCAACCTAGGCGATTCTGTGATTCTGCGAACAAAGAAAATACTGAAACTTTAAAAAAATTAAAATAGTTGCTGTTCACTGGTTTCTGCCTCTCAGTTCCATAAATACAGCGAGTGCCCCAATCCTAGAAACACTCAGTTTAAAATAAAATAATGACCACAGCAATTCAATGCACTGATTACACAGGACCACAAGATTTGGTTACAGGTAAGAGCCCAAATAAAACACTTGGACCGACCTTAGCAGCAGCACTGCTGGAGAAAACAACAATACAAATAGTTTTGTGATGGTGAAGCTGCTCCTAAGAATGCAGGCCTGTATTTTGAGTGACTAGCAGATGTTTTCACTGAGGATTTAGGACAGGAAGAATACAAATGCAATGATAATGGCAGCCTAATGAAGTTTAGTCTTCAGTTAATTCACACAACCAATTAATGCTATACCCAGTGGAAAGTGTTAGCAAGACAAGAACCCTTTCATTGACCATAAGGGTCATTGAAAGTACATCCTCGTTCATCAATTCCTACATGAAATACTTCAGCAGCTCCCCTCCAAAATACAAGTGTGATTTTGCCTTTCCTCTCCATTTCCCCCAATGTGTGCTTTCAGGATGGTAAAAGCAATTCATTCAAAGCAAAGGAAAGAGGAGTGACCTTCTCAGTTTTTTTAGACACCTTTGTTAGGAGTGCTGGTTTACAAATCCCCTAAATCCCCTGAAAGAAAGGGGGAAATAATACAGTCCTAGGCAAAGAAGTCAGCAAAGCCAACACAAATTAAACTTAAACCCTGAATTCAAACTCCCTGCTGCAGTTACATAGCTCCTGATAACTGTAGCAGCTTCTTTTTTTGCTCTGAGAACACAGTTAAATACCAACAAGAAAAATACAAGGGTTAGAAATAATTTGCTCTCAGTGCTAAAATTTGGTCACTTACCAGGAACTGCAAGGAGCTGGTTCCTGGTTAAAGGAGCAGTAGGGAATTACAGCGAGATCTGTGTGTTCAAAGAGAAAACTTAGTGGTTCATCCCAGGCAGAGCTTGATCACAATAAGAAAAAATCATGACAGCCTTTAACGAAGCTCTAACTGTGCAACAAGCCATACCAGAAAAAATAATTGTAGAAAGTTTTTATAAATGGAATTATTCAACCCCAGAGCAGTAAAACAAAGACCAAAACCAGCTTAATAAAGCATCAATTAAGGTGGTGTTTTGAAGCATATTGATGGAGGAATTATTCAAGTAAGTGCCAGGTTACCCAGGCAGAGTTTTAGTACTAAAAAGCACTGTTTAATCTTACTTTTTGCTCTCTCGAATTTTTGAAGCACAATTTTGCACCCAGTTGTAAATGACAGCTGAACTGGCTGTGATCATCTACTGAAGGATGCTTATGTTGAAAATCTACAATTATTTCTAATCTTAAATTAACGGAGAGATTTTTAACTCCTAACATACAGTAGCTAAGATGTGATATTACTGGGAGCTTTCTGAAACCAATCAATAACTATTAAAGCTGGATCCCACCAGGTATTAGCCACTTTCTTAGTATTTCAAGTATTCAGTTATTCTTAGATACAGTTAAAGTAGTAAAATGAAGTGGTCTCATACTGACACTGCGATAAAGATGAGATTAAACACAGAACACATTTATTACTCCCTGACGTCCTCCTGAGCATCCTGATTTTTCCATATCCACGACAGTATAGTTTACTTTGATGTTTTATTATCCCAGATCTAAAGCTCACTATTGAAAAGCAAAGCGTGTGCTGGTTCAGAGCCCTAACCCAGCCACACCAAACCGACCCCACAGTTGAAGCTGATGGCCCTCCGACAGCTATGGTGTGATTTGTGACACTGAGGCTGTGTGACACATTGCAGCACCCCTGGAGCTCCTGTGGGCTGCAAGAGGAACGTATCTGCAGGAGACAACTCCTCTTAATACCCTGCTTTGAAGAAAGCGGAATAATCAACCCACTTTTAAACCACTGGTTTTTAAGGGCTCGGAGGAGTTTTAAAGTAAATCAGTTAATTACTTGGCTTGCTTAAAAAAGCAACATTTGATGCACAAATGAAGTTCAGCTGGGTGTGAGCAAAGCATGCTGAAGAAAGATGTAGCAGCAATGAATCACATCGTCCCCTCCTGTCAGCACGTTCACAAGGACACGAGTGTTTGGGTCTCAGGTAGATGGACATGCCTAAGCATTTCTCCTTTCTCCAGCTCTCACCTGGATTTCACCCTCATCCAACCTGACCTTGAATGCTTCCAGGAATGGGGCATCTACCACCTCTCCAGCCAACCTGTGCCAGTGTTTCATCATTTTGCTAAAGACTCTGATAGGTTGGATACACCTTCAACAGCTGGGAAAAAAAACCTTCATGATCTCATGAGAAAATAAAATTTAACCTTAAGTAAGGGGAGTATTTTCCATCCAGAAGTGTTGCATCCCCCTGAGCTCCTTCTTTTACATTAGGATGCTACAGCTTCTGCAGCTTAACTACTATTGGATCATCCTCGGCACAATTTTGGCTGGGACCGACCAGTTCTCACCCCAGAAGCTCCTCAGCACCACTCAGGAGCTGGCACGGTCCAGAAGCAGCTTCCAGCTGGCAGCCTGGAGGCAGCCACCCTCTGCTGAAAGCCCAAGAAGCTTAACATGATAAAACCAGCCACACTATGACAGCCTACCTCAGGAACAGAGGACAAATCCTGCCACTCCTTGGCTCGCAAGGGGAGATGTGGCCATGGAGGATAGGTTCTGCCAACAGAACTGGACTGAGAAGGACTAAGGTAAGATTAAGTGTTCAGGAGAAAAGCAAGTCCTTAACAAAAAACAAGGGTACAGAAGTCCATGGCACTGCTTTTCAGCCATGTGCAGACACAAAAGCCTCAACCTCCAGCTCCTGCTCCAGGTCTGATGCACATGACTTGACAAGCTGCAGCTTTCCCCCCCCCACCACCAAAAAAAATGCTTCTTCCCCAGCCCAGTCGTCACAAACGCTGGGAAACAAAAGCACTCCAGCAACTACAGCATGGAGTCAACGTGTCGGTGTGACAGCCTGTGTAGGGTGGCTTCACACCCAGGTTCTTACCCGCCCGTAAGTCTCTGGTGAGGAAGGAACAGATGCATTTCTGCAGTCAGCGCTTCGAGAGTTGGCGGAGCACGCTGTTCCGAATTATTTCCTTTCCTAATTAATATTCATAAATGAACCGCAATCCTGCGCCTTCCATCAGCCGTCACACACCACCCACGCCAGATGAAAGGACAACTACACGAGATAAGCAGTTTATTGGATCAAAAGTCCCCTTCAGACGTGAAGACAGCTTATTGCAACAGCGTAAAACTGATAGCATCCCATCGCGGGTGTACGCGGGGAGGAAGTATCAGTAAATCTCCCTCTTTAAACCAGAGATTCAGCACAGAGAATGCACAATGCAATTATTATGTTAATTTATCTGCATTTTTCTGCCTGCTTCAGGCTTGAGCTGGAGATAGGAACTTAGGTTTGAAAAGCTGGCATTTGGTGTTACCGAAAATGGCTACTTCAAAACTGGCCATCGACACTCAGTTTATACCATCAGCGATTCGAGTTTCATTCTTCATCCCTATTGTCAGCATCGCTGCCCCACCAGTCACAAACGGGTTTGGCTGAGGACCTTGCCCTTCAGCTTTTGCTTTTACCTGTCATTCACACCATGCTCAAGCAAGATCTTGAAAGTGCTTTTTCTCATCTTCCTCCCCAAACTCAGCCTAGGTGGCAGAAGTCAAGGCTCTCATCCACCCACACAGAACATGGCCTGGGGAGAAAAGACTGGATGCATCTGTCAAGCACCAGCCCCATGTGAACTATAAATTAATTAAAAAGACACCTGACAAAATCACGTCAAACCAACATACAGTGATGGGAAGCACCTAATCCCTAACACTGTATTCCCCTCTCCACCAAATGGGAAATTACTATTTCCCAGTGACAGTGGCAAGGATGGTTAAAAAGAGCAGAGCAACACTGATTGCCCAATGCTTTCTGCTCCCCAGCCACGAGGGACTGAAACCGTCTGCCCAAGAAGAAGCGTATTTACACCCATTGCCAGAAAGGGGAAGTATAAATATTTCCAAAGCTTCATGAAGGCTAGTACTTACAGTCATGCTTTGAAAGGGAAAGAATAAAGCAAAATATTCAATTAGAAAAAATTACTATAATTGCAGGTTCTATTTTATCCCTCCATTAAAGTAATAAAGAGCCTCGAAATAGTGCTGAGTTGGGATACAGAGCTTAGTGCTACTTAACATTTTAATATATATCCAGGGGGGACTAATTTAATTTAGATCTGCATGAGGGTCTTCTCTCCCCCCTAGCCCCTACTGTCTTCCCCTATGCTTCTTAAAATATGGTTGGCTATAAATGTGTGCTTCTCCCTCATGCCAAGGGATGGATAGACAGATCTGAGGCTGGACACAAATTCTGTCACATAGAATCATAGAATAGCCTTGGGTGGAAAAGATCTCTGATATCATCAAGTCCCAGAATCACAGAACAGCCATGGTTGGAAGAGACCTCTAAGATCATCAAGTCCAACCATTAACCCAGCACTGCCAAGGCACCACTGCCCCACGTCCCTCAGCACCACATCTCCACGGCTCTGAAATCCCTCCAGGGATGGGGACTCCACCACTGCCCTGGGCAGCCTGTGCCAGTGCTGGGGAACCCTTTCAGTGAAGAAATGTTTCCTAATATCCAATCTATAACCCTCCCCTGCCACAACCTGAGGCCATCACCCCTCGTCCTATCACTGTTACCTGGGAGAAGGGACCGACCCCCCCCTCCTGTCAGGTAGTTGTAGTGAGCAATGAGTGTTAAAATCATACCACTCTGCTCTAACAGCACATTAATCCCACGGGAAGGGATTTGCTATTGCAAGTCACTGAGCAAGCAACTGCTGAGGGTGAAGAAGGGGGCTCTAACCCCCAGCCCAGGCTCTCACCACGCTTTCTCCCCACTACAATGCTACGAGCCACAATTTGCTGAATATAACCTCGATCCTCCCTGCAACAGAAGATAAGTGAATCTTATTTTCGGGAGCCCTTCATCCTTTTAATTAAAACAAGTTAATATCACTTCTCCGTATCTCGTAGCTTCTGTTATCTTTTGTGAACTCCTACAATTCTGTTGTAAAGATATATTGAAAAAGCACTAATTGAGATAATCTCCGGAATTCAAGAGTTTGTATATTTTTAGCCATGTTTTAAAACTATTTTCCCTTTGTTTCTGGAATGCCTCCCATCCTTCCTCCCATGCCAGACTGTTTACATTATGTAAATGCCTTCTGCTTATACCACTCTTTACAATTTTTACTTCAACAACATCGGCCTCCGTTGCTCTTTTTTCCCTCGCTTAGACATAACTGGGATGAATTCCAATCCCAAACTCAAAACCACTCCTGGTGCTTTACTGCTGTCTTCTGGGTTCGGTACATCAGGCAACACGTTACTGTCAGTCCTATCACCCAGGACTGCCTGTGTGGGGGAACGAAGCATGGAAATTAAACTGCTTTTCTTTTACAACAGAAACTGGGGAAATGGTGATTTTCCCAGACACTGGAATTCCCTGTAAACTCACAGGGATACTTGCCATCTCCCTGCTTTAGCAGACAAGCCTGAGTCACCCCATTGACAGGATGGAGGAGCCCATCACTCCTTTCTTTATGTAGAGAGCTGTGCTTTCCGGTGCCCATGGTGCAAGCAGAAGCACTGCCCACCAGCCCTGCCCCACTCCTGCCCTAGAGAAAACCCCATGGAGTGAGACCCACCGGCTGGCAGAGGCTCCAGCAGCCTGCCACCCTCCTCTGTCACTTGGGTTTGATTTGCTTTTTTCCGCTGGTTTAATTAGAAAGGTGACAAAGGCAGCTCCAGGTGCCAGAGCCTTTTGCATTGTGGCTCCTGAAGAGTTTTTAATAAGAGTTCTGCCAGATTGGTGGGGATTTCACAGTAAAATTTTTCCTGCATCAAAATGACCTGTAAAGGTGGAAAGGGTGATATAGCACAACAGCCTATGGAGTTTTTCCAGCAAAAGCACAGACCTCCACAGTGTTAATTTAAGCCTGTTCACAATAGGCTTGTTCTCCTTAGTCCTCATTCATAGACCATCTATGGCAGAGCACTAAGGCACCACTCATGACAGCTGGACCTGGCTCAGTCCTATTTCCCACCAGGTTTTGGGACAAGTGAGAACGTGCCTATTCCTCCAACCCACCCTGTGCAAAAGGGGTTATAATACATAGATAATTATTTAGGATGTAAAAATCCTCAGCAGCCTCTGCAGCAGGTAAACCGAACCATAATAACGTGCACCTGTGCAGGCAGAGCAGAGGAGAGGAAGAGGAGGTCCTCGTGATAAAGGTTCTGGGCTTGAAGACAGAAGGTTTCAGTGAAGCTGCCAATTCTGCAAAAGATCTTCTGTGCAGCCGAAGTCACTTAAGGACAGACTGTGAATATTTCATAGGTGAACCTGAGCTCTCACAGATTTCAGAAGAAAGGAGACGTGAGGAAAAGCACAGTTTTCAGGTCCCATTATAGATTTGGGGACACATTTAAGATTGCCTTTCACTCTATTCTTTGTCTCTTGGCCAAGATCCGGTTTTGCTGTAACAGGGCTGCTGGTTCAGCTAAGGCTTTGAGACACTGATGGAAGGAATAAAACACCCATTTGTACTGAAAGAACGAAAGCAGACACAGCCACGTGCCATCCCAGCATGTGCACACTTTAAACAGAGACCTCATGGGTCAGATTTGTGCAGGGGTGGACAAATTGCAACTCCTGAGACGACTTCTGAGCAATGTAAACGTGGCTCCTATGCTACAGCACTTATACATAACCACACATAGGCTGAAACTGGAATGCAGGGTGGTGGGCAATACAAATTCCCAAAGCAGGGGGAGTGGCAAAAAAATATAAAAATAAAAATCCAGCGATGGGGAGCTGCAGTGGGCTGTTACCAGCCTGCCTGAGTCACAGCCAAATGCTCAGTCCCACAACCCAGGAGATTTTCAGAGCATTCTTGACACTGTGGGCACCACCAGTCCCCAAGGACATGGGACATGTCTGTTGATCTGCCCTGCAAAGCCTGTGCTGTTCTGCTGCACGGGGTTAGAAACACAAACTGTTCCTCTCACCGCCAGACTGACACTAGGTTTGAGGATTTTCTAAAGATCTTTCTCCCCACGAAAGCTATTTCCCCATTTTCTTAGGATCTTGTTTGAAAAAGCATTTCAGTGCCCTAAAGAAATTATAGCACACTAGGGCATCACTCTGAATCTCATCACATCAGAACCACAGAATGGTTTGGGTTGGAAGGCATCTTAAAGATCATCTCATCCCAACCCCCTGCCATGGGCAGGGACACCTCCCACCAGCCCAGGTTGCTCCAAGCCCCATCCAACCTGGCCTGGAACACTGCCAGGGAGGGGGCAGCCACAGCTTCTCTGGGCACCCTGGGCCAGTGTCTCACCACCCTCACAGCCAACAATTTCTGCCTAATATCTAACCTAAATCTCCCCTCTTCCAGTTTAAAGCCATTACCCCTCGTCCTATCATTCCATGCCCTTGTCAAAAGTCCCTCCCCAGCTTTCTTGTAGCCCCCCTCAAGCACTGGAAGGTGCTCTAAGATCTCCCTGGAACTTTCTCTTCTCCAGGCTGAACAACCCCAACTCTCTCAGCCTGTCTTCAAAGCAGAGGTGCTCCAGCCCTCGCATCATCTTCATGGCCCTCCTCTGGACCCACTCCAACAGCTCCATGTCCTTCTTGTGTTGGGGGCCCCAGAACTGGACGCAGTACTCCAGGTGAGGTCTCATGAGAGTGGAGCAGAGGGTGAGAATCACTTCCTTCGACCTGCTGGCCACCCTTGTTTTGATGCAGCCCAGGATACAGTTGGCTTTCTGGGCTGCAACCACACATTGCTGGCTCACGCTGAATTTTTCATGAACAGACACCCCCAAGTCCTTCTCCTCAGAGCTGCTCTACATCCATTCCCCACCCAGCCTGTATCTGTGCTTGCGATTGCCTCAACACAGGTGCAGGACCTTGCACTTGGCCTTGTTGAACTTGATGAGGTTGGCATGGGCCCACCTCTCCAGCCTGTGAAGGTCCCTCTGGATGGCATCCCTTCCCTCCAGTGTGTCAACCACACCACACAGCTTGGTGTCATACTGTCCATGTCGCCAACAAAGCTGTTAAATAGCACTGGTCCTAGTACCGATCCCTGAGGAAGGTGGGTCAATGAAGTAACAATATTTGGCACGTGTTCTTTGCTTACACCTCTAATTACAATTTAATTTTATCTCTAGCTATAGCAAAGCATTACTGTGATTCATAGTTTCTCCTGCCTAAAAGCTTTCAGGTGTTAAAACACTGGCTTATACCACTACTGATTCTCATGAGAGTGAGGTGCTAAAAATGAAGTCAGGATTCAAGGGAAATAAAGCAAAATGAAAGTATAGAGAGAAGTTCTGTTAGGGATCCAGACTTCTCCATAGGTTCACCTTTATTCCCCAAAGAAAATTACATACTTGACATCCAATTTCTGTTCCTTGCAGTCTCAAGACAGCAAAACCAGCTCTCCTCCAAAGAGATGCTTTATTACTATCAGTTCTACCTCCATCCTTTTCATTAGAGGAAATGCTCCCTGAATAACATACATTTGTACTGAGAGGAGAACCACTGCAAGGAATAAAGCTAGCTCAATGCAGCTAAAAGCAAAATGGAAGTGCCCAGAAAGGTGGAAACTAGAGAGCTTATAATGTTAACACAAAAAAAAAAACCCAAGGTGAGCCATCTTTCTGCCTTCCCCTGGCACCCTGCCTCCCCTCCAGATGGAAAGGAACTTGCAGGTTGCCACTGGCATTAGAGATGAAGTTGTAGGGTGCCTGCAAAAAAAAAACCATGATTGTCTTTCCTAGAGTTCATCATGAAGCCTGAACAACTGAAAAAGGATGTTCTAGTCAAAGACCACGTGGGTAGGAACATTTAGGAAAGCAGCCTGCAATTCAACTTCAAACCAGCTGTCTTCCCACATAGTTTTTTTGACTCCTGGAGCTCGTCTCTCAAACATACCTAGCACTAGTGTCCTCACCTTGAAAGCCATGGAAATTTTATGCTGGTTTCCACCAGAACAAAGTCAGGTCACCAAAGCATTTCTGCTTCCCTTTCCTCCTCCCCACATCCCATGGTGGTGAGGTGATCAGCTGTTGCCACCACAGGACCACCTTATATCCACAAGGCATCCCGTGCCCACATGGTTCTTCCTCAACAGCATTCTCAGGTCCAAGAGGAAACCAACCTCCAGTTTCTCATCCAAATCCTGCTCACCCACCTACCCAAGCCATGCTGTCGCTGCAGAAACACCAAATTGCATGGGAAGACAAGTTCCCACCAGGTCAGGGCAGCACATTACTAACCCAAGTAAAGGTTTGGAGAAAACTCTGCCCTCTCAAGGCTGGCACAGCAGATCTGCTCCAACATCTGTGGTTTGACCCCCTCTAGTGGGTAGCACTCAACAAGACATGGAGCCTCTCCACCACCCCGCAACCAATGGAGACCTTAACTCAAGTGATAAAGCCTTTTTTTCATGATTATGATTATTATTATTATTTCCTACACACACACAACCTACCTGCCTTGCACTTCAGATTCAACATCTTTGGACCTCTACACCCACAGCCCGGCACTTAAGGAGATGCCGTAGAAAACTCTTAGAAATGTTCTCCATGCTGGAGAAAAAAAAAAGTTATACCCCAGACCTGTTTCTGTAGGGAGAACGTATTTATCATCTATCTCAGAATGTCTTCCCTCTGCCAACTTGTCAAAAGCTGACAAAACTCCATACTATAAAAGCAAGCTGTTAAAACTTGGCTAAAGGGAAAAACTTAGCTGCCAGACAAGCTAACCAGAAAAAGCTGAAAAAAAAAATATTCCAGGGTGTCAGGGCAAGCAGTAAATTTACAGAAAGGTTCTACAGAGCTGAACATCCCAAACCAAGACAACAAGGCAGTGTTAGGTCAGCAGCTTCTCGTTCATCTGACATTTGACAAGCAGATGTCTCCCACTTTAAGAGACTTGGGCTGATATCTTAAGAGCTTGTAGAGCTAAACTATCCGAAGTATCTCACTCACAGTTCATCCCAGAACCAAGTATTTTAGTAGAGTCTAAACCCACTCATCACATAGTCATTAAATACCACATATTCCTTTTAAACCCCTTGATTCATCCTTCCACCTCCGGGCACACCAAAAGATGAACAACTCATCGATTTGGTCTTTCCACTAATAAACATGATGTCAAGTCTTTGCCTAAATTTTAGGAATTTTTCTTTTCATCACACACATACATGAAGTGGTTTTAATGTCAAAAGAGTGACAAGAGTTGTTCTGGTTGGATTGGCTGGGTTTTTTTTACAGAATGTTTTTCAAACTAAATATGTATTCAAATCAGTTGGAAAAACAAAACTCACAAACATACTTCATTCAAGTCACGAAACTTACCATTGCTGACAGTTTAGCAGACACAGAGCAATTTCCAGCTGATCAACATTCATTTTAGCTCAAACTCCACATACTCTTAATCCAGTGGAATCCAATAATGTTTTCTTTAACAGCACACCACAAGGCAAAGTACTTTATGCTCTAAACCTTGTACACCAGGACAGCAATCATGACCCACTAACCCACTTAGAACAGAGGTGAAATAAAGGTACATCAGACACAGAAGTTACACTCTTGTCATTCATACAACTCATGCAACTATCCAAGATACGAAAACTTCAAGTCAAAACTATTTCTCCTGAATTTACACACAGCTGAATGGCTTCAGTGAAAGCAACAGCCCTGGCAAGCTGTGACACCTGACTCTCCTTCAGCCTATTTCCAGCAAAACCACAGCACTGCAATGTCCCTCCTCAATGAAAACCTCCTGCAGCTTGCAGTGCAGCAGCTCAGTAGTGAATGTAAAGTGCATGACTGCACCCTTTACTTTTTAGAAAGTCTGGCTGAGTTGGTCTAGTCCTCAAGATAACCTAGGAGCTTTGAGATGAAAGGTGAAAATCGCAGATTTATAAAGGTAAAATCCCCAGGACCTGAGCTTTAGCAGTGGGAATGCCATTTGAGATCATACTACTTCAAGCAAGAATTAAATATATATATATATACACACACACACTTATACGTATGCACACACACACGTTTTTACAATGCCTATGTAGACTTTCTTTCTAGCAGCCACTGAAGGCAGCAGTATTAACACAGCCTTCAGTCCTCTGTTGAGCAAAAAAACAACCACAAAAAAACCCAGGAATATCATTAACCCCTCCCTCAGCACTTGTACTACCCCCCCAGCTGTCCTGCCTGGTCACTCTGATTCACTCTCTGAATAGGACAACAAAGGACACAAAGAGATGACAAAACCCTCACACAGACTGCTCAGAAACAACAAGCCACTTCTCCCACAAAATGAAGAGACAATCTTGCTAAAATAAGAGCCCGGTGTATATTTCTGCCATTAAAATGTTATTTATTCATCATCTTATTGGTGAAACTTCCCAACGTTTAGGAAAAGAAGTCCCTACAGGACCTGTGTTATCTCCCCAGATTACCTAATGTATTGAGGATGAGGATTTCTCTACAACTCCAACCTGCTCCCTCTGCTCTCTACCACTTCGCTTCCAGCTGCTGAGCAACAGTCTCCACAGATCGTAGAGCCCCGGTTACACTACGTGCAGTTGCAGCGTGGATCCATGATCATGCAGGAAAGCAGGCTTGCTGCTTTATGTGCTGAACTTACATCCTCCTAGGTCTTCCTCCTCCACCCCTTCTTACCAGCAAGAACGATTTAGCCGCAGGCAAACACCTCTAAAAACAGTGCTTTCCAGGATTAGTCCCATCGCCGCATTCAAGATTAATTTGGATGGAGTTTGCAATTGCTATAGTGGGAATGGAAAAAGACACCCTCGTGGAGGCTAGTCCGCTGATGCCATGAAGTTAATTCTTGCTTTGGTCAGATATTGGGAGGCAGCTCCACGCCGACCACGCTCTTTAGTGTGCCTTAAAAGGCAGGAGCTGCATGCTAGCACGATCAGGGATCAACAGGAGAGACAGCTCCCTTATTCCACCTAACGTGATGCGGGCTGCAAAGCTCCTTCCCAGTTCCTTTCGGCAGTCCCAGCCCTGCACAATCTCAGAAGCAAACGTTTTCTCTGCATTAACACAGTCTTGCTTCTTCACGTTACCAAAAAAAAAAAAATCACCCCTCTGCCTCTGCCAGCATCACTTCAGTGTCCCCCTCCCCACTTGTTCACTCAAGCATGCCGGGGGTGTGTGTGTTTTTACCAGTGTCAGCTTATATCACAGCTAAAACACAATCATTTCTTTTTGCCTGGCTCCAAGAGGGGAAAAAAATCCAACTTGCCAAAGGAGCATCTGCATCGAGAACTGCTTTTGCTGATGGGATCAGCACTCGGGAGAGTACCAGGGAAAGCAGGAGAAAGGCTCGCGTACCGATTCATCATCCTCGCCTGCATCACCCGCAGACATCCCCCTCTCCCGCACCCCAAACCTCACCTGCAAAATCACCCCCCCCCAAAAGAAATAAACCCCCCCAAGCAGGAGCTGAGAACAAATGTGCTTGGAATGCTACCCAAATGACATTGAGGATGCATTTGCTGTTGCACTGCACGATTCCATAGGGTTATTTCCTAGGTATGCATTTCAGGCACCCGTCCCACACAGATCCCCTCCCCTCGGCTTCTTTAAAAAAAAAATCTCTTTGATGTGTATATTCATTTTATCTGGAGAGAGTGGTGTCCTCAGAAGAGGTGTCGAGGCCCTCCCCTGCCTCCACCCACGCAGCCCCCCCTCAGGCACAACCATGCCATCTCCATCTTAACTCCAGCCACTTCTCCCCCGATTTCATTAGTCAGCGGAGTTAACCCCTTCAGCTACCCAAATGTAGGGGGAAAAAAAGGACCTCCCCATCAGTCATCACTTTCTGCCTCCCCCTTCCTTTTTTTCTCATCCATACCCCTGCAAAAAAATCCTAAAATCCACCAGGGAGGTTATTTTTGCCCCATTAATTCATGTGGGAAACACCAATGCAGGGACATTAACTCTCCCAGCGACCCCTCCAGGGCTTCACCACCACGTGCCACCTTCTCCCCCCCTTTAAAAAAATCCAGCATCTTCTTCCTAAGCATTATTTTAAAAGCTACAACACCCAACCAACCCCATCTGCAGCCTCTTCCCCCTCCAGCCTAACCCACCCTTGGGGCAGAGGGGTGCATCCACCACCCAGAGATCCCCCCACCCTCCATCACCCATCCCTCCCACCCGTGTCCCCTCTCAGAGGACGCTGGGCCACGCCGGTTCTTTCCAGCTGTCCTTACAACACCCGTGTTGCCGTAAGACCGACATCTCTGTGGTAGTGTTTGCATCTACAGGCTTTCATCCCGGAGAATCCCTCCCCGCCTCCTCCCACATCTCTTTTTAGGGAGGATAACGTAATTTCCAGCTCACTTTGAAGGATGCTTTATTTATTCCTGCTGAGCCTGGGGTCACTTCCCAGACCTTTCCTCTGGCCAGCATCTCCTCTACCCCAGGACCTCTCCTTGTGGAGGGGAACAGTCCCCCCGATCCCTGACCTTCAGTCTCACACCGGCACCCCAATGCCCTCCCCACTCCCCCGAGGAGAAGGTTTCTTCTTTCACCAAAGCCACAGCCGAGGCATCACGCTGCGTTTTTTCCACTCCCACAACCTGCTCCTTCAGTGTGGGGGGGGCTCTCGGGGATGGATGCGACCCTCACCCCCTTGTCATCTAGGGAGGGTTTGATCTATGCCAGGAGGGTACCAACCCCCTGCAAACAGCAGTGCTTTGCAGCTGGGGGTCCACCATCGACTCCCCCGCAGATCCTCTCTGGAGCATCCTCCCACTTTGCTGATCCCCCCCTCTTCCAGCTCCAGAAGGGGAGCAGTGGAGCAGTGGGGCAAGCCCTCCCCAGGGCCACAGGACCTCCCTCTGCAGAGCTACTGGTGTCAGGGTCACCCCCAGCCCTGCCTCCACACTGTCACCTGTGGGGTGTCCCCCCCACCCCAACAGCTCCTGATGGGAACAGCAGCTCCATCCCCTCCTCCCCATATCTGTGGGGTGGCAAGAGCCCACCCCCATCCCTTGAGGCACCATCTACAGCCCCACAGAGCTAGAACCCCTTCCACCCCCCATGCTTGTGAGGGGCACCGACCCGTGTCCCCTCCAGGCCATGAGGTGACAGCACCCCCATTCCCCTCTCCCCAGCCTCACACACTTATTTGGGGGGCATCTCTCCTCCCTTCGGGGCTCTCCTCAGTGATGCAGGAGTCACCCCAAATCTCCATGGGGGGCACTGACCCACATCCTGCTTGGACCAACGAACCCCACTCCTCCCACCTCAGCCCCACAGACACATTTTGGGGGAACCTCTACTCCCCTTGCACATCTCCTCAGCACAAGGGGGACCCTCACACCTCCTCCACCCGGGGGAGCCATGTCTGACCCATGTCCACCTCGGACCATGAGATGACAACGACCCCTATGTCCCGCACCTCAGCCCCCCAAGCTCATTTTGTGGGAATCTCTCCTCCCTTTGGAGGGAGAGTGGGAGCAAACCTCGAATCTCCCCTTCTTCTACATGTGGGGGACACTGCATCTACTGTGATGACCTCAGACCACGAGGTGACACTGACCCACATCCACCTCAGACCATGAGCTGACCACAACCCCCATCCTCCCCACCTCAGCCAGGGGACAGTGACCCCCCTCCACCTCAAACCATGAGATGACCCTGACCGACAATCACCTCGGACCACGAGGTGATGCTGATCTATATTCACCTCAAACCATGAGGTGACAGTGATGTCCATCCACCCCACCTCAGCCACGGGACAGTGACCCACCTCCACCTCAAACCATGAGGTGACAGTGACCCACCTCCACCTCAAACCGTGAGGTGACAGTGATATTCATCCACTCCACCTCAGCCAAGGGACAGTGACCCACCTCCACCTCAAACCATGAGGTGACAGTGACCCACCTCCACCTCAAACTGTGAGGTGACAGTGACCCCCATCACCCCACCTCAGCCAAGGGACAGTGATCCACTTCAAACCATGAGGTGACAGTGACCCCCATCCACCTTAGCCAGGGGACAGTGACACACCTCCATCTCAAACCGTGAGGTGACAGTGACCCCCATCCACCTTAGCCAGGGGACAGTGACACACCTCCATCTCAAACCATGAGGTGACAGTGACCCACCTCCACCTCAAACTGTGAGGTGACAGTGACCCCCATCACCCCACCTCAGCCAAGGGACAGTGATCCACTTCAAACCATGAGGTGACAGTGACCCCCATCCACCTTAGCCAGGGGACAGTGACACACCTCCATCTCAAACCATGAGGTGACAGTGACCCCCATCCACCTTAGCCAGGGGACAGTGACACACCTCCATCTCAAACCATGAGGTGACAGTGACCCCCATCCACCTTAGCCAAGGGACAGTGACACACCTCCATCTCAAACCATGAGGTGACAGTGACCCCCACCCACCTTGGACCATGAAGTGACACTGACCCACGTCCATCTCAGACCACGAGTTGACAGCAACCCTCATCCACCCCACCTCAGCCAGGGGACAGCGACCCGCCTCAAACCACGAGGTGACACTGACCCACGTCCCCCCGTCCACCTCGCATCATGAGTTGACGCTGACCCCCAACCACCTCAGACCATGAGGTGACAGTGACCTCCATCTTCCCCACCTCCGCCAGAGGACACCGACCCGCCTCAGACCGTGAGGGGACACCACCGACCCACGTCCACCTCACGCCACGAGCCGACAACGACCTCCACGTCCCCACCTCCGCCAGAGGACACCGACCCGCCTCAGCCAGCGGACAGCGACCCGCGCTCAGGGCGCGCCGACCCCCCCGCCATGTCGGGCCCCGAGCCGCCCGCCGCGGCCCGCCGAGAGGACCCCCGCCGCCGGCCGCCCCCTTACCTCCAGACCTGCCCCATCTGCAGCAGGTGGATGACGGACTGCCAGACCCAGACGGAGATCCTGCAGAGGCGCTGCGCCCCGGGGGTGGCGGTGCCGCCGGCTCCTCCTACCCCGCCGGCGGGTCCCCCCCGGCGGCCGGCGGCCCCCATCATGGGCGGCCCGCGGCTGCTGAGGCCCTGCACGGCTCCCAGCCCGCCGCCCGTGTAGTCCTGCACGAACCAGCGGAAGCTGAGGATCTGCACCAGCACCGAGGGCAGCAGCACGAAGGCCAGCGTCAGGCCGCACCAGACGTAGTCCCGCCGGCCGTAGTGGTGCAGCGCCAGCCACAGGTCCGTGCCCACGTCCCCCAGCAGCACCAGCAGCGCCAGCACGATCCACAGGCAGTCCAGCCACGGCCGCTCGGCCGCCTCGCCCTCCGGCGCCCTCGGCGGCCCCTCGGCGGCGGGACGCGGGGCCAGCGGCTCGGCGGCGGCGGCGGCGGCGGGCGCCCGCCCGAAGAGGCTCCGCAGACAGGCGCTACGGCAGCCCCAGTAGCACGACGACGTGTTGCAGCAGTGGCAGATGTGCAAGGAGCTGCTGCCGCCCGGCTCCTCCGCGCCCTCGGCCGCCGCTGCCCCGACGCCGCCGGCGCCGCAGACGCCCGCCGCCGCCGCCGCCGCCGCCTCGTCCAGGTTGTGCAGCTGGGCGAAGCCCACGCCGCCGCCGCCGCCATCCGACTTGGCCGCCATCTTGCTGCCGCCGCCGCGTCTCCGGCCCCTTCGCCGGGCGCGCTCGCTCGCTCTGCCCCCCCCGTCCCCGCTCCCGGCACCCCCCCACCCGCCGCCCGCCCGCCTGCCCGCCCGCCGCTTCCGGGGGCGGCGCTTCCGCGCCCGCGCAGGACGGCCCGGGCCGCCTAGCGACCGGCAGGGGCAGCGCCGCGGACGGGCGCCACCGGCCGGGGACAGCGGGGCCGGGCCCGGCCGCCGCAAGGGAGCGGTGCCCGCACCCAGCTCCCCCGCGCTCGGCGCTGCTCTCTGCCGGCACCCCCGCACACCGGCACCCGCCGCTGCCCTTTGCCCCGTCCCCATTGCACCGGCACCCACTGGTGCCCCCCGCCCCGTCCCCATTGCTCCGGCACCCGCCGCTGCCCTTTGCCCCGTCCCCATTGCACCGACACCCACTGGTGCCCCCCGCCCCGTCCCCATTGCACCGACACCTACTGCTGCCCCCCACTTCATCCCCATTGCACCCGCACCCACTGGTGCCCCCCGCCCCATCCCCATTGTACCGACACCCACTGGTGCCCCCTGCCCCATCCCCATTGCACCAGCACCCACTGGTGCCCCCCACTTCATCCCCATTGCACCCGCACCCACTGGTGCCCCCCACTTCATCCCCATTGCACCAGCACCCAGCACTGCCCTCTGCCCATCAGCACCCACTGCTCTTCTCCCCGTCCCCTCTGCCTTAGCACCCACAGGATCCATTGTGCTTCTCCCCCCAACCCCCCTTGCACTGACACCAGCATCCCCCAGACCACCCCCAGCTGGGGTCCTTCCTACTGACTCCATCCCACCCCTAAATCACCTCCCCAGCCCAGTATCTTGGTCCTCGGATCCCTGTCCTTCAGTGTGACTTCCCTGTCCCCATGACCTGCTCACCCCCAAACCCCAGGACCACCGTTCTGCCACTGGGGCTGTCCTCAGCCACCCCCCAAGCCACACTGCCTCCCTCCTTCCCACCTCCAGCAGCTCCCTGGCACTGCCCGGTCCAGGCTCTCCTCTGGGTTTCTCTTTGCCTTTTCCCTTCTTATGGCAGTGCTGGGGAAGGGGGGCTCCTGTCCCACCCCCATCCCATAGGTCTTCCATCCCATAGCAGCAGTTTCCAAGCACACTTTAGCACCCTGACCTCACATGGCTCCAGTGACCTCCCAAATTCCCTGCCACAGTGTCCTCCTGTCCCTCTCCTCCTGAACACAAGGACTCCCCACTCTCTACCCTCCTCTGCCCTTGTCCCTTCCTCACCCTCTTTGAGGGACCCTTTTGGGGTCAGACAAACTGACCAGCTCCTCTCCACTGACCCAGCTCCTTGTTGGAGGACACAAACCTCTGGCAAGCTGAGGAAGCATCTCCCAGATTTAGTTTGGGGATCTGCCTGAGGCTGAGCTGCACCCCAGGCACGAGTTCCCTTGAAGGACCCATTGGCAGGCTGAGGAAGCCAAGTTCAAGATCCTTCCCCCCTCGATTCCCCTTCTGATCATTCACATTTGTTTGTTCATCATCTCCATCTTTTCCTGTGCTCCTTCCAGATGCTCCTTCTCCATCTCTCCTGTGGGCTCTTGTTTCTGCCTCTTTCCGTAGGAGTTTGAATTCTGCCCTTTCTCTTTTTTATATTTTTGAATTGTGGCAAAATATCAGGGCTGATAAATTCAGGGCTCCAGAACTGGCTGCTCAAGTTGCTGCTTTTCAGAATCAAAATTTCAACAAGGAAAAAAAAAATCCAAACCCAAGCAGGTGGAAAGGTGCATAAACGCAGATAAAATGCTTTTTTTTTTTTTTTTTCCCAGGGAGTGCAAATTAATTTAATCTTGAGAAGAGTGGGAGGGCTTACATGTATTAAATAAGCTGCCTGGGAAATGTGTGTTTGGCCTTTCTGAGTGATGCCAAAGGAGTTCCAAAGTTTTGTGTGAAGTCTGAAAGACGCCGCTGGGTTTTGAAAGGGTTGCATCCCCCTGTAGCAGAGAAAGAGAAGAAAGGAAACAAGAAAGCAAAGCTTTGGGCATTGTCCAGATAAATGCACTCCCACGCACGCCCGTGTGTGGCCAGGTCAGAGTCATTTGTAGTGCGTGAAGCACCGCCACGAAGTTCTTCAGAAGGAGAAAACTGATGTTACAGATATAAACAGGACTGGAGAGGACATGATCCTGAAGATCCCCACAACAATGAATTCAAAGCTTGTGGATAGTCCCTTATTTTCTGCTGCCTCCAACTATGACCAGAATGATGAATATGGAAAGAAATGAGATGAATGCCAGACCTTGACTTGCCCTAAATTCATGCACATGCATAAAGCATGTGTAATACCCGCAATATAAAATCCCTCTCCTGCTGGACCCTTTAAAATCAGAGCTGTAAATATGTGTGTTAAATCACACAGCGCTAAGAAATGAGGGCTCTGGGACCCGTATGCGTGAGAGGCACCCATACAAAGCTTCAACTTTTGTGGTACGACGAGTGACAAATAGAAGCATTCCTCATTTCTTCAAACTTTGCAACGTGGCAGATTTGCTACATGTGATTTGAAAGGGATAAAAAAAGAAAACAAAACAAATGAGACAGCACAGAAGTAATAAAACTATTTGGTTTTATTATTTAAATCGAAGTGTAGGTGCACATTGCATTCCCTGAACCAATAAGGGGGCAGAAGAGTCATCTGTTTTGATACAAAAACAACCCAAACTTGTGCGATGAGACATACGGGTGGGAGAAGACAGCAGTTAATATAGCGTTGGCACGCTGAATGAGAAAAGCAGTTGCTTGGGCAATATATGACATGATACAATACACTGTTGAGAGTGACTCTGAATTTCTCAGTGCCACCTGTGTCCAAGAAGGGTGAGTTCCATCTGGGATACGTGCAGGGAAGAGCCAGGCGTTGATCAAAGGTCAACACGCTGTGGACTGAAAGAATTTGGCTGGTTTAGTCTAGCAAAATGAGAATGAATAGGGAAAATGTTTTCTGCCTATACATACATCCTGGAAAGTAGGAAAGACTGAAGGGCAGCAGCAGAGGAGTAAATGAGGAACTGGCCATGAATATATTTAGAAATCGGAAGAGCCTTCCAGTAGGAGTAAGAGAGTCTAAAAAGAAAAAAACCCCAGAAACCTAACTAGTTTTAACACATAGCTTCATAATTTTATAAAGGAAATTGCGTGATGCCGACGTGAGACAATAAACAGTTGTTATGAAAGCCCTTGAAAGGTTTTCCAGCCCGGATCATCTCTCTTTGGAAAGATCTTGTCCATTTTGATGTATGGTACGCTACGTTCCTTCCTGCATCAGGCGATGAGTCACGGATACATGACTCCGTGGGTGGCCAGAAGTGATATCTCCACCGCTTACATCTTAATTCCTGATTATCCCATGATGTTCTCCAGCTCCCGCTCACTCACTTATCACACAGCAGATATGCAGCTCTGTTCAGAGCCCCCCACAAACCCCTCATTTCCCTGGTACCCACAGCCACCTCTGCGTGGCCAAGGACATGGGAAGGATGCTCTGCCCCTTCAATCAAGAAGAGCTGCAGTCCTGCTTTGTTCCAGCACTGACCCTTACAGAGAGCTAGAAGAGTCGTTAGTCAGAGCCTGTTTCTTTTATTAGCCAACACTATGTATTTTTAAGGGTTTTTTTGGGAAGTTGTGAGTGTCTGTCACCCACATGTTGAGATCTCTTTTAACTCATATATTTGAGAGGAGAAAGCTTTTCTCTGTGTGGTCACCCACACTTCCACCACTCTGGAGACACTTATGTCCGGAGGTCTGGGTAAACTCTGGGTGACCCTTAGATCTGCAAGTATTTATAGCATGTTTAGCACTGGGTTTTCCCTTGCAGCACTCAGAGCTATTCCATCTGTGCCTTGCATTTCATGTTTTTCTTCTGTTCTTCAGAAGCACCAGCGAGACCCCAGGAGGAGAAGACACATTTGGTACTCCAGCAGCACCCAGCAAGCCAAGGCATGGGATCATAACCTTCTCATGCTTCTCGGTTAAAGGCTTTTTTCATCTCAATCGATACACTAATTGAGCTATGTGGTCTTCCATCTTCCAGGCATTTATTCAGATCAGGGGAACAAACACTATATATAGAGAGGTATGTAAGCCAGAATCAGAGCTGTGTAAATCCGGAGCTACCTCATTTAAATAACTGGGGGATGGATCCAGCTGAGTGTTTGGTGTATGTGAAATACTCTGCTACCAGCACGGATAATTACAATTAATGGGGATTTACTTTAAGCAAAGTAGGTCAGAAAAATGACATCTTATTGTGTCATTAGTTTCCATCAATTACTTCCATGTTGTTTGCTCAGTTCCCAAGTCAAACGAGTGTGGGCTGGCAGCCTTGCAAGCTCAACTTGGTATTGTCTCTAAAAATCAAACTGCATTATTTCTGCCTCATGCATCATCACTAACAATAAAGCATCCACCGCTGGAATATAGCAAGTGGCTTTGTTATTCATGCATGAGGCAGAAAAAACCTCCAGCTTCCTTCGCCACGACGTTAAAGTTGGATAAACTTAATAGTTGTTATGTGAGCTTGACTTGGAAGACACACTGAGGTCCTGCTGCTGATTAACTTCTGTACTCTCTATTAGACTTTTGGAATGCTACGTGGATATATTAGGGGAGGATGAACACAATGCTGCTTTTGCTGTTATTTATCTCCCGGTGACAGCACTTTGTGACATTAGGCTCTCTAGGAAAGGTGCAGAAGGTGCCAATGTGATGTGTTCAAAAGCCATATCAGTCATCTTAAAAACTTTAAGAGACTCTGAGAAATGTTCTAGCACTTTTTAATTCAGTTTTATTAGTTTTTGAGCTTTCAGTTTAGCAATGCAATGGACTGATAAGTGTTATCAGTGATTGTCAATAATGATGTGTTAGTCCCTACTGGTATCTGGAAACAACTGGACATGGTGTGTTCTCACAGCTGGACCAGATGCTTGACTGTAATCCCATTTCCTTACAACTCTGTAATTTCACATGCAACTGAGTAGTTTTGAGTGGCGTGCACTTTCCAGGAAATAGGTTAAAATTAAAGAATATATTTAGGCTCCAGTAGTCCAACCAGGTGCAGGTCCTTGTCAACGCAAATATCCCTGCGAGCCACCCTGGTTTCACGCACTGAGGTTTTAGTTGGATGGGGCTATGACAGAGGAAGGCAGCTTAAACAAGACTCCTCTGCCTGGCTATATTTTTGGCAAAATGGAGTCACTGATATATCCTAGAGAGGTTGTGAAGCTTGATTAATGTCCCTAAAACATGTTGAGGACCTCAGATGTTGCGTTCTAAAAGCTGAATAATGATTCTCTACTAAATATGTAATTACATGAAACCCAAACTTTTCTCTCTTGGCCAGTAATATTACATTTAAATCACTTTGCATCTCCTGACAAATCTAAAAATTAGTATGGTCTTGGAAAGCGTGCATTAGCAAACTTCATAGTTCCAATTATCTAGATCTTACCCGCCGTGACATGGTTTATTCAGCTCTCCTCAGGCTTCCTTTAATCTCCTGAGAGCTGCAACTGTTTTCATTTATTGCTGCGCATCAAAAGGAACCTGTCTCTCTGCTTTCAGAAACATGCCATTGGGGGACACCTTTTAGATGCAATCAGCTGAACCAGTGACATCGGATGTGTGATCGTAGGGCCACCTGGGGACTGGCCTGTGCAGCAGAGGGTGACTGCAAGAAGCTTTCCGACCTGCTTGCCTTTCCTTTGCAAAGCTTGGCCACACTTGCAGCTTTGCTGTTAAACCAAGCACAGGCTAATCTCCTCTGTCATGCTCTTCGAGGTAATGGTTGCCCATCAGGAAGAAGCAACATGACTTCATGAGCCAAAAAAGGTGGTGAGCGGTGTAGGGAACTGTATGTTTCTCCCCTTGGAAAAGCATTAACAGCTAAGTCCTCCAGTTTGATGGACTTGCTTGGTGCTCTTCCAAGCTGAGATTTAGGAAAAGCAACTGCACAGCATTTCCTACTTCCCCCCATGGGGCTCCAATGATTTAATTGGCTATGAAGGGCAGGGATGTATCTCATAGAGTGGTTGGCTGCTATTGTCAGCGTGCCACACTGCTCGTTGGAGCTCAGTGAAAAATAAACTTATCAGGTGATATTTCCCCTTCTGAACTGAGTGCATGTGAAGGTTGGCCACTGTCCCAGTAGGAACTGTATGTAGCATATAGCTTTTCTGCTCTTCTAGGTCACTGGGAAATCCAATGTACAGACATGGACCATGGGAGGAATTCACACTGGATTTAACCAAAGTAAAATATTCTCCCAGTACCATGACCCCCTTTCCCAGACACACCCCCTGATGCTCTTTTTAATGCCTGATAAAACTGTAAACCCCTTCCAAACCCATGCATGTAACAGAATATTTTCCTGTAATTAATGCTGTCACTACAGGATTGTTAATTAAATGCATGACCTTTTCTATCAAAGCAAATAAAGACAGAATGTTGCACTAATCCCAACCTGCCTGGGTTTCCCTTTGGAAAACAACAAGGAAAAGGCTGCTGGTGGTATCTGCTCTGGTTACTGTAGCTTCTTCCATCTCCCTTTGCCTGAGCAGGATGTCCCAGCCACCTTGGGGCGTCTTGGGTGGCAGTAGACATTCAGAAACTGCATCTAGCCCAGGGTATTCTGCCTTTAGTTTTGGCAAGAGCAGGGTTATCCCCCCAGTGCATATCCACACGTACCTATTACTGATGTTGGCTCTAAGCATGGACAAGATCTTTTCTCCCTAAGACCTGTTGGCTTCTCAACAGCAGCAGAAGTAACAAGCTGGCTTCTCCAGGGACCTTCCTATCCCGTGCCCTGTCCTCTCCTGACTCTTGGCAGGAACAGGCTCTAGTTTCCGGCAGCAACTTGAGTTTTGCCTGTTTTGAAGAGAACCATTCATCTGGCTTTGCAACTTGGCATTAAGGGATGTCAGAAGATGGGGCCTAAATATTGTTTATTCTGTACCTGAGCAAAGACTCTTTTGTAAGATATCAGAAACACTTACTTCCATTTATTCTCTGACCGTATTAAAAGCATCACCACCTCCTTTTCTCTATTTTTTTTTTAATGCTTTTAATTATTTTGGCTTTGCAAAGGTCATTTAATATCTCAGGGGGCAGAGGAGATTTGCCCAGCTTGAAATGGACGCTCAAAGTTTCATCTCTACATGGCAAAAATATCGTGTGGCTATTTCAGACAACACCTAAAAATTAAGTATTGCCATTCTGAGGTCTTGGTTCGGGGGCACACTGTGCTTTCTGATATGTGTGCATCACCAGCCTATCCAGCTTTGGCAAATGCTCTTATCATTTCTCCATCTGCCAGCACACACAACGTTTCTGAATCTGTTAATTAAGGGACTGAAGTTATTGCCCTAAGATACCAGCGTAACTGGTTCACTTTCTTTGCAGCAAAAACTAATGCTTGCCTTGTCCATAATTACCTAAATTGTTGAGAAAAATGATTCTGCTTTCATGTTGATTCACTTTTGTAATTTCATCGCCGAGGCTAAGTGTGGCACCCATTTTGATTATCTCCTGCTCTCATTTTACTCAAGACATGTTATTTGCTAACAAAGATTCAATATGGAAAAATGGGAAGGTGACAACTACCTCCTTCATCAATGCAAATGACAATAATCTCCTCTCTTCCACCGTGTAAAAATAAACATTGAATCATCCCAGGCAGAAATACCCTTCTGCATGTAGAAATATGGATATGGAAAGGAGACACCTGCTCTCATTTGTGTAGTCCTAAAACTCAAGTTTATCTGGTGATTTCACAGAAAATACTTCAGGGGACCAACAGCAGTGTGGACTCAGACTGGAGTTTTTCCCAAGTTTTTCCCAGTGTTTTTCCCAAGAATATGCACATTCTTCACCCTTGGGTTATACTTACACTTGAAAACAAAAGATTCATTTTTGTTCCTTTCATAGGATCATAGAATCACGGAGTGGTTTGGGTGTGAAGGGACCTCAAAGCTCATCTTGTTCCAGCCCTCTGCCATGGGCAGGGACACCTCCCACCAGCCCAGGTTGCTCCAAGCCCCATCCAACCTGGCCTGGGACACTGCCAGGGAGGGGGCAGCCACAGCTTCTCTGGGCACCCTGGGCCAGTGTCTCACCACCCTCACAGACAAGAATTTCTCCCTAATCTCTACTCTAAATCTCCCCTCTTCCAGTTTAAAGCCATTACCCCTTATCCTATAGCTACAAGCCCTTCCTGTTAAATTATTGAAATTATTTATGCTAGAAATCATCCCATGCAGCAACTCTAAAATTCCAGCTTTTGATAGCTCTCTGATATTATTACTAGCCTCTGTGCAGCTTTGAAAGCAACATTAAACCTCCCACAAGCGATCACCTCTTGTAATAAGCACTGCTGTGTGTGCAGAGACTTGTGGTGACAGTGGGCTGAGAGTGATGGTCCAGTGAGAAGACTTTTGTTGCACACTCAGCTGCTGGGAAGAGCACATGGAAACCTTCACCATCAGACTTCCAGATGTGCAGTTGTGCACAGTAAGTGTCAGTACTTGAGTAGCTTCTTTAGAAACACTTACTTGAAGGCTTTTTCAATGGCTCTGGGACACCCTCTGTACCTGATGCCAAAAATGCATCTCCTCCTAGTGCTTTTTTTCCTGGAAGGGTGTCTTCATATGCTAACATAGACCACAGTGATCAGCTCTGTGGTTTGAAATGGAAGGACCATGTATAAGTGCATGGGTGCTTTCTGCAGAACATGGAAGCATTCACTTTTGGGAACACATTTTACATCAAATGCACGCTTCTTGAATCGTGTGCATGCCAATCCACCTTGCTCCAGATGGATGTGGACCAAGTTTTGAAGGGATCAGTAGAGTCTGTGACTTCCAGAGGATCAGCTAACTGCAACGACCTCTTTGCCACCTACATCCCCATGAATCCTCTCACTGGGACTGAGCAAACCTCCCCAAAATAAGGCAATGCCAGCGTGGATTTAACAGGAGGGCTGCAGGACCCACAGCCCCCTTCCCCTCACTGGCAGACTCGCTCTGCACAAGAGGAGCATCGCTGCTGCTCACAGCTTTGCTCAGCCCCACTCAGGGCCATTGTGTCTGCATGAGTGGGCATCTTTGTGGGACCTGGGTCAGAAAGGTATTTTGGCAGATGTGAGGGTCCAGCTGCTGTGTAAAACATCTATGGGGAGCCAAGAGTGCAAAAACTTGGTCAAAATCCTCAAACAAGATGGGAAAACGCTGTCAGAAAATCATCCTGGGATGGATTTGGCTGCGTCGTGCCACAACCTAGCAAAGCAGAACAGGGGGTGAACTCCTGGAGAGTTACTCACTTTTGGAAGGGCCAAAAGCTTTTTGCAAAAGAAGCTCAAAAGTAACTGCATAAAACAACACCAAGCTGCTTCTCAAAGATTATATCCACCTTAGTATAGCAAGTTACCATATCTTGGAGGTTGGGTGGGGTTTTTTTGCAAGTGTTTCTTGAGGTTTTGGAGTGTCTGATTTTGTGGACATGACCATAGAAGGTCAGTTGGGGCCAGAGGAAGATGGCACTGCTGGGTTTGCAATAGAGCTGTTGTGTGTGCCAGGTCTGAGAGGCTCCTGGGGCTGCCATGGACAGACAGCGTGGGCAGAACCAGCAGGTCCTTCTGCATTGCTCCCCTTTATACCAATTTTCAGCCCAGTTGCAAAATATGGGCTGTATCATGCCACTATTTTCTAATCAGAGCTGATAAATAAAACCTGCACAAGGCTCCACGAAGCTTGCATAGAAGACAAAAGTAAACTACTCCAAAGGCAACCCTTCTCTCACCCCGCCAAAAACACAAGTTCTCCAGGCTCTGCTGGCTTCTCTTTTGATTCTTCTTCATGCTTTGATCCATTCTTCTCTCCACAAGGATGGCTGTTTAGATGCTTGCCTTCTAATCAGCTGCAATTACAGCCTTTTCCAGTACCTTCTGCTGCCAAATTGGAGGGGGAAAAAAGAGAAAAGTTTTTTTTTAAAAAAGAGAGGGAGGCTAATGCTTGAAAAGACATATGTGTTTAGTGTTGTTGGCAGATTTGTAAACTTATTAGTGCCTCCACACACCATGTAATTAAGATCTACTGGTAATTAGTCAATAGTTAAAAATAGGGGTTGGTATTGTGCTACTGAAAACGCCTACAAAATAATGTGTTCTCTGCACTCAAGATGCAGTTAGTGTCTGTAAAAAATGTTAATTTAAAAAATATATATTTGTTTCAGAGCCAGATTTTGTAGCAAAGTGGATTTCAGCGTGTGTATGCGCGTGCATGTGTGTGTTCAACCTATTTATCTTTGTGCCTTTATGCGTGTTTGTGTGATGTCCAAAGAGACTGAGAGCGTATTTTGCCTTGGATAAAAAATGTTAAGCTATAAAACTGCAGACTCCACACAGCCATGGAGGGAATGGGAGCTTTTCTCATTTGTAGATTTCCATTGAAATAAACCTGCTCATCAAAGGAAATTGTTCAAAAATCCACGGGAACAGCAGATGTGCAGCACCATGGGGCAGATGTCTGATGTTTGGAGAGTCGTGCATGTATTTTCTAAATATTCAAGGATTACTACAGTCTACAGAAATAATCCTTTAGTAACCTGAAATGTCAAAGACAATGGAAAAGCTCTAATGCCTTGTAGCAGACGCTTGGCCAAGCTGCCCTCTACGAGCAGGCATTCCCATGAACATTTGAAGTCACTTGTCCTTATCCTGTGAAAGAAAACCCAAAAGAGATGATGTGCTTTTAAGATTCCTTAACTCCTGCTTTATAACGTGATCCAGAGCTGCGTGAGAGTTGCTGGGTGACGTTCTGAAAGGCCGTCTCATTTGGCTGTCACAAGCAATCTGCGGTGATTTGTTGTGCAGACAGGCATTTGTCTCAAGTAATCCAAAGGGCTTATTTTGATTGCTTGATGGATCCAAGGAATGGAGAGTCGACTCAATGGGGGATTCATTTGTTATGCTCCCAAACTACTTCTAAATCTTTCCTTATGTCACGTCAATGGATTTGTCAGGCCACCCTCACAGAGCAGGAGTGCACTGGGGGGGTGGGAATTTACCCTTGCCAAGCAGAGTTACTCTCTGAAGTACCAGTGGTGAGTGAAATTCTGCTGCAGGAAATCAAGTGGACTTTGTTTCATGCTCTTGAGAGAAGCATCTTCTGTTGATCTTAGGAAATTAAAAAAAAACCTACTCCAATTCCAGAGTAAAGAAGAAAAGACCAAGCCCAGAGAGTCCTACCAAGGGCCAACAAAGTTATTTCATGGGTTGTTCATGATACACACATGAATCATCATTCAGAAAGCCCTCTGAGGATGCATGTTACACAGACATGAGGTATTGCTACCTTTGAGTTCATGGTAGGATTTATAGTAATGTTTCTTCGATGCCGAAAGTGAATTTCAATTTTGTTTTGTTCAGCTCTGGACTTTACAGAGTGAAGTTTTTGCTCAAACACCTGAATAGCCATTGAAACTAATTTTTAAATAGAATTTTCAGGTATGAATGTGTCCTTTTTCCAACCTGTTCCAATGTCCTCTTCCCTGACTGGTTAGGTATGGTAGTTAACCAACACATGGAAAATACTTTGGGAGTGGCATAAAGTTAGTTACATCAAACTCATGAGCAGAGTAATACTATGTGATGATAATTAAAAGGTATAGAGGTATATCAGTGATGCAATTATTTTTAATCAAATTACTGATTGAAAAAAAAAAAAGAATAAACCACCAAACAAAACGAAACCAACTGTCTTGGAACAAGGAGTGGGTTTAAGAATTGTTAAACAGTTGTGTGTGAGGAAAAGACAATAATTTGTTACAAGAGTGAATCAGTTTGATATCATTACATGTTACATTCCCGTGTGGAATTCTTTTTATTTTTTTCATTGAAGAGCACATTACCACTGACTCTTACAACACAGGAGTCTGTTTTCCCCAGGATTACTCTTCCTTTGGAAAACATTGGTTCGGGAATAAATGAGCACCATGACAGAGGGACAAGGCAGAAGGCATGTTCATGCACAGAGTTGGCCATACTGTGTAATAGCCCTGCAGAGGAACCAGCCAGAACCTTTCCTTTGGAGCCATGCCTGTCATCATGCCTTGACTGCGAGAAGACATGAACAGGATGTCTCTTCTCTCATTGGGATCCAACTGGCCAAGGGATGAAGGAGTTCTTGGAGGGGTAGGAATGATAAGGTCATGGAAAATCAGAGATGAGCACTCTGAGGATGTGTCCCAAGCCTTTTTTCCTCAAGAAACCAGAAAGACATAAAAAAAGCCTTTATTCCCTTTGCTTTTCTCTTTTTCACTGCTTCAAGCTTTTTTATAAATCATCATCCTGAAGTCTCACTGTCCAGCTTGGGCTCACTTGGGACTCAAAATCAACACAGATTCAACTGCAGATTCACCTTGGGGCTGATGCACATTTCTTTCAGAGAAAAGCTTCATTCCTCAGCTGATCAGTCGTCACTGGGGACCACCAGTTATCACCAGTCATGCCAGTGCTTGGAAACAAGTCACTACATGCAAAACTGCTGGAGCATGAGAACCTCTGGGACACCCAGTCACCGTGGCTGGACAGTGACAAACCTCTCTGGTGGGACTCCTGACATGTTCTGCATGGACTGTCCCAGAGCTCTGTGCAGCAGAGACTGCAGAATCCTGCAGGACTTGAGAATTATGAATAGGGAACAACTGTGCACCATCTCTTCCAGAATGAAAACGAGAAAGGAAAGCTCATTGCAGGCAAGTAGCAACAGGTCCAAGGAATCCCTGAGCTGAAAATGACCAGAAAGTGGGAAATTAGTAGATATATGTATCATATGTGCTTGCCCTGTTCTTACTTGTCTTATAGGGACTTGTTAGTGGCCAAAACCAGGGAGAAAATACCAGGTGGATCCTTGGTTTGTACCAGTCCAGCTGTTGTAATGCCCTTGGGGCAGACTGCTCCCCAGGGGGATCAATGCCACAAGTCCATCAGTTTGGCCTGCTGTGAGATGAGGTTGGAGTAGCCCCCATGCTGCCATCTCCATATTATATATTCTGTTGGTGTTTGCTTCCCAGTGAAGTCTTTTCTTCTTGCTTAGATGTTGTGCTTTGAAAGGCAGCTCCAATGACTCTGATCTACAATGACAGCAACTTCAGTGGCATTTAAAAAAGACTGGAAGGAAGAGATAAATAAGATTGAAGATTGCTTCATAAAGCAATGGAAGGATTGTTCTTCCCTATAAGGTTCCTAAATATTAAGCCAGGCAAGGGAATTTGCCTCATCTTGTTTTAGACATCTAAAAGTTGGATGTCTTGTTCAAGCTGGCCCATCAGAGTTTCTCTGCAGGACTTGGAGAGGATGCCAGCACATCCAGCAGACAATTCCTCTCCCTGTTGTAGGCATGCACTTTGGGACAGGACGAGCCATGCTCTGGAGATGCCTGTCCTCTTTCTGCTGACTGTGGAGAGAATGCAGAGCAGTGCACAATAAATCTAACTTTTAGAGGGCTGAAGTTAGGCAAGAGGAACCCAGACTCAGCAGAGTGAGCAAAGACATGTTCAGAGACAGAGCTGTCCCCTCACAGCTCTGGGTGCTTTTATTAGGTGACACTTGAAGACTTGCTTTTTGGGGTGCCAGAGCCTGAGAATGTCATGGTGTGCTTGGTCTTTGGGTGAGCATCACAAAGCTCTACTTGTGGCACCTCCTGTGGGAAACCAGCCAGTTTGGTTTCTCCAAACCTCCCTCCTGCTCTGTTCAAGCAGTGGTCAGTGCAACATAGAAGGAAACCAGGGGAGGTCAAGCAAAGCTGGAAGATAGCAAGGACTCCTCAAAGAGAAGCGTGAGGAACTCAGTTATCTGCTAGTTAGGCTGATAAAAAGGGGCACGGGGGATTCTGCAGCACAAATGCTCAGGTTGAATCTCTGAGAAGATAACAAGTTCTGGCATTTTTAGGGCAGAACAAAAAAAACCCAAAAAATAAGAAGAAGCTGAAACAGCAGCAAACAATAACTCTTGATCTAAATCTTACAGATCTCTGTCCTTGCAACGAGTCCAATGGGGCAACTGCCCAGGTAAGGACTGCAAAACTGGGCCTGTTAGATGAGACCTACCTGGACCCAAAACAGAATCACAGAATCACAGAATGTCAGGGATTGGAAGGGACCTCAAAAGATCATCTAGTCCAATCCCCCTGCCAGAGCAGGAACACCTAGGTCAGGTCACACAGGAACATGTCCAGGTGGGTTTGAATGTCTCCAGAGAAGGAGACTCCACAGCCTCTCTGGGCAGCCTGTGCCAGTGTTCTGTTACCCTCACTGTGAAGAAATTCTTCCTCACATTTATGTGGAACCTCCTATGTTCCAGCTTGTACCCATTGCCCCTTGTCCTATCATTGGATGTCACTGAGAAGAGCCTGGCTCCATCCTCATGACACTCACCCTTTACATATTTATAGACATTAATAAGGTCACCCCTCAGTCTCCTCCAAGCTAAAGAGACCCAGCTCCCTCAGCCTTTCCTCCTAAGGGAGATGTTCCACTCCCTTCATCATCTTTGTGGCTCTGCGCTGGACTCTCTCCAGCAGTTCCCTGTCCTTCTTGAACTGGGGGGCTCAGAACTGGACACAATACTCCAGATGTGGCCTCACCAAGGCAGAACGTTCTTAATTGTCCAGCAGAGATTGTGCAGCCTTGACTAGTCACTCCTCAGCTCCTCTTGTATTTCACCTGGCAGAGAAGAAAGAATTCCTGTTACTCTGAGACAGAAAGAGAGACTTAATTCATAGACCTGAGCACTAAGAGTAGTTCTGATCCTGCATAAGACAGCTCAGAAAATCCCACCAAGAAATCTCTACATTAAACACACCCATCGTGAGGAACGGCATTCATTGCTCTTTCAAGTTGCTGCTTACTGCTTTGCAAAGTGCTGGGAAGATGCAGGGCATCTGTTGTGCTAGCCATTAATTAATTAACATTCAAGAGGAGAAGCTGCTGGTTCCACTTGTGCGAGCAAGTTGCTCTCTGCAAAGGGAGCAACTTTTTCCACTGCAAAGGGCAACCCTCTAGGTACTGAGAAGAGCAGTGCAAGAAGACGTCCCATTTGTTGCAGGAGATGCAAGCTCACGTTGTCTTTACAGGAGCAAATGTGGGTGGAAAAACCTCACAGGTTCCTTCTGAGCCTTCAAGTCTATCTTGAACTGGTTAATAGAGGTTGTGGTAAAGGGTGACTGAGTAGCTGGACGTCACCTGAGAGCTGAAGCTGCATACATATTCAACTTTAAGAGAGATCTCAGTGCTTTCAGTGCTGGAACACATGTGTTTTCCATCCCTGTTGTTCATTCAGCCAGGCTGTGTGTTGGCCTCAGTGCATCCACTGTGGATTTTTCCTGACAGATGGGGTTCTATTCATCTCTGACTTCCACATCCAAAGAACACGAACCACAGCTTGGGTCTCAACAGGTGAGCATTGCCACTCCTTCAAGGGCCATCACTGCTGGGAAATAAGGATGAGTCCTTTCCCATCCAGCTCATCACTGGAGTCTGCTGAAGAGTGTGAAGAGTGCAGAGCTTTGCTGTGGCAAGGCTTTAAATAAGCAGAGACCTTGATATAGGTGCATGCATCTTCTTCACAGCAACAGGTACAGATAGATCAGTTGAAACTAAGGAAACATCAGTGTGAGAGTCTTGAGGCCTGACAATCTCCACATCTTCCCTTCACTGGAAGAAGATGGATCCATCTAATGCCTCTTTGCTCAAGTTCAACTTGTTTTTCAGCATTCAGAATATATTATTGTCTAATCTATGGCTTCCCAACCATTTTCCAGGACTTTTTTTTGTCCAGAAGAACTTGGATGTGTCAACAGAAAACTTGCACCGGTGAAGGCTGCTGGGCTCTACGAACAGAAATGATCAATGAATATCACAGCTGACTGCCAGCACTGCAGCAAAGCCATGTGTACTTTAACCCAGTGCTCAGTGAACTGCAAATCCCAGTGCAGGTGACAGTGTGAAGGCAGTGTAACAGTCTGGGGGCTGGGAGCCCGGTGGGAAATCCTCTGCCTGCCTCGTGTCGGCTCGCTACGTCAGGGAGCTGCAATCACGACTGGAGGTGATACCTTCATTTCTTCAGGTGCAACTGCTCTTTCAGCTATTTGCCTTTCAAAATCGCTCTTTATTGCTATGTGTGAAAACCTTCACCACTGTGCAAAATTACTGTGTATCAGATGGGAACAGTTTCCTGGAGCTGGTTTTCAATAGAATGTTTCACAGCTCTCTGCTTGCTGGGAAACATCCATTTCTGCTCCAGTATGTGCTGACCCGGAGAAGTTAAGGGCTTTCACAGCTTTCTGATGCATAACTTGAGTCCTTGTAGTCAAAGATACAGCCACTTGGACATTTAGGTTTGAAGAGCACTAATTCAGCATCCCCTGTAGCAGCCACAGTGGGTGTTTTTGTCTGACCAGGGTTCACGCTACTGGAGGATGCCATTTTCTCCAGGATGCTGCTTGTGTGTACCATCTTCTTACCTCCAAACATCCCAGCTCTGCACTGCCATATTGCAATGTCAGACTTGTCTTATTATAGAATCACAGAATAGCTTTTTTTGGAAAAGACCTCTAAGATCACCCAGTCCAACCATTAACCCAGCACTGCCCAGTCCCCACTGCCCCATGTCCCTCAGCACCACACCTCCACGGCTCTGAAATCCCTCCAGGGATGGGCACTGCCCCCTGCCCTGGGCAGCCTGTGCCAGTGCTGGGGAACCCTTTAGGTGAAGAAATTTTTCCCCATATCCAATCTAACCCTCCCCTGGCACAACTTGAGGCCATCACCACTCATCCTATCACGGGTACCTGGGAGAAGAGACCAACCCTTGCCTTTCTACCCGCTCCTTTCAGGGAGTTGCAGAGAGCAATGAGGTCTCCCCTCAGCCTCCTCTGCTCCAGACTGAACCCCCCAGTTCCCTCAGCTGCTCCCCATCACACTTGTGCTCCAGACCCTTCCCCAGTGTCACTGCCCTTCTCTGGACACGCTCCAGCAGCTCATTGCCACGTTGCCTTTTTTCTCATGCGCATGGTGGCAATTTATTTGGGTAGGCCTGCACAGATTCTCATTTCCAAGATTCACCCACACAAATGCATGTAGACCACAGTCTTTGACCCCCACCAGGACGTTGTATTTCTTCTCTGGTTTGCAGTAGTGATGACGTCGTGGCTGTTCTTTTCGTTAACACGGATACCAACGGCTTGTCATGGGAGGGAGGTTCAGTGTTTTAGTGTTCACTGATGACTGAGGGCTTCTTCATCCATCCTCATTCCTGAGCTGGGCAAAGTGCCACCTGCTGCCTCCGAGGATATTTCAGACTCCACTGCATAAGTGCCCTCTGGTCCTTTCTCGATGTTTCAGTCTATGGTTTGCTGTTGAGGCTCTCTCCTGAACCACACATATCACAGAATCACAGAATCACAGAATGTTAGGGATTGGAAGGGACCTCAAAAAATCATCTAGTCCAATCCCCCTGCCAGAGCAGGAACACCTAAATCAGGTGTGGCAGCAAAACGGCTCACTGTAGCACATTAATTACACACTTCCCCTTTGGTGATCTCCTCAGCTCTTGCATAGGAATTGCCATACCTGGTTAGACCACCAGCTCATCAAATCCTGCTTCCTGCCTCCAGCGTTGGCCAAAACCCGAGACGTCAGAGGTTACCTCCACAGCTCACCAAACTAACAGCACAGTTCTGGGTATGCAGGTGGAAAACCTCTTTCCTGGCTGCCACAGAAGATCCACTTATGCACTGAAGCATGAGATTTGATTACCTTTATTACAGGATCTTCGCATGCAGAGCTACAAATGTTCATGGTCATGCAATTATCCAGTCACAGCAGTTGACTCTGTGACCTTCTTTGGCAGTGAAGTCCACAGATTTGTTCTATACAGCAGAGGGACCTCTGATTTGCTGCACCTCCGTTGAACTTTACCTTCAATGAGTGACATCCAGTGAGTTATATTAAACATGGCAGGGTAAAATGGAAAGAGAGTTTCAGGCCTGTTGTTCCTTTTTTTTTTCATTTGAATATCCTCAAACTCTTCTTTAGTCTTTACAAAGCATTTCTGGATTTTAGATCATTTTCTTTCCTCAAACAGGATTATACATGTGCTGCTCTTCAGGCTTTTCCAGCACCCTGGAGCAAAGGTGAATATCACCCATGAAACATCCAACATATCCTTTGGCTTCTCTGGGTAAAGATCTCAGGAACGTCTGGGAAAAGGTTGTGGGTATTCTACAAAGGCAAGAAGGAAGGTCATTTCAAGGGCTGACACCATCTGAGACACACCAGAAGAGTGGGAATGCACGCAGTTAAACTTCCAAGGCAAATTTTTAGACAAGAGGAAAGTCAATGATCCATTGAACTTGGCCAGAGACCACATTTCTCAATGAAAGTATAGCAGGTATCACAAGCAACAGGAGAAAGAACTATCCTGGGAGAAGGAAAAAAATGTTAGTTTTAAGCAAAACAATGCCATAAAAAAAACCCCATTTAGCATCTCCTCAAGCACATGCTGCTGCAGCCTTGAGTGCAAGGAGCCGTAAAAGTGACTAAAGCAAGAGTCTCGAGAGCGGATTGCTCAAGTGAAAGGAAGCTGGAATGAAATGCCAGCCAGCCCCGTCGGTCCCTCAGTCGGTGCTGCTCAGAAATGCCTGATGCTTTCTGACTGGATAGCCAGGGCTGGAGTAATTACTCAGTTGCAGCGTTTTCACTTTTACAGCGAAAAGGAGGCTTCTTTTCTTTGCATGAGTTACAATTTAGCCTCATATTTTTTGAGCTGACACTATTGATGAAGGTCTTTGCTATATAGTCCTTCTGGTTTGCTCCTGGCCTGGCCATAACAGCCACATGGCCACTGCCCTGCTCTACCATACTTGAAGCTAAACTCCCTGGAGCTATGCCTATACCTGGAAATTAAACAATTTGGGATGCAGATAGTCATTGGTACTAGCACAGACCAGGGAACATTCCCAACAGACCGTCTGGAGGCACCACCCTGTTTTGAATCACAGAATGTCAGGGATTGGAAGGGACCTCAAAAGCTCATCTAGTCCAATCCCCCTGCCAGAGCAGGAACACCTAGGTCAGGTCACACAGGAACATGTCCAGGTGGGTTTTTAATGTCTCCAGAGAAGGAGACTCCACAGCCTCTCTGGGCAGCCTGAGGGTACTTGAAGACTGAGAGAGTTTAATAGCATGGACATGACCAGACTACACCAAAGGGCTTCAGGACTAGAAAGCTGGTCTGGCCCTGGTTTATTTGATTGATATAGATACAGCCCAGCTGCCTGCTCTGTCTTGGCTTTTGTGCATGCATGAGAGCATTTTTAAATTATAAATCTCTTAAGAGATTTCTAAAGTTCTGAAGGGAGTCTGGTGAGGTGCTCTTGCCCTATACATATGACTACGACTGGGGTCATTGCTCAGCTCAGCCTTTCTGGAGGGCTCTCTGTGGACTAGTGCTTCCACAGCATCTACATGCTTGGTCCCTACCTCTGTACTTAGTCCAAGAGCCCAGGACACCTGGAGACCCGAGTGACCCAGATCCACCTAGCAATGAGCTGCATAAGAGTGCAGGTCATGAGACAGACACAGCACACAGCCTTGACACCACCATGCTGCTCCTTGTGTTTGTGTCCTACAACCTGCTTGGTCCTGTCTATCTTCCCAGCTGGGTCACCTCTACACAGCTGTGCCTGTGGGCAAGAACAAACCTGGGACAAATGGACCAAACAGAGGTTGGTTTGGTCCAGGTGGAGCAGAGAGGAAAGCAGACAGCCCTGGGGGTTAGCCCTTTATCCCTGTTCACCATCCTTTGCTCTGAGACACTGGCATATCTCAGACCGTTGTCCCCCAAGGTGGCTTGCATGGCAGGGTCCATGAGTATGGGAGTATGGGAGCACCTTCCCTGGACCTCATCAAATGACTCCAAAGGGAGATACATCTCCAAGATAGGGACTGGAGGCCTGACTCCCCACTCCAAGGGTACAGCAGGACATGAGTGTCTGACTCAGTGGCAGGTGGTCCAGGTGCCTCTGTGCTCCTGCCCATGGACCCATCTGCTCTCATCCGGCCCTTGCAGCACTGTGAGCAGTGGGAGCTGAAGGACTGGGCTCCAACACTACCATCTGCAGAGCATCCTCCCCTGTGGGACTCCCTACACAAGAGGGGCACCCCACATCCTAGCTGAAAAGCAGAACCTATTTCTGGACAGCAGCATGACTTTGCCACTTTCTCACCTTCCTGTGCAGCTCACAAGTCCTCCCTTCCCACAAGACCACTCTCTCTTGAAGGGTACCACAGCCACCGACCCCAAAACCTGGCAATGCTAAGCCATTCCTCGTGACTCCATTCCAGCCACCTCCCCCACATGCTATCCTTTT
This sequence comes from Podargus strigoides, assembly GCA_028020825.1. Lineage (NCBI taxonomy): Eukaryota > Metazoa > Chordata > Aves > Caprimulgiformes > Podargidae > Podargus > Podargus strigoides. The sequence continues at coordinate 3,246,596 of CM051619.1, forward strand.
CTAATCCTCAAGGAGTCACAGCTTAGGGGCCCTAGCTTACCATCACATGATCTGCACGTCCCATTGTCCCCTTCTGATAGCATAAACCCTGCATGAATCCCTTGATTTTAAGGCACAGAGTGTTGCTGGAATTCCTTACCTTGTTTCTAGTGCTTTCAGTTCTGTATTGAGTCTTTTCTATTATTTATTTGCTGGATATTCAGAGCACAGTAAGATGTATTATTGTTTAGATTTTAGAGGCAATATTTGCATTACTATAGATAACTCAGAGGTGCAGCAGTGGGGCAGTGGTCTCTATCACACATCCTCTGGAGGCAAAATTTGGGTAACAGGTTAAAGTTATTAAGATGAAAAGCTCCCTTAGAAAAAAAAAGTCCCACCTATGACAACCTGGAACAGATAATCCCAGTACCAACCAGCTTGATCATCCTCCCATGCCATGTACTGTCAAATAATTTGCTTTAACTCATTGGCTTTGGGGCACTCTCACTTTATTTGCATTTGATGCTTTTGGAGGGTTAGGCTAAAGGTTTCAGCTTGGTCAAAGGTAGCAGGGGAGGTCAAGCAATGAAGATGGTGAAGTCCCCATCCCTGGAGGGATTTCAGAGCCATGTAGATGTGGTGCTGAGGGACATGGGGTAGTGGGGACTTGGCAGTGCTGGGTTAATGGTTGGACTTGATGGTCTTAGAGGTCTTTTCCAACCAAAGTTTTCTATGATTCTATGTAGAGCTGCCAGGCTTGTGGGGGTGGAAAATCCTGGAAGCAATGGATATTTTGACTCTGATTTGATTTGGGTTTTATCAGGGTGATTAAAAAATGCTGCACACTCATGTATTGACCTTAAACATCGTGGTATTGGCTTGCTAGAAGAAGACAGTATGGGACTGGGGGAAGAGGCTTGCACTGAGATATCCTGAAGAGGTGGAAAGGGGATGCAGAACTGCAGAGTCTCATTTGGCCATGTGGGCAAGAGCAATCATGCAGGTCATCTCCCTTTGTCCATGATGGGGCAAATTCTTCACTCCTTCATGCCTGTGGAAAGGAGATGAGCAGACTGGATGCACAAAAGGGAAAGAAAACAGATGATGCATCTGTAAGAAATGTTTTGGTGTGGGGGCGTAGCAGTGGTCCCAGCAGAGAACCATTTGCTCACAAAGGGGCTTTGCCCAAGACATATTTAAGCAGATTACGGCCATTAGACCAATGTTTAATCTGCAGGAAAGTGGAACACCAGCCAGACAGGTGCTCTGGTGCATTTAAGACCATGGAGCAGCTGGGCCTGTGAGAGAGAGCAGAGGAGGGGACCCAGGGGACAGATTATCAGAGGAGTGTAGGACTGAGGTTGCTTGTGTTGGAGCTTATGCCCCAAAGGCTGAGAGAGCAGGTATAGCAATTGCAAATGCCAGGAAGGTAAAAGAAAACCCTGAAATCACCTCACAGCAGCAGGGATAGGCAGAGAGAACCCCAAAACTTATGTGCCAAGCCTAGCTGCACCTCTTCCACCTGCATCCTCTGTGCTGCTTGCAGGACTCGAGCCAGCCAGGGGGAAGGTACCTTCAGTATTGCTCTCCAGATGTGCAGCTCCATCCTTGCAGATGCAGCCACTGCTGAAGGGCATGAAAGGCCAGACAGAAAATCTGCCAGATCGTTTCCAGATCTGATCCTAGTCTGCCCTAAATAAAGATCTGGATCAGTCTGTGGGAGGCAAGGGAAGAGCAGGAATAACTTCAGTCATCTGCAACTGCACCTCATCCTCCAAGAAAAAAGCTTGAGCTGACATCTCTCAGGTCTGTGAGCAGCATTTCCTAAGCAGGTGCCGTTATTTTGCAGTCATCCAAAAGATGGCAGCCTTCCCCAAATCTTCTTCCTCGCCAGCTGATTGGACTCTGACCAGGAGATGCGTGTCTCACCTTGACTACTGACACTTCGGCCAGCACTGCCCATGGGAGACAGAGCTCAAAAGCTGCCAAGAGCTGCTAAAAGCCATGTCTCTACAGGTATTTTGCTAGTGCTGGTTTCTGCCTGGAGAAGTGATCACACCTGCCTCCTCCTGGAAGAGATTTGGATTTCCTGGAAGAGGGATTTAGATTTCCTCTTGGTTGTATGTGACTCGAGTTGACTTTACATTGGCAGACCCAGCAGCTTGGGCTGCTCCTGCAGCATTTTCTCACCATCCATGGAGCAGCTCCTTTGGGCAGGGGTGGTTGGATTGGGAACCTGAGGAGGAAGAGGCTGTAGGGGCCAGGAATACACTAGCTTGTGGTCTCAGCTGCCTGTGGTCTCCATTCCCAAATTGTCCTTCCTTGCAGGACACAACAAGATGATGGGGCAAGCTCTACCACCTGGTGCCTTCATTGCATGGCAGAGCACACTCACCCACAAAAGACCAGTGTGTCCCCTCAACAAATCCTCACCTCTCTTCCCAGAGCTTTCCTCTGCCTCAGTTTTCAATTCAGGAGCTCCTCAGGATTGGAAACAAGGTCCCATCCATGTCCCCATCCTGTGCATCTCTGTTCTCCAGGCTTTGTCTTTGGAAGTGGAAGCTGTGAACACAAACATAAAATTCTTTATTTTCCAAGCACCCCTTTTATCAGATCACCCTTCTCTCCACATCGTATTGCAGCCTATGGAAAACCACAGACAGACCCAACAGGATCCTCACCTCCATTTCTTTGAGTTCACCAGTGCAAGAGAACTAAGTCATGCAGTGCATTCCTGGCTCTGCTCCTGTGGCCTTGGACACACTGGAGACATCTCTTCCAGTCAATTAAACAGTAGCAGAGCCTGTTTTCTGGCCCTGAGCCATGTCACTACCTGGCCAGTCCAGCAACCCCCCCTACCCCTCCGCCATCCCCATCCCTCACCAGTGGGCAGCTTTGCTCATGTCCTCACCTGGCCCTTGCAGCTTCCCTACCAGGCAGGAGATGTCTCTGCTGAGTAACCTGGGAGTGTTTCCTGCAGACAGGCAGCTGTGGGCTTGAATTTTTGGAGGCAAGTATAACTTTTGGGATTAAAATCATTGGTTTCTGCTGAGCTGGCTTCAGTTATGAAGACTGTAAGTCTTCAGCTCTTGGTGACATCTGCTGTCTTCTGCTCCCTGACTCCCCAGCACCTAGTGTAACAAGGGCACAGGGATGGGGATCATTTCAGAGAGCTCCCACAGTGATATAAGCTATAACTGCAGCAATGGCAATAATAAAACCCCTAGAAATAAGGACTGACTGTGATTGACTGCAGCACTTGGCCTGTCTGGAGGTCAAGACATGTGGGGAAGGCTGCCAGGGTGCTTTGCAGCCACACTGGGTGCCCTGGAAGTTGCCTTCATGAGCATCCTTAGGTATTTCCAAACAGCAAAGTGAACTGGCACATCTCAGACAAGGAGGGAAGTGCATCACTAATACCTGCATCCAAGTTAGACCTGTAAGAGGCTCTGTTCACCCCTGTCCACTCCAACCTCACTAAAAGATGAAACTGTCATTATCCATGGTGTATTTGTGTTTCCTCAAGGCACATCAGAAGCAGGAACCAGCAAACTGGGCAACCCACGAGCAGCCATCATCACTCCCACTCCCATCTTGCCCCTCCTAAAGTATTTCACCACAGCCCCAGGAATGCAGATGGGGAAGAAACGAGGGCAAGAGTGAAATGGCAACGTGACAGCAGCATTACTGACATTTTTCCATGGGTGTGTTTCCATAGAAAGAAAATAATTTATTTAAATAAATGTCCCACAGAGTGAAATTGGGATTGGTGAGGACGACTGGGGAAGGGAGAAGATTTGGATTCAGCTGAAGTGTTTTCCTCAGATATTTTGAGCTTTTAAATCCTTTCCCTTTGCTGTACGTTAAAACTGAGTGAAAGCATAACTTCCTTCCCTCAAGAGGGAGCCCTTTTCCCCCTGTGCTTAAGATAACTCACCTGTGTCTTGTAGGAGGCAACACCAGAGGCAACATTATTTTCCAAGATAATGGTGAGCAAAGAAGAGCCCAGGGTTGGACTTGATGATCTCAGAGGTCTTTTCCAACCAAGGCTGTTCTATGATTCTATGATATTTCCTTCTCATCTAGCTTGTGTGCTCTACTTCCCACTGCAGCACCAGTGCCTGACCCTGTTCTCTGAACCAGAGCAAGGCACGCAGTGGATTTTCTGGTTCATTGAAAAGCCCCAAGAACTGAAAGAAAATTGACTTTGATCTAAGAAGAAATGAAGGGGTTTTTGCCTTTTCAGCTTGTCCAAAAAAAGAAAAAAAAAAGGGAAAAAAAAAGAAAGGATTCCTTTGAGATCAGGCAAAATGTTTTCTTTCATGTCTGGGCATTTTAAAGGCTTGTTTAAATTAAAGCACAGGACAAAAAAGGGGAAAGGATGAAGCTGTGAGAAGGACTGATTCATCCAGCACGGTCCCACATCAGTGAGGCTGGATAATTCACAGGGAATGTGTGAGAGAGGAGGAAACCCTGCTGCTCTGACGTGGGAGAGGAACACTGGAAAACACTGCAGAGGATGCCCAGGTTCTGCAGAAGCCACCACGGATGTCCCTTGCAGGAGGCAGGTCTGAGCCACTGCATTCTCTGCATGTTCCTGCTGGATTTCTTTGGCAGGGTGGGATGTAAATGACTGTCAGGAAGAGCCTCAGGGCTGTTGTTTAACATTTTGGTAACACATATCTATAACCCGTGGTGAGACTCCCCAGAATTTTCCCAAATGGACAATTCCTGGGGTTTAGGATGCATTTCCTTGATTATTCCTTATATTTTCTAAGCTCTGCACTGCACAAGGTCAGGCTCTTTGCTGCTGTCCATGATTGCAGCTCTGCTCTCACCAGTGGGTCACAGTTTGCTTTCACATTCACCAAATTTTTCTCCTTCAAGTGATGCTAAGAGGTGCTGCCTTGGCCAAAAATAAGCAGCTGAGGGGTAAGTTCCCCGTGATGTCTCCTTGGGAAGAGTGTCCTCGTGACTCAGCATGGATGCTATGGGCTATTCACCCCATTGTGCAAAGTCATTGAGAGAATTACCCTGTTTTGGAGAAAATGATCATTATTGTACCCCCCCTCTCATTCCAATCTTGATCTTGCACGATTTAAGTCAGTGAGAGCTTTGCTCATGAAATATTGACTCCAGGACCAAGGCCCTAGCACAGCCCACACCAAAGGCTTTAGCAGGAATTTGTTGCCTTCACATGACTCTTGTTTTGAGCAAGCAGGCTCTTAGCTCCCTACAGACAAATGGTGGGGTAAGAATGGGAGGAAACATCAACACCATGGGATACAAATGCCTTAGGGAATTGGTTCCCAATGTATTGGCAGTGCAAGGAGCTCAGGGTTGCAGCTAAGAAATCCCAGATGACCATAAGGTTTCTCACAAGTCAAAGACATCTTCTGAAGGAATCCAAAAGGGCTTTGGGAACTGAAACTATCACCTTCATAGGAGCATGTCTGGGCTGCTGGTTCAGATTATGTGGACCAGAAGAGGTGGTGAAAACCTATGTAGGGGTCTCTGGTCCTAAACACCAAAGATGGTGTATACAGTGTGCTGCACAACTTGGTGATCATAGCTTTCAGCCAATGCCTCCTGACCTCTTGGAGAATCATGCTCAGGGGGTTGTGGGACCTGTTGGGGTCTGCTATCTGGGCTGCAACTTGGGCAAGTGAGCAAGTTTGAGCTTAGAGGACACAGCTCAGATCTATCATGTTTGGTGATGGATATAGTGTACATACAGAGCCTTGATGATGGTCATTGCTGACAGATCATCTCAGTCCAAGTGTGGGACGGGCTGTGGGAGGACAGTGAAGGGGCATACAGGGATTTGTCTCTGATACCACCCCACTGTCTCTGCTCCTGCACATCCCTGCAGGAACTGATTTACACAAAGGCACATCTTCATGTGAACAGACTACTAAGAAACTCACTTATGACTCCTGTTGTGGTGAGGCTGGCATGAGAAAGTGCAGTGTCTGTACTTGACCATATCATGTCCATGAACATGAACTTATCTGGCAAGAATTATCAGGTCTTTCCTGATCCTCTGCACACAACTTTTTGGAAGACAATGAACCACACAGCAAATTTCAGGGTTAGAACTGGTCTTTTTTAATTTCCATCAAACAAGAAGAAACTAATGCAAACATCACTGTTTCCCTCCTCCTGTCAGCACTGAAAGTCTCTGCTCTACTTCTTTTTCCTGTATTTCAGGCAGCAGTGCATCCTCCTGCAGTCTTCAGTATGCTCCTCCTTCTCTCCTTTAGCACATGCCCTGGAACAATACCCACTGCAGCTCTTTTTTGGCTGGCTTTTGCCTGCAGAAAGAAAGAAAGAGAGCTACATCTGCATTGAATACCTCATCATGGTCAACAGCACAGAAATCCCACCACAACATAGTAAACTCCTTTCTTAAAATAAAGTGTCTGCATCCACACTGATACTTGGGAATGGACCCTGGCCACTGTCAGCACTTGTCTCAGGAATGGTTTGAGTCCATGCTGTTTGGCCTGGGGAAAAACTGAGCCAGTGACAGCGTTGTCAGTTAAACACTGTGGAAGACTTAGTTCGAATGTCAAGCTGAGATCTCAGTCCTGAGTCCTCAGGCACTGCTGAATTTATCAGTATATCCACACCCTGGGCATTTAGCTTGAGATGAACTGAATTGCTCTGACTCTGTCAACTAATGTCCAATGACTGTGATGGGATGCAGTTCACATGGAGACCCCCAGATGGTGGATGTCTAAATCACAGAATCACAGAATGTTAGGGATTGGAAGGGACCTCAAAAGATCATCTAGTCCAATCCCCATCTAGCTGAAATAAAAATAAATAAATAAATCCAGCTGAACTCCATTCCAAAAGTCTCATGAGCCAAACCCAACCAAAATCTCGATACAACCCACACCTACTTTCCTGGAAAAGTTGTTTTTTTAACCTTAATTCCTTTATGGTTCACTATTATCTCCTGTTTCTCCTCCCCATAATTTGCCAGCTTACCTGGGGTGGCCATCAAGGCCATTAGAAAGACAGCAAACACAACATAGATGATCCTCATGACTGGATATCCACCAGGATCACAGCAGGTCTGGGATGCAGCTTTGCAGGGGAGATCTTGAATCAGTTGCTAAGAAAAAGGATGGAGAGCCTGATATTTATAGACATTTCTTGACAGAGAGGACAGTGTTAAGGAGGAATGTGACTTTGTTATTGTCCAAGGACACATTGTTTGCTGCTTAGTGGAATATTATGTCACTCCAACCCAGTGGCCATCTGACAATGAGACGTCCACTCTGTGCCCATTTGTCACTGGCTCTCTGAAGGCATCTCATGTGGCCTGTGCAGACATCTCTCTCTCCCTTGGGAGCTGGACTCCTCTCCATCTGGCTGCCAAAGCTTTTAGCACAGACAATTGGGACTATGGATCCCTGGTTAGGGAACTTGGTGTTGACTTGTAGAAATGGCTGTGGTAGACAGTATGAGAGCAACAAGTTTGAGACTCCTTACCTTCCATCACAGAGACCTGAGAGGACTGTACCACACTGGCCAATGTCACCATGTGCATTCCCAACTGTATGTCAAGACCTTCTCCTAGAATTTGAAATGCTGTGGAAATGGACATGCAAGTTGTTATAAGGTTGAAATGTCTTTCCTGAAAAAAACCTCTGTCTGTCTGAAGGTGTGGTCACCAGCCTAAGCTAATCAGCTGGGTCTCAGTTCAGTTGTCTGAATACAGGCAGCACCATTTGAGACCTCCTGAAAATTCCCAAGTTTACTCTCCTACAACAACCGTGTCCAAGAGATTTGGAAACCACTTTCTGCAGATAGGATAAATAGCAACTCAGCTCTAGTCTGAGTGTTGGACTTCATAAACATAAATTAATAGAATATAGCAAAGCACTAAGTGCAGAGCTGACCAAAGAAGGGTGGCAAATAGCTTATGCCTCTATTGCCCACCTAAAGTCTCCTTCATCACAAGCTGGAAGAAGTCCTTGCATTTACATTTATATCAGACTGTGATTGACTCATTTCTTCCCTCATTTCCTTCCCCCTTGTGTGGAATATGAGCCAGTGTGCCCAGGTGGCCAAGAAGACCAAGAGCATCCTGGCCTGTATCAGCCATAGTGTGACCAGTAGGAGCAGGAGGTGATTGTTCCCTTTACTCAGCTCTGGTGAGGCCGCCCCTTGAATACGGGGTTCAGTTTTGGGTCCCTCACTCCCAGAAGGACACTGAGGGGCTGGAGTGTGTCCAGAGAAGGGCAGTGGGGCTGGGGAAGGGTCTGGAGCACAAGTGTGATGGGGAGTGGCTGAGGGAACTGGGGGGTTCAGTCTGGAGCAGAGGAGGCTGAGGGGAGACCTCATTGCTCTCTGCAACTCCCTGACAGGAGGGGGTAGTGGGGGGAGGGTCAGTCTCTTCTCCCAGGTGACAGTGACAGGACGAGGGGTGATGGCCTCAAGTTGTGTCAGGGGAGGGTTAGTTTGGATATTAGGAAGAATTTCTTCACCCCAAGGGTTCCCCAGCACTGGCCCAGGCTGCCCAGGGCAGTGATGGAGTCCCCATCCCTGGAGGGATTTCAGAGCCATGGAGATGTGGTGCTGAGGGACATGGGGCAGTGGGGACTGGGCAGCACTGGATTAATGGTTGGACTGGATGATCTTAAAGCTCTGTTCCAACCAAAGCTGTTCTGTTCTAAGCAAAGAAGTACCACAGCACCTCCAGTCTAAGAAGAGACTGAACCCAAGCAGAGACACTGTAGGTTGTGTTCCCTGGCAATCAGTGAATGTTTGAGACTGAACAATATTGGCACTGTGTTACACTGTTCCCTCCAGAACTGCCTGAGAGCAGGCTAGGGCTATCTGCCCTGGAAAGCAAAAACTGCAGAAGCACTCTCTCCAAGTCTATCTACACTGTGTGGGATTAATTTAGAGATGAATACACCTACGTTTTGATTTCTCATGTGGGTGTCTTTTGTTCTGGATGTCTACACCCTTTGACAGTCAATGGAGATCTACTCAATATGATCTATGGATCTGGGACAGTCACTCAGCTGACTGACCTGGAGGTTTTTATTTGGGGTGAGTTGAACCATGCTCTAAACAATCTCAACACTGTTGACTGGACTGACTATTCCCAGTGATTCAGACATCATAGGTGCATATTTGAGGTGTCACAGTTGGTCTCTAGAGGATAATAGTCTCCCACAGCTCCCACATCATACCTGCCAGACACTTATAGATGTTCCAGGCACTCACTGAGGGACTCAGATGGCACCAGACAACTTTATTTAGGCAACTAAATCAACCATTAGCATGTCTGTAGATCCTTCTTTGTAAACACCTCAGTTTAGCTCTTCCTAATCTCCACTTTAATCTCACACAGAAAGAGCCAGGTGGAAAAAGACATCCAACTTGGACAGCACAGCTCTAAGATGCTGAGCAGATCCTAGTCCCTGTGGACTTGCAGTTGTTCTCTTTCTGCACCGAGTGTACCCGTTGTATTGCAAGGTAAGAAAGCAGGAGAGAAGCAGAGAAGATAAGGCAGAAGAAGGATTAAACTGCCCCAAATTTTCCAAGTGCATCCCTCTACCTGTCCTCTCTCTAGAAGGGAAGTGATCACTCAGTTTCTCTCTCTCTTCTGGTCCTTGACTCTTCTACAAATAACAACAACCACTGTATCCATCAGATAGTTCAGTGTTGCCAGCCATTAACTCACAACAAATTCCTCCTGGAAAAATAACATCCAACAAACTCCCAAATGGCCACTTGTGGTGCATAACGTCATATAGACCTCTCCTCAGACAAGTAAGAGCAGAGCTGGTTGTCACAGCTTTTCCTTGCAGAAGCTGTTTCACTGTTGGACTCTGTATTGGGTTTGCATGGCAACGTTCTGGTAGTGGGGGGGGCTACAGGAGTGGCTTCTGTGAGAAGCTGCCAGAAGCTTTCCCTGTGTCCAATAGAGCCAATGCCAGCTGGCTCCATGATGGACCTGCCACTGGCCAAAGCTGAGCCCATCAGCGACGGTGGTAGCACCTCTGGAGAACATGTTTAAGAAGGGGGTGTCTACGTTTAGCCAGTACTCAGTGCTAAACCATAGCAGTTGTTCCACCACCCAATGTTCCCTCCCCAGCTGAGAAGGAGAATCAGGAAAAATGGGAGAAGGCCCATGAGTTCAAGTAGAAACAGATTTAATAGAATAACAAAACTGATACAATCACTGACATAAAGTATGGAAGGTTCTGCTCACCCTGGTCCTTGATGTTGACAGCAGGAGCAGAAGACAACAAGGGAGGAGCCCCAAGAAAACAAGGAACTCCACCCTCACTGAGCTCCCTCCTTTTATCATGAGCATGATGAGGTGGTGTGGGATACACCTGTGAGTCACTGCCTTGAGTGGATCTCCCAGCTGACTCAGGTTTGCTGGAGCAGGTTTGTTGGCAGGACTTGTGACCCCATGGGGGACCCACACTGGAGCAGTCTGTTTCTGAAGGACTGCACCCTGTGGAAAGGGCACACACTGAGCAGTTCATGAAGAACTGCAGGCTGTGGGAAGGACCCACGCTGGAGAATTTCATGGAGGAGTGTCCCATAAGTGGGACCCCACGCTGGAGCGGGGGGAGTGTGAGGAGGAAGGATCAGCAGAGACAATGTGTGATGAACTGTCCACAACTCCCATTCTCTGTCCCTCTGCACCACTTGGGGGAAGGAGGCGGAGAAATCGAGAGTGAAGTTGAGCCCAGGAAGAAGGAGGTGGGTGGTATTTTAAGACTTGTTTTCATTTTTCATCATCCTACTCTGACTTTGATTTGCAATAAATTAATTTCCCCAAGTCGAGTCTGTTTTGCCTGTGACAGTAATTGGTGTATAATTTCTCCCTGCCCTTATCTCAAGCCCAAAGCCTTTTATCATATTTTCTTACCCTGCCCAGCTGAGGAGGGGAGTGAGAGAACAGCTTTGGTGGGTACCTGGCATCAACCCTCAACCCACCACAGACTCTTATTCCCTACTTATGTCCATATCACAGAATGATAGGGGTTGGAAGGGACCTCCAAAGATCACCTAGTCCAACCCCCCTGCTAGAGCAGGATCCCAGAGTAGATCCCACAGGAACACGTCCAGACGGGTTTGAAATGTCTCCAGAGATGGAGACTCCACCACCTCTCTGGGCAGTGCCAGGGCTCTGTCACCCTTGCAGTAAAGAAGTGTTTTCTGACATTAAAACTGAACCTCCTGTGTTCCAGTTTGTGCCCAGTGCCCCTTGTCCTGTCACTGGGCACCGCTAAGAAGAGTCTGGCCCTGCCTTCCTGATACCTGCCCTTTAGATATTGATGAGCATTAATGAGATCCCCCCTCAGCCTCCTCTTCTACAAGCTAAACAGACCCAGCTCCCTCAGCCTCTCCTCACATGGGAGATGCTCCAATCCCTTCATCATCTCAGTGCCCTGTGATGGACTCTTTCCAGTAGCTCCATGTCCCTCTGGAACTGGGGAGCCCAGAACTGGACACAGTTCTCCAGATGAGGCCTCACCAGGGCAGAGTAGAGGAGGAGGAGAACCTCTCTCGACCTGCAGGCCACACTCCTCTCAATGCACCCCAGGATGCCATTGGCCTTCTTGGCTGTGAGGGCACACTGCTGGCTCATGGCCAGCCTGTTGTCACCAGGACTCCCAGGTCCTTTTCCCCAGAGCTGCTCTCCAGCAGCTCAGCCCCAGCCTGCACTGACCCATGGGGTTGTTCTTCCCCACATGCAGGACTCTACACTTGCTCTTATTGAATTTCATTAAGTTTCTCCCTGCCCAGCTCTCCAGCCTGTCCAGGTCATGCTGGATGGCAGCACAGCCCTCTGGCGTGTCAGCCACTCCTCCCAGCTCTGTCCCTTCGTCCAGGTCGTTAATGAACATATTGAATAGGACCAGACATGCTATACCTGTACCTGCACACCTAAAGCTATGTGGTAGAAAGAATTAGTTTTCTTATTGAGAGGCCTCAACTCTGTGTTGCCTCTCCTAGCCTGGTGTAAAAGTAAGAGACTGCCAATCCAGTGGTGAGAGTCTCTAAACAGTTTCTCTATGCAGAAGAGCTTCCATGCATGTTCATGGCTCTTCTCCATACCTTTTTCTGCTTCAACACACCCAGTTCGAGCTAGGGAGGGCAGAAAGCAAACCCTAAGTACAATATTGATCTGCAGATAAGAGAGAAGCACTGACTGAGCAGCCTTGGGACTTTGGCACAGAGGACATTGCATGAGGTCTGTGAGGGTCTATTTGTTTCTCTGTTGCCCACCTCTGTGGATGTGTTGAAATTTTCATGGCAAGAGGGCTGCCTTATGCTTACAGGAGACATTGCTGAATTACTCACATTTTTTAAGACATCTGCAGGTAACCTGTAGCCTGAAAAAGCAGTAAGGAACTGAAAGATTCTCTCTTGCCTCCAGAGGGTTGTGTTCAGGGCCATAGAAAAGGCAAGAGGGAAAATGATACCTTTTTTACAAATCCCTGCCCCATGAGACCACTGGCAGCTCTGCAGCTTGTTGTCAGTGGATGTTCAGGCTTTTTTTTGGTGCTGGCAAGCTCTTGGGCTGGGCATGGAGAATCTGCTTTAAGGCTTTATGTGGGATGATGGAGACACAAGTAACCACACCATGCACACCAGAGTTACATCTATTTTTTTTTCTCCTTTTAATTACTGAGAGGAGGGGATGACAATTGGATTAGACAGTTGAGAAGATGCTCTCAAAGCCACCACGGTGCCTCCTCTTCCCCAGAAGCTTCCTCTTCAGCTTCTATTTCACCTTCCAGACAGGTGGGATGCAGCAGAAGTACTTGCAGTCAGAGGAGTAGATTGAGGTGTGCAGCTTGGCACACCTGTGGGAGCAGTACCCTATCTTGGGGCAGGGCTTCCTTTTCTGCCCATAACCTGCAAAGAAGAGACAGAAGGAGAGTGGTTAGGTGAGGATAGGTGCCTATGTCCCCACTGTCATACCCTCCCATCACCTCCAGGTGTAAGTGTGGCAGTGGTCAGAAGGATGAGACCCTGCTCCTAGGGAGGTCCCACTCCAGCCCCAGTGCAGGAAGGGGCCATGAAGAGCACAAGCCTGAGGAGCTCCTTGTGCATCCCTCTGCCCCCAGCTGGTGACTAGAGGTGCAGTTTAGGAAAGAGATGCTCCCAAGGAGAGCTGATTCATTCCCCTTATGAGAGACAGCCCAAAAGCAAAGTCCATCAAGATGCTCATCTGTGCACATGTGCATTTCCTTTTTCTTGCACTCCTCCTAAAGGCAGCAGAAGAGTAAAAGCCACATTAAGCTTATATCAAAGCCTTAGCTGTCCACTCAGGTAGAGACCTGAGTACTTACATCATGCTTTTAAAAATTGCCCTCTTACTGAGAAACAGCTGAAAGGATGCTGCAAAGGTCTTGAAATTGGCCCCACAGCAGCCTTGCACCAGCTATTCACTGGGGTGGTTCAAGGTGAGCCGAGTGAAAGACTTGGCCCAGGTGGATGAGAATTAATATCTGAAGAGGGTTTTTACTGCCTGCCTGGGAGATCTCAGCCCAGAATCCTCTTTTGACTCCTGTAGAGGGACCAGAAAACTTTAGAGTCTCAGAAACAGGCATTAGCACCAATAGGTATCTCACATCAGTAAATCAAATGCACTCAGGACTGAGCCTTGACAGAGAAAGTGAGTTGCACAGAGGAGTCCCCTCTGGTACTGTGAAACTCTCTGAGTCCCCAGGAGAAGTGGCCACATCCAGACTCTTGTTTGGCAATTGTCTGGCCTGGGCTCACTCCCAAACTGGATACTGAAGTTTTAACCTCAGTTATCCCCACACAACTCTCTCTGATATAGTCCTTATTTCATTGTCCCTTGAAAGAAGCCATTAAAGTACCTGGCTAAGTTATAGCAGTCACCTCAGATGGTAATAACTATATTTTCAAGAGCTAAAGCCCATCTCACCCTATTTGCCATCTTACCTGGAGTGGCCAGGGAGATGAGCAGGAAGACAGCGAAGACAATGTAGAGGAACCTCATGGCTGGAGTTGAGCTGGGATCTCAGCAAGGCTGGAGAGGAGACTCCAAGAGAGCTTGAAGGGAGGAGGTGGTGTACAGGGAGGATGTGGCTGCTGGTTTTTATAGAGCATTTCCCTGGGTATGCTGGGGAGATGCAGGCATTCATCCAAGTGGTGCTGTTTGTGGCTGGGTGCGCAGTTATGGCACGAGCACCAGAATTTCCCACGTGTGCCCAAGTGTGCTGGCAGCCACCTCCTTCCCCCAGATCTGGTTACCCAATATCAGATAGGATTTGAGCATGATGGCTTTGATGAGAGCACAAATGAATAGAGGCTGTCGATAGCAGAGTTATTAGGACTGGGTTGATGGGTCAGAGGGACCTGATGGAGATCTGCAGGTATAATGATGAGGGGAGAACAAGATCAGTATCACAGGGTTTCAAGGCCTTTCCCAACCTCTGGCAGAGGTGAAACTGCATTAACAGGGATGAAATGTGCCCAGAATGCACTGATAAATCTCCCTCCATTGTCCAGTCTGGTCACCATGTAGGACTGCTGGCTTGGAAAGGAGTTGACCACTTGTAGACACTTTGATCATCACCTCTTCCTCACAATCCCTCCAGACAGATCTGGGATTTCAAACATGAGCAGAGCTCTGCAAAGGAACGTTTCCAACCTCAGTTCACTGGGCTGTTTAATAGCTTTACAAACAGCCAGAAAAACAAAAAAAAGAGGTGACTGGTGAAGGGACAGAAACTGCAGCTGATGCAAAATGACTGAATACCATCAAACCTAAATCTGCAAAAGGCAGCAGAAGGATCTTACAACACTGAGTAACAGGGCAGCAAAATGTCCAATGGTGAATCAGTGTCAGTCAGTTAAAGCTTCTGAATTTGGAAAAATATATAATCTCTGTAGAAATGATGGGTCTGAATTACCTAAAGCCACTTTGGAAGGAGGTTTGGGAGTTCTTCAAGAGAGAGCTCTGAAAACAGCAGATAAGAGCCAAAAAATGAAAAATTGCATATGAAGACATTTTAAGAAAATTATTAAGACAAAACATTGCATCACTGCATCAGTCTGTGGGGTCTTGTACTGTGGGGTGTGCACTGCTCATCTCCCCATCCCTGAAGGCCTACAGTAGGGCAAGAAGAGGTTAAATGAAAAGCCAGAGACTTGTTTCCATAAAATTAAATATACTGGCACTGTTCAGCTCAGGGAAGCAACATTATTGGGGGTGTATCACAAAGCTGTAAAAATTCTAGAGGCCCAAGGAAGAGAGAACTATGGTTCTCCAATTTTCATAACCCAAGAAACAAGTGGGATGCAACTGTAAATCAGGAATTTATCAAAAAAGCAGCCAAAAAAAGTCCCCTTTCACACTGAGCATAGCTGAAACCTGGAGCTTGTTCAAGAAATTCAGCAAGTCAAAACGTACTGAAAGGACAAATGTATTGCAAAAAGCAATTTATAAATGAATGCAGGGGGTACAAATTTAAATATTAGATATAAAACCTTCTTGGGGAAGTCACCAAACTTCATGTTACTGGAGGGTGAGGAGTTTTACTGAGTGAAAACATGTCCTTGGACTCCTTTTGAGGCATTTGCTTCCTCCTGAACCAGGCTCTGCACTGTGTCTTGGCTCAGCCTTACATTCCTCTCTGTGACCTGAGCACAGAAACTGAGTAAAAGTAAGGGTGAGGGGACTGTGCACCTTATCTGCTTCATCACCACTATTTCACAGTGTTATTCACAGGAATTTGTCCATTTTTTACCCTAAGACCTTCAGTAATGATGTTTCTATACTCCCCTATTCAATGCTGTACAACCCTGCCATTGCAAAAGCTTTCCTGTATCTCAACTGAGGACACCTCATTGCAACTTCAACTTCTTATTTGTGAATTTAGTAAGCACACCCTCTAGACAACCATGAAAATCATGAAGCAGGATAGCACTGGCCCCACAACAGATATAGTGTGGCAATTCATTACCTTAGCTTCATTTACATGTTTGCCTACACCCCTTTTAATCATCACCATAGTCCTTTTTGAAAGATTTTGGGCAAAATAACCAAATACGTCTCGGACCAAATGAATGGGATGAAAACTGGGCCAAGTGCAAGGTCCTGAACCTGGGTGAGGATAAGCCCTGGTATCAATAGAGGCTGGGGGATGAAAGGATGGAGAGCAGCCTTGTGGAGAAGGACTTGGGGGTGCTGGTGGATGAAAAGCTGGACATGAGCCAGCAATGTGTGCTGCCAGCCCAAAAAGCCAACTGTGTCCTGGGCTGCATCACCCACAGCGTGGCCAGCAGGTCAAGGGAAGGAATTCTGCCCCTCAACTCTGCTCTGGTGAGACCCCCCTGCAGTGCTGTGTTCAGCTCTGGGGTCCTCAGCACAGGAGAGACATGGAGCTGTTGGAGTGAGTCCAGAGGAGGCCACAGAAATTATCAGAGGGCTGGAGCACCTCTACTGTGGGGACAGGCTGACAGAGCTGGAGTTGTTCATCCTGGAGAAGAGAAGGCTTCTGGGGGACCTTATTGCAGCCTTTCAATATGTTAAGAGGGCTTATAAGAAAGATGGGGACAGAATTTTTAGTAGGGACTGTAGTGATAGGACAAGGGGTGACGGCTTTAAACTAAAAGAGGGGAGATTCAGACTAAATACAAGGAAGAAATTCTTGACTGTGAGAGTGGTGAGACACTGACCCAGTTGCCCAGAGGTGGAAGATGCCCCATCCCTGGTAAATATTCAGTGTCAGGTTGGACGGGGCTCTGAGCAACCCAATTTAGTTAAAGATGTCCCTGCTCATGGCAGAGGGTTGGACTGGATGACATTTAAAGCCCCCTTCCAACCCAAACTGTTCTGATTCTATGATTGTATGAAAATGTTGTAGAGTTTGCACGTTTGAGGGTGACCCTTGAGGAACCTCACTGCCAGTGCACTGGTCAGGGATGGATGCACCCTCAAAACTATTCCCCATGATGGATCTGATGCCCTGGTATTGTCCATTGTGTCCGTGCCTTGCAGACAGTGTGCAGAGCTTATCAGAAAGATGCCCAGACTTAATTCCTGCACCTCTGGGGAGCAGCTCTGCTGTCAGCAGCCCTGGCTGGCACTGGGTTGAGCAGAGCTGTGCCTGGTGGCTCCCTGCACGCTGGCAGCAGAGTCCTGGCAGCCGGATCTGGGGGAGGGGGAATTGCCCCTGCGTGTCCGGGTTGGTGAAGGCAGCCGGTGAGCGATGAGGAGAAGCCCACTGGAGCATGGACCTGGCTGCCAGGTGCCTTTGTGAGTGGGACCAGCGGGTCGGGGTGACATTGCACACGCTAGAAAGCAAACAGCACCTCTTTGGAGATGGGCTTGCTCAAACTTCTCCTCCTGTTGCTCCACTCGTGGTAGGAGTCCCTCTATAAAACTCAGGGCCTCCAAGGTCCTCCACTGTGGCCATCTCAGACCTGCTTTGCTCCTGGTGCACCGAGATCTCCAGTGGCCTCCAAGCATGAGGGTGCTCTGCGTCGTCTTTGCCGTTCTCCTGCTTTTCTCCTTGGCCACTCCAGGTAAGATGGCACCACACGGGGTGGAGAAAGAGGGGCTGACCCCAGGGGTTGGGGCTATGGGTGTATGTCCCCTTTCCAACCTTTGTGACTTGGGGTGGAGGGAGGTGGTTCCTCTATTCCAGCTTTGCCAGGGGAGATCAGCCACCTTCAGCTGCCTCTGGTTGATGATTTACCCAACGTAGCTCGCACAATTTGGAATGAGATGAATGCCACAGTGCAAATGCCTGTCTTTCATGCTCATGCAAAGGGATCTTGCCAGCAAACTGCAGCACTGACATGTGTAGAGGGATGACTTTAAAAGTCCAGTGGTCCCCCAGCTCAATGGGGACAGAACTCATGGGTCCTCTCCTCCGTGGGTCTAAACCCAAAGGTACCCTGTGCATCAGTACCACCCTGGAGCCATCAAGGAGAGAACTTCTGGGGCTCTGCTCTCCTACAGTGTCTGACATTTTCTCTTATAACCCCTCTCTCTTTCTCTCCCATTGCAGGGTATGGGCAGTATAAGGGCATTTGTGGTGGATACTGTTCCTACACGTGTGGCAAGAGGGACGAGTGGTCTTTCAGCCACTCCTGTGGGAAGATGTACTGCTGCATCCCCCCACCCAAAAAGGGAAAATGATTGTGGAAACATCCAGCTGTGGAGGAAGAGCAGCACATGTGGTGGGGCTCCCAGCGCTGTATTCACGGTGTGACAGAGATGGTGTTCACTGCTTTGAAGTAAAGATGGGCAGATATGATCTCTGTGTGCTATGTGGTTCATTCACTCCTGGGAGGGCAGTGCCAGGAGAGGTTCTGCAGCCAGACCTCCCTGGACCATCATCACAACACACCCCTGAAAGCCCCAGACATTTCTGACAGTCCCAGACCCATGACACCAAAATGACACACTGGAAGATAACTGGGATTTTCTCATTGCTTCAAAGCAGGGTGGTGGCAAAGGCTGGGAGAGGATCGACTGCCTAATATTGTGTCTCCCTCCTCCACAAGTTGAACCCCAGTTTAGTTTCAGGGGACACAACAGCCCTCAATACCCCACCAGTCCCATTCAGCCTCTTCACTGGGGACCTCAGTCTCATTGGGGAGGTAGACACGGAAGGCAAACAGCCACTGCCTTCCCCTTGCACCCCTGAAATCCCATTCCCATGGTGCCTATAGGGCATCCTCATCCCAGTGCAGCCACTCAGGTTTTGTGGTCCTATGGCTGTCCTGAACACCTTTGCACAAAGCAGGTGACATTTCAACATAGCCTGTGACCAGGTTATGACATTAACTGTGACCCTTTGGGGGTCACCATTAGTGGAAGAAAAGACAAGGAGAATTTCTTCAGTGTCATTCCCTACCCCCTCTACTGTGTGATAAACCACTCACCCCAGGCTTTCTGCAGGGGAACAAGGAGCAATCTGGTGTTGGGTGGCTCAGAGCATCTGGGCAAAGGACACCCAGACAAGCTCCGGGAGCAATACTGGGGGGTGAGATATTTGTGTCAAAAAGAGCCAAGCCCCTGGCTGGCTCATGGAACAGAAAACAGCACTGTTTCTCTGAAGCCCTTCAGGAAAAAGAATAAGTTTCCATCCATGAGGCCTTTCAGACCCAGAAAAAGGCTACTGCACTGAAGGATGCTGCAAGAGAAGAGAGGTGTAGACCTCCCCCTTGCAGATTGCTTTCTTCCTGCAGGGGGAAGGTCTGTGTCTCCTCTCTTCTGCAGAATCCTCTATGGTCAGCAGAGCTCTTGGCACTACAGCAGGTACATGGATTTGGGGGGGCAGAGTAATTTATTCTTAAGGCTAATTTCTGTATTTTTCCAGAAGTCCTCTGATTGCCAGGGGAGTCTGAACACATGGTGTGTCTGCTGCCAACCCAAGAGGTGAACCCCCTCTTTGTGTCTATACATAACAAGGAGCTCACTACCAAGCACCAGCGTCCAAATGACTGCATGCCAGGCAATTTTGGGGCAAACACAAACAGCCTAGTGAGCAGCCTTGTGCTTCTTTATTTTATCCTTAGGATATAGGATAAATGTGAAATCTGATGGCTTTAAAAACATTTACCAGTTCAAAGCCTGACTTGGGATACAGGAATCCTGATAAAGCTGTGGGATTGCTGATGATTTTTCTTGATAAGAGGAATGAGTCTCTTTCCAAACCAGGTGAGATGCTGAGTGTGAGGGAGTTAACGTCTTGTCTGGGATCAGGCAGTGACAGGCAGCAGGTAAACGTCACACTTGATACAGGATGGCACATCAAGAGCCACAGACTGTCATCTTTGAAGCAGTAATTTGTCAAGATGTGGTTTTGTCACCTGACCCCAGATTACAGGTTATGAAAGAGGGAAAATTCACCTAAACCAACCATGTGCTGGTGAGAAGACTTCACAGACACACAAGGTTGAAAGTTTGATAAAATAATAAAAATTGCTAAAGGAAACACTGCACAACAACCAAAAAAAACCCCTTTTCTGTTTCTTTCACATTTTTCCCCAAGGAAAAAAAAAAGAATTGCGTGAGGAAAGTGAAAAGAAAAGATGTGAGAAAGTGAACGAACTGCAAAATGGGTTTTTAAAGAGGTGTCTCTCGCTCTGCTGCATCTCCAGCCTTCAAAATGTTTTCTGCAGCTAGAGAAAGTTTCTGACACCAGTCGTTTATTTTGAATTTCTGTTGTTGAACGACAGTTCCCCCCCATTACTGCCCCTATCATCTGCAGATGCGTAACCTTGGGCACCTTGGGGAGCAGAGGGAGCCTCCAACTGCACTAAACAACGGGAAGGAAGGCACCAGGCCCTGTTTTGGAGGTTTCAGCCTGGAATTTGACATGGGGGTAATGCAAGGAGAGGGGGGAGGTGAATTTTCCCTCTTTCCTATCACACTGAATGTGTTACTTGTTGCATGTTGGGTGGTTCTTTGGGTATGAAGGTAGAAGATAGAATTGGAAGACACAGTCTTGTCTTGGAGATCTCAGGAACTGTGCCCAGACCTTGTCTTGAAGGGGATTAGTTGCCCAGAAGGGAATTAGTGTGTGCACAGGTTAAAGACAGCACAGTCCAAGTGGACACTGTGAGTGTAGTGTAACAGCAGGACCACAATGGTGGAAGTGTGAAGATGCCCTTAAAATATATAATCAAACCTTCTGTATAGCACACACATAGGATAATAGAATCACAGAATAGCCTTGGTTGGAAGAGACCTCTAAGATCATCCAGTCCAACCATTAACCCAGCACTGCCCAGTCCCCACTGCCCCATGTCCCTCAGCACCACATCTCCACGGCTCTGACATCCCTCCAGGGATGGGGACTGCCCCCTGCCCTGGGCAGCCTGGGCCAGTGCTGGGGAACCCTTTGGGGGAAGGAATTGTTCCCCACATCCAATCTAACCCTCCCCTGGCACAACTTGAGGCCATCACCCCTCATCCTATCACTGTCACCTGGGAGTAGAGACCGACCCCCCCCCCCCGGCTACTTGAACACCACTTGAACCTGTATTTATTTCAGTCTTTTCTGTTTGACTTGGACATTTCTTGGACAAAGGTATCCAGGTGTGAACAGATGTCCACAAAAAAAGAGAAAACATGTTCCCTAGTGTGGTCAGTCACCATTACTGCTAAAAATATGGTCTTTTTAAATTTCAATCTGTTCATATTATAAATTCTAGCTATGCCAAGAAGCATATTTATGTCTAGGAAAGCACCTTTTATAGGAGAAGTAGTTGAATATTTATACCTTAAGAAGTCAGTACTGATAAATTACTGGATTCTAGGGGTTTCATATGTTTACAATACACCAGCTACAGGCACACTGACTCAGCAGTAGAAGATAAACCCATAGCAAGCATTGCCTTTGGTATGCTAAATAACAGAGAAACAGCACTCAGTTCTGACTGACATACTGGGTTTGGTTCAAAGTTTTACCCTGGGAGAACTACTCTGCAGCACAGATCATATGGTACTTACACTCCATGTCTTTGCAGGAGCAACAAGGGATGGAAAGGCCACTACTTTTGTGCTTAATTTCCATAAGAGAGCTACATAAAAATGGCAAAATTGTTAAAAAGAAGACAAAAGGGACGGCTAAAAGAGTTAAATCCTTGCAAATAGATTCTTTGCAAGCACCGTGGGAGCTGTTTAAGGCCACTCTATTGGAGACTCAGAGAAAATGTATGACACCTATTAAAAAAAGCCCTGAGAAAGAGCAAAAGGAAAAGGTCATAGCAGAACAGTGGGATGAGGGAGGCTGTTAGAAAGAAGCAGCTGAAATTGTGTCCAAACACGTAAAATACAAAAGATAATAAACTGTGCCTGGCAAAGTGTAAAACACAATAAGGCAGCTCAGCAGAGAATCACAAGAACTTGCAAAAGGCAAAGAAACCTCTAAAAATAAGTCCTTTTTTTTTCCCAAACACATCAGGAATAGGAAGCCTGATGAAGAGCATGTAGGGCAGGAGATGGGCAGAGCAGTAAAGCCAATAAAAGCTAAGGCCACTCCATGGGAGCAAACTGAAGTGTTTGCAGCTGTGTTCACCTTGCCAGAAAGAAGGGAGGTCTTCATGCTTTGTGGGCACTCATCAAAGGACTTGTCTTAAATGAAAAGGAGGTGGAAGAAAGGAAATAATCAGCAACAAAACCCCAGCACCCAGATTGTTTCCCCCAAAAAACCTAAGGGAATTCAAGGATGAAATAGCCACCCTCCTGACTGCAGCGTGTGATCTATTGCTTAACAAAGATGTACTGTGCAAAGAGGGGGAGATGCTAATGTTACGAAATAAAAACTTAAAAGGTTCTATAGGGTTGTAAACCAGGATTGTACCAGTGATAAATATAATAACATGGGAAAAAAACAGGAAAACCCTGCCATAAAAACCTGCTAGAGCTCCCTGAAGGAGGCAGCAGACTTGAGGACCAGACTGGGATTCAGGAGACAGGGACCAGCACTATGGGGCTGAGTTGCAGGAGAGGGAGGTGATGGGCAGCACTGTGAGGGGTCACTGTGGGGGCTACAGTGGTAAATTTCATCATAAAAGATCTGGAAAAGAGTTTGAATGGAAAGATGGCAAAATTTGTTATTAATGCTGCGTTGTTCAGGGTAATAAAGGTGATGGCTGTGGAAGGGCCTCGCTGGTTTGAGTGGCTGGCTCATAAACTGGCTGATGAAATTCAGTGCAGATCAGTGCAGAGTGATGAACATAGGAAATATCAAACTAATTTTATATGCTGAATGAATGGTTATTTCATTGCCCAGTAGAGACAGGGAATGCAAGTGAGAGAGGAAGAGAGAATGGGGAACAGCATCATTACACTGCATTGCTTGATAAATCTTAGGAACTTTAGCCAGAAATTTTAGCACCCTTTATTTGCTCTTTTTTGATTTTTCCCATTTCAGGGAGAAAGTTTTTACCTTCTTTTAACGACACCTAATATCCCCGTGCAAGAAGAAGGAAGAGTTGAAGGCACCCAGACTCATAAGTGCCATTCAGAGAGCGAAATCTGACATCTGGTGAACCTTCAGCCTCTCATCGGGGAAGCATCAACTAGAAAAAGCCCTGGTGGGTCATTGCTTTGCTATTTATAAACTGCACTCAACCAGAAAGGTCTACATCCTGATGTAAAAAAAAAAAAAAAGCAAGGCAGTGCAGGCTCCATACTGATTGCTGGCTGTGATTATACATCGGTGCAAGTGACAGAGAAGCAGATGGGTGTATTAACACGAATCATTGGACCAGACGTTTTCATTATGCCTGGAATTCCTCTCTCTTCCAGGGCAGATGCACTGACTGTCACTACAAGAAAAGACAGATCTTTAAAATGTGTAGCACCAGACAATATGGTAACTCCAGATTTGGGTGGAAAGTGGATCTTTTTTTTTTGCTCTTCTATGCAGCTTGTTGCCTTTAAAATGTTTCTGCAAAAATCACTATATTTCACTGAAAATAAGATGTAGAAGAAAGCAGTAGGGAAAACAAATCTTAAAACCAGGATCTGATCTATTATCACCCAGCAGCTTCCAGAAACGGAGCTCAGAAAAACACCTTCTTTTGGAGCTGCAATTTATGATGCTGTTTTAATTGGTACTTGCCATAATTTCTCGAGCTACTTCCAGACACAAAAAAACAGAGTTTTTTTCCCAAAATACTTGTCCTTTCAAGATGTGGAACACCATGAAAGCTTCACCTGAGAGGGGTGAATAAACGACTACATCGAAGTGATGTGGGTTTAGATTAAAACAAACAGCAATTCATGATTACTTCATTATTTCACTCCAGAACATAGAATCATAGAATGGTTTGGGTGTGAAGGGACCTCAAAGCTCATCTGGTCCCAACCCCCTGCCATGGCAGGGACACCTCCCACCAGCCCAGGTTGCTCCAAGCCCCATCCAACCTGGCCTGGAACACTGCCAGGGAGGGGGCAGCCACAGCTTCTCTGGGCACCCTGGGCCAGTGTCTCATCACCCTCACAGCCAAGAATTTCTTCCTAATATCTAACCTAAATCTCCCCTCTTCCAGTTTAAAGCCATTACCCCTCATCCTATCACTCCATGCCCTTGTAAAAAGCCCCTCTCCAGCTTTCTTGTTGGCCCCGTCAGGTACTGGAAGGTGCTCTAAGGTCTCCCCAGAGCCTTCTCCCCAACTCCCTCAGCCTGTCCCCACAGCAGAGGTGCTCCAGCCCTTTGATTGTCTCCATGGCCTCCTCTGGACCCACTCCAACAGCTCCATGTCCTTCTTGTGTTGGGGGGCCCAGAAATGGGTGCAGTGCTCCAGGTGGGGTCTCATGAGAGCAGAGTAGAGAGGGAGCATCACCTCCCTCGACCTGCTGGCCACGCAACATGTTCTATTGTAATCTATAAATATAAGTGTATCTCTGATTTCTCACTGAAAAATACAGTTTATTTTCCAGATTTGTCTGGACATTGCCAACCCTGAGTCTTAAGGCCCCTTATCTTTTTAGGTTTTCTTACTGGACTCACTGGTCAAAGAAAATGTATTAGAAGGCAAATACAGATGGTGACTGAGGAAGGATCCTCTGCTGAAATACTGTGAATTTATGCAATGACATGTGTACCAAGACACATGGGCGGTTCAAGACTTGGGCTCACAGACAACAAATCAAGTCTTGAATCAGTGGCATAGAAAATATCCTGAAAGAGATTATTAACAGTGTCCTAATCTTACAATATAGAGTACTTCTGTTTCTCCAGAGTTGGTGAGAAAGCATTTTGCCAACCCCAAAGTTCATTGGGAGGTCAGAGCAGATGCTGCCAGAGACAGGTTATGTTCCCCAAATTTTTCCTCTTGGAATGACTGAATGGGAATAGTGGGAAAACAAAACAGGCAGTTTGCAGCCCCTTTTCCAGTCCAAATGCTGCTGCAGAGACTTTGTTTATGTATTTCTCTTCACTATTCCATTTATCCATTCCCCATCTGAGGTCCACAGAGGTCATGGGAAATGGTATTGCATTGATACAAGCTGCCTATTTACTGTAAGAGGAGGAGGTGGAAGCTTGCCTAGGACCAGTGTGGGTTTATCAATCATGCTTGCAGGTAGCTCCTTGAACACCTTCAGAAACTGCTGGTCATTACTTCTTCAGTCCCTCCATCTACACTTATGACTTTCACCAGTCCCTGTTTTGTTGTGTTTCCTTATAATTCTTGGGTTTCTCCAACTCTATGGCCCTTTCTCCCCACAATCCAGCAGGGGAGATGCTTCAGATGTTACGAGATTTCAGCAGACCTGCACATGGCCAGGACTTACAAAGCCACAGCTAGGACACAGGAACATGAAACAGGACATAATTAAAGGACGTGTAGAAAATAACTCCATTTTCTGTATGGAAGGTACCTATGATGACTCCATAGGCTGAGGCAGATGAGGACAGACACAGACATTGTAGAAAAGGCTGCTGCAAATAGCCCCTGCTGGGGTTGCTCTATGCCCACACCAAACACCCAGGGATGACTCCAATAGATGCTCTTGTAGGTAGTCTCAGCAGAGAAGGCTTTGGGAACTAGAGGGCAGGAATGATGCTCTCCCAAAGATCCTTCTAGAGAAGGTGTCTGGGAGATGCTGAAGGGAGTGTGAAATACTGCACCCACCCGTTCCTGCTCCTTACTCAATCATGCTAACACGATCTTGCCAGGATCTCAGATGGATACTGATTTTTGAGCCCCAGGACTAAACCAGGCTCTCTCCCACACTTGAGATCCATGGGTTTTGCTATGAGGCTCAGTGGGGAAAGGGCCACCCAGGAGGGTGTTATTCCAACTGGACCTTTTCATCCACCATTAAATGAATTTACTGGGGGAAACAGAAAGGAAAACTGCATATATTTAGCATGTTTGTTACAAATTTTGTGCAAAAAAGAACAACCAAAGATGTAGCTAATGGGGTTTTTGGGCTGGGCTTGGATAACCTGTCCTAATGCTCTACATGGGATGATGGAGACGCAAGTAACCACACCACACACACCAGAGTTACATCTCCTTTTTTTCTCCTTTTAATTACTGAGAGGAGGGGATGACAATTGGATTAGACAGTTGAGAAGCTGCTCTCAAAGCCACCACGGTGCCTCCTCTTCCCCAGAAGCTTCCTCTTCAGCTTCTATTTCACCTTCCAGACAGGTGGGATGCAGCAGAAGTACTTGCAGTCAAAGGAGTATGTCAATGTGTCCAGCTTGGCACACCTGTGGGAGCAGTACCCTATCTTGGGGCAGTGCTGCTTTTTCTGCCCATAACCTGCAAAGCAGAGACAGAAGGAGGAGAGTGGTTGGGTGAGGATAAGTGCCTGTCTCCACTGTTGTGCCCTCCCATCACCTCCAGGTGTAAGTGTGGCAGTGGTCAGAAGGATGAGACCCTGCTCCTAGGGAGGTCCCACTCCAGCCCCAGTGCAGGAAGGGGCCATGAAGAGCACAAGCCTGAGGAGCTCCTTGTGCATCCCTCTCCCCCCAGCTGGTGACTAGAGGTGCAGTTTAGGAAAGAGATGCTCCCAAGGAGAGCTGATTCATTCCCCTTATGAGAGACAGCCCAAAAGCAAAGTTCATCAAGATGCTCATATTTGCAGTCATGCACCCCCTTTAAGAGACAGTGTTCTCAGAGCAAAACAGCAAAAGTAACACTAAAGTAGTTTCAGAAAATTGCGTTGGTGTTCCAAAAATTATGGAGGGTTTCACAGGTGTCAGTTCCTGTGGTAACCAGAAATCTGACCTGCATGTGTTAAAAAAGATTCAAGTGCTAAACATTTGGCACCAGGGTGGGAGACTGTTGGCCTAAAATAGTTCTAGTGGAACTGTTGTCCAGCTCACCTTCCAATAGAATTCACCCTCTTACCTGGGACAGCCAAGGAGACCAGTAGGAAGACAGCGAAGACAAGGCAGAGGAACCTCATGGCTGGGGCTCAGTGAGGATCTCAGCAAGGCTGGAGAGCGGAGGGTTGGAGAGAGCCTGAGCTGGACGCTGCTGAGTGGCAAGTCTGGGGATCCTCATATTTATAGTGCATTTCTGAGCAGAAAGGAGGGTTCTGGAGGAGGTCCCGTTGCTCATAGGACCTCTCATGGTTCACTGCACAGCACAACTGCTGGGCCTTCCACCCTGCACCTGGGTATGTTGGCAAAACTCTGCTCTCCTCAGATCTGGTATCAATACTCAATTCAAAGTAAAACCATTGAGTGTGACAGGAGTGACTGGTGAGTAGATAGAACAGATCTGCTGGGGCAGAGGAACCTGATCAATATCAAAGGGCTTCAGGCCTTTCTCAATCTTTGGCAGGGATGCAACTGCATGCAATAGGGCTGAGCTGTGGCCATGATGCACAGATATCTCTCCCCCCATTGTCTAGACCTGTCACTGTGTTGGGCTGAAGAAGCTGAGAGGGACTGTGGTGTGACCAGCCTTGGCTTGGGAAGGACCCAATGTCCATGTATCATCCTCTTGGGAACCACGACTGCAAAATCCCTCTGATACAGTGCCATGTGCACTGTAGCCTCTTCTACTATCCACTCTCATCCCACTGATGGGCAGGAGCACTGGGGCTAAGACCCTTTTCCCAGGAGCCATCCACTTGCAGACACTTTGATCATCATCTCTTCCTCACAAAGCCTCCAGACAGCCCTGGGGTCTCAAGTGTGCTTAATTTCTGGGACATAGATAGCCTGATCCCTGCTGCCAGGGGAGCTCTGCTGCTGACAAAAGGTTATTCAGGGCTGTGAAACGAAAGCTGTGCTGCAAGGAGTCTGCAAGGCAGAAAGATCTTGGCACTGAGTGGCAGCGTAAAGAGATGGCAAAGGAGACTCAGGGATCATTTACCAGCAGTCCTGGCTGACCAGGGAAGTCCCAACAGATTGGAAATCAGCCAGTGTGATGCCCATATATAAGAAGGGTCGGAAGGATGATCCAGGAAATTACAGACCTGTCGGTTTGACTTTGGTGCCAGGGAAGCGGATGGAGCAGATCATCCTGAGTACCATCACATGGTACGTGCAGGAGAACCAGATGATCAGTCCCAGCCAGCATGGGTTTGTGAATGGCAGGTTCTGCTTGACAAACCTGATCTCCTTCTACGACAGGGTGACCCACTTGTTGGATGAGGGAAAGGCTGTGGGTGTCGTCTGCCTTGACTTTAGGAAGGCCTTTGGCACCGTTTCCCACAACAATCTCCTGGTGAAACTGGCTGCTCATGGCTTGGATGGGCACACGCTTTGCTGGGTAAAAAAATGGTTGGATGGCTGAGAACAGAGAGTTGTGGTGAACGGAGTTCAATCCAGTTGGCGGGCGGTCACCAGTGGTGTTCCCCAGGGTTTGCTATTGTGGCCACTCCTGTTTAACATCTCTATCGATGATCTGGATGAGGGGATCGAGTGCACCCTCAGTCAGTTTGCAGACAACACCAAGTTGGGTGGGAGTGTTGATCTGCTGAAGGGTAGGGAGGCTCTGCAGAGGTACCTGGACAGGCTGGAGCGATGGGCTAAGGCCAACTGTGTGAGGCTCAATAAGGCCAAGTGCTGGGTTCTGCACTTCAGCCACAACAACCCCCAGCAGCACTCCAGAACTGGGGAGGAGTGGCTGGAGAGCTGTCAGTCTGAGAGGGACCTGGGGGTGTTGATAGACAGCCAGCTGAATATGAGCCAGCAGTGTGCTCAGGTGGCCAGGAAGGCCAAGGGAATCCTGGCTTGTATCAAGAATAGGGTGGCCAGAAGGGGCAAGGAAGTGACCTTACACCTGTACTCAGCACTGGTGAGGCTGCACCTCAAATACTGTGTTCAGTTTTGGGTCCCTCACTCCCAGAAGGACACTGAGGGGCTGGAGTGTGTCCAGAGAAGGGCAGTGGAGCTGGGGCAGGGTCTGGAGCACAAGTGTGATGGGGAGTGGCTGAGGGAACTGGGGGGTTCAGTCTGGAGCAGAGGAGGCTGAGGGGAGACCTCATTGCTCTCGGCAACTCCCTGACAGGAGGGGGTAGTGAGGTGGGGATGAGTCTCTTCAACCAAGTAACAAGTGATAGGGCAAGGGGTAATGGCCTCAAGTTGTGCCAGAGGAGGTTTAGACTGGATATCAGGAAGATTTTCTTCCCAGAACGGGCTGTCAGCCATTGGAAGGGGCTGCCCAGGGCAGTGGTGCAGTCCCCATCCCTGGAGGTGTTTCAGAGTCACGTTGACACAACACTCAGGCCATGGTGTAGTTGAGGACTGTCAGTGTTGGGTTGATGGTTGGACTCGATGATCTTCAAGGTCTTTTCCAAACTAGATGATTGTGTGATTCTATGGCAAACTTATATTCACCTTCCACGAAAGAGGTACTCCCAAAGAGCACTTCAGGAAAAAAGTCACCTCAGTGTCCAGAGGCAATCAGAAAGGAAAACTGAGTGTTGGGATTTACTAGAACGAGCACTGGCAATAATTGGTGTGCCACTGGAACAGTTTTGGGAGTAATTCATGCTGCTGGTGTCCCTGTCTCTGCAAACCTAGAGTAGAACAAGAAGAGGTACAACAGATGGTAGCAAGGATGATGAAAGCCTGACATAGTTATACTGGGAAAGTCTTCTTTCACACTGCACACAACGGGATGGTGCGACTCGTTGACATGGGTATTGTGGAGGAAGAAACTGTAAATGTATTCAGAAAGCAAGTTGATCTCACTTTGAAGTTTGCTCTGCTCTGAGGACCTGGGTGGACCACACGATCTCCAGAGCTCCTTTCCACCCTGGATTATTCTATACTTCCATGAAATCCATTAAATCCATTGAGGGGCATTCAGCACAATTATATAGATCGGCATTCAGTTCAACAACCCCCAAATCTCAGACTGCTGGAGTGGGAGGGGTTTCTAAACACATGCTACTGCATGTTTGCCACGTTCTTCCACTCTTCTAAGCATCAGCTGTTTGCCACTGTCAGACTGAAGACACTTGGTTACATGGGTCCCTGCTACAGCCTGGTTTGCTCTTCTGTGATGGGGTTTCTCAAACACATTTCTCACCATGCTTCGTGAGTCTGCATGGGACAGGCATGATTTCCAACATGCCTGGGGTGTGGCCATCCTGCCTTGAGTGGGAAAGTGGTCACATATTATGGATGTGGCCAGCGTATGTCCACTGGCCTCAGGACCACAGAGTGGACCCTGCTACTGTTCAGTTTACCAAAAAAGATGCAACCATGATGATTTATCATGTGTTGTTACCAAAAATGCATGGAACTGTAGATGTCCTCAGAGCCACTGCTCCACGTCCCCCAGGCAGAGCTCCTTGATCACCCCTCTCAGAAAGGTGTCAAGCCTCTTTGGGAATACAACCAACAACTGGCCTCCCCCACATCATTTCCCCTTCTTCAGGACACTGTTCTCCATCCCACTAGAAACGCTATCCTATATACAACACTGAACTGTCACCACAGCAGTTTCAGCCCCCTGTTTCTCACCTGCACCACCCTAGTCATGAGGAGCATATTATTCCCTTCCTATCTACTCTTTATTTCAGATTTGTGGGGCATCATGGCTCCCAGATTTTTTTTCCCCATCATCATGATCCCAGTTCTTCCAGGCTTTTGTTATAGATCATATTTTCTTGGTCCCTTAACCATCTCAGCTCTATTCCACCTCATCTTGAAGTATGGTGCCCTAAGCAATAAACAACAAACTACCTAGAAGTCAAGCAGTCGGGAGTAATAAATGGATTAATTTAAGTGCTTGACAAGTGATAACCCTGTTGTGGGGTTTTTTTTTTTAGAAAGAATGATTTCTGCCATTTCCATGACAAGATGACATTGTACCATTCCGTGCACATTGTCGCCCACTGCAGTCCCACACCTCTACTGCAGAATGGCTGCACTGCCAGATATTGCTCATTCCACCTTCTCCACCAATTGTTCCCACCTTTTGCATAAACCCCCCCATTAATCTCCAGTGTCCTCCAACACGCTGCAGTCCCTTTCAGCCTGCTATTTGCAAATTCAGCCAGCACAATTTTTATTCCATTATGCAATTTGTTAATGAAGACCCTGGATAGTTCAGGATTCACAACAGCCTTCTGAGATGTCTTTCCACCATCACCATGGTAACTGGAAATTTGTTAACTCCTGTTCATAAACCATTTTTCCTTCGTTTCTTTTAGGCCATGATCAATACTGGGAAAAAAAAAAAAAAAAAAAAAAAAAAAGAGAGAGACAAAATAACCAGTCAAATGTAAAGAAAATGTTGTATAGCACTATGTTTGAGGGAGACCCTTGAGGAACCTCACTGCCAATGCACTGGTCAGGGATGGATGCACCCTCAAAACTATTCCCCATGATGGATCTGATGCCCTGGTATTGTCCATTGTGTCCGTGCCTTGCAGACAGTGTGCAGAGCTTATCAGAAAGATGCCCAGACTTAATTCCTGCACCTCTGGGGAGCAGCTCTGCTGTCAGCAGCCCTGGCTGGCACTGGGTTGAGCAGAGCTGTGCCTGGTGGCTCCCTGCACGCTGGCAGCAGAGTCCTGGCAGCCGGATCTGGGGGAGGGGGAATTGCCCCTGCGTGTCCGGGTTGGTGAAGGCAGCCGGTGAGCGATGAGGAGAAGCCCACTGGAGCATGGACCTGGCTGCCAGGTGCCTTTGTGAGTGGGACCAGTGGGTCACGGTGACATTGCACATGCCAGCAAGCAAACAGCACCTCTTTGGAGATAGGTTTGCTTAAGTTTCTCCTCCTGCCACACCGCTCATGGCAGAAGTCCATCTCGAGGTGCCAATGTCTCTATCTTTGTTTTTGATGGGTATTGTTCTTTGCTCCCAGCACGCTGAGATCTCCACCGGCCTCCAGGCATGAGCATTTTCCACACTGTTGTGCTTTCCTCTTGTTTTTCTCCAGGTAACACAGCAGCTAGAATGCTAGAGAGGACAGAGAGAGCTGGAAGGTCAAAACTGGGAATTACCACCTTCAGAGTCTTCTTTGTCTGGGCAACCTGCGGTGGGATAATTTTGAATACAGTGTCCAATGGCCATAAATTTTATATGTTCAGGTTGCTGAAGAGTAAATGGGAGAAAGACTCTTTCTAGTCTCTCATTTGTCACTTGTTTGCCCTCTTTCCAGCTTTCTCCATTCCTTCTCTCTTATTTATGCCTCCCCCCAGTTATTTGCCAGTACATGTCCATAACCTCCCAGCTCCTTCCTTCATTCTTTGTCTTTTCTCTTTGCTCTTCACTCGACCTTTTTTCTTGTTTCCCATGGCCACTACAGGGAAACAACTCTGCTCATTTCTGCAACTGACCATTCATAACCTTTTAGAATTAATAATTCCATTTACTGGGATTTTGAAGAAAAAGAAATCATCACCCTTATACTAAGCAGCTGCTTTTTTTTCTTGACAAACAACTGTTTTTTTTTCCAGATGCAGAGTTTATTTTATAGATATTGGATGTGTTTGTTGCTCTAAATGTTCAACAGGGAATCCCTCACTCAAGCTATTCACATTTGAATTCAAACAAACACCACTGCTCATTGCTAATGTTGACTCAGCCTGCAGAACTGCAGTGTTTATGTGGGTTCACCTCTTCTGGATGCAAACCCAACAGCTATAATTTCCTCCTTTGAGTTAAGGCATAAAGACCAGAGAGGATGAATCTGAATAAGCCTTCTGATACACAAAAGAAACCATTGCTGGGAGATGCTGAAGCACTCCACACCACAGGAGAAACAGCAGAGCTGGAGAAAAGCCAGCAGAGGAGGGGAAGGATCTTCTACGTTTCTTCACAAAACATATTTTTCACTGCATTTTTGAACTGGATATGATCTAGCCTTAATGTAAATGATTTTATTTTTTTTCAGAAAGTCTAGAACCTTTAGTTCCCAGGCAGTTCTGTCACCCTGTGCAAATGTTTTCATGGGGCTTATTTCTCTCCAGCTTTTTCCTGGTAAGAGTAGTGACCTCTGTGATCCTTGTGTTGTTTACACAAGCTGCCTCTGTACCAGTAAATTAAATATTTCCAAGCATGGCAGTAAGAAATGTACAGTCCATCATCATGAATATAAATCTGGGCTTATTTTCCCTCGTTTGTTATCTTGCAATTACCAGTTTGTGCAAATCTTTCCCAAAATGCTTAGCAGTGAACATGGACTTGGTCTAGCCTCCTTCAGGGTATTAAGTACTGAAGATTTCCACTGTGCAGGAATGGTAATTGACAGATTAATTAGACTTATACGATACTGCTGATGAGGTGCTCCAGGAAAGGCAGATGAAATGGATGCAGTTGTAGAAATTGACTGCTCTTTAATAAAAACTAGAGATAAATTAGCAAATTAGCAAATTAATTAATGATGGTCTTTGCTGGGTTTAAGATAGACCCCTTGGTTTTTGCCTGTAATAAATTATGTTGGGCACATTTTCAAGGGGGAAGGAGGGCAGTAAGAAAGCTGTCCTATCCCATCGTGTCCTATTGCCTTTCAAGAGTGTCAGATACCTATGAGCCATCTGTGAAACCCTTCTGTTGTAAATTCTTATACAAGCAGATAAATGTCCTCACCTACTTCTAACAAGATATGTTTTGTTTCTCTGGCTTGTGGTGCCCAGACGATCTCCCTTTACCACTGCTCTTGGTTCATTTAATCCAGAAGAGGGAAAGACAAAGGGATGAATGGCTCAGGCAGTGGGACAGCAAAGAGAACTGGGATCTCTTGACTCCTCTTCACAGTCTCTTTGCAGCCGAAAATCTAAAGCTAAGTCCTTGGCATGTCTAAGTCAGATGAACCTTATGCTGTGCAGCAAGGGGATGTCAAAAGGATAACTTAGCTCAGCTGTGGAGGCAAGGATGTTTGCAGCCTTGGTTCATCTTGTGATCTGCTTTTCTGCTGAGCTGCTCAAACATTTTCATTTGCTATGAACTAAACAGCATCAGAGCCTGCCCCCTGGTCCATAGACCAGATGGCCTGGTTTGGCCATCACCATGATATTAAACTCTATCAGCCTCCAAAACAGTGTGGTTCTATCCATGGTCCTTGGTCCATGGTAACTCCTGAACTTGCACTTGGGATTCAGTGAAACTGGGGTTAGTTGTCCTGGGACACAACAGCTCCCAGGTCTACACCAATCATTTAGGAGTATGGCACTGTTTAATTAGAGTATGGGTGCACCCTGGGGCAGCTCAAGATCACAATGTCTCTAGGTATTAAATTAAAAACAAGGAGCAAATATAATTAGATCTTCTGGACCCCACAAGCCATGGAGCTGCACTCTTGGTGAAAATTTTCCCTGGTGAAGAGTACCCAGCCATGAGTTGAAGACCTCCAGGAAATAAAGACATCACCACTTCTATTATTAATTATCCTAATTCTTAAGAACTAAACTTGCTTTCTTAGTCTGTTTAACTAAAAAGAAGCATCATGAGGTTATGCTGTTCACTTAAACAGCTGTATTTATTTTTTGGTGTATTATTTTCCCTGTGAAGATACTTGTACCCTGAACTGAATCGCTCCCCAGTGCAAAGCTTTGACAAGCCCCACTGATCCACCTCCTTATCATCCCTCAAGGTGATGTTTCTCCTCCATTACGCTATATAAATCCACAACCTTTTTCCAAAACACGTTCTTTCCAGTAGCATCACCAACCACAAACATTTGGTCAATGTGAGTCAGCAGGGTAACCTTACAGCAGTGAAGGCCAACGGCATACTGGATTGTATCAACAAAAACATGGCCAGCAGGTCAAGGGGAGTGATTATTTCCCTCTACTTGGCACTTACAGGACTGCATCTGGAGTCTTGTACAGATTGGAGCTCCTCAGTGCAAGAAAGGTGCCAGTAAAGGCATAAGTCCTGCTCTGTTTCCATCCAGTTTGATGCCTCCTTTGACTTCTCCACAGCTACATCAATTTATTGTCCCAGAGCTCTGCTGTGAACAGACTAACACAGCTCTTCTTTTCACCTGTTCTGGTGATGAGGTATTTGCAAGAGCAGAATCTCAGTTTGAGTCTTCTGAGCACCAGTTTCACACTGTGAACAGCTTTACACTATGATTTTCATGTCTGTAACTCCAGTCCTTATGACAACTCAGCACTTTCTGTGTTACCTTGATCTTTTCCTGTATTGATTGTCCATGCTAACTTTGGGTCTAGTACATTACTTTTTCCCACTTGAATTTTTCTTCACACTTGAATTTTTAAGCAGCCTGGGCTGGTGGGAGGTGTCCCTGCCCATGGCAGGGGGTTGGAATGAGATGATCTTTGATGTCCCTTCACACCCAAACCATTCTGTGATTCTGAGAATGACCCTTGAGAAAATTTCTCAGTAACTCCCTCCTGCCTGACACTTTCCCTTTCAAGGTCATATTCAATCAATTTGCAGTGTCTTTATTAATCCCCCCCACTTCACCTAAAGTACATTTTCATGAACATTTTACTAATGCTCTCCACTAAAGTGCATTTGATGGGATCTGATGCCTTCTGCCTACGAAGAAACCCTATTTCATCAGGTCAGTCTGTTGAAATCTATTCAGCAGAGAACTCATGATGCATTTTCTTTTGTATCTTTGCTCTCCTGTTTGTTCTCAGAGCCTTGCATATTTCTGAGATCAGATTATACTCACCTGGATGATTTTTTTTTTTTTTCCTTCTTGCTCTGAACTGTAATACTGTGTTTGCTGTTCTCAAATTTTACAGCGGAGGCACAGACTGACTCCTGACAAGTTCTTGTTATTTCACTCTGTTTTTGTGTCCCACTTCTCTGAATTCAGGGAAGGATGGTATTGAATAAGTCTCTCATCACCTGTGGGATTGGCTTCCACTGAGGCTGGTTATTTTCCAGTTTAATTCCCAGTTATTTTTGATTTTCTTACCCTAATTCTTACTGAACACCACAGCAAAATATTCATCCATTGGTTGTGCTGATGCTCTCTGCAAAGCCATCGTACTACAACAGCAGCTCTGCTTTGTCTCTGATCTTACAGCTAAAGAGATTTTTACTTTGCTTCAGCACCGTTGGCGAGTTATAGCACAGCTTGACTTTTTTTCCAGTGCTCACTTTCTCTGTGTCCTTTTTGATTTCCAAAATGACAAGTCATTGCTCTAAATTTATCCCACTCCCCACAACAGGGAGTGGAACAAAAGGCGTTTCAGCTTGCAGGAGCGTGTCTGACCCTACTGGGCTACCCTATATCTAATCTCTTTGCCACATGTAAGCATGGGTACTCTGGCCATTTGTTCTTTATTAACTGGAACCATTAATTGGCTTCTGAAGGAAAAGATTTTCACTTCTGAACGTCCAACAGAGAGAACATTTACTCCCACGCTGAGCATCCTTTTTTCCCTGACAAGCAATGCTTCAAACACAGCCTCAAGCTACTCTAGACACTCAGCTTAGCAAACTCTAATTCAGCCTATTCATATTTGATCTTAAATACTCATCACAAACTAAGCAGTCACTGCTGAACTGACAATGCCAGCGTGCAGTTCCAGCTCCTGACATTTAAAACCATTTTCCATGGTTGTGAAGTTCACGGGACCTGCAGACACACAGTAAAATTTGCAGAGGTGCCTACTGTGACCACAACATGCACAAATCTATGGATATTTACAGGAAAATGCAGCTGTGGGAAGTAGGGATGATGCACAGAGATGTTGCCTCAGGCTGACTTGGTGGCCAAGGAGTGTCAGCTTGGAGGCCAAGTAGAGGAAGAAGGTGGTCAGCTGCTGCTGCTGCTTCTCTCCTGTTTTCCAAAATAGGATGCTCACTGCTCTTTATGAATTAGACATAAGCTGACTTTGCTGTCTCTGTCCCCTCTCTTTGGGGAGGTTCATACAGGGTCTATGAAACCTGTAGCTCCTCAAGTCTTCCTGATTTCTCAACCAAAACTTTCTCAGCCTTTGAGTCAGACTTCCATGCTGGTGGGTGTGAGCATCAAAGGGGCATCCTAGAGTTGATTCAATGGTTCCTCAGGTTTTATGGGTGTAGCCTGTTGAAAATGTGCTCTTCAGAAAGCACTTCAGTCAGAGACATTCCTCCCTGTCCATCAGGGCTGTAATGAAGGACCACAACTACATCAGGTGTATTTGTGGCATAACCACAGCGTTTGGATACACAGAGAATATAAAGGGTGAAAAAATAGACTCTTAAGTCCATTAATATAACTGTGACAAGCCTGTTTGCTTTGTAGCAATGAACTAATAGTTAAATAGGCTGCAATTTCTTATGGGACAACTTGCCAGGTTTCACCAGTTCTGATCTGCCTGCATAAAACCCTCTGTTTTTTTTTTAAGCTGAATCCTTCACCAAATATCCCTCAAGTCCAGGAGAGTTTGGTTTTGAAGATATATTAATTCATACTCTTCAAGAGGCAATTCATGATGCAGCTTTCTCAGGAATGATCTGATAATTTCCTAAATTTGTTCAGACCCCAAGAACCCAGCTTTGAAGTCATGATGAATTATCCCAATGTATGCACCTCCTAGGACACAGACAACCTGACTCATACCCCATGGAAAAGCACCCAGAACTATGTTTTCAAAGCACCACTGCTTTTAAATAGTAATAATAAAAAATACATTAATAAATGATTTGGTTTATCATCTCATGTTGTCCTCATTTGCCCTTTCAGAAAACAGTGGAAGAAGAGCCCTGTTCACTTGAATGACATAATCGTGAGCTTCAGAAAACCCATAGTTGTCTCTATTGCAAACTGTTGTCACTGTACAAATGTCTCTTTAATTATCTCTCCACTTAAAATCATGTGCAGGTCAAGACAATTTCATTAGTGCCCCTTTTTTCACCCTGCTGTCTCATGGAAAACCTTTATAACCACAGGAGCTTCTCTTCTCTGCCACCAAATTATCTTTCTATTTTTCTCTCTTCACACTGAGAGATCTCAGGGCCCCCCAAATTTTGAATCAAATGCAGAATTAAAGTGGAAGAGGGGAGATTTAGATGAGAGATTAGGCAGAAATTGTTGGCTGTGAGGGTGGTGAGACACTGGCCCAGGGTGCCCAGAGAAGCTGTGGCTGCCCCCTCCCTGGCAGTGTTCCAGGCCAGGTTGGATGGGGCTTGGAGCAACCTGGGCTGGTGGGAGGTGTCCCTGCCCATGGCAGGGGGGTTGGAACTGGATGACCTTTAAGATGCCTTCCAACCCAAACCATTCTGTGATTCTATGATTCTACTTATCAGACCTCTATGCAGTAGCCTAAGTTGATGTTTTCTTCATAATTCAGTATTTTTTGAGTCTATGAAAAAGGTTGGGTTTTCCTCCTAACAATTCCTGAAAAAGCCAAATGAAGATGATATCAGATATCCTACTCTTCCCACATGGGTACTAATCAGCTGGGCAAAGATGTGGGGACAATTTGTACCTGAGCAATTGCTCTCACTCACTCAGAATAATTGCACACAACTTTGGCACCAAGCTGTCCGTGTGTTTCGCATGGCCAAACCTAAAGATGATCTGAGAGCACAGAGACCTGTAGGTTTGTCCTTGGTGAGTGTCTAGCTAATTCCACCACAAGAAAAGATTTTCCCAAAGTGAGAAGAAAACTGAAGAAAGAAACAAACCTTTACATGGAAAAGATAAAAAGACAGTGTTAAATTTATGGACATTTTGCAGTGTCTCATGATTCTTTATGGCAAAATGGAAAAGCTCACCAGAAACGAGCTATTCCCTGAAAAAAAAACAACCCAAAATTATATATATTCTGCTAAAAATAATTTATTATGGAAACTTGGACCTGAGGAACACTTGTGTCTGCAGTGAGTACATACGTCTGCTCTATCACATCCTGCCAGCCTCCTTCCTCCTGTGGTCTGACTTCAGACTTGCCCACTCGCTCTCCACTTGCCAGATCCCCAGTTTGAAAGCTAACTGGGAAGCTCTCCCACACCTGCAGGCTCTCTCCTCCCAGCTGCCAAGAGGATGAGGCTGGTCTGTGGGAAACCATGTGTTTCAGGGAGGGTTTAGTGAAGAAGTGTGGCTGGTGGCTCATAGGAAGTGCTGCATGCTCAGACATACTGATGGATATTAAGTGGGAAACAAAGTATAAATCACCTTCATCAGACTCTTCCACTATTGGAGCAGATTTTGTATAAATAGAATAATTTATCTGCTTCTTTATGGGAGGGTTTTGCTTTCCACCTCTTTCTTTTCCAGACCACCTGGCTACATCCCCACCAGCAAACAAAGCAGTGCCAGGACCAGCCTAAGACATAAAAGTTAGCACAGTCCCTCACACACTTTTGGTCTGGGCAAACTGGCTCCTAGGCAGAGCTCAGGAGTTAGCACAGGGACTAATAGCCACCGTGGATCCCTTTTTGGGAGACTTTAATATCCTGTACATGGCTTGGCCATGCCAGCTGGCCTCATGGCTACCTTGGACCACACTACGGATGTGGTCACTGCAATCACAGATGATTTTCAGCCACAAACATCTGTTACCTTGTGCTTGCTGCTCTTTTTCTCCCCTTCCTAGGAAAATATCAGAGGGTAAAGAGGCTGGGTGTTCGGATAATAAGAGCACAATCTATTTTGGGAATGAAAACAAGCAAATAGAGACCCCTAAAAAATATTAGTGCTCATCCAAGAGGCAAATGGTCATGGGACTGCAGCATATGGAGGGTGATTCTCTGCTGTTCTGCAGCCAATTACTTCTTGGATTTCACAGGTGAAACCCTGCTGGTACGAGCACAGGTAGCAGAGGAGAGCTCACTCGCTGAAAAGCCTAAAATCATGAGAATTGCCTCTGATCTGGGAGATGTGGCCTCACTGGTGAATCCAGACCAACTATGTGCAACCAGGGAGAGGAACCTCCCATCCTCAGGGTCTGCCTTGTGCCCTGGGGTCCTTCAGGGAGATGTGGGAAGAGTGGCCAGAGACCCAGACTGTTCCTGATTCTGCTCTCCAGCTGGGAAAGGAAGATACTGGAAGAGCCCTTTCTCCTGCTGAGGCCAGACAAGCCTCTTGGTGAACCTCTTCCAAACACATTACTGGGCAGAGGGAAGCAGATGGCTGGGTGTTTAGGGGTCTGGCAGGAGGATTCTCCGGGTATTTGGCAAAGAGTCCTGATTTAGCTGCTTTTCCTTCTGCTTGGACACTTTCTAGGTGTGCGTGCTACTCCTTGCTGATAGGGATGCTGTTTCTTAGGTGACTTTATCAGAGCAAGGAAGAGTTTATGGTGCCTGGCAGCTGGTGAGCTCATTAACCCATTATCATAATGATGAATTCATAACCCATTATCAGTTATTACAAAGCAAATGCACCCCCACAAATCACAGAATCACGGAATGGTTTGGGTTGGAAGGGACCTCAACGATCATCTCATTCCAATCCCCCTGTACAAGTTCTCTCCCTCACACAGGGAAGTCTGTAGCCCCTCGCCATGAGGTTATATTAAAAATATTGGTGTGCACAGCTCAGCCTGTGGGTTGGGTTATTTCACCTCGGGTGGGGAGCAGCTGCTGTGGGTTTGGGAACGCAGGACAGGATAATTTGTGCAAGACCAACAGAAAAAGTTGCCAGGCCAGTGGGGTTTCATTGCACAAGAGACACGTTGTACTCTTTGTGATGTCCTGTACATCTTCCATGCTGCAGAAGATTGCAGGAACGTTTGCTGACCGCTATCAGGGCTGTATTGCACCAGGCAGTGTTGAAATACAAAAGGGGAAGGAGCCTGCTCCAAACGTTACTGACCTTTATTTGATAGCGTGAAAAATGAGTCTAGAAGAGCAGGATGACTCTCACTGCAATATTCAGAGGTTCCTCTGGAAAAAGTGAGATTTGAGCCAAATGTTTTTGAGTACAAATCTTTAGGCTTTGCCACACAGTGGTTCCTTCTCCCTAAAGCACATTGCAAAGGAGACAGAAAAGTGAAACCCATCTGGGTGTCATCACTTCCCTTAGGTGCACTTCTAAAGCACCTTTTGCTCCTTTTTTCAGTGTATTAACTGATATGCCCTTGGTCTGGAGACTTTATTTAATACTTTTTTTTCCTCTGACCTGGGAGAGAGACGATCCACTTCCACACATTGCCTGGGGATTGCAGAGTCATCAGGATTAACACGGGGGAAGCACTGGGTTTGTAATTAGTCCTGGGATGTGCAGCCACTGCCCAAATTTTCCTTTTTCCTCCTTCACAGAAGCAACAGCACTGTTTCCCTGCTGCTCATGGGGTTGGAGCCTTTTCCCCATCCCTGGAAACACTCGAGGCCAGGTTGGATGGGGCTCTGAGCAACCTGATCTAGTTGAAGATGCCCCTGTTTATGGTAGGGGGGTTAGACCTTTAAAGATCCCTTCCACCCCAAACCATTCTGTGATGCTATGATTCTACCAAGGATGCTCTTAATAAATATAACTCTCCACAGCACCTTCAGTGAGATGGAGACGGCCCCACTGAGAAAGCAGCTGTCCTACAGTCTTTGGGGTCTGGTGGTGCTTCATGGCAATGGGGGCTGCGGGGGCCTTGGGGATGGAGAGCCCAGGCAGTGTTTCCTAGGAGATCCAGGATGGTTAATGCCCATACATCGATTGCAAGGGAGCTGTACAGAGACTGCGGGCACCTCTCCTGTAGCTGAGGGTACCCCCAAAGCTCCAGCCCGCTCTGTGCAATTGCAGAAGGATCTCCAGCACTGTTGTGCATGGTGAGGGGCAGTGAAGCACTTTTTCATCCTCAGCCAGGATAAACTGCACAGGTGAACAGCACTTTAAGAGGCCTGCTCATGCCCCAAAGATCATAGAATCACAGAATGGTTTGGGTTGGAAGGGACCTCAAAGCTCATCTCGTTCCAACCCCCTGCCATGGGCAGGGACACCTCCCACCAGCCCAGGTTGCTCCAAGCCCCATCCAACCTGGCCTGGAACACTGCCAGGGAGGGGAAGAGTTTGTGTTTAGCTCTGGTTTCATACCAAATGCTCCCCAGTCTGTCCAGTAACATGCAGAGAGGATTAGTCCTGTGCTGCTTCTAGGCCATCTCAGCACTGCACTGAAAGCAGTGATGTAGGCATGTTTTTATTTTAAGTTACACATAGACTCCAGACCTAGGAGAGACCCCTCTTCTCTTTTGGAGGGGTTGATGATGTGCAAACCGCTGTGAGGGGAGAATTAATCTTCCTTATTATGAATCTTTTCATGTATCTGTAAGGATAAAATGTCATTAATTAGACTTTCAAATCATTCTCAGATATTGAAATCACCTAAACTGCCAGCATTAATAAGTCATACAAGTAACAGCCTGGACAAACTCAGAATGACCTCACCACCAGAGGTGAGCATAAGAATTCAGGTCACCGTATCTAAATACCTATGCAATCCTTCTCATGTGCAACTGCCTAGAACAGGCTGTCATCAAAAGCTGCCTGTTTGCATCTGCACAGATAGTTCCAGGCTGTTTCCATCATGCAGGGACTGAACAACCTTGAACTGGCACCACCAAAGTGATCACGGGCAGGATGGCACCAAACAGCTATTCATCTCCTCCAGGGAGAGCCCTAGAAATGTCTGATGACCTGATCTTCATGCTTTGTTCTTCTTCAGAGATAAAGTAGATGGAGGCTAAGGAATCAGAGTTCCTCCAGGTGAGTGAGACCTGTGGTTCTGCACGAGAGCCCGCATCCCTTACGTCATCATCCCCAGATCTGCATCCACCCCTGTGGTCCAGCATCCTCTTTTGGGGAGTGTCTGTGGCCAGTGCAGCCATCAGAGCCCCTCTTTGGGAGATACCTGGTATTTGCTGTCAGTGTGAAGAGTTCCTCTTCGTACCACATTGGAAGGGGCTGCCCAGGGCAGTGGTGCAGCCCCCATCCCTGGAGGTGTTCAGAGCTGTGTTCACACAGTGCTCAGGGATATGGTGTAGC
Source organism: Podargus strigoides (assembly GCA_028020825.1). Classification (NCBI taxonomy): domain Eukaryota; kingdom Metazoa; phylum Chordata; class Aves; order Caprimulgiformes; family Podargidae; genus Podargus; species Podargus strigoides. The sequence goes on from CM051619.1 coordinate 3,289,391, forward strand.
TGAGGACTGTCAGTGTTGGGTTGATGGTTGGACTCGGTGATCTTCAAGGTCTTTTCCAACCTAGATGCTTCTCTGATTCTATGCTTAGAAGTCCACATTTGCTTGGAAGCACAGGGGCTGACTACCAGCCCTTCTCAGTCTCACAGATACTCTCAGGGTAAATGCTGGATTTCAGCATTACCAACCTCAAATTTGGGGTTGAATCTTACTGGTTTTAGTGAAACCCCCTGCCCCATGCCAGGACCTCTCCTCTGGACCTCAGGTTTAGTCTGGCCATGTCAATGTTAAGACTTTCTTGGCCTCTAGACCAGAGTTTGCTTCACCCCTGAGCTGCTCCCTGGCATTGCCTGGGTCAGCGCTGCTGCAGACCACATCTGCCCACAGATTCCAACTGGACATTTGAGTGTCAGATGTGCCCAAGCTCTCTGACTTTTCCTAACAGGGATGTATTTTACAGGAATAACCTAGGGAAAAGCATTTGAGCTTATGCACACCTGATTCTCTGCATCCTCACCACCAGTTGTAGGGTGTTGGCAGCATCATGGGATGTACCATGCTATAAAGGAGCAGCTACAGTCCAGAGTCATCCCCTTTGACATGGGAAAAATTCTGGGATGTTGCTCAGGATGATATTACTGGGGGGGGTCTGTGCTGTCTGAAGAGCATAGGTGTAAGGGAAGCTCAGAAGCAGCAACCATGGCTTTCCCTGGGTTTTCTCCAAGCAAGGAGCAGTAGGCTGAGCTTTGCTTTCCCACTGTTGGAGGAAACAGGGGGTTGCACTGGCATGTTTGCTTCTTCCCTGTTCTCCACGCAGGCGACAGACCCTGGATATCAAGAGCCCTAATTATTGTAGTGGTGCAGCCAAAGCACTGGGGAACCTGCGAGCGAGAATAATAACAAAGCAGCAGATGAAAAAGAATGAGTCAGCTGTGTGGGGGCTGTTGAAGGGTGGCAGGGGGCTGCGACAGCTCCTTCCTGGGCTGGGTAACATGGAGTCACAGAGCCATGGGTGGGAAGGGACCTTTAAAGGTCATCCAGTCCAACCCTCCTGCCATGGGCAGGGACATCTTCAACTAGATCAGGTGGTTCAGAGCCCCATCCAACCTGACCTTGAATGTTTCCAGGGCTGGGGCATCTCCCACCTCCCTGGGCAACCTGGACCAGTGTCTCACCATCCTCAGTGTAAAAACTTCTTTGTAATACCTAGTCTAAATATCCATTCTTTTAGTTTAAAACCATTACCCCCTGTCCTATCGCAACAGGCCCTATTAAAAACTTTGTCCCCAGCTTTCTTGTACCCCCCAGGCACTGGAAGGTGCTCTAAGGTCTCCCTGGAGCCTTCTCTTCTCCAGGCTGAACACCCCAACTCCCTCAGCCTGTCCCCACAGCAGAGGTGCTCCAGCCGTCGCATCATCTTTGTGGCCTCCTCTGGACCCCTCCAACAGCCCCATGTCCTCCTTGCGTTGGGGACCCCAGAGGTGAACGCAGCACTGCAGGGGGGTGCATCAGAGGGGTACAATGCCCCCCTCGCCCTGCTGCCCGCGCTGCGGGTGGCACAGCCCAGGACACGGGTGGCTTTGCGGGCTGTGGGAGCACAATGACATCTCCAGCTCCCCACCTCCCCGCAGGGACGCGCGGGTCCGGCAGTGCCCCACGCCTTACGGTGGGCAACGGGACCCAGCACCGCTGCTGCGGGAGATGCGGGGGTGAGCACGCCACGCCCCTTCCCTAAGCCACGCCCCCTTCCCCGCCTTTACTCTATTCTCATTGGCTGCCCGCCGGCAAGGTCCCGCCCCTTTCGGCCCAGCCCCTCCCGCCCACCGCCTTTAAATGCCGCGGGCAGCGGCGGAACGGTTGTTGTGGGGCCGCGGGCTGTGGCGGGCGCTTTGCTGCAGCGCCACTTCCGGTAAGGGCAGATGTCCCGCCCACCGGTGGGCGGGCGCGGATGGTGATTGGGCCTGGAGCATCACGTGAGCACCCAACATCCGGGGAAGGGCCCGTGAGCTTCCGGCCTGTACCGCTCCGCCGGGCGCCTCCTAAGAGCGGCGGTGCCCGGGGCTGCTGGAGCGGCTCGGCGCGGGCGTTGCCCCTCTCCGCCGCCCGGGGCTCCCCTCCCCGGCTCATCCAGTGCCTTCCTGCCCCCCTCCGCTACCTTTGTCAAGCACCCGGGGTCTCCCCGCGCCGCCCCCGCGTTCCCCTCGGTGACGCAGCCGCCGGGAGCGGGGGCCCTGAGAGGGCCTTCTCACAGCGGGGGTTGTGGTACCCTCCTCGCATCATCCGTCCACCTTCCTCCACCCCCACTCCAGCCTGTCAAGAGGCAGGCTCACCCTTCGGCCCCTGCTAGCCCTCGGTGTCACTGCACAGGGCTGCCAGCCACCTGTGGACTGTCCCACAGCTTCTCCATCTCATCCCTGTGGCGGTACTGAGGTTACCTGCCTGCTTCCCCAGCAAGTTTTTGTGGCAGAGGCCTCCCCAGGCCTGTTCTCTTTGGTAAGGAGGATGGAGTTTGCGGAGCTGATCAAGACCCCTCGAGCGGATAATGTCATCCTGCACCGTCCTTTCTACCTGGCCGTGGAGGGCACGCTCTGTTTGACTGGCCATCACCTCATTTTTTCGTCACGGCGTCAAGATAATGCTGAGGAGCTGTGGCTGCTGCACTCCAACATTGATTCTATTGAAAAAAGGTATGCCTGGTAATTTCCCTACTTACCCACACCTAATTGGGTCTCATTATGGGTTGTAAAGTGGTTGTCCAGCCTGGCTGACACCTCAGCTGTCACATATCCAGGTCTGGAGAGGAGAAAGGACAGTGAGTTAAAGTATGAGCCAGGATATTGGCATGGACAGGTTGATTCTCATTCTGTTTGGATACTGATATTTGACTGTTGCACCTTTAGATTTCTTTTTTGTTATATATAGAGTTGGAATTTTGAAGTTTAAACACCTTTGTCAGCAGTGCTCTGTGTTAATTGTTCAGTGGATTTCATCAGTAGCTCTTTAAACACCTTATAAAGGATACATCTCTACCACCATTCAATGCAGATGGAAGCTGAGGCACTGATGAAGTGACTTGCCTTGGGTCACCCAGTAAAACTGATGGCAGAAATGGACTCAGGACTTTCTCAGCCCCAGATCAGTCTCTTGCTGCTTGACATTATCATCCCCCTACTCCTCCAACTACTTATGGAAATCACTGATGCTTTAACAGCATAATCCTTGTGGGAACAGAGTGGTAAAGCTGAGCTGTAGCTGGAGCACTCTTGTATTCTTGCCCATCCCCTTTAATCTCTGAAGCCCCTGCAATAAATCTTCTTACAGGCACTTCTGTTTGCTTTGTGTATGGTTGCCTCGTCACGCTTCCCTTGTTGAGTGGGAAGTGTTGGTCATTGTCTTCTGCTTCCCCACCTTGGTATTTTTTTTTTCAGTTTGCTCACAGTATTTTATTTTTTGTTAATTACAAAGTCAACTCTGTATTTTCCTCGCCTTGTAAAGCAATCCAGAAGAACAGATTTCCTTTCTGCCAGCAAGACTGGAAAAATCAAGCAGCAGCGATTAAAAACATCAGCTTGCCTCCCAGTCTGAGAAGGCATGAAGTACTGGATGCTGCTTAAGTTTGTCCCCGTGTCCCTGATTTCTCTGAGCATTTCTGAGAAATGCTGCATCTTGGTCTGAGGGTGGAGAGGAAGAGAGTGGGGGAAACATGAGGAAATTTATTCCCATCTAGCACTGCTCAGTCATCAGGGTGGTTTGGCCTCATCCTCTACTGCTTGTACTAAACCAGCCATAGTTCTGTTTTGAAAATTATTATAGATAAGCTTCTTTTTTCTTTTTATGAGCTTAGTTGCAGTTACAATGTGAGTTAAAGTGCTCCTTCCTTATTTGATATTCAGTTACAACGAGGGAGCAATGCGTTGCTGGCTCAGTACATGATTTGTAACAGTTGGCTATGTCTGTGGATACTCACAGCCCTTATTGCCAGCCCTAGTTTCTAGAAGGTCCCTAGAGCAGATATCTCCTTCCCTGAGAGCAGCTTTGTGTGAATGTAACTGCAGTGAAACTTTGCCATGTAAACAAATATTCTCAGGGCTGGAGAGAGTGGAATTATAAGGCTTTTAAACCACTAAAGGTTGTAGAAAGGTCCAGTTTGGCACTGCTTCAAGTTGTTAATGCACAACTGTGACATTATGCCAGATTCATAAAATCTCTTTTCCCCCTCTCATTATATGAAAGTCCTTTGTGCAAAACAGTGTTTTCCCTAATTATCAGATGGTTGTAAAACCACTTCTTCAATTTTTGGAGCTTTACTTCAATATGACCTGCAGGGTTTCGTTGAGAAGTGGAACAACCTCCAGTCGTCTCCTATGGTGCTTTGACTTAAAGAAAACACAGCCCTGGTGATGTGTTGTAGCTGCACTGTGTTATTACCTTGGAGATCTGTGAAATATCGCTGCAACGAGGGCAGACGATGCACAGACTGGCTCTGCTGGAGTTGCAGAACTCTTCTTTCTAAGTGCCTGTAGTTCTTCCTTCAGCATTTTCCAAATTATAATTGGTTCTGCATGTTAACCTTTGCACAGAAGAAACAGATAATGACCTTTCAGCTGTCATAATAATTATGAAATAAATTACCTTTTGTAGCACAGGTGAAGCAACCCAAAGGTTAGCAACAGGTCTGCTTTTGGAGCATGTACAGCTCTGCCCTTTTGTGTGTGTTTGGTTTAATTGAGGATTAGGCCACGAGAGGATGAAAATTGGTCCTTCAGGTCTCACTTGCTTCTGCTTCTTGCATTGCTCTCGGCTGCTGCAAGCACTGCTTCTCCTCAGCTCACTGCTTTGTGAACTAAACCCAACAGAATTCTGTGAACACTAGTGGCTGGTTAACCAAAACAAAGCAGTTTCTGTTCACCAGCCTTCTTTCAGGTATGTAAGGAAGACTGGAGAGGGCATCTGTGTGCTGTGTTTGTTTTGTCATGTGGAGGTTTTATTCTGAGTTGATTTGTACTGTAATGAGCAGTGCTAAGACCTTAACTTCTCTCAGGTCTGCAGAGCAAATGTCTCTGGGATTTGTGTCCCTGCCCATGGCAGGGGGGTTGGAACTAGAAGATCTTTAAGGTCCCTTTCAACCCAAACCATTCTGTGATTCTATGACTGCCAAACTTTCTTGTTAAAAATGGAGTGTAATGTAGCCAGACTGAAATCTTAATTTAAATATTACATTCAACTCTGTTTTGAGCAATCCTCAAAGTTTCAACACATTAATGAAACTGCAGACTTGCAGCTGAAGCTTCCAGTAGGATCAGAAAATACCTGAGCATACCTTTTCATGTTTTAAAGCAAAGCTGGGAGGAGAACCCTCTCTTCTCTGTCTTGTAATACTTCCCCTCACTGCCATATCACAAGGATGGAATTACAAAAATTCAAGTGGAGCACAACTTACAGATACCAAATAGAGGGATTGTTTTCTTGGTTTATTTTTTTGAAAGATGATATTGCAGACAAATTCCTACTAATTTTATCTTGTAGGCCTATGTTGTGGGAAGAGCTATAATACCTCATCATACCTTAAGAAGTTCCTGTTCCTAAGACTCTCTCTTCATGTCTTGCTGTAGGTTTGTGGGCTCATTGGGGACCATTGTTATAAAATGCAAAGATCTGCGGATTATTCAGCTGGATATACCTGGAATGGAGGAGTGTTTGAACATTGCTAGCTCTATTGAGGTAAGAATTCCTCATGATAATGCTTATATTCCCAGATCTTGATCAGGCCTTAACCTTCACAGCTGTTTTTTTCCCCAGTTACGAAGGTTTTTGTTGCTGTTCTGTAAGGCACATGAGAATTAGTGAACTTGCTTTCAAATACTTATTGTTTCAAGCTGGCAACTTAGTATTTCAAACTTAACCCACCTTAAACTATACAGCCATTAAGTCTGCATCACCAATATTAGAGCAAACCACTACTTACTGCATGTTTTCTTTGTAATAAAGCAGCAGTTTGAGTTAAGTAGCTGTTAATTTCTCACCCACACAGGCACTTTCCACCCTGGATTCTGTCATTCTCATGTATCCCTTCTTCTACCGGCCCATGTTTGAAATTCTTGAAGATGGCTGGCGCTCTTTTCTGCCTGACCAAGAATTTGAGCTCCTCAGTGCCCTGGTAAGAAGTAGTTTTGTGAAGTATTTCACCCAGTAGTGTCCTGAATGGTTAGAAGAAACCCCAATCAGCTGTTTGATGCATGAGTAGAAAATGAGTGTTGTTCAAATATTCACTCTGTAAACATCAGACATTTCTGTTTGTGTCTACATGCTCCTATTTAGCTCTTAGGTTTTCCTTTCTACAAAGGGAGTTTTGAGGCTTATTTAAAAGGTACGTGGGAGGACATGAAGTTAGGAAGTGTTTGTGTCCTTCAGAGGTGGCCCTCCTTATTGCAAGAACAAATTTAAAATTGCTAAGGATTTCTTAGCTCTTCAGGAAGATGACAGTGGATAAAGATGCCCAGTTTGAAACATTTTTTACTCCAGTCCATGCTGGGAAAATATTGGGAGTGTTCAGACAGCAGGGAATTTCCAGGTGCCATGAGCACATATTGATATTATTTTGGTACCTGTAGGGTAGGAATTGTTCTTGTGGCATTGCCTGTTGTATCTGGTATTCAAACTTCCTTTTAGGCTGCTGAGTTTGCTATAGTGGGAACTGGCTTGGCTGCAGGAGCCTACCTGTTTTAATAGTGCCTTGGGTTAGCATCTCTGTGTTCCAAGTCTTTGTTTCACGTTAAATATGTGCACTTGCCTCATCATCTTAGGTTTCTAAGACCACATCCATTAGTACAGCATCAAAGACCATAGGATTTTTTTTTCTTTTATCTGCAACCCAGCTTCTCTGCAGCACTTATTGCTTCCTGTTTATGACTAATAACTGAATAATATGATTAGCTGGACCAGATTCATCTGATGAAATCACTGGGAAATTAAAGGAGTTCAGGGATCTTTCTATTTTTGTCCTGTAATTGGAGTACTCTCACATGCCCCATCTTCATCTCCTGTCAAAAGACCTCCAAACTGACCTGTTTTAGTAACTAGCACCACAGTTTGGGTTTTATCTCAGCTGGGGAAGCCGAATGTGAACAGAGTGCTCTCCTCTTTGGAGGTGAAGCAGCAGTGCTTTCCCAGCTCAGCAGAGGGAGCTGGCAGGCACTTGAGTGAGAATCAAAAGGCCAGAAGCTGAAATGTTGTCTGGTGAGAAGGGAGCATGTATGAGAGCAGGACTGAAAGCAGCAGAAGGAAATCCCTCAGAGTTCAGTGAAAGATTGCAGGAGATGCTTTTGCTGCTGTTTACATTTTTATATGTGTAGCTGAGAGATTTTTATTTATTTTTTTTTTTAGATTTCAGGAATCAAATCACTTCTGATGCTTGTGTTAACCAGCATGCAGGTGCTGGTGCTAACATTAATCCCCATTATAGATTCATAGAATCATTTAGGTAGGGAAAGACCTTTAAGATCATCAAGTCCAACTGTTAACCCAGCACCACCAAGTCCACCATGTCCCTCAGCACCTCATCTGCATGGCTCTTAAACAGCTGATTTGTGGATCTTGAGCTCCTTGGAAGGCTTACATTTGAAAACTTAATGACTTCATAGCACTACCTTTCAAGGGCAATAATTCATTTCTTGAAAATATGCATGTCAAAGAGCTGTTGATTAATTCTTGGCTTTTAACCCAAAACTTCAGCTGTAACTCCTTTTTAACGAAGGGGTGGCAAAAGCCATGTTCAAATGACTTATATTTATCTGTTGTTCAGGAAACTTATTGTTGACCAAATATTTCTTGTTCTGTAATTAAACTTTCTTATGTGACAGGCTAGAAAGAGTAAATGGCTGATTTATTTTTTTTTCCTCCAATAACTTAAATGAGTGGAATTCAGGTTACCTCCCTCTCCATTAAATCATCCATCTGGATCTGTTATGCTTTACCTTCCCCAATATGGTAACAACTTGTCCAAAACTGCATTTCACCCACACTGCAGCTCTGGTAAGGTATTAATTCCACGTTTGTCTGCTGTAGGAGAGTTGCTTTTAAAACTCTGACACATTCTATAATGGCAAAGTAAAACTATAAGAGTTAATATTTAAAAAAAAAGTTAATACATTAAAAAATTATATTATTGTATTGTAGTCTATAATATCTATTGATAATTTATCTGTTTATCTTGGCTCATGTTGTGCCAAATGTGTTTTTCTCCCAGCACACATACCCCCTGTGTGATTTCTCTCCAATGCATTGGTCTGACAAAGTGTCATCTAGCATTGCCCTTAGAATTTGACAGCAAATATTCAAGGACTCTACTCCTCTAGCTCAGCTCAGCTCCAGGATTAGGGGAGCTGCTATCACAACATTCTTGCATTTGGTCTGTGAAGGCGTTAAGGGAAGAGCTCTTAAGACAAATTACTTAATTTGTTCTAAAGAATTGGGAGGAATTAATAAGTTTCAGTGGGCTGTCATGTGCTGATGGCTGTTGGCGTGTGGGCTATATGTTTTTCTTCTTGGGAATAACCTGCAGCAAAGGTCAGCAGGCCTTCTGTCGAGTGTCACTGCTGTTGTGATAGCTCAACTACTCTGTTGATGTGTTGGATTTGAGAATTAAGTCACATGAAGAAATCAGCTCAACGTTTCAGTAAGTGTCATAGCAAAAACTTCACAGTGCCTGTGGGCTCCAAGTTATTGGAATGTGAGGTGAGACATTAAAGATTCTATAGACCAATATATGAGTGGGGTAAAAGATGCACAAGATAGGTTTGTTCATCCAGCTTTTGGGTAGAATCATGGAATGGTTTGGGTTGGAAGGGACCTCAAAGCTCATCTCATCCCAACCCCCTGCCATGGGCAGGGACACCTCCCACCAGCCCAGGTTGCTCCAAGCCCCATCCAACCTGGCCTGGAACACTGCCAGGGAGGGGGCAGCCACAGCTTCTCTGGGCACCCTGGGCCAGTGTCTCACCACCCTCACAGCCAACAATTTCTGCCTAATATCTCATCTAAATCTCCCCTTTTCTAGTTTAAAGCCATACTGGTGGTATGTGTTGGTTTTGCTTGAAGCACAGGGTAGCACATGAGATCTGGATTGGTTATGGGTATCTGACGTGAAATCTGTAAAAATTTGTGTTCTTCACTGTACCACTGCATAACCAGTGAGTGGCTGAATGGAATTAGAGTATATGCAAGGGTGTTTGTAATTTTTTTCTGAGGACTCCAATAGGTTTCTCTTCTGCCAAATTCTGCAACTCTAGGATACTGCAATCTAGCTCTGGAAATTCAGTTTCTTGTTAACTTTTAATGTATAAGCCCTGAGAAGTAACAGAACAATTAACATTTCATTGCCACAGAATTAACTTTCTTTGTTCTTTTTTTCCCCCGTTTTGTTGTAGGAAAGAGCTCATTTTTCTGGACAGTTCAGCTGTGCTTTATCTTCTGTACTGGAGCTTCTTAAAAAAAGCTGAATTTCCTGGTTTGGGGCTCAGTTTGCAACAGTGTGGACAGCTCATACTTTGCTCTTATCAGACAAGCATCAATCTTTCCCTGCATCTGTTGTTATGCTTCTGGTCCACGCACATTCTGTTACTAACAGGGCTTGTTGCCTTCTGCCTCTTCCTTGGGAACAGCTTCTGCTTTGCAGGATCCTTCAAGCTCCATGCTGGTTTCTTGACTTTTCTTTTAAGGCTTGTTAGTAAAGCTGGAGTTGTTTCACACTGGTTTGTGGAAAACAACCTCTTCTTGCAGTTACAAGTTTTGGGAAGAAGATTAACTGTTGTTTTAGCCTTTCAGTAACACTTAAATCACTATATCTAAGCAAGTACTAGGACAAGAAAAGTAGAAATTTAAGTGGTAATGCTGCATGGTGTTTAAGAAACTACTTCTGACTTTCTTTTTTTCCCTCAGTCCTCTCTCCTTTCTGCTTCCTCCCCAATCCTTTGCTGCTTCTAGCCTTCACTGGAATTAACTTTTTCTGATTCCTTAAAGCACAGATCACTTGCTGGGAGAAGTAAATGTTAACTTCATACTTTCAGAGTTTCATGCAGCATACTTTTCTGGTGATGTCTGCAGATGAGGTCCACCTCTTTTTTCACTGCAGTCCTCACTGCTTCTTGTATCTGTATTTATTGCTGCACACAGTTGAATTGCTGTTACCTTGCTCTTCTAGCTATTAATAGCAATTTTTTCTGCCAAATTGCAGACATACCCCAAGTAAAAGCCAAGAAGAGACTTGCACTGTTGGGTTTTACTGTCATCTGATTCATGTTGGAGTAGATTTTAGCAGTCAGAAGCTGGCATTGCAGAGGTTAACTGGATCTCTGCAGGAATAGCTATGCTACAGAAGAGAAGTGGTGCTAATTGCTGCCATGTTCCTCCTCCTTTCCATGTAACAGTAAACTATAACTGGATGACATAACAGTATCATCTGTCTCATGTTATAAATGGTGAGGAGAGGAGGTTATGGGCCGAATGATATTACCAAAGTGGGAGATAAATGGAGTTGATAGTCTTCCATTCCTTTTCATACTGGGGATATCAGTGACAGCCAGTGTCTCAAAAAAAGCATACTATGGAGCTCTGATTTTTACATCCTATGTGGCAGTAAGAGATTTATAAGTTCTATATCCATGCATATTTTTTTCATTGTAAACATGAGCTGTGACCAGCCATCCTCCTTATGTGATTCAGCCCTTCTTTCATCGCCACCTATGATGAGATTGCTGGAGGCAATTTAACTTTGCATCTGGGAGAACCTCTGCTTCTTATAAAACATGGAGGTTTAGAGAGGTTGTTTTGAGGCTAATAAATAATGAAATGAACTTACAGCAGGGCCAGTGCAAGACTGGATAGGTTACTGAATGCAGGTCCCAATTGCTGTTCTTAATGATGATAATGCACAAAACGTGTACCTTTCTCAGCATCTTTTTCTTAGGCTGTCACCAAAAGGGACAATTTTGTTGTCTCCTACGTTACACATCCTGTGCCTTGGATGTACTGATGATGAAATAGAGTCGTGAATCAGATTAGCTTTTTCATCTGATGGAAAGACTTCTTTGCCAGAAAACCTTTCTAAATCGATCCTAATTTTCCATTGGACCAGTGAGCCAGTCAGATTGATTTATACGACCAGTCAGGAGGGGTAAGGCAAGAGGTAGTAAGCCTCTGGAAGAAAGGAAAGAGGAAAAGAGACCTACTTCTGGTCAGAGCTGTGTAATAATGCATGCTAAACCAACCTTCCTGAATTTATGTGGGGGTTTTGTGTGTTCACTGCATCATTTAAATGTCGTGCTCTTCTCTTATTTGCAGTGATTCCTGCTTTATCCCCCCTAACTTTCTTTGAACACAAATGAGCAGTTTTTTATGGCATCTGTATGAGGTCCCTGCCTGCTACAGTGGCATGGAAATGCTTCCCAGTCTGCACCAAAAACACCTCAGCTGAAGAGTTACTTAAGGTCTTGTTTGCTTTTTCATGCTTGTGTCATGTCAGTGCATAGGAACTGAAGAAACAAAATCTGCCTTGAAAGCAGATGTCTGTTCCTCTTCAAAAGGTTTTTATATTTCATTTTATCTTCTTGGCATCTGGAGCTTTTACAGGCAAATTTAACTGCTATTCTGCTGCTGCTTTTAAGAATTTAATGCTGCTGTTAAAATCAAGACATGTTGTAGAGGCTTCTGAGTCACTTCACCAAGGCTTCTGCCAGCAGGTTTTGTTGGCCATAAGGAACAGAGGATAAGGATGCACTGAGTGAAGATGCAGCTCAGCCAAGCCACTGTCCTGCTATCAAGGACCATGAACTCAGTTCCCTGCCAAACTTCAGGCAAGGTTCTGCTGCATGCCCTTGGGAAAAATATATGCTTCATGGCCATTTGATGTACCTGGATGGTGTCCTTAATGCAGCAGGCAGTGGTGTGGTACCAGCCCATAAGCAGCAAGCCCTCCATGAAGGCTGGGCTTGTTGGAGGCTGCAGTTAAGGCAGTGCCAGCTGTCCCAGCCTGGACTTCAGTAATTGAGAACTTCTTCTCAGTGAAGCCAGTCATTGACCTTTGATTTGCCTGAGGTGGGGCCAAATCCTGTGTCAGACCCTTGATATCAGGTAGCCTGAGGTCTCCTGCCAAGTGCCTGTGAGGGTGCAGGGTGCCAATATTCAGCACTTCTTTCACTGTTGGAAGCTGAAAAATTATATAACAGGAGTTCATGATGAAGCCTTTGTGCTTAGATGATGTGCAGGCCCCAGGAGCTGCTTTTGGAAGAGAAGCTGTAATACCTTATGTAAAGCAGAGCCTATGGAAAAGAACTCAGCTCAAGTGTTAAATTGCAATTTTATCCTCAAAGCAGCTTCATTGTCTGGAGTTGGTGGACATTGTTGACTCTCTTGGCCACTTGCATTTTGTGAATAGGGTTTCTGACTCTAATCTCAGCACAGATAGAGGTTTGAGCCTGTGTTACCTGCATCAAAATCCACTTTTTTTTTTTCCTCTAAATCTGCTGATGAAGGAATAAATTTCTGTTCTGGTGTCTCCCTGAGAGCCATACCATGCTCTTGCTTCCTACAATATTGAAGCTGTCTGCAAATACAGTAAGCTGTGCTGTAGTGTGTACTGCAGACATGCTGCCTGCTGTGTCTGTGAAATAATCCAAAGCCAGAATCACCCATTTCTGACCACTTGGGCTTATTTTGTGCTCTTTGAGGATGTGCGTAAACCAGATGGGGAACTGTTGTTCAAGTCCTGCACCTCAAGAGCAGAGTCACCAGAGTCATCTTCATGCTGGGTAATGAGCTTCTGGGAGCTGCTGCAACAAGATACTGTGATTGCAGGCAGCATCAAGAGGTGTGGGGGGAAAAATAATCAGCAGACCTCTAAATGGGTACCTAAAGGACTAGGCAGGGATATACCTTCTAATATCTGTAATATAACATCTGAGAGGTAGGGGATGAGGAGTGCACTGCAGAGGGTGGCCAGGTTCTTGAATAGCATCTCTTTTGCCACGTTGTTGTTGGGGACAAGATAGGGTGCTGGATTTGATCTGACTGATTAGTGTAGTTCTGTTCATCCAGGAATTTGTAGTAGCATAAGTGATTATGCCAGTAGTGACAGCTGAGCTTTCATTTGTGGTGCAAATGGAATAAATCACCAGTATTACTCTGATTATTCTGAATATGGAAGTTCCTCTCCCCTAGCATGTTATGCTGTAACAGTAATGATCTGTTTTCTGACCCAAAGCCTGTATGTTCTGATCTTGTTTTCAGACAGATGAATGGCGTCTAAGCTGCATCAATAAGGAGTTCTCTGTGTGTCCCTCCTACCCTCCAGTTGTCATTGTCCCCAAATCCATCGATGACGAAGCCCTTCGGAAAGTTGCCACGTTTCGCCATGGCAGTCGCTTCCCAGTCCTCAGTTATTACCATAACAAGAATGGGATGGTAAGCTGCACTTGAGTAATGGCTGTACCTGAAGGAAGTGTGTGAATCCGTTCATTTAATGAAAAAAAATAACTAACAAACAACTTCTGCTCCAGACTTAATACAGTTCATGAGACATTTGCTTGGTTTATTATCCAACTTCTAAAATTCATGCAGTCAAACTGGTTCTGGGTGATGGAATGAGTCCTCTCCATCCTAGAAACACCTAATAATCTGCTTGTTTGGGAGCCTACGTGGCATGAGCTTGCTCACAGCAGTAAGAGCAAGATGAGACTTGTAAAGCCACCGCTGGCACCCTTCTTTGCTTTGTCTGCCAAGAGGTTTCATGCTGAAAGGGTGGCAGAAACCACATTGTCCTGTCTCTGGGTGGTGGGCTGGGTCCTTTGTAATAGTCACGATGACAGCAAGTGTGCCTGGAGCCAGCACCACTTCTGCTGTGTAACTGTCGAACGAACAATCTGTTCCCCAGCCTGTCAGTGTAACATTTCAGGAGTAGCAAACTCTTGCTGTTGCACAGACTTTACCTCCTCTCCACAAGCGAAAATCGGAGTGACTGACAGGCTATGATTAAGAAATACACTTTATGAAACTGTTGAGTAATCCTGTGTGTCTCTTGCTGATGTAAACAGTTCTGAGGATGTTGAGATGTCCAACCTGCGGCTTGTAAACTTGATCCAGGCTTCTGAGTCAAATGCTCTAATGTGTTCTCACCTCCTGCTGCCAAGATGTGTAAGCCCTGAATTAGAGGCTGTCTCATCTGACTTAGTATTACCTTTGGGTTTTGTTTTTTGGTTTATTTCTTTTTGCTTTAAAATCAGCCATCCGCCAACTTGCTAACAGTCACGCTTTCAGCTTATTCTCAGCATGACTGAAAACTATTGAAGGAAGAGTTGTTCAATTATCTCTCTGAATTGTGCATGTTTCAAGTGTGAGGAATATAATAGCACTTGGCTCGGAGTGCTTGAACTTGTGACAGTAACGCTGTCTGTCACATTGCTCTCCTGACTCTTGAGTTCTCCAGTGGAGCTGGGGTTGCTGACTGGCTGCCCTCACATTTTAGTAATTGTTTGAGCTGCTGGATGCTTTCTGAATTGAAAGGCATTTACTAAAGAGAAGTCTTAGCTCATAGATCCGTGGACCTAAGGTTTATTAGTCCACCTACTGGGTAAATCTGTACCTAAGAGGTGTCTTTAACATGCAAAAGACTCAAATATTTTAAAAACAGAGTTGAGAAGAGACCTTAAAGATGACAATCCTGAACTTTTTGCTTTATAAAGGAGCCATCAGCAGAAAGCCAGTTCAGTGTCTCACAAAGATGGTACTACAGGAATAATTAAAGAGATAAAGCACCTAAGATGTCTGTAATTCAGAAAGTGGCTTGCAAAATGATCAGTTCAAGGATTTCTAGTAGTTGGTTGGTTTTTTTTTAAATAAATTCAGTCTCTTCAAGGGATTGCACTGAAGGAACTTCAACTTGATTGAACTGAAGGATTTAGGACAAGGGAGAACAGCTGTAGGAAGAACTAGAGAGACATTTCTGTGCAGCAGGCAGTGCAGGTCGGGCCGTTCGCTTCTCTGTGTCCTGGCGTGGTGGGTTGAACTTGAAGCAGGGAGTGCAGTGAGGTGAGAATTTTTCCCCTGAAGTGACAGAGGAAGCTTTTTAAGGTTGAGCTGTCTCACTCCCATAAGTGTTTTTATAATGACCTGACTTGTAAAGGAAAACAGGAGCATGTTGTGTGACTTCCAGCAGCACGCTTCTCTAGAGAGCCCTTCTCCATGCCTGGCATTCAGACTCAGCAATCTAATGCATCAGTTTGCAGTCTACACTTAGACTGCTATTGATGGGGGTGTCCTTTGCAGAGTGAGTTGAAATCTTCATTCTTGGCTCAGAGCCTAAGCAATCAGTGGCTTTCAATCTTAGGTCTCTCCATTTCCAGTGCCTAATTCATGGTTTTCTGCCTCGGCAGGTCATGATGCGAAGTAGCCAGCCCCTTACAGGTACGAATGGAAGACGGTGTAAAGAAGATGAGAAGCTTATTAATGCCACACTACGGCCTGGCAAGCGTGGTTACATCATTGATACAAGGTCCTTGCATATTGCCCAGCAGGCCAGGGCCAAAGGAGGGGGTTTTGAACAAGAAGCACATTATCCCCAGTGGAGGAGGATTCACAAATGTATTGAGAGGTGGGTGAGATCACACAGGCTCTTCTCTGTGCTTGGCTTTGTGGGTTTGCATTGGCAGAGCTGTGCTAGCTCCATAAAATATGTAAGAAGTGGCTGCTGTGTATCCTGGTTCCTGTCAACAGGATCACATTCCTTTTTTTTGGGAAAACTGAGGTATGTGGATGATAAAGGTATTTGGCTTTGGAAAGCTATGTTTAGTTCCTTGTTCTGAACAACCTGCTGCAGGTTTCTGACATCAGGCAGTCTCCCTGTGCCATCTCTTTCTCTAACCATCTATAGCTGCACTCCAGCCTCCCTGTGTCCCCTTTGCAGTGGTGCACAGGAATGAGCAAGTCCATTGCCAGACAATTTCTGCAGGTGAGGATTTGTTCTGTGGCAATCACGCTCCTCTTATCTAGTACTTTTCTGTGGACATCTAATGCTGTTTGGTTATTTGGAGACAAGTTATAAAGTTAAAGGGATTTTTAGTCTCGCCTTGTTCAACAGCTCTTAAGCCTTAGTTTTGGGGAATCCTTCTACATGGACATGCATTAATATTACTGAAGCTGTTGGAAAGCAACTGCTCCCTTCATCACTGTATAGGCCAGCTCTTTAGGAGCTAATATAAGGAATTTCCTGGCTGTTGCTTTGAACTGTTTGCTTTTGCTTATAAAAATGTTATGTGGGCTTACATTTGTCGTTGATTATTTTACAGGTGGACCTAAGCATCAGATAGGGAGGAATGAGTAAACCACAGTATATCAAGACTAAATATCTCATGCTGCTATTAATTTCACTTTGTCAGCTTTTCTGAGATCTGGTCTGCTTAGCTGCATCCTCTCTTAGACCTGAGCAGATGCTGGAATCAGCGTTAAGTGGCGTTTGATCCATCAGTAGTTTGGTGCCCCTGGAAGGCATAGTGTGAAACAAGACCAGAGGAGTGTCTGATTTTATCAGCTGCATGCTTTATACCAGCTTTCCAGGGCTTGAGGACATTATGCAACAAATGCAGAAGTGAGACAAAATGTGTTCCCTTCCTGCCCCCATTTTTCTGACATTTGTAAGGAATTAGCCAAACCAATCTTAGCGTGGTTCTACACTGAGAACTTAAGTCTAGGTTAAAATTTTCTGTGTTACAGTAGAGTTGTGTCCTTGTGATGGGTGGCTTTCAGATGACTGTAGCAGCTCTCCAGGTTAAAACACCCCCAGAACTTCTGGTGCAGTACAGAAAATCATCTAATCACAGAATGGTTTGGGTGGGAAGGGACCTCAAAGCTCATCTCATCCTAACCCCCTGCCAAGGGCAGGGACACCTCCCACCAGCCCAGGGTGCTCCAAGCCCCATCCAACCTGGCCTGGAACACTGCCAGGGAGGGGGCAGCCACAGCTTCTCTGGGCACCCTGGGCCAGTGTCTCACCACCCTCACAGCCAAGAATTTCTTCCTAATATCTCATCTAAATCTCCCCTCTTCCAGTTTAAAGCCATTACCCCTCATCCTGTCGCTACATGCCCTTGTATAAAGTTCTATGTTTACTGCTCATGTTTCCAATAATACTTTGCTTTTCCCAAAGGTTTAATATTCTGCAGGAAAGCCTCATCAAACTCGTGGAAGCTTGTAATGACCAGTCGCACAATATGGACCGCTGGCTCAGTAAACTGGAAGCTTCCAACTGGCTGACTCACATCAAGGAGATCCTAACTGCAGCTTGTCTAGCTGCTCAGTGCATTGATAGGTGAGTCTTCTTCAGAAAGCCTGGAGTTTCTCATTTACTAGTTACTGATTGCTTGTTAAACACCTCTATTTCCACTTCAAGTATTAGTAACTGGCTGCTGTGAACTGGCTTGCAAGGTGCTGTTTCATCATGGTTGAAGAATGTTCCTCTAATAAATCATGCTTGTGTTTTTAAAAGTACAAGCCTGAGGGAGAAAATCTTGACTAAGAATAGGTATTAGATCATCCAGTTAAGGTATATTCCTACATCTGATGCAACCAATCTAATTTAGTTTTGCAGGGGTCTAAATGTGATTTCTTTTTGTCTCTGAGAGAGGAAAACCCTTCACAAAGCTCAGGGAAAACCTAGCTTTTCATACCAGCTAGGGAATGTGTTATGCAGGTACCCAAGTGGGCTGAAATGCAGTCTCATTGGTAAAACAGCATTACTGTATTAAAATAGGAGCTGCTGTGCTTTTTTAAAAGCACTGACAGTGCCTGTTTGGTTATTGTCTGTGCCAGGAAAGGATTGCTCTTGATCAATAGTTTTATCTGTAATTTTTTTCCCCACCTGTGTATAGTGAGAAAGATCAGTGATGAAACTCTCCTGGATTGCTGGAACAGTGGACAATTTCATCATTTTTAACCTCAGCTTTGCTTTTTCTGTTTACCTGAAGCTGTGGCAGGCCAGCTCAGCATTGATGCCTGACCCACCTCATGCAGAGCCTGGAGATGATAGCTGGTCTGACAAGGATGGTTCAGTTTTGTTGGTCACGGGGAGGGAATGGCTGGGACAGATCTTGCAGCATTTTTAAAGGTCTAGGGCCAACAGGCAAAAGGTGAAAAGAGTTATCCTGGGGTGCTCCACTTTGGGAAGTGCATGGGCTTGTAGTTTGCCTTTGCAACTGTGCTTGGCTTTTAAGCAGCCTCTTAATCAGCCACTGCCTGGGGGAAGATGGGAGAAAGTATCTGAAGATTATCTATATCATAGAGGCACTGTGTTTGTATTACACACAGGACTACAGACAAAGATGTCACAATGTTTAAGGAATAGATTTTTATGCTTTTTGCTTCAAAAAGCAAGCAGTGTCTGCAGGGTTTCTTGTTCTCTGTATTGATCTTTTACCTGCACTTTGCTGCTTACCTTGGATCTCTGCACAGAACCAAACAACCTGCAGCTCATTTCCTTTCTGTGTGGCAGAGGTGAGACATTGGGTCAAGGTTTGGGAAGAGTAAGGGGAATGAATGCCATTTAATACCCTCCAGACTTCCTTCAGGAGCATGTGGATGAGATACTGATAGTGTATCCAAACACAGCCTAGGATGGAGGAAGAGGAGAGGGAATGGGCTGTCCTGGACAGTCCCCACTGGAGTGTGGGAAGTGACAGCCCATGGGCCCCTAGCAATGTGCAAAACTTTCCTGCCTCAAACCCTCTGAGCTCCCTCACATTGTTCTGCTGATTCACTTGTGCTGGCTGGTGAGTGAGAAGCCTTTGTGCTTGGCTCTTTGACAAACTTCCTTGCTCAGCACAGTAACTCTGCTGCCTTTCTGGAGGCCAAGCTCTGCCTTTTCTTTCTTCCTTTCTTTCTCCTGAACTGGCTTATTGGCTTACTTAACTTGCAGTAAACCCCATTTGAGGCCCAAATGCAATTAAGCACAGGTTTGAGCAAGAAGCTCATAGTATTGTCTTGCATCTATAGGGATGATACGTCTTCCTTGTAGTGCTTCTGGAAAGATTTCAGAGTACTTAGCAAAACAATAAATGACACAAGCAAACTTTGAGATGTGTTTCCATGCTATAACTCAATTCAAAATAGTCAGCACCATGAAAGAGATTTTGCTGCACATCTTTTTCTTCACAGAACGGGTTGTCAGACATTGGAATGGGCTGCCCAGGGCAGTGGGGGAGTCCCTAGCCCTGGAGGTGTTTCAGAGCCATGTTCACACAGCACTCAGGGATATGATGTAGTTGAGGACTGTCAGTGTTGGGTTATGGTTGGACTTGATGATCTTCAAGGTCTTTTCCAGCCTAGGTGATTCTGTGATCTTTGGTCAATGTGGTGTAGGTTCTGGATTTCCAGACTGCTTAGCAAGAGACTAAGGCTTAAGTGATGCAAAGCTGTAGTTAGTATTAATGAGGATCCAGGTGGAGAAGGTGGTGTGTTTCTGTGTGAGGCAGGGAGTAAGCATGGACACACTGGTGTCCATGGGGTGTGTTGGATCCATTGGGATGCATATGTCCTTGGGATGTGTTCTGCTCATTCACACTCTTATTGCTTTCCACCTTCTTTCACAGGGAAGGTGCATCAGTGTTAGTCCATGGGACTGAAGGAACTGATTCCACACTCCAGGTAACTTCTCTGGCACAGATTATCTTGGATCCAAGGTGCAGGACCATACGTGGCTTTGAATCTCTTGTTGTGAGGGAGTGGCTACAGGTAAGAAATGCCCATGGACAAAAGGACAATCTATTCCAGTGACAGCTGTATTGAGAAATAGCCCGAGAGGCAGCAAACAGGTTGGGCCTTGTTGCAGCTCTGCTTTGTGTGTCAGAATGAATTTCTCTTTAGGGAACACTGTTCAGACTAAACCACAAAAACCTTTGTTCATAGAATCACAGAATGATTTGGGTTGGAAGGGACCTCAAAGCTCATCTTGTCCCAACCCCCTGCCATGGGCAGGGACACCTCCCACCAGCCCAGGTTGCTCCAAGCCCCATCCAACCTGGCCTGGAACACTGCCAGGGAGGGGGTAGCCACAGCTTCTCTGGGCACCCTGGACCAGTGTCTCACCACCCTCACAGTAAACTAGTTTAAAGTAGTTCTACTCTTTGTATTCTTGTAGCTAATATCCTCAGCTTGGTCCTTTGGTACACATGCACCACCTTGTTCTCAGTAAATTTCTCTGATCCAAATACAGGGCTATTTACACAGCCTGAAAAAGATGGCAAAGTTGGTCATGGTTGTAATTTACTACTGGATGCTTGATGAAATTATGGTTGTAGAAAAGAGTAGTAATAGCACAGTTGCATAAACAGAATTAGCTCTCAAGTCTTCTTGCTGTGTGTGCTCACATCCCATGACTTTGTGTGATGCTCACTGCTTGTTACTTACAGGCTGGTCACCCTTTTCAGCAGCGCTGTGCCCAATCAGCTTATTCAAACAGCAAGCAGAAATGGGAGGCCCCAGTGTTTCTCCTCTTTTTGGACTGTGTGTGGCAGATCCTTCGCCAGTTCCCTTGCTCGTTTGAATTCAACGAAGAGTTCCTCATCATGCTCTTTGAACATGCTTATGCTTCCCAGTTTGGCACTTTCCTGGGAAACAATGAAAATGAAAGGTTGGTGAGGATGCTTGCTTTGAACCCTTTAAATATTATGCTGTGTCTGACAAAAAAAGTAGTATCTTGATTTGAAAAAGGGTGAGGGTGCTTGTGTGGTCTCCTCTAGCACAGGTGAGCATCTCTTGTTGCAGTTAGGTAGTCTGGTGCAATGTTAGGGAGCTGGTCCCTCTTACAGGTAGGACATTGTGACTAAAGCAATTTGTGGCTTGGTCAGGGAATTGAATTGGTCTTCTCCAAGTTAATACCTTGGACTGTCTTTTCTGTTTCCCTATGTGGCCTTGAAAAAATCTCTACCCATCACCAGTTTATATAATCTCTTAGACAGAAACTCTTTCCATAAAAGAAAAACCAGCCAGAGTTCAACAGTGGTTTGAGTCATAGCTGTGGGAAGCAAACTTGTCCACACAGGCCAGGAGGAGGTCAAGGCAGTCAGAGGCCAAAGCTGGAAAGTCTGGTTCTTACCTTAACTCTCAGGGACATGACTCCGTAGCCTGGTGGTCCTGATGCCCTCAGGAAAGGAAGGCTTTGGTTTTTGCATCATCCATTAACTGTAGAAAGTGGAAACAATGGAAGACGTTCTGCCAGAAGGATCTGCCTCACAGTTACACCTTGGGAAAAGCTTTACTTGGTTGGCTCTGAGCGTCATGGTTGGCTTTGAGGCCTTTTTGGCCATGCAGTAGAAGAGAAGCCCCCAAAACCCCTCCAGCTGTAACCTGTGACTTGGAGAAGTGCAATTGGCAGTCTGCACTGGCTGAGGTTCTGAGTGAATGCTGTGACTTCTGGTGGATGCTCTTGCAGCTTTTGAAAGGAAGCAGCCAGGGCTGCATTCTGCTGGCAACTACCTTGTCAGGTAATGATAGGCCTGTGCTGAACTTTCTTACCACCTTGTGGTGTTTAAGGTACTTGAGCAGACCAACACCTAGCTTCTACACCTAGCCTGGTGCAGATGCTGTCCTGTACCAGTGGGGCAGCTCTAGGCATGCCCTGAATAGGGCTTCTGGGAGCAGTAAACAGGGTGGAGTCTGGGAGGATGGGAACCAGAGAGCAGCTGCCAGAGAGGTTTGGATTCCTGTTCTGAACTTGGCAGTTCTGTTGTGAGGTCTCCTGACTCCAGGAAGACCATGTCTGATGGTCTCCTGCTTAACTGAAAACCACTGAATGAGTAGAAAGGAAAAATAGATAAGGAAAGCAATTTAAAACTTTCTACAAACCTCTATACCCTTAAAGTAATCTTTGCTTAGAGGAGACTTCTGTTTTCTGCAAGCCTGCTGAACTGGTCATCTGCAAAACCAAGTTAGACTTGAAACCAATGAGATGAAATTTGAAAGAGTATTGAATGTAACATGTGATAACCTGCCTGTCACATCTGAGCGTGCCAGCCTGCGAGCACAGAAAACGTTTGAAGTCTGATGTTAAGCTGGTGCTGTCTGAAGCATTCATGGGGATGTGAATCTCCTGCCTTGGGTGGCAGTTCAATTTGCTAGTGCATGCAGAATGAGACTGGCCAGAATGTAAGGAACAGAAACCCCTGTGTAACTCCTGGAGTTGGCTTTGACCCAGGAAAACAGCACTGATTTCTCTCTCTGTGTTCAGATGCTTCCTGCCACAAGAGGGACCTAATCAGACGTGCCCGTTGCACAATTCCAGCAGTAACACTGCTTTAATGTGCTCTGAGAATTGCACTAAGACCCTTGATGCACACCTACCACACCTCCCAGCTCTACCTTAACACAGGAGTTCAACCCCTTCCAAAACCTGGCAGCCAGACCTCTTTGGGGAGGTGACTGGTTCTGCCACTGGGACAGAAGGCAGCTGGTTTCCCCCCAACTTACAAATGTTATTTCCCCATCTTTTCTTTGAAACTCATTGTACTCAGCCAGGTTGAGTAAATTGCTTCAGGTTTACACCGTGTTGTCTTGGTGAGAGGTACTGAAGGGATTGGCCTGAATTGTCTGGGCCAGTAGCACACAGGGAAGGTTGTGGTGTTCTAGTCTGTGAGGTTCTGACAAACTCACAAAAAGTGAGTCTTTACAGTGTAAAAGTGAAAGCTAACTTGTTTCTGTGGGTTTCTTAGGTCTAAACTGAAGCTGCCACAAAAGACTATGTCCCTGTGGTCCTGGGTGAACACGTCTGAAGAGCTGAGCAAATTCCAGAATCCTCTTTTCGAGGCCAACAGCCTTGTCATCTGGCCCTCTGTTGCCCCTCAGAGCCTGCAGCTCTGGGAAGGTAAGCCAGGCTTGGTGTGTTTGGGTTTTTTCCTGTTACAGGCAATATATATTTTGTGACTCCTCGTAAAGCTGCTTAAATGTTCACTCCTTTTGTGTCTGCTCTGTGCTTAGTCTGTCTCAGCTGATGGTGATCTCATTCCCTTTGAAATCTGTTCCAAAATATTTTTGGCATGTACCATCCCTAGAGGCATAATGCTTTCTCCTTCTAAGGTTTGGTGACATGCTGCTCTTTGCCAGGGAGCCTTTGTAATGCCATTTAACTTCTTAGGCTGTATCACTGCAGAAATATTGTGCTAACACATAGATATTCTGCAGGCCTAAGATTTTTTTTCTATAGCAACCAAGACTTCCCTTTCTCCATTACTGACCATGTTGACCAGAATAATCTCTGTGCAGTAGGTTCCCTGCTGCAGAAACTTTCTCCATCCCACGTATGCTGAAGAGTTAATTACAGTCAAGCAAGCAGGCTGTCGTGGCAGGGTGAAGACTGAATATGTATTGGTCTGATCAGTATGTGAGGGGAAAAAAAAGGAATGAAAACCCCTCATTTTTTCTTTATTAACCTTGTTTAATAGAATGGTGAACTCAGAGAGGAGGGTCAGTGTTTCAAAGCCCTATTTAGGGGGGAGGGTGAGGAAAATGCATCAACTGTATGCATGTTACTTGTTATTGATATTCTATCAGCTCTCAGGTCCCTCTCATAACAAACCCTTCTGACTTGTGCTGTCTCTGGGCTTTCAGGTGTCTTTCTTCGATGGAACAGACCTTCCAAGTTCCTAGA
Source organism: Podargus strigoides (assembly GCA_028020825.1). Taxonomy (NCBI): domain Eukaryota; kingdom Metazoa; phylum Chordata; class Aves; order Caprimulgiformes; family Podargidae; genus Podargus; species Podargus strigoides. The sequence goes on from CM051619.1 coordinate 3,313,068, forward strand.
TGAAGCTCACAAAGAAATGATCAGCATTATAAACTACAACAAGGAACTTCAGGCAAAGGTTAATGCCTTGAGGAGGCAGCTAGCAGAGATGACAACAAATGATAAGATGCAGGAGAACCTGTGAGCTGGCAGGGCTTTGCCTCAGGTCTTTCCTTTCCTGTCCCCCTTTACATTGAAGACTAAACAGGGAAAAGTGCATGTGTTGCAGAGTCCTCTGGGTGCAGTTGACCCTCAGTCCTCCCACTGCTGAAACCTTCACTTCACACCTATGTACCTCCCTGCTTTGGGGAGGGATTTCTGTTTTGTTTACAGGAAGACATACTCAACTGGGCATAGTGTCCTCTCTTGGCAGCTTTTCTGTCTTGGAATTGTGTACAGTGTCAGCAGAAGCTGGAACTCTTACCTCTACCCAAATGTATGGATGACCAGGATGGGCCAAGAGATGGGATATTTCAAATTTCTTTTGGACTTTTTCTGGGTTTTTTTGAACAAACACTCAGCAGGATTAAAATGCCAAGTTATGTACAGATAGGTAAAGGCATTTTGTCTGAAAGCACCTTTTCTCTCCAAGAGTAAGGCAGCTTAGGTCTTTAATTTCCTAGAAAAATTAAAGAATGGTATAATCTCACTACAGGTTCTACCAGTCTATATGATACTCTCAGTAGCCTTCACATCTAACACGTGGGGTTTTTTGTGTTAACAACTGGCTTGGGAGCAGTAAGTTGAATACCAAACTGGAGCAAGACATTTCAGTGCAATACAGAAGTGAAGTAGGGATTCTGCTGCTAATGTTTAAGCCATGGCCTTCAGGTGGAATTGTCCCTCATGGACAAATATCTCCTAAGGAATCAACTTTTTTTTTTATTCTACCTGAGAAACAAAAAGGTTAAGTAGTTGGTGGAGCAAAACAGTGGCTCAGAGCTGTTCTTTTAACTAGAGCCAAGCTGCTCTTTTGAAACTTTGAACAGCACTGACTGCTTTGTACATTTGAACAGGTCCACAGCATTGCTAGGGTGCAGGAGCAGCACTTAATCTACAGCTCAACTAAACACTTTTGCACCTCCTGGCATGCTTCTTCCTCTCTTTGTCTTACTGTAGGTTTTGTGAACCATCAAAAGCAGACGTTGGGAGTTGAGGTGACCCAACATAACAAGTAGCTGCTGCAGATTGAGGCCATCACACTACAAAAATGCAAATAGTTTAGATCATTTGTAGCTGCTAAAACTGCTTAAAGACTTTAGGGATAAGCTTTTTTTTGCCAAGTCACTTTGTATTTTGTAGCCAATCTTTGTTTCTGTGGCTGCAATCTGCTTTTTTTTTTTTTTTTTTTTATAAAATCAGAGTTTTTGCTAGAGATTGTGGGTTTGTTTTTTTTCTCCTTTAAAACAACAGATAAAAGTGGGTGTGAAATATTACCTCACCTAGGCACTTGTTCAGCTTGATTCTGTTGGTAGCTGCACATGACTGAGAAGACTTGAATTAACAGCAGTGCATGTGCCTGAGATTAGCTTAAAAAGCTCTTGCTGTTGGCCTGTTTGTTCTGAAAGGAATGGAGCTGTGTTAGGTTGATGTTGATCTCTGGAAACTGTTGGACTTCTGGGACAATCCAGGCTGTTTTGGAATGAAGCTGCCTTTATTTAAGCTACTTCACATAAAGATGGATATATGTGACAGTGGAGCATCTTGGTTTGGTTGTGCTTTCCTCCCACCTCTAAATGCTGGCTCCTGGAGCTGCCTTCTGGGTATATTGCAAATGTAAACCCTTAAAATTATTGCTCACCCTTTAAAATTATGGGATCTGCACCTGCCTGGGTGTTTTATCCCAATGCAGTTGAGAATTTCTGCTGTTCCTGTACATCTGAAGTACATTATCACTAGCCAGATGGGAAGGATTCAGAAGGCACTATTTTCCCCATAATAGACTACACATAAAACACTTAGAGGTTATGTAATTTCCTAACATAGTAATTATATATTGAGCTAAATAATAGAGAAGCAAAGAGGGGTTGGATTTTTTTTTCATCTAATTGCCTGGCTGCTCTAGTCTCTCATGCAGGCATCTGAGGAAATTGGGTAACCAGCTGTGACAGCTAACAAAAGGCAGAAAATTCTCTCTGAGCTGGCATTTCATCCTCCACTTGTGTTTCAGGACTGAATCCCCACCCAAGCCTGCCTTGGCTTAAGGGGTGGTGTGGTTCACAGCCTTTGTGTGGAAATGCTAGTGGTGTTCTGAGCAGCCACAGCAGATTTTTTTCTGATTCCTCTGCCATGCATCACCTTGTACCTGCTGCAAAAGGCAGGAGCTGGAGGTTTAAGTTAACCTGTAATCACCTTCATAAGATGTTACCTGGAGCAGTCGTGCAAGGTATTGCATGTGATGGAGTTGAGACAAGTCATGTGGACCCTTTGAGGTCTTCCTGGGAGAAGATGGTTCACAGACCTCATGTCAAGCTGCTTTCACCCTCTCTTTAACCTTTTTATCCCCCAGAGCTTCCCATGCTCCAGTCTGGTGGGTACTGGTTATACACACCTGAGCATTACAGTTCCTTGCTTACCTGCACATCCACTGTATTTATTGACATATTTGATATCAGTGATCAGTTTGCTTCCTCTCAGAGGGGGTTGTCTGCTGGGCTCTGCCCCACGAAGTCACTGACACCCTCGTCTTCCTGAGCTCTAAGCACAGTGTGGGCTCTGGCTCTTCAGTCCAACACTGCCTTAGACTCTTTGCTGACACCTCTGCTTTGCACAGAGCTATTTGTGTGACAAGCTGGACACTGAGGACCCCCTTCCCCAAACTCTGGGGTCAGTCAATGCAGACACTCTGCCATTTCAAAAAAAAAAAACAAAAAACAAAAGGGAAAAGGAACTAACTTGCACAGTTTTCATAAGGGAAAATATGTACCTTCAATATTTTGATTGTATTGATCTAACTCTTGAATGTGGCGACTGGTTTAAGTGCACTATTGTCCATGTTGCATATGATATAACTGAAAATTGCACTGTACAGCATATTGGTGTCTAATGTATGCTTTGCTGAAGCCTTGGGAAGTGCTATCATGTACAGGTTCCTGGAGGAGGGGAAGAAGTCTATACTAGCACTCCTTTTTTGTTTGGTTTGGGGTTCTTTTTTTGTTTTGTAACTCAGTGTGTGGCATTGAATAGCACTGTGTGATGTGTGCTCTGTATCTGTTAACTAGTACAAATTGAAGCGATGAGTTTACTTCTGTCCTCCAAACATCTGGAATTGCTAATTGGACTTGGCTGCTACATCAGTCTTGATTTTATTTTATTTTTTTTTTAATAAAAAAAAAATGAAGTAAAGGCTGGGAGTTTGCTATTGTTAGATGTATGCTGTATGTGTACAGAATCCCAGCTGCTGTGGAGCTGAATATATTGCAAAAGCAAAAAAAAAAAAAAGTAACAAATCTGAGAAAAACCTCTCGTGGCTCAAATTGCTGAGCTGTTTGAGAGGAGAAAAAACAGATACAAAGCAGCTGTAAACTTTGCTGTAGATCATGTTGAGAACATAGTAGAAATGTCTGTTGAAATTAAAACCTTGAAGAATTTAAAAAGTTCTTTTAATTATGGTGCTGAATCTTCTTTACTAGTACTGCCTTCACTTTCCATTGGGGGGGATCTGTCTGACTTGGGTGTAACCTCTTGCTTTGAAATGTTGGTTCTTTTCAGCTCCTGCATGTTGTCTTTTTTCCAGCTGCACACAGGCTGTGGTGGTAGAAGAGGGCTTTGTGCTGCGTGGAAAGGAGAAGGTTGAGGCCCCGAGCCTGTGCACGGTTTGCAGAGCTCTGCTCCCATGGTTTTGGTCCTTTGACACCAGCTCTGCATGTGATGGGTAAACAATTCAGTTAGCTAAGGTTTTATGCTTGTATTGATCTAAAGGAAGGCACATGGTTGTCTTCAAAGGGAGAGTGGGTGGGACTGAAGCAAAACCTTGCAAGGAGTCCATCAGTAGAGCTGGGATCATGGTTAGCTATTGTTTTTTAAGGGAGGTGTGGGCTACTTTGGTGGGAAAGGAGCAAAAAACAGACAAGCAGCTCTTGGGCAACAGAGGCTGTGAACATGGGAACTCCTGGAGCTCTCCTGGCTGGTGGGTCAGTAGGCTGGGAACCACTGGGCTCTCTCTGTGGCATCATCCGTGGTCTCTGGAGCTCCTCTGGAAGGAATTTGTGTGCCTTCTGGCATTTCAGCAGATGGGGACTGGGTGTCTGTGCTGCCCTGCAGCTTGTGCAGTCCCTTATGATTACACAGTGGAGGGCACTGAAGGTTTTGATGAGAAAAGATTGGTATTCAGTCCCTATTTGTGCAAAATGTTTGCAGAAGTCTCAGCTGAAACAGAACGAGTCCATTTGAAAATATTTTTGGCTATAAAAATCAGACTAGGCAGCTTGACTGGGTTTAAACTGGCTTTTTGGAGGGGAGAAAAGAAGTACCTGATCAAATTTCTGGTCAAGTTTCTTTTTATTTAAATTTCTTATGTTTTTATTTGAGAATGGGTAAGAAGGCATCATTAGTCCAATAGTTTAAAACTTAATATATAAAAGCTGTGGAGTATTCAAAAGGGTATAAAGCTGCATGTTGGATTCAAACTACAACTGAGATGCCACTCATGATAACACAACTCCTTGAAAGAGCGTGTACTGTGCCAAGAGGCTGTTCAGGGCAGCTGTGATGGGTTCCTTTAGCCCATATTCTCCGTGTATAAAACATGATGCTTGAACTCAATGTGTGGAAACACCTGATGGGGAGTGGAGGAGACAGAGGCAGACTCTACTTGGTGCCCAGTCTGTGACTCACTTGTACTCCAGCCTGGCTTCCCAAGCCTTCCTTTAAGTCAGCTGGCATCAGATCTGTCCCATTCTCGCCCCATTCAAACCAGTTCACCAGCTCTGAGGAGGCGTTGCAGGGCAGGGAATAGGAAGGTGGTTATGTTCCTACAAGCTTCATGAGAAGCAGCAGCCTGGTGGGGAAGCCAGCTAACCCCTGCAGGTGAGATGTCCAGGAGCTCACCTCATTAAATATCGGGTCGCTCTGGCTGATGGTGACTGTGCAGCATCCAAATCCCAGTATTTTGCACATGCTGTGACACCAACAGCCCCTGAGGAAGCTGAAACCCAGCAGATTGAGGCCATTGGCATTTCTTCTTTGAATACCCCAGTGGTTTGGTTTAATGCCCTTGCAGGGCTCCCTTCCATGCTGACAATTTTTGCCCCAAGCAGTGAAAGAAAACAATGAGAAGGAACTTACCACTGCGCATTAAATGTAACTCAAGGGTGCTGGCCTGTGCTGGGTTGCTCACAGTCTCTCCTGCTGTGTAAATGTCAAGACAAGCCTGTGGCATTTGTCTCTGGGAGGTGGAGATGATGATCCTTTGATGCTCTGTTGCAAGAGTCTAGCTGGTGGCTTTAGATGGCTTTATCGGATGCTGCAGGTCACGCTAATGGAGGGTTTGCTCTTCAAGCTCAAAACCTCCTCCCTCCTAAAGTACTGGCAGACAACCTGGCCACCACACAGAAGAAAACCTGTTCCTCATATAAATATGGGGGGTTTGGGACAATTTTTGGTTGCTACTCTAGTGAGAAAAACTTGGGATAAAATAATTGGGGGGGGGGGGGAAAAGACACAATGGTTTTGTTGGCTTCCTATGGGAATTCACCAGGTTGGTCACACAAATTCAGTGTTTGCTCCTGCTGCTCTTTAGGGGAAAAAGTACTTCTGTGCTTGTTTACACAATCTGAGTTGGAACTCTTTCTTCTTTGTGCTGCTGTTTATGTTTTAGCTGGTTTTAAGCATCGTGGGTCGTGGCTGTGCAGGTAAGGCACCCTGCTGTAAAGGCAGTAGGTTTTAATGTTGCTGTGCAGTGTGTGGGAGGGCTGTAGCTCTGCAAATGAGGGATGCCAGAAGAACAAAATGTCCATTAAATGCATGGTTTGACTTAACTGTGGTAAAAATGCGTATTATCTTAGCCTTAAAGAAGCTGGATGTAGTTATTAAAATCAGGTTTGTTACAGCTTGTACGGTTAGGTTGTAAGAGTTAACAGGAACTGCTGTTGTAAATAGAGGATCCATTTAATTCATAGCTGTGTCAGTGCCAGCAGCAATATTCCCTTTGAGCTATGGGATGAAAAGTATAGTGCATGTTGTGTGTTGGTTTGGGGGGCTGATTGCTGCACCCCAATGCTGTGTAATTTTGAGCACTTAATCTGAGTAGCTAAAAGCTGAGTGATTACTTGCTGAAGTGTAAAGCAGAGGCTAGTGGACTGGGTCATTTATGCTGATTTAAATTACAATCCCTGGTCTTAGAGCTTACCAGAGGCTATCTCCTCAGCCACCTTCAGCTACAGGAGTTTCTAGCACCTACTTGGTCAGGCAGTGCTTCATACACTTGGGATGCCTTTTTTGCAATTACTCTGATAGTCTGAGAAGGAAGAGAGGAGATTTAGAGTAGATATTAGGAATTGATTCTTGGCTGTGAGGGTGGTGAGACACTGGCCCAGGGTGCCCAGAGAAGCTGTGGCTGCCCCCTCCCTGGCAGTGTTCCAGGCCAGGTTGGATGGGGCTTGGAGCAACCTGGGCTGGTGGGAGGTGTCCCTGACATGGCAGGGGTTGGGATGAGATGAGCTTTGAGGTCCCTTCACACCCAAACCATTCTGTGGTTCTGTGTGTGGGAAGAGGAGAGCCTTCTGTGAGGAGGTGGACAGTCAAGTGTCCAGGGGAAGATGCAGATCCAGGGTTTGCACTGTACCAGCTGCACTAGGCACATCCCAATCTGCAGTGCTTCCATACAGGGTGATGGTTTCAGGGTTGAAGGGCATAGCCTGTAACCACTGCATGGAGGAAAAAAGGCTCTCATCATTTTGGAAAGTGGCTGATTTCACAGTACAAGAGATACAGGAGATTTGTTTCCTGGTGTCTCTTTCCTCACATGAAAAAAAAATGTGATGCCTCAGCAATGTAAGTGCAACACTTCTACAGGGTATTTTCTTGTTTAGCCATTTCCTTTTGGCTTGTAGTACCTTGATGGTAGGAAATAAAAACTTTCTTGTCAAAATCTTTCTGGCAGGAGTAGGGAAGGGGATGTTTCAGAGCTAGGGAGGTTTTTTTGGAGCAGAGAACTGCTTGCTTTTACTGTGCTCCATCTCATCAGGTGCCATTCTTTGTGGTGCTTGGAGCATCTAAACTACCATAGCCATGGGGTCTTGTGGCTTGTGTTAACCAGTGGGTTAGATGTGGTGTAGGAAGAGCTTTGGGTAAACACAGTGCTTGGTGCACTACACTGAGACCTACACTTAACCTGGAGCTCTTTCCCCTGAAGACTTGCTGACATTGCTGCTGAAGTGAAGAGGATTCTTTCCATTCCTTATTTAATCAGTTGTTTTGGGGAGAAAAGAGAAATTTGGACTACAATGGGGTAAGCACAGGACTCTGGTTTCTAGATTTGGGAAGGAAAAAAAAAAAGACACCACAACAAAAAAAACTGTGCCTTGCTGGGAAAAAGCTTTTCTTCCACAGATCCTTAAGGGACACTTGCACAATATCAAACACACAAAGCATCCTGGCTGTGCTGCCAGCAGTTGGCAACATTTCACAACATGGAAGGCTTGGGCAATGCTGAATTAAAATGCTGCTGTTGTCCTCCACCTCTTTTGTTTCCTCCTTACTTGTGCTGGTTGAGCTGTTTGTGATTCCACGTGGCATGTCGGATTGGAGAAACTGGTAAGGAAAAGGAACCCAGCCAAAAGGGAAAAGCCCTGCAGGCTGAGTCAGCATTGGTGGTGTTAAACATTGCAGTGATGCTTTTAGTAATTAAGTCACAGAGAAGATTAGTAAGGTGAAAACCCATGTGGGTTAACGAGCTGTCATCTAAGGCTCAGTCACTGCAACTGGATCCTCATGCAGACTGGAATGATGATTGATTTTTTAAATTTATTTAATTTTTTTATTTTTTCAGGCACTGGCCTGGGGTTTGGGAGACCAAAGTCCTGGTCCTGCCACTGCCAGGTGTCATCTCAGGTGGGTTGCTTCATCTGCATCAGTCTTGGCTGAAGAAGTGCACTGCATGAGTGAAATTCCCTGTTCTCACGTGCCTCCTGTGTATTTGCTGGTGGGGACAGAGACCACTTGGCTGTTGCATAGCTTTGACCAAAGCTCTAGGCTATCAAGTGTGTAGTGAAGCCCAGGTGGAGCTAAAAGGGGAGGAGAGAGTATGCCCTTGGTCCTTGCCCACTGCTAATGTGACAGAAAGCCATGCACTTACATCTGCATGACTGTCAACAGGACTAAAAATAACTGGTTTACAGTTAGGGACATGGTGTAGTGGTGACTGGGCAGTGCTGGGTTAACTGTTGGACTTGATGATCTTAAAGGTCTTTTCCAACCAAAAGGATTCTATGATTCTACAGAAATACAAGGCTTGTGTCCACAGAGGATGGCACTGTACAGGGTGGCAAACCAAAGGGGCAGCATGTGTCTATGGCAAGAGCTCTGTTGTGTCTGCAGGAGGTGTTCTGAAAAGCTGGGAAGAGCTCCTTTCACTCAGCTTCCTAAGTGAGGAAGGTGTGCAAATTCAGCAAGTGGGTAGAGGGGGAGCAGGGGAGGGATCATGAAAACCCTGTGAGTGGGAGGGAAATTAAGCCTGAGGCTCTGGGAGAGGCTGTTGCAGGTGGTTCTGAACAAGGAGTGGAACATCTCCCTTATAGGAAAGGCTGAGGGAGCTGGGTCTCTTTAGCTTGGAGGAGACTGAGGGGTGACCTCATTAATGTCTATAAATATGTAAAGGGTGAGTGTCATGAGGATGGAGCCAGGCTCTTCTCAGTGACATCCAATGATAGGACAAGGGGCAATGGGTGCAAGCTGGAACATAGGAGGTTCCACATAAATGTGAGGAAGAACTTCTTCCCAGTGAGGGTAACAGAGCACTGGAACTGCCCAGAGAGGCTGTGGAGTCTCCTTCTCTGGAGACATTCAAAACCCACCTGGATGCATTCCTGTGTGACCTGACCTAGGTGTTCCGGCTCTGGCAGGGGGATTGGACTAGATGATCTTTTGAGGTCCCTTCCAATCCCTAACATTCTGTGATTCTGTGAAGATGAGCACTTCTGGATGCTACATGGAAAAGGGGAAGAAGGTGGCTGCATGAAGCAGAGTGGGGAGAGTGACAAGAGCGCTCTTGGAGCCATCAGCTCCATGGCACTGTGCTGTTTACAAGAGGAAGGACAGTTCTCATCTGCTGCTGGAGACTCCCAACAGCAGAAGTCATTCCCAGCAGCTCTGGTCCCCACCCTGGCCCTTTTGGCAGCGCTAGGCACAAGTCTCAGCTTGGAGGAATGCTCCACCACACGCTGTGCAAAAGATGCTCTGGAGTTTGCCAGCTTATTGTGTCTTAATCATCTGCCCCTCCTAGAAGAAGGGAATGGTTGGTACAATTCCATTGCTTGGGTTAGTGTTGTACCTGAGACACACCATGGTAAAACTCTCCCTGCTTTGGAACCATATGGGGGGGGGGGAAGAAGAGAAATGGGGTTAACCACTGAAAATCAGATTATTTTAGAGGCTGGCTGCTTATATTGCTCTCCAAACTAGATCTACAACACTGCTGTTGTTACAGGGTGGCACCTCCTGTGTGAGTGAGGAAGAAAGGGTGCTGTGCTGTGAGGATCACACTGTCCCCCTTCCTGAGTTAAGAATCAACCTTCCACTGTCCTCTCTTCCTTCTTCAGCTCTGGATTTCTTTGACGAGAACACTGTCTCAAGACCAAGCCCAGATCTGACTTTCCCTTCCCTGTCATCACGGCCTGGAGAGGCAGAGCAGCTTGCTGGAACATGTCCTACTCTCTTCCCTTTGGCTCTTTTAATTTGCATTTCCAATATCCCTCCATTAGTATGTTTCTGAACTTCAGACTGGATTTTCTTGTTTGCAGTCTCTGAGATATGGATCAAATAAAACCCCCAAAAACCTTTAAAATCTAAAATATAAAGCATACAAGCTTCTCAGTAATTGGTAGCCCTCCTTCTGTCCCTGGAGCACTTTTTGGGACACCATGCACAGAGGATGCACACAAGTGAAGACTAGTGAGCTACAAGGCTGTGCTGACCACTGAGAAAGGCACCCAAAGTGTTTTTGCTGCCCAGATGGGCACCATTGGGTGGGAGAGGTGGCCTTGGCTGCTCACTAGAATGGATCATCCACGTCCCTGAGATGCCATCATCCATCTCATGGAGTTGGGTTTTTCCCCTTGAGGATTTTCTACCTTCTCAAGTCAAAGTGGTTCTTTGGTTTAATGGTTGGGAATATGATGGGATAAGGTTGGACTTGATGACCCTGGAGGTCCCTTCCAACCACAATTATTCTATGATTCTTGTACCTTTGAGCTGCTGCCTATCACATCTCGACAATCCTACCTCTGTCCTCGGTTTTACACTTATCTTACAGAGCTCTGTGCTCTTTCTCACAATTTGGCAAGCTCCTTGGCTCTCAGAGGCAGGGATGTCCAGCTGGGCTGTATCAGGGAGGCCTTGGATCACAGCTGTACCTGGAGGACAGGGCAGTTTCAGGGCCAGCTTGCTGCAAGCTCCATCTAGCTTGTGTACATGCCAATTTAATGCTCCAGATGGTTGCCTCGGTGCTGGAGGAGGCAACTGGGTTGTTAAATCACTCCTGCTTCTTTTTCAGTCTGGGGGTCCTGTCGTCTTGGTGTGATACTGCTTTAGAAGAGAACTTCAAGCCAGTGCTTGATAAGCCTCTCAGTGAAGAAATTGTTCCTAATATGCAATCTAAACCTCCCCTGGCACAACTTGAGGCCATCACCCCTCATCCTATCACTGTTACCTGGGAGAAGAGACCGACCCCCACCTTGCTGCACCCTCCTTTCAGGGAGTTTTGCTTGACTCCATGTGTATATCAGGGCCATGGAGACAACAGAATCTTTTCACATCTGCATCATGCCAGGTAAGGTCTGTTTGCCCTCGCTGCAAGGCTGGACCCATGGTGGCTCCTGAGAGCAGCCATGGAGTCATGCTGGAGGCTCTGCTCTTCCCTTTTCACTTAGTGGCAGACTCCTCAGCTGGGAAAAGTGGTTGCTGAGGTGGTGATATGATGGAGGTCTATGAAATACTGGCGTGGAGAAGGTAAGGAAGAACTATTTGCTCTGCCTCATACAAGAGTTAAGGTGCACCAGATGAAATCATCAGGTGGCACTTGAAACAAAAAGAGGTGCTGTTTGGCAGGGAGTGTGGTCCAGCTGGGGAACTCGTGGCCATGGGGCATCACAGATGCTAAATGTGACATAGGTTCAAAAAGCAGGTCAATATGGGCAAGAAAAATCCATCAAGGGTTATTTAATACCAAGACATCAGCTGTCACTCGCAGTCCCTGAGCAATACGGTATGAGGATGCCAGGGAAGCGCAGCTGTTTGATGTTCCTCCATGTGCTGGGTGCTGGTGGCCTTTGAGACAGCATACAGGACCTGGACAACCCTTTAGTTTGACTCATTTTGCTGAGGATACCCCACAGTCTATAGCAGGTGGAGTGATACCTCTGATAGCTTGGCTTCCCAAGGGTCTTTAAATGCATTTTTTCGAGGCTCTGCAGTGAACAAGAGAGTTCTTTGTGTTTATTTTCCTACTGCAGCTTTTCCTCTTTTAAGAGAGGCAGCTGGTTCTGTGAATGGTACTTAACAGTCCTTTCAGACTCAATTAGGCACTTAGGAGCCAGGAGTGGGGAGCACTCAGCTCCTACAGCGAGCAAAGGATTTTCCCCCCCTGCAGCTTCTGTTATACCATGGTTTTCCAAGATGTCCACACTTTGTGAGCTGAGGTTTTAAAAAGAGGCCGTTTGTTAATGTCTGAAAGCCTTGGAAACAGTGGCCAGGCTTGATTTGTTTGCTCTCCTAACTTGGAAATGCTCTGAAAACCATTTCATTCATCACTCCCCTTTTAAGGAAAAAAAAAAATTCAATATGACAAATCAGGCTCTATCCCAACCCTGAACTGACTCAAATCTTGTATCTACAACAAATGCCAGGGATTTTTTTTTTGGCAGCCTTGATGACAAACTGTTCTTCCAGTTGAAATGGCTGGACAGTGAAACTGAAGTGCTTTTTCCTTTTGTTATAAGCACTTTTGTTATCAGGGTGCAGGGTTTTGTGTAGGTCCTTCTGCTCATGCCCTGTGGCTGTGCCCACGTCCTGCCCAGCCAGGCATTAAGGGATGTGATTAATAGCTGTCGTATGTGGTTGACTCTGCCTCTGATCTCTAGGCTGGGGAGATCTGTGTGCGCAGTGCAGGGTTTTATTTTGCTAGCGGAGCTCTGTGAAAGGTTTCCCTCCCAGGAAATGGTTTATTTGGTTAAGCTTGCCAGATTATTTCCTTTAGGTAGCTTTAACAAAAGCGCTGTAGTATTTTGGGATTCCTTTTCAGGCTGCTGAGCTAAAGGTTCCACCTCACTGAGCTGTGTGCTCAGAGGAGCCTGGGTTACTTGATATATTTTCACAGACAACTGCCCAGCCAACGTTTCCCCAGAGCAGGATGCTGCCATGAGAAACAGAGCTGAGCTGGCTTCATACAAGCACATAAGAATGACCACGCTGGTCAGAGAGAAGGTACAAGATAGCCTCCAGCAACCATCAACAGTGGATCATAGAACCATAGAATGGTTTGGGTGTGAAGGGACCTCAAAGACCATCTCATCCCCACCCCCTGCCATGGGCAGGGACACCTCCCACCAGCCCAGGTTGCTCCAAGCCCCATCCAACCTGGCCTGGAACACTGCCAGGGAGGGGGCAGCCACAGCTTCCCTGGGCAACCTGGGCCAGTGTCTCATCACCCTCACAGCCAGGAATTTCTTCTTAATGCCTAATCTAAATCTCCCCTCTCCCAGTTTAAAGCCATTACCCCTCATCCTGTCACTCCATGCTCTTGTAAAAAGTCCCTCTCCAGCTTTCTTGTAGCCCCTTCAGGTACTGGAAGATGCTCTAAGGTGTCCCCAGAGCCTTGTCCAACCCCAACTCAGCCTGTCTTCATAGCAGAGGTGCTCCAGCCCTCGGATCATCTTCGTGGTCTCCTCTGGACCCACTCCAACAGCTCCATGTCCTTGTGTTGTGGGCCTCAGAGCTGAACACAGTACTGCAGGTAACTGGATGTTGAAGGAAAGAACATATGGCATGGGATATTTCCCAGACTCCAGTCAAAAGCAGTTCAACGACTTCTTGAGGCAGAAGTTATATCTGGATTGTCATTTTTAATACTCACTATGGATCCATCCTCTGCAAATTGCCTCTTGAATCCATGTTCCCTTTGGGACTTGGAGATCAAGCACTTGGCTCTCCTGTTTATTTTGGAAAGGCTACGAATGTATGGCACCCAAAGCTGCAGTCCCAGCAGGCAAACAGTGGCCTTGAAGTCATTAACACTGACAGGACGTAGAACCCTTTGCATTTAGTTCAAGAAAATGCTGACTTTTGATTTAATAGGAATTAAAATTGAATGATTTAGGCAAAAACCCCTTTCTTTTTTTGCCCCCAAGGAAAATTCCATATTTTATTTTTTTTTTTCCCCTTCTTTGCTGAGGTTGCTCTTTCTGTGGATGGAAAATTCCCAACCTGCTTGAGTTGGCAAGCTCTTGCTTTTAGCTAAAGCATATGCTGATATATATTTGTATCTTGCTCTAACAAAAAGCTGTGGATAAATAAAGAGCTGAAGGCAGCATGCTGTTCCCTACCCCATTCCAACAGTCCTCATATTGCCAGTGGGGGTATGGAAAAATGTCAATTACAGTTCAGACTGCAGGAATGACAGCAAAATTACACTAATTAAGAAAAGACTTCCAGCTCTGTCACCTGTCCTACAGGGAACTTCACTGTAAATGCAGAAAGATCCTGAAATGTTGACCTACAGTACCTGTTGCCTGAGACATGTCAAAGGAGAAAGAGGAATAAATTGACTTTATTTCAATAAGAGGACTATTAAATTCCAAGACCAATGTTTTTAGACTCATTGTGCTAGATTATAAATATTATCTAATAATTTTGGATGGAAAACAGACTTCTTAAATACCTTGCCTCTCCCTAGCTTGTAACACAATGCTTTATTACCCTCAAGCAAAGGCAAGAAATTCTTAAGCTGATTTTTCACTGACAGTCTGTGTAACATGGCCAGCTGCTCTGCTCAACCTTAACAGCTGTGAGAGGCTGGTGAGTCTGTGGGAAAGGTGTCTGCCTGTTCTTGGAGGCATCAAGCACGCTCCTAGCACTTGATAAATGATTTTGCAGCTGTGGTAATGGCTCCATTTTGCAGAGGTGGTCTTTTTAGATTTCATTTTAAAGGCATTTTAACTTTTTCTGTCCTGAAGTTTCCTCCAGGGTCTCCTGCCAAAAGTCAGCTTTCTTTTAGAGTGAAATTTTTGAGGTTAATTGAACAGGGCACTTTGCAGATGAGGGATTTAAGTCCATGAGACCTTGCAGATTTCATGAAATGTGCAGGTATGTTTGTGGCAGGCTATTCTCAGGGCAACTCATCAGGGTTACACTCTTCAAGACCAATAAAACCCAGTGGCTCCTTGGATGTGCAGTTGTGCATCTACTCCCAGATCTGGCAAGTCATAGATTTTACAAGTTTTGACCCTCTGACAAGGAAGCTTTAAGTTACATTATCAGATGAAACCTGAGTCCTTTTCATAAACATGCTATTTATTCTCCAACGTCTATTTAACAAATGTGCTCAGTAAATAGAGGTGGGAAAGTGGCTTTAACTTGATTACTTTAACTTGATTATTTCCTCCTCTGCTTTGTACCCTTGCAGAAAATGACCCTGAAGAATGGCATATCCTCTCAGGCTCAGCCAGCACTACCTCTGCTGTGGCAGTGGGAAGAGAGGAGGAAGAAACAATGATGTTGGACTTGTGAACATCTGAATCATAGACTCAGAGAATGGTTTGGGTTGGAAGGGACCTCAAAGCTCACCTCATTCCAACCCCCTGCCATGGGCAGGGACACCTCCCATCAGCCCAGGATGCTCCAAGCCCCATCCATCCTGGCCTTGATCATCTCCATGGACTCCTTTGGACCCCCTCCAACAGCTCCATGTCCTTCTTATGTTGGGGGCCCCAGGGCTGAACACAGCACTGCAGGTGAGGTCTCATGAGAGCAGAATAGAGGGGGAGCATCACCTGAGTATTCAGAGTTTGAAGACTGCTATTTGATGTTTGACAAGTTTCCATCTCTTGGGCAGATGGAGGTGACCTTCCACCCTTGTTGTCCCAGAGTGCCTGCCTTGGTCAGAGCTGTGATGATGGCTTACTCTTCCACCATAGTGTTCAATGTTTGCTTCTGCTGTGCTGCTGAGCCCAATTACTTCTTACCACAAGAGCTCTGGAGGTGAGATCTTCTCTGTGGGATAATACTGTGCATTTTTGCTAATTCCAGAGGCTGTTTTGCACTGACTAGTGAAATAATCTAGTGAGAGCATGTCTACAGGGGCCTGTGATGTCATCCCTGCACTAGGATGACATCACTAACTGCTCCTGTAAAATAGTGGATGCCCTTTTCACTCCTGTCTGACAGCGAGGAAGGGACTGGAGTGATGCAGAACCTTTCCTGCACAATAAATGTAGATTGTAATTATAAAGGAGCATTTTAATTGCCCTATTCATCTGATAGCTTTGTGTTTTCTGATAAAAAGCATTTACCAAAAATATCTGTAATCCACCAGTGCTCCAAGGAGATAAATCCACCAGGCAGACCATGGTAGACCATTCCTTCTGGATCAGATGGTCACTTCCCATTTTCTTGATTTCTTCTTAGGAAGATGCATCACTCCATTGACAGTGAACCTAAGTTATAAAAATTGTGGCACAAAGATGTTTTTCCTAAACCTTCTGGCTTACTTTTAGTGGTTACCAAGCATCCTAGTGACTTCACCCACTGAAAAGCACAGCTATTCCATGGAATATCTGGAAAGCCAGATTGAGATGAACCTTGACAAAGACTTACTTAAAACAAACTCTATTCTACTCATCTGAAACACAGCTCCTGCTTAGGCTGGAAACTCATCCTTGTCATTAGCAGCACTAATTATATATTTTGTCCCCATAGCCTACTCGAAATGAATCCCTGTGTAGAAATCTGCACTGCCAAGACCAGTAAGGAAGGAAGAAAAACAGATGCTGTGTGCACCCCAGATACCATTAATGGATTTAGTTCTGCAAAACCAACTGCTGAGGGTATATAATATTTCACTTCTGCTTTGTTTTTGGCTGTGGCTACTCACATTTGTTACAGGATGAATGTATTAGGTCTTTATAGAAGCTGTGAAGGGCAGGGAGATTGGCTGGACTCTTTCTGTTCTGCGTGTGCTACAGGAGCTCTGGGGGAAAACCAGGAAAGTCAGTGAAAGGGAAGTAAGAGTCACTCTGAACTAGAGCACCTGCCTGCCCCTTGAGAGCTCTGTGTATCCACCCTGAGGTGTGAAAACCCTGCTGAAGGGCAAGTGGCTTTCTTAGCAACATTATGGCCTCTGTACAGGCAAGCATTCTTGAAGGTTATGACTTAGGGCCTGATTTTTCCCTTGCCTGGCTCATTGCCTATGCATGCAAATATATCTCAAATCATTGTTCTTATATTTGGGATGTATCCTTTATCTACTTTGTTTGCTTAGATGTGAAGCTGTGAGACAGTGGGTAAATGGGCACATATAGGAAAGTCTCCTGGGAACAAATGAAGCTGTTTCTTTCCCCCAAAATAATGAATCCATCTCTTTCCAGGATCTAGGAATTCCTCCTATCTGGCTGCAGTGCAGGTCAGGACTTCATGAAGACTGTGTAACCTTCAACACTTGAATTGGGGGCCTTTTTGGTACATTCTCAAGATAAACAACAGTTGTCTTGTTATTATCTATGTTTCTTGGATATTAAATAAATCACAAACAATTCTATAGGTGACACCAGCACTGGAGGATTACTCTACATGCAAATAGAATCAAACTGCAAAGGCTTCAGTGGTGCAGGATCCACTAAATGTACATCTCTGCCCTTGGAGGCTAACCTAACCTGCTCTTAAATCCCTCAGCAACAGGAACTCTGCTACTTCCTCAGGTTATCTTTTTCAGGACTTCCTTACAGCTAAAAATTTGTCCTAAGAAGTGATCTTGCTGCTGTTTTAGTATGTGGCTTCAAAACCAATATATTTTGGGTTTTTTGTTGTTGTGGTAGTGCTTTCTACTATAAGATTGTCCCTTTGCCTCCTCCAAGCCACTTTGTTTCTTCACAGAATCATCTCTGTTCCCTTCATCTTTTCCCAGTTTTTTGATAATTCTTGTCACTCTGGACTGTCATTCATCGTGTCTCATCCCTCTGGTAAAACCCTTTCACCATAAGGGTGGAAATTAGCATCAGAGATATAAAAGAAACCAGTTAAAATATCTGCAATCAGTGCATTAGCAGCATTCACAGGTGTTGTGGTGGACAGTTACTGTCTCTAAGGGGAGCTGCCCTTGCTGGATTGCCATCCTGAGCTCACAAAAAGATGTTGATTATCAGAAGGCAGCAACACAAAAGCAATTGGGGAGCACTGAAGGCTTTATCCTGATATGTTACTACGCAGGATGTTGTACGCTTCCTTTACGCAGAGAAATGTGACTGCAGTCGAAGATGTACTCAACCAGTGCTGGAGTAAAACCTGCTGGAGAAACTCCTGCTTTCTCTGACCAGAGAAAATATTACTTTTCAGGTAGCGAGCTTACACAGGATGTTGAACAGCCAGGCTGAAAGATGCTATCAGCAGAAGCATGCCTCCTTCTCAGCCTACCTGAAGGGCTAACACCTGTGTTTTCACTTTGCAGGAGTTCCCAAGAACTGGAATGATGCCAGGAGAATGTACTTAAGAACAAGGTGGCCATAGTTCACACAGTGCTTCACCTCTCACATCAAACAAACCCCACAAAAACAAACAGGCAAGGCAAATCTAATTGAACCAAACAGCATCGAGCTCTTTTAATTAAAAAAGAATGGCTTCTAAATAAAATCTTCCCCATCTATTCTCCTCTAAGGAAATGGCAATCCAAGTGTGACACACAGATTTGGGTGCAAAAGCAACACTGGTCACTCACAGAGGGAAGATTGCAACTGACTTTGATCTGTACAAGGTTCTCCCTTGCCTGCCAACACAATGTGACACCTTCCTGTGCACAAGCACGGCCTGTGTCAGATCTGTTGGGGATGATGGACATCAGGGTTAAACCAGTTCAGTGCCACAGGGAGATATTTCTTCTTTTCCCATTCTATGTGGCTCAGCTGTTGCCAAAGTGAGGTTCGGTCTCTCTTTGGTGGCTCTTTGTGGCCACTGTGGCACATTTGGACACAAAGGAACTTGTAGTATCTAGAATTGACAATGTACTCATTAGTACTGCTATGGTCTGAGGGACGTAAGATCATGTGAATCACAGAACAGCCTTGGTTGGAAAAGACCTCTAAGATCATCAAGTCCAACCATTAACCCAGCACTGCCCAGTCCCCACTGCCACATGTCCCTCAGCACCTCATCTACACGGCTCTGAAATCCCTCCAGGGATGGGGACTGCCCCCTGCCCTGGGCAGCCTGTGCCAGTGTTTGAGAAACTCTTTGGGGGAAGAAATTGTTCCCAATATCCAATGTAAGCCTCCTCTGGCGCAACTTGAGGCCATCACCCCTTGTCCTGTCCCTGTTACCTGGGAGAAGAGTCAAGGCACAAGTCCACTTCCTTATTAACCTGTCTCTTAACAGTGGGTAGTGGCAAAAGCTTGTAGAATAAAAACCATAAGAATACAACCTGGCATAGAGTGATCTTACAGTAGTACATGCTTCTGTCCTCTGGTGATCATCTCATGTCTTGTGATGTTCTCCAGTTCATATGGGTCCTCTGAGCTGACCTCCCAATACTACTTGCAGATCAGTATCATCCCATGCAGTGGTATCCCCAGCAACACATTTTCTATAAAAATTTTTAGGAGAAATAAAATGAATCAGGCCATACCATTTTTCTTTGTGTGGAGACTGTCACTTCCTGAGCTGTTTGTTGTTTGGTTGGTTTTGTTTCTCCCAGAGGTGTTATACCCCTAAGCTACTGCATACACTGCCTCTTATGGGAATTCCATGTATTTGTCTAAAGGTCTAATGAGGTCCAAATCAATGCTCACCTATAAATGTCGTGGAGCACTGGCTGTTCTCAGAGAGTGTAGATTGCTATGGCTCTACAGGTTTACCCAAGTGAGTGATCTGCTTGTTTAAGAATCTGCTAGCATCTTAATTGTGTGACCTGGATCTGGTTTCTTGCCAAAAAGCTATAGCTGGTTCTCTCTGCTTCCCATGAGCCTTCCCTGGTTCAGTCCAGGTGCTCAAGGGCTGTTCTGCACCATCCATACTCCTGGTGGGGACTCCAGCTCACTACAGATTCAATTGGCTCTTCTAGGCTGTGTCACCAGGTCCTTCACTGCCCTGACATCAGAGGGCTGTACTACCTAACTGATCTTTCGGTTTCTAATCGTCTTCCTCACATTTAAACCTCCTCCGCTGCCTTTCCTGACTTTCACATCCTTCCAGTGGCTTTTTGGTGTGAACAGCTGCTAAGAGTTGTTCTCCCTTCGTTAGACTGTGGTTTCTAGAGTTCCTACTCTTACCGAGGTCACCAGCCCCGTGGCAGGGTAGGACCCGTTAGGTTCTACGGTGTTTCTGAGCAAGGTTGTGCTTCCTGAAAGAACAACACAAAGAGATGGCTCCCCCTTCCCCATCAAGGCCAGCGCCTCATGCATATGCAAATTGCTAACTGGCTTTGCTAACTGAGCCTTTAGCCCAGCAGAATGAGTCACTTGGTTGGTCTCTGGTGCAGAAACCGATGTAGGAGGGACTTTGTTCAGTCAAGAGGATCTTTGCTGGAACATGGCACATAGGAGTCATGTTTGTGCTATCTGCACAGCCTGACAGTAACACCACCATGCTTCAAAACTGGAGAAACACCTTATCAGTTACACACACATTTACAGCCCCAGCTGGCAGCTGGTCAGCAAACTCCTCTGCAGCTCCAGCGTATTTCAAGTGACAAGTCTGCTGGATGACTTTGTGCAGGAGATGGGCGTAGCTATTCCAAGAAAAAACTCATTTTATCAACATACTTGCTTTTCTAAGTAGGAGGCCATGTAGAGAATAAAGTTAGTGGAGCTGCATGTCCACAGCAAGGATCCCACTCTGGGGTAAGGCTAACAGCCAGCTACTATTAGACTCTACAACTGAAGACTAAAATAGTCTTAGAAAGGGAATTAATTTGATACCAGGTATATTGAGCTGGGATATGATGGCACTTTCCATTGAGGACGTTTCTTTTTATGCTCTTTTGGAACATGACTGGTGAATTTCTATACAGGAGAAGAGCACAAGACTGAATGCTTCATGGCTTCTTAACCTAGGTTCAGCATTTTTCATCTCAACCACAGGAATGTGTCCTGTGAGCTGACAAGCCTTTTGTAGAAAATGCAGACCTATATCTTCCCTTCTTGTGTCCTCCAAAGCTATTTGTGCTGAGGTTTTGGAGTTGTGCTTTTTGCTTAGAAATTCTGCCTCTTCGTTTTCCTTTTTGGGGAAATGATCTTCATTTGAAGCACCTGCCTAGGTGTTTCACATCAACAACAGAGAAAGCAGCTTCTACAAAGCCTTTTCTTACCCTGAAATGCATCATTGTGAAGTGGGCTCTGGGCTGTTAGATGCCTTCCAAGTCAGTCCTGCATAGATAACCATCTGTCTGCAAGGCCTCTGGACTGTCTGCCTTGTCCCAGGTTACAGTTTGCATCATGCAATGCTGATCTCCTTGGTATTTCTTCTTTCCACATGACTGGGAGGTGCATAGGTAGCTGGAGCAAAGGGCTTCCTTGGGGCTACAATGAGGGCCCAGAAGTCCCACTGGCCTGGGACTGCACAAAGGAGGTGAGTTACCTGAGACACCAGGATCCCTGCTGGTACCCTAACAGGAAAGCCATGGAGTGAAACCCACAGATGGTGAACCCTCCTGGAGAGGCTGCCAAGTCTCCAGTAAGAAGTAACTGCACACAGTCATCTGGGACCCCTGAATGCTCCTTCTGCCCCTTTTATCCAAAGCTCTCCTTCACTCAGTCTCTTCATAGCTTCTCTGCACTCCTTTGCCCGCCTCAGTGCTGCGTCTTCTTCTCGTTTCTCAACTCATCACATGCCATTTGTTGCCCTCATCTGTTATACTTCTCCCCAGCCCACCTCTGCCTGGTTTATTTAGAGCAAGTGTCCTGAACTGTCTGTTTTGTTTGCAGACAGCCCACTGAAGGGCAATCCCATCTGTTGGGGCTGATGCGCAGTCACCCCCCAAATCAATGGGATGACACCGTAACGCTGTATGGAGGCAGCGAGGACAATGTTGCACTGGCAGAACATCCTTCTAGAGAGGGGCCTTACTTGCCCAAAACTGCAGAAGTCCACTAACATGACATGTTTTGATGCAGTCCTGATTTCCTAGACAACTGGTAAAGCTGTAGGTAGCAAGAAGTTCTTAATGAGAAACCAGGAGGGATTAGAGAGCCTGGAGTGTTTTGCGCAAAGTATTTGGATTTAAATCTGATCCCCTGACACACTTTCTAAAACCCTTAGCAGCATTCTGGTGTGCTAGGTCTTTGCAGCCTAGGAAGCAGGGCTTGATATGGGAATCTTGCTCCTAAATCAAGGTTCTGCTGCTGTTTCTGGCTGAGGGAGTAGGTGACTTCAGACAGCGTAAGGTGCTGCTGGCAGGGGAAGCTTGTGTGTTGTTCCCCTTCTCAAGGGGAATATTGTCACTATGGGGAGCAGTAGGATGTCCTCTGAAGGACAGAGGACAAGCTACTGGCAAACAGGACACCGTGTTTGATGGATCATTGATCTGATGGACCACAGCAAGTCCTAAACAGACAGCCATGCCTGCTTTCAGACAGAAGTTGATTGAATCCTCCTTTCCCTGAGCTGATCCTCACAAATCTTCTCATTTTCAACAGCACCTGTACAAAGGGCTTCCACAGCTCCAGACCCTTCTCCTCCTTTCTTCTGCTGAGCTGTTCTTCTAGCAAACATCACTACTTTTTTTTTTTTCCCTTATTCCAAACACTTCTATCTTTCACAGCCATGAACAACATGAACTCCCCAAGCAATGTTGAAGAACAAAGGCTTTGAGATAAGATTAGCTTGCCACAGAGATGTTTGTAAGACTTTTTTTTCCCCCTTCCCACCTGCTTATGAATTTCATGGCTTGGCAGGTGGGTTGGGGATTGTTATGTAACAGCTTAGCTACATATAATTAGAGGGCACAAAATTATATATGAAGCAGGCATATTATCCAGTGTGTGCACTACAAGCTTGCCTGCGTTTGAAAAGCATAGGGGGGAGTTTGTGGAGGAGGAAAAACATTAATGATGAGTGACTGTAAACGTGAAGATGCCATGTCTGGTTCAGGAAGTCCTTCAGCTGTGGATCACAGAGGTCTGTGAGAGTGTTGTGAGGAAAGAGCTGCTGTCAGGGACAAGAAAACTGGACTCGGATGATCCTTGCTTGACTTGCTGTGGTTGCTTTTATGTTCTTAGCTCGTTTCACTGAGTGATGAGCAACACCTGCCTAACCACAGCAAGGAGCAGACCAGGACCTCACAGAGCTTTGCAATCTAACCACTCTTTATAAAAATGCTGTTTTGCAAAGCTGTTTATTATAAGCAGCACATTGAGGTATGAGGAAGCTAACTGCAGTTATTCCATTTGTTAAGTAATGGTCCTTTATGTTGGCCAGATCTGCTTGTTATTCATACAATGGAATCATTTTTGTGTGGTGTTGAGCTTATCGGTTTCTGTTTTAAAAACAATTAGTGCTTGAGTCATGATTACCCTCAGTCCCAGCAGTACTTTCTGTGTTTGAAGGTGCTCCTGAAGGCAAACCAACCTCCTCCTTTGACCTGGATTTCTCAATTAATCATATCTTTTTTGAAACATTACCTATCTTTTCTGAAGTCTGTTGTATTTCACAGTGTTTTTCAGATTATAATCTTTCCCTTTTGCTTAATTTCTGCCCATAAACAGGTCTTAAACTGTTCAGGGTGGGGAAGAGGGGAGATAAACCGCCTGCCAGCTTTTGATTTTTTTCTCTTCCTCGATATAGAAAGGCAAATATCTAATACTTTATTTATCCCTGAGGTCTTGTCATCATTGTTCTGTCATTAATTACCAGGTAAGATAGTTACTAGGGGGTTTTTTGAACACTCAAAAGCCTTTCTGGCATTTTAACCTTGATAAATGAAGCTGGTCTTTAACCTCTGTATGAATTCCTGCTTGGAGGCAGAAGAATTTTCCATCTGTATGCTGATCATCAAACAGTCTTATTCCTGAGTGTACAAATCCTGCAGAACTCATCATTTTGCCATGCCCTCTTCAACAGTTGTTTAACCAAAACTTTTCCTATGGCAAAAAGTGCCAAAGGTTGCTGGTCCTTCCTCTCACCCAGAGAGATCATCAACAGCATCACTCATCTTGCTCAAGGACTTGAGCAACAGGTTACTCAATCCCCAAAAGAAGTTTCTTCACTGTCTCTTGGCTTTGTTCCTTAACTGTATCTTGACTTAGTCGTACTCTGTTCACAGCCAGATGGGCTTTGTGACATTCTTACTTTGCAGCCCGATATGGAGGATGCTTTGCGTTTAGAAATATTATTTTTGGTGGCGTTTGCAAAGGGGCCACCATGGCTCCGCTCACCTCAGACCTTTGTACTGCTGCACGTCCTGAATTTCTCTTTGCAAACCTGGCCTCAGCCAGCACTGTGTTGTCATACCATAGCTTGGCCAGTGACTGCTGACCTCGTGTCATAGAATAGAATCGTTTTCGTTGGTGGCCAAGAAGGCCAACAGCATCCTGACTTGTGTCAGAAATGGTGTGACCAGCAGGAGCAGGGAGGTGATTGTTCCCCTGTACTTAGCTCTGGTGAGGCCACACTTCGAATACTGTGTTTAGTTTTGGGCCCCTCACTCCAAGGACACTGAGGTGTCCAGAGAAGGGCAGTGGAGCTGGGGCAGGGTCTGGAGCACAAGTGTGATGGGGAGCAGCTGAGGGAACTGGGGGGTTCAGTCTGGAGAAGAGGAGGCTGAGGGGAGACCTCATTGCTCTCTGCAACTCCCTGACAGGAGGGGGCAGCTAGGGGGGGTCGGTCTCTTCTCCCAGGTAACAGTGACAGAACGAGGGGTGACGGCCTCAAGTTGTGCCAGGGAAGGGTTAGATTGGATATTAGGAAACATTTCTTCACTGAAAGGGTTACAGAATCATAGAATAATTATGGTTGGAAGGGACCTCCAGGGTCATCAAGTCCAACCCTTATCCCATCATATTCCTGACCATCAGACCATGGCCTCAAGTGCCTCATCAACCCATTGTTTGAACACCCCCAGGGACGGTGACTCCACCACCTCCCTGGGCAGCCTGTGCCAGTGCCCAACCACCCTCTCAGGAAAGAACTTCTTCCTAATATCCAACCTAAACTTCCCCTGATGTAACTTGAGGCCATTTCTTCTCATCCTATCATTAGTAATTTGGGAGAAGAGACCAACACCAGCCTCACTACAACCTCCTTTTAGGTAGCTGTAGAGGGCAATGAGGTCTCCTCTCAGTCTCCTCCAGGCTAAAATCCCCAATGGTTGGACTTGATGATCTTAGAGGTCTTTTCCAACCAAGGCTATTTTATGATTCTATGAAAAGATCTTTAAGACCATCCAGTCCAACCATTAACCCAGCACTGCCCAGTCCCCACTGCCTCGTCTCCCTCAGCACCACATCTCCACGGCTCTGACATCCCTCCAGGGATGGGGACTGCCCCCTGCCCTGGGCAGCCTGGGCCAGTGCTGGGGAACCCTTTGGGGGAAGGAATTCTCAGTGCCACCAAGCCCGAGGATGCTCTCCCCATTCTCCCCACTGGGCCCAGACCCGTGTGCTGACCTCCCCCCCCTCCCCCCACCGGAAGCCGCCTCACAGATATGACATCACTCCCGCGTGGCGTCGCTCTGACGTCACCCCCCCCAGCCTCCACTCCCCCCATCTCCTCCCCGCCAGTCTGTGACGTGTGGCTCCAGCCCCGCTTCCCCCGCCGCCCCGGGGAGTCTGGCGCCGACGGCACCGAGAGGCGGCGGGAGCTCGGCGGGGCTCACGGGTGAGTGGGGCTGGGGGTCTGCGGGGTCCGGGTTTGAGGGCCCGGGATCTGCGGGGCTGCGGGTCTGAGGGGTCGGGGTCTGCGGGGCCGTGGTCTGAGGGACCGGGGGTCTGCGGGGCCGTGGTCTGAGGGACCGGGGATCTGAGGGACCGGGGGTCTGCGGGGCCGTGGTCTGAGGGACCGGGGGTCTGCGGGGCCGTGGTCTGAGGGACCGGGGGTCTGCGGGGCCGGGGTCTGCGGGGCCGGGGTCTGAGGGTCCGAGGGTCTGCGGGGCCGGGGTCTGAGGGACCGGGGGTCTGCGTGGCCGGGGTCTGAGGGTCCGAGGGTCTGCGGGACCGAGGTCTGAGGGACCGGGGGTCTGCGGGGCCGGCTCGCTACCGGCCCGTACCGAATGAATGGGGTGGGGGAGGGCAGCTGGCGGTGTTCCCTACCGGCCGTACCGGGTTGGCAGGCACCGCTTCCCGCCTCAGCTCCGGGAAGGGCGGGAGCCGAGCCCTGGCCGGGGATTTCCACCCTCTGTCATCTCTTGGGTAACGGTGTGAGCTGCCGCCGTCGCTTGGGGCTGGGGAGGGGAGCGGCGTTTTGGTCTTTAAACCCTTTTTTTTTAACCCTTTTTCCTTCTCCCCATGGCGTGGGCTGGCAGCTTCTCTTCACACACATAACTCACAGCACACTGCTGTGTCAGTGCTGTAAAGTCGACCTTTCCTTATCCGCTCCCCAGAGCGTCACGCTGTTATAATCTGACTTTTAGGGTGTTTTTTTTTATTTTTGGTTGCTGAGGTCAGATGTCCGCTCGGCCCCTCGGCGTTCCAAGCTGACGTCGTTTCTTGGCGGGGTTTGCCATGGGTACGGCAGCGTCCCATGGTCGTGCGTCACCTCTGTAAAATGAGCCGTGGAGGTTGTGTGTCTGCATGTGTCAAGGTTATTTGAACTGAGGTTTGCCAGCAGCTGCCTGCCAGGGAGAGCAGCACAGCCCGGCCACCCCTCTGGCCTGCCCTGGCACATCCACCGTGCCAGGGGACACAGGGAGGGATGCAGTGGCTCCATACCCCAGCTTGGGGTTCTCTGAACCAAAGGAAATGCCAACAGGGAACGTGTGATGGCTTGGAGCAACCTGGGCTGGTGGAAGGTGTCCCTACCCATGGCAGGGGGGTGGAACTAGGTGATCTTTGAGGTCCCTTCCAACCCAGCCCATTCTATGGTCTGTCCAGCTCTCCAGGCTGTGTAAAGCGTTGCTTGAGCTGACAGTATCCCCTAGTTGTTGCAGGTTGAGTGCTGTCAAACAGCAGTGATCCGATGGGCTTTCCAGTTGGCAACACCAGGGAATAAGGCTTTTCCGTGGGACAAAGTGTGCTTCATCTTCTGGATGCCCAAGGTGGGCAGTGTCTTTCCACTTGAGCTCTTCTTGATACAGTTGGATAAAGGTAGAGGAGCTTTCCAATACATAAGCCTTTCTTGAGGTCTGAAGCAGGAGCTGTGTGTTTATGGGGACAAGCACAAGTGGAGAACAATAACTTGGAGTTTAGTGCATTGATGTGGACCATATGCCTGAGGCCGTTGGCTGTTTTGAAGCTACTATTGGTTGGGAATCTGTGAGATCCTGTGCCCTAAAGAATATCTTTACTTTCTTTCAAAGCAGCAAGGTTTGAACTTGTTTAGTTTTCTCTGTGGGGGAGCATCCCGTGGCATCTCGGCAGCTGTGCAGCCCCCAGAAATGCTGTAGGAGATGTGGGGATTGCTTCTGACCTCTCTCTTTCCCATGTCCTTTGAAGCTTACTCTTGTGGGATTTTCCAGACCAAACCCATGAGTTTCTTATCTTTCTTATCACCGTAATGTTCTATTAATAACTAATGCATAAGAAACTGCGAGCTTCTATAAACATGTTTTTGCCTTTTATATGAGAAACAGGTGCTTGCAGCTTGTAGAACACTTTGGAAATCTTGCTAAGGAACAGCAGCTGGCAGTTAACTTCCTAAATGTCATTTTACGAGGCTATTTCTTTTTTCCCCCTCTTTTCCCTCTCCC
The DNA here is from genome assembly GCA_028020825.1 of Podargus strigoides. Classification (NCBI taxonomy): domain Eukaryota; kingdom Metazoa; phylum Chordata; class Aves; order Caprimulgiformes; family Podargidae; genus Podargus; species Podargus strigoides. The sequence continues at coordinate 3,340,300 of CM051619.1, forward strand.
CGTGCTTTAATCTTCTTAGAAAACTCAAATTTCCTGCTATCCGAGGGAGATTATTGCTTTACATTGGAACACGTGTTTGCTTTAGACTAATCCTTTGCACTGCAACCAATTAGTTTCAAACCCGTCCTTCAGAGATGACCCCAGGTTGTAGGGTTCTGTGAGTCAAAGGAGCTGGTTGCATACCTTCAGAGTCCTATCACGAAGTTGCAGACATTTCAAAACCAAGCAAATGTGCACAAAGTGATATCCCTGGCTGCTGCTCCTCTCACGCGCACACTTTTTTTTTTCTCCCCCCTCCCTTTTTTTTTTTTTTTTTAAGGTGTGGGACAACTCCTACTTTCTGTCAGGTTTTGATTGGCTTTCAGAAGAGGCAGTGCCCTATAAATTGCCTCTCTCCACTCTGCTCTTTCTCTATCACCAGCTGAGGGACAGGTGAGTACAGAAGAGGGGAAAATTCCAGCGTGTATTGCTTAATCCTTGAAATTAGCCTTGGTTGGTAATTTAAATGAGTTTGATTTTTTAAATGAGTGGGGTGGGGGAAATAACTTGCATGTTTCAGGATAAAACTTCCTCATTTTCCTTGATTTAGAGAACAAAAAAAAGCTTGTTTCTAGTATCAGTTTGGGTCGATGAGTAAAACCAGTGACTGAGAAACAAGTCAGAAGGTAATTAGGAGAGGGGGGGTTTGAAAAACAAAAAAACCCGTATTTTTTTCTTTCCTAACAGTACAAAAGTATTTCTCTTTAGGCTGGTCAGAAAGAGAAACCTATCAGAAAAGTCAACACTTATTGCATCAGCTAAATGAATACTTTTTGTGCTCAGAGCTGTTACTAACTCCTTGAACTTACGTAAAATGGGAAACTCTGATCTAGCAGAATTGGGCTTTTTTTGTCCAGGTTGCTTTTGCAAGTTTATCATTGTGTTGGGGCTACCTTTATCTCATGGTCACTTTGGGGAAGTGTTTTTAAGGGGTGCTATTAATTTCTTCATGTGTCTGTGTGCTTGCTGGCAGCTCTTACAATTTAACAGCTAGTTACACCATTCCCCCCCCCATCATATTTGAAATTGAAATACATGCTTGTAATACTTATTTTTGCATGCAGCTGTGCTGCTTGGTGAGCCAGAGGTTTTTCAGTGTCTGATATAAAATGTGTTTACTGTTTGTTTGAGTCAGCCTAGATTTACAAGTAAATTCTCAGCTTAAGCCTGTGTGGTTTCACTCCGGGTGCCTTTGGAGAAACCAGTCCAGTAGGTGGGAAGCTAATTTGATCCTAGCATGGTAGGATCCAACCTAGTAGCAACTAACTTTAGTTTGTACTTTGTGGAGCTCAAAATACCTTTTCAGGTACTTTAAGGGGAAATTTTCTGCAACGGAGAGCAATGAGTCTCTCTTAGTGCTGTAAGAGTTTTTTATTATCCCATTCTGAAATGAAAAGGGATTATTGTGGCTCTTTAAAGGGCTAATATCACCAGTCCTCTTATGTTGCTTTCCTAGGAAGATACATGTCTTATGAGATCAAATAGTCTGGATATGTCTGCCTGCTGCCTTCCTCCTCCTTTCTCCTAACTATTTTTGCACCTATTGGCTATTTTCAAGTGAGTTTGACAGGGACTGAGTGTCAAAAATAGCAAGAACATGTCTCTTTTATGAAGGTGGACCTGTAGGGGAGGGAGATCTCATCAGTGCCTTGGCTGAGCATTGAAGAATGGTTGAGATTGGAGATGGACCTCTGGAGGTCATATGGTCCAGCTCCCTGCTGAAGCAGGGCCTCCCAGAGATGGTTGCCCATGGCTGTGTCCAGATGGCTTTTGAATATCTCCAAGGATGGAGACTCCACAGCCTCAGAATAAGCCTTTGATCAATGTAAACAAGCAAATGTGCTTTTTAATAATGCACTGGGGGGGGGGGGGGAGGGGTATCTTATTAAGCATGTGATAGGTAGTTTAGCAAGTCTGTGTTTAAATATCAGGACTCCCTAAAGTATCAGAAAATTCCCAGCCTTGCGTGTTGCCATAAGTGAAAGGAACACCCACATTAATTACTGGTTTGCTTTTCTGTGAGTACTAAAATTGGCAGTGCTGGAATTCATCTGCAGCAATTAGCTGCTGTAATTTCTTCTTGTGGCCTTCCTTCTGCCTGACTCTCCTTTTTACAATATATGTCACGAGAACATGTATGGGAAAGGAATTGACAGGGTCGTCTCAAGCAAGCTGGTTTGAAATATGCTTTCAGCTGGGAATTCACTTGTTCTAGCACTTGGGGAAAGAGGTAGAAGTTGTTCAAAGGGAGATAAGGAAGAATTTTAAGTGCCTTAAGACTTGTGGTTGAAAGAAGTAAACTGGAACCTCGGAAAAGGCCAGATGTGGATGCACATGGGATTTATTTAGGGTACATTCTTCTCCATTTTCTTCCCCTATGTGAAGGATTTAGAGAGAAAGAAACCCAAACTTGCATGTAGCTCTGGGTAACTTAGGGATATTTTTGCAATGTGTTATTATGAGCTGCTCATGTTTCTTTTTTTGTGTGTGAAATAACTCAGGACTCATGAAATTGTCCTAATTAAATACTGCTTCTCCTTTGTTCTCTTCCTGGGCACTGTCCAGCATACGTCTAAAGTTTGAGCAAAGCAGGGCTCTTTCTTTAAAGAGATTTGCTGCTGCCTCTCTTGGCTGAGCTCAATCTTGCTGATGCAATACTGAGAAGATTTGCTTATTCATGGCAGTCTATAAAACTTTCACCCTGAAGTACCTGTAGTGAAGCTGTGTAACTGTAGCAGCCTAACTTGAATTCTGTATTTGTTGTCTTTTGTGCTTGAAATCATGGTTTCTAGTGAGTGTTTTAAAAAGGTTTAAAGTAGAATTACAGTGTGCTGGGACTGTGGATGTTTTCCTGAGTACATTATTCATGTTACTTCACAGGCTTCCTCTAGTGGATGTGGCTTTCAGTTGGCATGTCAGCTAGGCCATGGATTGCATCAAACTTCTCTTAAACCCTTTAGATTTTTCTAAGGGAGCGTTTAATATTAATATTTTAATATGGTTGTGTCGTTTGTGACTGAGTCTTTTCTCTTGTCCCCACAGCATATTTGAAGGAGGAAGATGCCAATCGTGAAAAACGTGAGCAGAGCTGTCAGCCAGCTGCTACAGAGCTCTGGTTGTGGATGTGGGATTTCCATCGTGCCTGTTCGGTGCATTGGGGTCTCACCCCGCCAGGTGGCCTCTGATGCTAGCTTTCACTCAGTCTCTTTTGCTGAGTCTGATCATCCTCGGGTGCTAATTACAGGTCAGCATTCCTGTCATAACTGTATTCCTGCTCCACCTTCTCAGTCCTGCCCCCCTCTCCCCTCCTCCTTCCCTGGGTGAGCAGAATGCTGGAAGCAAAAATATTCAAACTATTCTGGAATTGTGCTCATCTTTCCTGTATGGTGGTAGGATCAGAATCCCATGTGAACTTTCCTACCATTTTGATTCCAGAAATCTCCTAAAGCCAGTTAGTTGGAATTTTCCCTGAGGAAAGTAGAAGAGCTTTCTAACTCACTGAGAAAAATAGTATTCATTTCTGATGTGATACATATAATAATGGAAATCTGTATTTTGATACCACTTTTCCTCTAATTTTGGTCCCTTTTTCCTCTAAGTTTGGTCCCTTTTTCCTCTAATTTTGGTCTCTTGTACGTTACTTTTTAGGTGGTCTTGGCCAGCTTGGAGTGGGACTTGCTAAGCTTTTGAGGTATGTCATGATTCTTGGACTTACTCATAGTTAGGTATTCAAGCATTAGCCACAACTTCTAGAAGTAATAATTTTCAGGAGAGTTATTTTTCAAAGAATTCTAGTTACATTTGCAGATTTTAAATTTTTTTTTCTTGCCTCTTGGTTTTATAAATAACTTTAAATTTCACCATCTCTTTTATTTTTTACTCCATTGCTTGATTCAGGTTTGCTGACGTATTTTCTGTGTGTACATTGGTCATGATTCCCAAAATAACATAATTTTGTCTGAGAGACTACTTGCTGAGTCTCAGTTAAATGGAAGTACTCAGAATCTGGATCCTCAGAGGGTGGTCAGTTTTCCTTTTTTTTTGGTCTAGCCAAATAAGGCTGGATCTGAGTGCTCAATAGAGTGACAAAGGCTGTGATTTTATGCAGGTATGAAAGAAAAGAAACGTGTAAACATCCACATGAAGAAATACATAGTCCTTTGCTAGCTACCCAGCTGTTGGGCTTTGCAGCTGCTGGTGTTTATCTCTGTGAGGATTTTAGTTAAGTAACTTCAGGAATAAGGTGCCCTGCTTAGTAAAGTGCAAGCAAAAATAAAGCTTAGGATACAAGATCTTGAAGTTGTTGTCTGCAGGGGAGTAGATGGGTAAAATTTTCAGAAATAAGAGGGTAGGAAGGTCTTTCTTCTCAATGTATTTTCATTTTCTAGAAGATGTCTCTATCCTTATGCAGTCTTTTACTGCTGCTAGTAGTTTACTGATCTTTTAAGGTGCTGTAATGGCATTTAAGGGACTGGTGGGGTTTTTTCGAAGTGCAATAGCTGATTTCCTTACGGAAATTGTCCTGACATATCTCCTGATAAACAAAATAGCAGCATAGCAACGTGTGAATGATCTTGAGGAGTGTGGACTCATTGTACTGTGTGGGTATTTTCATACAGGAAACGCTTTGGAAAGAACAATGTGATCTTGTCTGACATCAGAAAGCCTGTGGATAATGTTTTTTATAGTGGTAAGTGACTGTAGGAAATAATCTTGACTTTACCTCTAGTGTTGATAGACTAATTACCAAAGTCTAAATGATACCTGGATTAAACTAAACTTCTGGATAATGCCTTCCTGCTTTGAAATCTTGATTTCTTCTGTCAGTTATTCCCTTTTCCCAAATATTTTCCCTCACATTTGTCACTGTCTCCTTGCCACCTGCTTGACCAGAATAAATACTTGAGTTGATCTTGGCTGTTGTGCTCCTGCTGTAAAAAAGAGATGCATTTATTCTTTTGGAGGGAACAAGTTGGAAATGAAACTTGTGCTTTGTTTTTCCATGCTCAGGTGGTTTTTATGGTAAGAGTAGAGTAGGATTTTTGGTTTCTTTTATTTTCATTAGAAACTTGCATAAGTTTTTCTTCATCATTACAGTTTAATGATGTGTTTGGGTGTTTGAATAGTATACAATAGATGTTACCTGTTTTCATGCCATTAACTGGATAAACCATGAGCTTTTGCATCAGTCTGTTGTTGAGGTAAAGGCAGCAGTTTCCTTTCACTTCTCCTGCTTATTTACTGATTTATTGACCACTGCTGTTAGGTGCACATTCTGCTGTGGGGTCAAATCCTGAACACAGCTATGGCCAAGAAGCAGCAATTTGAGTTTCATGTAGAACTTAACATCCATTCTCCTTGGCATTCAATTTCCTTCTGGTTCCATTTCTTCTAGGTCCTTTTATCTACGCAGATATCTTGGACTACAAGAATTTACGTGAGATAGTGGTGAATAATCGGATAACTTGGCTGTTCCACTATAGTGCTTTGCTCAGTGCTGTGGGAGAAGCAAACGTCCCTTTGGCCAGAGCTGTAAATATTACTGGTATGTGGCGAGGGTTTCAAGCTCATGACTCCTGCAGAGGCTTGAGAAAGTGCAGTGTATGTTCTGACAAATCCTGTCGTTTGTTCCAGGTTTACACAACGTTCTGGATATTGCAGCCGAGCATAATTTGAGGCTCTTTGTGCCAAGCACTATTGGAGCCTTTGGACCCACCTCTCCTCGAGATCCAACTCCTGATCTCTGCATTCAGAGACCGAGGACAATCTATGGAGTCTCCAAAGTTCATGCTGAGCTCATGGGAGAAGTAAGAATTTTTAATTTTATTTATTTCATGAAAATTCTGGGAGATCTTCATTGCTTTTGGAAGATTCCACATTGCAGTGGGTTTTTTTTTTTCCCCCATTCTTTCCTTCCTTCAGGCTTTAGTACTCAATCAGGGGCAGCTTTTAAAGACAAATATCTTTTGAGTTTTGTTGAAAAAAGTACGAAGAATTGGAAGTTGGCAAACATTTAACTTTCAATATAATTTCTTTCTCTGGTTCTTTTGACTTTGGCGTCTTTGCCTCATCTGCCAATATGAATGGTATTGCATAAATGAGACAGTGTGCAAAGCCTTGCAAAAGCAATGACAATGATGACTTTTGCCCAGTAAAATAAAGACTCTGATGTTAAGCTGTGGGAGTCTGTGCATGTGTAACTTCTTTTTGGGCTTTGTAGTTTTTTTAGAACAATAGCATTGTTAAAGCTGGTATTTTTACATAAAGTTGAAATTTGTGAAGCACAGTGGCAGGTCTGAAGATTGTATTAACCTGAAATGCCTCTCAAACTCAGGAATTTTCAGTTTCTGAACACTAGAGCTAGACCCTATGTTAGAAGCCAATCCATATCAAGAATCCATATCTACTGATGAGGGTGTAAACCAGAAAAGGGCAAACAGGGAGATCAGCTGCCTGGCAGGGAGTGGGGACTGTCCAGTAGTTCCTTTTCTTTCATCCCTGTCAGGGAGTGGTTACAGAATGGAGGTTCATCCTGTGGCACATTTTCCCTGTGAAATCAAGGAGTTGTGTGGCCTAGTCTTGATGTGTAAAGCTGAATTTCTCTCTTCCCTCTGCAGTACTACCATTACCGGTATGGCCTGGACTTCCGCTGCCTGAGATACCCAGGAATTATATCTGCTGACTCCCAGCCTGGGGGAGGAACAACTGGTAAACAACTCGTGTGTATTTCTCAGTATTACAGGCAAGAACAGCAAAACAGTAATTTAATACAGTCATTTTTTAACGTGCCTGTAGGAATTTAATCTGTGTAAAGCATCAGCAATGTTACAACAACACTTTTGAGCACTCCAGCCTAGGGCATAATTTCGTAGCCTTTACATTTGAATAGTATCTGAGAGATTTTTGGATTAATTGCATTCATTGAGATCATTTCCTTCAAAAATATTTTAAATTCTGCTGTCTCGCTGCAATCTGCGAATGCTAGAATAGGGGCAGGATGATTTACACTCCTGCTGTACAATATAAATCATACACTATTAGAATTATGGAATCATAGAATGGTTTGAAAGGACCTTTAAAGGTCATCTAGTCCAGCTCCCTGTCATAAGCAGGAACATCTTCAACTAGATCAGGTTGCTTAGAGCCTCATCCAACCTGGCCTTCCTTGAATGTTTCCAGGGATGGGGCATCTGCCACCTCTCTGAGCCACGTGTGTCAGCCTTTCACCGCCCTCATTGTAAAAAATGTCTTCCTTCAGCTCTGCTTTTTGACTTTAGAATTTGGGAGTGGTCTGAGGATTGTTGACTGTCACGAAGTGAACAGCAGATTGATGCTGATGAGTGCACAAATCCATTTCTCTTTTCTCCAGATTATGCTGTCCAGATTTTCCACGATGCCATGAAGACCGGGAAATTTCAATGCAACCTAAAGCCAGACACTCGTCTCCCTATGATGTATATTGATGACTGTCTGAGAGCAACTTTGGAGGTCATGGAAGCCCCCGCAGAGGCACTGAGCATGAGGACATACAACATCAGTGCCATGAGCTTCACTCCTGAAGAGCTGGCGCAAGAGGTGCAGAAGCACGTTCCTGAACTCCATGTGACCTACAGTGTGGATAAAGTCAGGCAGGCCATAGGTTAGTATCAGCTTCTTTAGCAGTGGGTAGGAAAAAAAAATGTTATATTGCTTTTATGTTAAGGGCAAAACAAAGTTTCTTTTCTTTTTGGGCACTTGCAAATTGCTCCTGTACAGTTCAAGTCTTTTAAGGTTTGAAATTCAGCTTTAGTAGTTCAAATGGCCAGTGATGATACATCTTAAAGTTTAAAGAATTTTTTTCTTAAACCTCTTGCTCCTTGTTTTTTCTTTCTTTTCACTGCAGCTGACAGCTGGCCGATGAACTTTGATGACAGGAATGCCCGGAGGGATTGGGGTTGGAAACACGATTATGATCTCCCTGAGCTGGTGACTACGATGTTCAGCTTCCTCGGGTCTGACTCCAGGATTGCTCAAGCTAACTGAAATACTTTAAGATGTTTCCAGACTTCCACAGAGGACCAGGAAGAAATAGCTAAATTAGTTTTGTAATTTTTCTGAGTCTTAGAGCATGTCAATTATTAACTTTTCGTAAGTAGCAATAGAGTTGGGCAGAAACATGCTGTAGCTGGGATGTACTGTTAGATAAACAACAGCATTTGGTACTGTCTCCAAGCACAGCATCGATGACAAACGCAGAATTCTTGAACTTTCACACTTAAGCAGCTAGAGGAAAACAAAAAGAAAGCACTTACTCCTGGCTGATGACTCTCCAATCATTCCTGCTGCCTGCCTCTTCTTTGGCAATATTGTCAAACCTGGCGTTTTTCGGGCACATCCCGCAAAGTTAAGGACAGGTTTTTCATTTTCCTGGTGGAGGATGTTAGAGCGTAGTAAGATATGATCCTTTCTACTCTTTGCTTACAAAAGAGAGATCAGAAGAGCTACTTCACGTTTCCAAATTGCAGGGGTCGTTGCAATTCTAGTTTGAAATCAAACTTTTTGGTCAATAGTTCCTATTTATATATATATATAGTGATGTATAAACATATACTTTTATATACATAGGGCATACAGAGCAGCATTATTCTTATAATGCTTATAAATGTGAAGGGGAATAGGACTTGAATTCTCATTATGCTTTAAAAAAAAAAAAAAAAATCAGGGTTTGCAATCTAAGCTTTGTCCTGTTCTTTGAAAGTGCTGCTGCCTTCAGTTTAACCTCAAAGGCAGAGCTGAGATCCGAAGAGCTGTTACATGGATGTGAATCTGGGATGTATTTTGAGAAGGCAGTGCCCAGGTCTGGGTTTATCCCTTTTGGTTATCCCAGTTGTTTGCCGTGCTAGCACGATGACATATTGCCTGGAGCAAGATTTAAAGGTGGGCTGATGATGGAGCCTTATGGTAGCGTCAAGTCAGCCTTTGAAATCTGTTTATGTTCAGTATATTTTCCATGTGCACTGTAAGTGTATTTGTAAATGCTATTTATGTGTAACTGTCACATGCTTTTATTCTGTAGAGAGGGATCCAGAAGCTGAAACCATCTTCTAGCTACAGTTAAGGGCCGTTCTGCACATTGAGTTTCTGGGATTAACAAGGGAGTCTCAGTAGCTGGATGCAAGGAGATATGTGTCTGTCAAAAAGCTACTTAGGAGACTTTGAGAAATGAGAAACTGGAGAGACAGGAAAGCCATTTGAGGTAAAACAGCAGTTTCCATGGGTGAGAATCTGAGCCATCAGCTGCTATAACTCTAGCAATTGGGAACTTTGCATTTAGTTTTTTTTCCAAGAAAAAAATATCTTTTATTTTCAAAGTGACTGGAAATTCCTAACATGAAGCTCTCCATCTTTTATACTCCAATAGCGTGTGCAGGTAAACACGTTCAAGTATTTTTTTTGCCTACAACGTGTTTGCTGTGTTGTCCATGCCCATGCTTTGGCAGTTGTGAGTCTGTTCCTCTCTCTGTAACCCTGGGGTGTTTCCTCAGGAGGTGGGTAACTGACATGACCAGCTCTCTGTCTCTTTGTGAAGGAGTCTACACGCTGCAGGGAATGTTTTCTCACGAGAGGAAACCTTCAAATGAAGATTCTGTGGTGAAACCCAGTTATTTTAAACATTTGTTAAACTTATATCTCATGATTTTTAGCTGTATCTTACTGTTTCATCTGTTGGCAAAGTATGCCTTTCCCAGGTATTTAAGCTCTAAAACCTCTAAGGTTGACTCCTGTTACTGAAAGGTTTTATTTTTAATATTGTTTACGTTTCTGAAAAGACAAGTTGTTAAACTCTGGCTGCTGTTGTAACTATCACATCATTCAAATGTAATATTTGGTCCAGTGGGCCAGCAACCTTGGCCCTCCATTCATACCCTCCAAGGCAAGACTGGCTGAGGTTTTGTCTTCTGCCCTGCCAAAACAGGATTATCTCCTAGGAAACTGTTACACTGAGCTCACAGCATGAGGGCTTCAATATGAGCTGAAGCGTCTTGTCCATTCCAGCCTTTCATAAATCAGACCCTGGGGACTCCTCGTTGCCTCTGTTCCATGAGATTTATTTTATTTTATAATAAAGAGTTGTTGTTGGGTCTCACTCCATTTTATACTTCACTCAAAGTCACGGGGTCTCCTCACCCCCCACCCTTGTTCAAAGCTCCAGTTAACAAAAGAGTGAAGAGCAAGAATGTTCTTCTGAAACACCATGCTGTCCTTGGTTGTGGCATTGCACAAAAGTTTTGGGTAAGGTGTTACAGTGAAGGTGAAATTCAAACCAATGGCATTTTGAACAAAAGTTTATTTTTTTACTTTTTTTAATTATCTTTTTCCTGCCAAAAGTCACTGACTTCATTTAGGAGCAGCCATTTAAGAAACTTTTGTATTTTGCAAAATCTGAAATATCAGAAGGGAGAGCTGTTTGGAGGTAAGAAGGTGGTTGATAGGGAATGTGATTATAGAGATGTCTACATGGTCTGAGTCCTGTTTGAAATTCTGGTTTTCAACCTGTGACCAATGATACATGTATTTTTTTTTTTTTTTTCCCCCATCTTCCCTTTTGTTGTAAGGACGTTACGGTATTTTCTGTATTAAATCAGGTTGATGTGGTACAAAATGTCTTAACTTTTGTTACCAATTTAAGTTTGACTTCTGGGCAGAGACTTCTTTCATGGCATTTGAGCGCTGAAGCTGTTAAATTACCTATTCAGGAAAAAAAAAGAGTTGTTAAGAATATTTTTTCAACTATGGTGAGTTGTAGATGATGCCTACTTTAATAAAACCCTGTGCAGCTCTGTCTTTGTTTTGTTGTCTTTGTTTAGAGCACGCAGGAGCAGTGATGAAGGATGCTGATTAGTGGTGAAGCCTTTCCTTCAGCTGCAGGAGTGATGCATGATTTGAGGCACAAAGAGACAGGTCTCCAGTCCGTGAGGTGACTCTCAAACATTTGTATGTATAATTTACTGCTGATTATTCCAGTAGCTCTGTGTAGCAGAGTCATACACCAGCAAATACAGCATGGTCACCCTTTAATCTTCAGTGAGCCACTAAGCAGGTGTATGGGCTGTATGTATTGGATGGCAGCCATCCAAAAAGTGCTGGGTTTCAAGTATTCCTCTTGTCACTCCTAGATTTCTTATCCCTTTCCCACGCTGAGAAGCCAGTTGGGTCTGTCTTGAGCTGTGGTTCTCTCTCTCTTTATATACCTGCAGCTTTGAAATGGCAAAGAAAGAGCGAGGGTGTTGGGAGGGAGGAGCTTTAAATGATGTCAGGAATTTCAGGCTGTGTGGTCTTTGTTTCTGCTTCTGTGCAGTCTCCATTCCCTCTGTTGCACAACCAGTGGTGTTGGTCATCTGGAGAAGTTTGTGCAGACATAAGTGAGAATGAGTGTGCTCCTAATAACTTCCCATGGACCCGCCCTGCCTCGTTAATCATTGAATAAACACTCCCTTCAGGTTAAACAAAGCCTTTCCCTCCTCCTATGCCTCAGCTTTCTTATGATGGGAACTTCTCATGGAGGAAGCATTCCACTTGACCACAATTGGTGGTCAATGACTAATGCAACCATTATGTTTCTTGCAGAACAGGTGAGGGTGTTACAGCACTCTGCTTTCTCCAACTACTTCATTTTGATAATTAGTCTGACTCCTGTTTACACACACTTCTGTTAGTGCTGTAGGTGACAGTGCTTCATCCAAAGCTGCTGTAGCTGGGGACAGGATCACCACTACTCCTCAGGCCCTGCAAAAATTTCAATTTTCTCCTTTTCCCTCCACCCTGTTCTTCAAAGATTTAAGAATACTTGACCCTGTAATCACATTTATGAAGCAGAACCAAGCCTTTTTGGTCTTAATTCTCAGATTTACTTCTCCTCCTGGCTGGTTTACCTTGGACTCAGCAATTGGCTTTGTTACCCTCACTTCCCTGTTCCTGTTTAAGAGGGAAAACAGAGCTGAAGCAGTGCTGACACTGTAAAGCTTTAAAGGAGGGTGCTCTGCTCCTTCTCAAGGTGTGAGTGCTGATGGGTTTTGAAGTCAGTACTGAGCTACGTGCCTCCATGGCAATATGCTATTAATACCCAGAGTGCTGAATTTGAGACAGGGCCCAGGGAAAGGGTCTTTCTGTCATCCTGAAGGTCACTGGCCAAGCCTGGGATAGAAATACAAATCGTGCCTGGGTCTGGGTCCTCTTTCAATGATTAATTCCTAAGACTTAAACTTAATTCCTTTGTTAAGGAAGCTGCTTTCTGCAGCTGCTTTCTGCTCTTGGCTGCTTGAGTCATAAGAGAAAGGTGCAGAACAGGAGGAACCTTATTCCCTCAGCAAAGCTGCATGAGGGCTGAGGGTGATTAACCTCTCTGCTTTTGGAAAACCCCTCTATTTGCTCCTCAGGAAGGAGTCAGGCTCCAATATACCATTTGTTCTGGGCTCTGCATGCCTCCAGGGAGGAGAAGCCAAGCCCAGGAGGGTGGAGAGAGGAAAGTGCTGAGATCCAGGGTTAGCCAGAGGGCAAGAACATGACTCTGGGGGCTGGGATGCGTGCCTGGCAGCCCTCACTCATGTCACCCCATATTTCAGGCAGAGATGGAGGCTTTCCTGGCCTCCCTGGGGCAGGCTGTTTCTATTTTAGACGAATGTTAGCTGGCTATTGCGAAACCTTTGCCCTTCTCCTGGAGGCTGGGGCCAGACCAGTGCTCTTCAGGCTATTTTTGGATTCATACCATAATTGTACGTGGGCTTAAATTCACCACGGGTCTGAGTGCGTGTGGCACGCTGGGGTGGACAGGGGGTGTGAGGGGTGGGCTCACATATACACAAGACATGTTCCTTTGAGCTGGCAGTGCTTATCTGTGTATTTTTCAGGAATCAAGCCAGCAGTTTGATAAAACTGAGATCCAGTTCAGCACTGGAGTGGTTGTCCAGTACAACCCTCATCCATCCTGACCCAGGGGTTGCTTCCATGCATTTAAGATCTTCTGGTAGATATATTTTTCTGTAGTCCTCTGAGGAGCAAACTGAAGCTCCTGAGAAGGTGCTGTGCACAGGTTAGGGTTCAGATTTGAGGGGATTCCACTTCTTGCCCAACAATACAAACAGCTGAGTGCATCCACACACTGTGCTGCCCTCTCCCCCTCTCTCAGATATGTCCCCCATAGCAGAGAAGATCTTAAGTGAAGGATGATTTTTCTTCTGACCTCAAGTAGAGCTCTGATATCCTGCAAAGCAAGGTCCTACAAACCAGTCAATGTTTCCATTCTGCTTCACTCTCCCTCTGGCCAACCTTCTGTGCCAGCCAGACCGGGCCCAGGCTCTGCTCAGGTTAGTCATGCAGTCCCTTGTATGGGTGTCTCAGTTTCCAGCATGGGGAACCAAGAAGCAGGAGAAAGGGGATGTGGCCCTCCTTGGGGCCTCGTATCAACAGGCTTGGCCATCTCCAGCCCAAGGTCCTGGGACTTGGGAAGAAGCATGAGAAGGCTCTTGAATATCATCCCTAATAAAGTCATATGTCCTCTGGCCCTCTTAAGCTCAACAGATGTGTCCTCCACCTCGCTGCTGGTTGCTCAGCATCTCCCTGCCTTTGTTCCTGGTCCTGTGGGCCTCCACCAGGCCTCTCCTTGTCCAGAGAAAAGGGCTGGGACCATGCTCCTGGCAGGATAAATGGATCCCCAGGTATTTCCCTCCTGCAGTGAGGTCACAGCGTGTTTCTGGACAGGCAGGGTGACCTTTAGACCAATCCTCAATAGAGGAGGTTCTTGGCAGGGGACATCAGGATGCAGCTCCAAGGACACCAGTGAGCTTATCATTTTTTGGCAAGAAAGGAACATTGCTGCAAGGACAACCTCTCCTTACCCATCATCTGGTGCAATAGGTCCTTAATCTCTCCAGCCTTTCCGTAATGCCAGGGTAAAACCCATCGTGGGCAGAGCTGTTGTGAAAGCAACGTGTCAGAAGATACAAAGCAAAGTCCAGAGTTCATCCACTGGCCATGCTGGTTCTTTACATTTGAAACCCAGGATTCATGAGATTTGGTGCATTTTTTTAAAGCCCTACCTCCTGGAGTCCTGTGATTCTGAGAGGCTCTGAGGTTTAGAAACAATCCCTATCTTTCTAATCCTTTAAATGTCAAGAAAAAAATAAGCTGCTGAAAATGAATATGAGCTGTAAGAGATCAAAAATCCATAATTAATTTAGAAAGTGCTGGGGTTTAATACTCTATTACTATTTTATTTATAATCATTGTTTGTATTTTAATTATCTCGCTTAATTTAGTGGACTCACAGTTTTCCACTATCCAGCCACAGCAATGTTCATAGATTCCTTTGGTAAATACAGAAATTCCACTTTTATTGCTCAGATATGGCTTGCCAACATATCCTGAATTGTGACAAACTGCTAAAATGGCATTTTCTGCAGTGTCTTATAGGGAGCTCATCCCTGGGTGTCTGAGTGGCTTTAGTTACAGGATCATCACCCCAAGGATGCTGTTTTATGGAATAGCAGAGGACTAGCAAAGCCTTGTGATGGCACTGAGCAGAGGACAGGGTCTACCCAGAGGTTTGCTCAGCTGCTTTCTCTGATGGCTGATAAACTGCCAACCCCCCCCCTCCCAACACCTCTATTTCTTTATCCATCTGACCCTCACTTTTGCTGTCTTCTTGCTGGGTGGAAAAACTGCCCTATCCATTGCACAAGAGCAGCAGGTCTCACCCGAGATGCCATAGATGATAGAGCAGATGTTTGAGCTGCTGCTGACCCGTGGCTGCCCGGAGGGTGTTTGCTCTGTTGGCAGCATGTCCCAGGATCAGTGCCAGGAGCATATTTTCCACCTCCAGCCTCCCCCTCTGGCAACAGTGTCCCAAGGTAACGCTGAGCCTTTGGGAGAGAGAGGAGGGACGTTTCCCACTCGTCCCCAGGCACGTATGTCTGCCAGTGACCCCTGCAGCTCCTCAGCCAGTGGGACAGCAGGGCCAGCAAGATCCACATTGCATGGGAATGGTTGTACCTTGGTCCCTGTGGTCCTGACTAGACAGTGTGTCTGTGCAAGGGTCTGGAGAATTTGGAGGGGGGTTTCACTCTCCAGAGGTTGCAACAGAGCTACAGCCACCGTGGTGAATTGGTTTGTGATGGAGAAAGGCGGTTGTTCCCTGCACAGGAGGAAAAAGGTGTCATTGGGCTGGGAATTCAAGGAGGCGGAGGGACTCCAAACCACAGCCCCTAAGCTCTTAGCTGGAGGCTGTGACCTACCACCATTGGATTGCCCTTAGCTGTCCTTTTTGTGGCTCAGCCATCACCCTGGTGTGCACCCATCTGCCACCTTCTTTGAAAGAAACACAGGAACCAAAGTGTCCCCTTTGCTTGTCCCTACAGGGTCTTCTTCCATCTTCTGTCTCTCTCTGTAGACCACTCAAACCACTCAATGAAGAGGCCACGTGGAGAAGTGTGAAGTGTAAAAATTTTCAGGGATCGTTTCCTTTCTTAAAAGTGCTCCCTCTCAATTCAGGGCCAGGCAGCATTTTTGAAAGAAAGGCCCTATTTAAAGTCTTTGAATACAGTGATAAAAACATAGAGAGAGGAGTGCTACTCACACTGGTGGTGATGCCACCAGCAGCTCCACTTGTCATAGAATCGTAGAATCACAGAATGGTTTGGGTTGGAAGGGACCTCAAAGCTCATCTTGTCCCAACCCCCTGCCATGGCAGGGACACCTCCCACCAGCCCAGGTTGCTCCAAGCCACATCCAACCTGGCCTGGAACACTGCCAGGGAGGGGGCAGGCACAGCTGCTCTGGGCACCCTGGGCCAGTGTCTCACCACCCTCACAGTCAAGAATTTCTTCCCAATATCTACTCTAAATCTCTCCTCTTCCAGTTCAAAGCCATCACCCCTCATCCTGTCACTCCATGCTCTTGTAAAAAGTCCCTCCCCAGCTTTCTTGTAGGCTCCAAGCCCAGATGCTCTTCCAGCACCTTGCAGTTATTGCCAAGAAGTTTCTGCTCATTGCTCTGGCTGATGTATCTTCACAATGGCTTTTTTTTTTTTTTTTCCAGGGATGATGATTAGAGCATGAGCTGCTTCCATGCTGGTTTCCAAGTCCCTTCCCATCGTAGCCACCTGCCATGCCACAAGAAGTGATGTCTCCATCTCTTCTGAGACACATGGAGCCTGTTGCAGCTTTATTTTTCATCCAGCCAGGACAGGGGTCTCCATCCCTGCTGAGATGCATGTTGAAGTGGAAAGTTTAATTTAAGGCTTGACTTGTCCACTCCCAGGAAGTCATTAATTAATTAGAGCTGTCTTTGGCTGAGAGGGGGAGGACTGCTGCTCCTCTGGGCGTGGGAGACACTTGGGTGTGCAGTGATTGCCCTGATTTGGGGTGTGCGTGGGGCAAGCAACACTGCTGGAGCAGGAGAAGTCTTTGGAAAGGACTTTTCCATGGCCAAGGTTGGTGTCAGAGGTACTCCTGGCTCAGATTTCTTCTGTGGCCCCAGTGAAGTTGCTCAAGGAGTGATTTTGGAGGAATGGGGAGGTGGGGGATTCTCTCTCCATCCTCAGAGAGTGAGCCCAGGCCAACAAAGGTGCTTTGCATTGCCGTGTCCTCCCTCCTCTCCACCCTGGAATTTGAAGGCCTTGTGCATGATGTATTTGAGGGGCTGATGATGCAAAACTTCCCAAATACTGGATTTTGTTTGGTTTTTTTTGTTTGTTTTGTTTTTTTTAAGGGAAATCAATGGTTGTACACAACTGGGATTCACATATTTGTGTGAAACCAGCTCTCCCTTTCCTAAAAACTTTCTTTTTCCTAAGAAAATGAAGAATTATATGCCCAGCTGTTTGTCTCTCTGCTTATCAGTGCTCCCCCAGCAATAATTGCATCCCATGATTGATTTCAGCAAGGCTGCACTGAGGGCTAGGGAGATAAAAAATTCCAAGTCTGTAGAAATATTGGGGCAGGGGCAGCTGGAAGAAGCTAGAGAGATATGTCCCAGGGTGAGCTGAACCTCATATTAGACAGGAGAGGAGCCCCTCCCTGGCACAGGTCTCTTCTTCCTGGGGCTCAGGGCTGCTCTCACCTCAAAGTGCAGGCTTGTCTTGCCATCTACTGGTGGGAATCCGGCAGAGGAGCTGGAGTGGGGGCAGAGGACAGCCAGGAGAAGGAGGCTGAGGGGACTTAGCCCCACTCCAAGTCCCTGTGCTGCTGCTGACACCCCCGTGGGGGACCATCCTGATTGGGAGGGAACCAAGCAAAGCCTTACAAGTGTCATTATTCTTGCTTTCCAGAAGGCTTTTCTTGCTCCTGTGGCCTACTAATATCTACTTCAACATGTTCATCTTTGTGATAGCATCATCCCTTTCCTAAACCTTCCCCAGAGGTACCCCCCCTGCTTGGTTCCCTGAGTTTGGCTCAGGGATGCTCCCTTCTCTGACTCTCCTGGTTTCACCTTCCTCAACGTGGAAGTCCCAAAGATGAGCCATGGGTGGGCTGGCCCACAAGGGCCATGGCCTGGATTTTGATGGGGTCAGGGGGCTGTAAAACCCATCCTGGGAGAGACCTCTGGCTGATGGGGCTTAGAGAAGCACAAGGGACTCTTCCATGTGCAAAATGGATGCACTGGAAAGAGGTGGACATGGAGGAAGCTCACCGTAGGTCCTGGGGAGAGATGTGTGTCCTATAGGCACTGCCAGTGGCCACACTTGGCACGGTGCTGGGGGTGGTTTGGTTCAGCGTGTTTAATGTGGTTTCTGGAAGAAGCTTTGCTGAAGCACTTCGCACCCAATTATTCCTTCAAAGGTTTCCGTGGGTGAACTGCCACTAAAACTGGAGTTTGAAGGATGCCCAAGCCCCTCAGTGGTTTTATTCATGCCTGTAGCCCGTAGCTGATGGGTGATAAGAAACCTCAGAGCCTTCCCCATCAGCTTTTGTAAGGATGTTTGGAGCAGTAAAAGGTGTCAGGAGAGGGAGCCAGAGCCTCAGCTGAGAGCTTCGAGAGCTGCCGGGAAGGACGGCTCCGAAACAGGGGCATCCTAGACTACACAGCCACGCCTTTAGAGCTGGTTCCAGTGGTCTTTGAGGATGCTCAGAGAAAATCCAACAAGTCAGGTCCTTCAGGGCCCTAATTTTTGGAAACACATCCTTGTGCAGTCAGCAAAAGGGACCAGTGCCGTGTGGGACAACAATTTTAAACTCTGTTGGAGTTTTGCCCTTAATTTTAATTGCACTGAGTGCTGTTAGTGCTATGTGCATTGGGTGGGATTTCTCCTTGCCCCCTCTTCTGCACTGTTAGGAACCTGAATTCAGCCACCTCTAAATATTTTTTCTGTATTTGAACACGTTGGTGTCCACTTGTGGTGTGTCCGTGGGGCCAGGCATGTTTGAGAGTTTGTCCAGGTGAGACATGAGACGTGGAGGAGACACTTGGGCTGTTTTCAGGGTGTGCTGACTTCAAAATGTCTTGGATTCATCTACCTTAGCAAATGCAGTCACTCTTGTTTTGCTGAAGCTGAGATGGAGTGGGCACGTGTCCTTCCTGAAGCTCAGCTGGTGAGAAATGCATCCAAGGATGAGTTGGATCCCTGATTTAGCAAGAGGTGCCCCTTGTGTTGTTGTGTTGCCTTCAGCTTGAGGCTTTTACCTTCCAATTTTCCTTCTCCCTGTGCCCTCTCAGTAAAAGGGAGCTCAGAAAGGTGTGACCACCTCATCCCGACATATCAAGGATACCAAGAGTGGAGCATTTCTACAGTGACAGAAAATGCAGGACACTGTCACCTTCATTTGTAGGTGGAGGAGGAGAAAGGATGGGGAGCCTGGATTTGATTTCTGTCCCTTGAAAAGCACGGATGATAGCTCCACATCTCACATCTTCACTCACAGCTTGGCCAGTGCAGGGCAGAGCAGCGCTGGGTGCTTCAGCCACTGAGCAAGCACCTGATCTCCAGCTCAGTTGAGGAGCTTCCTGAATTATTGATGGCTCTGATCCATCAGTCTATAATTAGCTCCCCAGACTTTCTCCCCATGGGCTGGAGCTGGGAACAAGTTTTCTTTCTCTTTCTGTGGTTTTGTTCTGTCTTGAATGGACTGGGGAGGGTGGAGGGGATCAAGGGATGGCTGGGGACCTTGGGTCAAGGCAGGACCAAGATGGCTTTGAATTCATGTGGTGGTTTAAGAGAGTGGTCACCCTCATTACAGCCCATCAGGAAAAGGCATCTGGAGAGACCCCAGACTGTCCAAAGGGTCTTAAACCCAACTTGTGGAGGTCATGTCAGGAGCCAGGAGTCTTCTTCATGTCACACTTTGGGCCCTCCTCAGCCCCAGTGATGGGGGGTCTTCAGATCAGAGGGAGAAAAACACTGAGCCCAGGCTGCTAAGAGAAAGCCAGACTTCATCTTGAGTAGACAAAGGGCTGTGTTCATACATGCATAGATTTAGAAAATGATGGGTGAGAGGCACAGGTAGATGGCAAAGGGGCTCTTCTGCTCGCAAGGAGAAGTTCAGTATAAAAGTGGGCTCTACTTTAAGAGCTATTCGTAGTCTAAAATAGTTTCAGTGATTTCCAGGTCTGGGTACATTAAATGCTCATTCCTCAAAACTGTAAGTCACAATCAAAACAGGAGCACAAGTTCTCTATGGTTTTGAGGTCAGGGGCAGTAGCCCTCAAGTTTAACTCTGTGTATGGCTTCCTGAAAACCAGTTTGAGCTGCAGGAAATAGTGATACCTGCAAACTGTCTTGGCTCCCCCAGCCCTAATTCAGGGGCTCCGTAGTTATTTTGGAGACATTTTGTTTATAAAGAGAGGCAGAGCAGGAGGAAGGATGCTGTTCTCCCCTGCTTTGCTCTCCCTTTTGAGCTACAGAGGAACTGCTTCGTGCAAGTGCCACTGAGCCATGCCTGGTATCATCACCTGAGTGGGCAGGAGATGTGAGTCTCTGCATGGAGGGCAAGGGGACTCCCACCACTGGATGCAAACCAGAGGCAGGGATGCTGTTAAATAATCTATTTAGCTCACATTTGGGTTTATGGGAAGGGATTGATGCAGTAACTTCTCCAGGGACTGCTTGAGGCCAAACATCCTTTTCATCCTGAGGTCTCTCTGTTTCACCTGGTGGAAATCCCACTCCACAGTGTCAGTGGGAAGGACCAGTGGGTAAAGGAGGGCAGGATGGTTTTGGTTGCAAGATGCAAGATGAGGCACTTGAGGCCATGGTCTAGTGGTTTAATGGTTAGGAATAGGATGGGATAAAGGTTGGGCTTGATGACCCTGGAGGTCCCTTCCAACCATAATTGTTCTATGATTCTATGATTCTGTGAACTGTGAGATGGAGGCTGAGGACACTAACGTCCCCTTCCAGCCCCGGGGCCTGTGGTCACTGCAGCTGGGCATGGCACAGACCTTCCTGCAGGCCCTTCCTGCAAAAACCTCATTCATAGGGCAGGGATTAAGGCCAAGGCCAGCAGCAGGAAGGACTCACAGTAAGATTTGTGCCATTTGTGCTGTCAGTGCTATTTTGGGGCTGGGGATGATCACAGGATCTAAGAGTCAGCAGGAGAGCTCCCATTCCTACACCTTTGCTCCAAGGTAGGATCACACCACCTAAACTCCATGGCAAGTATTTCTCTGGGCTACTTTAAATAAAATGGGTGGAAATTAAGGAATTTGCCTTCTTGAATGAGCCCTCTGGTGAGAAACCCTTTCCCAATCTCTTGCCATTTCAACAGGACTCCTCTCCCAGGGAGGTGCAGCAGGACAAAGGGAGGCATGGCAAGTAACTGGCTTATCAAAAAGAAGGAGATGAGTTGTCTTCAACCCCAGAAAGTCTTGGACACCCACTTTCTGGGCCACAGCATGGTGAAAGGGGCTCTGCCTTGGAGAAAAGCTAGTGTTGGGGTCAGCCTGGGCAACACCGTGCTGAGGACTGCTCTTGTCTGCAGCAGCACATCCTCCACTCCATGAGGACTTCAGCACCAAGACCTGGCTCAGGCCCTTAAAACATGCTCCATTGGGAAACTGATTCTATTTATAGTGTATTTGCATAGTTTATGGCAGGGCCCAACCCATGTCTGTCCCTTGTGTCCCTTGCACAGGTCAGGCTGAGCAAGGGGCCGATCACTTTTCACCCAGTCCCACCCTGACCTGGCCCCATCCCCTTGGAGATCCCTTGTTTGGTGCTGGGAGGTCTCCCTGTCCCCGCCACGCAGCCTGCCTTGCTGCAAATGCTTGCTTCAAGATATACATTAAACATATATTTAAGCACATTCCCTAGAAAATTGACCCCTTTTTGAGAAACCTGACATAATTAAAGAGTTGACTTAGTTTCAGCTGCGTGGGAAGGGCAACACCGGTGCCAGCATAAAGCTGCAGGCAGGCTCAGAGCTGTATTCCTGCTCTGCAACCACTCACCCGTGTGGCTGTGGGCATAAGTTTGGCCAGGATGAGTCCCACTGACCCAAACAGCACTGTACATGTGCATGTGGGGGTGGTGGAATAAAAAAAAATGGGGTTTTTTTGAGAAAGGATTTTCCAGAAGACGCCACCAGGACTCGAATGGAGATGAAGAACCCTGCTACCAGCCTCTCTCATCATCCTGAAGGACAAAGGCAAAGCTAAGGGATGGAGAAGGGTCACTGGGGCATGAACTGAGCAGGGACAAAGGAACAAATCATTCAGTCCATGGCAGAGAAAACCCAGGACGGATGGGACACAAGGTGGTGTGCACAGCCTAGGTGTGATACTTGACGAGACCATCATGTAGATGCTGCTAGCACTGATTTATGTGTAGTTCCTCCTCCCACAGGGCTGGGAAATGATCTGAACAGCATTTCAAGGTCCTTTCCAGATCTGTTCATCTGCATTTCCTAGGGGCCAAGCGAGGTTGCTAACCAACAGAGTGACCTTCCCTTTCACCCAGCGATGCAAGAACCCATAGATGAGTGGATAAGAGAGCAAAGGGGGAGGTTTAAGTTCAGGGCAGAGGTCATGGGAGCCTCTTATAAGTAAACAAGACTTGTTTAGAAGATGATATATGGTGCACTAATATTGTTCCCAGTCTCCCACTCATCACTATAAGCTAATTACACTTCCTGGAGCTATCAAACCTTCCTTTGCATCTTGTATGCACTGTGCAAGGATATGGATATGATCTAGTAGCTTGTGGCTGGGGGCTGGACCTTCTGTTTGGATTTCTTTTAGATTTTCTGCTCTAATTGCTCATGCAATTACACACTAATGAACCACATCGTGGCCTCTGAGGAACTCTGGGTCCCTGCCGTGTTTCCTTGGAAGAACATGGAGTTAATATGAGGTGAAGTCCCATATAAATCTCATATAAGGCTTTATGCAAACGGATGCAGACTGAAGTGGGTTTCATTAGCTGCATTTGTGTGAGCAAAAAGGGTCCCTACATGTCAGGAGATGGACACACTTGATTGATCATGGCCGTCTCCACTTGGTTGTCATACTTGCTCATGTGCTTTTGGCCCACTGCTTACAAAATGAAGGATTTCTACGTCAAATCTGGAAGGGAAGGGGTTAGTGGTAGGATGGTAGAGCAACTGGGATCAATAACTTCTTCCCCACTGTTTGCCCATATGGTCTCTGAGAGACAGAGGTCCTTCTGCCAGGGGTCTGGGCACTGGCTAAGCCAGGACCTGGTCTAGGACACATCTTGTGATGGAGAGCAGGAATCCTGGCTCATCACTTTATTTCACATTTAACTTGGTCAGAGCTCAGGGTTTCAATTCTGCAGTGTGGCATCATGGTGGGCAAGGTGTGTCCCTGAGCAGGTAAGTGTCTGCTTCATGCCAGGCCCTACTTCTGTCAGACTGGGATCTGTGGGCCAAAACCTCCTCCTGAAATCAGTCCTGTTGGAAGGGGAGCCCTCTTCTGACCTTAACACCACCCCGTACCTCCTGAGAGGGGGCTTTCAAACATATTCTTGAGCACTGCAGGTCCTTGAGGCCAGTTAAGAGGCCCCTTGGCTTTGGGTGGTGGGTGCTCTGAAGCGCCCCTTGGCCCTCACCCAGGGTTCAGGACAGCTGCTGGGATATGTGTGGTCTTTAGGATGCTGCCTTCATCCCTCAGCTTCAGCGACATCCTACAAAAAGCCGAGCAGATGCTCAGCAAAGCAGGGGATTGGGGGTAGCTCCTTCTCTTACAGGAGTGGAAGGTGTTGCCTCCTAGTTTACCAAAGGATGAGCCCCAGTCCAGGGCTGGCCCCAAGGGTCCCCCTGCCTGGAGCAGGTTGCCTATGTGATGTTGGGGCTTAGCCCACCCTTGCTCTCCATCTCCTTGTGAAATGCCTGAGTGGCTCATGCTGCAAACCCCACGGGTTGTTTTTCCTCTTCCTTCTGTGGCTTGCCTGTGTAATTGATCAGCAATGCTAATTCTGTCACCCCGAAACTGTCTCTAGGCAAAGTGAGCTGGGGGGCAAATAATAAATTTGCCATTGCTCTAATCCACAGCATCAACTTTCCATGTAGAACGTAGGATGCAGGAGCTGGGCACAGATGGCTTCATTTCCACCTAACTCCCCTGCAACCCTTCATGCTTCCAATGCCACAGACTCCTGAAAGCCCACTGGAAACACTCTGTGCAAGGATTTTGGGGTACCTCCATATGAAATGGATGCCTAGGGTTGCTGTGCTGGTGGTTGGGTGGCAGCCCTGACCCACATCACTGCCTTTGCTGCAAGGTCTGACTGGAGGAGAGACAGCCTGCACCAACCTGAGCGCGGAGAGCATCCTTTAGTCACAGGGATTCAGCCATCAGTAGAGGACATTTTGGATGTGTAAATATAATCCCAGTCTCAGTTTAGCTCCAGTGCAAACAACTCAGAAATACAGACACCTTCCTCCAGCTTCTGTCCCTTGAAAATGCTGCTGCCTTTCAAACAAAGATGGAGACAACGGATGCTTTCACAACTCAGCCGAGAAACAAGCCGGGCCACAATGTGAACCACACAGATTTTCCATGTTTCTGGGCCAGACAGGTGGAAAACAGGACTGCCAGCAAAGCAAAGAGAGAAACCCAAACACCTCAGGTGAAGTGTTCCATGGTGCTCTGGCCAGATTTAAAATTCTTCCCCCTGAAGTTTTAAAAATCTCTCTTTTTCTGAGGCCTGAAGATTGATGGGTTCATTCCTTCCTTTCCCAAGTGTCATTTACCTTCTTCTGACCTTATTCTAACAGCTCCCAGTGTCTAATGTCTGGGATATTTTCCAGATAGTTTAAACACCAGCTTCAAGGGCTGACTTGATGGGTTTCTGCTTTAGTACGTGCTGTAGTTGGTTGTTACACTGGATGCAGGTGACTTCTGGACAGCTTTCTCCATAGACCAGCAGCTTTTCATGGAATGATGTCGATTTGCCCCTCCTCAGAGTCTGGCCTACCCTTTCCACGTGTAACACCTGCTTTTCTGCTCGAAAATTGCTCCAATATGCTGAATCTGAGCAAGAGAGCCTCGTTCCCACCTTTGAAAAGCCTCCTGCAAGGCTTTGCTGTGACGTTCTGGATGAATGGCTCACATCTATTTCAGGTATTGGTGTCACCAAAGTGCACAAACTACCTGGAAAAGTTCATTTAAAAAAACCCACAGCCCACCAGATGTAGCCCCCAGGGGTGAAACTTATTCCTGACCTGGTGACTGCTGGTAGTTAGTTTATTAGTACAGCTCACAGCAACAATTTAAATTCATGGAATAATTCAGGTTGGAAGGAACTTCTGGAGCTCATCACATCCTATGTCCTGCTCAGTGCAGGACTAATTAAATCAGGTCACCAGATGAGTCTTGAATGTCTCCAAGGATGAAGATCCCACAACCTCTCTGGGACACCATCAGGAAACTTGTTTCTACTTGTAAGAAAGGATGAGAGCCTTTCCCCCCTGTCTGACATAGTACCCCTGGTCTGACATAGCTCTGTGGAGACAGGCAGGGAGAGGTGATGAATGCATGCAGCCCTGCAGCCATGGTACACCCAGATTTGCATGGTGAAACAGTGTTTGCCATGGCCTTCACAGGCCTTCACTTTGGAGGCTTGTGCCTTCCTTGGCCCAAACCACATGGAGGGCTCATCTGACACTGTGATAGACCTTCTGCAATCACTTAATCACCCAGAAATGAGCCTGAGCTGTGTCAGGCACCATGACCTGGTGCGAGACTGCCTCCAGGAGCCACCATGACCATGACTGGAACCACAGAGTGCCTTGAAGCTTAGGGGGCTTTGATAATGAGTTAAATGAAATATGAGGCTACACAGGGACACTGGAAGAATAAAACAGGGCTTTGCACTCACACTCATCCTGGTTTTGCAGTAGCCACCTAAGATGGTCCTGCACTAGCTGGAAACCTGGCAGCAGAGCAGAACTGAGCACTTCCAGCCTCTGGAACATCTCATGATGGAGTTAGACCCCAAGGTGCTTATATTCTCCATGAAAAGGAAAAAAATCCAGAAACCCTTGGGCTGGAAAACCTGGCCCAGAGCTCTGTCCCAACAAGAGAGATTTCGAAGGGCTGTGGGAAAGGAAGGGGTGTGAGTTGCGTGTGTTGGATGGGTGCCACCGACCTCCAGCCAAAGGACACTTTCTGCTCTACCGATCTGTTCCCTATTTTCCCCTCATTAATGCTGCTCCCATACTCCACAGTTGTGATTGGAATAATTTGGACTGATTAGTGTTTACATAGCAACATTTGGAGGAAATGAAACTACACCACAGCCAACAGCCAGCTCGGGGCTCTGAAGCTCTATTTGGTTGGATTTCCTAAAGAAAGGGACTGTGGTGATCTATGCCTCTTGCTTGTCTGCAAGGTTAGTCACCTTAAAATACGTGACAAATCACAGACATGTCTGATCTAGGGGTGCAGGTCTCAAAGATACTTGGTTCTTGCAGGTTTTTAGTAAAACTGGTTGCTGGCTGGAGGACAGGAGATGCATTGCTGTTGGAACTGAAGGGAGGGCAGGGGTGGCACTGCCTCAGACTGTTTAATCCACTAAAGCAGAGACACAGCAGGGAGGTGGTGCCTCTGCCTTCTTGCTCAGAACCTGCATAGCTCCAGATAAGGCCAAAACATGGTGTATCCACAGCCAGGGAGCCAAGGATGGATAGGAGACAGGGGGCAGAGGAGAGAAGAGAGTGGAAGTGTTGCAGCTGGGAGATCAAGGGGACTTAGGAAGGAGAAATGAGAGTTATGGGATTATCTGGGAGTCTTGTGCAAGGGGGTGAAAGAAGCCTAGGAGCTGTGGGACACAAACCTAAACGCTGTAAAGGTTCATCCATTGCATGGATCTTCTTTGCCTGTTTTTCCTGATCAAAGACTGTTTTTCAAAGGTTGCTGGGGATGCAGAAACCCTTTTTAGTGAATCCTTTGCCTTTCTTCATCTCTGTGAGCAGAGAGACCTTATCTGATCATTTCCTGGGAATGTATGTCCTCCCCCCTTCTTCAAAGGTGGAAATTGTGATCCTTGAAAATGTTATGTGCAAAGCCAGGAAGGTTCCTCCTCCCCAGTGTACTTTTGGCACAGTCCATCTCTGGTTTCTAGCTGTCTCCTTGAGGCTCAGCACTTCGCCTGAGCTGGCTCAGACAAGCCCAAGGTGCTGGTACCTCCAATTCCTGAGCTGAGCTGTTGCAAGGGGGATATCTGAATGCAGGAGGAGATCTGAATGACTTCAGTGGGGCTTTTGAGCTCTCCCAGTTAGCAGTGGAGCTCTGAGTGAAGCAACACTGGTGAGACATAGAATTCCCCAGCGCAGAGGGATGGGGATGGGACAAGGATGAAGCTTCAGGGATCCTTTCATGCTTCAGTCCCTGTGGTGTTTGCCTCTCTCTTCCAAATCCAGCCACAACTCCCCCCACTGGCATTGGCCCAACAGGGGCATTTCCCACCACCCTCCCTCTCCTGTAAGCCCCAAGCAACGAAGAAAAGAAGAAGGGGATTTAACAGAAACTGAAATAATCAAATCCCAAAGCCCTCCTCCAAAGCTGATCTTTTATCTAAGGAAGGGAGCAAGTCCCAAGCCCCCTTTATCCCTGCTGGGAGTTTGAGCTGAGTACTGACATTATTCAGGAGATGCTCTGATCTCCAGCAGCGAGCTGAGGGTAAAGCCCTAGGAGAACTAAAGCGATCTTCCTGTATTTCCTTATTTATTTGACACCATGTGCATGGGCAGGTTTGTTTGTATGTATAGGGATTTCTAAATGAACACAGGCTTGAGTTTCCTTCCTGGTTGGGTTTTTTTTCCCCCCTGAAAAGGCTGAAATGCACCCCTCTAATTTAGCTCGATCTGAGTGTTGGCAGTGATCACCCCCCCCCAGGTGCTTTCCCTGTGTCTCAGTGGATGGCAGGGAAGAGCCTGGCTCTGGCTGAGCATCCGTGTGCTCTCTAAGTGCAAGAAGAGCCAACATTTCTGCCTTTTCGTTTCCTGCCAGCACGCAATACTGCCAAAGAAATGCAAACACATCCCCTCCTGGCTGCAAGAATTAATAACCAGTTTGCTGAGACAAACGATACCAGCCTCTCCGTCTTCACGGCTCAGCAAACACCGACGCTCATCTCTCGAGCGCTCCCAGCTCTGCTCTGCACGTGATGCAGATGGAGATGGAGAGCTGCTCCTCAGGAGAAAATTCTCTCCCCCCCCTCTGCAACCCCAGTTTCTTCTGTTTTCCAAGATCTCTATCCTTGCAGGACTTCTGGGCACTGTGATGCATGTCTCTGCCTTCCCCCATCTGTCACCCTGCTGGACCTTGGGCTCCCTTGGCATGTGTTTGCACAGCCCTTTGGGCTGGGGGGCATCAGTCCCAAGAAGGGCTGTGAGGATCACAGAATCACAGAATGGTTTGGGTTGGAAGGGACCTCAAACCTCATCTCATCCCAACCCCCTGCCATGGGCAGGGACACCTCCCACCAGCCCAGGTTGCTCAAGCAACATCGGGTGGTACAAGCAAGAGCAGACATAGAAAATATCTCCAGGGGTCACAGCATGGTTCCTTAAGCCCATGCTGGCCAAAGTGATGCTTTTTAGGGACAGCTTGTGAACCCAGCACCTTGAGTGCTTCCCCAGCATCCTCACCCCTGGAGGAAGGGACTCTAGGGAGCACATCCCAGCCAAGCCTTTAACATCCATTTATGGCCCTGCTGCCCATGACTATTTCTCTTTTCCCAGCACCCTGATACATTCTGATGCTCACTGTGTCAACAGCTAACTTGTGTTACCTGTTTTAAACTGATTCCCTGATGGTTTCACCACTCACTCATTAGGACTTGGTAAAAAGAGAGTCTACAGTTACCATATCCACCACCTTCATGACCACTTGATATGGCCAAAGGCGTCTTGGGGCAGAAGACAGGACCAGGCACTGGTTAGTTCACACGTATGGATGTAGTTAGTCTCAAGCATGTCCTCTGTGCAACGAATACACTGATGGAAAAGCACTTGAGAAACATTTGTGGGAATGTGACATCTCTGAGGTTCACTGCTCTGTCAAATCTGGCAGGGATCAGGAGGTTCAGAAGTTGTTTGGAGGGAAGAGAGGGTTGACAACAAACAGAGGGACACACAATTGACATAATTCATAAGAGTCCCAGGGAAAAACACTGCTCCAAAACCAGCTTGTGCATCAACAATGAAGACTAAGAGAAGGAAGATGAGGACAAATGGGGAAATTTTATGAGGGATAATTAATCAGATCCACCAAAGAAATCACAGCTCTGCCTCTGAGGAAGCTGGAGAAGCAGAGAGGCTGTGAATCTTTCTCTCTCCTCACACCCAATATGCAAATCCATCCTGAGCAATTTCTGGAACAGCAGAAGGTCAGTAATTGATTTGGAGACCCGAGTTTCTGACTACATCACAATGCAGATGTGCTTCCCAGCCCGCCTGGTGACCGTGCAGCTCCCACTGCAGCAAATGAGCTCGGAATACGAATAGAGAGGGGAAGGAGAACGCTCTTCCCTTGACAAGTGAGCGACGAGGAGACAAAAAAACCTTTCCATGCCGAATTAACCCAGTTTTGTCTCCTGTTGCAACCCCCTCCCTGCCACCCTTTGCTCCCCAGAGCGAAGAGCCTGTCTGGGATTGCCTTGCTGGTGTAAAAGGAGGCTGGAGGGGGAGGAGGAGTATTGCCTGGGGTTGTTCTTTGCTTAAGCTGTTTGCTTTGGAAATGATGTTGCAGTTTCTATAGCCAGAGCGGCTCTGGTTCTCCCCACATCTCACCCCCCCCCCAGCTCAGGCACTTTTTGGAGAAGTATTGAGAGTGTGATGAACCTCATCCCAGGCCTGAAACCATCATAGTGCAGTGGGGAATGGCTGCTCCTGGCTGTGGTGGCTGAGCACTGGCTCAAGCACGTGCAACAGAGACACCTCCCAGCCTGGACTCTGTATAAGCCTTTGGGAGCATCCCCAAAACTCCCTTACTCCTGGGCTACTGCATCCTCCCCTGTGGCAACCAGGGGGTATGGAGATAAAAGGAGGGGATAAGAGAAATTTGTGGAGGGTTGGTCTATCTGTAGCAATTGAACACAGTCTGGCTCAGGAAAATCTTACACTAGTGCCAGAAGATTAAAAGTGGGGCTCAGGATGAAGATTCACCCCCAAAATGAGACCCTGGGGGGGGAAGGTTGCCTTTATCCTTTCCTACTGAAATCCTGTGCCCACTTGGCCCTTGCCTTGATAAGGGCAGCCCCTGCTTTTGCCTAGACTGTTGTGCCAGTAAAGAATCTTGGGGTGATGACGCCCATCCTTCAGCTCCTGGATGGAAAACCACAGCTTTGTGTAGGGGATCTTGCAGATTCAAACCACCTACACCTCTGATTTATGGGCTTTGGCACCTGAACACCACAACCAGGGAGTATAAAGCAGTTGCCCACAGAAGTGATTGCCTTGGGAGCTTGGTTTTAAAAAGTTCAGGGGTCCTGTAAGCTCAGGTGTGTAGATTTTAAGCCCAGCACCCATGCTTACCAGCTCTGGATTTTGCAGCAGTGGAGTTGGATGAGTGTCTCAAGAGTCACTATGAAAAACTCAGGAAAAAAAAGGAAAGTGGTGCCCAGAAGAGCTCTGGAAGTGGTGCATATGTGGGTATAGCCTGGAAGAACTCCTGAGGGAGATGGATGCAGTGAACCAGCTCCATCCAGAAAGGGACATGCCACCAAAAGGCCCACTGGGGCTCCCTCCCTCATCATCCTTGAGGAGCAGTGCAATGATCAGCTCCTGCCCGCTGTGGACTTGAAGTTTGCTTGTGTGTAGAGCTCCAAACCCTACAGCAGCCAGGGGAAGGGATGCCCCTGGATACAGCCAATGCAGGAACTGAGCAGAGAAATATCTGGGAACATGACTAAAGAGTAAAGCAGGACCAGAGCAGTTTTTATTTATTTCCTCTTCAATTATGTCCTCTCTTTTAATGAGATCTACACTGATACAGAAGACAGATGGCCTGTGTGAGCTGAGACCATTTTCTTTCCTCCCTCCCTTATTTCTACAAAAAAGATGCTGCAATGACAGGCAAATATTTGACTGTTTGGGTTGTGGAGGAAGGAGAAACTGAAAGGCAAACCAGCTTCTCACTCAAACAGGGCTTTCTGCAGCACCAGCGCTGTTCTCCATCTATTGGAGGGGCTGGAGAAGCACTTTGTGGCACTCAGCTGGAAGATGAGACTGAATGAAGAACATCTGCCTCCTTTTCAAACACGTGCCTTCATCTCATCCTGCAGATAAGGGCATTTCAGAGAAAAAAAAAGGGTGTTGGAGGGGATGCTGGGGAGGGGTGAGGAGCTGGAGAATGGTGATGCGAGGAGTGGGCTTGGGAGACTGGTGTGGAGGAGGAGAGGGGGATTTGGGAGTGAAATCTGCCACCAGGATCCATCTTCTGACACTGGCTCTTGAGGTGTGACTTTGGTACTAAAGAGATGCTGTTGCCAAGGACAGCCAGCACAGCTCTTCTCCACCTGCCTGTGCTGGCATGGGCTACCAGGATGCATCTGCTGCTGTCACAGGAGCACCACGCAGGCAGGGACAAGGCTGGAGGTCGTGGACATGCTTGGCCCATCCGACAGCCCATGGGGTGACACATCCTCAGGGCTGGTTTGCAACAGGCTGCCCAGGGAGGTGGTGGAGTCGCCGTCCCTGGGGGTGTTCAAAAAACGGGCTGATGGGCACTTGAGGCCATGGTCTGATGGTTTAATGGTTAGGGAGATGATGGGATAAAGGTTGGACTTGATGACCCTGGAGGTCCCTTCCAACCATAATTATTCTATGATTCTCACTTCATTCTGTTTGCACAGTACATGGGCACGCACACACCTCTGGTACAGCCCTCCCACACGCAGACACAGGCACTGTGGTTCACACTGTGGTACACACACACACTCACATGCCCAGTAGACACACCACACTCCTGGAAGCTGATCCCCAGCCAGAGATCCCTTTACACGTCTGAGGCCAATTAATGGCTTTTGGCAGCCATGTTAATAAATTATAATCCCTTTATAACAGTGCACGGAGCCCTCAAAACCCCAGGCTCTTTGATGTGTGATTGCTGCTCTGAAGGCTTGGTGCCAGCTCTGACTCCTTGAACTTCGCTGCGAGCATCCTTGCCTGGGCTGGCAAAGGCAGCCATGCTCTCAGGGAAGGCAGCATTGCATTCAGCTTTACCAGGGTGGCTTTCCTGATGCTCTCAACTCCAGGGCTTAATAAAAAGCAGTCACTCAAAGGAAAGGAGGTTTAGCACAGATGTGACCCCATCCTTCCTGGTCCAGGTAGACAGTGGCATCCTGGACATGTCAAGGTGGGAAATGTGCTCATGAATATACCCTGGGATTTGGAGACAGATGTAATCTGAGGAGGGATATTTTCATGTAGTGAAAGGATGAGGGGTGATGGCTTCAAACTGGACAAGGGGACTTTTAGATGAGATATTAGGAGGAAATTCTTTACTGTGAGGGTGGTGAGACACTGGCCCAGGGTGCCCAGAGAAGCTGTGGCTGCCCCCTCCCTGGCAGTGTTCCAGACCAGGTTGGATGGGGCTTGGAGCAACCTGGGCTGGTGGGAGGTGTCCCTGCCATGGCAGGGGGTTGGGAGGAGATGAGCTTTGAGGTCCCTTCCAACCCAAGCCATTCTATGATTCTATGATTCCAATATCTGCATTGCAGGCAAAGAGAAGGGCTTTGGAGGTTTGTCTGGGGTCTGGGGATGTCCTACAGCCGATGTGGGCACCTGGAAATCCTGACCCCACTGTCTGATCTCCCCTTCCCATCACCCACCCTGCAAAGGTGGCATGACCTGGAACACACAGGCAGCCCTGTGGGACAGCATGGCTCTGAGCTGCAGCCAGGAGCACAGCAGCGTGCCGTGGAGCAGGCATCTCTGGCACATGGACACTGCCTCCTTATTTCCCAAAATATCCCATAGCAGTGAATTTTGGCCCTTCAGTCTGGCACAGCCACTGGACAGATGGTCACAGGAGATAGCTCAGGTATGAAGGCAGCTCCTCCATGCTCAAAACCCTCCCTTTTCCCTCTGCTTCCAGGCAAGGAAAGGGACGATTAGCACAAAATCCATGGCAACCCGGCCGGCAGCTCCTCTTTCACTCCCCTCCTTGGCGTGTCTTTGTCTGCCTCTGGCTCATCCCTCAAGCCCTCACTTTTTGTTCACCTCCTGCATTTCAGAGGGAGCAGCTTTGCTTTTCTCCTCCCCTCAGGCAGTGCTGGATGGGGACAAAAGATGCAGGTTTCCCCCTCCTGCAAAAGATTTACCTGTAAGAGACACCTTTGCTCCTTTTCCTTCACCACCAGCATTACAAAACCCACTGGTGATGTGTGGAGGTGCTCGCTGGGAGCAAGCAGCAAGCTGGCATAGCTGGTGTGCATGCGAGCCTGCAAAAACAAGCCAGCAAACCTCCTGGGGAACCTCTCTGTAAGCAGCCAGGCAAGGGTTTATGCTATCAGGATTCATGGCTTGTTCTGGAGGTGGGTAAATAACCTGGGCTGCCACCCCCCAAGTTGATGATTTCCATCCACAAACAGCCCAGTGGGAAAAAAAAAAAAAATCAGACTGTGACTGCAAAAATCTTCTCATCAGCAACCCAATAATTAAAAATCAGGGTGTTGCCTTTAGAAAAGACTCTGCCTTAAAACAGAGATATAGTCACCTATGAGGTTAAGGGCAGTCCCTATCGGTGAAGCAGCATGGGACCTGCAGAGGGGAATGGTAAGAGCTCATGCTTAGGCTGCTGTTTGCAAGCAACCCTACCAAAACAAGCCTGGAGTCCAGGACTTCCACACAAGGTTAGAGGTCTGCAAGTGCAGCCTGCAGAGGACAAACCAGTAGCATCAGCAGAATTTGCCCCTTTTCCAAGCAAAAACAGGCCAGAGGGAATCCCAAAAAAACCCCTCTCTGAATCCCCTCCTGCTGAGCCCACTGCAGACATGAAATCCATGCTGCTTCTTTTAAGAGCAGCCCTCAAATCTACCCATCCCCTTCACTGCTTGAACAGCTTCTCCCAGGAAAACAGCTTCCTCTGCAATGTATGAAAACCCCTCAGGTACCTGGATGTGTTGAATTGAATCTCTGCATCCCAGGAAGAGCATTGGCACTGTGCTGTTGACAGAGATTCCTGACTTTCCTCCCTCTGCTCCCTTAGCAATCGCCCTGGGAGACTGGGGTGAACCCCCAAGGAATCCTGTGCTGGCAAGAGCCCCCCAAAGCCTGGCCAAGCAGCCCAACATCACTCTGGCTGGTGCCAGTAAGTGATGGCAGACAACCATGGCAGCAGGACCACCATCCCTTCTGCATCGTCTACCCTGGTGCCTGCATGTTCACGACCCCAAGTGCTGCACTGGGGGGAGGCATGGAAAAGGGGAGACTGATTGCAGTGTGTGCTGGGCAGGGCATTTCTCGAGGAGGAGGAGCTCAGGCACCTGGCACGATGCACTCCTCGTCTCTGTGAGCGGTCTTGCTGAAGCTGGTAATGCTGCTTCTGCTTAAAGATAAGCATGTGCTTGCAGCCTGGGCTGGCTGGAACCCAGCATCGGCACAAAGAGGGCTTTGTACAAAGAGGGATGCACAAGGGGACGGGGCAGAGCTGCTCTCCAAGGATATTGGAGGCCCGTAGACAAAACCAGGTCCCCTGGGAGAAGCTAAAAGGGTCCTTTCTTTCTTTGCTTTTTTGCAGGGATGGAGGAGAGCTGCACGTTGTAATTAATAAGCCGCAGGTGATCAAACCCCTGCAGCCGCTGAGCAGTGAAAGGAAAACAAAGAGGTGCAGGGGGGAGCAGGGAGGCAGGAGTAAACACTCCACAGGGCATGGCTGGGAAAGAAAGGCGAGCTGAGCTGGGAGGGGTGGGAAGCTGAGCCATGATGGCATCTCTCAGAACTGCTGGGCTTGAACTCGTCAAAAACCCTTATTTCTTGTGGGCTGTGATGCTGACAGCCAGGCTCGAGATAGGCTCTCCCACTGGTTAGAGAAGGGGAGGGGAAGGCAGTGTGATACCAGGGGAAAAGCATGCTCTCTTTACAGGAGCTAAGTCCTTGGCCAGGCTGGGCTGGATGTCTGGCCAAGCCGAGGAAACACAGGCTGGTCTGGTGCTTGGGGAGGGGACATCTGCAAACCCCATTTGCCACAATGTCCTGGTTCCCCAGGCACAGCCCCAGGGGCCAGCCATGCAGGCAGCCATGAGCAGCCCCAGTCAGTGGGAGATCCACTCAAGACAGTGACTCACAGGGGTATCCCACACCACCTCATCATGCTCATGATAAAAGGAGGGAGCTCAGTGAGGATGGCATTTCTCTTCCTGGGGCTTGTTTCTTTTGGCCTTCTGTTCCTGCTGCTGACCCCAAGGACCAGGCTGAGTAGAACCTTGTGTACTTTATGTTG
Source organism: Podargus strigoides (assembly GCA_028020825.1). Lineage (NCBI taxonomy): Eukaryota > Metazoa > Chordata > Aves > Caprimulgiformes > Podargidae > Podargus > Podargus strigoides. The sequence goes on from CM051619.1 coordinate 3,375,214, forward strand.
GTGATTGTATCAGTTTTGTTATTTCATTCAATCTGTTTCTACTTCAACCTGCAGGGTTTCTCCCTTTGTCCCCCAATTCCCTTCTCAGCTGGGGGGGGAGCAGTGGGTGGCAGAACAACTGCTGCAGTTCAGCCCTGGGATAAACGTAGACACACAAGCACTGGCAGCAGCAATGCAGCTGAACCTTTGGTGAATGCAAGATCGTGGATTCAGGCTCTGTAGCTATGTCTGTGCTAGCAAGTAAAATAGGTCAGGAACTACCCTCTGGTCCCAAGAGCCAACTGGCACGATGTAGATGTTGTCTGCATGTTGATATCCATACCTGCAGCTAAACACCCTTCCTCCCTCAGCAGGGCAGCTGTATCTAACAGGCTGCTGCTGGAGAGCAGCCCATGCTACCATCAGTTCCCAGGTGTGGTTTGGGAAAGTGCTGCTGGTACGTGCCAGGGAGCACGGGGCTGGCTCTGGGGCTCACCCTTGGCTCTGCTTTCTTTGCTGGTTAGTTTGCTGTGTTTTCTTTGCTAGCAGCACAAGCTGGTGCTGAGGAGTTGAGGGCTCCTGTCCCCACCTGCTCCTTCCTACCCCTCTCCTGTGCGTTGGCACACGGGTTTCTGCAGCCATGTGGGGAGCCAGAGTGATGAACCCATCTAGGTTTTAAGTAATGTGGTTAAAACATGCAGAAAAACCCAAGCATAAAGTCAATCCTGCCCTGCTGTGCATGCATCACTGTATGGGAGACAGGGAAAAAAGTGTGGAGGGGAGATAGCAAGCAGGCTGGTTTGCACCTGGAAGGGATCCAGGCCAGTTCCAGTGAGAGCAAGACTGGCCCTGTTTCTAACCCAGTTTTTTCAGGAAAGAAAAACTTGTACCACCAGGGTCTCTGTGTGTGCCTGTCTTTACCATCCTTTCCTTCCCCTTGTTAACTTTCAAGCTCGTTAGCTGTCCTTGGTCAATGCCCGTCCTCATCCCCATCAATGTGCTTGACCTGCTGCTCATAAATATGGAGGAGCAGAGGGCAGTTGTGGTCAGGGGTGGCAGCTTGGTCTCTTGTAGCTGTCAAATGAGTGGGCTTGCATCTGGAGAGAAGCTTGAGATGACAATCTGAGGACTCTGGACATCAGGAGTGTTGACTTGTTTGGGGAACTGGGAGGCTGCTATAAGGGAAGAAGGTGTCCAAGACAGCTGGTTGATTTTTTTAAATTTTTTTTTATTTTTTTTTTTAAAAAAAAACTTATTCAGAGCTTGGGAACAAACCCTGCCTTTGCACATGAAAATCAGGAATTTCAGCACAAAGCCTGCTTGGCTAATTAAGACGCTTCTTAGTGAGCTGAGCTGCTAAAAGGGAGCATACAAGAAATGGAAATAAGGAGAGAAAATGAAAGAAGAGTGCAAATGCATTGCTGGGTTACTTAGAGATAAAAGCAGAAGGGCTAAAGACCAGCTGGAGCAAAGACTGGCCAGGGATGCTAAGAGTAATAAAAAGGGGGGTTGCAAGTATTTTACCAGCATACTTCAGGGTAAATGTGGGTTGATTGGTGGATGTGACAATAGTCTAGTCATGAATAATTATGGAACAGGTTGAATGCCTTTTTTGCCTCAGTTTTTATAGGTCAAACTTGCTCCAAGCCTCTGCACATGACAGCACTTGGGAAGCAGAACAGCCAGTAGTGGGGGAAGAAAAATGTTAGGGACTATTTAGTGAAATTAAATGTATTTACACCCATGAAATTGAACGACAGTCATCCCAGTGCTCTGATAGAGCTCTCTGAGGTGATTGTGAGGCTGCTGCTTGTCATCTACAAAAAAACCCAACACGGTGTCTGTCCTCTGTCCACCCATCAGGTGTCTCCAAGGGTTATACACACCTTGAGGAAGGGGAAAAGGAGGATGTGGAGAGCTATAGAGGTCAGCCTCACCTTGGGCCATGGGAAGACCATGAAGCATGTCCTGTGGGAATTCATTTCTGGATATATGAAGAGCAAGAAGACAGGGATGCAGGGAACCCAAGCTCCAGGGCATGGTTCTGTGGAGGCTGATGTACAACCTGCTGTGCAGAAACAGATGTGGGACAGGGTGAGAGAGACCATACAAAGGAAAATCCTTTTCTCCTTCAATGACAATGTCTTTAAATTGAGGCCAGGAAGAAGGTTTGCATTTCAGGGGTATGAACAAACCCCTTTGTACTGAAGTCCTGGTACTAAATCCTTTCCTTCTCTGCCAGAACCCTGAAACCACAAATGATGGGGCAAATTTCACCTTGCACTGTGGTACATGACCAATCTGGAGGCTTGCATGCACCAAGATCAGTCCCTGCCCTTGCTCATCCCAAAGCAATAGCTGGACAACCATGAGAAAGACAAGGAGACCTTGCAGGAACCTGGGCTTGCTGTGGCCAGCTAGCTGCCTCCCAGTGTCTCTGAATATTCCACATTAAATAGTCACTGGTGAAGGCACAGAAATGGAGAGAAATCCAGTTTCTGTTCTCCTGGGGTCTGCCCTGACCACTGAACCATCACATGCCCCTTCTGGCCTGGTTACTCTCAAACAGGGCTCACCTCAGGAGAGCCTTCCTCCCTCTGGATAAGAAAATGAAAACAAAATGGATAGGAAAACGGTGAAAAACCCAAAGAAGGGCTGTTCCCAGGCAGTGTGGCTGCCTATATATAGCCAGCCCATTGCTTGAAGCTCTTCCCTTTGCCTAGGACAGGGGTTCAGCTCGGCTGTTGTGTGGCATCACGGCTGATCCCACCCAGGGGATGCAGTGGGGGATCTTTTATTTCCTTTCAGTGGTTGATTTTTGCCCATAGGAGGGATTTCCAGGGACACCACAACACACCATCCTTCGGGGAGATGCTAGAGGCTGCCACTCCACCCCTAGGGCCCCTGGGACATCCTCCCTCCACCATCCACTCCTCCTACGTGACAAGGAGCCATCTGATAAATAATTCCCATTTTGTTTATTCCAATTGCAGCTGGTTGCCAAGCTGTCTAGGGAGCATCCTGGCATCCCTGGGACCACTGCTCAGAGCAGACTGGCAGCTCATAAAGATAATTAAGATTTTTATAGTGATCTTTCTCAACCAGCTGGCCAAGCTTTCCCAGGGGGAACTGAAAGGACTGGGGTCTTCTGTCTATGCTGAGTGATCTTAAAAGAGGCTGAGGCAGGGAGTAGCTACTTCTTTAGGACTTTGCTAGGATTTGGTGCTGTGACTGTTTGTCTAGCAAACCAAGCAGCATTTCCAGGCACTGGAGTTCAACTGTTCAGCTGTTATCTCAGTCCTTGGCATGGTTTAGGCATGGGACAACAATCCCCAGGCAAAGTTTTGGAGCTTGCCTGGGTCAGGGACCATTCCTAAGATGTAGTTTGTCTGTGGCTCCTCTGTTTTGTAGTTAATAATATGGACTGTAGATGAGGTGCTGAGGGACATGGTGTAGTGGTGACTTGGCAGTGCTGGGTTAATGGTTGGACTTGTTGATCTTAGGGGTCTCTTCCAACCAAGGCATGAGTCATCAGTGATTGCTGCTTTATTAGAAAGGTTTATTGCACACTGTCCTGACTGCATTTCTTCACACAGATCTGGCATTTATATTGGTGAACTGACCAGCAACAGGGTCTCTCCTTTGTCCATGAGACCAACTGCTATGGCCCAGAGAGATTCATGTGGTTACACCCTCATACCCCAAAAGATATGGCTGCACCCAGATTGCTTATTGAGGGTGTTTTCTGACTTGCACCAACTCCTGAGCTGTATCTGCCAGTTGTTTGAGTAATTTCTAGCTGGACTGGACCAACACTGTGCTTGCTGACAATCAAGCAGGCAGAGCTAACCCTTGGCAAGCCACATGCCAAAGCCACTAAAGCTTTGGCTGGATTTGGCTGCGTGGGAAGGGGGACAGGGCAGTCTAACAAGCTGCTGGTTTCACAGGATGAGCTTAATAGCATTAAGAACTTGATCCCGCTGATTTGATTAAAGCCTTGCAATAGGCTTCCAATTTTAATACACCTGCAGGACAGGCTTTCATCTAAAAGTCCAATCCCAGCAGCTTCTAGGGTGGCAAAGAACACGCTGAGCATAGAATTGTTTTGATTGGAAAAGACCTTTAAGATCATCAAGTCCGATCATTAACCCAGCACTGCCAAATCCACCACTAAACCATGTCCCTCAGCACATCTGCACATCTTTAAATACCTCCAGGGATGGTGGTGTGCCAAGGTGTTCGTATCTGAAAGGCCAGAAGGTCCTTGGCTCTATTTCAGACTGAGCAGCCACAGCATGGGGCATCCCACGTCTCGTTTTCCACCTTATAATCAGAAGATAATTGCACTCACTACCTTTCTGGGGTGGTAGGAAGGAGCTGACCTTTGCAGATCTCTGCAGAGCACTGTTAGCAGTGTTCCTGCTTCCCATTGAGTTGCTTCCTCAGCTACCCAGGCTGCAAGCTGGGGGAACCTCCTTCTGCCTCCCCGAGCAATCCCCATCCTAAAGAAATCCCCTCGTAGCACATGGAATTTCTGGAGCAGCTCTTTCCTACCCACATTGTTCCTGGGGAGGAGAGACAATGATCTAAGAATGCAAAGCTCTTGAAACCCCTCCAGAAAGCTGCAATTTATGAGCAGCCTGTTCCAAATGGCAGAGGGAAATTGTCAGTGGAACAAAAACATTGTGTAATAACCCCCTCCTCCTCCTCCTCCTCCTCCCCCTTAGGGATGGCAGGGTGGGGAGACAGCCAGCAGGGAGAGTGGGTGTTGAGTATGGGGCAGTGGTGAAGCACTGGGCATCTTCCACTAATATCTCGGGTCTGGGCATTGCAGACCTCTCGTGGTGGCTGCCCCAGAGTGTTTTGCCACACATTGAGATGCTGAAGGCAGTGGTGATCAGGATGGTCTGGCTGCCCCCAGGACTGGCCCACAGGGACTCTGCACCATCTGCAAGGATGGAGCAACTCTAGATCTTGGCTGTCTTTGAATGATGGGTGTGTGGAGCTGGACTCTTGGTCCTTTTTCATGAAATAGATTGAAAGGATGAGAGATGAAATCCTGAAATCAAGAGTTTACCCCAAATCTGATCATTGCTTACCTTAAAATCCACATCCAACCATTGCAGCTTGGGGCTCAGCTTCACATGAGTGAGCATGGTCGCCCAAGACTTAGGGATGTCACCCGGTCAGCGAGGGGAGGGAGGTGCTGGTGTTATTTGGCTTTCCAGATTTCCCAGGTAGCACTTGTGAGGTGAGAGGAGCTGTTTGCACATCTTTTGGTGCCACTGCTCCTTTAGGCTGCTGCATGGCTCCTATGGACACTAGGCTGGGTTATCAGCAGTGCCCAAGGGGTGATTTCTCCCCGAGGTTTTGGGATGTCTCACTCCCTCGTGCATAACTCCTCAGACCCAGCACTTGGTTGTAAAATGTGCAGTGAGAGAAGTGAGTCTGATTCTGGTTTTGGTGTGTAGCCTGCCACCTCCTCCTTGCAAATCTTCCCCCCACCCCCCCTTCTGTCTTCTTTGATCTAAAATAAAATCCACTCCACAGACGGCGTCGGTCTGTGAAAAAAACAAACCACAAGGTGCTGGGAATACTCCAGCTGGGCTTTTTTTTATATATATATCTAAAAGAGGTTAGACTGTGACAGCTGAAATACCATGTAGCAGAGGCAATCTGAAAATTCATTCTTTAAGCCCTTAAACATGTCATTCCCTGGCTTTCCTGGTGTAAGTGGGACCTACTGGGGCATTTCTGAGATAACATCTCTATTGAATTTCATTGAGGGTTATATGGAGGCAATCGTGGGAGATGTCAAAATACAAATCACTCGCTGATTATAGCACTTCTTAGTGCCAAAAGAGTGAGAAATGAGACGCTCTCCTAGGAACAATGACCCTTTTCATCATTGCTGCACTGGGGCTGTGACAGATGAGCAAGGTCTTGTCCGTTAGGACGCCGTGGCAGACCATGCCAGGGAGAGTGAACGTTTGACCATAAGTTAAAAATGTGTAAAATTGCTTTGTGCTTCTTCTTAACTGACCCAAAGGCAGTCAGAAATCAAGCTGGGCCAATTAATTTTTAATTGATTTCTTCATGATGGAAAAACTATGGAGCTTTGGGTTGACTAAAACTTCAGGGGTTGGGTCTAGCTGGATGAATGGCTGATACCCACTGGAGAAAGAGAAAGTGGAAAAGTTTCATGAAGGCTTTTTCAGGGAAGATATTTGGACTGTTCATTACACAACGTTTGATTTCAAACAATGTTTAATTTTTTTAGTACTGTTTTAGGGAAAAGAAAAATGTAACCAATTATAATGCTAGACTGACTCCCCCCAACACCTAAAATTTGCATTGAACTTTTTTAGGCAAGAAAAAAATAATCTGAGATTTGATCTTCTAGTTAGCCTGGATAAATCTGTGGTCTTCCAGTCTGGCCATCTAAATTAAAACCACAGTTAATTATGTACATGGACTAGTCTCAAACTTTGTCTTTAATTGCAGCGAGGAACATGTCTCACTGATGGGTGACTGTGGACAACCCTTGAATCAACGTCCAGTAGATCCCTGCTTCAAATACATGGGGCATCCAGATGGAGATACCACAGCCTTGATGCAGTGGTCCACACATGTGGTCACATTAAAGAGGATTTTCAGGATGGACCCCAGAAGTATCAACCTTGATTACCACCAGCCTTTCCCTGCAGGCATCCTAGGGCATTTAGGAAAGGGGACATGGCTCTAATCCACTTGTATGAGGAGAAGAACTGGCACTTGAGGGCATGAATCATCTCATTGCAGACAGCTGAGACCTGGAGGCTCAATTCTGGGAATTTTGTGATGGGAGCAGTGACCTGTACTCATGTTTCTCAAGGCCCACCCAACCTTTGGATGGGTTTTTTTAAACAAAGTTCAGCAAATATCAGATGACCTTCTATTTATTTTTCTCCCTTAGCCTGATATACTTTTAAGTACCTGGACCCACTTTTGACTCAGTGGCTGACCAACAAAACAGCACCTAACATAAAAGACTGATTTTTATTTTTTTTGGCTTTCTTTCCCATACATTTTTGTCCAAATACATAAGAAATGCTCCCACCTTAATTTCTCCCCATCTCCTCCAGACTTCAAGGCAGAGAAATCGCTGATGGAGCCGTAGAGGTGTCTCAGTGATGTGTGTGGATAGAAAAACCTGACTGGAAACCTTGCACACCTGTAAACCTTGAACACACCAGACTGGTGCTTCCCCAACCTCTCTCCAGGAAGAACTGGAGCCAATGAACACAGTGAGAGACCAGAGGCAGAAATCAATACAGACATAATTTTATAATTAAAAAATTGTGCATTTTGACAAACAGCTGGCAGTTATAACCATCCCCCCCCCATTCCACTTAATGCAGAAAATACATGTCTGGAACCCAGACGTCTGATACTTCTAACTCCATATATAATGACCTCCTAAGACTGTGCTTGTACTAACCTCCTGCATTCGGCCACCAGACAAGAGCCCAAGGGCAGGTCCACCCTACAGTCGACTCCAGTTGACCCTGGAGAGAGCCAGTCTCCCTCTTCCAAGGCATTATTTTCACTGAAAAGTTGTCATTGCTACGTTTTGATTGAAAATGCCTCTGAAAATCAACATGTGGGACGTTAATTGATTTTTTTTTTTTTTTAATTAAAAAAGTAAACAAAGAGGAATTTTAATGATTTTTGTTGCTATTTTTCAAGATGTCCACGGGGAAATAAGGCTATTTCTCTACTAGTAAACTAAAGAGCATTCTGGCTGGCTGTCTCATCCAGAGGCCAACTGTCAGTCTGGCCACGACCCAATTAAACCTTCACCACCTGGGCAGAACAAGATTCAGCACCCAGGCATGGCACTGGTTAACTTACTGGTATAGATAGAGCTCCAGTGCCCAAAATACATCCTTCTTTAGAAGAAAGGTATACTCAGTGAACCTTGAAGAGGGGGAAGCATCACTTCAGGGTTACATACTATGGGAGATAGAGGACTGAATTCAGCTCCAGGGTCCCCTGCCAGTCCCCAGCCCCACGTGGCCATGATCCACTTTGTGATGTTCATTTGTTCTTCCCATGGAGGCCTGTGGAGGCAGACAAATTATTTGTCTGCTCTGCATTGACCTAAGCTCTCTGTGGAAACCCCATGTCTTGAAGCCTCATCGCATCTTCTCAGGCACAGCACTCATCGGATTCTGGTCCATGTAACATTTGGGGAACAAAAACATGGGTCCACCACTCAGCCTCCTGGGAGAGGCATCCTGCGGGCTCACATGCACACACACAACAACTTATGCACACACAGCTTACAGACACAGTCAGGTACAGGCACGTCAACACAGCCACACAGCTTTCAGCTCAGCGCTGGCTTGTATCTTCCACTCATCCCTAGGGCTTGGGCTGATGCTGTGTGGACACAGTCACATTCTCTCAGACTCCAAGCTCTCTGCTTGGGCACGTGGCAGAGAGCAGAGCTGGGCTGGGGCGATGTGTTGAGAGGTTGCACCACTCTGGCACGGGAGGGAGAGCCTAGAGGCACCCACCCTCCCTCCAGACTGCCTTGGGTGCCTGGTGTCCCAAGACTGCCATAGCTAGACCTCTTGAGTCTCTGCCCTTGCTGGGCTACATCATGGGTGTCTCTGCCCTCCGTGTCACATACAGGCAGGTGTGCAGCTGTGTGCACTGAAAGGCAAGAAAATATAGCATCCATCTAACATACTGCCAAGCAGGGAGGAAATCCCATGTGTTTGCTGCAGGTCCAAAGCTCATCGCAGCAATATTTCTCCCTTTAATTTTAGAGTCACACTTTATTTTCATTACACAAAAGTCCCTTTTCTCCTCTTGAAGTTCCCTTCTCTAATGGATGCGTGTTGCTACAGAGGATCCAGGGTTTGCTGGTGCTGCCGTTGGGGGAATGTCAGCCTGGGGTGATTTCTCTGGGTGTAAGTTACCTCCTTTGCCTTACTGCTTGCAGAGGTAACCACACGATGTCTTGTGGCCACTGCTGACAACAAGATCAGAAATGTGTATTGCTCTGGGTATAACTCCTAGGGCACACAGGCGACTTCTGGCTGGCTGGAGTCTCTATAAATGTGTCCATGATCTGTCCATAATCCATACCACAGGCAAAATTAAGCTAGAGTACATTGGACTCAATGGAGCAAGTCAGCAAACACATCTTCTCACCACTTCTTGGAGCCACATACCACTGGACCCATGGTCCCTCACCTTCTGGGAGGGCTCCTTTCCACTGGAAATCAGCTTCCCACCTGACATAGCCCCATGGACCCTGTGCTTGGGCCAGCAGACGCTGAGGATTGATGTCCAAGGAGACATCCATGGAGGGGAGTGACTTATTTTCTGAAGAGATGCCTCTAGCCTGAGAGGAGGTAAGGGGGAAGTGAAAAGGGATTTTGCTTTGCTTTGTGGCTGATCTTTGACCCCCTCCTTTGATTAATGAGTACAACAAACCACGCTGGAGCTGCGTCCTCTTTGTTACTCTGCAGGGAAGAGAAGAAGAAGGGACTTTGCAAAGGAGCAGGCTAAGAGCACATTTTGGGTTCAGATGCTCTCCACGCTTCCTCCATGCAGGTCCTGTCTTCTTGATGAGCATCTCTGGGCTGTCTCAGTGCCCAGCTCCGCTGCTCTACTCTGCCACCAAGACCAGCTGTGGGTTCCCTGTTTGCTCCTGTTCCCTCTGCTCCTCTGTGGCTTCTTTTCACCCAGCTGTCAGGTGGAGAGAGCCCTGGTGCTGCCCAGTCCTCTCCCTTTCTCCCCCATCCTTCCCTCTTCAACACAGTGAGAACCGTCGGGAGTTGATGTTCATCTTGGTGACCCCGATGAGCTTAAGCGGCGTGGAGAGGCTGAAGGAGCTCACGAGGGGGAAGTCACAGAAGAGGTCAGAGAGCTCGTCCCTCTCCTCCAGCTCGTAAGTGGCATCATTGAGCATGCGCTGGTGCAGGTGGCAGGTCTGCTCGATCTTCAGCTTGTTGATGTCGCTGCGAAGGCGCATGAGCTGCCTCGCCAGCTGCTGGTCCTGCAGGCGCATCTCTGCCTGAAACACGAGACGGAGGGTGGGGAGAGAAGAGGGTGTTGGCAAGGGCACGACAGAATTGCTCGTGCTGCTCCCTGCTAATGGGAAGCATAAACGCAACTGGAGATAAAATAGAGTCATAGAATCGTTTTAATTGGAAAATACATTTAAGATCATCAAGTCCAACCATTAACCCAGCACTGCCAAGTCACCACTGCCCCATGTCCCTCAGCACCACATCTCCACAGCTCTGAAATCCCTCCAGGGATGGGGACTGCCCCCTGCCCTGGGCAGCCTGTGCCAGTGCTGGGGAACCCTTTCAGTGAAGAAGATTTTCCTAATATCCAATCTAAACCTCCCCTGGCACAACTTGAGGCCATTTCTTCTCGTTCTATTGCTTGTAACTTGGGAGAAGAGACCAACCCCTGCCTCACTATACCTTCCTTTCAGGGGGCTGTAGAGAGGGATAAGGTCTCCCCTCAACCTCCTCTTCTTCAGACTAAACAACCTCAGCTGCTCCCCATCACACTTGTGCTCCAGACCCTTCCCCAGCTCCACTGCCCTTCTCTGGACATGCTCCAGCACCTCAGTGTCCTTCTTGGAGTGAGGGGCCTGAAACTGAACACAGTATTTGAGGGGTGGCCTCACCAGAGCTGAGCACAGGGGGACAATCACCTCCCTGCTCCTGCTGGTCACACCATTTCTGATACAGGCCAGGATGCCATTGGCCTTCTTGCCCACCTGTGCACACTGCTGGCTCGTGTTCAGTCACTGTCAACCAACACCCCCAGGTCCTTTTCCACCAGGCAGCTTTCCAGCCACTCCTCTCCAAGCCTGGAGCGTCCCATGGGGTTGTTGTGGCCAAAGTGCAGGATCTGGCACTTAGTGTTGTTGAACCTCATACAACTGGCCTCAGCCCATCGCTCCAGCTTGTCCAGATCCCTCTGCAGAGCCTTCTTCCTACCTCCAAGCAGATCAACACTCCCAACCAACTTAGTGTTGTCTGCAAACTCACTGAGGGTGCACTCAGCCCCCTCACCCAGATCATGAATAAAGATATTACACTAACCTACTGCAAAGAACAGGAAGGGAGATGGGAATCTTCCAAGCCAACAACACATCCCAGTGAAATACCTAAATACCTGCTCAGGACGGTGAATTTTTAGCCTTTGGTAGGTCTGTGCCTGCCCAGGTTTTCAGGAGCACCAGGAAACTGGAATTAAAGCCAGCTATGGCAGTGCTGTTGGCTTAAGTATCCATCAGCAAGGCTTCAGAGCCTTCATCTCAACGTTAATCGAAGCTCAAATTAATTTTGTTCAGGAGGGAGCAGTCTCAGTGAGAAGTGGCAATTAGAGGTGGAAAGGACCAATTAAAAGAATGCCAGAGAACTGATACCCACATACTCAGCTCAGGTTTCCAGTCTGCATAAATCAGAGCTGGTTCACAACAGCCAGGAACACATCCCTCCACATCCCCCATGGCTTATCTTGCTGATTTGAAGTGGCTCTTGGGATGGGACCTCCATGGTTTCCCACAGGAGAGAGAACAACTATCCCACAGGCTAATGAGCTAAGTGTTTCAGAGGTTTTTTTCCTCCCCTGGCATCTAACTTTGGAAGGTGGAAGATTCAGAAGTGATGAAAGAAAAGAGCTTTTTTTTTTTTTCTTCTTTTTATAAATTCCAAATTATAATTAAGCAGAAAATTTATTGCCATAGGATATTGGGGGTGGTGAAAGAAAGAGGTGAGCACTTGGTGTAAGAATCAGCCTTTGTCTGGGGGACAGAAGCAGTCAGAGCTAGAACAGCAGATGCTGAGAAGACAACCCCCACATCTCACCCCACATCCCTCCACGTGGAAAAGCAACAAACCACAAAAGCCACAAAGAAAAGCGAGTGGTGGGAGAGAAGCCAAACAGCTCTCAGCAAACTTAGTGGCTTAGCACTGGAGACAAGGAGGGAGCAAAACTGGCTGGAAAACAGTCCTACATCTGCCCCAAAGAGATGTCCTGCCTCTTTCCCTGGTGTTGCCTGCATTACAGGATGTGAACTGGCACTGGAAGGAGCCTCTTGGCACAAAGACTCCTGATTTTGTTTTGTTTGTTGGTTTTTTTTTTGACTCCTAATGGCTCCTTGGCTAAGACCTGTCCTCACCAACTTCTCAGTGCATGAGATGATGCCCTGAGCTCATCTCCAGCTGCACCATGGAGCTGCCCTGACCCCAAACCCATCCTTTACCTCTCTCCTTTGACTTGCATCACTGGTTTTTTGGCTCCCTCTGGTTTGAATGAGCTCAGAAACAGACCCAGACTACATCTATATCAACACATTAAATAGTGCCGTGCAACAAAGTCTGTCCACTTGATTGTGAGCAAGGTCCTGGCACCCTTTGCGTTGAGGCCAGCTCTCACAGTCCTCAGCAATTCCCTAGAGGCACTCTTCAGGGGTTAACACAGTGGGATTCCTCCTCAGCAGGCATTTGGAATACAGTCATCATGTCTGGATTTTAACAGCATGGATGTGGTCAGACCATACCAGTTTGCCTCCAGGCCTGAAAATGAGCTGTTCAGTTTACAAGTACAGATGTAGCTCTGGGGGTGGAGGGTAAATTTATTCCTGATCTGGTGGCTTGTACATGAAAGTGCAGAAGGGAAGGGAGGAGGGAAAATTCCCTTTGGGAGGCTCCACAGGTGGCCCTGGTATTTCTCCATGAGCATGGGCTGCTGCAACAAGGCTGTCAACCAGAACAGCCTTGGGGTTGCTCCAGCTTGTGGCACAATCCCTCCTCCTCCAGGCAAGGCCTCCAAAGTTGTTGGGATTGCACCTTGCAGCATTGCCAGTCTCACAGCAAGACAAAGCAGCCACCTGAGGAGTTTGAAGGACTCAGAGGGAATCTTGACTCTGCTCCAGCTGTTTTCTGCAGCTGTTGGGAAGCCCTTTGCAATGCTGTGCTCAGAGCCTAAACCAAGAGCTGACATGAGTACAGTGAAGCTTAATCCAAGCCAAGTGAGGGTTTTTTTCACTCCTGCACCATGGAGGCACCCTGGAAGACCTTGCCTGGTGCTCTCAGCCAGCAACTGGACACCAGCTTGGTTGCCTGGAGAAGATGAAGTCACCTTTGTACAAATGTCAGAATGTATTTCTCTCTCTCTCATGAAATCTGGCAGAGGTTGTGGCCATTTACCTTCTTCAAAAAAACACTCTTTCCTTGCAGACCTCGTAGCCTGTGCCCCCAGCAGAGTAATGCCACTCAGCAGGTTTTTCTTCTCCCACATGAGTTGCAATGAAAAAAAAAATATTAATTTTGTCGATATGTTCCCTGTTGCACAATGAATGTTATGACTTGACATTTTATCAGGAAGGTGATCGTGGGCATTATTGAACTGACCCTTAGTCGTTCTTTCTTGTCAGTTTATCAAGCTACATAGGAAATGTCAACAAATGCTTTCATTAAATGCTTTGAGAAATGTGGGATAAAAAAAAAAACCAAACCAAAACACACTGAAAAGAGTTTAAAAATGAATTACGAAGACATTGTGGAGAGGAAAGTGATCTGGAGATTGCAGTTTTTCCCCTGCAAGCCAGCTTTCCACTTTTTGACTGGTTCTTGATCTCTCTCTCTTTGGAGGAAGTCGTCTTGATTTTGTGCAAGCTGGAAAACAAAGCCCTCCATGGCACATCCTTCAGGTGCTCAGTCTCTAGTCCCCCTCCTTCCCTCCACTGGATCTGCCTATCTACATCGATCACTTAGGCTGTGACATTGTCTTGGACACAGCCCTTTCTGGCTGTGCTCTGAGGGGTCACCAGTCAAATGTGCACCATCAGCCAAGGCTTTCCCAGGGGGATAAAGCCCTCTTCTGTCCTCCAGGAAAGAAAGGTAGATGGGTGAGGAACAAAGCCCAGCCATGGTTGACTAAAGGGTGATGTGTATGATGAGGAGATGGAGCAGGGGCTGAGGGCTATCATTGCTTGCTCCCTTTGGGAGCATACCTTGTCTCAGAATGCTAGCAGAATTTGGGTTTGAACCCAGAAATTCCCATTCTTTCCCAGAGGCTCCTTATGAGTATTAGAAACATTCAATTCGTGTCATGCTGAGGACTGAACCATTGCTAGCAATGACTAATGGTTTCTTTTTAAAAGAAGTACTGTCAGGTCAGCAAAGCTCCACAAAGATTCCTGGAAAGAAATAATGAGATTACAGGGGCTGCATCATGGGAAGCCATGGTTTTTTGGTTTATGCAGTTCACCCCCAGGACCAGTCTCCACAAAGTAACTCGATGTACCATTTTATCTGTGTGGGACGACAGCATGATCTCACACACTCTGTGCAATGTCCTAGAGAAACCCACCCTGCAGAAGCTGTGCATTTTGCTTCCTTTGAGTCTCACATGCCAAATGCATGAGCAGCCTCAGGTATCTCTTGCTCTCACAAACTGCTTTTTTTTTTTGGTTTTGCCTTTCCCCCATCTCTTTCTGCAAGCCCAGCTCCAGCAGGCAGAGCTGCCATTCATCTCCATGGTTGGAGCACGCCGTTGGGATGGACAGGCTGCTGATTTGAACTTCCCCAGGTGGGAGGGGGAATCAAACCCAGGTCCTTCCTGCAAGAGGAGCTACTGCAGCTCCTGGGCTGAATCACAAAGCTAGACCACAAAGGCCCAAAGTCTCATGAACCCAGGAAGGATTTTCTGTTTGGATCGAGCCCCACAGTCTCTCAGGGATATTTAATATGAGGGAGGGAGAGAAAGTTTTGAATGTACACCTGCCTGCTGTCCAGTCTAGGTGGTTTAGCCCAAATAGGTAGAAGTAGCTCAGGGTCTAGTCTAAACTTGTCTTCAAGTTTGCCTTAACCGTACAGTCACAGAGAGGAAGACCAATGATGTTCCCATCACCAGGGGTCCAGGTCCCTGCCTTGCTATGGGAGGATGTATCAGCAGAGAGCACCTCATGGCATGGAGGTGTGGAGCTTCTTGCGACCTCTTCCCAAAAGAGGGAAGCCTCATGGACAGCATCCCAGTCTGTGGTCCATGAAACTCAAGGTGATGGTCTGTGGAGAAGTGGCTGCTCCTACTTCTAGGCTAGTCCTTTTTATTTCAGTCCCCATCCCTGGAGGGATTTAAGAAATGTGTAGATGTGGTGCTGAGGGCCATGGGGCAGTGGGGACTGGGCAGTGCTGGGTTAATGGTTGGACCTGTTGATCTCAGAGGTTTCTTCCAACCAAGGCTATTCTGTGATTCCGTGATTTCCAAAAGATCAAAAGGAACTTAAATCTAAACAGCCACTTGGATTCAAACATGGAGAAGCACAGGCCAGTTATTAGACCCTTGCCAAACACTTCAGTTAAGTCTGTGTTTTGGTTTGGGGCTTCATCTTCAGAGGTGCTCAGATGCCACTCTGCCGTGGTTAGTTTTAGATGCTCACACCCTTGTGGTGCAACCCACAGCTTCAAAAGAGGTATTCAGTCTCCTTCTGCAGTGTCTGGGAGTTACACACTACCAAAGTCCAGGATACATTTGCCAGCTGACACATGCAGAGTCTGACGTGGGTCCCAAATCTAACGCTTCTTCAGTGTGGAGTTTAGTCTGTGCTGTCTCCCTCAGAATTAATTGTAGAATCAAGGAATCACAGAATAGCCTTGGTTGGAAAAGACCTTTAAGATCACCCAGTCCAACCATTAACCCAGCACTGCCCAGTCCCCAACTGCCCCATGTCCCTCAGCACCACATCTCCACGGCTCTGACATCCCTCCAGGGATGGGGACTGCCCCCTGCCCTGGGCAGCCTGGGCCAGTGCTGGGGAACCCTTTCAGTGAAGAAATGTTTTCTAATATCCAATCTAAACCTCCCCTGGCATGATAAACATATAAACTTTCCTCAGGGAGGTAGTCACCTTTGTTTTTTGTTAAATTAAATGCTTCCAGGATTGAGAATTCTGAACCTAGGAAGAGAAGCCTGGCAGCTTAACATCTGAGTGAGGCAAACTGGGGGACATCTCAGTGGTCTTGGACGTGGTCTTACACAGGAGAAGAGCACATCATGTCTCAGATGTTGCTGCAGTTACATCTCCACTACGTGCATGAATCCACATCCACACCATGAAAGTCCTCCTCTCTCCAAACAGAGTGGATGTCCCTTGGGGAAGATCCTATTGTGTGATAACTCCTAAACTGTGTCCCTGTTGTAGTAAATTAACAGTTGAGATGAGCCTGTTCTGGTGCCTGTGCCCATGTCCTTTCACTGCTTTAAATAAAAATACAGAAAACTCCTTCCCACACCTGCTACATAGCAGAGGGCTCCCAATGCTGGCCAGTTTCCATCACCATATCCATGCCCTAGACTCCTTCACCTGCTCTCCACCTCCCAACAACCACAGAGCAATCTCCAACGAGGCTCGTGTCAACACTGTTTTGGTATTGCATCATTGTTTGATTTCACTTAAGTACTTGTTCAGCCAGTATCAGTAACACAAATGGAGATAATAGTGGTTAATATTTAATAATAAATGTCTGACCAATAGGACAGAGGTGTTTTATGATTTTCCAGGAGAAAATGTGTCCTTTTTCAAGAGTCTTTTCCTGCATTCTGGCTCACATACTTCAGATTTCAGTGCCAAAAGTTGGTGAATGTGAGACAGAAATCATTTTTCCTACTGGGACAAAGTCAGAACTGTCCTAAGATGTCCCAGTTCACAGCAGAGTTTTGTTCTTTAACCACAGTTAGGAGGAAGAGGACTTTGAGGGCTTAATTTTAGAATGTGTAAACATTTGTTCTGACAAATTTCATTTAAGAAAAAAGAGGAAAATAGAGTCTGACCACTCTGATCCTTGGGTCTGTCACCATACCCCAGCTGTTGATGGCTTTACTTTCAGCATTGATGAAGAGCAGCCACACTTGACAGCGCAAAGGCAAAGAAGAGGGCAAAGAAGAGGCAGGAGGAGTTGGGGAGGGAAGTGCTACAGCCCCGAGGCTGTTCAGCACATGCTGAGTGCTGCAATTTGCTCGTACACCTACAGAGAGCCTCTCAGCACAAAAACAAGAGCAGGAGTCTGCATGTCTGAATAAATCAGCTTCTCCAGGCCGGATTCTCAGCAGGTTCCAGCTGACGCGGCTGGCTGGAGCTCAGTGGGCATATGTCAGTCCCATAAACCAGGGCCAGGGCTTAACGTGGAGAATGAGGTCCTGGGACAGGTCACGTGGGATGAAGGACCAAGAACAGCAGATGCACAGTCAGACCTTGGGTTTGTCCTTCACTTCTGAAGGTGAGGAGCCTGAACCTGGCTGAACCTGAACCAGAGTAGACTCTGGAGGCACGGAGGCAAATTCCTTACAGTGTTGGATGACCCCTTTTGTGTAAACTGGGAGTAATGCTTTGGATTTAACTTTAATTTTAAAGCTAGGCACTCCTGGACTATCACTTCACCAAGCTACTAACCTGTGCCATGGCCCATCCTGTAGCACCATGGCTAAAGGCAAGTTTGGGCATACACATACTACTAAGCTCACTTTGCTGCCTTATTTTGGCCGCCATAGAGTTAATTCTAAACTTGGGTGGTCCTGTACAAGTTGCCTACTGAGAACAGTCCCCAGCATGTCCAAACTCCTGAAGCTCTAACTGTTTGGCAGGGTGCTAACTGGTAGAAGCCAAGACCATTCTGGGGCCATGCTATTGAAATAACCCAGCCTAAACACACCGGTAGCTGTGATGAGGGTTGCACAGCGTGGGCGATGGAGCTGCATGCTCTGCATTGTTGCACTGCAGCAGAGGACAGTGTGGTGGAGGCAGATTACACCCCAGTTATGACTACTGGGTCATTTTTGGATCATCTTCAGAAATCTGCCTGGGAATCTCAACGCTTGCTTGGGGAAAGGCTGTGTTGTGTGGTTCTCCCAGGTCTGTAGTCTCCTACATTAAATCAGACCAGAAGGATTGATTGCCCATTTAGGGTGACCTTACCCAAGGTTTGGGGTGATGGTCAACTGCGTGGCTGCCCCAAGTAGGGTGCTGTCTGAGGGATGCTGACCTTTCTGGCCTTCACTGCCTTAAATAAATATATAAAAGTAAACATAAACATATCCTGCTCTGAAGCCTTCATGTTCACTTTAATAGCATGACATGGGGATAAACGAGGTAAAATCCAGGCTACGTTGGGATGTGTGGAAGCTTGTTCCTTTATTTGAAAAGGAACAGGGTTTCACCCTTGAAATGTAATGTGAAATGCATCTTTTTTTTCTTCCAGCATCCTGTGATGCGATGGCCTCGCTGTGTTCTCACTGTTTGCTGGCAGCTCTTACCCAACAATAGTGCCTCCAACATAGCTAGTTAGCTGTGTGGTCAGTCAAATACATGCTCTCTTTTTGGGGGAAATTGTTCTAAATTACATGAGTCACATCCAGATCCAGCAAAGGCTGGTATAATTATAAGAGGCAGGAAAATGGAAAGTAAGGAACAATTAGGGATTGCTTTGCCCTTCTTCCTCTTTACTTTAAACTTCTAGATTTCATCAGATGATGGTTTATATACCACACCCTAGTCTAAAGGTAGAATTGGACTCTGAGACAATTTGTATTTCTATCATAGGCATAAACTTAAAGAACAAGCCAAATCTTTTAAAATCCAGGGCTCTGAGAAGGAAAATCTGCTTTTTACTGTCTTTGGGCATCTTGAGATTTGGGGTTTACAAGAAGTGCACTGCGAATTTAAGATTGCATCCAGATGCAAGCACAGACCTAGATTCAGATCTCAGACCTAGAGCTGAGATTCTCCAAAGCACTAAGTGATTTTAGGAGATCAGCTCAAAACTCTTCCTAATAGTCCTGGATTTCTGAAAACACTGCACTTGCCTTGTGAAAGCCATGGTCCCGAGGAACATCTCAGTCACCAGAACTGTCACATCCAAAACCAGCTCTGTAAATAACTTCTCTAGAGATCAACCTAGCTGGGCAAATGCAGCAAGAGCAACAAAAAGTTGACTAATAAATATTATCTGAAACAAAAGTCATAGATAATATCTAAAAGCTGTTATTCATTGTTGTTCATGAGAAGTTTTCCTCAAAGACTTTCAGTGCTTATCAAAAGCAAAGCATTTGCACAGGAACATTTTCACAAGTGCATCTCAACTGCAAGTGCTGCCCCAGCCCAGGGGGGGACCCTGTTGCAAACATTGCTGCTGTCAACGTGGTTGCAAATGCTGGTGGGACTCACAGGCAAACGTCCAGTCAGGCAACGGAAAGCAAGCCACGTGCCATGAGTTTTATCCAGCCATGTGGGCCAAATAATAAAGATTTTTCATTCCACTGAGGAGAAGGGAAGGATCACTGGAAGTGTGGTCTTGTTGCCTGCTTGCTCCTACACTTGTGAAGAGCACCAGGGCCCATTCTCCAGCCCTGAAAACAGATCTGATCGTGTCCATCCTATCGACCTCCTGTGGCCTCCAGAAAAGATGTGCTGCATCCACACTTCCTCCTGGGAATCATCCCCAGGCTGTGGTGACTCCTGAGCTGGGTTGGGAGCTCCTTGGGTCAGCACTAGTTGGTCCATGCCAAATTTGTGCCAAAGACCACGGTAGCAACACAACATATAAAAGATGATCTTCAAATGCCCGTGCTCTGGCTCTATGCATTTTCCTAGCACAGTGTATCATTTTTGTCTTGTCTTCCTGTCTGTGAAACTACCAGTTCATAACTACCAGAAATAAACACATGTGTAAGATAGGGCCCAAGGCTGGGATGGGAGGATGACAGAAATATGAACTGGCTTCTAATGAAGCAGGAGCCAACAGATGATGAAACTGTAAGAGCTGGATGAGGAGGGGTCTGAGATGAGGTTCTGGCATCATGCATACAGCAGAAAAAGGATTATTCATTAGATACTACATAGTCAGAACAAGGTGTTTCCACAATGGTTTGAAGCAAAAGGAAGTGCTTGGTCTCACTGTGCAGAAATGACCTGGGGGAAGCAGGTTACCACAAGACCTTACAAAGAGTCATGACTTAAAAAAAAAAGAAAAAGGGAAAATTAGGCAAACACTGGGAGGTTAGACCCATTGATGCGTGTTAAATGCAGTGGTCAGCATCCAGCCTCCCACTGGGGGAGTTCCTAAACCACCAAGAGCTACAAACTGCAAGGGCAGAGCCAGGGGATGGATCTAGTCATGCTTCCTTCCTACAGCCCTGATGAAACACCCCTTCATGATGCCCATCAGAGAAGGGCTATTGCACCATCAGTGCCCATGTATCCATGGTGTACTCATACCTCCTGTATTCATCTGAGTCTTGAGATGTAACTAGAGAAAGGGAGGGGGGAAACTGCTAAAAAGTCCTCACCAGTGCAAGCTACCGTATGTCCCCAGCCTGCTGGATGCCAGCAGGGATGCTGAGATGGACCCAGCTCCTCCTTTCAGGTTATGGGTGCTCTGACATTTGCCTTTTCCCTTCCCTGGGCTGCTGCTGCTCCCACCAGCCACAGAAAACACATGGATTGATTGTTGCCTTTTCACCTGGGGCTGAAGGCAGGTAGGAACAAGGAGTTGCTTGTTTCCTCATTCTTTTTGGGTTTTTTTTCCCCTTTTTAAAAGGTGTGCTAACAGGGACAGGAAACCACTTACCAGTTCCTTCCTGAGCCACGTCAAAGCTTCGTCGATGCTCTCAAAGCCACCTATTCTCCCTGAGGTAAGAGTCACCTTGTCCTGGGCAGAGCTGCCATTGAGATGCAGCTGCACCTTCCTCAAGGGGACAGTTTCCCCAGTGTTCTTTTTGGCCTCGGTCATCTCCTCCTCCTCTCCTGCTGGCTGGGGGCTCTTCCATGCCTGCTCCTCCAGCTTCGCCTTCCACTCCAAGTAGGATGGGCGCCTGGTCTCCAGTCTCAGCTTCTCTGTCAATGCCTTGAGGCTCCTCAGGTGGTCATCAGGAGGAGCAGCACCTCCAGAGCCGGCATCCGTGCTGTCCAGCACTTCTTCTATTTGGATTTTGGGTAGAGACATCCTCTCGGGGAGTCAAATGGCATAGAGGTGTGCTGCAAAGGGCCAGGGATGGAGGTGGAGAACCCTCAGGGCTGGACCAGGTCCTATGGTATGCCAAACACAGCCTCTGGAAGGACAGCTGCGGTGGTGGTGGCTCCTGCTCAAGCACCGTGCTGGCTCTGGATGAACACCTAGAAGAAAAGCAGAGGGTTAGTTTCCAGTTTGAGAAGGAAAAGGGAGTGAAAAGGGAGAGACAGCTCTTGCTGCAGTGGAGGAAGTGAGGGTTTTGGGAGAGGCACGGTGCCAAGGTGCTCCTGGGGAGTGTTACCTCACCTCAGCTATCTGACTGCTATTGGGGCAGGAACAGACAGGCTCTGGCTTTTAGGGAAGCTCTGGTTACCTACATCTACAGTCTTAACACAGGGGGCCATGAAAGGGTTTCGAAGGAGGCCAGGACACGTTCACAGGTGCCTCTGGAGCTGTGTCACACAACCTGATATCCTCTGGTGACAGCAGTGGCTGTTGCTGGGGGTTGGGGTGCCCATGGGTGCTGTTTTGCTGATTTCCTGGCTGGCAAACCTACATCTTTCCACCTGGGCAAAACAGGACCAGGTGAAGTAAGATAACACAAACCTTTCCCAAGAGTTTGAGGCAAAAGCAGAGCTGAGGAAAGTGGTGCTTTTTTTTTTTTTTTTTGCTTTTTCCCCCCCCCCATTTTGCAGATTTGTCTTTAGGTCTGGGTTTGCTAAAGATGCCAAACTGCAGCCTTAAGATTCAGTTCCCTCCTGTCCAACAGGCTCAGGGCAGGAGCATAATTCCCAGACAAGTATGGGAGTAGCTGGGGTGCTGGCACCATTTGGGTTCAGATGCCAGTGGTTTCCATCACTGACCATGTCCAGTCTGCCTATTAGGAAGGGTCCCAGTGGTCCCTTTGAAAACACCTTGGTGGAGGAATAGCACAGAGGAGCCAGGAACTTCCTCCCAGCTTCTCCTCCTGCCACCACATATGGACTCAAAGAAGCTGTGCCCAAAGCTGATGTACCAAACCATGGGACCTAGAGGGACTGAGGACTCAACTCCGCAAGAGTTAAGCTCAGGCAGCTTCTGCATTCATTTGTGGGTAGGATCAGATAAGAGACTTTCTCAAGGTCGTATGCTCATCTATGACTGAGCTAGGAATAGATCCAGAGCTCTCCTGTACACGTTGAACACAAGACAAAACACTTTTCTGCCTGCCTGGTAACATGCCCAGAAAGACCAGCCAGGACATATGCAGCTTTCTAGCTGGATACACCAAACCACAGCAATATGAGTTACTCAGCCATTATTCTCCCTGCTATTTGCACCCACAAAGACGTGCCTAACTCTGAAATCCAGACCACAATTATGCCTCTCGAACCTTTTTCAGTAAGAAGATTAAATTTAAAATAAACGCCAACGGAGAGTAAGATTTATCCCACAATTGTGTGCAGGCACACGAGCTGTACGAGGACTTGGTAATGTACACACAGACAGTCTGGGGGTGGAGAATTACTCATGTTGCGGTCTTGTTCCTGCTCTTATTTATGTTAATGAGAGTTGTACGGTGAGCGGGAGCAAACACGGGCACTACATCAGGCTGAAGCCAACAACATGACTGGAGCAGCAACAATTTTCCTTCTTCTGTTGAAAAATAGATTGTGTAGCAGGGAAAGCAGAGGGCTGACCTGTCAGGGAGTCATCCAGCAGGGATGCTCTGCAGAGCTAAGGGCATATAAATGAATTTCACTTGCCTCCAGACCCAGCCTGCTGAAATCAATAAAGGGAAACTCCTAATGACTTTAAAGACCTCACCTCTGAGCTTTTTCTCTGTTCCTTGAGATGGAAATTGCCAGGGGTGACCAAAACCAGCAGTCCAATAGTCTGCTGCAGCTCTGCACTGGGCTACTACATTTTGTAACCCTTAACAAAAATAGTGTTTTTATTGTAAGTCTGACAGCTACAAAGCAAAACTCCCCCTAAACTCCTTTGTCTTGTGTCTTCAGCATGTATAAAATCCTCAGGGGAGAAAACACCCTCACTATTTGAGCCTTAGGTACAGCTCAGCTAACATTTATAGCATTGGACCATGAAAGCATGACAGCAGTTTGGAGCACCCCTTTTGCTATGACACCGTTGCACCCCATCACCTCCTCCCAGCAGCTTTGGAGGGATTTGATTTTTCTACCCTAAAAGCAGCATCAATCCAACCCATCCTTTACCTCCCAAATGGAACTTCTCATTCACACTCTAGGGTCACCCCCTAAATAGGTATGTCTGTTCTCTAGCCTGTCCAAACCCCAAAACAGAAAAGAGCCACCTCTAGTTTCCTATCAATATCTTGGCCTTGGGTCAAAGACTGCTGTAGAAAAAAAGATCTGAAAGTGGTAAAGCGTGTGAAAAATATCTGTAAGTGAGGCTGTAATACAAACCTGTTCTCTGCCTGAGAGCTACCTAATTCCCAGGAACAAACCTGGCCTCTGGCTTAAATCAACAGACATCTCCCAGTCCCCCTGCACCAGGCTCAGCTTCCCCCAAGGCTGAGCTGTGCAAGGGGATTTAAGTGATTAACCCTTAATTTATCTTCATTATCACACTTGCCATGCCATGCCTAATTACAGGTAACAGAGGAGTTCAGCACCAAAATGAGGTGAGAGTCTCCTCCCACCTCACTAAACCCCTTTCCTCAGGGGTTTCCTCCTCCCCTTGGAGGAATCCTAGCAATCCTGAAGGCACAAAGACACGTCAGGTCACCAAGACAACAAAAAAAACCCTTTAATTTCTTTGATGGATTAGGTTTCCCTCGGAGAAGTCGGTTTAACTGACCTACCCTGCGAGCTGTAATGCAAAGGGATTAGCAGAAGCACACCACCAGGCTGGAGAAATAACAGGACTGTCAGACTGGATTGGGTGTGAAGTCCTCCCACACCAAGACTGGCATGCCCTGGGGCTTGGCTTTTGCTTGGTTGCAGGTCAGTGATGCCAGTTCTGCTCTCTCCCCTGTCAGACACACCTGAAGCTCGTGTGAAGCTCATGGAGTGCCCTATTCTCTAAGAAACCAGGTCCAGCAACACAATCTGCCACCACAACCTCCCACTGCAGCCGTTCCACCAACCCTGAAGCAGATGCAAAAGTCCCCATCACACCCCCTCAGGCATCCCTGCCCGTGCATTAGAGGAGGGGATAAGGAAACCCGTGTGAACATCCCCTGACGAACCAAGTGTGATGAGGCAAGTCCTAGGATGCACAGGGAGGTGTGAGAAAAACTTTGCTTTATCACCACTGATGATGGATAACGGTAAATTCAGATGCTGTTCACAGTCAAAAGGGAGATTGCACAAAAAGATGCTAGGCACAGCCTTTTACCCTGAGGGAGTTTTACCTGCCTGAGAAGTTTTATACAACTTTACCTTCCCCATCAGCTCTCTGTGCCCTGGTCAGCTTTGGACATGAGGCACTCATGGAGCACCATTGGTTGGTATGTGCTGGACCAGGGCAGCACAGGTATAGCCTGTTAAATTAAGGGCTGTAAATAAGGACACACAGTGCTTTGAAAGGTCACA
The DNA here is from genome assembly GCA_028020825.1 of Podargus strigoides. NCBI lineage: Eukaryota > Metazoa > Chordata > Aves > Caprimulgiformes > Podargidae > Podargus > Podargus strigoides. Next base: position 3,399,776 of record CM051619.1, read on the forward strand.
CACTGGGGAGCAAGAGGACTAGGAGAAGAAAGAAAAAAAAAAAAGAAAAGATGGGAGAAACAGGGTGGAAATGAGAGGGAAAATACAGAATAAATAAAACCATCAGTCAGGACAGAGGTGTGGGGAACAAATTATTCTGCTCCTTTCACTATTCCTGGTGGACTTCAGCTTACTGTAACACCATTTTTTTATTGGAGAGGAGCAGCAGTGATTGTAAGAGTCTGTATTACTCTTCTCAGCTAGACTCTGAGAAGAAACAGAGCCCAGGCTGAGAGAAGTTGTTTTGCAAGATGAAGGGGTGCCCGCATGGCACTTCTGGCATGGGTTAAACAGGGCAGAGGTGATGGTTCAGCCTGTCAATGACCTTCAAAAAGCACTTCAGCCCCTTTTATGCCTCAGTTTCCCTGTCACTGAGTAGGCAGTTCATACAACTGGTCTTCAGGAAAAAAGCTTTGAGGTGGGGGGCAGTGCCCAGTGTGCATCCCCTGTGCAGGGAGAGACATGTTTGCTTTCCTTCTCAGCACAGTAAAAGGATGGGGTTGGGGTGGGGATGGCTGACCCCCCCACCCCAGAGGTCTGCAGCAGGTTGGCAGTGGGGCAGAGAGGAGGAGACGCCTGTGCAAGGAGGTTGCCATAGCAATGGAGTAAGGAAGGACTCTGGCTGCTGCACAGTGGTGGATGGAGGCTCCCGAGCATCCTCCGGGCAGCTGAGATGCCGAGGCCCCGGGCAATGGATGAAGGGAGGAGAGACCCATTCAAGGTTGTTCCCCTGCAGGGAGGCTACACGTGAATCACCCCTTTCCCCACACCAAAACGACCTCACTCAGGAGATGAGCTGCTTTGCTATGTGGGCTTCAGTGAGCTTTTGCTCTTCCTCACCCTGGGGGCCCCTGCCACAGCCCCCCCCAAGCAGTGTGGCTGCAGCATGCTGCTCTGCACAAGGCTCCTACAGAGATGGAGAGCAAACTGCTCCCCTGGTCATCCCACTGACTCAGAGGAGAGATGATCTATATGGGTTATATTACCCAGTATTTGGCCACTCGATCCCTTTCTGTAACACCTGAAATCTGCTCCTGCAGAAAAATTGATTTGGTTCCCAAATGCATTTCTCTCCTGTCCCGAAGTGACCTCCAGCCTCCCTCCCCCCAAAAGGAGAAGACATCAGCAGCCTGAAGATGAGCCTGATCCTGAAGCCAGGACTCCCTCCAGGGCAGAGCCCCCTGCTGAAATCAGTGTCACCGAAGTCCAGCTCTCGCTGCCTGCTCAGCACAGCTGGGGTAGGATGGTAGGGGGTCTGTCCGTGCAAGGCTGGAGAAGCCATGGCAGAGCCCCCAGCCCTCAGTGCCCACTGACACAGAGCCCATGGGGACCTCCTGGCCACACTCACGTGGGCTGTGAGTTTGGCTCTTCTTCCAGGGACAAGATGAAGACACCAAAGTGACCAAGCTGGACATCATAAACAGGAGTGCAGGTCCATGTTTGGTGACTGTTCCTTCAGGCCTCCTTGCAGGGCTGCTCACATTGGCCATGTCCCTGCACACAGACCCAACTTCCAGCCTAATACACGACAAAAGCCCAGGGAGGAGCTGAGTTTCTGTCCCTGGGTTAATCCATAATAAATCCATAATAAATCCTTGAGGGGGTTTAGAGAGGTGGTCACAGAGCTGCCCCACACAGTCAGCTGAGATATGGGTACAGGATCTGGCTTAATGGGATCCTGACTGCACCTGGATATCCCTGTCCATTAACTGCCACGAACAAACCCCCAGAAGACCTCCCAGACAGCTCGGATGCTAAGGTCAGCAGCAGGGAAGCAGCCCCTCTTGCAGCTTCAGCCCTTCAGATGTGGATATGGCATTCACAGATACACAGGGGAAAGGGAGAAGCGAGGCTTTCCATTGATGTATGACCTGGAGCAGGGTGAGGGTTCACCCTGCACATCCTTCTGCCCAAATGACACGCAGACAGACCCCCCAAGCAGTGCAATGAAGGGAGGAAGGGAGAGCAGTGGGTGACCACAGCCAACCCACCAGCCTGACAAGAGGAGCAGAGAAGTGCAGAGATAACAGGGGACCAGTTTGCACTCCCTGCCCTGAGGTATTTCCCCTATGCTGATCTCCAGCATCACCAGTAGAGTCAGCACCTGCTTTAATAAAAATATCTGTCCCTTCCTGTCTAACTACATCCTGTCCCTCCTGCACAAAATCAAGCAGGCTCCTTGCAAGGAAGCAGGATGGAGACCTCTGCATGCTTTAGATGGAACCTGGCAGCTCCATTTTCAAACCAGCTCAGCTCCCATTCATCAGCAGATTTGCAGCGGTCAGGTGGAAATTCTGCATGAAGATGGGTTTTGCCAGATGTTTGGCATTCCTGCAAACCAGTCTTCCAGTGAGTGGGAAACATTTGCAAACTGGGAAGCGGGAGGGGGTCAATGCTCTCAGCCCACCAGCCAAAACCAGGCATAATTACTCTTAAAGGGAAAGAGATACAGCAGCAGCAGCAGCAAAGGCAACTCTTGGTGAAGATGCCCCATCCACCCTAATCATCTTCTGGTGAGGTCTCTTGAGATGCAAATGCAACCACAGATTATGGGCAAGGGTTGCTTCTCCATGCACTGCCCCAGGGTCCTAGTAGGTTTTGGGATGCAATCCTGGAGGTGGCATGCCTCACCTCCCCAGGATACGCTCCCGAAGGACCTGTGGCTTGGCAGAGCCAGTTCCTTCCCTTGTTTTCCCTGCTGCCACCCCGAGCACAGCCACGTTTCAGCAAGGGGAGAGCAGAGGGAGCAGGCAGGGACCTCTGTGCCCATGCGAGCAGGGTGATGCGAATGGCTGGGACTCCTTGGGAATGAGCCAGGTAAATGCTCTCTTCCCAGGAGACCGGCACAGGCAGTTATTTTTCCCTAAATGCAGCGTGGAAGGCAGAAGGGCATATTTTCAGGAAAAAAAACCCACCAAAACCGCAACCTTTTTCCAGCTTTGCTGGGCTTCATTCTGCCCAGCACCAGGCTCCCCACCCCCGCAGGGACAAGCGCCCACTCGAGACCCCGAGGCTCCAAATTAAAGTGATCAGGGGAGCGGGGCTCGGCCCCCCGGTGATCCCTTAATCCCTTTCCATGCTCCCTGTCCCATCCCATTACCCGCCTTGGCTCACACAGCCTCTGTTCTCTGCCTTCTCCCAGCGCTGAGCTGCACTTTGTTATTTAATATTATTTCAGGTGGGCTGGTTGCAAACAGAACCCCAATCCCTTCCCCCCCCAAAAAGCTGTTACTCTGATAATGATTTCTTTTTTTTTTTTTTTTCCCTGCAGTGTCTCTGCTGTATTTTACAAACACCTAATGGCTGCGGAGCTGTTGCAAGCCCAGAGACCAGGAGAAGCTGGATCCCCCCCCATTCTGTTTAATGTTTTTGTGATGTATAGATACCCCCATGAAGAGGTAACCCCTGCAAGGGGCATTTGAAAGCAGAGGAGACCTGAGATGCAAACGACAGCCCCAGCATGGTGAAATGATGGCTGGCAGGGAGAAAACCCACAGGCTTGTACCCCCTGAAAAGTGGGGAGTCCGTAGGATACGGGGGATGAGCAGACAAAGCCGAGATAGCATCACACCAGCCAGACAGAGATCCTCACTGCAAACAAGGTACTTGGTTTTCATCCATTTTACCCCCACCTCCACCCAAGTCCCTGCTGTGGAGAAGCTCTGAAAGGCAGAGCAGTGCTGGATAATACAGGGAGCACCCCAGGAAAACAGGGAGGGGTCTCCTCAGCCCTGCCCGGGTGCCCGCTGTGGAAGAGGTTTGGGAGGGGTGGGTACCAGGGGGTGCATCACGCTGGGGTTGCACGAGCACTTGTGCTGGGAGGGGTATGAGCTGATGCTATTATTTTAGCAATTAGCCCCAAGCTGTTATAAAGGGCTCTGAAGAAGTTCTGGGTGATTTGGTTTGTTTTGTTTTGTTTTGTTTTTCCCCTTCAGTGTTAACGTGAGCTGTAAGGGCCAGACCTGAGCAGGTGGAAACCTGCTCTGCTCAGCAGTCTGTGCCTCTTTCAAAAATCAAAGGTAGCTACGCCCTGCGAGGCCACCACGCTTTATCCCACTGTGCCTGCACTGCACAAACCTTTCCAGGGCTCTCACAGATCTCGGGGAAGGGGCAGAGGGAGCAACAGGTGATCGTCCTGAAACCTCTTCCCTGTTACACCTCATCCAGTGCAGAAAAATCCCCCTGAAGGCGGTGGGTACCCTCACACAGCTCCTGGCTGAGAGCAAAACCCACAAAATCCATCGTAAAGGAAGACTCAAACCCTGCCCTGATTTTCAGCCTGTCCCGATCAGCTGGGAGCCACCAGCCATCTCCAGGGAATTTTGGCAGGAGATTGTGGTTGGGGGGGATGCAATGCAAGCCCCCAGCCCCACCGTGTATTATCGGGCACACCAGACCCAAGTGCTGGACTTCGTGGCGTCCCCATCACCCTCATCCCAATGCTCCCCAAGGACCTGGTCCTTGCTGGGGTTGAAAAAGCTGGGGATCCCCTCCTACCCCACCCAGCTCTCAGACAGCTCCCGTCCCAGGGTGGCTGTGCACCCCTCCAGCCCGGCCGAGCCGACAGACTCACCGGGGACTGGGTCAGAGGGAAGGCTGCACGGACATCTTGGCTCCCTCCTGGCACCTCTGGTCTCCAACTTGGTGTTTGCAGAGCGGTGTCACCAGTGCCGTCAGGAGACTGCTTCATCCTCCTCTCTGTCTCGCTTCAGGAATCTGTGTGTGTGTGTGTGTGTGGGGGGGGGGGGTTTCATTTAAGGGACTTTTTTTTTTTTTCCTCTCCAGCGGTTGCGTCAGGCCTGTTGCCTGGAGACAGGCGAGCTATTCCAGTTCGAGCTTTTCAGTCCAGATTTCCTGTCTCTCTTTCATTCATACCACCAAGCCCTGAACCTACCTCCCACCAAGCAATAACCCTGGAGAGACCTGAAAGGGAGGAGCTGCACAGCCCGGGTCCTAAGCATCCTCCGACTCCTGCACCCGAACGAGGGAGGAGGGGTAGTGATGCTCTCGGCGTGGGTAACAGGGATGAAGGGGTGCTGTTGAGGGCAGGAACCCAAAAAGCTTGCAGGAGATGCTTGGAGAGCTGGTGTACTCCCACAGAAGCCCGTGGCTCTTCCCGAAATGTCCCCACAGTTGTACACCACGGAAAGCTGTGAGCCCTTCTCCGATGAGCCCGGGGTGCTCTGGCATTCGGGAGAGGTTTGGGATAACATTTTCCAGATGCCACAGCTTGCCCAGGGGTCAGTGTGTGTGTGGAGGGGAGTTTTGCAAGGCTGCATCAGCATCTCTGGGAAGCCCTGGGGTGGGTATCTCGGGGCACTGTGGCTAGTACCCACTTGCTGGCACCATCCATCCCCAGACAGAAACCAGCTCAGGAACCAGTCTTTGCCTGTCTTATGTACTGGGAAAGCGCCTGTTGCTCTGATGTCTCCCCCAGTGGGGCTGGAAACCATTTTAACTGCTTCCAAGGAGGGACTGATGGAGGCACATGCCCCAGCTGCTGGGTGACTGGGGGGCCAGAAGCAAAGCCAGGGGACAGAGAGGGTTTCGTTCCTTCTCCCGGAGCTGAAGGTTAACCCCTTGAAGCCTGGGGAGAGATCTGAAAAGCATCCCACACGTCCATCCCTACGTACAGCTATTGCACATCTGGTGTCTCAGGACCACTGGCCGTGTTTGCGAACCTGGTGGTGTGAAGGGTTAAGTGTTGGCCATCGACAGCCATCCAGGCCCCTTCCCACATTCAGCTTTTGTGAGACAAACCCCTTCACAGCCTTCTTTTTTTTCCTTCCACCCTTCCCTTCTCCTGCCTCATCTGCCCCTCCTCTCCCCCACGGGCATCAGAGAGAGATTTACAGCCCTTTCCTGAGCTCAACATCCCAACAAGAGCCTCACAAACCACATCACAGGGCTGGGATTTCCCACCTCCTTTCTAATGCCAGGCTGGGGGTGCCCCAGACCCCCCCCCATTAATTTAGAGGCTGTGTCTGGACAGCACCAAGAACGGGGAGACGCAGCAATACAGACTCTGGAGAGTGAAGAACAGCTTTTTCACATTTCTGATGCAAATGCAATTTAAAATTAATTTTTTTTTGCTTTATCAGCACACTTTTTTTCTGTCAGATTTCAGATATGCATATGCAAACTGAGTCTGGTGATCAGCTATTGCTGTGCTGCAGGCGGTCACTCATTGGCTTGCACCCATCCTTTCCAGGGCTGCTGATGATGGAGAGGGATCAGGGAGATGGAAGAGCTGTTGCCTTCGTGCTAAAATCATCTGACACTTCCACAGCTGCATTTAAGCTCTTAGCAGCAAATGGGTGGGTCAACACTTCCTGCAACATCTCATCAAAACAAAAAAACTGAGTCCGTGCTGATGAACCAAAATTCAACAAGGAATGGGCATGGGCACAGAAGCCTGGTAAAACACAATCCCTGGTCTGGTTTTGATCTGGGATGAGCAATTCTGGGACATGGCTCAGGAATGAATAAGAACAGGGCCCCTTCCTAACAGACAAGTTGGATCCAGCCACCCAGATTTGAGAGCCAAGAGCGTTTAATTGACACGGACGAGCGTTTAATTGACTCGGACGTGGCCAGAAAGGGTCAGTTGGCCTCAGGGCCAGAGACCAGGTCTAGCACGGGTTAGTTTACTAGCAGAGGTGTCGCTACCTAGGCTGGACATCTATCTCATGGCAGTAACAGACCACACACTGTCACCCCCTCCATCTTCTGTAAATGTTTATTTTTAATTTAGTTGCGTAATGGATTTCAAATGAGCTGCCACAAGACACCAGTGAAGGGCTGAAGCCAGGTCCCTCCAAAGTCTCATCATGGGGTTTGAATGTTTTTTGACCTAAATTTATCTCATTTAAGTTGTCTTCACCCCTCAAAAAACCCTGTGATGGGGATCTGCTTGTCTTCAACTTAAACCCTCCTGGTGGTGAGGCTTTAACCCCAACCACCTACAGTGGGCACCTGAGATTACGTGTGATGAGTCAAACCAAACCTGTGCACCACTATCACCGGCCATACCTTTGGCTCAGATTTTTCTTCTTTTGCTCAGATACAGCGAGGCCTTTCTGTTGCACTCAGAGATGCAGAAGATGCCAGTTCCCAGAGCTACATCTCACAGCATCCCTGGGCACAACACCTTTTCCAGTGGTCTCCTGAATCCTTGGGAACACTTGGATCCAAGCCTGGGTCCTTGCTGGTATGTGGTTTTGCAAATCCCTGCTGCAGTGGCAATTCCCTTCAGACTTTCTTGGGAATCCAAATCTCCTGTGCCAATCTGAGCACCACAAATGCTATGAGGTAGATATGTCCTATAGCCAGCTAAATCTTATCTGGACCTTCTGAGCTGACTCTGTATCACCAGAAATGGGCAGAAATGGCCATTCCTCTTCCATAACGGCAGTAGTTCAGTGCAGCTTGGATTTGGACCATCTGCTTCTTGCCCTGGCTCCTGTCTTTGGAGAAGTTCACCTTGTAGGCATCCTGCCAATAGAGCATGGAGGAGCTGCACCTCCCAGCAGGGAAGTGTGGTCATTATGTGGAACCATGTGCTGGGAGCATCTTGGAGGAGCATCGATGGTTGCTTCTCCGTTGGTCACCAAATAAATGCCTTTCCCCCCAAAGCAAAGTCCCTGGGGCTCAGCTTGCCCAGGCTGGGATGCAGAGAGGAGGCTGTTGTGCTCTCAACCATTACCATCCTATCCTACCCAGGTGCAGCCTCCGTTCCCTGCACAGGGACTTGAACCAAGAAAATCCTCTGGCATCATTTGAGGACCACCTGAGAGCCCGTCAACCTGGAAATGTGGCAGAGGAACCTACAGAGGGCAGCAGGTCTCCAGCTAATGCTGTCCCCAGGCCACCCCAAGGGAACCAGTGCAGACACAGATGATGTGCAGAGGGTTGTGGTCACCTGAATGCTCATCTCCATAGATCACTGAGGGACCTGGGACTGGGCTCTTTCACTATTGCTCTGTTGTTTAGCCTGGGTCAGCTTGTTTAAGAGATGTCTTTTCCCAGCTGGGATGGCACAAGGTTTCTGAGCAACACAGGGCAAACAGCCCCCTGCAAGGACAAGCCCCCTGCACCCATGAATGTGGTTCTTCTCTGCTTACAGATGATGCTGAGCATCTACCCCTCACCCTGACGAAATGATGTACATGGTGGGACTGAGGAGGGGCCTTTCCCATGGGAAGGGTCCTCCACCTCTACCTTCAGGTCCAGCCTAGAGTGTGATGCAGATTAACTGACAGTTACTGAGATGTGGCATGGGGATGAATTGGGCTCCTGGGAACCTGGAATAATGTGGCAGAAAGTGATGGGAGCTGTTTCAGGGCAAGAGGCAAGCTGGTTTTTGGACCATATATCTTGCATGTAGGTGGAGGTAGAGTAGTGATGTAGGGATATAGGGGAAAGACAATGGCATGTGAAGTGCTTCAAGAACAAGGCAAGGGGCTGTAAATATTTCACCACTATTTAGAACAGTTCTTAAGCTTGACTCTCCTCATTCAAACACCATCCCTGTGAGCCATTAGGCTTCTTTCTCAATATTTTCAGAGGTCAGTATTTTGTTTTCATTTGAGTTTCCAAACCAATGGTATTGTTGGTTCATCCATCAACCCCTCCCACCAAATAACTTGTAAATTTTCTGGTGAATTCTAGTAAGGGAGTTTGCTAAAGCAGAAGATGTTTCAAAGATGCAAAGAGGTGGTTGAGCAGAAGAGTGAGGAGATTAAGCTCGCTGGAGGAAAAGCTGAACGGTGAGCATCACCAGGGTGTTAAACACCAAAGCATCAAGAGGAAATCAGGTTTCATAAGTTTCTCCATCACAGAACATTGTGATGTTTTCTACATTATGTGTTGCCTCGGGGTGTCAGCGATATTTTCTTCACAGGTTTCTCCCAGGTGAGTCAACGTCAAAGATGAAAGCAAAGGACAATTGTGCCTGCAGTCTTACTGAAATCATGGTGGGAATTTTTAGCCCACCTGTTTTACTGTAGGTAAAAAGAAATCAAGTTGGTGACTCCAGAATTAACTTTGCAAGTGTGGATATTGAGTTAGCGAATTATTCTTCCCTCCAACCCCAAAAAAGTTTCTGAGCCCTGAAGAACTAGAAATAATTTCCAAAGAAAATCAAAACCTTTTTCAAAGATTTGAAGTGGCTCATTTGTAATGATTTTCCTTTGATAAACCTGCTAATTTAACTCATTACAGCAACCTGTGTTTTGCTTCTGAGAGTTAAAATCTCAGGACTGACATGTAGTTTTTGCCACCTCTCTACTTTACTGGAAAAAGGACTTGAGTTCCACTTTCACCCAAAATATTTGTTGTAGGTTATTTTACATAACTGCTAACAAACCCAAAATTCCCCCTCAGGTCTTATCTGGCTACTTACCCAGTAAGGCATTTTCACTGAAAAACACAAGGGTGGAGGTATCTTGGGTGAACACCATCTCCTCAAACTTCAGTTAAAAAATTCTGTGTTTACGCTCAACTGGGTCTGGACAATAGCTTCAACTCACAGCAAAAAAATGAAAGGCGAATAATTATTTTGGACTTTTTTTTCAGCCTAGCAGTTTGATTTTTCATGTTCCTGGATCAAACTGACCCCTTGTGGGGGGTCAGTTAAAATGAAAACAACAAGTAAGTGAATCGTTGTTGCTTGTTAGATCCTTTTGCCTTTTTTTTTCTGTGTTCTTGGACCAAACTGACCCATTTTGGGGGCATTAAAATGAAAGAAGTGAAATGTTGTTTCTTGTTAGATTTTTCTGCTTTGCTTTCTTTTCAGCCTAGTGAATGAACCATAAAATGAAATGTTTGCAACACTCCCAGTGACCACTATTCCAGAGAGATCCGTGCTTTGGAGATTGTCTCCATCCCCCAGACAGCCATCAGCAGGAGGCTGTTATCTCAGCCAACCATGCTACCTGAAACTACAGGATCTAGAACCAAGATGCAACCTTCTCTTACACAAAGTTGTCATCCCTCATCTCAAAAAAGAGTTGATAAAGAGCCCATCACTCAACAAGCCTCAGGCAGGATCTCTGTTGTCCTGTTTGATGAAGCTTTGGCTGGCTTGCCTTTCTGCTTGTCCCATCATGGCAGAGGTTGTACCTAAAATCTGTTGGGATCAGTAGGTGACACACATCATCTTCCTGGCCTTCAGATAGGTCGGTGGTTCTGAAACCCTGCTGCTCCTGATAGAAATGAGAACAATGGAGCTTCACAGTATTTCATGGTGACCAAAGACCCCTGGGGACAGCAGGCACTGTGACATCCCAGCACAGTGAGATCTGAGCGGGTTCCTGCCCACAACACCTCCACGTGGGCACTGGGTGCTCAGCCCAGGAGAAACTTCATGCAGCACAGCAAGTAGCTAATTGCACAAAACAGAGGGAAGGCAGATCTTACAAGATCTTACAGACAAGAGATAAAGAGATATCAGGATGTGCTGTCAGCTGTCCCTCGCACTGCTCTTCCCCCTGTGCCATAAATGGCATCAGCTATTTTGTACTCGTTGCCGAAAGCAGCCAGGTCTGAGGAGGAAGACGACCCCTCTTTGTAGATAAAATTTTAAGCAGAAACAGAAACTCAAATGGAAAGTGAGTAAGATTACAGCACCATAACCTAGATGATTGCAAAAGGGGAAACTGTTCAGATTAGAACCTGTCTGGAGATAAACTCTCGCGAAGGTTAAGTGCATGCAATAAATATCTCCACCCCCTGCTATTGGCCCAGGCTGCTCTTAGCTCTGAATGGGCCAATCTAGAAAACTCAAGGACCCATATTTCTCCTCCCATTTTCAGACCAGTCTGGCACCCTGTGGCTCCAGGGGATGACTTTCAACTCACACCAGCTTGAATGAGAGTGATTCAGGGCATCACTCGTAGTGGGACAGTACTTTGTATAGCCCTCCGAGCCTTGGTGGGTAACAGTTCTTCTAAGGTAGACACCGTGCTAACATTAATGTTAAATGAGCAGTGTGGTTATACCACCAGCCTTTAATTGCTATAAGTGTAGCAAACCAGTTCGATTTATCATTCAGCTGTTGTCGACAGGAAACCACTAACAGCAGTCAACTGACAACGCCAAGAAGAATTAGGGTTTCTCTTTCTACGTGCTCTAAGGATTAAAACTTATCAAGACGAGTTTATGTTCTTAAGTACGCACCCTGCAAGGTGTTTTTTAACTCTGGTGGACAACTAGGATCGAGCAGGATATGATTTAATCTGAACATAGGACTCACCAGGTAAGTGCAAACAATTTTCCAGCAACTTTGCTTCATTCCTGCTGCTTGTTTATTGCCCAGTGCTCCATTGGCTGCATCTCCTTAGAGCATTTAAAGATTTGGCCCATCTATGGACCAGTGGTAATTAAGCCCTTAAAGACTGGGAGTGGGATGTTCAATGAGCCATACTCTTGCCACAGTTTGGGGCAGGATGCATTTCTTTCCTTCTGGCAATATGTCAGCACTGAAATCGGAGCACTCTCCGAGGTGGAACTGATGTTCTAAGTCAGAAGCTGACCTGGTGGGTTCACTCCTGGGCACAGATCAACCTCTTTCTCTTAAAAAAAAATAAAAGTAGATGGAAGCCCTTTAAAAAACAAGAGGTGAATGAGTTTCTACTAGATGAATTCCTTGGAAAGGGGAGAGGAGGGATAAAGTGAAATCAGAGACCCAATTCTGAATTTAAGGGAAGAGGGAAGTTTGGATGCTCAGGCTCCAACTCGGCAATGTTTGTTGTGTTGAACCCATGGATGATGTGTAGGGTGCAGAGAAGGGTTAAGGCTTTAATTGCCCTTCTGCTGAGAGGCACATCTGGGGCTATGGATCTTTGGTTCCTTTGCCCCACGAGTGGGTTGGATGGTCTCCTTGGAGGTAGTATTTTGTTTTCACCAGTTTCTCCATTCAAAACAGTAAAACCAGGGGCAGGTTAACACTAGTTGTGAACAAAGCTTCTGGCAAGTAGATCTTCAAGGGACTTATAGGAAAGATGGACTTGCTTCTCCCCCTGGTCACTTCCCATCCCCACACATGCAGAGTCTACACTAAGTCCATAACTTTCATTCTTGATTAAAATTTAGGCCAGACTCAGAATTCCACAGCGCTCTGTCTTGGAGCCTGGATATCTCAGAAGCCACCTTATTTGCTGTGCCACTTCTGGGAGGGAAGAGAAGTTGCTGTGTTGTGGATTATTTGCATCTCTGACCTCTTCAGGTGTTTGCTCTGGGTTTTGTGGCCAGTGATGCCTGGCAAGGCAATGCTCTTCAAGGTGCTTCAGGTTACCCTACTTCTGAAATGGGGGCATTTTTTTGCCTTTCTTGCAGGGATGCTGTGATATTTAACTGATTACAGATCTTTAAAAGTGCAAAATCAGGACAAGGTGCATGCAGTGCCAGCAGCAAGGGTTCCTGCTGCATGCAGAGCATGCACACGTGGTCCCTGCTCTGGTACGTGCTGGAGAAGAGATGGCAGATGGAAATTAAGAACTGCAGGGCAGCAAAGACACCCTTATTAATATGCTCCATTAGCCCTTCTGTCAAGGTTTACATGATTTTTATCAGAAGATCTGAGGGCTGCAGAGCTTATGTTTTCTTGCCCACATTTTGTTTTTTTTTTCTCCCAGACCTCCTGCAGCATTATCATTTTACTGATGCACAAAAATCTGTGAAAAAAGCTTCTGGCCCATTCTTGTTTTGTTCTGCCAAAATAGGGCTCTTGCTGCACCTTGAGGGTTATTATAGGGCTGAATTTTCTGGTGGAGGAGGAAAGACCTAAGATGTATTTAAGTGAAAATTTTGCAAAGGTGCTGCTGATTTTTCTTTATCTGCTTTTCTCTTGAATTTCTGTGTTCTGCTTGATCAGTGTGGGATGTTCTGTCATGCATTTATACCCTGGGCTCTCAACTGAGTTGCTCTGCTCCCCAGCCCCTGTTAAATAAGCCCACAATATCTCAAGCTGAGCATCCCACTTCTGCACAGTTCGAGCCGTGCATCCATTTTGGACAGAGATATCAGCTCTTTTATTTCTGCTTTGTGACTTTCTGCCTGACTGACCTTTCAGCCTTTAATTCTCAGTGGCACCTTTATGGGCACATCAGAATCCAAAAAAAGGTCTTGAGGCCGTATTTAGGTACAGACAAAGCTTTCTGTCATCTCCGTCAGGTGTGGAAACAGGCCACCAGAGATTTCACGGGGGTCACAGCACTGTGTTGAGCAGAGGAGAAGCACTTGGGCACAATATTACTTCATCATTATTTGTCTTCCTTCCTTCCCCTCATTCTTTCCATTCTATGTTAAAAAGGGAGTTTCCTTGCTGCTCTTCCACGCTTGACGAGACTCTGGAGGCAACCAAGCGTTGACTCCATGTGGGTGAGCTCCCCTGAAGTCAGTTGTTTCCTGCAGGCCCATGGGGTTGAAACACAGGCAAGAATTTAGCAAGATACCTGGGGCTAAATCCTGCTGGAGCCCTCGGCAGCCCCAGAGTTTCCATTCACATGTTCATTTTATGTGGTGCAAGTCAGCTTTCTTGTTAGGTTGGCACCACACTGCAAGATTAAAAGTAGCTAAGGGGATAAAACAGATGCAATCCCCCCTTGGTAGAGGTCTTGGCAACAGATTGCACCCTCAGGGTCCTGCTGCTTGTTGTGGAAGAAGTGGCTTCACTGCTGGACATCACTGTGAAACTCAAAAGAAAGTACAACCCCGTATGAAACAGGATATACGGGGTCATGGTTATTGCTTAAAAATAAATGCTAAGGTGCAACATATGCAATATGAACATAAACCAGACCTCCATTATTTCATGCTGGACAAACCATGTGCTTCTCACAGGTCAGTCTGTCTTCCCTATCAGGGTGAAACCCATGTGAATTCATTTCATTGGCCAGCCAAAAAAATCCCCCCAAAACTCAAAACACAGCAGCTCCTTGTGTTGAAATAAAAAATAGGTTTCTAATTATATTTTTTTCCAAGAAAATGTTGCAACTGTGTGGCAGAACAATGTTTCTGTGGTTTTACGGAGCAATTTTGCCTTTGTTAAAGTTAGTAATTTTTAATTCGGAAAATATTGTGGGCTTGCCTATTCAAGCTTCCAAACCCCATTATAAATGCCCAAAGGAGAGGGACAGAGTTGAGCAAAGGTGTGGAAAGTGTGATCAGTGAGGAATATTTGCAAGAAGAATTGTTGCTTCATTTGCTGGAGCCACTGCGAAGAAGTAAGGGATAAACTTCTTGTCCAGCATGGGCAGGACAAGCAGTTGCAAGTCTTTCAGTGAAGAAAATTAGTGCTGGTCATTAAGAAGTCATTTGAAGGCTATGGGAATTGGAGGGGTGGGATAGACTGATGGGCAGCAGTGGGAATTTCCACCATTGAAAGCTTTGAAGTGCTAGTTGGGTAGTCTCCCTAATGCAACGTAGGTCTACCAGTCTTACATTTCTGCTGTGCTGTGAAACATATGTGGCTTCTGAATTGAAATGTACCTTTCAAACTTTCTGTCCTGCACTTCCCCCTCTTTATTTATTTGCATGTTTATGAAATAATTCTCCAAATTTGACCAAATGTCACTGATCATTTCTGCTCCTTTGGGAACCATTAAATGTGTTACTGATGGAAAAAGAGCGAGCAGGACCCCTGCACGTCAGGCACGTAGGAGACAGAGCAGAAACAGAAAACATATGGTTTACAAATGAATCCTTTATTACCTAATGAGGAGTGGAAGAGTGAAATATTATTCAGTTGTTTGGGATGTCTGGACCACCTTACTGATGGTTGAATATGCAACACTTTTGGTGGATGAAGGTTGGGTGAAAAACCATTTTGTGCCATCTGCTTAAAGATCCTTATGGCAAAGAGGCAAAAGAGGTGATTAGACCTGTGCCTAAGTCCCTGGGGTCCCAATTTACTACGTTAAAGTGTATCCTTGTACACAGAAGGTCATAGTCTCCCCTTTTCTAAGACCTCTGTGCTTCCCCAGGTTATGGTGGCTACTGGTGAAGGACCATCAGGTCACGCCAGATGTCCTCATAAGACAGTATCCCTCTGCTCCGTGAAAGTCTTGGTGTGGGAAAGGCAAACTTTGACAAAATGCCACAGGCAGAGGAGCTGCAAGACTTCTTTCAGCCCAGCTGGTTGCCTGCCCAACACCCAAGCCTCAATGTCATTCATGTTTATGTGAATAGCTGCTGATAGCGGATGGCTTGAAACCATGAAAATTTGGGTCAGAAGATGTCAAAATACGTGTATGGGTGGATGATGCTTGAGAAGTGGGCTTTGAATAGAGGTTAAATTTGATCGATGGAAAAATCAAGGCATCACCTACAATATGTGATGGAAGGAGGAATAATTGAAGTCATACTAAGAAAATGGAGAAATTGATCTAAATGTTATAACTTGACTTTTATCTTAAGAGTTTTTCCCGTCTGTCTCTTACGTATTTGGCCCCCACCATTTTAGACGCACAGGAAGAAGACCTCAGCTGCTTGAAATATTAATATAGCAAACTTGCATGGGAAATTACTCTTTTTCCAGTGAAAGATGCCAATATGCATGGTGTTTTACTGACAGAACCTGTTCAAGGGTGGTGATTTCCCATGGAATACCTTTTTTTCCTGGAAATTTTGGAAGAAAAGTGGGAAAAACCATAAAAGTCGCTGAGTGCTCTGCCAGTGAATAACAACTGTGCACAGAAGGGAACTGGGGCCATGGGATTCTTTACAAGAGAGGTCTTAGCCAGGGGGGTGAAGAAATCCTGGTTGTTTAAACCCAGTGCTTGCACGGGCATCAACCCATCCTGCTGATGCTAGCGAGTGTATGGACACTGGCAAAGCAAGAAACTTGAGGAAATAAGATTTCTTCTGGCTCTGATGCGATAGAATTAGACCAGATCAAAGATGAGGCAACCTGGGAGTGGATCAGTCCCATCACTTCTGTCCTGTAAATAATGGCTGCAAGGTTTGGACTTGTTCTGCCACATTTCTATCATCTCCTTCGAGCACCATAGGGAAGTCTAAGTATTCTTTTAATTCTAAAAGTCAAGCTCAACTTCTAATTTTGAATAAGGGATAAAAAAAATGTTTTTATTTACTAGCATCAAAAGGGAAATAGTGCTGAAGCAAGGTCTTGGCTGCTGCAAGTATCCAAGAATAGGCATGGTGTGAGCTGTATAGAGGAAGCCTGGCAGGGAGAACTGGTGTGGGTAGGAGAGAAGAATCATGTCCAGCATGGGCAGGCTCTTGGGAGCAAGGACCACATGCTCCTCCATCAAGGTTTTGTGAGGGCTGGTCCTGCCTCAGGGCAGAGGGCTAGATGCTTCTCCAGTGGCTGTTTTCTGCAAGCAATAGTCCTGATGGAAATTCACACTTCTATGAGGTTTGTTTTAAAAAGTTTGCATTTCTCCTCTTATTTATATGTGAAAAGGAGAAAGAGAAAAAAAAAAAAAAAAGTAATTTTCTCCCTCCAAAAAGGCTTTTCTGAACTGGGGCCAGACAAATCTGTTTGTGGTCCCTGAGAGCAGAATATCCCCAGTTACCATCAGCCAAAGCCACTGCTGCATTTTCGTCCTAGTCCCTCGAGATAGCCCTGAAGTGCTCACAGGATTCAGCAACAAATAATAATAGTGAAATAAGAGGCAGCCCATCACCACCCTGTGCTCGGGGTGGTCTCGTACCTGGGGCTACACAAGGCATTTGTGTCTGAGTGTCATCTCAAAGTGCAACCTGAGCAATCAGGCTAGACATCCCTAAGCACATTCCAGAAGCTAGGACAGGATGGGGACTACAAGGGGTTTGGATGCAGCCAGCTAATGTTGGAGGGTGGGAGAACGAGCCCCGATATTTTAGTAGTCAAGACGCTGCCTCAGAGAACTCAGGAAGTCTAAGTCCTTGAAATGGAGGCTGGTGGGTTGGTTATAACGCATTAGCATCTTCCAGGAGCAGCAGCCCATTGCATTAAATAAGCTTTTAATCTGCTAGAGGAATGGAAACAGGGAGGTTGTGATGGTAAATTAAGATACTCATTCTTAACAGTGAAGGAAAAACCATGGCAAGACCATGAAAACATCTGGAGGGAATGAGCTGCCCAGCTTTCACAGCAGCTATATAGGGAAGCAGCCTTGCGGGCCAGTTGGAAGAGGACAGGTGAATTCATCCCTCTTTGTTGTTTCATATTAAAGCCAGAGCCACCTCTGCAGCTGACACCTTAACAGGAACACTTTTGATTTGGTGTGAACTGGATAAAATGCAGCGGGATCGGGTGCTGCGCAGCAGGATGCTATGCAATGAGCCACCAGTATAGATGTCTGGCTGTGGGCCATCTGGAGGGAGGCTGCCATATTTTCAGGTGGCTCTCCAAGTCCTGTGGAGTAGTAGATCCTAGAATCCTTTCTTAGGGGCAAAATTTACTGTCAGGGTGGCCCAGGTTGCCCAGAGAAGCTGTGGCTGCCCCCTCCCTGGCAGTGTTCCAGGCCAGGTTGGATGGGGCTTGGAGCAACCTGGGCTGGTGGGAGGTGTCCCTGCCCATGGCAGGGGGTTGGGATGAGATGAACTTTGAGGTCCCTTCAAACCCAAACCATTCTGTGATTCTATGATTTTATGATTTATGACGTGGGCTGGACCTCTGGTCTCCACACGTCTTACAGGGGACTGTAAATCTAGCCCCAGGACTGCACCTTCATGTAGAGGTCTGCAATGGTACTGGAGAACATCTTGGGACTGATGTATGAAAACAGAGTGGAAACCACTGCCAGACTTGCCTGGGTGAGATTATAGCCTGCACTTTCAGGCTGGGGAGGTGAGGGCAGGTGGAGCCCATCTGGAGTAACCCAGAAGCTGCATACAAGAGACTTTCTCTCTTTTTAGTACCCTTTTTTCACATGCTTTCTCAGTGGGCACTCTCTGCCTGGGCTTCTTGACTCCAGATCTCACCTCATGTCCATGAGATGCCCTGCCTGGAGGATACAGAGGAGGGATGAAGGGATGTGCTCCAGGTGACATGAAGGGGCACAGCCAGAACACCTTAAATACCAAAAAACCTCCCTGGGATGCAACAGGCAGACCACACTCTTATCTAATCCTTTTTATTCTTACTTCTTGCTTCTGAGCCACTTGAACCATGGCCGTCACTGGAAGGGTCTTTGCAGCAGCCTGGCTGCAGCTGCTGGGTTTCCCCACTGTCAGCGTTGGGAGCGTGTCTCAAATCACAAGCAGATTTCTGTCTGGAGCTGCTGTGCTATCACCCTGTTTCCCAAGATGACTTGGCAGCTGCAAGCTTATTTCTAAGCCTTTGCTGCACCTCGTGGTAGCTCCTCCTTCCTACCTCAGTGGTGGATGACAAGCAGCTTTCTAAAAAAGCAACTTCCTTTTTCATAGGAATAGGAAGTGAAGCTCACTTAGCAAAGAGCGATCAGGTACCTCAGATGTGTTCTCCCCCAAAGGATGAGACCCTGCCCTAAAGCTCAAAGCACTCCAGCTAACCCTGAAGCCGTTCTCTCCTTCCCCAGCCCTTGACCATGTCTATCTGTCTCCCATCTCCCCTGCCACTAGCTGGAGGAGAATTGAGCTGGAAAAGTGCAAACTGGCAAGGGAGAAGCTTGACAAGACTGCAAGGGCTTCCTCATTTCTGTGTCTTTTTGGTATGCAAACAGCAGTCCTTCCTCTGCAGCACACCTGGATGAGGGGTGATGGGGTAGGTGTCTGTCCTGGTTGTCTTCAGAGTCACCCTGTGCTGACTCTCTAGGTTAAGAGACATGGTGTGACCCCTGAGCGCTTGCCAACCCCTGCTTATGGCCCAGACAGCCTTGCATCCCTCCACAGGGCTTTCTGATGTCCATGCCACACATCCCATGGGGGTTCACTGGGTAGGGCACTTCACAGCCCCATGAGCAGTGCTGGGACAACAGGCACGTGCATCCTGGAGCAGCTGCTCCCATCTCATGCAGCGTCGTGTCCTCAGCCAACCTTGTCTTGTCCTTGGGTTTTATGGCTGGGTCCTTTGCCTTGACCTCAGCTTAGATCTGCTCTGCAAAGCCTTTCCTCCTGTAAACAACATCCCCAGCGTGTGGGCGACCTTTGGGTTGTGCATCACGCTCGGTGGATGTCGCCTTGTGTTTGTCCTTCTCAGCGAGAGCAGATGAAGCACAAACTAGGTGAGGTCATTCCAGCCTTGAGGTCGCTGCGACCAAGAGTCCCTTCCCTCCTGCTGCCCCATATTACGCAAAAAATGACATCATGCAATTACCCACAGAGGTTTACATGGTGGTTTTTTGGGGGGGGCTCATCTCTGCAACAGCTTAAACAAATAATCAAAAACACCCTGGTGAAGCCATCTCTTTATGCACCCTACGGGAAGCCTTTGTAGAAACAAATCTTGCTTCTTATACAACATTTAGCTCCTAAGACAGAGGTGATCAAGTCTCCCTGTTGAACATGCTGAGGCAGAATGAGAAAGTCACTTCCTCAGAGTCACCCACAAGTCCCTGTCCAAGTCTTCATTCGTTAGACCACGCTGCCTCCTCAGCGCTATGGTTGAGTAGGTTCATAGAGGGTTGGGGCTTGCTTGAACAAGATGTGTTTCGTCTGAAAAGGCCTTTTTAAAAAAAAAAATCACAGAAAGGAAAGATCATTGCAAAGCCAGT
The DNA here is from genome assembly GCA_028020825.1 of Podargus strigoides. Taxonomy (NCBI): domain Eukaryota; kingdom Metazoa; phylum Chordata; class Aves; order Caprimulgiformes; family Podargidae; genus Podargus; species Podargus strigoides. Next base: position 3,419,455 of record CM051619.1, read on the forward strand.
TTGTTCAGCTGTTTCCTAAAATTTGGTGGTTTGCATAGTGGAAACACAACCCATTCACAGTCATTGTAGCTGTTTTTAATGACAGCTGTTAATAGCCTGTGGGTTTTGCTGGGTTTTGTGTCTGGATTCTCTTTGGGTTTCTCGCCTTCCTCACTGCTATTTTCATTGGCCAGGTTGTCTGGGAAGTGCAACTCCCACCCCCTCCCTGATGATCATTTTTATATTCAAAATAGAGCACAGGATCCTTGGGGAGAAGAAAAGAGTCAGTTCTGACACAAAGACCTGATTAAAAAAAGAAAGCCCATTAAAAGCATCTGCAAAACCAGGCTGCCCCTGCAATCTGGGGGTGTAACGTTCATAGCGGTCGGTTCCATGGATGGTGTGGACGTGGTGGGAGCCAGAGGTCTCTAACAGAGAAATTCTGCAAGGGCCCTCAGCCCCATGGAGCGTCTGTCATGGGTCGGACCAGTGGTTCGTCCGTCCTCAGATCGTGTCTCCAGGAGCAGCAGCGTAGGAAGCAGGCAAGTAGGGAACATCCCACCCCCACCCACGTTCCCCTGAGGGTGGGGAAGAAACCCAGCAGTTTTTCCTCTGTCCTCTTCCTCTTTTCCATCCCTCCTTCACGTGATGCCACCCCTCACCCTGTTTCCCTTCCCCAAGATCTCTGGGGTAGAGAGATGATGGGGCATTACCCAGCGGCTGCTAAGATCCAGCCCCGAGGGATGGTTTGCAGGGATGCTGCTCCCTTGGTTTGATGCCAAAGGAGAGGAGGACAAGGGAGTGCCTGGAGTGCACACACTGTTACTCCCATCCTCCCCTGTCTCCTCAGGGCTTGGGGGGGGGAGAGAGGGTATATGTGTGGAGGAAAGCTGGCTGGAACTGGACACAGCTGTGACGAGCAGAGGAAGGGCTCTATGTCCAGCACTATTTATGACATGGCTTTCCGAGAGATTGGAAGCATTCAGGTGGGGAATTGGAGACGTACATCTTTCCCTACAGCCCTTTGCCTCATCTGAGGGTGATGGGAAGGAGCATCATTCCCTCTGAGACCCGACCCAAGAAGGAGGTCTCCGACAGCATCGAGTGCCTGAGCACCAGCCTGCCACCGGCTTCATTGCTTCTCTTGTGACATGGCTAGCAGGTCCCAGTGAATGCTGTCCCCTTGTTAGGAAAAGGTAGCCATCAGGATGCAGGGCCTCCAAGAAGGGCCTTTCCCAGAGTGGAAACGTGGGTGGCCACACATAGAGGTGTTGAGGGACATCCCATCCATCTCCTCATGTCCCCAGGGCTATGAGGGCCAGGACCTCCCCACATCCCTTCATACCACCGTGATGTGCCCACAAACAGAGCATCATGGCTTTTGGCCAAGCAAGCATGGACTGTGCCCACTTCCACGGGACACAGATCACAGTTAGGGGTGGCCTCTGGAGGGGATTTCTCCCTGCTCTGCACCAGCTTGCTCAGAAGTCTGGCCCACACCGATGCTGGGCAGCAGATAGATTTGAGTTGTAATTTGGGTTGAAATTCCAGTCACTGCAGAAAATGCCATTGAGCAATGCAGTTTCATCATAAAACCTCTCACACCTGAAGAACCCCAGAGATGCTCCAGGTACCCAAAGAGTTGTTCCTGCTTCTCCTGGCCCCATCTTCTCCTTCCCCTTTCCAGTGCATCCCACCTCCCTGTGCTGCAGGACATCAAGTTGTGCAGAGCCATCCCCAGCAGGCATCCCACCTGGCTGATGCAGCCTCTGGGCTGAGCTCATGAGGAAAGCATGTTTAAGGGAGGTGGGATAAGCAGTCCACCCTCCTGTTCCTCCCCCTCCCCAGGACCCCGAGCCCTGGCTGTGTTTCCTGGCCTGCAGCCTATTGCAGCTCAGCCGAGCATCTGCCAGGTTCCAGCAGGGCGCAATGCTCAATGTAAGCAGCTATTTTTCCTCCAGACAGATGTTTTTATTAATGAATGACCACTCTGGCAGCAGGTGGCTGTTTTCTACTTCTGGAGAGAGCAAGAAGCTTTTACTATCTTTTTTTTTTTTTTTTTTCCCCCCTCCTTGTCAAGAAACGTTTTGCATCTGCTTAAACTCCAGGTCCTGGAAATCTGTGAGCTGCCACCCCCAGCCTCACACACAGCCTTCTCCCATGGAGTGTCCCAGCTCTTCAGAAAGTCCTGAAACAGCCAGATTTTCTGCTTGGCTCATTTTCTTGGGCCAGGTTCATCTGCAAAGCATGGACTAAGACAGACAGTAGATTCAGGGCAGGCTTAAGTTGCAACGGAAATAGTAAACTTGCTAGGATTTGGTTGCAATAAGACAACCCAAAATAAGCCATTTCTACAATACATAACTCTCGCTGAGGGGTAAATCACAGGAGCACAGAGATCCCTGGATTTGTCTTCCAGCTGCCATGGGCTGGCACGAGACACACATTTCCAAGATCAGTTTGGCCACAGTTGCTGTGCTCAAGACTGGGACCTGCAGCAGCACAGCATCATTAGCACCTCACCAGCAGTAGCTGGAACATTAGCCTGGCTGCTCCTGGGGGCTTGTCCTTCATTCCCTCTCAAAGACCTTTTACATGGGAAAGAGGCCTCAACTTGGATGGCATCTGAACACTGCCAGTCCTCCAGCAAGGATGCAACATGCCAGCTAAACACCTTCACTCCCCAGCAAAAACATTATACTTCTTGCTCTCCAGCTCTTCATGGGGAATTTCTCCATTGCTGTAATTCCTCTTCACTCTGTCTGGATCCACTGAGCAGCAGATTTTGGCTATGAGAGTCCCCCTGATGTTAGCTGGAGACCCAGCGCTGTGTGTATCATCACAGGAGGTCTCACTGCCCTCCCACATGCAAGGAGGGGTCTTCAGCAAGATTTTGACCACTGTGTCCTTCTACAGGATGGTGGTTGTAGCCTCCACCTTCTACCTCTGAGATAAACCTGCATGGTTAGTGCTGTTTATAGCACAGCACACTTGTTTGTAGCTGTCTTCTAACCACCTCCGAGCAACAGAGCTGCTAATAATTAAAAAAAGAAAAACAAACAAGCAAAAAGATAAAAGAACTTGACTAAACCCCAGCAAAAGTAGAAAACAGTCACAGTAGAAAATACTTTGGTAGCAAATCTTAATTCCTATTTAAGTAGCTGATCTCACCAAGACTTTCATAGTTCTGTTTTTGTGTCTTGCAAAGCAATCCAAGGGTGTCAGGTTGGGAAATGCAATGAAGAGCTATTTTATTGACAGAAAACAAAGCTTCTGGAGAATTTAATGTATCTGGCATGTGCCTGGAGCTGTTGGAAATTTTTTTTCTACTGAACTTTTTCGCTCTTCACTGATGCAAAATGCAAATCTGGAATAATTAAATTATTGTATCCAAAGTGAGTTGATTTCAGTAATTCTTTATGGTAAGGGGAGGACACACAAAGACAAATTTTAAACCCTACATACTTGTCCATATATGCATTTTCAAAGTAATTATTTTTTAGAGTTTTTAAAGTAATTTCCTTTTAAAATGTGTTTTCTTTTTTTTTTTTTTTTTAAAAAAAAGATATTCTGAAGTTTTAAAATTAAGTGAAATATCTAATATTAGTAAACTATAAAAACACTTTGTTGGACCCACCCTAGAATCTGAATGGAAAGGGGGGTCATTTTGTGATTTCGCTGGGCTTGGGGGTTTTTTGGAGCTGCCCTCACAGTGAAACACTATTGGCTTGCTCAGACCTTAACCTATTTTCCATGGCACAGTTTCATGGGGGCGAGGCAAATAATGAGCTGAAACTTCTGCTTTTCTGCTAGATTCTGTCTTGTTTTTTCCCCGTGCCCGCCCATGCAATCCCAAGGCCACTTGTCTGTGTCATCCACATCCCTGTTGCAGAAGACATCGCTGCACTCACGTCAGAAACAACTTTTGAGCTCTCTTGCTCCGGTAGCGGAAACCAGCCAACCGCAGTAGATGGTGTGCCCATGGTGCTTACTGTAAAGATGAGATGGGCAATAAGCCCATGCTTGCAACACTTGGCTTAGCCCAGTTACCTCCATCCTACCCTCTGATCTGCTGCGTAAAAAGGAGCAAGTGCGTCCAGCAGATCAAATTTGACACTGTCCTGTTAGTTTTAGTCCACCCCAAACACAGGACTCCAAACCCTACAGTCAGCAAAGACTTGTGTCCAACACTATGGGACTTTGGACAGGACCCCATGGAGTGCCAGGTTCAGCTTGAGGGGTTGCTCCTATAGGGTATGTTATATTTTCCAATCCTCTTTGAAAACGAGGGACTGAAAGGACATTTAGTCACGTTCTCTCCTCTCCACCATGAAGATGTTGTCCAAATGCTAGCAAAAGCATTGCTGGAGCAGTGCCTTGTGGTGGAATCTTCAGAAGACCTCCCGCTGGCCCATTGGTGCGGGAACATCCATATCTGATCCAGCTCTCACTAGCCACAATGTCACCTCAGCTGCTCCTCTGAAGCTTACTAAAATTACCTTCTGTCATCCTACAAAACAGGACACACAGCATGTTTTAGATGTCCTATAGAAACATCCAGTGCTCCTGTAACCTGCATGTCTGCCCCACATGCATTCAGAGCAGGATGCTACACAGAGCTCGCCATCCTGGTGTCTATTGACTTCTTCAGCAAAGCTTGGTTTGACTCTCCCAGGAAAAGTTCCACATCAAATATTTTTACTCAAAACTTATCAGCAACTAAGCTGGACTGTTCTTTGCTAAAACTTTTCAAGCATAGAGGAAAATTTTTGCATTGTCTTAAAAATTTTTTTGTTCCATTTTGATTTCTGGTTGCTTTAAAAAGAAATTGTTTTGTAAATCTTCTTCTTTTGAACTTCGGTAAAGTTGAGGAAATGAGTTTCCCCACTCTCAGTTATTAAAAATAAACAAACATTTTTATATGTGAAAACCTGAATTCACAAAAGGAAATTTTCTTGCTTTTCTGAGTTACTGTTTTGTCCCCAGCACCCTTTTCCACTGGGGAAAAAAAAAAACAAAACCAAAAACCCCAACCAAATAAACAAAAAAAAAACCAACAAAAAAATGGCTGGAACAACTGTCCATTGCTTTTCTCAAAATACTTTTGTGAAGCTAATTTTAAAAAACATTGACCAGAAGCAGAAACACTGTGGAACAACGTACATTCAACTCAGCGACCTTTTTCTGGAAAAAATAAAATTTACTTTTTAAAAAACGAAAACTCCACTATCTGTGGGCTGGGAGCTGACCAGCAGCTCTCCACATCTGACAACATTTGTCTGTGGAACTATTCTGACATTTTCTATAGCACCTGCCAGCATGAAGAATGGTCACATTGGCTGCCAAAGGATGCAGAGACGACCTGGAGAGCCCAACGGGTGTTTTTTCGTAGGGACTGTGAATACCCAGAGCTGTGCTAACGTCTTCTGTGTGTGGGTGGGACCGAGTGACCTTTGTGGGAGACTTTTCACCCGTTCCAGTTCCCACCCGTGCTGGGACGTGATGTTCACTTCTCTATGCTGCTTCGCACGGATGTGTGGGGAGGAAGCTCAGCTTGTGCAAGTATGCAGAGAGGTGCTTCCAGTCTCACCGTGGTGCAGGAAGGGTTGCAATGTCCTCCTGGACACAGTAGCACCCATGGTGAGATGCAGAAGTTAGAGCATGGTCCCCACTCCTCTAAAACCTTGTCAGAGGAACTGGGATGGCCACAAGCTCCTGATGGGACTTGCTGAGGTTGGCCTTACTCCATGCCCTTTCCCACTCTGCCCCACCAGTGTAGTCACTGAGAATAACTCGAAACCCCAAAACGTGCATCCACCATCCTGCAGATGGTCCATCAATCTTGTAAGTTCATCCTGGTGATATGATTGGAAGTAGAAGCATATTGCTGACTTCTGCTATATCTCACATCCCCTAATTCTGTAGAAAAGACAGAAATTGCTACATCTGCATCTTCCATCCATGGGCAGACTGTAGCAAGGACCCTGAGATGCTCCAGTGAGATAGCAACAAGGATCATAGACAGATACTCAACGCATACGTAGACTCTATGCCTTTCATGGTTAGTAATCAGTAATGCTTAAACTTCTTGTCATCCAGCCTTGACTTAAAACGATGCAGTTTTGGGTGAAAAGAGAAAGTGCTTGCAGTTCCCTGGGTGAAAAGGGAACCCCAGACACTCTCACTTACTATCCTGGCAAACAACATTATTTAGAATCAGAAATTCCAGCACAAAGTTATCTGCTAGCAATTTGCAAGTGGAAGTGCAGGAAAAGCTCACTTAGTAAGTCACGTGTCATTGCATGACAACCAGATCCTCTAAGCAAAGCAAACCCTGGTTGCAACCTGGAGGGGAGGCTGCCAAACTAAAATGAACTTGCTGCAGAAAATGCCATGATTGATTCAGTGGGGAAAACTTCTCCTCCAACTGTGTTGTCAGTGCCCGGGGCGGTGCTGATACCTGGATACAGATGGATGCACCATCTGTAAACTTGGGTCGGAGAAGAGCTGAGAGAATTTTGGATGCTGAAAAACTTTTGATTGGGGGAAAAAAAGAGTATTGGGCTATTCTGAAATATTTCACCAATTCCTTCTTTTTTGCTCATTTTATAAGTGAAAATAAAAGTGAGGCAGAAGGGAGAAGATGTTTCAGAAAAATAACACCTTAAAATATTGGGATGGCTCTGTTAGAAACCTCATTTCAGAGTCCCATTTTTTGAAATATTAGATATGTGCTAGAAAGAAAAAAAAAAAAAAAAGCTTTTACTGGAATATTTTTTCCTGTAACTCTGGTTTGCTGGAAGCTTTTTTGAACATATCTGTTGGAGTCTGACCATCACAACACAGTGCCAGACTGACATTTGGGGGAGCTGACTAACCACATTGGTTCTTGGACCTCCAGCCCCTGCTCCTCCATGTTCATTGCAGACCTTGAGGTATTTTGATAACAACAGGAGCCAACATGTCTTTGCTTAGTTACAAGTATTTGGGGGCTTTGGGTGGGTATTTTGGTCATGTAGCCCACACTTTTCAATGCCTTTGGTTCAAAGCAAGGGCTGGGTCATATTTTGGTGCTGGATGGTCTAGATGCCTTATATACCCATGGCAACAGCACTTCAGTAAAGCTGACTTGAATTTCTCCCTACTTTTTCAGAGGGATGAGCGGGCTGAATTTGTGATGATTTGGTTATTTTGGCTAGCCAGACCCAGTATTATGCTAGAATTATCGACCAGAGCTAAAATTACATTTCTGTGTGGCAAGTTAAACCAGCCCTCAAGCACAAGTGTGGAAACCTTAGTGTGGACTAGAGGACAGCCCATGGAAAGGCTTTGATTCATTTACATCTAGTGCTTCCTGAGGTATCCAGAAGGTCTGAGACACACACATGGGGTTGGGAAACAAAATCCAGGATGTACAGGAGACTCCCACCTTGTGAAATGCCAGGGCACATCAAATGCTACTAGGACATTGCACGTGGATGACTGAGTCAAGCCTTAGGCCCACACTTTACGAACAGGATGGATGCAAGCTACACCATGTTTGACTCCCTAAGCTCCTTGCAGTCTTCTAAAGTGTCCCATCAGGTCTTTGTGGAAAAGCTAAGAGTGTGCCTGTGCTGCTTCAGCACAAGGAAGGGTGGGACTGGTACCATGCAGATAGCTACCACATCCGTGTGCTGCTCTTGCTGCATGGGAGGGACGTGAGCTACAGAAAGCACTGAGCAGCATGAGTACAACTCAGTTTTGGTCCAGGGACTATGTGGCACTCTTGAAGTCCTGGTACATCTGGACAGCTCAGCAGAATGATATTCCCCAGGATCTCCAGCATCTTCTCTTCAACCCCTCAGCAGTACACGCATGTGGCATCACCCAGCTCTGGACCAGGTCTGCTCAATGCCAGCTGAGGATCCCTGCACTGGCCAGGGGACATATACAAAGCAGTCCTGTGTGCTAATTTTTTTTCTGGTCACTTAGAGTATCTGCCTGAGCCTCATCTGCAAAGTGTGAAACACCAGGGTTGTGTGGGAACAAAAACTATGGGGTTCATGGGGTCCAAGGCAGAAGAAGGAGTGTAGATGGGATGATTTTAGATTCTTCTCTCCACTATACCATTGCCCTTCATTCTCATCTTCTCCAGCATGTTTTACATGAATGAACAGACTGTTTTGTCCCCCAGTACCTGCCCCTTTCCCCGAGAGAAGTCTCATTAAAAAAGTAATTTCTGGTCTTCCTTCCAGGATGGGGTTGCTCGGGAGCAAAAATCAGCTGACACCCAATGAGAAACACACTTCTGGAAGCAACCCAAAAACCAGGAGTAAACCTCCTTCCGCCCCACCCAAGGTAAGGTTTTGTGTCCTTTTGGGATCCTCCACAGCTCAGTTAGTGTCTGGAGTGATGCAGGCAATGTGTGTGTGACAACAGGGACCTGAGTACTTCTGTCTCCTAAAATTTGGTCAACCAATTGGGAAATGTTGGGAGATGTTGAGCCTGGCACAATTATTTGCATGGGCTGGACTGGAGAGCAGGGCAGAAGATGGAGAGAAGGTGCAGAGGTCACTGCCTGCATGGCCTGCATAGCTTGGACACAAGTCCTCTGAGCTCATCCCCGTATCTTGTAGACAAGGCTGCTGCCCTCAGCACTCTGCAACGCAAGCTGATGTTGTTGACTTGCAAACAGCACAAAGATGGGTCAGATTCAGGCTAAGATTCAAAGTTGTAAACTGTAGGGGAAACCTTACCACCAGGGAGGGCAATGGGTTCACTAAGGAGGGTCTGCAGCTAATCTGTGTTGAGGTGGGTTGAGCATCAGGAACGCTGAGCATCTGCTGCTCCCTTTGAATTCATACGGCCTCTGCTTGCATGGACACAGGTCAGTAAGACACTGGGTCAGGACTTAGGAGACCTCAAATGGCAAACTCCTTGTTTAAACTTTGGAAGTCACTTTATCTGTCTGTTGCTGTACAGAGAAGATGAAGAAGGTTTCTTGCCTTTTATCAGTACTGCATCCAGCAGCCAGTGCAAGAGAAACTCTAGGTGCAACTGTCATGTGAAAAGCATTTCAGGTCCTGAGCTCTGAGAAGGGGAGGAATTGCTGAGCATTGCTTTTGGTGACAGTTGGAGATGTTTTTCACTCCTTTTGTTCCATTTCTGAGTTCTCCCACAGTTATGAATTCCAGTTTTCATGACAGCAGATGTCAGACTGACCAAGAAGATGTTCTTCTCCTAATTATTCTTCTCTGTGGTTCACTGGAGAGGAGCTGCTATCAGTGTCAATACAGTATCATCAATCTGACACTCATCTTTTTTTGCCACAGGCACTAAGCTCTCACATATCAGGGGAAGTCCATATTCCTTTCAGTTAAATTAGAAAGGGCAGTGGGTGAGCAGCTGTCCCACCCCACACTGCTGCTCAGTAGGAGTCAAAGGGTAGTGCAGACAGAAAGTACTACACATTTTTAACTCAGCATCTGTAGTTCAGTCCTTTTGCACGTGTATAAAAATACCCAGCAGTGGTCAAACACCCACTGTAGTCACCAGGTACTGTACTTTGGACTGATCACAGGGCTGGAAATTGAAGTTGAGTAGAGGCCAACAGAGCCCAGCATTTCCATAGTGTTAAACTCTTACTACAAAACAAGGTGGTTGCATCCCAGCTACGGAATAGGAGGGGTCTATTGGTCAATTTGTCACTCTCAGGGTCTGGGCCCAACCAAACTAGGGACCATGTCAACATTTTAAAAGTGTGCCTAGATGAGTTGCAGTACCTTGCTGCTGTTTAATTTGCTAATATAGTCACTACCTGTTTTTTTTTTTAACATATCCCTGAGTAAAGGATATTCCATGAGCCTTGGGACAATTATAGCAAAGAGTATCCTGGGTTTTCTGCTTCAAATAATACTGCAATTGTCATTTCACAATGGGACCATTCACGTCTCATCCCTCATTGATCCGAAATCTGGCATCAGTGAACAAGAGTTAGATAGACCAGAATCTAAATGAGTGGGTAGCAGATTTGTGCTTTTATTCAGAGGGGAGCCAAGGATTATTCAAGCTGACAGTTAAGACAGCTGTGAACACATCATGGCAAAATGTGCTAAAGCCATCACGACACATACGGAGCCAGATGTAGGGGCTGTTCACTGACTAGAGTGGGCTCTGGATCAGACTCTCACTCATCTGTGAAGCTGCAAGCAGGTCTTCCTGCAAACACAGCAAAGTAATAAACACCTTTTTTTCTTTCTATTTCTACCAAAGGGCAGACAATTTATCAACATCTCTCATCTAAACCAGGCCTCTGTACAAGGTAAGCTTCTTAGCTCAATTGCTATTTTCTTCTCCTTCCCGTGAGGTTTTGCAAGGTGGTGTTCTCCCAACAGCAGGTCTTGAGAACGAGCTGTCATGTCACAGGCGTGTGGTTTCTATACCTTTAGCATTGCCAGGCAGGGAGTTTATCAGCATGGTTTGGGAGATACAGCTTACATCACTAACTTTGTAGCTGCCAGTTTCCCCTGCTCATCAAAGAAATTAAGAGGGAAAAGCACTCCTTCTTCATTGGTTGAGCCAAGTGAGATCTAAGACACCAACTGCATGAGATTTCTCTGTCTGCTGCCCTGTCTGTAGCACGACAACTTGCGGATATATCCAGCCAAGCTGAAAATTTCAGAGGAAACAGCAAGCATCAGAGAGCCCAGAGAGACTACAAAAAGAATGAGAAGAAAGGAAAGAGTATAAAAAAGGACCTGGAGACTTGTTTGTTGGCTTCATCCACCTCTGCAATTATCTGCGGGTCACAGATGGTGTTTGATAGATGATTGTCATGTAGCAGGGGGCCCTTTGCTACCTCTACCCAGCCTCTAACAGCAGCTCGTGTGCATTTCTGTCAAAGAAGTTTTGCAGATTAAGGAGAGAGAGGGACAGACAGAGAGAATTAGAAGAGGACATAAAATAGAGGAAGCTTGGAAAAAAGCAGTTAGCAACACACAAAAGTTCCTCGTGTTGGTGAGAGTGTAGAATTAGGACAGACAGGGCGTGAGGAAAGGAAAAAATGGGGTGACCAATAAATAGGATGGGTGGAACAACAGAGCTAGGTCTTCTTAGGCGTCATGGATGATGATGGATGCTCGCTGCCATGGGGCAGAGAGAGGAACTCCTGCCACATCAAAATGTTCTTAAAACCTGATATTTTTTTATGGAGATCAAATTGGTGGGAGGTGTAGCTCTTCAACCATGTGAATCAGGGTGTGCTTCCATGGCAGTACCGTTTTTCCCAGAAACCATGTTTTCTTTTGCAAAATTGTTTTTATGGTGCATTTCCAAGTGGCCATGCTCTCCTACCTCCACAACCGAGCAGACATTGCCAGTTTTTCATGGGGATTTTATCAACCTTCTCACTCTGTTGTGAAGCACAACAGAAGCTGTCTTCAGGGGGGCAGCTTTTACTTCTGCTTCATGCCAGAAGGCAGAAGTGGAAAGGTGCTAAAAAATAAATTAGGTACCATGTTAGCCATTTTCAGCTCTCAAAAATATTTTGCTTTGTTAGGTTCAGTTCCAGTTTTGGAGGAATATTCACACTGACAGTCTGGGGAACTTCTTATTTTTCTTTACTGGTGCCTGAGTTTCCAGAAATGATGCTATGTCTGACTCTGTCCTGTGTGGCAAAATGGGCTGACAGGAACCATGCAAGATATTTGAGATAACTGAGAGAGTCTCATGAAAGAAGGCAATTCAAGTGAACAGATAAGAGGAAGCACAAAATCCAGACAATTTGATCATGTAAAAAAATCAAAGAGCCGAATTACATCCTGCGGGAACACTTCAAGTTCAATCAGGCAAAATTATTGGCTACGGAAGTATAGCATGTCATGTAAAATAAAGACCTTTTTCTTTCATATTTTTTTATTTATTTTTATTGCATTCCTTGCATTTTGATTATTTTTTAACATTTTTTTTTCTGATCTCAGTGTTGTGCAGCTTGTTTCACAGTTTCCAGATTTCTCACTGCTGCCTCAGAAATTATTTATTTTTTTAATTATTAACAAAAGCCTGATTCCTCCTGACATTATTTAGCTTAATGGAAGTAACAGAAAGGCAGGAAAGGAGCAGACACCTCTTTATTTGACCATGGTGTTGGCAGCATCACCAGTCCACTTTTCACTTGGGGTGGGTTCTTCCATCGTGTGAGTCTCTCATTCATTTTACTGTTGTTCCCTAAGTACTCTTGATGTCTTTAAGGTTGAGTCTGTATATCTATAGGGTCAAAACTTACCTTTAATTCTCTACCTCTAAAGCTCTGTTGCTCCAGCTGCTGCTATTTGCTTGGGTTGTATAGCTCAGATATAGCAGACAGGTAAAATAACCCCTGCCCTTGCCCTGCCAGATGCTCACAGCTGGATTTAAGTACCACTGGTAGAGACGGTTGTTTTGGCTGTTGGTCCTCAGGCATTATAACAACCTGTGACTGCACAAAGAATTGGTCCCTCTGCAAGGTCATTTCTTCTGATTGAGGAACTGCAACTTCTTACAGCTCTTTTCACTTGTGTTTGGCTAACCATAGCATGAATAGGACTGATTTTCAGGGGTGAGAGCTAAGCATGCTCTGGAAATTGAAGTCTTTTGAGGTATGTCAAGATTAGCATCAAAGCCCTTAGTGTTTTTTATTGTTGTTCCCTGAATATGGATTTGAGTTTGAAAGGAACACTGTTAGAAATGTTCTTTCGAGCTCAATTGGAAATAGGATTTTTTTTTCTGAAAAGGCTGACTTTTCAATGAGAAATTAAAACTTCCCATCAAAAATGGGCATTTCCAATCAGAAGTAAGAGAGAGAGAGAAGATTAGAGAGAATCACCTAAAGTGTTCACATTTCCTAATTAAAAAATTATGAGTTTGGGTCTAACATGATTTTATGAGGAAAGCAGAAATTATCTGCAGAAACATTCACTGTCGAAACACAATGCAGAAAGGTATTTGGCAGAAAGCACTCTCACAGTGCAAGCCTGGATGTCCCAGGAGACATCTCCCATACTGTCACACTGAGAGATGCAACAGTCCCAGTCTGAAACCTTCTGTATCTCCACCAACGGGATCTAATGGAGTTCCTCTTGGTGACAGCAGAAAGGAGACCCCTGGCAGCTATGTGTATTGAAGGCACACTTCTTCTAGCACACGTTTACCTTGGTGAACCAGCCCATGTCATGCTGAAACGGGAAGCTGGACCCATTTTGTGCAGCAGCAACTCATAGCTCCGTGCACCCAACCGGCCAACACGTGCTGTGAGTTGTCATTCATCCCGTGACCATCCTAGCACAGCTCTAAGCCAATATATGGTCCTCTGGGGGACCCTGGCACAATCTCAGCCTGGCTCCATACCTGTGGGATGGTTGCAAAGACCTTCCATTCATGATGGGGCAGCAGTGGGAAGACTGGTTGAGCCATTTCTATGAAGCCATCAAACTGGCACTCAGCCTGTGCAAACCGAGCTGGTATCTAACTTTCCTGACAGCAACACGGAGCCAAGATGTGTTTGGCTCACAATCAAAGTCCCTGGGCTGCTAGCATTATCTGCAAAGCAGTCACTCCTAGCAGCCCCAATGGCTTCTCCGCGCCGGGTGCTGTAGAGTCACTCGTGACCTAACTAGATCAAATAGGCCAGAAATGTATTATCAATGCTGTTTCTCAGTGGGATGACAGAGTCAGGGACAGGAAGGGTCACTTTCATCATGACATGGCAAGCCTTGCTGGCTTGAGTAGAGAGAGCTTTTCTTCTGGCTCACTCAGTGCACAGTGTTTCTCAACATGTACGTTGGGAAGGGGATAAGAGGTGATGATAATATTTTTCCAGCTTATAAAACCTTTTTGTCCTCACTATATTTGCTCTTTTTTGCTCTTGGTTTTGTTTATTTGTACTTATGTCAGTTGCTTCAAGATCAAAATGACATTTTTCATTTTATTTTGTGGAGCACGCAGCCACTCGGTGCTTGAAGGTGTTTACACATTCGCTTCTCTTTTTCAAAGCAAAAGTGCAACCCCTGCATTATTTTACTTCCACGAGCAGCAGGACGGTGCATGAGGATGAACACCTTCACTGGGGACACCTTTCAGTGAACACTTTGCAGTAGGCACATGCCCAGAAACCTTTCATGTCAGTGAAGCTGCATGATAACCACATTCTCAAGGAGGCAACAAGAGTTTGGGTGCATCGCTAACGCCAAACGCTTTCAGATCCCTCAAGGGGAAGCCCCCAACCGTGCAAGCTATTTTAAGACTTCAAAGCCTTCTCCCTTGTGACTGATCATCCTTTACCCTGTGTGTAGGAGAGCGTGGAGGCTCTGCTGAAACTTTTCATGGATCTCCAAGTTCCTCCTCTCAAGCCTGAAGGGAACTGCTCAGGGCTTTGGCTTACAAAGCAGCATTTCCTCCCACGCTGACCCTTCCTCCTCCCTCCTCTCCCATAAATCGCCAGCAGAACAGCAAACAGACCTTGCAGAGACACACAACCCAAGCTGCCCCAGAGACACGTTATCTTATGATGACAAAGGGCCAGTCTGGCTCTCTTGCTGGTGGCGTTATTTGAAAAGGTCACACAGAGACTGTGGCTTGACAGTCTGTTTTGAAAAATGCTATTTATAGACCGTCCGTCGCTCTCAGTGCATTAATTAGGCTGTGTACAAGCTAAAACCTTTCTACAGAAAATAGTCTTCTCTTTTTAAATTCTTATTCTTTTTTTTTTTTTTTAAATTTATATTTTTTTCTTTCTTTTCCACTACTGTGTTTTGGTTTGATTTTCGTGTCCACGTGCATGTGCTGATCCTCTTTGTAAAGTCTGATCTGCCCCAAAATAGCTGCTCATTTCTGCTTCAGTAGCTGCGAGCCTGCAGAGCACACATGAAGGGTTGCACAACCTCTCTGAGAGCACCACCAGCACAAGCCAGGCATGCAAAGGTAGCAATTCATCTCCAGCCCACAGAGATCTGCCCTGGTGTGGGTGAGCAGCCTCACAACACACGTAACAGGCAGCAGCTTTGCCAAGCAGAGCACTGCTCTCATGCACTGGAGGGTGAAAGTTCATTTTGCTGTGCCAAAATTTAGGCTCCACCAACACGGCTGGAGTAAAAGCAATGTGGTAGGGTAGGGGATGGGGATGCAGACTTGCTCAGAGCCTCTGTCCAAGTGGGTTGTAAGCAAAATGGGAGGCACAGAGTACCAGTTCTGTGGTCTGGAGCATCTAAGGTGCACCAGGGCCAGGGAGGGGGAAGAGGATCCTGGAGCATCCCCCACCCCCGTGGGAAATTCAGCTGAGCAGAGCATCCAGGAGCTGCAGAGGTGCTGGGTCAAAAGCAGCAGCTTGACTTAAACATGGTGGCACATCTGCAAGGAACAGAGTGTAAAAGGGATATCAAGATACAGGCTGAGTCAAGAGCATCTGGAAGGAGAGTTAAACCCTAGCAAGGGGCTGAAATAACAGAAACTGAGACAATTTTGTACCTTTTTCAATCAAGAAAGCCTCATCTTCTTGAGTCAAATCCCAGAGCCACCCTGGGAAATGTTGCTACAGCAGTTTTCATTTACAGCCATGTAAAACTCAGGCCAAACACTGACAGGTTATTTATGACCCTTCTTATTCTACACAAACTCTTTTTTTTTCTTGTTGACACACTGGGTTTTGTGGATAGGGGGGTCTGGAGTGCTTTAAAAACACATAGACAGGAAACACTTTGGTGAATCAGCATCAGTCCTCGAGCAGAGACTGTGGTTGGCAGGAAAGATGGGGTGGTGGAAAGCTTGGCTTTGGTGGGGTGTGGGGAGGTGAAACTCCCTGGGTGTGCATCATCCCCTTGGCAGGGAACTGGCTGGATTCAATGGTTCTGCTTCTTCTTTCAGATGACTTTATTGTGATTGCACTGTATGATTTTCCTGCCTCAAGTGACCGTGACTTGCAGCTGGTCAAGGGGGAGAAACTCCAAGTCCTCTCCAAGTAAGTGATCTGCTGTCAGAGGGGGGTTCAAAGATGAGCACGATGATGCTGGAAAAGGGGGATCTTGGGGTCAGACACCAATTTGCAGCTCACCAGAGCTGAGCCTGTGTCATAGCTTTGCTCCAGAGTGTGACTCTGGCTGCCCTCTTCTCTCTGCAAGGCAGAGAAGGTGACACTTCCATGCTTTCCTTGGGTTACAGATACTTTGGGATCAGGTAGTGTCCCTCTCTAGGTACTAATGGGACCTTCTTCACTGGGCACAGAAGTAGCATAAATAACAACAAAAAACTAGCTCCTTTTTCATATTTTGTGCTTATCATGCTTTGGCAAAGGATGTGGGTTGGGTGTAGTCAGAGGAAAGGACAGAATCAAGCCAGAGAGGTGCATGGTTTCATTTCACCTTCTAAAACTCATGAGAGAAGAGGTTGGCAGTCCATAAGTCCCAGTCCATAACAGGGCAGAGGTGGGCTTGGGTCCCCCCATCATTTGGCCTCGTATGGCTGCTCCATCCTTGAAATCTCTGTGAGATGTCCTCCAGAGGAGACATTTCTCACCCAGATACCATGGGCTGGGACCCATGGGGGAGACTGCTGGGTGAGGATGGCTTTTGGTCATGGCTGAGTCAGTGGTGGGAGACCAAAGCAGTGGGGTGTCTGGCAGACAAAGGAGCCCTGAAGTCCATATGCAAGAGAAAATAAACCCACAGTGACCCAGATTTTCCTCCTCTCACCTGGGGCAAAGTAGTAGAGGTTTGGGTCTGTGGTCATTCTGTATTTCCTCTGCATTCATAAGAAGAGACTGTCACCTCCATGAGTCCTTGAGAGACCAACAACCTTCAGCCTGGTGGTAGTCCTAGGAAATTGAGAGGGACCTACGGAGTGGATGAAGGAGTGCTGGTCTATTTTCAGGGCTCAGAACCCCAGAAACCATGCAGTCCCCACAACCTTAGCTTGTCATGAAACCTCCTCCAGGCACCCACACTTTCTCTCCTGCTTGCCTTGCAGCGAGGGGGACTGGTGGCTGGCAAAATCACTCAGCAGTGGGAGGAAAGGCTACATCCCCAGTAACTTTGTCGCACAAGTGGACAGTTTAGAAGAGGAGAAGTAAGTATATAATCTTATGAATGCTGAACACTGATGTCTCTCAATAAGCTGTGGGAATGGCTTTAGTTGCCAGCAGGGAGATGTCACTGCTGGGTTTGGTGGCAAGAGGTCTTCCATCATCCCCAACAATGCTGTCTAAAAGTTCAGGAGAAGTTTTAAGGACCATGTGGGTGTGGAGCAAGGAGAATGAGGTTTCTACAGGGAAAGTGAGCAAAGACTCCTCTCTCATTGATTGCACCCACCGTGGAAAACAAGGATTTGGGGGAAAGAACATAAAGTTTGTGTTTAAACTGGTAAATTAGCAGTTCCAGGGACCATCCTCTGGCCCCACTGGGCCAGTCTACCCACCCTTGTTAGACTTCCTCAACCTCCAAGACGGTGCCTGTATGCAAACTGACTGAAGATCACTCAGGAAGGGTGCATTGATCCCAGTCTTGGATGTGTCAGGGAACATACCAACAATTTAATAAGGCAGACACTGAGTGCCAGTGCTGAGACTCACAGCCTGGAGCTGTTTGTTTCATTAGCCCAGATGCAGCCTTCGTGTTTGTCTCTTGGCAAAGAAGATGGTAAGAAAGACTTGAGTCAGAGGGGTATATTATACCTGTAATACATGCAAAAGAAGAAATTGTTCCTCTGACTTATTCTCCTCTATGGCATCCAGTTACAAATGAGGCTGTGCTCTGGCTGAGCCTGCACCTCTCTCACGGAAGGGATACTGCGCATACCATCTGCTCTGGCTGAATTGCTAGGCTGTGAAACAAGCCCAAAGTGACTGAAATCTGGTCTTAATCTACTGAAAACAGTCTATTACTGGCACTTTCCAGCAGATAAAAAAAACCTATTTGCTGATAAAAATAACCCACAGTTTCCTAGTGTAAGGGTGAAAAAAAAAAAATGAACTAGATGGAAAGAATTTATTTTTTTTCCAAGCTTTTCCTTTTCAAACAACAATTTTGCCTTTCCTGTCTCCCAGGTGGTATTTTAAAACTCTGAGCAGAAAAGATGCTGAACGGCTGCTGTTGTCTTCTGGTAACAAAGTGGGCTCTTTCCTTGTCCGAGAGAGTGAAACCAGCAAAGGTGAGATCCACAGAGCAGGAGTAACTCCTTGTTATTGCCACCACTTGGAAAACCTTTCAGACCTGAGCTGCAGGTTCAGCTGTTTCAGTGTTTCTTAGGTCTGACTGGGTAAAACAGTGCTTGCTAGGCACAGCAGGGCTGTAGAAGTGAGCTGAGGAGTTGGAGGGCAAAGATTTACTCATATGAGTAGTCCAGGCTGTGGTAAGGGTGGCTCTTGTCACCATAGTTTGTGGCAGAGATGCAGGAACATAGATAAGCAGAAAAGACTTTCCAAAGCAATGTGTAAGGGATTCCTTTTCCTTTTTGCCCTGAGGAAATGTTACCTTTTTGGCAACTGGAGATTCTTTTATGCACTCTTGAAGAAGCATTTCTTCTGCTTGCAGCAGAAACTTGCAGAATTTTGAAAAAAAAGTCTTTTGGTGAAATATTTTCCAAGAGGAAACATTTTTCCTGATAGTCTGCAGCAGGTGGAATTGATGCAAACCAGGACTTTTGGAAAGAGACTGACTGGAGCAGGAAAGGTAGAGTTCATCCACTTTCCTTCCCTATGAACGTGTCTGGTTTTTGAAGACACAGCCCAAAGAGGATGGAAAGGGCTGAGCATTGTGGTTGCTCCTCTTGGGCAGTGGATATAGTTATTAACTGTAATACTTAACAGTGTAATTGCAGTTTCTTTGTTCTGTGCTGTTAATTTATAGACAGTCTGGAAGCTAGTTTAGGTTATCCCAAGAGAATTTCCTATTATTTCTTTCCTACTTTTCTCCCTTTGCATCCTTTGGGTCAGCAGGTGTGTTTACAGCATGGAGGAAATGATGTGTATGGTGGTCCCATGGTTCTGCTCTTAACCAGGTCCTTATAGTAGGTCAGGAAAGTACTTCAGTCTTGCTGTGCTTTAGTTTCTTTCCTGTGAAATGGATACACATGGTTTGTTTCTTCCTAATAAATCAGTAGAGACTTGGAGCATCTATCTGAAATACTACGGGACCTTCTTTTCCTTGACTTGCCTCCCAAGTGCTTCTATGAGGCCCTGGCCAAACAGAGTGGGAACAAATAAACTGCATCCTCCATTTTACAACTACTTCTTGCCTACAGTAGCTTCTCCTTCATCCTTTCTTGTCTCTGTTTTCCCCTATTCACACAGGAGGTGTCCAAGACCATATCTGTCCCTTCCTCCACACCTACATCATCATCAGTAAATTAAATAATGCCAGATCCTGCATGCTGAGTCATCCACACAGTCTCTGTACAGGGTTTATCCTGGTGTCAATCTGGCACCATTCCCAACAGTCAGTTTGATTGCAGTCACCCTGATTCAGGGACTGAGAGAGTTTCACGGTGTGGATGTGATCCCAAGACTACAAGTCAGGTTCTGGCATGGTGTACTTTACTCACAGATGTAGTCTGAGCCCTGGCTGTGTTGCACACCTGACCATTTCAGCCACTGCCAACAGCAGGATTTGACAAATAGAGTCAAAGTGGAGTGGTGGTCTTGAACTGATGTGATATCTAGTGTGCTAAGTGGGGCAATAAGTCTTCCTGTAGCTGTCTCCCTCCAACCATCATACAGGGGTGCAATATTTCATTTTGCTCATGGTTAAAGACCCAGAAACTCTGCAAACCTGGCAGCTTCGCTTTCAGTCACCATTTTGCAGAGACTATGAAAGGCACATTCAACATCTTGGGAAGATGGGTCCTTGTGAAGACAGTGTGGGAAGCAGACCAGCAGTGAAATCATCGGCGGAGATCTAGCCTTCCCAAAACTGCTGGAAATAAAAAAATCTTCCTCCAAAGTAACAATCATTCTGAAACCTGCATGAATGCAGTTGCACAGCTGTGCTGAGTCACCAACTCCTGGCTTGCAGCAAGACTGCTGCATCTGTGCTTCTGGCCTCATGGTTTCCCATTGGGAAGGAAGTAGGAACCTGATGAGACCTGTAGGAACAGGAGATGCTACATGTACCATGTGAAAGTGGGACTCAGTGTGAAATGCAGGCACCAAAATCCAGATATCCCATGTGGTTGTTGCCTGAGCTCCCACAGTAGCCAATGAGGCTTGATTTGGTCTCCAGACCCTTGACACCATAGAGTCATGTCCAGGTGCTCCACCAGAAGGTATATTTTTGCATCTTACCTACCAAGCCCATGTAGATCTTCCAGAGCATCTCAAGTGGTACCAGACACCCATGTTCAGGTCACTGAAGCAGCCCTAGGTATGATGTGAAGTTGAATCCCATCCTTTGCACCTTCTGGTTCTCTTTCCCATACAGAACTTGCCACTCTTTGAACAGAAAGGACCTGAGAGCCCTTATAGGATGGTTTGGGGATCCCAAACCCAGAACAGATGGGTCTGACACCCAGAGGTGCCCAGGGCAAGATTTGGTTGTGCTCACAACTGCTCTGAGCTAGTGTTGAGTGCAGTTGTGGACCTCTGTGTGTCAGCCCAGGTCTGCGCTGGGATGTGATGTAGGACTGTAGAACAGGCAAATGTCCCTTGTGGCTGAGGAGCAAGAACTCCTTTTGGCCATTCTGACTATCATCAGGGAGATTAGGAGTCCTGCTACCTGTCTGGCTCTGCTTAACATTTTTCTTTAACTGCTGTCACTGGGAGAAGAGAGAATTGAAGCTTTTCAGCCTTAATGCTTTGCCTTTACACTCCAGCTCCAAAAGGGAATGGTAACCGGCCACTGGGAATGACAGGGATAGTTCTACCACTCTCACTTAACTCTGACTTGGGGTGAAATATGGTCATTAACTGTAATGACAGGCTGAGTATTAATGCTGGTAGTAGGCAGCTGATAGGTTGGCCTGGAGCCCATGTTACTGCTGCATGCTGTCTGCCACTAGTTTGAAAGATGCAGGAGGGTGTAGAGGGTCAGTGAGGACTGGAGAGGAGGTCCTGCAGGAGAGCAGGTGTTTTGGGTGCACTCACACTAACAAACAGATCAGGTTTTCTCTTCTCTGCTGAATTTCAGCCTCCCAGGCACCCACTTGCACACACGTCAGTCCTTAATTCCTGCGCTCCCTTCCTCAACTCTGTCATCGGTGCAGCTGGGTTCACACCACGTTTGGCTCCTTCCTCTAGCAGGCCTTGCATTGTAAAAACCCCACATGTGCCCACCCTAAGCTATGTCCCAGGCATATAAAACACCCTCTTGGACTTGTGCAATATAAGCCCAACTCTGATGGGTTGCAGGCTGGCCTACACATTGTTTCAATAACCTCACAGTTAAAATAACATCATCAACAATGATAGAAGACTGTAGAAGACCTGGAGTGCTGTGTTCAGCTCTGGGGCCCCCAACATAAGAAGGACATGGACCTGTTGGAGAGAGTCCAGAGAAGGCCACGAAGATGATCCAAGGGCTGGAGCACCTCTGCTATGGGGACAGGCTGAGAGAACTGGGGTTGTTCAGTCTGGAGAAGAGAAGGCTCTGGGGAGACCTTAGAGCACCTTCCAGTGCCTGAAGGAGCCTACAGGAAAGCTGAGGACTTTTACAAAGGGCTTGGAGTGATAGGATGAAGGGTAGTGGTTTTAAACAGGAAGAGGGGTGATTTAAATTAGATATTAGGAAGAAATTCTTTACTATGAGGGTGCTGAGACATTGGCCCAGGGTGCCCAGAGAAGCTGTGGCTGCCCCCTCCCTGGCAGTGTTCCAGGCCAGGTTGGATGGGGCTTGGAGCAACCTGGGCTGGTGGGAGGTGTCCCTGCCATGGCAGGGGGGTTGGATGAGATGAGCTTTGAGGTCCCTTCCAACCCAAACCATTCTGTGATTCTACGATGATAATGGTAGTAATGATAACAATAATGATGACTGCTAGCACTTGGAAAAATTTGAGACTCTCCAAAATTCTGCTTGTAAAGATTTATAATCTCTTCAACAGAGCAAATATCCACAGAGGTGCTTTTCTTTTGTTAGTTTTTAAAAATGCAAATGTTTTCCAGCCACAGTGTAGGGAACTGCTGGTGCTGGGATGGAGAAACACCAGCCAGTGAGAGTTACACGTTAGAAAACCTTCCCCTTGCATGCAGGTTTAGGGTTTCAGAGTGACTGTGGCAGGTCCCACTTCTGTTTATGATCCTACATGACAGATATGTACTTTTTAACATTTATAGCTTTGCCTTTTCAAACATTAAAAAAGGCAGCCTATCAACCCTGGTGACGTATTAGACTTTTCACAGCCCAGCAGGCTTGTAATAACTTACTGTGGAAATATGATCTAGACAAAAGGGAAAAAAAAAACCCCACTGCTAAGTGTATTGAAGTTTACACTGACATAGGCTGGGAGTTGCTGCTCTATAGCAACATCTGGCGGCGTTTTTGTGCACAAAAATACAGTCTCATGGTTTAGATTATAGACTCATTGTATAAGGAGAGAACAGCAGGTTGGGGTGGTAGGGAGTTGAGTAGCTCCCTTGAAGCTACATCACAATCTAGATGTGAATCTTGGTGTGGTTTAGCCATAGCCACAAGTTTATGGCTGAACAAGACAATTCTCCTGACCTCCCTTTCTGTACCTCCTTCTGTACCTCCCAGCTGAACCACTGACCTTGGCACAGGGGTGACAGGGGATAACAGGGACATGGGGACCTTGGATAGTGCTGAGAAGGGACATGTATCTCCTGACTTTAACTCTCTCACTGACTGAAATTCGTGTTGTGCCAGTGGGGTTCTTCAGCTCCTGTCAGTCCTGCGTGCATACAAACTGGTGAGGTTGCAGTCACTTGTTTCATGGAGGAGCTCAGACATGGGACGTGGAGATGCTGCAAGACCATCATGACCTAAGGAGCACCTGATTGCTCTGGCTGGAGATGTGCTATGGATTGCCTTCTTACTGTTGGCCACAGCATAGGTCTTAACCAAGCCTTCACAGGCCCAGTTAAGCTCTGATGGAACTTTATCCTCTCCACTTGCCTTGGAGAGAGGGAAGTTTGCAGCTTGCATTCTGGTGAGACTTGCCCTGAGAAGGCATCAGCAAGGGTTGGGAGAGGTGTCTGCAGCTTTAGGCAGCTGAGGAAAGAGGAGGTGGCTGCTCCCTGAGTAGGGTGCTGCTTGTCCTCAAAGTTCCTTCTTCTGCTCGTTCTCCAGGTGCCTATTCCTTGTCTGTGAGAGACAGCAATTCTGCTCAGGGGGACATCATCAAACACTACAGGATCCGCTCCTTAGATGGTGGGGGGTATTACATCTCCCCCAGGATGACTTTCTCCAGCCTGCCAGAGCTTATCCATCATTACAGCCGTAAGTTGCTTGCCTTCTCTAACAGGTTTGTCCCCTAGTAGAAGGTGGGCATGTGGGCAGAGGGAGGATGGGCCACTCCCAAGGGCCAGGTGTTCTTCTCCAAGCAGAACCTGGGCACCCGTGTCCTCTATTTCATCCTAGAGCATTGTGAAGGTGAGCTCTGCCCACAGCCATGTAATCAAGGGGTCTCTCCTACCAGGAAAGGAATGAGATGAATGCTGAAAGGATATGCAGGAGGGATGCTTGGGAAGCAGGGTTTGGACTTGCTGTGCAGGAGAATTTTTTCCTCTATGGCTCCCTTTGAGCTTTTTCCTTTCATTGGGTCCATTCTGGGTGCCTTGATCCCTGTGGCTGAAACATTTGTGTGATTGTGGAGGTTTCCCATGGGTTGAATTTTTCCTGGCTTGTGTAGATGTTGGAGGAGGCTAGCACTGGGGCTGAAAGTTCACCCCATCCCATTGAGCTGTCCTGTGCTTTGTCCTCACACAGAGAAGGGGGATGGCCTGTGCCAGCGGCTCACAGCTCCCTGCATATCCCTGGTTCCCCAGAGACCTTGGGCACAGGACGAATGGGAGATCCCACGGGAGTCTCTGAAGCTTGTGAAGAAACTTGGCAGTGGACAGTTTGGGGAAGTGTGGATGGGTAAGTATAATTACCTGCATTCCATGAATAAAATATACATGAACAGAGGAGACAGAAAGCCCTTTTTCCCTAAGACAGGAGTAGTCTGGGAGTGGGGATATTAAAGTATGAACACATATCTATGGGTACACAAGCAGCAGTAGATGCCATACTCCTGGGAAGGACCAGACAGACTATGTTTGCACAGATCAGTGGGTGAGCATGGGTTTCATGGCTAGACACATGAGAGGTGTTGAAGTGAGACACGTCCTGAGACATGTTCTTGCCCTTCCAAACCAAAACATTCTATGATTCTTCCTGGGAACCCTGGGCATGGTTGTAGGGCCCCGAGTTACACACGGCAGGGTACCTGGGTGATGCTATCTCGTTTCTGCTTCCTTGTTCCACTTTCTAACCCAGATCTGAGTCCCATATGCCTTCCTACCCACTGCTAATCAGTGAGTGAGGAAGTGGGGTGAGCTCAGTTTCCTTTGCTGTCCTCTTTGTGGTTGCCTGTTGTCTTGGTTATTGAGACTGTGGACAAGACTGGACTGAGTCGATGCTCTGACTGCAGTGTCCGGGATTTCTCATCAAGAATTTGGATTATTTGAGGACATAGTTGATGGGAGGCCTCAGAGGTTTTCACCCAGAAAGAGTCTTGCAGGGCTGGGAGGACTGTATAAGGAGGACTGCATAAGGACAGGTTTATCGCATGGATGTCCCTCACGCAAAGCAGGGATGATCCTTGATGAAGCCACATGGTTTGACAGGGTGCCAGGTCTCTCCCTTCTCACAGAATGACAGCATAGCCTTGGCTGGAAGAGACCTCTAAGATCATCAAGACCAACCATTCACCCAGCACTGCCAAGTCACCACTGCCCCATGTCCCTCAGCACCACATCTCCACGGCTCTGAAATCCCTCCAGGGATGGAGACTCCCCCACTGCCCTGGGCAGCCTGTTCCAATGTCTGATAACTTTTTCAGTGGAGAAATTTTTCTTAATATCCAATCTAAACCCCCCCTGGCACAACTTGAGGCCAATGCCCCTCACTGTTACCTGGGAGAAGGGACTGACCCCTGCCTCACTACCCCCTCCTTTCAGGGAGTTGTAGAGAGCAATGAGGTCTCCCCTCAGCCTCCCTCTCATACCTGCTGGCTGCTCAGAGCCAGTGAGAATTTCCATTTGCTTCTTGTTGGGAGACTGAAAGTTGTTGCTGTGGTTTTCTGCTCCCTGATCCACAAGGTCTTCTGCTCCTTATTGCACGGCCTCATAGAGCCCACAGAGAGGACAAAATTCCTCAGTGCATCATTATCTCTCTGCAGGCTACTACAAGAACAACATCAAGGTGGCTGTAAAGACCATGAAGGAGGGCAGCATGGATCCTGATGCCTTCTTGGCAGAGGCAAACTTGATGAAGAGGCTCCAGCATAACAAACTGGTCCGGCTATATGCAGTAGTCACGAAGCAGCCAATCTACATCGTGACAGAGTACATGGCCAACGGTAATGAGCCTCATGGAGATTTTTTTGTTGGGTTTCTGCAAAATCAGGTCAATGAGCTGGCTGGTACTCCCATCACAAGGGGGCTGGGGAGGAGGACATAGTACCAAATCGGTAGGCAGAGGGACCAAGTGATCCACAAGTTTGTTTCTAGTACTGGAATGGATTTTCTGGGCTATGAATCCCTGCCTCTTGTGGTCTCACATTTCATAAGCTACTTCACAAGATAGTGATGCTCCATTTGAGGAGTGTTTAAAGTATTTCCCATCTCCACTGTTCCTACTGTAAGTTTGTTTCAGATTTTCAGTCCCCTCATGGTGAAATTGTCCTTTCTTTTGCCTCTCTTGTTTATTAGGCTTTGAGTAAAGAATGTCTGTGCAAAACAGAGGGGCAAAATGAACTGCATTTGGGAACTTTCTTAATGGAAGATGCTCCACAAGACGCCTACTGTGGTTCCCCAGGTTTTCTCTAGGATGAAGGCAAATTTGAATTCATTCAGAGAAGCAACAGGGAAAGCAAATGTATAGACTTATTCAAAATGAGTTACGGCAGTCTCTCCTCTTTTACAGGGTGTTTGCTGGATTACTTGAAGACAGAGGAAGGAAGCCAACTGAATCTCCCCAAACTCATTGATATGTCTGCTCAGGTTAGTGAACAGCCTCTGGGAAGCAGACTCAAGGCTATGATTTGTTATTGCCTCAGTGAAATTCTTGTGAGTCTGAAGTCTGTCAGAGCATTGATTTCATGGAGAAAAACAGCACCTCCTGGTGTGCTCTCCTAGGGTTTCTCTCTCAGCTCTCTTGTGTTGTTGTGCATGTTAGCTCAGCAATGCTCTGCTGTCCTTTGGGCAGCTTCTGTGGAACTTAATGCAGTGCTGAAGAACTGGAGTTTGGTTTGGGTTTTTTTTTTTGGTGTTTGTTTTGCTTTGGGTTTTTTTCTGGCTTATTGGGCAGGAAATAAGTTTATTTCTCTTTTTACCAGAAGGACAAAAAAGCTCAACAAAGAGACTTTGAATGTAGAGACACGCTGGCTTTCAGCAGTTCTTCCCTGATGATTAGACATAAAGGATGTTCTGACCCTCAAAGCTGGGTCATACTCCTTATGAGAACAAACTTTTGCCTTTGTTGGGTTGTTTCCCTCTAAGCATCCCCAGGCTGTAAATGTTAATAGTTGTAGCTGCACTGTAACATTTTATTCCAGAAGTGTATCTAAACTCAAACAGGTCAAAGTTAGGGAAACTGAGACCCAGAGTGTCAGCATCCTGGCAACGAGTTGTACACAAAGAACAAGATTGGCAAAATCACTCCACTTTGGTCCTAGCCAGCTGTTGACAGT
The DNA here is from genome assembly GCA_028020825.1 of Podargus strigoides. NCBI lineage: Eukaryota > Metazoa > Chordata > Aves > Caprimulgiformes > Podargidae > Podargus > Podargus strigoides. The sequence goes on from CM051619.1 coordinate 3,446,281, forward strand.
TTGGCTCAGCCAAGGCAGAGTTAGGCTAATTTTTGGAAATACTGGAAAAGAAGCATCAGTGTGATGGCTGAATACAGTTATTTTGATGTGCAGGTCTGGGATTTCACCCATAAGATCGCTCAGCCTCCCTGGGCCAAAGTGATCCAGAGCAAACAGTGTGTAAAGTCTGGCCCCTTGATTCCAGCTATCATACAGAATTATTTTATGATGTATTAAATGCTGGAGAATTTTAATAGTTGAGTAAATGTTATATGATGGAAAAAGATTTTTGTTCTTGCTTTAACCACAATGAAAACACTTAAATATTTTAAAGCAGCATTCCCATTTGTCATTTGTCACCTATGAAGGGTGCAGAGGGAGATGTTTCACTACTTTCCCTCTTCACTACTGATAAATCTTCCATATCTGCAACTTTATCTCTGTTGTCTGTCACAGGTTACAGAGCCAACTGCAGTCTCCCTATTTTTCCCTTCCTTCCTTCCTTCCTTCCTTCCTTCCTTCCTTCCTTCCTTCCTTCCTTCCTTCCTTCCTTCCTTCCTTCCTTCCTTCCTTCCTTCCTTCCTTCCTTCCTTCCTTCCTTCCTTCCTTCCTTCCTTCCTTCCTTCCTTCCTTCCTTCCTTCCTTCCTTCCTTCCTTCCTTCCTTCCTTCCTTCCTTCCTTCCTTCCTTCCTTCCTTCCTTCCTTCCTTCCTTCCTTCCTTCCTTCCCTCCCTTTTCCACTCTTCTTTCTTCTCTTGAAAGGTATAGGCTGTGGTTTGTTTGAAGTTCCTGACCACAAACAGAACAGTCCAAATTCACATGTATGATGGAGCTCTTGGTTTTGATGGAAGCATTACCCCAGAAATTGGCTTGATGCATTTCTATGGAAGGGGAAAGCACCATAGCCAGTGCAACCTGTGGTCAGCTACAGTCATAGAGGTGATCCAAACAGCAAAGCTATATGTCAATTGACCCTGTAGCAAAGGTATAGGTCAATATTATACTCAGGTTTGAGGCAGGGACACCAGAAGCTATAAGTACTCATGTATTTATTTAACACAGCATTATAATTTGCATTGAGCACATGGAATAATGAAGCATTTCCAGGAAGGTGTGTGGGGAGAGGTTAATGGGCTTGTCTGTCCCAGGCACTAGGGTGGTATAGGTCTAAAAACACACTGGCTGCAGGAACCTCTGGGAGAAACCAGTCCCAGGGTAACCTCATGCAAATAAACCTCCTCTCTGAGTTCAGGGTTGGAGTCTTGAATATGATCACGTGGCATGGCCTGAGCTGGCCACAAGCCCATCCACTACAATAGTCAGCTAGTCCCCACAGTGGGCACCAACACTGGGACTGAGCAATCACACATGATCATCACCTCTCCATGGTCACCTGGAAGCATTCACCTGCCCTGCACACCCTTCTCACACACCTCCACACAGTTTCCACCATCCTGCAGTGTGCCTCACTTCCAGGACCACTGCAGTTGAACGCAGACCAAACCCACACACCCCAGCAATGCAATGTCACACACAAGCCACCCGCAGCACGTGGGGTAAGAATGGTTTCGCCCTTAAGACATGGGCATCCATCAGAAGGACAGCTTTCATCGCTCCCACCCTGCACAAGCTCCCCAGGGCAGGCATTCAAACACTCACTGGGTAGGTCTGGGAGGAGGAGGAGGAGGAAAAGGGAAGTCTCTCAAGCTATTTTGCAATCTGTTCATCTGCCAGGATGACATCATGGCCCAACAGGCACCCAACCCTAGTGCAATTTTGGATCCAACAGCATCCATCGGAGTTAAAATTAGAAAACTCTGGGCTGATACACTTGATGCTGTGGTCAGTCTTGAGAGCACATGTTCGAAAGCACGCTGGGCTGCAACGAGCCCATTGCTGAGTACTATCTCATTAACATCAGGACAGGAAATGACATCAATTCTTCCATTTCCCACTGCAGCAAACAGCACTTGCGCTGAAGGGGTGTTGACACAGGTTAGAAATGCAGCATTGGAAAGTATGTGTTAGTATCCTGTTTAAAACCACATGTTAGTCAAGATGCTGATCTGAATCTGTATGGAGTGGAAAATTGCTCTGCCCTTACCCACAGGCACATAAAAGCTTTAATAGATGCTAACCAGGGTTAGCAGGGCTTGCGTGCATCCACTCACCCTTCTGATAAATGCCCGACCCAAATCTGAGACTTGACTGATAGAGCGACTTTGCAATCTCTTTTTTTCTGTAATCCCCAGCACCCAGCAATAAGAGATTGCTGCCACCATTTATAGGGGCTTGTCACACACCAGGGAAGCCCCCTGCTCCGAGGAGCTAAACAGTGGAAGATGATCTTGGGAGCAAGAACCTCCCAAAGTAGAGTTTGGATGTGGTTGAAGAAGGCAGCAATGAGTGCCCAGGACAAGGGATTTGTCCAGGGACATGCTCTCTATCCCAGTCATATATCTATGGATATCTGTGTCTTCTGCTCTAATGCATCCTGTAGGTATCAGAGGGGATCTGTGTTGTGTCCCGAGTCCTAGTGTGGATCCAGCACAGGGAAAGAAAACATCAGTCTCAGTTTTATTCTGGAGGGATCTCCAGAGATCTCCTCCCCATCCCAAAGCAGACCAATGAGAGACAAAAGAGGAGGCTGCTGAAGAACATCTGGTTGTCCTAGATCTGCACTTTGCTACTGTGACTGAGGGAAGAAAGAGCTCTTTGAGGATTATTTCTTTTTTTTTTAATTCATATATTTAATCTGGAGTGTTTGTGATTAAAATCCCAACTAGAAAGGAGAGTCTCGTGGCAGAAACTGGGAATCCAGTGATGTGGCTTCAGGTTTGCTTCAACTTCCTGCATCTCCCTGCTGTAACAACTCATAGCTGTAACTTCTGAGCAAAACAGAGAGTGATGCTTCTGTTCTGCTTGACTTGGCTGCTTGAAGCTTTTGATGGCTGCATGCGTGCTGATAGAGCTGCACATACGCACGTGCATGTGGCCAATATCCATTTATGTATGCACAGAATAGCCTTGGTTGGAAAAGACCTCTAAGATCATCAAGTCCAACCATTAACCCAGCACTGCCAAGTCACCACTAAACCACATCCCTCATCTATGTTACCTGTCATCTATCTGTCTGTTGATCTGCCTGTCCATCCACGAAGCATGTATGCATGTCTATGCCCATGAAGGCATGTGAGCAACCCTATACACATGCTGTGCCAAGCTAACTTGTTGTCATGGGGAGGTGACTGATGAAGAAAGACTCTTCCTCCTCTCCTAGGTGGCAGAGGGAATGGCGTACATTGAGCGCATGAACTCCATCCATCGTGACTTGAGAGCTGCCAACATCCTTGTCTCAGAGACTCTCTGCTGCAAAATTGCTGATTTTGGCCTGGCCAGGATCATTGAGAACGAATACTTGGCACAAGAAGGTGAGTGTCATTCCCAGCATTGCCTCACCAACACATTTCCCTTATCTCCAATCCTTCTGCTGTGTAGATGTGCCAAGATATGGGGCATCCAAGGGCTGGGCTGGGACCAGACACGGGGCACCACTGCCGAAGGAGTGACATCAGAGTCCCCATTACTGCCATTGTCAGCACCCAGGCAGCAGCAGAGCAAGCAAGAGAGCCAAAAATAGGGTCACAGGAGAGGCAGCAGCACTTGGGGACATTAAAAAGCAAGTGAGGTTTGCAGAGGGAAACAGGAAAAAAGTCTTTTGGCACTGTTTGGGGGAGTCCTGTTGAATGTCAGGTTGTGTTCCTGGAGAAATTTCACCTCTGCTAATGAAACCTGCTGCCTGTGCCTACGTGTTCACAGGGAGTCAGTCCAAAGGGAAGGAAATAGCAGTGTAACTCAGTCACTGCACACCACGGGACTGCAGAGGGGAGCTGGAGCCACGAATCTGGACTGAAAGGCAGTTTCCAGATGGCCCAGGCAAACCAAGCCCAGATCAGATTAGGTCCCTCCAATAACAGAGAGACAACTTGCAAGACATGGGTCAGGGTTTGCAGCTCAGTAGGCATTTCTTATGGGAACAGAGTACCTTGAGCATCTAAACCAAACCAAAAAAAACCCAACCCAACAAAAAAAAAGACATGCAAACCCCAATATCTCCCATGTTAATGTGAAATCTCCACCTGCAAAGCCAAGGTCCTTGCTGAGGCTGAATATCTGAACGGGTGCTGGACAGGAGAGCACGGCCATGAGAAGTGACAACTGGTTTAATTGGTGCAGAGGTCCATCTACAGCCATTTAACAACAGGGTTAAGTCAAATTCCTCTGAAGGTGATTTTTTCTCTGTACTTTGAGGTCAATTATGAGATCATGGTGACGTTTTTTCCTCTGTACTTTGAGGTCAGTTATGAGATCCTGTCATTCAGATTGCAAAGAGCCTTTATAGAGCACCAGGGAAACAAGCAGAAAGGATTGAAATAAAACAGTTAAGTCTGGCATGAGTGGTACTAACTAGAAGATTTTTAAATTTTGGAAACCTGTCCGCCTCTAGAGTTGGGATGAAATTAAAATTCCCCATAAAAAAAATACTTTGAGGAAAGGAAATGGAATAGATTTTATTTTTTCTCATAAGATAGGAACCTTTTCTTTCAATTTGCTGCCCCAAAATACTAATTTCAACATGTAAAACTACTTCAAAGCAATAAAAGGTCACCAATGTAATTTGTGAACTGTCATGAGGGGGTACTGTGAGACTGATGCAATTTTTAAAGGCAGTTTTTATCCTTAAGAGAAGTTTTGGTGAAATCACTATAATTCTATCCACATACCCAAAGGAGCTACATTTCCAGTGGAAAAAGAGTTCCTATCAGCATTTTCCCAGCTAGCTTTAATCTGAAATAACAACTGCCCCTCTATCTCCTTTGAACAATTTTCACTTCATAGGCTGGATTTCCGAGCCTCATCAGTCTACCTTGTCAGAGTATGGTGTGCAAGAACAAAGGCATTTATTTTACACACTGCATTTGGGCTTTCAGTCCTGAAAGGATATATACAAATAAAAATGTGGTTTCCTCTGCAGTCTTTAACACATTCAGTTCCTACTTATCAAGGTGTTTGGGTTTTTTTTTCTCAGCCTTAGCTAAGCTGAAATTGCAATCTCATGGTTATTGCTCTCTGCAGTGTAAAACAAGAACTTGGTGGACAAAATCAAATGGGACTTTTTTGTTTGTTTGTTTTGAATATACTTATGCATCTTTAGGAATGGGAGGATTTATATTTGCTGTATCTTTTATACACTTCTGCTATAAACAGCCCACTTCCAGTGAGGGATTGTGTATGGAATAAAATCCTACCATTGTTATCCTCTAACAAAGCTACTCGAGGCATTGACTTTGAATAGCACAGACACGTTGTTTGGGCTGCAGAAAACCACTGATTCCCCATGGCAGGTTGCTGCCTGAAGAGTAATGGGTATCTCAAGAGAGCTGTTTGAAGCCCAAGGGCTGTGGCAGTGCTTGGTCCCAGCGCCACACCCTTGGTGTGCATGGTGCTACTGCTCCTGGCTCCTGAGATCCCATTGATAAACACACAAGATGCAAAGGTGTGATAAGACTGCAGATTCCTCTAACTTCATCAGTATAAGAGTTTACTTAGTTTTTTCTTTAATAAGCATATTGCCTGTTGCTTAAGGCATTAAGTTTTCTCATTATTTGGCTGACATATATGGATGTTTATAAGCATATACATGTGAAAAATTCTTTCCAGATGAAATAGCCTCAACTGTACTTAAAAAGAACCAAGAAAGGCAAAGAGATGCCAGGTAGAAATGACCTTTTTATAACAGCAGGAGATAGGCAGCGATTACTTTCCTCTGGCCTTATCTCCATAACTCCACAGTACAATCAGTAAGTCCCATCACAGCCCTCTGGTGCAGCCAACATCCCACAGGACCCAGGGCTCAGTTTTGGGGAGCTCCTTGCCCATGCCTGTGGGAGTGGAGGGAGATGATGTACCTCCATGTGCTATTTCCCTTTCCTTCCTCCGGACAGGTGCCAAGTTTCCGATCAAGTGGACAGCGCCGGAGGCCATTAATTTTGGAGTCTTCACCATCAAATCTGACGTGTGGTCCTTTGGGATCCTCCTGACAGAAATCATAACCTATGGCCGGATCCCTTACCCAGGTACAGCGCACTGCGAATACGGGATGAGCGTGCATCAACGTCAAAGCATCTACTGCAGCTTTTGGGGACACACACACTAAAGTGCACACGTGTGCCCAGACACACCCTTCTGTCTCTTCATGCTGGTTTCCTCTCCTAGGCTCTCACAAGGCTCAGTTATACCTCTTCTAGGCAAAACCTACACTGGGGAGTCAGGGAGGGGAAAGAGGGATGGAGTGGGGAGCACAACCCTGAAGAAGGGATGGTGTCCAGATATGGCCCAGCATCATGGTCCCTCATGCCCCCTCCATCACTGCTATGAGGAGCACTGAGCTTCACCCCCAGGGTGCTCTATAACTCCTGCTGGGCTGTGTTTCCTTCCAGGGATGACCAACCCCGAGGTGATTCGCAACCTGGAACGGGGCTATCGCATGCCCTGCCCGGATATGTGCCCTGGTGAACTCTACAACATCATCCTGAAATGCTGGCGAAACAAGCCTGAGGAGCGCCCGACCTTTGAGTACCTGCAGTCAGTCCTCGAGGACTTTTACACTGCCACGGAGAAGCAGTATGAGCCGGAGCCTCAGCAGTAAGCCACGGTCCCACCAGCACCTGGGGACACATCTGGAGAAAAGCCACCGTCCCACACAGCCTGGTGATGGCTTGTTTCAGGCCTTTCCCTTTCTCCTGTGTGCCACCACGATGCATTTGGAGATGGGGGAACAAGAAGGGACATGAGGAAGGTGGATGCTGCCAGCTCGGTGGTTATCTTGGAGACTAAAGAGGTGGCTGAGAGCTGGCACAGCTCCTTCCCCATCCACCTTGGAGGTCTGTACCCACTTTGCATACATCACCTCTGTCACAAAAGACAGCAGACTCCTTTGTGACCCACCTGGAGAAAGAAAAGTCCCTCAGCCCTGCAACTGCAGCCCCAGAAAGAGGGGACCATGGCTGGAGTGGTGGTATGGGGATTGCACAAGCTCTCCCCCAATTCTGATGCTACTGCTGGCAATACTACAACCCCCTTCATGCCACGGGCAGGAGTGGGAATGTGTCCTGTCTGCACCTCCTTGGGCCATGCCAGGCCTCCCAAGCTCTGGAGCAATCTCTCCAGGTGGTGCCACCCCTCTGCCCCAAGTCAATAATAAAGAACTGGATATGACCATTTCCCATTTCTTTATTTGGGTGTCAGGGTGAGAACAAGTCCCTGTGCTTCCCACCCCCAGCCCACGGAGGAGAAGGGAAGAGGTCATGGGGCTCCCCAAGCAGCTCGGGGTGATGCTGGGGTGGTACCCGGGGTGGGAAAGGGGGATGCATCCCATCGACCGCCGGCACAGGAGGCCCTGGAGCCCGGAGGCAGGAGAGATGTTCGTGGTGTGGCCACGAGATGTCCCTCCTTCCCCGCAAAATTGGGTGGTTCCTGTCACCCAGCTGGGGGGGAGGAATTAAAAAGATACATTAAAATACCTCAAAAATAAGAAATACCCTCCTTGCTTTGCTGAGCCCTTCACAGCACAGGCTCCTGATGCAGCATTGGTGCATCGTGCCCCATGGCAGGTCCTGCTCCATGCCCAGCACCAGGAGGGTTCAGGTGCCCTTTCCCTGCTCTTTGATTCATCTCTGATCCACTGCTCCGGTGGGAATGTCCACATTAGCCTGCTGGGTGATGTCCGACCAGCAGTTGCACTGGGTTGGGGAGTGAAGGATGAAGAAATAAGGCACAGATGGCACACTGAGGGGACGTTAGGACCACAGGAGAGAGCACCAGGCTGGGACCCGGGTGGACTCCCCTTCAGGTTATGGCACTGAGCAGCGCCTCTTGTGGGGTTTGGTCTGCTGTTTTCTACCCCATGAACAAAATTTTGAGTTCTGCTGTAGAGGGTGCTTTTCATAGAGTAACAAGGATGCTATGAGAAAGGAACAGCAGAGATGACCCCTTGTGTGCTAGAAAAAATACCTGACCATCACCAACACTTGACATAGTTACCTGTGCAAGCCACTGCTGCAAGAGAGCCTAGAGGAAAAAGAAGTGGAAAGATTCATAACAGATCTGTAGGGACAACTGGGTCAATGGCAGCTACATTCAGTCCAAGGCCTTGATCTTCAGTGCCATAATGCCCTTGCCCATCCCTCACCATGATGCCAGCATCACTTCCCAGGTGTTCCTGATGGGGCAACATTGCTTGTGTCAATGTGAAGAGCACTTTGCCTGGTTTCAAATGCTGTTTATCCCTCCTTTTCAGACCCACAATTGGGAGAAAGAGAATGTAGGGACTGGTTTAGCATTCACAGGATACCAAAGTCTCTGGAGATGGCTGCTTTGCACAGCTTGGAAATGTCATTCCCTACATCCTCAGGAGGGAAGAAGCCTTTAATAACAGAGAACAGGTGTTCCAGACACAGGAGGAAGGAAACTGGTTGAAATCCTCAGAAATCCTAGGTCTAGTGGAGACACCCTAGGGTGCCCAGTGCTGGTGGAGCACTGGCACAGGCTGCCCAGAGAGGTGGTGGAGTCTCTGTCTCTGGAGATATTTAAAACTTGTCTGGACGTGTTCCTGTATGCTCTACTCTAGGATCCTGCTCTAGCAGGGGGGTTGGACTGAATGATCTTTGGAGGTCTCTTACAACCCCCACCACTCTGTGGTTCTGTGCTAGGGGTCTATGGGAGACCTGCACCCCTCTGGGACTGCAGCTGGAGCTTCATGGGAAACCTCAGTGTGTGGAAAAGAGCACTGGACATATGTGTTCAGGAGGTGGGATTCCCCCACCCCCAAAGTGTCCAAGCCTGGAGGTGAATCAACCTCTGGTGTCTCAGAGCTCTTTTCTTACCCAACCACAACACATCCGATCTGCAACTGCTTTCCACAGCAGACCCACAGGCAACTTTGCTCCTCATGGAAGAAGATGAAGTTTCCTCCCAAGCATTTCTGTGAGCCATCAGAAATCATCCTCAAATTCAGCACGAACAACTGGGGAGCAGCTCTGTGGCCAGGGCATGGACATGGGTTAGACAGATCTCTACATCAAATCATTAGCAAATCTCATCCACCCACCTCCACCTTCACAACCTGGTTCCTGGGCCCCATGAACCCAGTGTTAGTAGGTCCAAGTGCTAATTTAAGATGGAACAGGCGTGGTCCACTTGTTTTATGGTTCCAAGGGACAAGTCGTATGTGCTATAACTATACAAAGCCCCTTTCAAACACGAGGCATTTATTAGTAATTTATTCAATAGTTTCACTGGACTTGAAGAAACAGTCTTTCCCTCTGCTTGAACTCCAGCTTGATCTTTCACATTTATGAGGAACTCCATGTAGAGCTAGGAGATTTCTGTTGATGAGATGAAACGCTGCAAATAAATACTGATGAAAGATATAAGATGCCTCGACTTAAAATATTTCATTGGACTGAAAACTGTGTGGAACAAACCAGGAAAAAGAATTGCAGGGTTTCTGCTAAGCACTTGTGTGTTGCATTATCACCCAAGGCCAAAGAGTCAAGTATTGTAGCTTAATTTAGAACGGAAGTGGATATTTTTATGGCAAATAGCAACACGTGGCCAAGTCCAGGGTGAACATAACAAAGAGACTGTAAGCTGTACTTCCTCTGCACTGGACACCACAGATTTTTTTATCTATGCTGCACAAATATTTGTTGAATTTTGTTCCCTGCCATTCCTGTGATAAATGGATGAGGCAGACATTCACCTGACTGCATAGTTGTGTGTGCTTCCACCACAAAACCATTGTAGAAGCCACTGACAAGTCTTCCTTTGCTTAGGGAAGTGGGACTGGGGGCTGTGCCACCAGCTTGAGTCTCTCCAGGGTGTGGAGGGAGACCATGAGCCCCATGAGCAGCCATGGCTTTATGCAGCAGCCATGAAAACCACTGGGAAATGGACCCCACAGCTCCACCACAGCAGAGATAATTCAGATGGAGAGAAAAGGACCTGCACTTCAGTCTGCATCCTGGACATGTACATCAGGGACTTCAGTCAAAAATCCAGGTGAGAAGTGGGATGCTATCTCCTGTGACCTCCAGCCCAGGAGACATCTGTACTGCAGGAGGCCAGGACATCTCCAAGGGCCCCAGCAAGCTCTGCAACAGTCCCTTCACCCCCATACCTACCTGGCAGCCTAAGAGGTTTCTCTTTACTGTGGGTGAGCTCCAGCCAGAGGCTCACAGGTGAGTCTCAGAGCAGGAGAAAGGCGGTAAAAGTGATCCAGGTTCTCACCCTCAGTTTGTGATTCTTGAGCGATCTGCAGCAGGGACCCTATCACTTGTGTAAACAGCTCAGTTACAAGGACCCTGTGAAGCTATCCAAGAGCATATTGTTTATTTCTTACAAGCATTGGGCTGTGCAAGGTGTTTTACAAGATAAGAGGCAATTTCTGCCGTAAACAGAGTATGAACCCTCTGAATGGCCAAGACAAGGATTAAAAGGAGGACCTAATTACATGTATCTTGCATAACAACCAAGATAGATAGTCCTTTAATTTCTTCCCCAGGTACCAGGTGGTCTTCCCAAAGACCACTGGAATGATCTTTCAAATTCTCATAGGGAAAGACCCAGATCTCTGTTATTGCTCTTTGCTACTGCTTTCCCATGCAAACTTAGTCCTGCTACTTCATCCCCATCCTCTGTCTGAAATTCCATCTGTTCAGGTAGTGTCTGGCCTTCTGATGGTGGTGAGTTCATAGAATCATAGAATGGTTTGGGTTAGAAGGGACCTTAAAGATCATCTCATTCCAACCCCCCTGCCGTGGGTAGGGACACCTCCCACCAGCCCAGGTTGCTCCAAGCCCCATCCAACCTGGCCTGGAACACTGCCAGGGAGGGGGAATCCTCGTTAACACTCTGTTTGCAAGTGGTTTGAGGCACTGGAGGGAAGGTTTCTGTCGTACTTCTTAGTTCTCCACCGAGCAGACGCAGAAATATCCTCATGGCTGCAGTGTACAACTTTCTCTAGGCAATAACTGCGCTCTGACATCTTAGCAAAGCAGAAAGTACATGGGGAAACTTGGAGCCAGGGCCAGGGGGTGTGACAGGAATGGAAAAATCAGCAAGTGCCCAGAGGAGAGAGGTGGGAGAGAAGGAGAAAAAAAAAAGAAACCCAGTGAGACAGCAAGGCTGCAAGGAGCAGCAGCACTGAGGAAATCAGGTGGCTTCTCTGATGTCTAGTGAGGTATGAGCTACAGATGAGGCTTTTCTCATTGTCCTGGCATTCATAGCAATGTAGATTTTCTTATGTCTAATAAAAGATTAAGAATAGCACACACTATAGGCTTTCCTGAATGCCTTTAGGAAGCTGGGTGAAAATCAGAGCAGGACAAGATTAGCTCAGATGGAAGAGCAGAGGAGGGAGAAGGAAGAGGAAGGAAGTGCATGGCCTTATCCAGTGGATAAACACCTAAAACTTCTCAAGGAAGGCTCCTCTGTACTCTTCTTTCTCCCCACGCTGTGTTGACACCCTGAACTTCTTGACTCTGGCTCACACTGCACCCCTAAGTGTGCAGGACTCAGCCAGGGCAGGAGTGAAGAAGAAAAGTCCATTACATTTCCAGATCTCTGGTTAATGGGTGAGCTGGTACCCTTTTGGAAAGGAGATTGCCCAACAGAGAGAGGTCCACATCGACTTTAAGAGGCTGAAGCTAGACCCTGGATCTTTGAGGTGGGTTTGCTTGGCTGGTATAAAGCAAAAGCAAAGCAGTAATGTACTGAAGTTATGACCTGGGAAATCAGCCTTTTCCAATGCCACCCCTTGCTAGGCTTTTGTTTGGTCCTGAGCAGAACGGCACTGGCAGGCGCAGCCTCTCCAACAGTGCACGTTGGAGTGTGCCAGGAGCTCAGGACCTTTCCCAGGGTGATAAAGAGCCTTGGCACCCTCAGGATCTGAGTGTCCCCACCTGCTCCGTGTAGGACAGGGTGCCTGGAGCTTGCCACATTGCCACCAAGAAAAGAGGCAGGGCCCCCAAGGGAGGGAGGTGGTGGGGACCCTTGCTCTGTTTTACCTCCACACACAGCAGAGCAAATATCCCCTGGCAAAAGAGCAAACAAGGGCATCAGTGTCCTGCCAGGCTGAGCTCTGGTCTCCAAGCTGCTCCACCAAAGGGAACAACGACCACTTCTTTTTGGCCAGGAAGGTCCCCTCCCTGGTCAGGCAGCTAGCTAGCCTGGTGCTTACAGCCAAGGGAGACTTTATCTGGTGTGCTTCTCGAAGAAGTCCTGGTTCAAAGCATCTGCAAGGGCTGGTGAAACTCCAGGCTGGGTCTAAAAAGTGTGGGCAACCATCCCTGAGCACCCCCTAACCGAAGGAGAGGTTGAGGCCATGTGTTGCAGCCAGGCTGCGTGGGTGGCAGGGAGCAGGGGTGGGTTACTGATGTGAAGCAGAGACAGAGTGCCCAGTAAAGCTGTTCAAGGAAAGGCCTTTTCATCCCTACTGGTCACTCAGTGCATCCCATCTCTGCCAGCAGCCAACAACGAGGCTCAAGGGAAGCATTTTCTTTATACACTCAGAGCCCATAGCTGCTTCAGGGAGCTTTGTGGGATGCACCAAAGACACTCCCTTCAGTCCTGCTGGGTTGCAAGCAGAAGAGCTGGAACTGTTTCTGGACAGTTGTCCATCTCTCAGTGATTTGAGTCAGGTGTTATGACATAATCCCTGGCTCATAAAGTCTCTCCATTGCTGATTTCCTTGTTCTGCTCTCCCACGGCTCTTGTCACATGCTTGCCCTATGCTGCCCATGTCATCTGCAATTGCCCACTGATGGAGACAGGTTTTGCTGTGACCTGTCATGGGTGCTCCTTTTCTAGGATGCTTAAGACAGCCTTTCGTTATGCCTGCACACCACCTGAAAATACCTGGATAATACTAAGCACCTGGCTAGTGATTAGTACCTTGGAGAACAGCTATTGGGGTGAAACTCCTGTGCTAAAGATCTCCTACACAAAGGGGAAGAACTAGAAAGGGTGAGATTAAGAGAAGCTGTCCTGGACTAGCACAGCATCATCATCCAGGTCTAGAGAGCAGGGCCCTGGGGACATGGTTCTGGCTTTTCCTTCCAAAGATGCTACTCTTTTGAGGAAATTATTCACAGTAAGGTGCAAAACAGAAGTCCCTGGCAGCAAGTCAAGGTGCTGAGTCCTTTTGGCAGCCAAGCCAAAATATATAATGAGCATGATGAAGTGGTGTGGGATACCCCTGTGAGTCACTGCCTTGGTTGGATCTCCCAGCTGACTTGGGGCTTCTCATGGCTGCCTGCATGGCTGGGCCATGGGGCTGTGCCTGGGGAACCAGGACATCTTTGAAGGAAAAAAGCAATAAATGTGATAAGGAGGATCACACTGAAAGGTTCAGTGCATGTAGGTGTGGGGCAGCTGATGTGGACTCACTTTCCCAGAAGTGGCTACAGCCATATTGCTGCCTGGGAACAAGGACACGTAGTTTGGACCTGTCTGCTACTGCTGACATTTCATATTCACATCCCTGCATCTCTCTCTGTGTGACATTAACAGGGACTGTAGTCATTTTTCAGAGTTTTCTTGGAATTTGAGTGTCTGCCTGGGGACTCTGAGCAAATAACAGAGAAACCACTCCTGATCAGGAATTTCAGTGTATTTCCAAGTGGAGAGCAGCATGTAGGAACCCAGCCCAGAGCTGAGCTCACCTATTTTATTTGGGAAGAAACCCTTGCAAGGAAGATCTAGCCTGGTCTCCAAGTTACCCTCTGCTAAGGACAAGCAATGTGATGTGAGCAACAACAGATGTTCTTCCCACTGAGCCCTACATGCATGGCCCGCTGCTTTCCCCTGACCCACAACCTCAGGGTCCCACCCAGGACCACAGACTCACCCACAGAGGTATATTAGGAAGGGTAAAGACTGGTAGTGCCCATTGCTAAGAGGATATCCTCCTTGAGAAGAGGAAAGGCAGAACATGGAGCACCTACAAGCCATAGGGATAAGCCTTGACTGGGGCATGTGCTCTTGCAAGCAGAGGGCTGTTCAGCTGCTCTGAACAGGTAAATGAGAGAGTCTTTACACCACACTTTCTTATCCAGATCAAACCTTCAGAACAACTGTCCTGTCCTGTCCAGGAATTCATCACAACAGGCCCTTCTGCACTTGAAATTGGACCCTGCCCTACAGCAAGGGTGTGTTCTGATCTTCCTTCTCTGCCAGCACCTTGCCTTTGCCATCTTCATCTAATGACCTTTGCCTTTGCCACCTTCAAGCAAGGACTTCAAGGGCCTTCCTCCTGCAGGACAAACACTGCTAGAGCTGTTCAGGGTGGTGTTGACTCTGCAGTACCTTAAACTTTTGAGTCCACTCATTACAGCTGTGCTGGCAAACAAAAAAAAAAGTCCCTGGCCTCTCCTCTCCTCTGGCCTTGAGGCCAGCTGGCCTGGTATGGCCACATGCACATTATGAAATTCCCTAAGCCTCCAGAACAGGGTGGACATATCCAAAGTACATTTTGGGAATGGTCCCTGTTGTGTGCTGTCTCCAGACTGATGCCTAGAGGTTGTTTGGTTCTATGCTAGTAGAGCTGGGCCAAGCTGATGTTAGGAGAGTGTTAATAATTTAGCACTGCAGATGATCAAATTGCTGGCTGTGTTGAATTTATATATTCACTAAGCCAAATATTCTCTGAAATCATCAGCATTGTTTTTCCCCTGGTGGACAAAGCCACCTGGCTCCATGAGCCAACACCACTAAGGAGGTTGATCAGCCCAACTGGATAGACTGGGAAAAAGCCATCTGTGCACTGGGAATTATTTATCCTGGGTGCTTAGATGCTCATATAGGTTCCCAGCCCTGCATCTCTATAGGCCAGTAGTCCCCTGTGTAGACTCTATCTCCAGATCTCGTCTCCTTGAGCTGTGCAAGACCGCCACACAGCTCACGTCACACCGTAGGTGGTCCTCCAGCCCCACCGCATGGTCGCTTCCCTCTGATAACTCTGAGGTCTTAGAGGTCAGCCCAAGGGCAGCTGGTGGACATGTATCAACCAGCTTCGACACGCTGCACTCAAGGAGTAGCTGTGTTTAGACCCAGCAACTCTCTGATCTTCAATAACCTGGCAGCAGCTTGTAAACAGTGAGCTTGATGTGATAGCATCCTCAGTGAGCAATTTTCACCCTTCCCCCCCGGTCCCCCTACCCTCTCTTCACTCCGACAGCATGGGGAGCCTGAGGGAGAGGCATGCTCAGAGCCAAAATTGCTAAGAGAGGCTCAGCTTGTGGCTGAGTGTCAGCTGCTGTGGGCTGGGGTGTCAGGGGAAGGCTGAAGGGATGGGGGCACTAACGTGTGTGTGTGCTCTACATGCACAGCTTTGTGTTTGCAGTGCTAGAGAAGCACTTACAGGTGCTTCTAAACCCTTTGCCTTGGCTTGTCTCTTATGTATTTGGTCTGATAAAAGCAACACCCACCAGGCTGGTGGTCTGAACATGCCTCCTTGTTTTGCAGCCTCAGCTGCTTGTACACAAGTAAGGAAGGTCTGAGCCCTGGGGGTGGGCTGTGTTTTACTCACGGGGTTTCTCAGAGCCTTATCCCCCTTGGATGCAAAAGGATGGGATATCAGGATGGTTCACTGCAGGGGAAATACCCAGTCAGTGTCCCCACTGAAGCAAGAGGAGATCACAAAAATGGAGAGAGAGAAAGGGGCCACCACGTTGCTCTGTCTCACGTTGAAACATGGAAAAACCCCTTTGAACCTCCATCTCCAAACTATCCATCCTGCTTAGCCTGGCACAGGTCTGACTTGGCCTGGCTGGCACTGACCCAGATGAGTCCAGCCATGGTTTGGGGGTGATCACAAGCCAGGGGCCATTCCCAATAGTCATTTTGAATGTGGAGGGTGAAGAGACCTTAATAGGATGGATCCAATCCACGCTGGTCTGCTTGCCTGTGGGACCAGAGAGGGAATGTACCCCCTGCTCTCCTGTTCACCTCCACCTGGGAAGAAACCAAAGTATGAAGGCAGGAGAAATCAAAGGGCTCCCCAGCCAAGTCCCCCCCCCCTTTCCTTTTCCCCTAGCGAAGCAGAGAAGTGAAGGTCATGGGACAGAGCCCAGCTGTGCCGGGTATTTCCAGCGCAGTCTCCCATGCAATCCTTGCCAGCAGCCCCACTCCTCCTCCTCCTCCTCCTCCTCTTGCTTGGAGTAGGACTGCAAAACAATCCCTGCTCACCCCGGAGCTGCTCCCCGGCACTCAAGGTAACAGTCGGCGTGCATCTGCACCCTGTCCCCCCTGCCCACCCCTCGGCTCCCCGGGGAATGTTCTGTACCCAGGCACAGGAGCGTCACCGAGGGGGAGCTGCCTGCGTCAGGCTCTCCTGCTGTGGGGACCTTGACTTGTGTCTGGGAGCAGGAAGGACAGGCAAGGGCTGCGCTCGCAGACAAGCGTGCAATAACAGGTCTTGAGTGCAGGGATGCTCTGGTCAAGAGTCCCCTCTCTGAGCTGCTGGTGATGCTTCACTGGGGAGTGGAGCAATTGCATTGAAGGAAGGTTACAGATACATTCAGCAGCAGGATGTGCAGCTCCCATGGGATATTTCTTCTAGACCCCATTTACCTCCTTTCCTCAGACATATCCCTTGGTGTATTATTTAAGGTCTTGCTGTTATGACATTGGATTTTCTTGCTATCCTTATAAACATCCACTCTGTTTTTATGTGGATTGTAAGCCCACCATGATCTGGGCCCCTCTGTGACATCTTTTGGAAAGGAATTCCCTTGGTTCACAGCCTCAGTTGCCTGTTAGTGCCAACAGCCTGGACCTGAATGAGGACAAGGAAATGTTAAGGCCCTGTAATGCCTGGAGATCAGATGCAGAAGTGCACTTGAACCTGCACACACTATGCACAGGATAATGTTTCATCCTTTGCTGCAGTTCAGCCAGTCCACCCTTCACAAGTATTAAAGGGGGAAAAACCAAAAAATGCATTTTTCCATCCTGAAGAGAAAGCCAGTTCTTAGCCAGAGGGAGGCCTCTCCTTCCCTGGTCTTCCACGGACCACAGCCAGCCTGGAGGAGGACATGTTACCTTCTCCTGCTTCTTCTCCTTCAGTCTTTTCCCTGGGACACAACATCAGCAAGGTCCCGAGGGCTCAGCAGGACAGTCACCTCCTTCCTCCTCCCTACATGAACATGAGCCTCAGAGCTGCTAGGACCTCAGCCACGCATGAGCAGGGCAGCCACTTCAACCCATGTCTCTGAGAAGAAAACTTGAGGCACCAGGAAGCACCACAATGTCTCAGACATAAGGCAGGACCTTGGTGGATCACCGAGACACATCTGAGCCCCTAAAAACACCTCACTGACCTGTGGCTTTCCAGCATTGTTCCACCTAAGCCCTGTGCTCCTCACTAGCAGTCTTCAGGTAGCTCCCACCTTACCAAGTCCCCCTCAGCCTTTTCTCAGAGGCCCAACAGAGAAAGCTAGATTTTAGGGTTCCCTATATCCATCTGCAACATCCCCAGCACAATGAAGCTCCAAACTCACCTACAGGTACACTGCAATTTACCTCTAAGGCTCTTAACACAACACTGTCCACCCTCAGCAAGCAAACTACAAAGTTTTGGGTGAGATGCAATGTCCAATATGCCCAGAAATGCTTCTTTCTATTCTCTTGCACCTCCTTCTGTGGCTTCAGGGGATGTCTACATATCTGTCTGGCTTGTGAGCTGCCTTTTCTCAGCACAAGTCAGGCACAAGAGAGGTTGGCTGCCACGCTGCTGAACGGATATGGGTAGGCAAGAAACTGTTTGGCAGGGAGAGCTGACATTAACTGCTCAGGCTATTTAAAAAGAGTGATTTAATCACCCAAGGTATTTCTGCCCAGCTCCGTGCATGGTACATTTGGCAGCTTGCTGGAATCAAACCAGGGTCTTTTATCAGGAGGAGTGAGGAAGGGAAGGAAAGGGCAAAGCAGATGAGGGTGCAGATGAAAAAACCAGAGGACTTCCAAGGCTCTTCCATTAAAAAAAGCAAGGAATAGAAAATCGAGTTAAAAATAATATCATGGTATGTTCTGGGCAGAGATACCAGTGTCCTAGGAAAAATATACGCATTTATTTTTTGCCAAGAGGGAAATAAAAGGGAGGATGAGGGAGGAGGATGAGGTTGTTCTTTGATTTGAAAATGAAGCAAGGCCAAAGAGCAGATCTGGTCACTGGGATTTTTCATCAGAATCTGTGTTTTATAGCTAAAGCAAGCTGGACTTGAAACCTGCCAAGTGCAAAAATTTGCTCCTAGGGAGAAAGGCCAGATCCGTTAACATTGGGTGGTGTGCTACCAAATGCTGCTCAAACAGTACTGTCAAAAAACCTGTGCATATCCTTGGATGGGGGTGAATAGAGCTAGTGTGAACTCTGCTTTTTGCTCTCAGTGTTCATTGGTTCAGACCCTTCTGCTGTCAAAACCAGTCGTCACCATACAAGCACGAAGGGCCAATGTCATCCAAGAATTAAGTACTAACTCTCCATCATTTGAGAGGGAGTTAGGTACATGCATTCCTTTAAGAAGCTAGCCATAAAGGCTTGTCTGGGATGACTTTTGCACCATTTTAACTTTATCTCTTTGAAACAGCTCTGGGTTTTGTCTGAGCTGGCTGAAATTTTTCATGACAATCATTAATTCACTGAAAAATGCAGGTTTTGGCAGATCAAGTCTCTTTATAAGTTCAGACCAAATTTGGCAAGCTGTTTCAGCCAAAAAAATAAAAATATGGAGAAAACTTTGAAGCCTTTTGCCCTGAGATTCAAAATGAAATTTCTTCCCTTTTCTTTCTTATGAAATGCTTTTGCCTTGAAATGAAGCTCTGATTCCCTTACTCAACTTCTTGTGAGATTAAGTAATAAAACAAGAGAAAATGAAATATTTGGTTTAATTTCATTTGCCTGAAAAGAGTTATCTGAATTCTTTGTGGGAAGAGGAAGGGATTTGTTGAGCACCTACTTTACCTGGATGGGGGTGCCAGGATCCAACACTGGGAAACAGGCACTGCAGAACAGCAAATACCAGCTAAGCCACAGATCAAACCTCTGAACAAAACAGGCTGAGTGAGAGAGTCCAGTTGTGCCAGTATAAATTGCAGCTAGTCCAGGACTCAAGCCAGCACAGTTGTTTCTAGGGAGGGACCACAGCTCTTCACCTCCAGCTTTTGGTGGTGTCATGTGGACACAGTCACCATCAAAGCAATGTCCACTGGGAGATATGGTGATGAAGCACTTGAGGCCATGGTCTAGTGGTTAGGGAAATGATGGGATAAAGGTTGGACTTGATCATCCTGGAGGTCCTTTCCAACCATGGTGATTCTATGATTCTACGTGAAGGAACACATATCACCATAACTTGTTTCTTTGCATGCTCCTGTTATTCTCTCCTTCAGTCTCCAGCCTGCCTGATAGTCTAACACCAGGTCCCCTCTGCCTCTGAGAGCTGCATGAGTAGTATATGACATCCCTGAAACCTTGTTTTCTGGTCTTTTCAACCCAAAAAAGAGCAGTTTTCATAAAAATGTTGGCCCTAAGGTGCAGGAGTGTGGTGCAATCACATAACATGTGGTCCATCAGGTCCTTGAGGGCACCAGGGATACTTTGGGGTCCTGTACAGTTGAATCACAGAAGACCATGATATGGCTGGGGACAGAGGAAGGAACTGATCACAGCCGGGTAACCTGGCCACTGCCAGTCAAAAATACCCCACATCATTTTTGCCTCCATCTAGTGACATGAGCCTCACCATGCAAAAGGTGGGACCACAGAGCTGAGACACTGAGTTCAACAGTCCTTCCAGAACCTCATCCACACTATCCTAACCTAGCTCCATCCCTTGTCCCCACTGCCTCCATGGGGAGACTATTTCCACCCCGGTGGTGAAAACACTTATTCCAGTTTCTCTCCTGCTGTAGACATAAGAATCATTGCAATCAGGACAGGTAAATCTAGAGCCCCATGTCCTACTGATATGTAGACAACAACAAACTCCTGTGCATTCCTCTCTCTGGCAGTTGTGTTCTGGTGCCTTTCCTAGACTGAATTTGTTCATCTTGGCTTTGTAAACAAGAAATGAGACTGAATAACATAGCTTGAAGAAGCTGAAGGACTCCAAAAAATTGTGAGAAATGAGCAGAACAGGCCTGCAAAGTAATTCCTGGTTTGGCCCAAAACAGGAAGTAAAGAATGTGGTTGGATTACAATTAAAGACAACCTTCTGATATCCCTTGTGTAGAAGCAGTAACTGGTATTTCTCTTGCTAGTGAATTTGATTATTTAGCTCAGTTCACTCACAAAACATCAGCTTCCACTGTAAAATCTGAAGGTGGAAAGTGCTGAGCTACTGAAACTATTGGCTGTCTTTCAAGAAAACCTGCACAATCTGAGGTCCTAAATAGCTCCAGAGATTACCAGAAGGACAGTAAAGGGGGTCCTATAGGGACTTCTGGTTTGTTTTCAGCCTAGGATGGCTCTACTGGAAACCCTTGCATCAGATATTTGGTGCATAAATGTCAATTCTGGACCATTCTCAAGCATCCCTTGATGCTGAGACACAAAAACTGCCACGCCAGCTCACGATGCTACAGGCATTTTCATAGTGCTCCTCCAAAACATGGGCAGAGGTTGGGTCACATGCACAGGCTTGTGGGACAAGCGATATTCATCAAATATCACTGCGCATCTTCTCCTCTTCTCATATAAATGACACCACCAGGATGTTAGCATCATCTGATGCAGTGTGTGGAGCCTGGAGAGCAATTCAACTGGATGCAGGTGTCTGCTTTAGCATGAGCTGAATCCCTCCAGGCTCTGCTGACTGTCTGGACATCTCCAGTGACTGTAAGAGGATGCAGTAAACAGCCATTGTGAGCAGAGGGGAGCTGAAAAACTGCTTTGCTGTGATATTTTTCAATGCAAAGGCAATAAATGGTTAAATCTCATCCTTAGTCTGGGTTCTGATCCAGAGGAGGTGTTGAAATGTGTAGGAGGAAGCCCAGTGTCTTAAGATTTGGGAAGCTCCTTATAGCACCAGGTTTCTCTTGGAGGAAGTGGAAAATTCCCTGTGGCTGGGAGCTGCTGTGTTCATCAGACCTTTGCAGCACAGAGCAGCTGAGACTCGTGACAATGCAGGGACTTCAAAAACAGGCTTCCCACAGTGAATATTAATTCCTGAATCGCAGACCACTCTGTTCCCTTTTCTCCTTGTGTTCAGAGCAAAGGTAGAAATCACAGCACGTGTCCCCCAGCTCATCCCCCAAGCACCACCACCAGAAGATCCTCACAATGCCTGACTTGCTTCAGCAGCTCCTAAACCCTGTGGTTTGAGAAGAAACTAGAACTGTCTCATCACTTACCTCTGTTATAGTTTCATCTAAGCCATAATAATCATATTTTTTGTAACTGGACCACACAACTTCTGAGGCATTTTAAGGAAGCCAGCAGCTCCTAGGGGATGCTGCAACCCCAACATGGTCTCCAGCACGACCTGCCAGGTCCTGCTGCCTTCACCACACGTGTGTCTGTCAGGAGAAGGAGCTGTCCCACAACTCAGGATGTGATGCAGTTCAGTGATATTTTCTCTGGTGAGAAAGCTGGGTTAGAAGCATCAAGGAACAGTATACAGAAAACAGAGGGGAAATGAAGACTCTCAACCCATTGTTTTGAGTGCAGACTTTCCTTTTTCTTTTTCTTTCTTTTTCTTTTTTCTTTATTTTCTTTATTTTCTTTATTTTCTTTATTTTCTTTATTTTCTTTATTTTATTTTCTTTATTTTCTTTTTCTTTTTTCTTATTTTCTTTTTCTTTTTGTTTCTTTTTCTCCTCCTTTTCCTTTTCCTTTTCCTTTTCCTTTTCCTTTTCCTTTTCCTTTTCCTTTTCCTTTTCCTTTTCCTTTTCCTTTTCCTTTTCCTTTTCCTTTTCCTTTTCCTTTTTGTTTCTTTTTCTCCTTTTTCTTTTTCTCTTTATTTTTTTTTCTCTTTTTTTTCATTAGTCCTAATCCTTCCAATGACCTGGCATAGCACCAGAAATTTTGTCATCAGAGTAACTGCAGATTCGGCAGCCTGAGACACAGACCTAGAGGGGAAACTAGGGCCAGACACCCTTAAACTGGCTTCACAACCACAGTGAGTAAAACTTGGATCTAGACCTTTAGTGTCTGTATGGATTTGCTCACAAGCATCCGTAAAATGGTGCTGTTCCTTCCACTCAGCGAGCTCTGTTTCTGGTTATCACAGGTGCTTTTGGAGTATTTCTTGGTTCGGATGGGTTTGTTTCCAGGAGGTTTAAAGGAATAATTAGCTCCTGTTTCATTCTTGAGGAATAATGTTCATTGCAATCAACCCTCGGTCACAAGACACAGGAAGAGCAGTGAACGCTGGGGTGGATGAACAAAATTAGGATGTTAAAAATGCAGATGGATTGCCAGGAAACACTCGGAGGATATCTGAAACACAGCAGGGGAAACGAGATGGAAACAAGGTCTAACTTAGGGATCAACTATCCAATTTGAATTTATTATCCTCCTCCCTAACCCCCACCTCTTGCCTCCTCTTTGTCCATTTTTAAATCCAGAACCACTTTTAGGTTCTCTGATATTCAAAATTGTTTTCATATTTATTCCAGCCACACACAAGAAAATGATCCTGCATGATTTACTGCCTGGCCAGAAACCAAAGGTGAATGAAATCTGCACAACAGGGCACAGCTTCACCCAGTAGCCCCAACAATCTGACTAGCTCAAAGAGGTGGTAGGAGAACCATTGCTTCCCAGTCCATGTCTAGGGTCTTCCTTTAGCTGGGGGAAAATTGCCTTTCTCCTGGCAATTCAGGTCTTCACCATGGACCAAATTTTCAAAGGCAGGGGAGCTGCAAAACACACAGTTGAGCACCATAAGTATTTTCCAAGATGTTCTTGCAGGTTAGGTTTTGCTAGTCTGTATTTTATCACCTTGCACAAGAAGTGCAAATCACAAGATGATAAGGAGAGGGAGTTTGTGTCTGTAGGTCACTGACTGCCAGGGCAGGGTGACTCCAGCCTCCATCCCCACCATCTTACTGCATCGATGCAAACACAGACAGCAGCAGAATCCACTTGTGCAGGGGAGCACCCTAAAGATGAAATGCACAGCCAACCTTCCCTCCCCTCAGTTACCTTCACGGTCTAGGAATTGCTATTTTTTTGATGCAGAGTTGGCCAACTTCAGCAAGAAGGCTGGAGAGAAGGTCATGGCTCCTTCCTGGGAAACAGATGACTTCAGTCTCAATTTCCTGAGCCTGAGAGCATCTATGAACTGAAATCTCTTCTCCTCTCCCAAACTTCCCACTCACAGGGGTCTCATGCACCTTTCCTGCAGTGAGGTATTCACTTTGGGACAGTATTTGGGAACATGGTGGGGATGGGGACCCAATGCCCTCTCACTAAGAAACCCCTCAGTAGCCTTTCAAAAGGGAATTTGCCCATTTGCAGCCAAAACTTGAAGGCTTTACAGTTTTCAGCCATTCCTTCTGGTGATAACAAAATAATTCCTCCTGCAAAAGAAGGCAAAGAAGTCCCCTCCCCAAAAAAGCATTAAGAGGAAAACTGAATTCTCAGTCCTGTCTCCCCTTTTCCCTTCCAAAAACATTTCAAATGGATAATTTCTGACTGCTGCCACTGCAGTGCCATGAGCAGAGTGAATGGAGGCAGCTGAGACTGGCCAACTCAGTGCACGCAGGGCCAGGACTTGCAGCTGGGTGGAACCACGGGGCATCAGGTCCCCTTTGCTTTGCTCTCAGATCCCCAGTCATGCAGCAGCAGGCCCTGGAAAGAGATGCAAGTCACTGCAAAGAGTCTCACTGATTTGGGGGCAGGGGATGGGGCGAAATCAGTGTTTTCTCATAAATCCGGACAATGTGTATATCACTTTAATTGATGTCAAACTTTCAGCCTGACATGCTTTATAAACCCTGGGCAGCTTTGATCTCCTTGTCTTTGCCTATAAATGCAAGGATTACAAAAACATTCCAAAAAACGGCACCAAAAAATGTCTTTCACTGAGGTACTTTGCTCCAGCAGATAAGGCTAATAAGCAAAGAAACCTCAGGTATTAGGAAATGAAGCTTTTCAGGAACATACTCCGGGGTGGAGAGAGGGGGGTGGAAGCGTCTGAAGGATATTGATGGTTATGCTCTGCCTGTCATTATTTCACTATATTGTTTATATCCCCGGGATGTGGATAAAGGTAGCTGTCACTTCTGGCACCGCTCTCCCCCCCGAGAGATTACAGCGAACTGTGGCTGACACTGCCCAACGTTGCGTTGACTGACAGCCCCCCGTGGCATGGTTACTGTCAGAGCCCTCAGAGGGCTGGGGGTGCCCGGGTCTGCAAGGCACGGGGAAGGGGAGGAGGGTTTCCAGAGAGCGGTGGGCTCCCCTTGGCCTCCAGCACGTCCCCACGCGGGAAGAGGCAGCTCCTCTCCATGCAGGGTTCAGCAGTGAAGGAAGGTGTTCTACAAGCCCTTTTGTGGGTACAGAGCTCAAGTCTCAAATGTTGGGGTCCCTTTCAGGTGTTTCAGTGGGATCCTGCAATGCCTTCACTGAGCAGGACAAAGGGAGTCTCTTTGCACAGGGAGAAGAGATGGAAATGGAGAAGGTAGACGTGAAAACAGCAAGGGAGGCTGTAGACTTGGCATGCCAAGTTAGGACTTAGTTGTGAATTAAGACTAATAACTTTCTCCAGGCCAGTGTCTCCCTGTGAGCTGATGTCTAAATTCCCTTTATATTCCCTATATTTCCCATGGAATCCTTAGACATGATTCAGCTGGCCAAACAGAGGCACTGGGAATGTGTGAAAGCACCTGAGATGTCAGCACAGGACCAGAAGAAACATCACAAAACTCATACCCATCAAAATAGCAGCAGGATCTCTGGCTACAATGACCTTAGACATTCAGGTGGCAACCAAATCCCAGCCAAGTTTTGACTGGAGCCACCAAAGGTACTTGCTTCACTCAGCAGCAGAGATTTAGGCTTGGTCATCTGGATGACTGGTCTGTGGACACTGAAATGTTTCTGTCTTAAGTGTGCAGACCAACAGCCTTCCCTACTCTCCTTTTGTATTGGGAACAACTTTTCGAAGCCCCTGGGAAGCTGGGAAGTGTCTGAGACTTTGGGGAGCTCTGTGGAACTATGGCATTACCTTTGAAGTTACCTATGGAGTTATCTCCTTGGTGCTGGGAAGGTCTCAGCTGGAGTGTTAGGCCCCCTCCTGAGCCCTGGGCTTCAAGGGAAAAAGGGGTCAGACTGGGGACAGCCCCAAAAAATGCAAAGAGAATGACTAAAGGAGTGGAAACAACAGATTAAGGAGGATGAACTGAAATTGGTTAGTCTGCAGAGACACTTGAGGAGTGATGTTCCTTCATGAAAGGTAGAAGAAAGGAGGGAGGAATGAAGGGATGGGACTTTTAATGGCAAGGACATGGAAGCCTAGGAAGAAGAAACTGTCTGGGAACTCAGCATCCTTCAGAACAGCCACTGACAAGGATAAAAGTAGATACAGTTGACTCTTCCTTGAGGCAGGAGGATGGGCAAGATGCCCTCAAGGAGCCTCTACCAGTCCCGCAGTGCTTTGACCCTTGTTGTCTAGGGCTGTGGCAGCTGCCATAGGATGTGACTTGCCCCAGGAGTCTCAGAACTTTTGGGGTGGAGCAGGGAACGAGACCCATCTCTGTTGGTGCCACACCAGTGTCTGGCTGCAAGGCCACCCTCTGTATCTGCCTGCATCTGTCAAACAAGCTGATTAAGACATCTGAGAAAAGCAAAACCCAGGGGCTGGGACTGTCTATTGATGACATTACTTGGGTCATACTGGGTGAACTCTAACAGGCTTTGCCAATGAAAATGAGGGGCAGGGATTTCTAGCCCTGGCAAACAGCCCTGGCTATTTCAGGTTTCGCCATGTTTCTTCAGGACATCTTCCCCTTTCTCACTTTGTAGGCTTTTATTTACACCAGCAAACCCCCTGCAAACCAGATTTTGCACTCTCCTTTCCAAAGACAGAGGAATGCAACTAATCTGCCCACATGATAGGTTTTGATAGGAACATGGGTTTTTTAAAAAATGGAATCAGACAGTCATATGGATTAAATGACATTGTTAGTTAACATGATTTAAGGTGGCAGACCATCTAGAAGGGACATTAACTCTCCTGCTTTGGGGTTGAAAGCAAGATCCAGTTTTTACAAGTCTAGATAAGTCTTCTTTGAGAAATGGGAATTTGGCTCCTAAATCAATTAGGCCTGCCAACTCTACAAAGGGAAATTTATAACTGAGCACAGAATTCAGAATTAACCCTAGACCTTGCAAACTGTATGTCAATCTGCTGAGCACCACCTCGTGCCTCTTTGCCTACTAGAGTGGCATGGCCCGAAGAGAGAAATTACTTTGCAGTAATGTTGTCAGAGACCAAAGCAAATCTGATGCTCCCATACATGTGGAGGGCACAGGCCTTGACCTGTGACTGTAACCATCTGCAAACAAAGGATCTACCCATCTGAGCACGAGAGGAAACCAAACTGTGCAGCATCACTGGTTTTCTGCTAATTGCCTCTTTGCTGGACCTGAGCTGGGTGTGTGAGGAGCCCTGGCAAAGAACAGGGTTGTTCTAAGACCCACCAGGTCATGACAATATGGTCCTGAACTCACTTCTACACACATCGTCTTGTCCTCATGATAAAGTTGTGACCCTTCAAGGAGGCATGTTGGACCACGTTGTCTGCCAGACATCGTGACCACAAAGGACACACACGGTGCAGTTCATGCCTGAACAATCTTGTAAATACACCTTTGAGTTTGATTAAAAGCATTGGTGATCTGTTTTCTAGAACAAATGGGTCACTCAACAGCCACTTGCAGCATGGAAACACAAGTCATAGATTGCTAGTCAATCTGGCCTCAAGCCTGACTTTGGAGCTACTTCTTCCCCACCATGTACACAAAACTTGGCCAGGTAGGGCCAGACATGCAGAGCCTGAGTCTTCCTCTTTGACTTTAGCATCTTGATTCAGTTGCCTATGAGTAGGCATGGAGTGACATTTTAGATGCCCTCAGCCTCCAGCTGCTCTTCAAGACCTGCACACGTCTCCCATAGACCTGGTGTCATATCTGTGTGATACCAGATAAAGGTAAATGTCTTGGGTTTGGAATTAGATGGTCTTTAAGGTCCCTTCCAATCCAAACCTATGATTCTATGATAAAGCCTAGAGCATCTCAGAGGGCGCTAGGTGCCTACATGTCTGCAGCTGAATGGATGCATCCAATCAAGCTAACGACTCTAAGCTCCCTTCCCAGTCACTGCAGACCCTGAAGACAAGCAGGTATGAATCATTTGACCTCTCTGAGATGCCTGCCTTAGGCTGAGACAAACTGTGCCTTAGAAGTGCCTGTCTCTCTTTGCTGACTACAAAGGGAGCTCAGGGTGATTAGCTCAGCTCTGGATGTTTACAATGCATACAGCAAAATTTGACCAGGAGACTCTCACCCTTAGGCCTTTGCTATTCTGCATGTCCCCGTGTCCCTTCCAAGGCTGGGTTTCTAATAGAAAAAGGGAAAAAAAGAAAGATGAAGAGGCCCTCCCACTCTGTCTCTGCTTATATCGTTCTTACACTAAATGGAGAGGATCCTAATAGGATATTTAGAAGAGGTTAACTCTTCAGAAGCCTCTGTCTCTGTCCTACATCCTGGACGCCTGCCAGAGCAAAGCCAAGGATAACAAACCAGCTTTCGTTCAAGTATTCTGAGCCAATTAAAAAAGACAAATTAGTTTGGCCTTATCTCTCCGTCCTCCTCCCCCTTCCCACCCGAGAGACAAGAGGGGATTCACGGAGGAATGTTTCTCCTCTGTGATGGCTCTGCCTCACTGAACTCTTCAAGGTCTATGAAGGATGAAAGCCCTCTCTTCCATTATGCTTCCGACAGCCCGCTGGGTCCTAATGGGGCAGGGGGCAGGGGCAGCAGTGGGGGGACTGGAGTGGCAAAGCAGGGAGAAAGCTTTATGTGGAGAACGAAGGCAACGGAGCTAATGGACATCTCCTCTCCATCCAAACTCAGCCTGAGGATCTCTGCAATCTTGCAAGCCCCAGTGTGAGATAAACAAGAACTACCCTGTGCTGTCTGCCCTTTTCTTTTGTTGTTCTTTCTTCCTTGCATTTTTTGACATGCAGGTGCTGCATTTTTCATGTGCTTCAAGAAGAAACTCTGGCATGGCCTGGGTATGCCAGGAGAGAAAAAAAAATGCCAGGAAAGGATGTTGGGAAGAACTATCTGGTTCCATTCTGGGCTTTTGAAGGATATCACGTGCTGGTTTGACCTCTGCCATCGTCTTAGCTCATCTGCATGAAAAGCAGGGCAAAAACATCTGAGCAGCCACAGTGAGTCAGAGCAGAGCTCTCTTTCCCAACCCTGGTCACTAGCAAATGTTTATGTAAAGGGTTTAAGAAGCAGAGCAAGAGGAGTGATACACCAACAGGCTCAGCTATGTTGTGGCCACATGCTCGCTGCACCCAGCAGGGGTTCAGATCAGGCACCCCCAAAGATTGGCTGCTCCACCTGAACCTCATCTGGGTGAATCAGCACCCCTGTGCTCGGACCACAATGACATTGCCCTCTCCAGATTTAGGATGGCTTAGGTTGCCACTAGTTGGTTTGGGCCAAAACTGTGCCAAGCATCATGCTAACGATATGACAATCAAGTTCCAGTATCTGTGCTTGGCAGTGTTTAATTTGTTAGTAGAGATGTGTCCTGTGATGGAAAAGATCATCTCATTCCCAAGATTAGAAACCCACTTGTTCTCGTTGTTCATGATAACGCTGAGGTTTTTTCATGCCTCTCCTGCACTGTCATTATTTCACAGCTGGGGAGACACATGCCTTGTCTGATGAGACACTGCGAGGAGGGGAGTTTAAATCCCATCTCACTTCCCAAACCAACACTCCACCCACTGGGTAACTATGACTCGGCTAACTGGTTTCCTAGGGAAGGCAGGGACAGGACTCAACACACACTGCAGACAACCCTAAGGTACTCTGTCCCCACTCCATGGACCTTGGTCTGAAGAAAGCCAGAACATCCAAGTGATTCAGGAGACTCCTTGGTTTCCATCCAGTCTCAGTCTCCTGGACTCTAGGGATTTTGAAATATTCTAGTAGTCTAAGAGAAACCCTCCAGGATGTCTTCACAGTAAGACTGTCTTTACAGAAGAAGCAAGAAAGACTTGAGGAAGTCTTTCAGTCCTGGGAAAGTCTCCAGTACCCTTTGTGAAACATCTACTTGACTTTCTGCTAATGCTGTCCAATAGCTGGAAACGTGGATAAACAGCAGCAGACCAGGAAGCAAGGGGACAGCAAGAGGATGGGCTCTCAGAGGCATAGAAATGATGAAAATACAAAACAAGTCAGAGGTCCATGGAGTGAAGATGATGCTCATTTTAACTTTGTTAGTTCCATGTGATTGGGGCTGAGAGCTGGGTTTGAAAGGGTGGCAGGGAAGGTGGTGTGTAATGCTCTCCTTTATTCCATATTTAATCAGCCTGATCAGTCACTGTGTTGACTACCAGGATGCCAGAGAGCCCCAAATTTCCCACAGCACAAGCACCTCTCAGACAGCAGCAGTGCAAGACTCCTCCAGCCTCACCCCACCACTTGGCTCTTCCCTACCCCCACCCAGCTTTGGAAGGAGATCACCACAGGGACGTTAGCTCCTGATCTGCATCCTTCCATCTGCCCTGCAGGGAGCCTGTAAGCAGGAGTGGCTGGGACCGTACGTACACTCCCTGAGTGAAACCCAGACTGAGGAAAAGGGCTCATGGATTACCTAGGAAGTGGTAGCCATGCAGAGCTCTTGGAGATGGGAGACGTGCACAGACAGGGGGGTCACATCAGATCCTCCGTAATGTCAATTTTTGAAGGACCTGGTCTCTGCGTAGTGTCTGCAGAGATGTGGGCCAGCACCTGGCACAGCCTTCCCAGGGCAGAGCTATGACTGTGCCCCATGGGCAAGGTGCCAGGAGGGTTTTCTAGGAACCACTCAAAGGACCTGCAGGGCTTGAGGTCAATGCTGCAGCACTTCCACGTCAGTCCCGGGGACAGAGAGTGTAAAAGACTATCACAGGCACAGGAGCAGTCCCTCAGAGGGACTCTGGCTGAGCTATAAAAGGAGCTGGTCTCTGCTAAATTCCACAGGGAGGGAACATGCTGTAATTACACTGGTGCTGTCTTGATCGACAGCGGCACAAACCAGAACCTTCCAGTTCTGTGGTGGAGAACAGCAGCTGAAAAAATGCCTTGTGCCCTTGAAACGGGGAGCGTGCAAATTAAAGTTTAGTCTGGAGCTCCACTCCTCTGCAAGCTCAGCCCTGGCCTTGGAGAGGGGGTGTGCATGTGGGCTGCTGGGAGAGAGAAACAGTGGGAGAAAAAGCAGGAAAGGGAGAGGTGGAGGGGGAGACCTGGAAAGGAGAGAAAAAAAAAGATTTAGGATAAACATATCCCAGCTGATAAGCAATCAGGGTCGAGATGGGAGGGGCTGCAAACCTGCTCAGAAGGAATGAATGGAGTGGCTTTCTTTTCATCAGCCATGCAATGAAAGGCATTGTGGCCTTTCTATATACAAGAGCCTACAGCCTGTCCCTGCCATGCTGAAGCCTGTGTACACAGGGCATGAAATATCTGGTGCCCTCCAGGGTTGGGAGCTCGCCTCCATCTCATATGGAGATGAATAGTCTGACTTCCAAAGGGTCTGGATCACCACCAGCTCTGTGGGTGTCAGAGAAACTGAGCAAGAAGAGAGCACAGTATTTCCATTGGCATCTTGGTATACAAACTTGGCTGGGAGCTGAGTATTTGTGAGAATGTAGTCTCCATGGATTGAAGGGTCATGAGAAAAGGGAGGATTTAGTAGAGATCCTGCATGCAACAAGCTAGGATTGATGGAGACCAACCACAAGGCAACAGATCAACAGGAGCAGAAGAAGATCTGCTTTGCAGATCAGAAGCTGAACGTGAGTCAGCTGGTGCAAAGGAAGTTAACTCCACACTGGGAAGTGTAACTGGTGTATAATCTGGGATACTGGAGGTCCAGACTGCTCAGTGCTGGAGCACAGGGTCCAGCTTGGGGCATCACATGAGGACATGGGAGCGAGTGGAGGGAATGCAGAGGACAGTAACAGGGATGAGCAGGGGAGCTGGAAACACCGACTATGAGGAGCAGTTGAAGGACATGGTGTGTTCAGTTCAAAGATAAGACATAGGGTAAAAGTGATATGTACTTCATTTGCCTGTCTAGGGAGAGAGAGTGGAGAGGAATAAAAATGTTTCCATCACCAATGGTTTACAAGAACAGGCTGCACAAGGAGGAAAGTTTATGGAGGTCTAATCCAGCCAAAGGAGGAGTGTTTGGACTGGCTGAGTTTTTCAAGGGCCCCTACCTGTTACAATATCCTTCAGTCCTGTTCTCTTTTTATTCCTCCATTGCTAAAGATTTGCTCAAGATTTCCTCAAGTTGCACTCCTGCTGGTCACACCTTGCAGCCTATAGTGTAAATGGTGGGTTTAGACCCTATTTATCTGCTGGCAGCTCTCCCCAGCGAAGATTCATCAGAGCTTTGTTCAGAATGGCAGGCAGAGCTTGGGAAAAGCATTTTTCAAGCAACACGTTTGGTGAACATCTGTCCTGCAAATCTTGTCCAGTGAGAAAACTGCACATTGATAATGAAGAAGCTGGGAATGAAATATACCTTTAAAGGAAAATAAAAAAAAAAAGAAAAAAAGTTTAAAATTATGAAGAACAGAATGAGTAATAAAGAGAGTACAAGTCCATTTCAAAGAGGTGAAGTACTAAATCACATAGCCTTCCTGTTTGCTTATCACCTGCTAACCCAGCAGGACCAGCAGTGTAATAACACCAGTATAAAAGCACAAAACCCCTACATTTCCTGGATTACACCAAGTTTTCCTGGTGAAAATTCTCACTCTGGTTTCTCAACCACCTTGATTTGCTGAGCCATTAACCTTCCCTTGAGCAGAAGCTCCATGACCATGAATAAGGGCTATGTCCCCAAATCAGGAAATCACCAAACCAGTCAGCAAGGAGATGCCAAGTCTCCCTCAGTCCTTCCAGGTTTGCTGAAGCAAATCCAGATGGAATATCTATCCATCAGCTGAGTAACAAACAAAAAAAAATACTCTGTCCACATCCTTTTCCTAAATCTCCCTTCATTTTTCATGAATCACAACTTTCAAGGCCCCCATGGTCTCACCTCCCAGATAGGTCAACCCGTTATCTTTCAGCACTGTAAGTATGATATCAAGATGTAGCTCCCACCCATAACTCAACAGCTTGTGCTTGGCTAAAACATTGCTTCCAGAAAAGCATCTGCTCTTAATTTAAAGGCATCCAGGGATGAAGAACCTGTGTAGCCTACAGACTAATTGCCCTCAGCATTAACCACAAGCCTGGGTGGTTTGGTTCTGCTTTGCAGCCATGGGAAGGCCATTTTTTTGCTAGACAAAAGACACCTTTCTCATCAGGCATTTTTCTCCCCAAGCAATTCTTCTTCAGTCACCTCTCCATCTCCTTTTCTGATAAGCCAACCAGAACAAGCTTTCTGAGCCTGTCATGCTAAGGCTTTCTCTTCACTCTTCAGATAATTCCTGTAGCTCTTTTATCCATGCCCTTTCTCATTTTTCAGTATCTTCTTTAAAGCAGCAATGTGGCTTTCCCAACGTCTAGCAACAGCCTCTCTCTGCATTCACAGAGAGAAGACCTCTCTGGTTTAAGCTCTGTGGCCTGATTAGAAATGACAGGAAAAGAGTCAGGAGGTTTTATAAAGGTAAAGAAATTCAGATATTTTCATCTTTCCTTTTCAATATTTTCATTTGTTCCTTTCTGCTTACGGTGAAAAATCATAATGAAAATTTGACTACAGAATCTGTATTTGGGGCAACTCCTGCATCTGTGGGGGGGCGCTGCTTTTCACCTTCATTTTCTAAAAAGAGTGGGAAATTTTCAGAAATGGGAACATTTCCTGCAGATTTTTTTCTCTCCACGTAGCTATACCAGTCAAGGAAATAGGGCCAGGAACACCTCTTGGCACTGGCCCACAGTCACCCACACCATTGTTAACAAAATCTTTGCCATGGCCTTTGCCCTTGACCAACCAGCAGCTGAGCTTCTCAACAAGTAGTTGAGCTTTCCAAGACCTAAGTCCAACCTGGAAGACATGACCTGTGTGAGCAGCATTGCCCACAGCAGCATTGACCCTGGACTGCAGGGACCTCCAGCCCTTCCCCTGCCCCTGGCCACAAGAAGATTGGCTAATTAACAGAAGAGTCAAAGTGCAGTATTGTTGGGTAGTAGGGAGAGGTGGAGAAGGAGATGTTGCTCAGATAGGGACTGGTGTGGATGTGTTAGGTGAGCTATAATGCCTCACAAGTGTGGCTTTCTTTTCAGGCCCTCAATACAGTTACCCTGACCAGGTCCAGAGCAAACCAGGATCACCCTGGCTTTGAAGCAATGCACATCCCACAGAATACTGGAAGTGGGACCCAACACTGTTTTTGGACACAGCAAACATGAAAGGTCACCAGAGGCCAAGGGTTTCACCAGCAGAGCTTTGCATCATCCTCTTTTATGCAGCCAAAACAAAACCCATAGAGTGCATAGAAGTGGGTGTCCCACCTCTTCTACAGCAATGCCAATGAAAGAAAACAAAATCAGGGCAAGGACAGAGCAATGCTTCCCCAATGCCCTCTTTCAGCCTCTAGTAAGTTGCTGCCATGTGACATCCTGAGCTGGATGAGCTGCTCTCATGTTTAATGGCCCTCAATAGTCTGTTTTTCCTCCACCCAACTGTCCAGCGCTTTTCTGAACCCTCATGAACCTCTAGCTGGGCTGGAGTTCAGCTTGCTGGGTTTGATCCCATGCCCTCGTGTCATGAGGCCAAGCTTCTTGCAGACGTTAGGTTTGAGGACATGGTGGGGGCCAGAGGAGCCCTGTCAGCCTTACCCGCCGCTGAACTCCCGCTGATACCGAAAGGAGCCGGCCAGACTCCCCGGGATGCTGAGCACAGGCCACATCCCAAACAAACAGGAGGGAAAAGGCAGAAATTGGTCCATGTAAAAAATGAGAGGGGGAAGTAAGGGGCAAAGCGAGAAGGGAAACATCTGATTCATTATGCGCTTGTTTTGCTTTTGTCTTTTCCAAGGAGGAAGAGGATGGAGCGCCGTCGAAGACAGAGACAGAAGGATATTTCCTGGCCCAGCCTGGGAGAGGATCAGATAATGGGTGGATAACAATAGAAATGATGACTGAGATGAAACCGCAGCCACTCGCCGGGCAGAGAGAGCAGACGGCTCTGCCGTGGGCAGCCAGAGGCTGAAGAGGAAGAGGTGAGAGCACAAACAGCTTTGGTGCATGAGCTGGCTGGTCCAGGTAGGACCTCTGCAAGCTGAGACCCTCCAGGACTGCTGCACCCCATTGCATGAGCACTTCCACATTTTTATTTGGTGTCTGAGGGCACAACAGTAAATTCAAACCATAGATGTGGCTGGGGATGAGCAGTAACTATTTACCATGACTCTTTCTTCTCACTGTGGTTCATGTTTCTACTCTTGTTTTCCCTTCATCAGCACCTCAGAACTGCCACCTAAGCACTCTGTTTGAACCCAGGTCTGTCGAGTTCCCATCACAGTGGGATTTCCACTAATCTGATGGGTGCCATCTTGTACAAAGGAGCAATAAATCAAAATAACTCTGAAGGTCTTCTCAGAAAGATCTGTTTTGGTTTCTCCATTGCAAGTTGAACATGCAATGGTCTTCACACATCTCCAGGTGCCAACATGCAAACATAGTCATCCGGGGTATGCAAACACAGATGCAAAAGTACTGGTAGGCAAATACCAAAGCCCTAGGCTCAAGCCTGTTCTGTGTGAATGAAAAGTGCTGTTGTTCATGTCTGAATTAGTGGCAGACAGGACACACTACCATGTATGAGGTAATTCCCAACACCAGACCTCAATGGGAACTGCTGCAAGATGCATGTGTATGTGCCACTCACCTTCTGCTCTGGGAAAAGCGTGTTGTGTGTGAGTGCTCCTGCATCTGGAATGCCATGCCCATTACACCCTAGACAATGGCCCAGAGGATGATGCTCACTGGTGTGCAGAGAGTTTGCCTTTGTAATTGACTGTAAATTCCTCTTGTCTCAAGGATAAACTCTGACGGGATGCAAATGGATCCTGAGTAGCTTTTTGGATCTCCACAGTCTCTTCCTATATATCACAGAAAAGCCTTGAGTCTGCCTCTAGCTATTAAACGTGAGTTTAGAGGTCTGTAGCAAGACATGTGACTGCTTATCCTGCCTGCTGAGCTGACACCAAAGCTGCCGAGCTGCTGGGGTGATGGATGTGCAGCAGACACCTTTCTAGAGCCACACAGTACAGCCCCTCACTTGGGGAGAGTTACCCAGTAGTTGAACCCCAAGTCCAAAATCAATGCTGTCCCCGGATTAGACACACTGTGAGCCAGGCACTAATGAAACAGCTGAAGTATGAGTCATACCAGGTTCTTATTAATAACATGTTAATTATTGTATGGCTTCTAATGGATGCAAGCTGAAACATAGGAGGTTCTGCATAAATACGAGGAAGAACTTCTTCCCAGTGAAGGTGACAGAGCACTGGCACAGGCTGCCCAGAGAGGCTGTGGAGTCTCCTTCTCTGGAGACATTCAAAACCCACCTGGATGTGTTCCTGTGTGACCTGACCTAGGTGTTCCTGCTCTGGCAGGGGGATTGGACTAGATGGTCTTTTGACGTCCCTTCCAATCCCTGACATTCTGTGATTCTGTGATTCTACAAGTGGTTATACACACTTTATGAGGTCATACCTCAGCTGGAGCTTCTTTACCAGCCTACTGGGCTTGAGTGAAGCAAAATAGGAAATGAGCAAGTTCATTATAAGCAATGGAAACCCAAGGTGGAACATTTGCCTGCAAACATCTTCTGAACCTACCCCCATGCATGGAATCAGGTGGAAAGGGTAAATATGAAATCCCATAAAGAAAGGAACAGAGAGCACCTGATTTGGTCCACCAGAGATCGCTCCAAGAAGGGGTTACAGTGGGCTTGAAAATACTGGTGATGTTGATTTTGGTCAAAGAATGGTCATACAACAGGAATGCCACATGGGCTGGGGTAGCTGAGTGAAACCAGGCCATAGTACTCAGGGATGATGCTCAGGTATGGCTCCACATGGTCTGTGCTCTAGGTTGATAAACTCATTGCTGCTCTTACTACTGCTGCATAGGCTAAATCTAACATGCTTAGTATAGCAATGGCTTTAAACTGGAAGAGGGGAGATTTAGATTAGACATTCGGAAGAAATTCTTTCCTGTGAGGGTGGTGAGACACTGGCCCAGGGTGCCCAGAGGAGCTGTGGCTGCCCCCTCCCTGGCAATGTTCCAGGCCAGGTTGGATGGGGCTTGGAGCAACCTGGGCTGGTGGGAGGTGTCCCTGCCATGGCAGGGGGTTGGGATTAGATGAGCTTTGATGTCCCTTCCAACCCAAACCATTCTGGCCATATACCTCATGTTGCTGTATTAACACAAATTCAACGTGCTTCTCTCTCCCCACGTAGCAGCTGAAGTGACTCTGTCCCTGTTGCTGTAATAGAGATGGGTCCTGAGGGTTTAAACCTCAGGAGGCAAAGCCTATGAGGCCACCTTGTCATGTCATTACTTCATGCAGGTAACTTCATTTGCCCTTCCTATTCAACCCCAGAAATTTGTTTAGCCATTGGCTACTTAAGGATGCTAAGTGGCTTGCTGTTATTTTGAAAATAGATGTCTAGAGACGTGAAAAAAAAAAAAAAAGTTTAAAAAGTGGGGAAAAGCCACAATGGGAGCTCAACTAGTGTATCAGCCAGTGAAAAGGTGCCCAGGAAAGTGCTGTGAGGGATGATCCACACTGCACGACAAGCCTGGGCTCACCCTGCCAGCAGCAGAAAGCCAGGTCTGCACCTTCTGGGGCTTGCACAAGGAATCAGAGAGGACATTTATCCTGACAAGCAAGCACTTTGGTTAAAAATATTGTCAGGAAGGTGGGGGAGAAGAAATTATGCCCATTAAATTGCTGGCTGCAAACAGTCTGCTCAGCTCAGGCTGGCGACCCCCCTCCACCACCCAGCCAGCCCTCTCTCCCCGCTCCATGCAGGAGAAGGGCTCCTATCTCCTGAGAATCCCGATAAACCCTCCTCTCGCGCCCTCCCCTTCCCCCCCCAGAAATAAAAGTGAGCTGTCTTAGTGCTAGGATGCAGAAACCACTTCCAAGCCAGCATTACATCAACATTGCAGCTGATAAAGGGATGCACAATGGAGTGTTAGACTAATAGAAAAACACAGCTCAGATAAGGCAGGCTCCTGATAGCCTGGGCTGATGTAAAATGCCATTGTCTCCCTTTCTGTCAGCTGAGTCACCGAGCGATAGGGAATTCCAGTGGCAACGGGCAAGTCAGGGGTCAGAAACCACAGACCCTGGGCAATGTAAATCCCCCCGGCGTGGGCACCGGTGGGCAGAGGGAATTGGGGTGGGAGGATGTGGCTGGGGGCACAGGTGGTGGCAAATGCCCTGTGGTTGCAAGGATGGGGAGCAAGGACGAAGGATGGAAAGGGTCCAGGCTGCATGACTGTGCCAGGGTCTGTGGGCAAGGATGTACCCAGGGCAGATCCATCAGCACCACCAGTCCTGCCATGGGACCCATCAGTCCTAGGGGGTTTTCCTTGCTGTTTCACCTCCCTCCCACTACCTCATCCATCTCCTGCATTTTCCTTGGGTACTCTCATGTCAGGTTAGGTGGGAAGTCAGCTGGGGAAATGAAGGGGAGGGGATGCTGATGGCACTGCCTTGGGTAAGTGCAGTCTTCCAGCTTCTTTTGGGTCAAGATCATCTCTTCCATGGGGTTTGAACAGCAGCAGGCACAAGAGGGGCCGGTTCCCATCTCAAGCTGTCATCTCACACTGGTCTGAATGATAAGGTAGGAGAGGCGTGGAGAAAGACGCCGTGCCCACACCCAGCTGGGTGCCTGGAGCCAGGGGAGGATGTCTGTCTCCATCTGTGAACGGGAACTCCCAAAGCCCGCCGAGGGCCGTGATTATTCCCCCGGGCGGTGGGCAAGGGTGTTTTTCCCTTGATGGGCTCTGCTCTCATTTTCCTGTGCCGCCCTTTGATCTCCTCTCACATGGCCCCAGCCCATGAGGCTGCCCCAAAGGAGGAACTCCAGATTACACGACAGGGTTATGTCATTTTTCCAGCGGACGTGCTGGCCTGGCTTTCAGTCCAGAGGGCTTTTTTTTAGTGCCGACACCGCACTCATTGGCCAGACAGGTCCTAGAGAAACCCTGCAGTGGGGATGCTGGAAAGACCTTGTGCTCCAGTGAAAATATGGACCAGCCAGATGGGGCCCAGGACAGGCTCAGGAACCAGCCCTGGTCCTCTCTCTGTGTATGCTCAAGGGGTTCAGAGCCACAACCCAGCTGGTGCAAGACCAGCGCTGGCTGAAGCCCCTGTGTAAAAGTAGAGCATAGGTTTTATGCTGGGGAATGGGTGCTGCCTCCTACCCAAGTCCTTGGAGGTGGAGAAGAGCTACAAGGACATTGCATATTACAGGGGTAGAAAAAATGAAACTCCAGTGACGGAGAACCAAATCTCCACCAAAAGTGGAGATTTTGACTGAAAAGTAAACAAACAAAAAAAAAATCATGTCTGTTTTCAACAAAGCTTTCTTACGTATTTTTCTTCTGAAAAATTTCTGATTAAAACCTTTCTCTTCTCCCCAAACTAGTGGGCTGTTTTACCAGTCTGGACACTCAGTGATCAATTTTTCATTATCCAAAGGTAGAAGCAAAACCCAAAAGGCTGAAGAGTGCAAAAAGAGGAGGATGGAGGCCCATCATCTACATGATTGTGAAGAAGCCAAGATGGCCAAGCAAAGCTGCCGAAGGTGGAAGACTGTGAAGGAGACTCTGCCACGTAAGGAGCTCTGACTCTTTTATCTTGATCCAAACTCTCTTTGTTTCAATAAACTGATGCTGACCAACTGAAGGAGCCCCCCATGTCAGTCCCACTGCAAACTCTTGTGAGTGTGGAAAGACCAAGCATGAATCTGGCTTCTGATACCAGCTAGATGGATAGAGGGTAGCTTCTTATCACAGTGTTTAGCTTTAGTACTTAGATATACAAAGAAGGACAGAAGGTCCTCTGCATTTACAAGAACAGAGGGATGGAGGCTCAAGCAGGAGAAGAGGTCTGGCTTTGTATGGAAACTCCAGGGGGATGTTCAGAAGAGAAATTCATTATCTCCTCTGGAACACCACCAGGGCAATGGACTCACATCTCTTCCCATGGGGAAATCTTTAATGGTCACAGATATCACAGGAAATTTTCTATGAAGAAAGGACCATTCCACACAATTAAAAGCATCATTCCTTCTGGAATGAAAGAGTTCCTGGAACAGCCAGTTTCTTCCAGAAGAAGCCATGCCATCTTTGACTCAAGACTACTTGAAGAAGAGATGCTCTGCGGTGCTGAACTGCAGCCCAGAAGAGGAAGGTGTTTCCCTGTGACATGTTTCTTTGCTGAGTTGATCAAAGCTGCCTGAAGGCTCAAACTACAGTTGAAATGACCTCACTGCTGTGCTGTTTCCCTCCCCTGACCTCATGGGTTCTTAGATCTGGCTTTGAAAGGTAGAAGCTGTGTTGTGTTAGCTGCAGATGTGGTTGAGGATTGGGGAATAGGCTTCAGAGACCCAGGGACAGGGGATGTGGAGTAGATTCTGGATTTCAGGAAACAGAACAGTCTGGGTCTGATCTCAAATTCTTGCAGATGCTCAGTGCTGTGTTTTGGAAATATTTCAGTAGGAATAGTTAGGAAATACAAGAGTCTTCAGATCCTCAAAGAACTTTTGAAGCTGATGGGCTTTCCTTATCGATATGGCTGGAGGGGTACTGTGCTCTTGTGAAAAACCCTTTACCTTCCATGGTACAAAACCCATGGAGAGATCTTCTTTATCTGCAGAGAAATGCATAGTGCTTATCCTCCTGCAAAGATCCTGGATGGAATTCAACTGAAAGATTCAGGAACCTAAATTTAGGGTTTAAGATGCTTGTCCTCACATAAGATGCAGTAGAGCAGCCAAGATGCCCACATGGGGCTGAAAGACAAAGCAAATAAAGGTAACTCATGCCCTTCTGTCCAGCAACTGGAGATTAAGTGGAGATATCCCAAGGCTGACCTAAACCTGGTGCCTGGATTAGAGTGAGTTAATCTGCTCCTCTGCCTGCATGGACTGGGTCTCCAACAACTGCTATGGGCACTCCAGGGAATGTTATGGGACCTGAGGCACCCAGAGCCTATGGAGACCCCTTCACTACATGCACATAGTGCAGGTGTCCGATCCTGCATACTGAATCCCTCCCTCCATCCCCTCTACCAGCACAGGGAGGCCCCAAACTAAGCAGAAATTTTCTCCTACCTATTTTAAACATAGTATTGTTATCATGGATCTTCACTCAGTGAAGGCTTGGCTTTTTCCCTTTCCTCTTTTCCCTCCAGATACACTTAGGTGTAGCTGTAGAACATACCTCCACATCAGCTCAAGGCTTGTAGGCCACCAAAGAACTCAGAGCATCACCTATAGAGGTGACCTACTGGTCACCTACTCCCAGTATAGATCTGTTTTACATGGAAACAAAACATCTTTGGGTTTTATTTTGAAGTCAGCTCCAAAACCATTGAGATCAGGCATGTGTTGGGAGAGGAGCTATGAGGATAAAGCCCAGAGACTGCAGCTAGGCTGCTGCAGATGGTTTAGATCCTGAGAGCCAGGACCCCAGCCATCAGCTCACCTTTTTTCAAGAGACACAGAGACTGCTGAGTTTCTGCTGGGGAAGAAAAATACAGTCTGGCACTCAACCCTTGAAAGGTTTCCGGCCCCTGGATTAGATGACCTCAGTATGCCTTTTTCATATCTGCTACCACAGATATAGGCCTAACTTGACTCCACTGGGAATTTTTGGACAAAATTACTCTTTTTTTTTTTAAAGAATGAAGAAAGTAAATTTATTTATTTTTATTATTCCACTTTTCGATGGAAATGTACTTGTTTCAGTGAATCCTGTAAAATTGTCAGTGTTGGATGGAAGTTCTGCTCAAAATTATCACATTTCTCACCCTATAGATTTGAAGACCTTTACAGTTCAAATCAGGCATTTAATTCTCAGCTTTTCAATACAGGGATCACCTTTTACTCTTTGGACACCTTGTTTTAATGTTTCCCCAAGACAATCCAGGGCTAGGAATAATGGCCTAATGTTTTGTGAATAAATGGCCAGAGAACACCTTTCTCACCTGAAAAACAGTCTCAGGACTTCAGAATTCTGCATTAACCCTTTTTTTTACCTGCCCTAAAATAAAATTAAAAGCAAATATACATCCTGTCAAAAAGCAGCAGCTCATATTAGGTCTCATATCCCAGTGTTCTTGATGACAGTGTTGTTTTCTCATCTTTTTTGGCTTTTTCCGTATCAGTTTTGGGACAGAGGAACTGACTGATTCCAGTCCTCCACTCACCTGCAAGA
Organism: Podargus strigoides; assembly: GCA_028020825.1. Lineage (NCBI taxonomy): Eukaryota > Metazoa > Chordata > Aves > Caprimulgiformes > Podargidae > Podargus > Podargus strigoides. The sequence goes on from CM051619.1 coordinate 3,488,035, forward strand.
CAGGTTATGGCTGTCTGACAGTATGTTAAAGGTTAAAGTAACTTGGCTCTTTCCTCCAAACCTCCCATAGCTCAGTGGTCCTGTCATCCTGTGCAACACCACATCCTTTGAAGGAGCCATGGAAAGGGAGGACAGCTGTGGCTGGGAATAAACAAACCATGGTGTGATCCCAGCTTCTGTCCTCAAGGATTAAAAATGGTTCAGACATGAACATTTAAGACATCCTTCAGCTACGCAGTGCTATCTTGGTATAAGTCAGCCTCTTTTCACCTACATCCTTTTCAGTGTTCTCAGACAGCTGATCCAGTCTGTATCAAAGTCAATGGAAAGTCTTCTACAGAGCACAGGTATTGTCACTTGCAGATGGAGCTTTTTCATGAGTCTGCCTGCATATGGATCCATAATGATGCTCCATAATGCAAGAAGATTTCCATATTATTTATTATGAAATTTGGAATTGCCTTCTTTATGGAAAACAGGCTGACTTAAAAAGCTGACTTAATTTTGGAAGTGATCAGATTGGCATGCCTTGAAAACATCTTATCGTACAGCACTACATACATTCTCCTGCCCTGAGATGAAATTATAAAGTGGCTGGAGTCAAATATTTCCAAAGCCATTATTAAATGTCTTGTCCCATCCCAAGAAATTGATTTTCCTGAAGGAGACAACCCCTAGTCTGAACATCACCATCGCCAGCCTCCTGAGAACAGCCATGGGGTTAGGAGAGATGCCAGCAGCTAGAAATCCACTTTGCCCTGGTACACCAAACTGAGGCCAGCAGAAATCCTCCACGTGGCAATTATTGCCACTAAAAACACACCCTGGTAAAAACTAGTTTGTAAACGTGACGAGGTCCTGTCTGAAGGCAAGCAAGTTGAAAAGTCCAGGTTGTTTCATCTTGTTTTGCTCTTCAGGGAGGGAAAGGAGTTTCATTTTCAATCAATATCTTTACGTCAAAGTTTGGAGTCAAAACGACAGCTTGTGACTTGAATCAATCTGATACTGTTCTGAGGGAAGTTGCAGCCAAAGAAGTTTCATGTTGAGTATGTTTGTTTTGTAAATTTATATTGAAGAAGCACAATGACTCTCAAAGTGCCTCCTTTCATGGGTGCAGATGGGCAGATATGCTCATTGCTGCTGGATTCCCTTTTTTTTGATCTGACACGTTCCTTCCCCACTGCACCAAGACCCATGGGGGTCACAGTGGGACAGGACAGCTACAACATCAGTTTGAGTGCTGGGGGTTGTTCCCATCACCCCAATGGGAATATCATCCTCTCCCTCCTGTACTCTCAATGGGAAAGAGTCCCAAAGCTGGAGGTCCTGGAACAGAAGGAGGCTGGGGTGAGCGTGCAAAAGGTGGGGATGAGGATGGAGAGAGCAAGGGGTGAGGCGAGCTGTATCGATTGGTGTGTGAAAGGCCTCCTGGGAGCCCCGTTGCTGAGAGACAGCCCTGGGAGATGCAAGGCTGGAATTAATAACTGCTCCATTGGGGCCCTGTTTGCTCTCCTTGCCCAGAGCCAGAGGACTTTGGTCACAGCTTATCACCCAGCCGAAAGCCCCAGGAATGCAGTCACAGGCAAATGTGCATGTTCACACGACATCTATTAATCAAATGGCTCCCCCACCCTTTAACCCTTTGCAGGTCTGGGAGGGAGGAGGAGGTGAGCATAGCTTGGCTTTGTCTAAAATCAAGGTCCCAGGAGTCTCTTCAGAGCAACCAGAGTTAGGGGTAAGTCTCCAGTGAACTGCAGCTAAGATCCTGTCCCCTTGCTCTGAATCCAGGGCTTTTATAAAATGATATCCCCCACCCCATTCAAAATGATTAGGGAATTGATTTTGGTACCTGTATCTGAAAGCATCCCTTTTCAGTGGGAGCTAAGCATCTAACCATTTTAAAATGCCTCAAAAGTCCCAGTCATTAGCCCTGAAAAATTATCACAGACTTTTCATCCTCTTCACTCCATTTCAAATTTCAGGTGCTGTTTGCACTCACACCATGGTTGTTGTTCTACAGCTTCCTTGAACTGCTCATGGCTATGGCTCCTCTGCTGCTGTACATGTCCATAATGGGATGATCTCCACCCTTAACAGCACGACTTGGTGTCTCCATGGCAAAACCAGCCACCCTCTTGCCTGGCTGTTGAATGTTTTAGTCTCAGCAGTGTGCAGGAGAGAGTGTTCCTGCCTTGAAACATGAGGTTGGGGAAGGTTTTCAGGCTCTGGAGTTCTTAGAAGTTATTTAGCCAGCTAAATTAGGCAGAGTCTTCTGTAAGCCCTTCATGGTGAAGGAAGAGGCAGTGGCACCTCCTGAGGGTTATATTAGCACACCAAGGTTATGCTCCTGCTCTGTATCAACCCCAGAAGACTATGATGATAGAGACTGCAGGAAAACAACACCTGCTGAGTTACACATTGCAAGCTGGCCAGGATGGACATTGTTTCATTGGTTACCCTGAGATGTCACCTCATCCTTGCCAACACCCTGAAATCCATGGGTTGGATCAACAAGTCAATTAAACATTGACAGACACCAAATAGACCCTTCAGGATGGCACCAGGAGGAGCAGATGGGACAAGAAGCTCACCCAACCTACAGATGGACTCTGAGCAGCTTCTGATGTGGTGACCTAGAGTGGAAGTTGATGCTGCTCCTCCCTGTCCTCTGTCCCCTGTTCCTGGATAAACAGTGCCCAGTGATAAGGTGCCCATTTGTAAAAGGGGTGGGGACTGAGCAGCCTCAGAAAAGTATGGTCAGTTCCCCATTACCTGAAGTTTCCCACCCAGATTGGCATCTCCTACCCCAATGCCACAAGGTGAGGCTGTGGCTTTTGCCACAGGCCAGATCAGGCTCGATGACGTGGTGGACAACTTTTAGCCTTCCTGCACCAAGAAGGAAGAAGGACAGGTTTTTGTGCGTCACGTCTTGAAAAGTCTGTAGCCCTGGATTCTGTCCTGTTCACCTTGTGCCAAGAGTATAAGCTGAAGAAGGGGCTTGAATGAAGACAGAAGGCACCACCCCAGAGGTGGTATTTGGGGTAATTTTACCTGCATTTTAGTTCCCGGCCAAATTAATGAAATATCCCATGCTTGGCTCTCACAAGCCAAAGGTGCCAGGACAACAGCCCCCTTCACATCAGGGCAGGTCTCACCTGCTAAGGACTGTGATGGATACAAAGTGCATTGTTATTAGCTAGCATTTCTATTCATGCAAAACTTGAGGTTCTTCTAGCTGTCAACGAACCAAACATGTATTTTAGAGTTGAATCAGTTTGTTTCTGAAGCATCACCACACTCCAGTCTCTCTTTTGATCTTTGAAAATTTTCTCTTCAGATCCAATACTGCCTAAAAACATGGATTCCTTTTGAATGAAACTAACTCAAAAGGTGCACTACAGCTGCTAATGGATCTTCTTGTCTATGGGACCAGAGCAGGGCTGGTCCAGAGTAATTAAATATGTGCAGTGTGCAGTGTGAACATGATGTGCTCAAGACCAACTGCCTGGCTACGTTGACCGACTTCTATATGGCCACCCCACTGGCCATATAGTCTTTTTTCTTGCTCCTCCATAACTTATTGCACAGGAATTGCCACGTGCACCCAAAGCAGAGGGATCTAATGAGGCCTGAGCATAAAGGACAAACACTGATAAGGACTAACCATATTACAGGATCCCATTTCTTATTCCTGAATAATCAATGCACAGAGAGAAAGAGATACGAGCAGAAAAAAATGCATTATGAATTCTGCAGCGCAACCAACCTCCAGCATACCAGGTATTAAGAAAGAGAAGGGGGGAAAAAAACCCTAAGAAGCAATTTGACACTTCTACCTGTAAATAATTATTCATCCAAACCCTAGTGATAAGCACATGACACTGTCCATGCAGATTAGGACCACTCTGGAGAAGAAAACCCTTCTTGCTTTCCCTCTTCCCATCAAAGGCTGTATTGTTCCCAAAGAGTTAACAGCAGAGCAAGTCTGCAATTACCCGGGAATAATGGGGTGTGATTGGGGCACTAAAGAGCTGGAATTGATTTTGTTCAGGCTTTCAACCCTAGAAGCCCCTCCCTGACTTCCTGGTAACTCATGACCAGAAGGGTCAATAGAGCAGAAATCCTTCTAAAGGGCCAATCTGTATTTGAATTATTTAAACAATGTAGTACAGCCAAGTTAAATGGGGCTTATCAAACATTACACCTCTTAAAGCACAATTGGAGACAGAAGGATATTAACTGCTGAATGCTCCACCATTGGCCCAAGAGAGATGAGGAGAGAAAATAAAGGGGAGAAAGAAGTAAAAAAAAAAAAGGTGGGCCAAGGCAGGCTGGTTTGTACAAGGGGAGAAGCAGGTGTCTTCTGCGTGGTCTTGGTCAGGGATGGTCTCTTCTTCCTTTTGGAGACCCCCCATGCTTACCCAAACAGAGGTTGGCTTTACCATCCTGACCCAAGGGATTAAACCCCCAGACTTGAGGTATTTGAGTGTTTAATCTGCATCATCTCCCCTCTGCCCCCCTCCAGGATGAGAGGAGCTGAGGGTATGGTGCAAGAGGATATGGGTCTTTGCCTTTTCCTGAAGGAAACGCTTGCAGAGGTTGTTTCCATGTCACGATAGGCTGGGGCTTATTATCCTTGCACACAGCTCGGGATGTGCACTTTGCCCAGAAAGGGCTGAGACATGGAGTTGTCCACAGGGCTCAGTGGAAAAAGGAACAGGAAGCTAAAAAACATAATAGCAGGATTCTCCTCCAAATTTCGGAGCCAAACAAAAAAACTTTCAGCTCCTGTGAGGGGATAAAGACAACCAGGGAAAATCCAACTTGCTGAGCAGTCCCAAAAGATGGTTGCAAGTATTTTTGCCCATAAATTTTGCTTCCTTAGCTGTGGGAGCCAGGAATTCATCCAGAAAAACAGCTCTTGATTTTCATATAAAGGTGAAAACAAACAAGAATCTTTCCTGGACTGTTTTTTGGGCCATTTATCCTGCATTACCCCAACCCTTACATGATGTTTCAGATGACTGGCTGTGCATTGGGAAGCTCAGAAGGTCCCCAGTGGGATGCAGGGGGTGAATAGTTCACAGGTAATTCACGACTGACATTTTCATATGATTTATTTGACCTGGAGAGAAAACAAATATGTTTGCAAGTAAGAAAGCATGATCTGCCAACAAACTGCAAACAGGCCCTAAAAGAGCCTCAGTTCATTAAATGATGTATGGACAGTGAGAAATAATTCAGCCACATACAAGTAAGGATACAGGGGAAAGGATACAGGGGGAAAGGGTTTGTAAATTATTCACGGACTAAAAATGTATAAATATTAGTTAACTGACTTACAAAGGTTTTACCAGAAAGCCATGAGTCTAAAGCAAAGGAGAAAAGAGGGGGAAATGCAAATTAACAATGCTTAGTGACCCAAGTTCCTTCATTAATATAGCTACTCTCTGCCTCTGAGCTAATTAATAAGGATTCAGGCTGATTTTCCTATGCTGTGTGCACAGAGGTACCAGCTCCCCAAGAGCTAATTTGTAGGAAAGGGTCTTTGCCCACCCCTGAGCTGAGCTGCAGCGCCCAGGTTGAACCCCAGCCTGAGAGCAGCGGGTTAGGGACGTGCAGTCATCAGAGCTGGCCAGGAAAACCCAGAGGGAAACATTTCCTGCTGTGAAAGGCTCTCCCATCCAAACTGGAACGTTTCAGGAGACGTTGCTGATTTCACTGAGGTTGTGTACTTTTTTTTAAAAAAAAAAAAAAATTAAAAAAAATTAAAAAGAAAAGTAATGAGGGGAAGGAGAGGAAAGTTTTCCTGACTCTGTTCCATCCTCTTTATCAGAAGTTAGGAATACAAGAAGGTGCCTCGCGGCTCAAATCCAGCCCGGTGCTATCTCACTATTTGACATTATTTGTCATTTGGGGAAGAATTTCAAAATGTTTAGATTTCATTACGGTTCAAAACGAAGCCCCAAACCCAACCCTTCCTCCCCCTCCTCACCGAGCGGCCTTTGCCATCCTTCCCTCGCCGTGCTTTTAGGACCACGGCTCGCTGCAAAACCCAAACAGGTTTTCTGAGGCTCGTGTCTGTAACCTCCAGCTGAAACAAAACCAAGCGCTGGGTTTGCTCACTGGGCTGTGACAGACGCGGCCCCTCTGCCTCCCCGTGCGTGGGGGGGGGGGTCCCTCTCCATGTCACATCTCCACCTTGAACACTAGACATCTCGGTGAAGGTCACCACGGCCAGCACCCTCTGCTTTCCCACCCGCCCCCCATCGCCCCGCGGCACCGGGCGACGTTGGAAGAGGGACGGGGGACGATCACAATATTGAGAAAGCTCAACCCAAGCAAATGGAGGTTTTATAAACTCCTGGCCTAGCCCGCAGGCTGCAAGGTCGCCCCTTATCTGAGTTTGCCGAGGGTTTGCAAAGTGCTGGCAGCCTTCCAAATATGTTTGGGAGTTTTTTTTAGTCTTAACCTAAGGCTGCCGGACTCCCACATTTGACATTTTCCAAGTGCTGTTAAATGACGAGGCAGCGAGAGGGAACAATGTGTGATTATAACAGCTGGCTGGGGTAGGGAAAGCCTCTAGCTGAGGCTTTCCAAGAGCTGTAGCAAGTGTGAAGGCTCAGCAGCCTGACCACCCGCCCCGCGGGAGCCATCTTCATCAGGGATGGTGGAGGGATGTGCTGGGCAAAGCCAACGCTTCACCCCTTGAAAGCCTTTTAATCCTAGGCAGAAGGTGGAATAAAGAAGTGTTGCAAAAGGAAAAACCTTTATATCAGAGCTGCTCCAGGACCACCCCTCCCTGATTGCCTCTGGTCCACCTGTACGTACCCCATACCTGCACCATCACAGTGCAGGACCCTGCAAGGGATGCCATGCACTGCCAAAGCCATGGGGGCTGGGCTGCCACCCCCCTTTCACAAAGAAACAAGACATAAAGGAGCTATAGAGAAGATTCAGAGCAGTAAAAGGGACTGGGGACTTGAACCCAGGTTTCTCAAGGTCTGCATTAACCCCCCATGTAGACTGCTCTTCCCCTTTGTGCCTTAATTAATTCATCAGCAGCAAGGGCTAACCATAGTTAAAGAGCTACATTCATTAATGGACGTGGTGAATATTGCACAACGATTTAAATGAGGTGAGGTGCCCTAATTCTTAGCTAGGAATATTTCTGTTATTTGGTGGGAATAAAAAGAGGAAGAGAGGAAATCCTGCTCGTGCTCCTGCTCACGGCAGGGTGGTTGGGCTAGGTGATCTTTAAAGGTCTCTTCCAACCCAAAATATTTTGTGATTCTGTGTGAAATCCACACTGAAGACAGATAAAAATATAAACTTGCTCGTTGTTGTATTTCCCTTTTTTCTTCTTTTTACCTGGCTGGAAAACTGGCTGAGTAGGATAGGGAGTAAAAGAAAGCAAAAGAAAGAGGAAGGATAAACAAAAAACAGAAGTGCTGTTTTTCCTTCTTTCTTTCTCAAGAAAACAAGTCCAGAAAAATTCTTCCAGAATACAGGTTTTCACTCAACAGCTGCCCCCACTTAAAAGATATATTTTTAGAGAGGGGAAATGATGAAAGGAGAGGAATGGCTGAGGAGAAGCGGGATGCGTTTGAGTACAGATCGGATTGGAAGTGCAAAGGGGGTTATTAGTCAGAAAGGGAGGATTATTTTACACCTCGACCACCTATACAACCACGTGTGCAACCAGCTAAATGAAATGTTGGCTTAATCATCCTGGTCAAAGTCCTCTGGCTATAAGCAGGGCTTGTTGTACTCTGGATTAACAAGGGGAAAAAAATAGGGGTTTCTATATACACAGTTATTCTGGCTTTGGTTAGAAACCCCAGGGTCAGAGCAAAGCTCTGATTTCAAACAACTGTATCTGACTGATCCTGTTTATTCCAAGTGTCTGCTGAGGCTTTGACTCTGAGCTATTAATACGAAATAAATAATTTTCACACAGGCTATTTTTGCCTCCGTTCCCAGAAAAATAAAGCAAGGCGGCCGCAGAAGTGACACGTGTGAAGAGCAGAGAGGGAGCAAGGGGGGACCATGGGCTGCTGTGATTTTCTCAGCTACTGAATGACACATGAAGCACCTCTGGCAACGGATGCCGAGCAAGACAGCCCCAGCCAGCATGGTGAAGGATGCTTTTGCAACACATACAGGGTGGTGGAAGACTCCTGGGGCATGTTAGACCATGGGTTTTATGACATCTAAATCCACTGTTGTTGGAAAGGGTGTGTGACCTGCAATAAAGGCAGCTTAGCCCCTGTGAGTGGTAGCTTCGAAAGCTCCCTGCTGTGGATCCTACCAGGCAGATGTGAGCCCAGATGATGCAGATGTGCTGGCACAAGACCCTCGGTGGGTGCAGATGCATCCAGAGGACTGTACTTCTGTGGGACTGGGTGCAAATATGGGTTTTTTTGGGAAACAGCATCCCACCAGACTGCTCCCAAGCAGGGATCCAAGGGATCCTTTGAGGAATCTCATTCCCTGTGGTGTGGGACCCATCCAAGCTGACTGGGGTGTGCTTGGGGAGGGCAGGGGAGCAAGAGGTCAAGAGATAAAGGCAGCAGGTCCCTGCTCAGCTGTATTCACAGCAGATGCCAGGGATGAGCTGTATTTACACACCTGCAGCTGAGCCCCCTCCCACGCCTATGGTTGTACACTCACAGCTCAGATTCTCCATCAGCTGCTTTCTTGGTCCCCTTTCTGCAGGTGGATGTCTTGAGCTTACCAGGTCTTTGCATCTTTGGATGATTTTGGATCTAATGATGGAGTGAAACAGGAGGGAGGGAAACACTCCAACAAATGAGGGCATCAGTGATGGGAAATAATTCTGCAAAGCCTCTGCAAAGGTCACCTGGCCTCTTTCTCTGGTGCACATGAAGGACAGCCCTGGTATTTGTTTTCAAGAAGAGCTTTAAATTCTCCACTACTTGCTTGTTGTGCACCCATAATAAAGGGGCTTTGCTGAGGTTCAGAGGTTTGGAAATGATGGCATCCTTGGGGGGCATCAGCAAGGTAAGGAGAAGGCAGGTAGTGAATGTGCAAAGTGATTGCATCTCAAAATCACTGCCCTTAACCTGTATCCATGTCAGATGCTCAAGCCTGCTTGGGGAAATGGAGATCTCTGCTCTCTGCTGACAGCATGGCCACTCTGTTGAAATAAGCACCAGCTGGACCAGGAAAGTCTCTCCCACCTCCTGCCTCTGCTGGGTGTGAATCATGGAAGGACACAGCCTGACCTTGAGGTGTTTTGCATACTCAGACTCATGAAGGCACAAGGAAGGACCTTCAAAGGTGCTGGACAAAGGACCTGGCGTTGGAGGCTCCCACGGGATCATGTGTGGGAATTGATTGCTGGGGAGATGTGGGAGGTGTTCAATGGAGTCTGGGAATCTGCAGGGAGAGCAGGCAGCTGGAAAATTCTACCTGCCATCCACATCTGGGTCCTGTAGCTTTGGTGCTGGTTTTTAAGGATCTATCAAACTTTGTATTGATTGATCAAACTAGCTAGCTTAAATTATCAGGTTATAAAAAGACATATATTCATTTAAAATGTAAGATCTCCAAGATGGGACTGTGTCTTACCGAAGGTGGGTGTTGCAGTGAGGTTTAACACCTCTGTTAAACTGCTGAGATGTAGAAGAAGCAGACAAGGCTTTAATATACAGGCATTTCTTGGGGAAAAAAATAAATCAGATGATTTAAACACAATTATATTAATTGTGATTCTGGATATCCATCACCCACTACTTTCTAGAGGCAGGGGAGACATACCAGGGGAAAACCACTACAAGCTCACTCTTTTCCCACAGATTATTTCCTAACAGCCACTATTCACTTTGGAGGATGGAGGTATAAAAACAGGCCATCACTGTCACAAATTATACATTCCAGTTTTCCATATTTGGCAAAATCAGGGCTCAGCTTACCCCTAGCACAAAGCACTGGCTTGATTTTACTGTTGTCCTTGGAGACACCCAGGTTGCTGGACCACATGTTAATAAGGTCTTGATGTCACACAGAGCACCTGTGCACTCCATAATGTGGCTAAATAACAACAAAATCATACTTGTCCTGCCCATCATTCCTGGTGGTGCTTGGGATCTGCAGTGTCCCAAAGGAAAACCATGAATAAGCCAAACCTGAGGTCCCACCAGGACCAGGAGAGCAGAAGGGGCCAGTTGGTTTTCCCAAGCCATGAGCTGGAGGCATCTATTAACAATTAGCTTTTTGGCTCCACTAAGTGCACTCAGCCTGACTTGGTTTTATTGGCATCACCCATCTCCCAGTAAATGTGATAAGAGAGTCTGATTAGCTGTGGCGTTCAGACTGGGGTCTGAGTTATTCTCCAGCACGGCTGTCTTAAGGTTACTTACCACATGTGCTTTCCACACCACGCTTCCAGGCCCAGGCAGGTCTAATGAAGATTGTCCCCGGACCTCATTGTTTACTTTTAAGCAAGCATCAGAATTAAGACTAATTTAGCTGCTCTTTTTTTTTTTTTTTTTTCCCCCTTTTTTCTTTTTTTTACCAGGCTCAGTCTAAACATGCATTTCCAGAAAGAGACTTCTTTTATTGCCAAGACAACGTGTGATAAGGAAAGATCATCTGTCTGCGAGAAAATTGCTTCTGTGGGGTTCAGAAAGTGGTCCCAAGGGTCTGATTCCAGCACAGGCACAGCCCCTGGAGAACATTAAAGAATTATAACCCCCACGATAAGGCACTTTCTTTTACAGTTTTTTATTTCATAGCAATAGTCACAGCTTAAAGATAAGAACAACATACGTTTTGTTTAACTAGGTTCTTGTTCCTTGGTGTGGGGCTCACTGTGAACTGGCATCCATCATACTCTTTTGTGATTTACATGAATACCTGATTCTTCTGATAAGGGAAAGTGTAAGTCAACACAGTTCTGTTGTAATTGGGTGTTACCTGTTTAGATACTGACCTGCTATCTCAGCATCAGTTCACAGGCAAGCTCGACTTTACCTTTCCTTGCTAGGTGAAGAGAGAATGTCTCCTGGGTTTGCATTGGCCCCCAGGTGTTGCAACAAACTGCTTGGAAGCATCTTTTCAGTCTAGTAGCGGTGGCCACAGGACGTCACAGATGCTAGAAGTCAATGTGTATTCAAACAGTGATGGGAAAAAATTACAGAAGAAAAATCCCCAGTTAAACCCAAAGTCCCCAGGTTCAGCGTAAACCTTGGCCACAGACTGGTGGAGACTGCGTGGTTTAGCAAAGAGGCACTACCATATCCTTATTTTGCTGATATAATAATTTCTCTTAGTAAGAACATTTCATGCTTATAGCATAAAAAAGCCAAGGGCTGTTCATGGCAGATCTCCTCAAACCACAGTGATATCCCATGTGCTAAATCTACATCACTGCCCAGATGGGAGGAACATTTCTTTCAGCCAGCAAACACTGGATAAATAAGAGAAGCAGCAGGGTAGGTACAGCCTTCTTCCCAGAGGTGGTATCCAGGCCTTCAAAAAGAGTAAGACACAAAGCCTGGTCCTTCCTCAGCCTACCCAAAAGCTTCTGCTCAATGTAAAGTCTTGGTTGAACCCTCTCATCCAAGCTTTGGACAGTAGGTCATTCACCACCTGAACCATCATCTTGGCCATGCTTGGCCAAGGTTCCTCTCTGTGAAGCAAGCTACAGGTTGAGTGGGCACAACACATGGCTCTGTTGGCCTCAGGTGTCTTCAGAGGCTGGGGATATTTGATATCAGGAGACACCTGAAAAATACGTTACATCTGAAAAGGCAGATTGTTGTATTGGCTTGGGTTTATGAGTTTAAAAGAATTTCTTGACCAACACACTGTTAATAGACAAGGACTTTATAGTAGTAGAGAGAAAGACAGATATATGGATAGACATGTACATAAAATGCTAAATATACGTTTAGCATGGGAGAGCTGAGGTTTAAGAGGCTATTTCCTGGCTTAGTCTAATTCTCTCACTAGACGTTTTCCTTCACACTAAGTGAAATTCTGGCTGAATTAAAGAACCGCTTTTCCTCTTATCTGCTGTTCCTGTTATCTAACTCCTGGGCAAAAGGCTGGGAGCTGAGAGACAGCCAGGGCATACCATCATACAGCTTGCCTTCCCACTGGTCCCCTGGGCTTGCATCAAACGCCAGGGAGATTTGTTAAAAAAAAGCCTGTCACTCTCAACCCAGCCATACAGGGGGAACAGCAATGGGAAAGCCACAAAATAGGTCACTCTGCTGGATATCTTGATTTTTTTTTGGGGGGGTTGCTCCCAAAATCTCCTACAGACCCCAGTGAAGCGGTTACACTATGACCTCTGTGGAGTAGGGACCATCCTTCCCATTAAAAGGCGCAGCTCTATTCACATGTGTGAGCCTCCAAGGGTGCTGTGAAAACAGAAGCAATAAAAAGCAGGTCAGGTTTATTAGGTTTGCCTTGTCATTGTCTTATGTGGCTGCTCCATAAATTAAGAATACACTGGTAGGCACAGAGGTGTTTAGAGCCCTTGAAACCAGATTAGCTATTGTCCTTTTTGCTCACATGCAGGTTCTTTAGATATAGCCTTAATTCAGGCTACTTGCAGCCCACCTCCTTGCAGCATCCTGCTGTCCTGAGCAACATTGTGGGCCTTGAACATGTACCCCTCCCTGGCAGTGTTCAAGGCCAGGTTGGATGGGGCTTGGAGCAACCTGGGCTGGTGGGAGGTGTCCCTGCCCATGGCAGGGGGTTGGGACGAGATGAGCTTTGAGGTCCCTTCCAGCCCAAACCATTCTGTGATTCTATGGACACTAAGCAAAAAAAGTCCTTCCTTGCAGGACCCAGACATCCTTCCAAGAAGGTCCTTGCTCCACAGCCAGCTGGGAATTGCAGCAGTCTCAATTTCAAAGGCAGTATGGATGTTCAACACTGGGTCTCACAAGAAGCTGTTATTTCCAAGGTTTCCCAGAAATGGACAGGACAATATTTGTATAGGTTTATGGCAAACTGCATATGCTGCAATCATGCCACTGTGAAGTTCTGCCTGTGGAGAAGTGTCTAAACAGGTACTGCCACAAGTGATACATGGTTGTGGTTGGACATCCACTGGGGGACACTGTGGGGGTCTGAGATGGTGACGAGTGCCCAGATGCTTGTTACTACTCTTTTCCTCCATTTTTCACCATCCTTTTGCACTGTCAGTGTTCATCTGTAGATCAGGAGGCAAATAAATCTCAAGAAGTGAAAACTGGCAAATCCACCTGTGAGGGAGCCAAGAAGTCTTGGTTTGAAGCATGATCTCATGCCCAGAGCAACAAAGAGGCACAAAGTCCTGCTTGTCCTTCCAGCTCTATCCCTCACCTCCTGGGGAACTTTAGGAAAGTCTCCTGCTTTGATATGCCCTCCTGTGAAATGGGTGAAATCAGCTTCCTCTGAGATTGGTTAGTGAAAAGAGATGTACAGCATCATAAAATGATGGTGATTAGAATGACATGCCTCTTCCCATTTGAAACAGATACAGATCTAGCCCAATAATCCCACAAAAAATCTGGGTCTGAATATCTTTAATACACTGATCTGATTTAAAAAGAAACAGAAACCTGGAGTTAAAAAGCAGGTGGGTTTTATCGCCTCTTTTATTATTTAATTTGGCTGGAATGCCTTTCTTTTAAGATGAATGAACCTTCTGTTGACAGCAACTCCCTTACTTTTTGCTTTCAAATCAAATTTTAGGGGATTTTCTGTTTAAAAAACCCACCTTCCTCCTAGTAGAAAATGTGCTCAGCTGCTGTCCTGAAAAACTCTGGTTAAAACCACAATATCCTTCTGAGGAAGTTACACCACGCAGAGCAGTTGCAGCCCAGAACATTTCTGGTCTCTCCTGCTCTGACAGGTTTCGATGGATGTCCAAATAACTTCAGGCTATGGTAAGGACAACGTCAAGGTGCCTGGGATCATGTCAGCAGCCTTGCACCTATCTGTCACAATGCTCTAATCAGGGCTTGGACCTCTTTAAAATTATACTGAATTGTAGAATCATAGAATTATAGAATGGTTTGGGTTGGAAGAGACCTTAATGATCACCTCATTCCACCCCCCCTGCTATGGGCAGGGACACCTCCCACCAGCCCAGGTTGCTCCAAGCCCCATCCAACCTGGCCTGGAACACTGCCAGGGAGGGGGCAGCCACAGCTTCCCTGGGCACCCTGGGCCAGTGTCTCACCACCCTCACAGCCAGGAATTTCTGCCTAATATCTAGTCTAAATCTCCCCTCTTCCAGTTTAAAGCCAGATGTGCTTAAAATCAGATGGTGTGCACCTTGATCAATGCCATCCAAGTTTGGTTTGCCATCCAAGCTCCAAGAAACTCTTCCTCTAAGACACACAAACCTTGGTACAAGAAACTTTTCCATGTTATATGTCTTCCTAAGACTGAGCCCTAGCTCACACACTGCCAGAAGATGAGTATCTAAGACCACCACCTGGTGATACCTTCCAAACAACAGGCTTGGCCCCATCAACCTTCACTCTCTCAAGTCCTCCCATGTGCATCTGTGGGGCTACTCGCTTGGATAAGACAAGTTAGCTGTAAATTCAACTCAAAGCCAAGCCTCACAGATACGTGGGCAGAATGGCCTTTACAGATGCAGAGCACAGAGTGGTTGGCTCATATTATTGCTGTCCAGCTTCCCAAGAGGTAACATCACCAGGAAAACATTGGGGCTTACTTGGATTAAATGGAGATGTAAACAATTGACCATTGGTGAAAAATTGCCTCAGTGACAGCTAAGCAGGGCTAAACATGTGGATGCCCAGTATTTGCTAGTAAAATTCTTTTTTAAGCAGGAAGCCTATGCCTTTGCCTCTAGTAATATCCTCCTGAGCATCAGCATGAGAGCTGAAAGCCCTCCATCTAGCAGAGCATAAGCTGGAGACCTCCGAAACTTTCCTGAGCAACCTTAGATTATCCTGTAAAAAATAATTCAGTCGCTTCTCCATATTTGTTCTAAGTGTGCTGTCCAACCATCCCCTGTCAATACTTTTATCTCCCTTCTCTCACCCTTGGGGGATGCCACTGCTTGGCCCAGCAGAGAAGAACCTCAACTTACCCTATAAAGCAGAGCAGCAACCTGATAACCCGAATAGAAAACAAAGCAGGCAGCTATATAAGCTATATATTTTCTTTAGACAAGGCATATCAGGGACAATTGGAGCATGGACCTTGCTTCTTCACACTGTGTGGATCATGAAGGTTTTTCTTGCCGCAGCAATAGCCCGTGCTCACTAGAACTAACCTCTGCATCTTTAAGTGCATGATTTGCGGTCTCTGCCAAGCAGACAGGAAATTAATGAAGTTTAAATGAAGAGCTGCTCCCTTTTCTAGCTGTCTGATTATTTCTTTAGATTTAGTATAATCCTGGCAGAGTGCTCCTGATCTAATCACAGGAGCTTGCACTTCGTGATCCAATTACTGCCAAGTTTCTGGATGTTCGTTCTTGCTTTGATGGGAACATTTAAATGTGTGAACTTCACAGGGGCTGGCTGACAGCTCTCAGCTCTGGGATCCCATTTTAATTACAGACCCGATGGAAATGGGTGAAAATTGATTGTCTCAAAACTTCACCTTGAGAAAGCAGGTTTCTCTTCATGGGAAAGCTAGAATCCTTTTGTTTGGGGGGAAAAAAAAAGAAATAGTTTGATTTTCCACAGACCAGAACATCTACTTCACCTTTAGCCACTCTTGCAGACTGCTCATAGTTTAGACATGCAAACAGCTCCTGGCTCAGTGTTGCTTCTAGGACAGAGTCTACGGATCCTGATGCCTGGTCCTATTCCTGCTCCTACCTACAGTTCTCCAGCCCTCTGCCAAACCTGGCTTGAACTAATCAGTAACTTTAAATGCTATCTGGACAAACGTGCAGCCAGAACACTCACATAGTTTCATTTTCAAAAAGGAAGCTGCAGACATAGAGATAACACTGAGCCTGTTTGCCAACAGCCTTCCCCAGACCAGATTTGCACAAAGATGGGCTGAGAACTGATGATTTCAGTGCACTTGGTGAGAGGGTTCAAGACACTGCTTTGCACACTGATTTTCCAATGCTGTTACCAAAACACCATCACCTTGTACCCTCAGTCTTTCATGACCTAAGGTTGTCACCATTGCTGATCCCCTCCCAACACTCCTGGGCAGAGAAAGCAACTCTTGGGGTCTGCCTCGTGAGACAGCATCACCCCACCAACTCCCAAAGCCTTTCTTGCAATGCTTATGCCCAATGTTTGCTCATGTCCTCACATTGTCCCCAACCCTGATAACTCCTCTGGTTAACGTTATCCTCTTATCACCACAGCAGCACTGCAGAGCCATGAGCCCTCCATGTTTCGCAGGGAGGGCACCAAGCTCTAGACACTGATAGACCTATCTAAAAACCCACTTAGCATTGTTCTGATCAATGGCTTAATCTCTGTTTGTACGGTCAAATCCCTCCCTCCCTTGTTTGCAAGCTGGATATTGGGATGAATGTCGCCTCGGCTCGTGCCATCTCAGAGCCTGGCTACGTGGAGAACACTGCGCAGTCCAAGACTCACCATTGGCATCCCCTAAGGCTTTACCACCCTTATTTTAGCAGATGGGCAACTCAGGTCCCAATAGAGGTGCAGTGGCCTCACCAAAATCTCAGGATGATTGAGAATTGAGCTAGGGTTTCCCAGTCCCTTGGGACATCCTTCTCCTCCAATAGTGCTGCAAAGGACCAGCCCAGTCAGGGCATTATTGTGCTGACAGAGTCAGCCAGAGACACTTTTCCATCTAAAGTCCCGATATCTCCTGAAGACATGACCATTTGCTTAGCTTTATTTACTGAGCAACCCTCTTCCAGTCAATGGAGCAGAGATAAGCACATGCAGAGATGTTGATTAGATCAAGATTCAGCTGATAGGATGAGAATAGAGAAGAAGAAAGAAAAAAAAAAAGTAAAAGTAAAAGCTCATTGATGATCCAGGCTCCAAAACAGGACAAATCTGATGGCCAGAGTTCTTCCCCAAATAGTATCTTTTTTTTTTTTCCCATTTTTTAAATAGCAATGTAAGGCGTTTGGCCTCCAGCATTGAATCAGCAGCAGCAAAAAAAAAATGAGAGCGGGGTGAGGAAGAGAAACCAGGAAAAATTGGATAAAAATCTATGTATTTTCACCTCTTTTTTTTTTTTTTTTTTTTCAAACATGAAAAATGTGAAATTGACCAAAAATTCTGAAACAAAATCCATCACCAACAGAAGATGTCCTCACCTTCCACCATATGTTTAACATTGGTGGCCAACTTTACATAAGGGAAGGAAGCAAAGAACATTTTACAGAAGGAGAACTTGGCCTGAAGGCCCAGCTGGACCCACCTAACTTCAGACGTTTCCCAGTGGTGTCTAAATTATTGTCAGTAATGGATGGAAATGGATGGTTCCTCCACCTGAGAAGCACCCACCATTCTGGAGTGACTGCAGAGGGACTTTAAGCCTACATAGTTCCCAAAGGCTCCTGGGCAGCTTGCAGCAGAGCTAAGGGAAATAGCTGCAGCATCCTCAGAAACATCAAGTAAATTACAACAAAGCTAGGCTTGGCTTTTGACCAGGTGGCCACATCCATCCTTTTAAAACTCCAGGTTTCAACTCAGAGTGGCAACAGCCAACCCACCTCGTGGGAATGCTCTTGGGTGTTCCCACAAAGATTTCGGGATATGTCTGCTTGGTTGTCCCTATGGTTGGTGTCCAGCACCCTTGCTCCAATGTGGCTAAGCCTCCTAGGTGACATCCTGCTTTGAAATCTGGCAGGAGACCCTCAGGAGTGGGATCATCCTCCCAGGTAAGAGCAGAGCAAAGTGGACTCACAGCTGTTGGCTGCCACCACCTCCCTATCTCCACATTTGATGGATCTCCATTAGCTTCAGCCTATGGGACCTTGAAGAAAGGGAAAGGACCAACCCTGGAAGATAAGGGGCCTGATCCTGGCCTTGCTTTCACCAGCTGCACCTCAGCCATGGTCCCTGCATGTGATATATTTGTGGCTTGATTTGGTCCTGTTCAGCTGAGGATGAGAGAGGGACACCCATTTTGCAATTCACAGGAGGCATCAGGACAGCAGAGGAAAGGAGTGGATCAGAGAGAAGATTTCCACAATTACAAATAACCCCTGAACGTTGCCCATGGTGTTGAATGTCGCAGAGATGGTGGGAGCAATTCTCCAGGTATCTCCTCCACAGCCACAGCTCCCAGGCTCTGTCAGATGTGAACAGCTCTGCATGGCTGATTAACTCACATCACCTCTGATTCGGGGCTGAAATCCCAAGGACAGACAAAACCCAGGAAACAAGACAGGCGTAGCTAAGACTCAAAGACACTCTTCATGCAGCTGATCACTGGAAAAGGAATCTCAGCATGCCCTTGAAAAAAACCTCTGGTTTATTCCAAATGGGATATGAAAACTGTGTTCAGTTTTGGGCCCCTCACTCCCAGAAGGACACTGAGGGGCTGGAGTGTGTCCAGAGAAGGGCAGTGGAGCTGGGGAAGGGTCTGGAGCACAAGTGTGATGGGGAGTGGCTGAGGGAACAGGGGGGTTCAGTCTGGAGAAGAGGAGGTTGAGGGGAGACCTCATTGCTCTCTGCAACTCCCTGACAGGAGGGGGTAGTGAGGGGGGGTCGGTCTCTTCTCCCAGGTAACAGTGATAGGACAAGGGGTGATGACCTCAAATTGTGCCAGGGGAGGTTTAGACTGGATATTAGGAACAATTCCTTCCCTGAAAGGGTTCCCCAGCACTGGCCCAGGCTGCCCAGGGCAGGGGGCAGTCCCCATCCCTGGAGGGATGTCAGAGCCATGGAGATGTGGTGCTGAGGGACATGGGGCAGTGGGGACTGGGCAGTGCTGGGTTACTGGTTGGACTGGATGATCTTAGAGGTCTCTTCCAACCAAGGCTCTTCTGGATACTATGATTCTATGATTGTAAGATGTGTAGAACAAAGAGCAAAGCCTCTGTTCTTAAGTGCATCTCACCTAAAGCCTCAAGGCCAGGGCTGATGTGACTCAGCTGCAATGCTGAGATTTGCTCAAAGAACAGGTGAGAAGGAGAAACACCTGCAAGGGGAAAGGACAGAAATGTGCATCCCATGCAAATGTGTGAGAAAAAACACACTGGAGACTTCTCTTTTATCTTGGTGTTTGTGGCAGAGAGCTGGGGCTCTCTTATATTTTTAATAACATTTTCCATGGAAGATGAAAATCCAGGAAATAAATAGTTAAAAAACAAAGATCCCATTGAGTTTTCTGTTTGTGTCTTTGTTTTTTGCCTGCAACAACATCAAATGTAACTTCTTTTGCCCATTCTGTGTTTTTCCCACTGCACACTGTTAACAGCCAAGGCTTTTTAGACTTGCAGGCAGGCAATAAGAAGACAGAATTTTGTAAAAGTTCTTTATTCTCTATGTGAACAACAACAACAAAAAAGGTCTTCCAAGAAGGAATACATTTTTACTGAATGCTAAGGAAAATATTTCAAAATGTTTTCAGCTAAAATGAGTAAAGCCCATGTGGATTCATGCCCCTGTTGTATTGTCCTTTCAAGCACAAAACCCCAAATCTAAATGTAGCTGAGAACAATTAGAAATGCTTAAAGTTCTTCCTTAGAGCAGTTCAAACCTATTTCTTTTTATTGAGTTTAAACAGCTATTCATCCAGAAAATGTCTTCAAAGCTTCTTAAAACAAGCAGACTAACCAAAACCAAACCAAAACCCAAAAAGTGAAATTTAATAAAATAAAATAAGTACATACATTTAATAAAACTCTTACACTTGGAAGGTTTGTTCAGCCAGAAACAAAATTATTGAACCTCCCAGTTTGATGATTTTGTATTTCTGCCTTTTCCAGTTGAAACACAAATGACATATAGTTTAGTGATGGACTTGGCAGTGTTGGGTTAATGGTTGGGCTTGATGATCTTAAAGGTCTTTTCCAACCAAAATGGTTCTATGACATTTTTTCTGGATTTTAGGGGGATTTTGAAATGAACAAAACCAAAGCATTTCCTAATCAGTTCTACTTCTTCCACGTGTATTTTCCTGGAGTGAACATTAGACATAGAGCTCTACCACAGCCTCTATGGAAAGGTGCTAAAAATTGTCCTTCTTGCATGTCAGAAGAAGACAGTAAATCAAAAAAAAATCTATTTTACAGAGGAGCCCTCCGTGGGTTCATGCAGCCAGTTCTCCCTGGTGGTTTGCATATCTTTGGGTGTTAACAACTGGAATATGCTCTGATGCCTCCAAAGTCCTGCTGGCATTACAGTGAGATTTCACAGCTGTTCTGCCAAAAATACATAATCCTGTGCTAAGGCACAGGACTAAGTGCTCTGCAAGAGAGGGGTTCTGTCCTGGATCTGCTATCCCCCCACAAGCCTTTTAATCATCCTTTCCCTTGTCTCTCCCAGATAATAAGATCTACCTACCCCGCAGTGTTGTTGTGAGGCTTAGCTTGGTAATCTTTATAAAGTGCCCAGGGATCCTTTGTAAAAGAGAAAAGAAACAGAAAAGAAGCAAAATACATGATCCAGCCTGATTTTGCTGTCATGTGGCCAAGGGGTGACACCCGAGGAGCTACAGCTGGTGGACAGAAGCAAGCCCAAGACCAGTGGTCTCTCTTGGAGGTACCACTGCAGAGCACAGGAGCCATCCTTCATTAGCCTCTTGGGTACCAGCAAGGGTGACACAGCAGTGACGTGTTTTTCCAGCCCAGGTTTTTCCAGACCAGTGCTTTTGTGATGTCTTTGCTGTTATGTACTAAGTTGAAGCCTGCTTTGTCCCCCTTGCTTGAAATGCTGTCAGCACATCTTTTCACTGGTGCAATATTCCCTTTAGAGTCAACCATGAAGGTGGTGGCCACCTAGACCTCAGACTGGTTATGGGGCAAGACCCCAAGAGCATGACGCAGCTGGCTGTCCAGCTCAAGCAGAGATTTCACTTTCCTTAATGACAATGGATGAGGATGTCCCACCACCCTCCTCATGACACCCTTCCAGTCCCTGGTACCTGGCCAGGGCAGGACAACGTGAGGCTGAGCCCAAGCTGATCTCTCCTGCAAGCCAGGAGCTATGTACACCTATTCAAAGCACTGCTGGTACATTACTGACTCATGTAGCTGCATGTACAAGCACATCAGGCTTTATCTAAATCTCTATCTATGCTTTTCCCAGTGGGAACAAGAGATAAATTGATTGATGGATCCATTGACAGACAATAACTAGAGCTACACAGACATTCAAGTCTAGGTTCCTCCTACCTCTAATTGGCTTTTTTTTTTTTCCCCCCACTAAAATCCTCCAAAACTCAAGCAATACCCAGGAATCCCCATCCCCCATCCTACACTGCCTGCTCATTGCCTAACAGGTGTTACTGTTTATTACTAATATCAACACCGTATTAACAATCTAAGAATGAGGGCTAATTAGAATCATAGAACCACAGAATCCCAGAGTGGTTTGGGTGTGAAGGGACCTCAAAGCTCATCTCATCCCAACCCCCTGCCATGGGCAGGGACACCTCCCACCAGCCCAGGTTGCTCCAAGCCCCATCCAACCTGGCCTGGAACACTGCCAGGGAGGGGGCAGCCACAGCTTCCCTGGGCAGCCTGGGCCAGTGTCTCACCACCCTCACAGCCAAGAATTCCTTCCTAATGTCTAATTTAAATCTCCCCTCTTCCAGTTTAAAACCATTACCCCTCATCCTATCACTCCATGCCCTTGTCAAAAGTCCCTCTCCAGCTTTCTTGTAGCCCCTTCAGGTACTGGAAGGTGCTCTCAGGTCTCTCTAGAACAGACATAAATGAACTTTCCCATTACAGTACCTGTTACAATTACAGCATGTTGTGGATTTTCTTGCTTTTCCCCACAGATAACAAAATGCCACTTTCACTCAAGATTTCCCATCCTGGACAGCACTCCCAGGTCAGTGTGAAGCTCCATCCTGAGTCTGAAATTCAAAGCCAGGCTGGGTTTCAGCAGATTTAAGGGGTCACCAGTTCTGCTCCTTTCCAGTAACACCAATTCATCAGCAATACGAACACCAGTGATACTATTTTTTCACAGTACAAACCCAAAAGAGGAGAAGCAGCAGAGCGAGCAGGCTCTTCCCAGTGGTAGAGGGAAGCTGGAAGCTTTATTTGTGCAGCCATGGGAATCTCAGCAGCATAGTCTGAATTCCTGCTGGTGTTGCAACGTTCACTTGGCTGGAGAACAGCAGCGCAAGGGGTGCTCTGAGTGTTTTTTCAGTGGGATATTTCTGGAAAGTTGGATGGACCTGCAATTAGGAAAGAAGAAAATGACCATGATGCCACCTCAACTCCAGAAATTGTTGTGTAGATCCCATGGAAATTAGATATAATCCAAAGGAGCCCTGGCAGCACTTGGAGGTTAACAATGATTTGATAACACCAGCTCTGCTTATCCAGCCTCTGATCCTGAACATCCCCAGCTCTGAAGGAGCCGAGTCCTTCCCAGCTCCTCTCGGGATGTCTGAGGATTTGAGGTCCCCAATCCCCGTGGGAGTTTGGGTCCTCCTTTCCTTTACAAAGCTGAGGCCAGGGGATCTGGTGGAGGCTGTGTGAGCACCTGCCAGGTCCCAGCCCAGTGTTCCCAACCCAGGGAATTTATCTGTGACAGACCCAGGTGAAGAGAGGAAGATTCCCAGAACAGTCCCAGCTGCCTCCACTATCCCTTACTGGAGGACACCATCAACCTCAGGTCCATCCTCACCCTGTGCCAGAGGGATTTTTGTCCTTGTTGAAAAACACATTTTTCTGCCTTCTTTTTTTTTATTTCCCCCCCCAAGTTTTCCCTTTCTAAAATTGTCAATATTTTGTGTTTCTGGACTGGCAATCGAGTCCAAGGTCAAACCAACCTCCGTTACCCCTCAGTCCTGCCAGCACTTGCACGCACGTGAAACCCTACTTGTCCTTTGCTCGTGTGAGAGCATTGCACGTGGATTTGGCATCAGAGCACCAGTATTAAAAACTACCACTTGGCTTTGTGGTTTCACTTCTGTTTCTCTTTTTATTTCCTCTCCAGAATAGGTGGGTTAATTCAATTTATGCAATGCCTTGGTGTATCAGTGAAGACAGAAAAATGTTTTTGTTCAGCCCAGAGGGAAATCAGTGATGAAGTCTCCATCCTAACACTGCATCTGCCACCCAGGGGTGGAGGACTCGGGTTTGGCCCTTTCTCATCATATCCAACTCCACCACCCCAGTTCCTACAGCCCAGCGCCTGGTGCGTGATGCTCGGAGGGGGTGCAGGAGCATCCCCTCCAGGTCCAGCCCTTCCGTTCCCGGCGGCGACGGGGCTGGCCGGGGTGCTGACCCCAGCGCCGGGGAGTCTGGAGCGGAGCTGACGGCCTCCCTTCCCCGCCATCATCCCACACCTCATCAATAGGGGCTGACAACCACGGCCTCGCCGCCCCGACGGCACCGCTGACGGCACGGCACGGCCAGGGGTTGGGGTTGTAAGCAGGCAGCCCCCTAAGTTGGGGTTGCAGGCAGCCTCGTCAGCCTGGGCTGTAAGGAGATGGATGGTTTTGGGGTATAGGCAGCTATGTGGGATGGAGTCAGGGGTTATAGGCAGCCCTATGAGTCCAGGGGTCCCGGCATTCCCTCGGGGTGGCAGCCCCATCAGTCTGGGGTAGCAGCAGCATCACTTGTCAGGGGGGGAGAAACTGCCCTGTGGGTCTGGGAGACAGGCAGACCAAGGGTCCAGGCACCATGGATAGGGAGAGGGGTACAGGCAGCCCCATAGTTGAGGTGGTACTGACAGCCACATGGGTCAGAGCTCAACAGACAGACCCATAATAGGGAGGGATACTCCGATGCAGCCACACACAAAGGTACAGTGACAGTTAAGGACATAGAGTGAGTAGGTATTGGCAGCTAGACACATAAGTGAGAGTTACATGGACACATGGATAGATATGTATAGATAAAGAGGTATTTTGGCAAGTAGATAGGCACAAACAGGCAGACATAGGAATAACTGAAAAGTTACATAAATGGATATATGGATAAGTGGATATATGGATATATGGATATAAGGATTAAGGGATAAAGGGATAGATGGGCAGTGATACTCAGGTTCTGCACTGCCAGGGCTCCAGCCCATGCATTTCCAGGCAGCTCAGCCCTCTGCCTGATACAGAAGGTTTTCCCAGCCTCTCTGACATGGGAAGGGGCTTTCCATCACCACTGCCATTCCTGCCAGACACGAGAGGCTGTGCCCAGGCCTGAGCCACCAGCCACCAGCCAGGACAGTGATTTCACAGCAGCAGGGTGACAGCATACTGCAGCTGTGCTCCACACTCGCATTTTTAACTTCATCACATCAAAGCACTGCAGTAATGACAACAAAACTGCACGGTGTGCATGGGCGACGGGAACCCCCGCAGCGATGCACCCCCATTTCTCCCCAGCAGGGTCCTCCCATCCCTGGAGGTGATGCTCACCCATTCATCCCCCATGTCAGCAGCTCCAGGGGATCCCCCCACCCACCGGTGACGTGAGCCCACAGGTTCCCACATCGTCACTCCTCACGCAGCCCCTCTCCCTCTGGGGAAGCCCCCCCTGTGTTGGGTTTTCACAGCTCCCTGCTACTTCAGAGGGACCCTCACTGCTCAGCCTCTCTCCCCTCCTGCCACCTCGGAGCATGGCATGCTGCTCCACACTCCTCTGCATCCCACGGATTTGTCCTTGAGGAGTGTTTATGCCAACTGGGCAAGAAAAATTAAAAAATTTAAAAAAAAAAGAAAAAAAGAAGTAAAAAAAGCAATAACATAATATTTTAGGGAGGAGAGGGCAGTCAGAATGGATTCTGAAATGCCCCCAGAGCATCTCTGAACCATGATGCTCTTTGAACACCCTTCTCCCAAGCAGTAGTACCTCGTCTTCAGTGTGTGTGGGGGGGTATGTAAGTGGGGGGTGGTGGCGTTTTAGGACCACTGTTGTCCTGTAAATAGATTTGTTTAGGAAAGTGCCTCTGAAGGTGTGAATTGAGGCTTTGATAAGTGTGTGTGTGGGGGGTGGTAGCCAAAATCAGGGTCCCCCTCCAGCTCTGACACCTTCCTGTGGGGTTTTCCTTGGGCTGGGACATCCCCATATGCATCCATGGACAGGGGTGCAAGGTGGTTGCGGAGCAAGGACTGGGGGGAAGGATCGAGGGAGGGCTAAAACCACACTTGCCTGCTGGTTTTGGGGTTTTTTTCCCCATTTTTAAACCTTTTTTTTTTTTGTGTGTGTGTGATTTTTTTTAAAAGTTCAGTTTTCAGCACGGTCCCACAGTGAATATTTTCAATCAACTTTTCCTTCTCTCCCCTCATCCTAATTCCTAATTTTTTTTTATTTCTTGTCTTGTTCACTGCCACTCCCGGCTGCATCAATCAACACCCAGAGCTTTAACCCTAAAACTGCCGCGGAATTAACGTCGATGCGGGCGGGTGAAAGAAAGAAATAAATACGTAAAAAATCAAGGGCGTCGTATCGATTTATTTCCTCCCTGGAGGGGGGAAGAGGGGGTTGGAAAGGAGAGTGAAAAGGCTGAGGTTTGTTCCACAGGGTTATTTTCAGCCAGATTTCGTTTCTCTTTAACTGCGGGGAATGAAAAGCTCCTCGGAGTGAAGAGCAGAGATTTTTTTTTCTGGTCTCTGCGTTTTGCTGTGTCCCATCCTCTGCTTTTTTTTGGGGGGGGGATAAAAAGTATCCCAAATCCATCCTCATCCTCTTGGCTGTTAGTTTTGCACCAAGTCCTTGAAATCATTTCTGCTTGGGCGGTTTAAATAGGTTTTAATTGGATTTGTGCTTGTTTTGTGGGTTGGTTGTTTTAAAGGAAAGCACTGATATTCAGTAGGAATTCAACGAAACTTCAGCAAAGAGCTGCACCAGTCGAGAAAATCCCCAGGGATTTTGCAAGAGGAGAGGGAGATGCGTGTCCCAAACTCAGCACATCAGCACAGCTGCTTTGGGGAAGAAATTTAACATAAAAAAATATATCAACATATTTAATTCTCCCTTCTTTCTTTGCATGCCAATAGCCCCGTGTTCATAAGTGTATTTTTATATATCTACACACGTGGTATAAATTACTCTGTATATTTAGGTAGGGGAGTATATACATTTAGATATACAACACACATTCCTGTGTCTAATATGCATTAAATCCCATCTCTATGCAATATTTGTATTGGTATGTATATAATAACATCCTTATTATTATATATATTTACTCTGTGTGTTTAAAGTATAAATACCTGCAGTGCACACCGGGTCACCAATACCTCTCCATGCTGTATTGATGGAATTTTATTTCTATAGGTGCCCATAACCACCTTTGTGCCTTTATTTGTGGATTTGCCCAGATTCAGCTCTAGTTTTCAGCCTCTCACAGTGCCCACAGGCTGAAGAGCCCTTTTTGGGGTTCCCCATCTATAAAGTCCCCATGGGTGACCTGGGGTAATGGGGGGTGCTGCAGGTGGGTCCAGGGAGGAGGATGGGGGGGATCCCACATCCCCTGGGACCTGTTCCCAGCCCCACAGCACCCCCTGATCACTCCTTTCACCTTCCACCCCCTTTCAATAAACCACTTTCCCCTCCACATTTTTTTTCCCTCTGTTCCCTCTGCCTTTTTCACACAGACATTTTTTATTTTCTCCACGATTTTTTTTATTTCTGAGCCCCCAAAAGCTGCTGCCAACCTCCTCCCCCCCACCACCCTGGCTGGGCAGGACCCCAAATTTCCAAGGGGAACCCCAGAGCTGGGGTGTAGGGAATATTAAGGGTGTTTTACTGATATTCCTGGGGCCATAGGAACCCCTTGGTGGCTCCCAGAGGCTGGAGCCACCCCAGGGTGAAATAAACCCTTGGGAGACGGGGGGGCAGTGGTGGTCTGAGTCCCCCCACTCCATGGGCTCAGTGTCCCCCACATCACAGAGGGGTGCACCCACGCTGTGCAGTATCCCCATGGAAGGGGGTTGCTTCCAAAGGGACTGGGGAGATGGGGGGGGGTGTGTCCCCACCCCTTATTATTTCTGGGAGGTGGGCACGGGTGTCCCTGTGGGTGGGTGGGGAGGTGTGGGACAGCACTCCCTGGCTGGACTTTGCCTGCAGCGTGAGGCCCGGCCATTTTATTGATTTTATTATTATATTACTTTTTTTTTCCTGTTTTTTTGGCACAGCGATGAAACCTGGCACCCAGCTGATGGTGCAACAGATACCATCCCCCCCCCCCCCCCCCCCCCCTTATACCTCCCCCCATCACCTCTTTCCTCCCATCGCCGCCCACTTCCACGTGATACGGGCAAACCAGTCAGAGTGTGGAACTGGGGAGTCTGGCCATACTGGGGAGTTAAAGTGGGGGGGCAGATGAAGCCCTATTGCCCCAAACCACCACCACCCCACCCAGCCAAGCAGAAGCAGGCAGGAGCCAGGGCTCTCTTAGCCCTCTGCCTTCCCCACAGCAAGGGGGTGTCCTGCCCCACGGCTTCACCCCCCCTTCACCCTTTGTCCCCCCCAGCACTGAAGGTGGGTAGCACTTCTCTGTCCCCTTGCTCCTCTGTCACACTGGGACCCCAGTGAACCTTTTCCTATGGGCCTCCCCCAAAAGCTTCCTCCTATTGTCTCAAGTGGATCCAATTTTGCTTATTTTTGGGTTGATTATTTTTTTTTAATTGTCATCATCACTATTTTTAAGGCAGGAAGGGGGAATTCACTCCTTCTTTCCCCTCTCCTGTGGGTCCTGCTCCTCTTTGGAGTGTCCTGCAGGAACGCTCCAGCCTAGGCCAGCCACAGACACACAGGAATTGCTTCTCCATCCCCTGGGTTTCGGGGGGAAGCAGAAAACCCCATCGCTTCCATCCTTACCCCTTCCCGACGCTGCTTCCAGCTTCTCCCCCTTCCCTCTGCAGCCTCCCGGTTCTCCCGCTCTCTTCCCGGGTATCAGCCCTTATCTCCCAGTTATCTCCTCTGCTGCTAAATTCAGCCCGGCGGAGGGGTTCAGCCTGGGGAATCTGTTAGTTAAATCTAAATCAGGCCCAAGAGTTATTTCTCTGGCCATAATCCACCCCCCCAACCCCCCCAATCCAGTCCTTCTGGGTGTCCAATCTCCCTGGGTGTGAGATGGTTTTCTAGGATCCCTCCATGATCTGCAAACAGCATCTCGGATCATTTCACACCCCTCCCAGACCCTCCTTGGGATGGGTATTTCATCCTGACCCCCCCCTCCATAAGTGCTTTTTTGGTGTGTGTGGGTCTCACCGTTACAAGCCACATGCAAGGCCCCAGTGGCATGCCATGGCTTGCTCCCATCCACTCCCAAAATTCCCACCCCCCCCCAACGGAGCCTCCATCAGAAACCCAAACCCACATGGGAAAAAGCACCCACTGTGCTCCCCCCTCTCCTTGGGAAATGCCTCCCAGTCCAGACCCACAGCATCCCTGGTCCCCAGTGGGTCAAGCCCACTGTGCTTCCAGCTTCCCACGCAGGAAAAGTGGAAGGGGGGGGAATTAAATACACCCGGGAGAGGGAATTCTGTGGGTCTGCCCCCTCTTCCCTTTTCAGCATCCCCTCCTCCACGCGTGGCTGGCTTTAGGGGGATGCGGACACGCGTGGGGCGGGAGGGTCGAGCCAGCCCTCCTCCTCCTCTTCCTCCTCTCTCCCTTTCCTCACCGTCTGCTTAATTTAATCCCCCCCTCCCGCCGTGTCCCTCCCCGCCGCCCCACATCAAACACCGCCCTCGGGGGTCATTAACAACTTAAAGCACCGATCGTACCTGCGGGACAAAGGAGTTTGTGGGGTTGGTTTTTTTTTGCTCCAGGCAAGAGAGCATCGCTGTCTCTCACCTTCCCGGCTGTGTAACCCCCTCCCATCCCCTTCATCCCCCCCCCAACTGCTCTAACCTCCTTATCTCCTCCGCCCCGAGGTGGGCTCCGGGTCCGGCCACCGCCTCCCCCCGCATCCCCGACCGCATCTCCCCCTCTGCCTCCCCCGGAGGTGTTGTTGGACGGGATGGGAGGGGGGGAAGAAATGTGGGGAGGAGACTGACCGAAGGTTTTAAGCAGCCCAACCCTATCGTAGAGGGTTGGGGGGGGGTAGAGGGGGGGGAGCGGGAGGTGATGGATGGAGTCCGGTGGGAGAAGCTAAATCCAGGCGGAGAGCTCAATCTCTCCTCCGGAGGGACCTGGACTTCTTGTTTGAGGTCTGGAAGGGAGAACCGGACCTGCTGAAGGTGGTGAAGGTGGGTGGTGGGGTGGGGGTGTGGAGGAATATCGCATCGCCGGTGGTGGTTTTGGTTTTGGTTGGAAGGCTGTGTCCACACGAGACCTCTCCGGCCACTGCTCGCCGCTGGGGAAAGTGGAGCGTGGGGTTTTACACCCGCTCCCCATCCCTCTGGATCGTAGCCGGAGATCCGGTTGGGGTTTGGGGGGTCCAACACGAGATGTACCAGAGTTTAGCCATGGCAGCTAACCCTGGCCCTCCGGCGTACGAGGGGACAGGTGGCTTCATGCACAGCGCAGCCGCAGCGTCCCCGGTCTATGTGCCCACCACGAGGGTCACCTCCATGCTCCCCAGCCTGCCGTACCTCCAGAGCAGCGGCTCTTCCCAGCAAGGCAGCCCAGTCTCCAGCCACTCCATCTGGACTCAACCAGGAGCCGAAAACGCCGCTTACAACCCTGGATCTTCTCACCCTCCCGTGTCACCTCGCTTCTCCTTCTCCACCAGCACCCCTATCCCTGCTACCTCTTCCAGGGAAGCCGCGGCGGCTTACAGCAGCTCCTTGAACCTTTCTGCTAACGGGAGGGAGCAGTACAGCAGGGGGTTCGGCGGCACCTATTCCAGCCCTTACCCAGCTTACATGAGCCCCGAAATGGCCACCACTTGGACTTCTTCACCCTTCGACAACCCCATGCTGCACAACCTGCAGAGCCGAGGGACGCCCGCCGCCGCCCGGCACGCCAACATAGGTGAGAGCAACCAGGGTTGGGATGGGATGGGAGAAGGGAAGGTTTCACCCCATCGCTCCCCGAAATTTTCATGCATGCACCCCTAGGGCAGGAAGGAGAAATTCGGTGTGTTTGGGATGTCCCTGCAAAATATGGAGGTCCCCGTGGTGCTGTGGTTGCTCCCTTGCACGCATACTTTCTCTTGCAAAAACACCATCTCAAAATATCCTGGAGAACCACAATTAAAAAAAAATAAAATATAATTCAGGCTAGGCCTGGGGTGGTAAGAAACGACACGCCAAGCTCCCTTGCAAGGGGAGCTCCTCAAAAAGCTCCACGGGGATTTAGGGGCTGTGATGGGGTTGACCACGGTGTGCAGGACCACGATGCTCCATGGTTGTGCAGGCAGCCCCTTCCCCAGCTTCCTTGAGGTGGAAAATAGGGGAAATTGTTTGGAAAACAGGGAAATCCAAGTTTGGGCCACGAATCTCAGATCTTCCCTTTAAGCTGTTTTATGTTAAGTCTTTTAAAAAAAAATTTTGAAAATTAAGAAAAAGGGAAAGCGAAGGGAAATTTGGTGTCAATGGGGGAGAGATGATGGAAAAGGAGAAAAAGAAACACATCCCCATTTATTACCACGTTTTTTGGGGGACTCACAGGCACAGCTGAACAACCCAGCCCCGTATTTCAGTGTATTATTGCCCTTAAAAAATCTGAGCCCTGATCTCCTGTGCCGATCCCAATCTCAGAGCCTTTCATTTCATTAAGTGCCCCTGGGCCCTACAACCAGAAATTGGCTTAAAATATCACTTTTTTTTTTGTTTGATATGATGGAAGAGGGAGAAAGCGGGAGAGAAATGCAGGGCACATCTCTGCATCGTGGTTTCATAAACCTATTTTTTTTTCCTCCCCACCTTCTCTCCGTGAAGGTATTTCTGTCAGCATTAGGGTTAACAAAGAAAATTACTTCAAATTTGTCTGCTGAATTTTAAGATTGCATTCTTTAACGTGAATTTTGGAGGGTAATTTCCCCACTGAGTGTAGCAAGTTTTGCTTTATATTTAGCATTATTTTAAGACATTAAAGAAAGGAAAGTTAGGCGTGGGTGTAGGCTTGGCCTTGCCGATGCTTTTTGCTTTTCTTTGGGGTGTTATGAAACTGCTTAAAATAGGGAATAGATTATCTTTAAGGATAAAGTTTTGCCCAACTAGGTAATGTTTTTGGGAAGCCGAAGGTAGAAAGTCTAAGAAAAAAATAGGATGAACTGAATAATCAAATAATAATTGAATATTATCAAGAAGGACATATGTGTAGTGTTATTTGATTACTGTGCCATCTCTTCCTTGGGAAAAAAAAACAACAACTCCTTTTTGCAGCAGTCTCCAAAGAGCTCCTAGTAATAAAAAATAACTTAAAACCCAAATAATGCAAAGAATTGCAGTTGCAGAAATACTCGTGAGCTTGAAAGCCAGCCCATAAAGCGTTTGAGGTGGTTAAGGAAGGGGGAAGGAGCCAGGACCCTTTTCCAAAGATAAGTCCTGATTCGAGTGCTGGATCCGTGGTGTCACCTCCTGAGACTGGGGGATTCATTAGGGCGGCTTTAATTACTCCTCTGCTTTCAATGTGGAAATAGCACTTGGTTTTAAATAAGAAATGCTCGGTTTACGATTAAAAAAAAAAATAATATCGCCTAAAACAAAAATTACCTGGAAGGTGGTGAATTGTAAATGCAGGATTAAAACAGTCACAGGGATTTTGTGGAAGGTGGCCCCCCCGACAAGCAGTTTAAGGTCCAGACATGTCCCTTCCCCTCTTCTCCCCGAGTCGGGACGCAGACGCTGCCGGGCTGCTCCCTGTCCCTGCCCTGCGCCGGGGCGATGCTTTGCACAGGCTGTGGGTGTCGGGGGGGTTGTGTGAAGAACCTAAAGGCTCACTGGTGATTTCTGAGCAGGGAGAAGGTGGGTTTTTTTTTTAATAAGCAAGGGTGAAAAGCCCCAGATGGGTTGAAAAACTGAATGCACTGAAAGATGTAGTGGGGGGGAAATACCGTTTTGGACTGTACCCATCACAGATCCACTTTAATAACGCACTCCAGCCTGGCTCAGCATCCAAACAGGCCCTGGCACGGTGGAGCCCAGACTCCTTTTGCCTTTCCTTAAAGCTAAAGATATTTTTCTCCTCTGCACAACGAGGAATCCCGAGGTGGAAATGCAAACCTTCGCACAAGGCTCTATTAAATCAAGTGATTTTTTTGCAGCTCTCATTTTCCTCCAGTGATTTTGCATCCTGGAGAACAGCCACCTTTGGAATAGTGCTAATTGCAGATCATTCAAATGCTAATTATTATCATTTTTTTAATAATGAAGATGAAGTCTGTGCAGCTCTAGCTGGACACACAGGCACAGATATACAGTCTGTGCAATTGGGCATGGCATTTTTTTCCCCGCTGTAAAGCAATGCACTGGGGAAAGAAGTTTAGGGAAAATGTATTCAAAGAAAATGATATTAAAAGAAATAAAGATCTTCTCATTCTGCCCTAACGAGAGGAATTTTGGCCTGAGTTAAAACATGCCCATGCAGCTCTGTGGTGTAAAGCACTGGGAAGGATGGGTGAATAAATCACACTGGGAAAACTTTTCCCGCTGTGAGCTCAAAATGCCAAATTTGGGCTTTTCAGGGTAAGTTTGGTGCATGATTTCATTACCCTGAAGGGCAGGATCAGACTCTGCTGCGGTGGAGGCCGTGAACTTGCTCCAGGCATTGCCTGGGATGGGGTTACAGTGAATTCCCGACTTAATGAGGCATGAAAAGGACCCGCTGCAAAGTCCCCTTCCAGGGGAATTCTCTGGCAGAGCCAAAAACCCACTTGAAATCTGTCTCAAAATTAGCATGGATGGGCAACTTGCCTCTTCCCCCCTCCCCAGGCGCAGGGGAGCAGGGATTGGGGGTGACAGATCCTGGTTTGCCAGCTTCACCCCCTCTAATTTTACTTCTCGCAAAAAAGCAGCGGGTTTTTCCTTTTGCTGTGGCGTGGAGGAGGTGGATGTGGTTGGGAGTGATTCGGGGAGACGGGGCTGTGGGCATTTCTCATGGGTGGTTTATATTTTGTCCTAAGTCAAAATCAGGGTCCCCCCCTGCACAGGCACTGTTTGAACACAGCAGCAGCATCTGGGAAGATCAAAGCCTGGAGCAGACGCTCCGTTGGAAAATGTCTTCTCTACTGCTGGTGGGGGAGAGATTGTGAACCAGATCTTAAGCTTTCCCATAGGGATGCTAAGAGATTTGCCCTGTAGCATCCCCAGGGCCGGCATTTCCAGTGACTCATTGGCATTTGTTGCAATCCCCTACCCTACAAGCAGCCCCTGACCTTCCCCGTGCGCTGAAGGACAAGGTGGCTGCTCCCCTTGGGGCAGTGGGCGATGGGGGCAGCCCAGCATCCCTGTCCTCGGAGGGATGGGACCTTAGGATGGAGGGATGGGACCACAGGACGTGTTTGCATTTCGCATAAGACCCTACATCCCCTCTTTTGCAAGCGGTTGGATTTCTCACCTCAGCTCCGCCGGCGGGGAAGGCTGACCCAGGGCTTTGTTCCCCTCCTCTTACGGGTTTCAAGCCGCCTTCTGCTCTCGTGCCTAATTTAATTGTCACTGGTCAGTCTGGGATTTGGGATAAAACCACCAGAATTAGGGGATACAAGATCAAGCACAAACACACAACTGATTTTTTCCCCCTCAAGTCCCCAGGCGTTATTTAAATTATAAATATAGA
Organism: Podargus strigoides; assembly: GCA_028020825.1. Classification (NCBI taxonomy): domain Eukaryota; kingdom Metazoa; phylum Chordata; class Aves; order Caprimulgiformes; family Podargidae; genus Podargus; species Podargus strigoides. The sequence goes on from CM051619.1 coordinate 3,521,792, forward strand.
AACAATAGTAATAAAAATATCCCCAATATGGGCACTATAGCACTCTTATTAATAATACAGTTCCTCAGCTGAAAATTGTACTTTATTACTGAATATAAATGCATATGTTGCATAGAACAGCCATGGTGAATTTTTGTAAAGCAGTAAAACTCAATGCAGTGGATAGTGGCCCTGAATCTAAGACTTTATTGAGCCAGGATTAATTATTTTCCTCTTCCACACACACACTCATCTATTTATCCCTGCAATAATAACAGCAATCTATTTCTTTTTAAGAGAAAGACTGTATTTTGCTCTCTCCGTATTTATTTCCATCAGTTTGGGGGAAAAGAGGTGAAATACTTGAAAACAGACGAGGGTTTACCGGGTGCTTCCCAAAGGAAACTGGACCCGATCCTGCTGCCTCCATGCTCTTCTGGTGATGAAGAAGCAGAGAGGGGATCCCCAGAACTGGTGATCCCAAACGCAGCTGGGTATTTCGAATGAGCAAAGCATCTTGCTCCTAATAGCTGTAAAATTAAAGATGCTTCAAAAAAAATTAATAAAGACATCAAGAAAGCAATAATCAGCAAATAAAACCCCAAACTGGGTGAAAAAGCAGTGAGATGAGCAAGTTTTTGTGCCTGTTGCTGCCGAGGGAGGTGGGATGCGTGCAGGGGCTGTTAAGATAACAGTGGGAAAATGTAATTTTAATGAAAATGCAATTAAAAAAACCCTTGATAGCGTAGTCCTGAAACCTGCAGAGGGCTCTGGGCTGAAATTTTTGCTCCTCGAGCCCCGCAGAGTTTTGCACACATAGGAAAAAAAAGGATGCAAATAGAATAAACCTTCTTTTCGGAGGTTTTCTTCCCAAATTCTCTGCTCTGCTCACCAGCCTGGAACATCCTTCCCTCCCTACAATTTCCTTCCTGAAAGGAGGCGCAGAAATAGGATAGTAGGGGATCTCCCCTTGCTCAGTGATGCTGCCAGGGGGACACAAGGCAGAGAAGGAAGGTTGGGGGGGATGCAGCTGAACATCTCCTTCGAGGCTTTTGCAACCTCGTTATAAAAAAGACTTAACGAAGCTTCTGCCTCCCATTTGGGGCTCCCCGCTGCCTGCGAAACCAGGCGGGGATCTACACGGAGGGCTCCGACTGTGGGGCTTCAAGTGGATGGTTTTGCTCATGCTGAGAGGGCAGAGGCAGAAATGCAGGGTTTTTTTTTTCTGGGACAGCCGCGAAACGGCCGTTACGGGAACGTGTGATCCCCGAATAACACAATTATGCCACCCAGACCCCTCTGTTGTGATGGTAAGGTTGGGTTGTTACAGGTACGGCGTATTTTGGGAGGGAGGATGTGTGTAATTACGCCTGCAGGATTGCAAAAAGGGAGATTGGAAATGCCAAATATTCACTTTGTAGGTGGATCCTGAAGTCACGCTGCTGTCTGGCAGGGAGGTGTAAATAAGCCTTTGGTGCACCCATGTGAAATGCTGCTTAAAGAAGCAGGGAAATACGTGAGAACGTCCTCTTACCTCCAATTATAAAAGCAAATCTCATTCTAAGGTTGGATTGATTTTTTTTTTAAATAATTTTTTTTTGAGGGGGCTACACAAAAACCTTGTGGGTCCCCTTTGTGGGGTAAAAACCTTGCAGCTGGCTATGATAACATCCAGAATTATGTCAAAATACTAAAATCTGGCCTTTACATCCCCACATCATCGGTCACGGCGACCGGTCCAAGCTGTAAATACATCCGTAATGACAAATTAAACCCAATTATCCGCCATGCCTGAGCACTGAGGGCTTTATACAGGGGGTGCTTACACGTGTGTGACAGCGCTTGAAAATAATTCCATCATTGTTGCCTTTGCCAGGGCAGGTATTAAAGGCTCTTGTGAAAACCCCAATGTTTCTGCCGTGCTGAGCGATGCCGTTGGGAGGTCTCGTACGGCAGAAATGGGATTTATTTTTTTTCCCCTTGTAGTTCTTTTGGAAGGTCACTTGCTGCAGGGTACACTTGAGTTTGCAGCATTCCCCGTCCTGTTGCAGCCTTTAAAACACTCAGGGCACTCGGTGCTGATTTCTTTTTCAATACGATAAACCAGGGCTGGGTTTTCTCATCCCAAAAAAAAAAAGCACAATTTGGGCACTAGGTCTGCAAGGAAAGAAGATTCTGGGAAGAGATTTTCAAAGCTGGACATAGATCTGACCCCGCCACCAACATTGAAATATTTCAGCTTTCAGGTTTTGGCGAAGTCTGGATTTTAAAACCAAGTTTGGGGCAGCATCAACTGGAGGGAAAATAATTTTTTCTTCTCCAAGACGTCCCCAGTGATTATTTTTTTCTCAGTTATTTGCCAGCACAGAAGGGGTTTTTTTGGCTTAATTAGGTCTACATTTAAATGTAGCAAGCACCCTTTGCTTGCAGGAGGGCAAAGTTGGGTCCTTCCCACGTCTTTCTTCTCTTTTCTCTGCCTTTCTAAGGCCAATCCTGCTGTTTCTACCTGGGAAGGCTTGCAGGATCAGACCCCTCCAATAAACAGATTCAGTATGGACTATGAAAAAAAAAGAAAAACTAAAAAAACCCCTCACCTCACTCAGAGCTGAAACCATCCCTGTTTTAAAGCAAAGGGAGGTTCTTCAGGAGCTGGTGCAGGATCAGACCCACGCAAGACGCTTCCATACGGAAGAAACGCAGCCCCTTTGGAGACCTACAGGTTTTCTCAGGGAGGTCCCAAAAGCCAGTGGTATCTTCCTTTTCCTTTCTGCAGAGTGGCCATTTGGTTTATATGTTGCATGAAGGGATTTGTGCTTTTTTTTTTAATTAAAAAAATATTTGTAGTGACCCGTGAAGCTGGTGAGTCCCTTATCGGAGCCAGCTGAGCTCGAACAGCTCACACCAGTCTTGGGAGAGACTCAGAAACGCAATTTGTGAAAGAGGGGGAAAAAAAAAAGTCATTCATGGAAAATCAAGGAAAAATAAGTTTTCCACCATCGGTGGGGTGAGGGCAGCTGTATGAGGGATGCAGTGGGGCCGATCTCCCGTTTCCAGCAGGGACTGGTACTGGATGCTGCTGAATCTGGGATAACAAAAATCACTGCCTGGAAATGTTTCCTCCTAATCCCTGGGAATTAGGTCAGTGTCTGCCGGGGGAGCGTGTCAGGAGAGGTCCCACGGTGGGACGCCGCTGCCTGCTCTTCTTCCCAGAGCTCAGCCCTTACCCTCCGGTCAATGTTTTCAGCCACAGCGCTGGGGCAGTGCTGGGTGCCCTAAAAGATGAGACCCTAGCCCAGCACAAGTGGTTGGGGGCAGAGATGCAGCAGTGTGGGGAGAAGAAGACCACACCACTCCCTCAGAGCAAGAATTTGCCAGTTCTAGTTGGTTTTGTTTGGGTGGGGTTTTTTTTTCACACCTCCTGCTTGCACGGCGCTCTCTGGTTGTGTCTATAATATTTAAGCAAGTTCCAGGTTGTCCTCTGGCCTCAGGGGCTGGGGGAGTGGGCTGTCTCCTTTGGCTCTGCAAACATCTCCAAACAGTTTGGGAGATATCTCCCTCTTGTCTGCTTCTCAGCTGCCTGCCTCCGGCTGTTGCCAGACATTGTGCTTCGATGAGCCTTGTTTTAACTTCAAGCTCCAGCTTCTGGAGTCATGTTATCATCTGTCAGGCTCTGCTTTTGCAGGAAGGGAAGGAGCAGCTTTTCTGGACAAGAGAAAAGCTGGGAAACCCTGATTCCTACACACTGAAATTCTAGAAGAGACAAAAAAAAAAAATAACCTAATATTTATTAGTTGAACTCCTCTGAGTTTCCAAGCCAGGCTCTTGGGTTTGCCAGCCAGAGAGCCATCATTATTTAATATTCAGGGCTGGTGCTGTAAAAAATCAGTGAGGTGGTGAGCCCCAGACATCAGGACTCCTCTGAATGACATGTTTGGCCCCAGATGTCTGAGATTATTTTGGGAAGGGAGTGCTGGCCCCAGGGGCCAGCTGCTTGGTGGAATGGCTGCTGGGAAGGATGTTGAGTTGGGACATGCCTTGGTGATGAGGCAGCTGGCTTGGGGGGATGTCTCCACCTCACGCTCCCCTGGGCTGGGAGGGTGCCCTGGATCCTGGGCATGACTGAGGCTTTTCTCCTGGGGTTTCCCATGTTCGGTCCTTCATTGCTTCAATGGGGCAGGTCATCGATGCTGTGATTTACCCTGACCCTCTGGATGTGAAGATCTGGCCTCGAGGGTTTCCCCAGATCCCAGCACAAGCAGGAGGGTGAAATCCCCCTTGTACCTCCTTCCCTTTGCCCCCAGCTGGGGAAGGGTCTCACTCTTGCAGGGCTATCTGCCTACCCCTTTTCCTCTCCTCCCCAACCATTTCTGTCCCTAAACCAACATCCCAGTCAGGCCCTGTCACCTCCTTTCATGCGAAATCAATAACAACGGGTGAGCAGGTTAATTATAATCACAGAATAAACGCCGCGGTCTCAAAGTTCACTCAACTTCAGCAGCGTTTCAAAACGAGTGGACGACGCCAAGAAACTTTCATTGATTCCTCCGGGGCAGGTGTGGGAGTTTGAACCTGTCCCCAAGCTGATCTTGATTCGGGACCTACTCAATTTTCTTCCTTATCTCGACTTTCGCCTATCTTATAATGCCTGTTATTTTAGATAAAAAGTCCAATCAATTGAGTTAGAAAAACTGCAAGTTATATGTTGCCCTGATAAGTTCGGTACCTGCCGTTTTATTGGCCTGGGCTGCAGTTTCTGTGCGAAGTGACCTTTGCAGATGCTTTATCGGCGGCTGGGAGAATCGCTCCATCCTCCCACCCCGCTGGCGGGCTGAATTGACTTAACATCCAGAATAACTAATAAAAGAGGAAAAGAGAAGGGCCAGAGGTTAGACAAACTGACTGTCCCCTATAACGTGACGAACCGTAGTAAACACCTTTTTGTTTGTCCCTGGCTGGCATCCCATAGGGAGGCCAGGATCTGACTGAACTTATTCTGGTGTAACTCCTCTGATTGGTATTTATCAGTGTAACACCTCCAAATTGGGGTTGGAGCCTATATCTAAATTAGTGAGCTAAACAAAATTGGGCTGGGGGGTTGAATATGTGCATGATCATCAATACTGGTTAGTGCAGTCATGTTCAGAGCTTAGGCACATGGAGCAGTATATACCCTATGTATTTCATATATTCCTATACATGGTATATATATGTTTTATATATATAAAGTGTGAGGGGATTTTATATATGTGTGTGTGCATGATGTATTTGTGTACATATATAAAAATACATATATACGTGGTTCTATACAGCTATGTTCTATACATGGTTCTATACAGCTATGTTCTATATGGCTATAAGCTAATAATTCTAGTAGCAAAAGCAAAGAGAATTGATAAGAGATGACTCCTAGCTTGCCAAAATTGCATTCTTAAGGACATAGCATATGTATATATACATGAATATGTATGTATTTGGTTATATATACATACAAACACATGTGTATAATACCTACACACATATGGTAATAACTAATAATTAATGGTAATAATTAAACATATTCCTACAAGTGAGATCTTGCTCGTTTGGCTTAGATAAATGTCTTTCCCTCTGATGTGCACCAGTCTGGAAAAAACAAAACAAAACCAACTTTGATTTTCTGGAGCTGCAGGATTGCAGAAGTGCAGGTTGGAAGCTCTCTAGTCCAACCTCCTGCTTGAAGCCGGACAACCACTAGCACTAGCCGAGGTCAGCTGTAGCTTTGCCTGGGTGAGGCTTGGAAATATCCAGGGATGGAAATTCCTTCACCTCTCTGGGTTCTCAATCCACCTCCTAATGAAAATGCTTTTCCTAAAGCCCAGCCTGTGGTTTGTGCTGCATCCCCTAATGCCTCCACCCACTATCGAGAAGAGTTTGGCTCTGATGTCTGCATACATCTGCCTAGCTTCTCCCTGGTGTCTTTGCAATGATCCCAAACACCACCAGTTTCCCTTGGCTAAGAGCTGGCCCTGGCTTTGGTCCACCTGAGTGCTGGTAGTCATTTCTACAAACAGACAGATGGTCACCATCAGACAGACAGATGCTGCACTAGGATGTAAGACCACAAACCATTGGGTTCCTGTGGTTTAAGGAATTTCACTTCATAGAATCATAGAATCATTTAGGCTGGAAAAGACCTTTAAGATCTTCAAGTCCAACTGTAAACCTCACACCGCCAAGTCCACCACTAAGTGCCACATCATCAGCTGCACTGTAGGAGCCCAAGTGGGCCAAGAGCATGTGAAGGTGTGTGTCATGCTTGACAATGAACTAGTGCCAGATGCCAGCCACAGGAACCCAACAGACCATGCTCTTCAGTCGCTAGCATGGCCCCTGGCATGGTCTGAGCACAGATTATCTCAGCCTGACCCAAGCATCTCCTGATGCAGGTCCTGGGAAGCAGTTTAGATGTGATCACTGTAGACTGGGGTCTGAGAGCACCTGAATATGGCCAGACTCCACTAGCTGGGCTTAGGGTCAAGGTTCACCAGTTACCCAGTAGCCATAAGGCCAGTTCCCATGGCTCGGCCACAGAGCAGCAGCTTGGCATGCCTCCACAACACACCTGCACGTGGTCTCCTGTGGGTACATCAGACACGGCTGTGCATGCTGGAGATGATCCATTGCCACTGGCCAACTCAAACCAGCTGTCCAAGTGGGATCATGGCATTGTAAATCTCCAGCTTTTCTGATCCTCTACATTTTTTTCCCCATTGTCCCTTACCCTGCGGTCATCAAGGAAGAGCCTCTGGTAGGGCACATCCATTTGGAGACAGACCATATTTCAAGGAGGAAAACACTGTAGCTGTTTTTCCTTTGCCAATAGAAAGATCATTTCCCAGTGCCTCCTGCCAAGCAGACCCCAGGTTGTGGATGGCCTCAGCCTGGCTGTTCCCTGGGCTCTCCATGCTAATCTAAGATTTGTTAAAAAATATTTGGACAGTCGATAAGCAGAGGAATCTCCTGTTTATCAGAAGAGCCTCAGATATTTACAAGTGTAAGAACTGTAAGTAGGAGTAAGAAAGAGGAGGTCACCTTGGTGGGTGGGATCAGGCGTGCATCCCAGCAAAAGAAAGCAGACCTTGGAGTTCACTCACACACAACGTGACAGACACCAGGTTGCTATCAAAGGGGTGACCAGCAAGTGCTCTGACCAAAAGCACCCTACATCCTTGGGGATGCTTGCATGCCACTCTCCTCTGTAGCAGACTGTGTACCTTTTGGATGTGTGACATGGTGCTGCAGTGTGTGGGCTGACAGTCTCTCCACTCAGTTCTGGTACAACCATTGATCTTGATGGTTTGGGGTCTGGTGGTTCTGGTAGAGAGCTGTTGATGCTTTTCCAAGCAACCAGGCTGGCCAGTCCTGCAGCACCATCTCCTGCCCCTTCCCAAAACAGGCAGTTTGTCTGAATATGCTTTAGAGGAACCCAGACTGTTTCCACCCATCCTTTCTCCATCCACTGCTTGTCTCCACATCTATGACTGTGGCCTTTGAAAGTTCTCCTGTTACCCCCCTCCAGCGAGGCAGGGAAGAGCCTTTGCTCCTTCTCATGGGGGAAGAACGGCATCACAAGGAGATGAAAAGTCTTGCTCAAAGGAAGCCTATTGCAGAGCCAAGACTGATCTCAAATCCAGGCCCAGGATTTGACCAACCTTCCTGTTGTGTCCCTCTTGCACATGATCTCAGCTGGTCCCTTGGCTGCTTCTACCTCCACTGTCCTTCAAACTGGGGAAAACATATCCACGAAGGAAAGGAGTATTCTTGGCTGTTGGCAATGGTGTGTGCCATAGACCTTGGCTTGCTGCAGGCAGAGGAGGGAGCTTCGTAAGGGAGGGACGCAATGTTCCCTTTGCCTTGACGTGAAACATTTGGCCTGGGAAGGGTTGCACAGGAACAGCCTCGCTGTGGTGTTTCATAAAGCAAGTTAAAAACAGATTTCTTTGCCTTTTTTGAAAGCAGCATGTGGCTCAGCCAGATTCTAGGTTCAATGTTTCCTAAGCAATAAGTAGGGTCTTTAGGTTTGCAGGGGGAAAGCTGTTTGGTCTTAGGCAGCCAACTGAGTATCAGCCATCTTCTCCACCATAGACATGTCAGATAAACACCAAAATATTCTGGGGCAGCATCTCTGCAAAGCTGCACAAAGATGCATTTTGCTTGAAACTGTGTTTCAGGTTATCAAGTGGGGAATTTAACCCTTTCTCCATTTCCTGCAGATCAGCAACCACATAGATGGTGTTCTCTGTTAATCCAGATCAGAGGAGAGTAGGGAGCCACATCCTCACCAGCAACCAACCCAGTGATGGGCACTACTCACATGGGCACTGTCCTGCTCTCCCCATGTCTAGGTCCAATTGGTCTCTAAAATAGTGGGGCCCTGGATTACTTTCCCAAAAATTCTGTCAGAGGGGAAACTGAAAGAAAATAGGGAGGGGGAAAAAAAAGCCAATGGGCAGAACCTGTTTTTCAGAAGCATCCTCAGCTCTGGTAGCTAAAGGGTAAGATAATGCACATGGGCTTTCTGATCCCAGGCTGTGTGTTGAGCTGATGATATCCCCATCAAAAAAGGCAAGGCTCACTGACACTTTTTGGCTACAGATCTCTCCCAAGTAAAAATTTGGGTTTTTTTATTTACAGTCACTCCTTGCCCCTTCTACTTTTGTCTCTCCTTGGTTTTTGCTGCTGCCTCCCTTTCCAGTTTAGCCCTGCTCTGCCGTGGTACTGGACCAACCAGCACTGTTTGCTGTGATCTGACCAGAAACCTTCTGGTGGGTTTTTTCCCTTGAGGCTTCAGCTTATCGAGTCACGCAATTTGTGGGAGCATATCAACCCATTTAAAAGAAATAGAAGATCTGACTTTCAGCTCCACCAGCTGCAGCAAAACGCTCATTAAAAGGCGAAGGATTGGATTGTGGGAAGGATTTCCACACTGTCACTTTTTAATGGAAAAAGTTTGGGGATTTGGGACAAACCATAACCTGAGCAGCTGGGAATGGAAAATACTGTTTTCTACAGCCATGCTGTCATGGTTGTCCCTTGAAGCAGGAGGTCAGGATGTCTTGGGTGGGATCCCAGGGTGTCCATGTGTCCGAGGGGCCACTGTCCTTTGCCTCAGCTGTGAGTGCCCCTGAGAGTCCATTTGGGATTCGTGTATACACAGGATCGTGGCTCTCACCTCTTATCATAACAAATTGTTTTAGGAAACTGCTCCTCTGTGGGGAAAACTGCTCTCAGGGTCTGTTTAGAGCCTGTAAGTGCCTGGCTGTGTTTGAAGGACAGCTTCTCCTTTGCTGAGTTGCTTCATTGGGTTGAGAAGACATTTCTGCAGGGCGAAATGTTGATATTAAATATCCCTCCAGCTGTAAACAAAACTCCAGTGCTATATTAATGGAAGTCTCTTTCCATTCCTCTTCACCCAGAGAGGGTGAAAGCCAGAGAGGGCTGAAGGGCAGAAGAAGGTAGGCAACCTCATTTTTGTTTCTCATGCAGCAACAACAGTCTGACCCAAACCGGTGGAAGGAGGGCTCTTTGTCCCCTTCTAGAGGCTGGTTTGGGAACAGAAACTTATAAACTGGTTGCTGGCTCTGAACTGAAGGATTCAAAATATCTCTATTGGAGGTGCTTTTACTATTATTATTCCTTTGGGTCCCGATCCCTCAGGTTTACGTGTTCAAGATGATCTCTCCAAGGTAATAGATTTACGGTTGCTAAAAAGAAGTTCAAACAAACCCAGAAGGTCTGGGTCTAGGAATGGGCATGCTGTCAGGCTGGCAGAGGTGGGTTTTGCATAGATGGTGGAAGGACACAGAGAGAAGTGTTCAAGCCATCCTTCAGACTCAAGCCCTGGGCAACCTCCTTCTGATCCCCAGCTGGCTTGGTTGAGACCGTATCTGCTTCTCCTGGTTGGAAAGGCAAAAGTACTCAGACTTTGGATGGGCCATGTTCTCGGTCAGACATGCTGTCATGTCCTAGCCATGCTGGAAAAAGTGCCTGTAGGTGTGGGCTGGCTGGTGGTGCTCAGATCTGCTTTCTTGTTGATCCCTGCATTGTCTGTACCAGTTGATCTCTGTGGACCTGGCGGTGGATGTGAAGGACCACTCCCAATGACCAAGAGTCATGAAGGGCCATATCCAAGAATGCTTTTTCCCTGCCAGACTCAGGTACCTCACTTAGGAGTTGCTCCTGGCTCCCTGGGGACTGAATGCCCCATTGTGGTAAGTATTTCTGACATTAGCATGCTCATGGCCTCACCCAAGATTAGGAGACTGTTGCACAACACACAAGTGACATTTCCTGCCCTGGGGACCTTGCAGTTCTCATAAACAGTAGGTGTGAGGGGAAAAAGATCTCCTTTTATACAGCAAGCTGATGACCAGCATAGGGACAGGACCCAATTCATCCTTTCCACCAGCCGGGTCATTCAGTCAGATTCCATGATCTCCTCTCATGTGAGAAGTTCTGTCATGGACTAAAGGTAGGGTTTTATGAAGAATTAAGTAGAAGGCCATTAGCATTAGTCAACACTAGGGACCCAACCCATAAAAAGGACTGAATGATCCCAAGACTGATATTATCCAAGATAAGGGCTGGGCAAAGGTACCTGGGGGAGCTGTACATTCAAAGAGGAAGGTGAGACGGTTCAGCACACATGAGGCTACCCCAGCCATGGGCTGGTGTCCTTCTCAGCCTAACCAGCAACCATTATCCTTTCCTCAACCCTGTCCCAGTGCTGGCCATAGCTGGCTTTGGGAGAGGGAGTAAATCTCTCCAGCAGAAAGGCTGTTACAGGGGTCACCGGACGGACCTATAAATCTCCATTATCAGGCAGCGGCTCCTGTGCCACAAAACGGAAATTATTGCCCTGAGTGTGACTGGGGGAGCCTTTCCTTCCCCCAGCATTGTTCAGAGCCCTCCGGGAGCCGCTCGGGCAATTTGCTGCTGAATAAACGTTTCCTTTCCCGGCTGCTAAGTACAAGGAATAAGTGTCAGGGGATCTCATAATGCCAGGATTTAGAGCTCCAGCCCTGAGACAGAAGCCAAGAAAACATTTTGCTGCTTTTTCCCGGGGAGTCTCCTTAATCCCCAGTATTAATAACAATGGCAAATTAAACCATTATTGCACTTGAAGCCCAGTGATTTCCATGCCCAATATAGCTCAGCCTGATGGTGGATCATGGTTCCTGTGGGCTCTGAGCCCTGGGAACATTTACATTTCCTAAGTCATGGTCACCCACCCGTGTCAAACTGCATGAGCTACAGCTCTTCAGGTGATACCTTCTCATTATTTTGTAGACCCTGAAGTTTTCAAGAGCAGCTGGGATGTCTCAGCTGTGCAGCCAGAAGATCAGCTCAGAAATCCCCTCAGCAACTTCACCCCTGAGTTTAGGGATGCTGTGAAATTATAGCACCTCTTTGAGAAAGAAATCCAGTCCCTTGCCTTCCACTTCTACATTGGGGCCCAAATGCCCTTCATTCCCTACAGAGCATGAGCTAAGCCTACATCATTTTCTCTGAACCAGCATCCAGTAGTGTCCAAAACACATCCTTTGCCATCATCAAACATACTTTGAAGCAGGAGAGTGTATTTCTCCTCCAGGTGAGACCTCTTGAGGTCAAGGAGCTCTGACGGGGCTTCAAGAATGGTTTTAATAAGGTTGCACTCTGCAGATGTCATCTTCTGACTCAGCACTGGGTGGTGCACGCAGGGGACGCACCCATCTGATATCGCCCCATGAGGGCTGTAATTAGGGAGAGCCACCCATCATGTGGAGCCTCAGTGTGTGCTGGGAACAAAGTCTATTCCTCCCTCGTCTCCAACACCAGTGATTCTTGTTTATCCACGTTCACAAGGATCACCTTTGCCTGTAGCTGAGAGGGGAAAATCACACAAATGTTATTACTATGAAAGCAGAATAGACTTTTGCAAACTCAAATCAGTGAAAGTCCCTCAAGAGAGAAGCTCCAGTCCAAATCCCATGGAAACTGGAAAAAAAACCACCCAAACCACCAAAAAAGTAGTGAAGAATATAGCTCAAACAAATACAGATGAAAAAGGAGAGAACTTCTCAAGACTGCTTTGTACTGGTGTTTTGGATTACAAACCAACAGTGAAAATAATGTGGGCTGTGGAGCTGGGTGTCACACAAACTCTTAGGAAATAACAATATTCAGTAGCAAATTTGATTATTGTTAGAAAATAAGAGACTTACTCTTTGCCTGCTTTCAACTCCATATCCTCTGTTTTTCTCTAAAATGTATTCCCATATTTGACATTTCTTCTTATCACGCACATCATTTTGAGGTACCTTCTTATTCCAGAGCTAATCCAACTCTTAACATTTCTGAGGATCTGCTTGGAATTTTTTTCCTTTTTTCCTTGATTAAAAACTTTCAGATTTTGATTTTCTAGTGGCAAAATCTCCAGGAAAGATGGTAATTAGTAATTTTGTAATTAGCCACTGATACAACTCAAATCAGTCACCACTGATAAAACTCAAATCAGTCAAGAGTTTTAGCTGTTACCTTTGGACTAACTCTGCTCTGCTAAATTCTCCCTGGATTACGCCAACAACTTTGTACTAAATTATTTTCAAAGGGATTTTTCTCACAGGACAAAAACTACTGTGAAGATAATTTGGCATTTTCTTTGGAAAATGATAATCGAAAACCTCAACAGCTTCTAAGATGAAAAAAAAAAATAGTGAAATGTTTTGCTTTCTTGAGATTTTTCAAGGAAGTGAGTTCTTTCCTGACCAGCTGTTCCAATCCCTCCTCTTTTCAAAGAAAGTTTATTTGATCTAGATTTTGGCTGCAGTTCAATGGTGATTTTAAAGGGGAAAGTGAGGCATTATGATTACAGTATCACTGAATCCACGTGTACAAAAATCACCTGGAGGGATTCCCATCTTCCCTAAACTACCAGAATTGCTCAAGGGTAATGAGATTTTCCTAAGTTGCTGAGATGATACTGAATTCCTTCTTTTCTGGGTCCAGAGTCCCTCGGTACACTCATTTACTGCTTTCTAGTATTTCCCCATGGCCACACTGTGTAATCTCTCACCATTTTTAGACTGGTTTTCTAGGTTCACATGAATCTTTTTCTCTGTGTCTCTGTTTTACTTACTTCAGTAATTTATTAATCCTTTGGCTGTTCCACAGTTATGTAGTTTCCTACAGATTTTCCAAAAATAGTCTTCAGAAAAGAGAAAATAAGGGTGATGTTTGAACATAACCCTTATTAGATATCAGAGGATCCACATGTGATTGAGACACAGATCGGCAAGAAGTCAAATTTTGTTGGTTTGCTGTTTGGGGAATTATTGTTCTCCAGCAGAAAGCTGAGATCCTTGTATAACAAGCAGGTGGGCAAGCATAAAACATAGTAAGATGCACAATAACATTTTAAGAGTTAATGTTACGTTGGTCTGTAATGGCTGAAGGACCTGATGCAAAGCTCTTGCCATCCTCCAAACATCTCCTGTGTGCTGCAGTTTGTTGGGAATTTTTTCAGCAGCCTGGTTTATTCCCACCCTGCTCTAAGTAATGGAGTTGTTTGCTGTCTTTTCTCATTTTCTTCTTCTCCCCAATTATTTTACCATCTGTTGTTCTATCTTTTTGGTGCCCACAAGAGAACGCGTCCATGTGCAGGAAGGAATGGTTTTGTAACAGAAGAAATGCATCCCCAATATCGATAGCTGGTCCTCTTCAGGTGGGATCACCATCAGAAACACACATTTTCAAGGGCCATGCCAACTAGACACAGCTATATTTACATTCCAGCAAGGCCTATAGCTGATGTTTGTATTTTATTAGGCGAAATTCTTGGATTCTCAAGGGCCAAGGATGAGCTGAGCTATGTCTTTCCAAATTATGATGCAGTGGAGATGTTGTTGCCCTCTGCTCTGCCTTGCAGATGATCTGGACCTGCCATAGCCAGAAGGATTGGACTGGTCCTGGCAGTTGTCCTCATCCTCACATCACAGCTGCAGCCAGGCCCTGGTGGAGGGTGAACCAGGAATGTGGTGGGTGAATACACCAAGCCCTGGAGAGTGACATCAAGCACGATGGGGATTTGAATCAAAAGCTGAGTCTGTGACACCTGTGAATGCCCAATGCTGTCTGTTTAGCTGACAGCCTGGGCTGAGGTTCATGTGGATTCTTGAGGTCCAGGAGATGCTTCTCATGCGGAGAACAGGGTGAAGGTCTCACCCCCTTGACTCTCTGCAGCTATTCCCCTCTGCAGAGGGGCTGGGCTGGAACTGGCACGGGCCAGATGAGGGACAGCAGGGCGTACAGGTGTGTCTTGCCCTGCTCACATCTGCTTGAGCCCCACTGAGAGATGCTCCAGGCAGTTCTGCTTTGTGGGTCCAGGCTTATGTTTGTCTGTGATCTTGACTGCAAACACGGCTGCTCGCCTGTTTGCCCTGGCTATGTCCAATCTTGAAAACTGGATAACGTCAGAGCAGAAGGAGAGGTTTCTATTTCTGTCTCCTTGTATCCGTGTCCCAGCACATCCCTGCTGCCACAGAAGTCCTGCAGCCAACACTGTACAGCAGGCAAAAGGATTCCTCTTCCCAATGATCCCGGGGGCTTCCTTGAGAAAGGAAGAGCCGTTTCTTGCACCCTTTAACATCTGAATGTTTGTGATTTCCTGAAATGTCACTTCTGGGCTCAAATATTGACAATCAGACCAGAAATTAAATGTCCAGCTGGCCTAATTAACCAAGTCTTTTCCCTTCTCTCCCATCATGGCAGCAGAATTCTTTGATGATTATTCAGAGGGGCGAGAATGTGTCAACTGTGGGGCCATGTCCACCCCGCTCTGGAGGAGAGACGGCACAGGGCACTACCTCTGCAACGCCTGCGGGCTCTACCACAAGATGAACGGCATCAACCGGCCCTTGTTCAAACCTCAGAGGAGGCTGGTAAGTCAAGACCACACAACGCATGTGGGACAAGGCTGCGTGCAAGGATGAGGCAAAATACCTTGGCTAGATGGAGATGCCAGAGGTGTTTCAACTCCTTGAGTCCCCACCTGCCCAGATTAGGTGGTTGTGGTCCAGATTTCCAAAATAAGCCAGATGGCCTTGTGCTTGGTATGATACAAGACCTTGTACTGTCCAGATCAGCTCTGCAGACACCTCAGTCAGGTGGTGGAAAGGGCTGTAGGACACAGGGGCAGTCCCATGGTGTTGCTTTAGTGAAAAAATGTCTTTACTTTAGTACCTCTGTAGACATATTAGGAGGAATGGAAACCCTTTACAGCTCCACCACACCACCAGTCCATCTTCTCTTACCCTCAGGGTCCTTACTCCCCAGTCACTGCTGAATGATGCCTCTCCCATCTCTTCTGGATACCCTGCTCCCTGCTCCTTTGGGCGAGCTGAAGCAGAGCTTGTGGGGCAGGTCAGGGCATCCCAAAGCCTGTGGGATCAGGATGGGGTATGCATGGGGAACCTGGCGGATGGAAACCTCTCAGTGTTGATATCTTGCCTGTCCCTGCCTGTTTTGGTGAGGGGGTTTTGGAAGGTCTCTGTAGCCAGTGCCCCAGGGACATGGGTCCATCATGACCCCAGGTAGGAAGGAGCCAGCAAAGCCATCCCTCAGGGCTGTATTTCCCCACTCCTTGTCTTCCATGAGGCTCCATCCCCAACCTGCCCTGCTCTTCACATCGCCCAGACCTGTCTGCTCAAACCCCAGCCATCCCCTGCAAGCCTCAAAAATGACACTGGCAGCTTGAACGCTGCCACCAGCCACAGCCACCCAGCGCCCTCTTGTGAAGAACCCTTCCTAGACACTGCACTGAGCCAGGCAGTGTCTGCACCCTGGCACCCAGGCCCTCACCCTTTCATTTACTGGTCTACATGTTATCCTTGGGGACATCTGTGCATGTGGGAATGGCCCGTTGAGTACAGAAAGCAACAATGCATCCTGTTAACTCCACACAGCCTTGGGGTAAGGCTTGGAAAAACCCATGAGAAACAGAAATGCATCAGCTGTGCACATCTGTACGTGTGTTCCTGCCACTTGGCTGGGCAAGTGGAAAACTTGCAAAAATGACTAAATTCCTGCTTTCCCTTCTGGAAGAAAATTTCCATTAGGAGAAGGAGGATATGTTAGGAATGCAATGTAGGGTCATGGGTAATGACAATTGGTCTACCTGAACAAATATATTCAGTATAAGCGATTTGGTTTAATCTGTCACTGTGTAACACCTTTTTTTTTGGAGACTGAGATATGTCAGAGAGCTCTGCAAGGGGAGATCTTTGCCTTTGCTGCAAAGTCTCTTTTAAGCTCTCATTCAGGGCTGATGATTGAAGCTAATACATGGTGATGTTGCAGCTAAAGGCTTCTCTGCACCAGCTTTTGAAGTCTTAAGAAGCACTTGAATTTCAATTTTTATTGTCCTGCTGCCATAGATCAACTGATCCTGCTTTATACTGAGGAACAAGACACAGAGAGAAAGCAGTGGCAAAGACCACAGAGGAAATCCCTGGTCTTTACCCCCTGGGCTTTCACCACACACACAGCAGCCAGCTATGCTGTTCAGGTCTGCAGAGCTGGGTAGATGTCCAAGAGCACCAGTTTTCCTCCCTACAGGCTCCTCTTCGGGCACCACGAGAACAGGCATCTTCACACAGCTCCAACACTTCTGTTCAGTCCCCAGTTTATCAGCAAGCAAAGAGGGAATGTGACCCCTGCCCATCCAGACTTTATCCTCAGCCTCTTAAGACCTGAGCTTTGAAGGATGCTGGGAAGAGTCAGGCTGGAGTGGAGGATGCAGCTTTTTCTACCCCCACCTCCCACTCTGGTTCCAACCTCAAAACTGGTAATTTATATGGTTTCAAGCCCATTTTCTTGTTCCTGTGGCCTTCTGAACCTGGATAAACCAGTTCATCCAGAAAGGGAACTTCAAAAGGCCTGTCCTAGAGAAGAGAAGACTGAGAGGAGACCATATTGCTCTCTACAAATACCTAAAAGGAGGTTGTAGTGAGGCTGGTGCTGGTCTCTTCTCCCAAATTACTAATGACAGGACGAGAGGAAATGGCCTCAAGTTGCGTCAGGGGAAGTTTAGATTGGATATTAGGAAGAAGTTCTTTACTGAGAGGGTGGTTGGGCACTGGCACAGGCTGCCCAGGGAGGTGGTGGAGTCACCATCCCTGGAGGTGTTTAAAAAACGAGTGGATGAAGCACTTGAGGCCATGGTCTAATGGTCTAATGGTTAGGGAGATAATGGGATAAAGGTTGGACTTGACGATCCTAGAGGTCCTTTCCAACCATAGTGATTCTATTCTATGGGGATTCCTATTAATTATCCCTCTTTATCTTTAGGAAGATGATGCTACTGGAAGCACTCTTTTTCTTATCTCCCCCTCAAACCACACGAGCAACATCACGCAAACCCAGCAACGAGTATGTAATGTTCATGGCATTGGTAATAGACTCGCTCATCTTATCACAATGTCTTCTTGGGATATGCCATGATGCTTGGAAGATGAAGGGCTTGGGAGCCTGAAAGGGCAGGATGGTCTGAGGTCCAGACACCTTAGTGTAGATGTGAGCACATGCAGTGGGTCTCTAAGCTGCTACTACACCCACTGGAGATCTAGGGCTCTGTTCAGGTGATGTCTCTGGAACCCTCTGAGATGCTCCGGGACAACTGAGATCTCTGTTCAGCACTGGCAGGCAGGAGGCAGTAGAAAGGCAGGGAAGGAGAAGCTTTTTAGCTGCCAGTTGTAGCAGTGGAGGGCTGATGTCTTTTCTTCCTCTGCATTTCCTCGCAGTCGGCTTCCCGCCGTGTCGGTCTCTCTTGTGCCAACTGCCACACGACGACAACCACGCTCTGGCGCAGAAACGCCGAGGGAGAGCCCGTCTGTAACGCCTGCGGACTCTACATGAAGCTCCATGGGGTAACGCCTTCACTGAGATTTACTTTCTATTGGGAGTGTATCAATAGCACTAAGCTGGGGACTGGCTTTGTTGTACAACTCTGTGCTCTCTTGGAGCTGTTTTTTCCTGAGGTCCCTCTGGGCTTTAGTCCCCCTCAACAATACATCATGTTTATACTGGCAAGGGGTGATGCATGCAGGGCATTTCTCATGTACTAATTGGCTAGTCTGTGCATCCAAGTCTTAAAGCCCAACAAAAGTAGGCCAAGATTCCTCACACCTAAATTCAGGCACTTGAGTGAAAAACCTGAGTCAGAAGCACAAAGAAGGGCTTGGTCCTTCCACACAGGGTTTCAGATTCCAGCTAAGACTTGTCTGTAGACTTCTCATGGGAGTAGCTGATGACTTTTCTTGCATGGGTCCTCAGATAATCTCTTCCTCTCAGTGGTGGCTCCATGTATAAATGCCATGTCTGATACATCTAGCAGAGTCCCGATGGTGTCCAAAGCATAGCAGGACTTTAGGATGCAAATCTCCAGTCCTTCTCCCACCAGTAAGTGGCCACAGGGCCACTCCCCATGGCAGAGACAGAGGCCTTCAATATCCTGATGACTGCTTAGTAGCAAACCCTAGTTCTGTTTCTCACTGGTACTGCTAAGGTTTTTTATACACATCCACTCTCTCAATGATGTCCAATGCTTCAGAGAGGATGGAAGAGCATTCGTGAAAGACAGATCAAAGCCAGAAGACAAGGTGGATGAAGAGAAGCCTTACCTGACCCAAAATATTCTTCCTAGAAATCCCAGTGTGTGTCTGACCATGAGGGTGACCACCTCAGTGGGATCTGTTCCTAAGGGAGGTCTCCTCACATAGGCTTGGCACCTTTTCAGAAAACGGGCAATAGCGGGAAAGACGTCTTCTGCTCTGAGTTAAACAGGAAAGTAAATCACATGAGCTGTTGTTCCCTTCTGGCCTTAAAACACTCTGTACCTACAGTGTGAAAATCCTGTCTCTTCCCACGTGGATACACATCTCGTAGCTTTGCATATCTCTTCACACAGTAGTGTTGATCAGCGACTTTGGGCTCCACCTTGTTGTTGCTTTCAATTAAATCAGTTGGTTTACATGGAGCCTACGAGGTGTAACTGGAATCATGTTCTCCTAGATGACCTTAGGGACATAGAGAAACTAATGTGCTTTTATACCTGGGTCCATAGGTTCCAAGGCCTTTGGCAATGAGAAAGGAGGGCATTCAGACGAGGAAGCGCAAGCCGAAGAACCTTAACAAAACAAAGACGCCTGCAGGTAAGTGTTGAATGAGGGAAATTATTGTATGCATATACATGCAGGCGCTTGTGTTTCTGACCATCATGCCCTATGAGTGAGACACCCAACCACAAAACGGGCCAATTCTTCAAAAATGGGGGATGTCCAAATGCCTTTCAGCAGTAACAAAGCCCTTCCCATCATTTATTTTTACCTACACTAACTTTGGGTGGGTGGGTACAGCTCTGTACTGAAAGGCCTTTGGGAAGATCCTGGTTTACCACCTGCTTTCTCACAGGTCCATCCAGCAGCGAGAGTCTTACTCCGACCACCAGCTCCACCAGTAGCAGCAGCAGCACTACGACCACTGAGGAAATGCGCCCCATCAAAACAGAACCTGAGCTCTCATCTCATTATGGGCACCACAGCCCAATTTCTCAGGTACAGAGGGGAGCTGCTGGCAGTGGGACAGGGATGGGAACTAGGATGGTAGAAATGGTGAGAAGAGCACCCTCAAAACCTCTGTGGAAAAAGGATGTCTCTTTTCAACCCAGGGGTCTAGGAGTTCACAGTGAGAAAGCTCTCCTCTGGGATGGGGCAAAGCCCCACATTCTTGTCACCATGTCTTCAGCACAATATAGCTTTTTAATGCTGTGTAGTAGCTCTGAATGGACAAGAAGTAGCAGCTTTGTTGAAAATATGAAATTCCTTCTAGCTGGGCAGCTACATAGGTCCCATAGCAAGAAAATGACCATTCCCTTTCTATTGTTTGATTTGATTTGTCTTGAGCAAAGAAAACTTGGCCATATTACCCTACTTTCTCCGCACTGGCTGGCTGTGTGTTGAGTGATACCAGAAATGCAGAGTGAGGAGAATAAACTCACACAGCCCAAATCTGAGTCGAGATCCTGTAAAGGTAAAGCAAGCCAGTGTGATGGCAGAGAGACACATGGTAAAATGTTGTGCTCTGTGCTCTTTGGAGTTCATAAAGGGAACTCCATGTTTCTCCTCGGAGAAAACATGTGGTTGAGTGTTGTGCTGGACTCATCCTGCACCTGCAGCACTTTGCAGTACTGTTAATGTGTCCTGTAATCCACAGGAGGCCATTTGAAAGCTAGGAGAGCTCAAGGCTGATGAAATCTCAAGCCTTCGGAGGTAAAATGATCATTTCTGATATTTAGAAGGCAACAAGATGCCCTGTATGCAGTAGTAGGAAAGAACAGGGTCTAAAAGGAAAGACTCCATCCAAAGCATCACATGTGAGCAGCAATATGGAGCTCTACAGCAAATCCACAGACATGTTATTACAATAACACTAGACCCCCCATAAAGGGATTCATATGGTCCTCTATGGTTTGAAGTTTTGTTCACAGGACTTTCCATTTTCCATAGGCATTCTCAGTCTCTGCCATGTCCGGACATGGATCATCTATTCACCCTGCGATTTCAGCTCTGAAGCTTTCCCCGCAGGCTTACCAGTCATCTATCAGCCAGTCTCCACAAACCAGCTCCAAACAGGACTCCTGGAACAGCCTGGTGATAGCTGAAAACCATGGGGACATCGTAACTGCATAACCTGGTCATCCACCCACGAACTTCAGGCTGATCCGCTTGAGAGATGAAGAAGATGCCATGTAATCATCAAGTCAATGTTGTTTTCCTCCTCCTCTGCTCTCCTGTCTTCTCTCCCCTTGTGAAATGTTCCAGCAAAGAGGTAAACAGGACTTATCTGAGGTGTAGGAGAGCTCTTACACAACAAACATACATAGAAGATTTAAATCTCAAAGTAACTAATGGATTTGAAGCCTTTTTCCCCCACTTTAAATGAGCCTCTCTATTTGATTGTCACCACCTTCTATGAAATAGCCAGAAACAAGGAGATGGACACAGTTCTTGAGTTTTGTTTATTTAAAAATTTCTGGCATTTAAGACTCAGACAATGGTGGAGCAGAGACAATTTTTTCCTTCTGTCACCATCCATTCTTTTCCTGACCAGAAGAAAATGCCACCATCTTCTCATTACTCAAATTCAGTGATCATCCACCAAATGGAGCTGGTTCCAGAACAGTTTGTTGGACAGACTTCACTAGACATGCTGTAGTGGCTTTAGTGGATTTGATATGATCTAGGGCAGAGAAAAATAGAGACCCTTCCACACACACACATCCTCAGCTCACACATTTAGAGCATCACCTTCATTTTCCTAGATGGTCTGAAAAGCTAATGAATGTCTATATTTAATAGTGACTCCTTTCCTATTTATCATTAGAGAATCGTGGGACTGTGTTCCCAAAAGGTTGTTGGCTGAGCCTGGAGAAAGTCTGTTGAAAGTCAAAGGGAGATTTTGGAAGGAGGAACCTTCAGGAAGCAGGTGGAGGAGACCCATGTTGGTCATCAAATCCTGGAGGAAATTGCTGGGCTCTTCCTTTATGGATAGCTACAAGCCAGGCTTAGCGATTATTCAAGAGCACAGCAAGTGAAAGATGCTCTTCTAACACTGCTGTGCCATTGCTTTTGAGACAGTTAATTTAATTATTGTGCATACTTTTCTGTTGGTTTTGCTGTTATTGATGAAATCTGATTGTCATTTATTTTTGGCCGTACTGTGAGTGCTCAATTTCCCCCTAGCAGCTGACTCATTTCACATCTCTAAGCCTTTAGGATTTCACCTTTTGCAATAAGCAAAGGCTTCAGCCTCTAACGGAGATAGGCAGGGGCTGTTTTATTTAACAAGCATGTGCATAGACTTGCTTGCCTGCAAGAGAAGCATAACTCCATTCATACATGAGTATTACACAAGACTCATGTATTTTCTTGGCTCTCAGCAACCAGGGGATGCTGGCAAATGGAGTTGGAAGAGATGCTGAGAGCTCACCGACTCCTTCCCTTTTCCCAAAGGGATCAATTCTTCCTAACCTAGCCCTGACTGCTCTTTCTCTAGTGTGTGCTTAACAAACTCCAGCATCACAGAGGCCACAGCTCCCCTGTGCAGTCCAAGTGCTTCTTCACCAGATGCTTGCCATGACGTTTGCATCAACATTTCTGAAGAAGGACAGCTTTTGCCTCAGAGAATTTCTGGGAGATCTCATCCTACAAGATTCTCCATTCTTATCTCTGTCCATTCCCAAACTCTATTACTTTTCTTGCCTTCCCAGCTCCTCTCTTTCTTCCCTGCATCCAGAACTCGAGAATGCAACTACCAAGTGAAAATCCAGAAGAGGGATTGCGCATCCCTCCCAAACGTGCCATCCTCTGTCTCCTGCTGTTTAACATTCCCACAAAGAGTGTTTCCACCCAAACACCAAGATACATGGCTTGGCGAAGAGGAGAGCCACATACATGTTCGAAGCAAAAGAATGGCACTATATTGTCTTTGAACTCACCATTTTTTCTCCTGATGGTAGAAAAGCTTCTTTAAGGAGAAGGATTCAACTGGATTGGTCATGATAAAGACTGGGACTGGAGTTACAGGAGAGACCTGGACCCTTCCACATTGCTTGTGCTCTGTGTAACTCAGATGTGCAGGGTTTTGGACATGTGACAGAGACTCTGCACTCCTCAGAGAAAAACACCATGGCAGTGATGCCATGGGAATACTTGGATGATGTTTGCACCAGACTTTCCACTTTGTCTTGCTGAGCTAATGCAGGGTCTAGCCTCATTAGTTTTAATTACAGACAAGGAAAAGACATTCATGAAACATGAATAAAAAGAAATTAAATTCTGTGATTCTGCTCAGGCCTGGTAGGCTGCAGAGAAGAGGCCAGAAATAGCACCTAAAAATACAAATTTGGGCTGAAAACATAAAGGCAATTCTCCCCGGGCATGCAGGTCTTTAGTCAGCCCCCTCCTTGAAGTATACTCATTTGTAAATGGCCACCAAGCTCTCCTGGGATCTGGCTGTGAATTCCTGTCTGTGACAGAGAAGCATGCACCACAGAGATGCCACTTGGCTAACGCACACATTGGGATACCCTGGACAACCTGAGAGGGAGGGAAGCAGGTGGTCTCCTGGAGAGAAGATAAGGTCTAGACCACCCACACACCCCATTTCTCTTCCCATCTAGATGCTCCCAGAGCTTCTGCCCACCTTGCCTTATTACTGTGCTCCTCTTCCTACCCTCAAAGCCAAACTCCCTGGCTGAATTTTTCTCCTGTCTTTAAAACACACTCCGAGATGCCATAAAGGAGTCTGCTTGCAATGCAAGAGGGGAAAATCCCTGCAGGACATAACCCTGTGTTATGCTCCCTCAGGTTACCTAAATGACCATGGCAGAGATTTGCTAACTGGTTCTCAGCCTCCCTCAAAGCCTTAAAAATAATTATTGAAGCACAGCAAGGAGTATTTACAAGGATCTTGGTAGCAGGACAAGTTGTCTGCTTTAAGAAGGTGAGGCTCTGGGGGCTGTGAGGACAACTTGGCTATCTTTAGCAGTAGAAATTAGCTCTTTTGTCCCTCCTTTTGCACCACAAGCAGTAGAAGTCCAGATGCATCTGCTTCTGTTGTTCTTTTCAATCACCCAGATCTGTGGTAGAGCTATTGTTGGTCCAGGACAATTTGCCATATTCTGGCCAAGACTGATATCAAGATAGTGAGAGGCTGAAATCAGATAGAGCACCATCATGCTAGGTGTACAAACATCTATTATAGGTGTACAGACACCATAATAGATGGGTCCTGTCCTAGAGAGCTCATAATGATAGAATTACAGAGTAAATTAAATCAGAAGGGATTAGATCAGGTTTCTCGGGGCCCTGTTCAGTCAAGTTTTGAATATCTCTATGGATGGAATTCCTACAACCTCTCTGGGTTCCTATTCTAGTGTTCAATCACCCTCATGGTGGAAATGCTTTTCCAGATAAACATCAGATTCTAATGAGAGGCAAAATCATTGGTAAATTAATTGCTCAGACTTGGGCACTCCCAAGAAATGAGTCGTGGCAGGAGACTGAACATTGCCCATTCTTATAGGTAGGAGCTGGGATGGCCAATGCAGGATGACAAACACCAGAAGAGTCAGATGAAGGGATATTCACAGGAGGGAGAATAAAAGTTTCAGGAGACTCAGCTTGTGCTAGCAAGAAAGGGAACTTAGAAAATTCTGACTTCCATCTGAGCTCTGCTTTCCTTCCCATGATGATTTATAGCTTGCTTTGCTAAAGAAATTAGACACAATTATTACAGACTTGTTAAGGCAAGATAATTATTGCTATTATTGCAATAATTTATTTCATTGCAGCATGACTGGATAACCCAGTAAGGACAATACCAGACCAGAACCTATACAAATACAGGACGAAGAACTATCCATGCCCTGAGGAGTAAGAGGGAAGGGCCCAGTCCTGCCAAACACTTAAGCACATATCTAAACACGTTTGTGGGACTTGTTCCCTTGCAGGTCATCATTAATCACACATGCCAATTTTGATGTCGAAGGGTTCGCAGCACAAGGTTTGGTTGTGCCAAACCAGACCTTTGCAATGGCTCAGTGGTCACCAGAGTCATTTAATAATTTCTAAATGTCTTTCTTCTTTGTGGAAGTGCAATATCTTGAATCACTTCAGTTATTCTTCTGTAAATTGATCAGAAGAGATCCATAGTTCGCTTGCAATCTTATGGGCTGACTGGAGAGGGTGCAATCAGGAGGAGCTCAGAAATATTGTAAGGGAGCTTTAAAACCGATCAACAACTCTTAATATAACATTGAAGCTGTGACTATGTCAGGGGTGGTGTTTTGGTTTGCTTTTTTCTCCCCATGTATAAAGTTTGAAGCTTCCCGGGTCATCTGGGAAGGTCCCATGGAAACAGATACTTGCTTGTAAGGGGGAGAGGGAAATCAACCAACTGAACAAGCTGTAATTATTTAAAGATGTAAAAAAATATATATTATGAAGTAGTATGGCTACCAATCCACATAACTTCTACACCTTTAGAACTAATGGAAATAAAACAATGATAATAAAACCAGAAGGCTACTGCTTGACTTCGTCTACCCTCGTGGGCTTCTTGGAGAGGGCTGGGGGTAAATGATAACATGTGAAGTGCACTTGGAGCAGTAATGGTGCAATGGGTCCTGTCCTAGGGAGCTCATAATGATAGAATTACAGATTAAATTAAATCAGAAGGGACTAGATCGGGTTTCTCAGGGCCCTGTTCAGTCAAGTTTTGAGTATCTCTAAGGTTGGAAATCCTACGGCCTCTCTGGGTTCCTGGTGCAGTGTTTGACCACCCCCATGGTGGAAATGTTTTTCCAAGTAAACATTAGATTCTAATGAGAGATCACTGGTAAAAAAAAAAAAATTGAAAAATCATTGGTTAATTAATTGCTCAGACTTGAGGACTCCCAAAAAATGAGTCATGGCAGGAGACTGAATGTTGTCTCCAAGCCCAGGAGCCACACAGAACCCCTTCTTAAAGGTCAGAGCTGAGATGGCCAATGCAGGATGACAAACACCAGAAGAGACAGACCCAGCAATGGAGCATTTCGTGGCCAGGCTGGATGGGGCTTGGAGCAACCTGGTCCAGTGGGAGGTGTCTCTGCCCACAGCAGGGGGGTTGCAACTAGATGATCTTTAAGGTCCCTTCCAACCCAAAGCATTCTGTGATTTTTATACAGAAGGGGAAAAGCACCCAGTATGTTTTCCA
The DNA here is from genome assembly GCA_028020825.1 of Podargus strigoides. Classification (NCBI taxonomy): domain Eukaryota; kingdom Metazoa; phylum Chordata; class Aves; order Caprimulgiformes; family Podargidae; genus Podargus; species Podargus strigoides. The sequence continues at coordinate 3,547,607 of CM051619.1, forward strand.
TGCAGCTAGTTAATCCCTCTAGCACAGCAGAGAGGGCAAAATTTTTTCAGGGCTCCTTAATACTTTCATCACTTCTCTTGTGGGTCTGCTGACTAACACGTTCTTTCAGAACAGGCTGCTCTTCAGCCTAAATGCCTCCAGCTGAACTCAGGGACACCGCCCTTAAGCCAAAATCACTTACCAGCAAGGGCTGTGCTCAGCCATCTCCACCCTCTGCAGAAGCACAGCCCACCTATAAGCACCCAACCTTCCTCTCAGGGTACCCAGCTTCCTTCCTAGTCCAACCAGTCCCTGGAGACCTGTGCAACTGGTGGGGTGAGTAGGGTCAGACCTTGAAATCTCATTTCTTCCTCCCCTATCAGCCAGCTGGGGAGCTCCCCTGCTATTTGGGGGGGGGGGAAAGGGTCCTCCTCCCCTATAAAAGTGGGTGGTTTGGTTGAAGGGTTTTGGGTGTGGAAGGTGATATTAAGGTTGGGTGAGAATGCTGTGGTGTTGAAAGGGAGACTGGGGTCAGAAGAAAGGCTCTGGAGCACTAGGGAGAAATGAAGAAGGAGAGGGAGGCTGTGTGATGTGCTCTCCAGATACATGCACAGGGTGGGACTGGGAAGGGTAGTGGCTTAGGGCTGGATGCACAATGTGGGATTCAGGGGGCATGCTGTGGATGCCCAATTTGAGGTTCTGCACTGTGCACGTGAAGGTGTTGAGTGATTCTTCCTTCCTCAGTGTTCTGGTTTGGGCAGACTGCTTCTGCTGCCCTGGGGAGACGTGTGTGTGTGGAAAATCTGGGGTCAGTTGTTTTGGAGAGCTGCAAGTTAATGCTTGGATGAGTGTGAAAAAATGGTGAGCTCTAATCCCCCCTGATTGCAATGGAGGGTCAAGGCTGTGCTTTGGAAGCCCTGCAGGAGCCTTCTCCAAGGGTGTGACACTGTGATGGTGCTTCCTTCCTAGCAGGGTGTTGGGGCCTTGTTCCCTGGGCACAGGTAAGCTGGAAATGTGGGTCTGCAGGTAAAGCTGTGGTGGGGTAGAGGAACCTGGCAGCCTTGTCCATGTTATGTCCTGATGTGGGTGCCTGGCTTCTGTCTGAGCACAAAGACTGGAAATGACCCCACATGTGGGAAGGATTTCTCCTGGAGGTCTAGCTCTCTGCCCCAGATCTGTAGTGGTACCAGCTCAGGTGGCTTGCTGGGACAGGGTCTGGGGTGTAGTGGTCATGCTCTTGGGGAGATGGGTGTCATAGTGGTCATGCTCTTGGGGAGATGGGTGTCATGTCCTGCAGAGGGCTGGGGCTTGTTATCCTCCTCTCCCTCCCTGGAGCATTTTGAAAGAGACTGAAGGAGATCTGGCATAAAAAGGGGAAGCAGGGAGGTCGATGGAGAAGAGGAGACAAGAGACAGCACATGCTGGTACTTCTGATGCCCTGGGGGAAAGGGCAGGCTCTCCTTTTGAAGAGGAGCATTGTCCAGAGTAGCTACAGCTGGGGGAGTGTGTGCATTAAAACCTTGAAGTGCTCAGCACTTGTAGCCTCTCACAGTGAGCACACTGGGAATTAAATCAGCAGCAATTGGAGCTGTGCAGCTCTGCAGGTGACGAGCTTCCTAAGGTCTGAGCTGGGCTGTGTGAGCTGTCCTGGGGCTCATTCTGTGCTGCCTGACATGAAGTCAGTGCCTGGTTAGTCAGGAGGAACACCTGAAGGACCTGGGGTATGGGAAGTCCTCTTGGATGACCTGTGTCCAGTGGCTGAATGCTGCTCCCAGGGATCCAGATAGCTGCTGGTGCCTTTGGCAGTAGGAATATCTCTTCAGCTGACTCTTCATCTGCTACTGGCTTTTGACTAAAGTCTGAACACAATCTGCAGCTGTTTTGGGTGAAACAGGAGTGAGCCTGTGAATTATTATCCCATGCCCTACAAGACATGGGAATAAGCTCAGCCTTTTACTCCTGGTCAAGCTAGTTTGTATGAGCAATTAATATTTTTAATTTCCTGTCTTGGATCCAGGTAATGTTTCCTGACATGTTTTCCTCTTGAGCTCTTCCAAAAGGGCTTTGGTTTGTGCTGTAGCACATGAAGACTTTTACAGCTATGCTGTCTTTCCTGCTCCTGCTGAGGGTTTGTCCGTACCTTGCTGCTGTTCACAGCCCTGTGGAGGTGGCTGCTGGCTTAAATGCCTCTTCTGGACTAAGAGCTTCAGTAGACAAGGATGTCCCCTTGCTGTGGCAGAAGCATAAGGCATTGAAGGCTTGGGTTTTACAGTTGCTCTGAGCTGGTGCAAGCATAGGCTGCTCTATCTGAGCTAGCTGAGATGCTAGCATGAGCTGGGAGCATCTCTTTTGGTTGGGGCCCATGCACGAGATTGCTGTTGATTTTCACATCAAGCTAGGCCAGGTAGCTCTGAGCCTTATACTGAGTGCTGTGGAGTCTAAAGCTGAGCCTCTGGCCAGTGCTGGTCTCTGGGATTAGTTTGCAGGGGGAATTGGCACTGCGGGATGAAAGCCAAACTCTGCTTTCCGTGTGCTGGAGCCTGCTTTCTTCTATACCCAGTCCTGGCAGAAGTCCTCAGAAGAACTATAAGTGACATGTGGTTGGCCAGAAATAACCACTTATGTACTGGTGTGACTTCCTGGAGGGAGCTACAGGATGCTGTGGGATGGTGCTGCTTCATCTCCCCCTCACCCAGAGCCTTCTGATCCCAGAAGCTGCTAGTAGAGTGTATGAATGCTCCTTAACCAGCCCCATGCCTCTGCAGCCAGTGGGGCTAACAGCTGGTAAGGCAAGGGGAGGGGATGAGCTAACTCCAGAGCTGATCAGGGAGCAGTGCTTGCCTTGGTGGCTGTGTCAGGAAAAGGATGGCTCGCAATGGCTTGTTCTGGTTCATTAATGTTTATGCAAGGTTGCATTCCTCCTTTGTACTGGGGCACCAGGGCTGTGCCTGAGGGAATGGTTGGAGTTTGGTGAGCTCTTGTTCCTGGTGAGGAGAGAGATGATAAACAGTCTGATTCAAGGTCCTCTATGGCTGCTGGAGAAGCTGTGGTAGAAAAGGAATAACGGAGATTTCCAGGCCAGATTCCTGTCTGGGAGGTGAAAACTAATGTTAGAGCAGGTTGCTCAGGGCCTGGTTTGATTGAATTGTTAATATCCTCAAGGATGGAAATTACTTCCTCGGGCCTGAAAGGAACCCATTCCTCTCCATGGACTTTGCCACAAGGACTTGAGGAGGAAAATGGGGGTGAGGGGATCGTGGTGAGCTCAGCCCCTGACTGGTTTTATTGAATTTCTGAGTTAGACCTTTCCCTCAACTCTAGGGCACCAAGTGTGAGAAGGACCTGCTGTTCCCTCAACAGCTGCTGGAGATGCCAGAGGGCCCATCAGTGAGGAAGTTTCAGCTGCTGACCTCCCCTTTTGTGGGACAAGTGGTGGCCAAGGTGGGGGGAAGCAGCAGGAAGATTAATGTGAATCACCTGAATGCCCTGAGGCTCCAGGACTCCCAGGTGAGCTGTGCTAAAGGTGAATTTATTGGCTTAAGGCAAGTCTGAGGCAAACCACTACTGTCCTGCATCTGTGTCCTGCCTAATCCAAGAATGATACCAAGCTTGTGTTTGAGGTGACCATTGGCTTTGTTTATAGCAAAAAAAAAAAAGGTGCACGTGGCCAAAGAGATGTGAATGCCCATTTTGGAGTACTGCTCTGTGTTGCAAAGTTTGGGATCAAGGCTCCTGTGAGGAGAGGCTGTTGCAGTGATGTGGCTAGACACCAAGATACCCAGAATTATTTGCAGTTTTGGTCAGTTGTGCTGATGCCCTTTGTTCTGTGCCTCCCAAGGGATGAGGAGTTGGTGTTGGCAAAGGGCTGTTTGTAGAAGATGGGAGTTTAACCCTAAGTGTCTGTCCTGGTATGTCTCTTTTGGGCTGAAAGGAGCCTCGAGGAGGGCTTCACACTGCAGTAGCATCTGAATACCTTGTGCTTCATGTAGATGAAGAAGGGATGCTGAGAGGATGACTGCAGTTCTGATGGGAATGGCTCAGATGCTAATGAATCCTGTGTTCAGGGTGGAGTGATGTGCCTTCTACCTAAAAGAGGTTGTAGAAAATAATTGCTTGTATGGACACAGCTGAGGTTATGTGGATCCTCAGTACATCCCACCTCTTTTCTCAGGTTCATGGGAAGAACTTGTACCTGGCATTTGTGGCAGCTGAAGCTCCCTTAGAACCTACTGCAGAAGGGACAGTGCTGCAAAGACAGGCTGCTAGTGGGGCAAGTTCTCCTGCCCAGGGAGGGAAAGAACAAGTTTGTGTTCCACAGACACATCCTCAGGATGAGGAGCTGCAGGAGCTCCAGCATTCAAGATCTGAACCTCCAGATGTAGCAGAGGGTCTGGGCAGCTGGCTACGCTTCCACTTTGGCTTGTTTGGCAGCATTCGGGCAAATGAGTTCTCAAGAGCAAACAAAGCCAATAAGAAGGGGGACTGGAAGGACCCTATACCCAGGTACTCACTGGAGTCCTCACAAACTCTGTGCTCTCCTTGCCTCTCACTCTGGAGAGTTTGCTCTTCTGTCTCAAACTGAATTTGTGTGGGAATGCTCTTAGCTCTGTCCTCTCCCTGACTATTCTTAAGATAAGCAGGCATGGGAGATGGCATGAGTGGGTGTGGGGTGCGTGGGAATCCACAGTGCACTTGTGGGATGCATGTTGCCTGCCAGCCTGGAGATGGTAGTACCAGCTCAGTTAAGATTTTTATTCAAAAAGAGAAATTTTAGGATGCTAGATTGAATCATGCCCTGAAAATGCCAATTTCTCCCACTTACATGTTTTTAAAAAGCTTTGGATAAATAGCATATATCTAGGGCAGGTGGAATCACAGGCTGGAGTGATGCTGTTAAAGGCAGCAGTGTGTTGAAAACGTGGGCCGTGTCCTAAGTCACACCGGGAGTGTGCTGAACAAGGGGTAAATACTGGAAGGTAGTGTGGACTCTGCTCTTGGAAGCTCTTTAACCTGAGTGGTTAATAATGCACAAGGTGGGTCTGGCACCTGTGTATGTGGTGTACTGGTTAGGAACACACTCCATGCCCCCTCGTCCTTCAACCTTTTGAAGGATTGCTTTATTTCTATATAAGTAGTTTTAGACACAGTTTTGTGTGCTACTTGCAGCATCAGTTCCCCTGGGTTGTGGACCCTACTGCTGATGCCCTTGGTCATCTGGCTTGCCTGCTGAGGAGAGCTAAGGTGCCAATACATCTCCCTGCCTGCTGCTGTCTCTTGGGTAGGGACCACGGGGCAGCAGAAAGAGCAATTGTCCACAAGTTGTGTGGGTTCACCACCAAGTTTCTTGGCTGAAATCACTAGAATAGGCTGTCTTGCATTAAGAGGGTGGCCTGGTGGGGTGGGGTGCTTGCTGTGACCCTGTGCACACAAACATGTGCAGTGACAAACTGCAGGGAAGGAATAGCCAGACTAGGGTACAGGCTGGGGGGCCTGGTACTTCAAGATGTCTCCCTGGCTCTCATGAGAAGGAGTAGGCATGTGCTTTCTGTGGGCTGATGCCTTGCTGTGTGCTTCTCCCTAAGCTTATGTCATGTACAGGCTCTCACTTTCCAGTGTTCTTTTATTCCATTGCTATGCTGCTGTCTCTTTCTGCTCCTTCTTTTCTGTGGAAGTCTCTTTAGCCAGAGCAGAATATAACAAATGGTTCTGGGATGTTTCTGGCGTGAGATTTTAACTTCTCTGCTTCTCCCAGGCTGGTTCTGCACTTTGAGAGTGGAGGCTTCCTTGTTTTCTACAACTGCCGAATGCACTGGTGCTCCTCTCCAAGGGCTGATCCTGCTTCTGATATCTTGTCTGTGGAGTTCCACCGTGGCCGGGCGCTGGATGCTCTCCGTGCACCTCATCCCATCTGCTACACCCTCTTAGACCAAAGATATTTTTCAGGGCTAGGTGAGTTCCCGGGCATAGTGGCAGAGCAAGAAGTAGAGGAAGGTGGGTGGGATGTCTGTAGATCCAGAGATGCGTGTCTGAGCCTTTTACTCCTTAGCCTTATGGCTTCTGGTTGATCCAGATGTGGTCATCTTGTTGACACAAGGCTTGCAGTCTGTAACCACAGGCTCCAGATGCTTGAGTGCACTGTGTGAGCACCATGAACTGTCTTTGTGTGTGTGACTATGCATTGACTTGTAGTTGTGGAAGAAAGGTCTGCTTCAAGGGTACTGGGAAGAGACTGTCTTCCAGTCCAATCCCAGCTATAAGTCTTCTCCTTTTATGCCATCTCTGATATGGGGAATGGTGTTGCTAGCTGTGATCTTTGAGGCAGAAGTCACAGTGATTAGAGCTGTAGGGCTGCATTGTCTTGATAAGACATATCCTTACCGTCTCCTTCTTTCTAACCCTTTCCAGGGAACATCATTAAGAATGAGATCTTGTACCTGGCCAAGATCCATCCGTTAACACAAGGCTCCCTCTTGGCTCTCTTGGATCTGGAGCGTCTGCTTGACTGTGCCATTCAGTTCAGCTCTGACTGGATGCACAACAAGCTGCATGGCAAAGGGCTGCGCCCTCAGATCTACCAGAAGGAGCAGTGTCCCCTTGGGCATGCAGTGATGAAAGGAACCTTTGGACCCTCGGGTGGCTTTAAGAGACTTACATGGTGGTGTCCTCAGTGCCAGCCTGCAGTGCTGTCAGGGGATGGGGATCCTTCCCTAGTCACCAAGTGACCTGGCTTTCTGTGTCCCTCCTTTCCTGGAGGGTGTCTAGGTGGTCCCTGAACCACGCTCTTAGTTGTCTGGAGAAGGTCTTCATGGTTCCTTTGAGGCTGTTGAGTTTCTCCTTAGGGACACTGAGGTGAGTTGGCAGAATTAAGTGCTCAGTGGAGATTACAAGAATCACTGCAGTAGGTGATTACTGTGGTCTGAAATGACCTTATCCCTTGAGCCTGGTGCAGGTGTGATGGCTTATGGTGGAGTTAGTAGAAAAGAGTGTATCCCTCTGCCTGAACTGCTTGATTAATTCAGTATTGGGTAGTCCTGCCTCTGCTTGTAGCTGAATTCCTGGGTGCTGGGCTGTGATTAAAAGTGAGTGGCTGTTCCTTCTGACACCTCTTACAGGAATTGCTGCCTCCTTAGAAGGGGTGAAAACAAACCTCAGTAGTGTTTGGTGGAGCTCATCTCTGCCTGCCTGTCATAGTGTCTGCCCCCACAGGTTGGATTTTGTGGCAAACTGCCAATTCCAGGTGTCAGTTTAGTATTTTTTTCCTTTTTTTTTTTTTTTTTTTTTTTAATTCAACTTTAACAAATTACAGGTGTGGCCTGTAAGGGAGGGACTGTGAGGCTCAGTTGTCACTACTGGGATCATCACAAGCCTGACAGATCTCGGGGGTGTCTAACAATGTTTGTGACAAGGATTGCATAAAACTCATGACCTGCAAGGTAACTTGAAGGCTGAAAGGTTTGGAAATAGAGATGGTGCGATACCTCCTTTGTTGAGCTGTGTGTCTCTATGCTATAGGCAGAAGCTGTTGCTCTCCTTTCTTTCTGGATCTGGTCTTATTTTCATGATAGATTGACTTGAGTGAAAAATAAAAACTGGAGTTAGAATTGGTGATGTTCAGCTGAAATTCAGTGTGTCTCTTCTGGTTAGTTTCTTGGTTAAAAATCGAAGTATAGAGGGAAGCTCTAGTGTTTGGTGCTGCCCTTTAGAGGATGGTACCAGCAGCTTTCCTCAGCTGTGCAAGGGTGGCTCCCTGTTCATGGGACCTGCATCTAAAGGTGGATTGCGAATCATAGAATAGTTTGGGTTGGAAGGGACCTTTTAAATGTCATCCAGTCCAACCCTCCTGCCATGGGCAGGGACATCTTCAACTAGATCAGGTTGCTCAGAGCCCTGTCCAATGTGACCTGGAATGTTTCCAGGGATGGGGCATCTCCCACCTCTCTGGGCAACCTGGGCCAGTGTTTCATCACCCTCAGCATAGAAGATTTCTTCCTTACATCTAGTCTAAATCTACCCTTTTTTAGTTTAAAACTATTATCCCCATGTCCTATTTCAACAGGCCCTACTAAAACATCTGTCCCCATCTATTTGGTAGGTCCCTTCAGCTACTGGAAGGTGCTATAAGGTCTTCCCGGAGCCTTCTCCAGGCTGAACAACCCCAACTCTCTCAGGTTTTCCTCATAGGAGAGGTGTTCCATCCCTCTGATTTTTGTGGCCTTCCTCTGGACCCGTTCCAACAGCTCCATATCTTTCCTATCAAGAGGGAATGCTGGAATTAAACACCTCAGAGGTAGGCTGCTTCCCAAACAAGACTTGCACAAGACTCTCCTGTGAACTGCAACACCCTTGGCTGCAGGTTATGGGATTGCTGAATGATCCAGTTAATGGGGTTATGGTGCCAAAGAAGCTCATAGAATCACAGAACAGCCTTGGTTGGAAGAGTCCTCTAAGATCATTAAGTCCAACCATTAACCCAGCACTGCCAAGTCATCACTAAACCATGTCCCTTAGCACCTCATCTACATGGCTTTTAAATCCCTCCAGGGATGGGGACTCCCCCCCTGCCCTGGGCAGCCTGTGCCAATGCTTGTTAACTCTTTCAGTAAAGAAATTCTTCCTTATATCCAATCTAACCCTCCCCTGGCACAACTTGAGGCCATCACCCCTCGTCCTGTCACTGTCACCTGGGAGAAGAGACTGACCCCCCCAGGCTACCCCCTCCTGTCAGGGAGTTGCAGAGAGCAATGAGGTCTCCCCTCAATCTCCTCTGCTCCAGACTGAACCCCCCAGTTCCCTCAGCCACTCCCCTTCACACTTGTGCTCCAGACCCTGCCCCAGCCCCGCTGCCCTTCTCTGGACACACTCCAGCCCCTCAATGTCCTTCTGGGAGTGAGGGGCCCAGAACTGGACACAGTACTCATGGTGTGGTCTCACGAGGGCCGAGTACAGGGGCACGATCACCTCCCTACTCCTGCTGGCCACACCATTGCTGATACAGCCCAGGATGCCATTGGCCTTCTTGGCCACCTGGGCACACTGCTGGCTCGTGTTCAGTCAGCTGTCAACCAGCACCCCCACGTCCTTTTCCACCAGGCAGCTTTCCAGCCACTCCTCCCCAAGCCTGGAGCGTTCCATGGGGTTGTTGTGGCCCAAGTGCAGGATCTGGCACTTGGTTTTGCTGAACCTCATAAGATTGGCCTCAGCCCCTCGATCCAGCCTGTCCAGATCCCTCTGCAGAGCCTTCCTGCCCTCAGGTGGACCGACACTCCCACCCAACTTGGTGTCACCGCCACTGAGGTGGCGAGGTCTCATCCTGACGGGCAGCAGCTGGGATGGTGACCCCTGAGGAGAAGTGCCACCACGGACAGAAGGTGACATAAGACAAAACCCCCTCACGTCGGGGGCAGGGAGGGCCCGGGGGCTGCGTGCGGAAGGCGGGGCGGGCCAGGGGCTGCGAGGGAGCGGGGTGTGCCTTCCCTCGGGCCTGACGACGAGGGGACAACGGCGGCGGGGCTGAGGTGCGTGGGCCGCCCGGCTGCCGCCGCCGCCTTCCCGCTCTACCGGCACCCCGCGTGTTGCGACGGGCGGCGCTACCCAATCAGCGCCGGCTGGCGGCCGTCACACCAGCCCCGCCGCTCTCCCATTGGCTGGCGCTCCTCTGGTGCGAGCGCGTCTCGACCAATGGGCTCCATGCCGGCCCACCGACCCATGGGACGAGCGCGCTGATTGGCGGAGGGGCGGGGGAGAGGCGGTACAGCCCGACTCCGGTTAAGCGCCGGGTGGGGGGAGCGGCGGGAGCGGGTGTCGGTGTCGGCGGGAGGGGGGGGGAATGAACGCGGTCCCCATGGAGCTGGTGAGGCAATGGCTGGGTCACCCCGAGGACATCTACAACCTGCTGCGCTTCAAGATGGGCGGCTACCGCGCCGTCATGCCACGCGTCGACCCGGTGAGCGGGACGGGATGCGATGCCGGGGCGGGGGGGGGATGCGGTTGGTTATCTCGGTGCCCGGGAGGGGCGAGCAGGGGGTGCAGCCGCGGTGGTGTGAGGGCCGGGGGGACGAGGCGGATGATGAGAAGGAGGGGAGGGGGCTGTCACCTCCCGGCGTTGCCATGGGTGACGGTTGCACGGCCGCCGTGCGCAGCACCGGGCCCGGTGTTCCCGTGGGTATCCGCTTTGCACCGGCACCGCGCTCCCCGTGCACTGACGGCAGCGCTGGGGCCTTCCCCTGCGTATGGCACCGGCTCCGGGCATCGCGGGGCCGGTGCGGGCAGCGAGCGGGTTAAGGGGGCGGGCGGGCCCGTGGGGCGGAGCGGGCCGCAGCTCCCCCCGCCGCCGCCGCCGCGCCCCCATGGCGGCCAGCACCAAAGCCGTGTCCCTCTTCAAGCGGACACTGGCCCTGTCCCCGCCGCGGGGCTCCCCCCGGGCGCTGGGGCGGCTGAGGGGCGGCGGGCGGAGGCTGCAGCAGCGCGGGACCCACCCGGTTCCACCACCGGCCCCGCCACCGGCCGCCCCCCGCCTGCAACCGGCCCCCTGCGCCCCGCTCTGCCCGCAGGACTCGCTGGGATGCGGCCTCCGCACCTGCTACCGCTACCTCAACCAGACCAGCCGCAGCTTCGCCGCCGTCATCCAGGCCCTGGACGGAGAGCTGCGGTGAGTGGGGGGGACAGGGATGGGGTCCCTGGGGGGTGCACAGCCCCCCCTGCACCGGAGCTCCCCGGGAGGTGGTGGGTGCACAGCCCCCCCCCCAGCACCGGAGCTCCCCGGGAGGTGGTGGGTGCACAGCCCCCCCCCCCAGCACCGGAGCTCCCCGGGAGGTGGTGGGTGCACAGCCCCCCCTCCAAGCACAGGAGCTCCCCGGGAGGTGGTGGGTACAGTTTCCCCCCCCAACACCACGTCCCTCTGGCAGACCTGGCCAGGAGATGGTCCATGCAGTGCCCCCCTTATGCCACATTTCATTAGCTGAGCTGCTGGGAAATGCTTCCATTCTGCTCCACCCTCCCCCAGTGCAGCAGCTCCCCAGGATACTGGGCAGGACTGGCCAGGAGACACTCAGCACAACCGCAGCCTGTGTGCAGCTGGACGTGGAGTTCTTCACGTCCGAGCTGGCTGGGTGCAATGCATCCCCCCCTCCAGCTGGGTGTCTCAGTCGTGCAGGGACACACTCCACGCCTCCTCGGCCAGCAGACGGTTAAACGTGGTGCCTGGCCATGTGTTGTTTGTGACACCCAGGGAATGTGTCCCAGCAGTGCCAAGGCTGGCGCTGGCCTTCGGGCTGGCCAGAGGGACATGGCCATGCTGGCAGGAGGAGGTAAGCAAAAAAACTGGGGCTGAGCAAGGGTCTGGACCCTCCCTGGAAGGTGCTTTTGGAAAGAGCAGCCTCAAAACCCATGCAATCATTGGAGGGGGTTTGTTGCACACTCATTTTTTTGCTGTACAAACTTTGCTGACCCACGCTGGAAAGCTTCAGCTGGTATTAATAACAGAGGCTGCAGAGCTCAGCTGGCCCTGGGCATCGTGCCTACGTCTATTCTCTATATAATTCCTTAGATTCATACGGTAATTACCCATTTTAGCATGTGGATCCCGCTCCAGCTAATCCCAGGCTGGGTTAATCATCACAATTAGGGGTTCCTACCAGTTGCACCGGCCACGTCGAACGCTGCGGTCGCGTCTCTGGCGGGCAGTTGCAGGCGCCAGGCTGAACGCTGGGTGATCTGTTGGGTTTCTGAGCCCTGGCGTTTGGGATGCTGCTCCAGAGTTGTCATCCAGCATTTATGAGATGGTTGTCTGCAGTGTGTTTTACAGGAAACGCAGAGAAATTCAGTGGCTCGGTCAGGTTGGCACGGGAAGGTGTGAGTGAGGCCAAGAATGAAACTTTTTTTTCATGCTTGGTCTATTAGCTAGTGTAGAAGTTAATAATAATAATAAAAAAAAAGCCAATCAATAAAACACCTCAAAACCTGTTAGCAATGTCAGTGTGCAGTGTGCTTGCCCTGATCTTCCCCAAGTTCTCTTGTCTGTCTTTCCTGTTCTTTAATCCTTACATTGAGTCTTGCTGGGATCAGGAAGGCTTCCTACCCTCGGGGCACACAAACTTCTGCCTGGTATCCTAAAAATGCTATTGCTGGATCTTTGCAACCTCTGACTGTGCAGGGATTGCTGCTGAATTCCAGCTGGATCCCTAGTGGATCAGAAGAAACTCGTTTTCAAAGCACGGGAGCTCTGCCTAAGAGTTTAGGGACAAAAGAGGGAACTGTGAAATGGGCAGAACATAGAAATAGGCAGAGCAGCAAGCTTAGGAAAGGAATTAATTTTGCTGGATTGTGTCAAAGTGCTTTCATTGATGTGAACCCCATTAGGGGGTTAAACTGAACTCCTCTGGTTACAGGCTGCTTAATATTTGCCTCTCTGCTTGCTGGTTGAAGGAGCTGATGGTGCTGGATTCAAGCATTAAACCAACCATGTCGTGCTGAGGAGCACGGTGCTGCTCAGGGTCTGCTCCCCAGCGTGGTTTCCCATCCCCTCCCCTGCTGCAAGTTTGTTTGCAACTGTTTGGGAGTGAAATCACCTTGTTTGAAGGCTGGGGAAGTGCTCTTGTTCCCTGATTCACATCCCTGCTCTGGGGAGAGTTTCCATGTATCCCCTGAGGACTGTTGGAAAATGGAGAACTGGTGGATGAGTCCTTGGAGCAGTGCTTCCCAGGCCAGGGTATTGGTGGCTGAACTAAAAGATTTGGTTCCTTCTTGCTTATTTTTTTTTCTGGCCCTGTCCATCCTGTGTTTTGCTGGCCAGGGCCCTCTCCAGCCCATTGCTCCATGGTAAGGGGGTTTTCTTGGAAGGTGGGAGGCCCACGACTGTGGCTTCATCGACAGCTGAGCCACCATAGCTCATGGAGAGGAGTTAGGAGTCAGCATCACAGCTCCTCTGCTGGTGCTAGAGAGGAGGAGAGGGATGCTCCTGCCTTCCCCTGCTGCCCATCCTGCCTGTCCCTGAGACCCTTCAGGACTGATTCCTCCAGGTTCAGCTGCTCTGTGGGGAGGACCAGCCTTGTGCTGGCAGAGGGTGAATGTGGTGACGAGGAGAAAGTAGAAAAGAGACTGTCTCACCTGGGAAGGAGGGAGCTACACCTAGGACAGGGCTGGAGCTTGAGCCCTGAGGTGAAACCAGCCTTGCTTTTTTGGAAATGGGTGCTTCCACTTGTGTAGAAGGGAAGGTAATGCCAGAGTGTCTCTTCCCAGCACTGTCACTTGTGTTCTCTGGTGAAGACTGTGTGGCTTTGGTTGGTTCCTGTTATCCCCATGGGTCTTGAGTTGGAGCCCAGCTGGGACCAGGGTGCCTGGGAACCCTGCAGAGAAATGGGGAGCTGCAGGCAAGCCACACCCACTGCGTAGTTGTTTTTATGATCTTATATGTAATAGAATCACAGAATGGTTTGGTTTGAAGGGACCTTTAAAGTTCATCTAGTTCCCACCTCCCTGCCATGAACAGGGACACCTTCAACTAGATCAGGTTGCTCAGAGCTCCATCCAACCTGACCTTGAATCCAGGCATGGGGCATCTCCCACCTCTCTGGGCAACCTGGGCCAGTGTTTCACAGCCCTCATCATAAAAAAAATGTCTTCCTTTCATTTGCCCAAATCACCACAAAGCTAAACTCAGTATGGGATGGAAGCTAGGGTGCAGAAGAGGGGTTAAAGAAGTGTTTTAACTATGCTGGGCTCTGGAGTTATTGCTTGGTCTTCCCTGGGGACGGTGTCTATGTGAGAGGTGCTGCTGGGATGGCATTTCAGGTTCTGCTCTGCCTTTCTTGCTGCTGGTAGAAGTTGCTCCTGATGAAAGGGGGTTGGGAGTCCTGGGCACTTGCATCATGTTGGATGAACGTTTGCAGCCCGGTTGAAATGGAAAAACTCTGTCGTGCAAAGGAACAGGAGGGCACGAGGGAGCTGCTCATGAGTGCTCACACGTGTGGTTCGACAGAGGTATTAAATACCCTTCAATTAAGGAAAAAATGCCAAATGTAACAGTACTGGCTCTAAGAGCCACTCAGTTTTCCCTGGCTGCTTAATCACTGCTTGCACACTGTCATCCCAGGAGAGCAACGCTTTCACCCAGTAATTAGCATTGAAGCAGTCCAAGCCAGCTTTCATTTGTCAAACAATTAATGAACGCATCATCTCCTTGAAGTATCACTGTGCTCCTTTAGAACTAGGGAATTTCTATAAATCCTGGAGTCAGAGCCAGTATTTCTTGTCATCAGGACTTTTTTTTTTTTTTTTTTTACTTGAGCTGCTGAAATGTGGAGGCTGAGTGGGGAATGTGGGGGTGGTGGGACTGGGAGGGGAAGCAGCTCTCCAGCAACTTTCCTGGGACACGTGGGCTGGCTCCAGTGTTGTGTGCATGGATATATGAAATACTGGGTGGTTTTGGCTCTCTTTGCCAGTCCTAATGTTCCTTTTGCGCAGTAAGGGACCCTTTGCTTCTGCAGAAGCATCACTTGCATGGTCAAGGTAGGTGGGAAGCATTGATGTTGGTGCTTTCCACCCCTAACCTGCTCCTGTGACGCTGGGGTTTGAGCAGCACGTTCCTAATGTATTTATTTTACATTCCTGCACTGCAGTGGACAGCCACTGTCCCCAGATGAGGGCTGGGGAAGCTGATACCCTGGATGTAGTTGAAGATGTCCCTGCTCATTGCAGAGGGTTGGATTAGAAGACCTTTAAAGGTCCCTTCCTACCCAAATCTCCATGATTTGATGGGAGGAGGGATTGAACATGGACATCCCTTGACCAAAGCTGATTTCCAAACTGTAGCAGACACTGAGATACAACAGTGGGGGCCGGGAAGGTTTTCACATCACCACTTTATGTTCCACTCAGTGGCTGAAAAAGTGCTGTATCACTTGAAATGTGAAAGTGAATTGTGCTGGAAGTGCTTTTATCTTCCACAGCATCAACGACCTGGTGATGCAAGTGCATGCTGTGCTGAGCTGGAAGCACCTCTGCCAAAAGCTATGTGGTTAATCTAAGCTGTTTGCCTTGCCTAATGAGCAATCCAAGTAAGGGATAATTGTTTTTTTCCCCTCCTAGACATGCCGTCTGTATATTCTACCTAGTTCTCCGTGCCCTGGACACTGTAGAGGATGACATGACCATCAGCTTAGATGTAAAGGTCCCAATGCTGCACGAGTTTCACTCCTATCTCTATCAACCAGAGTGGAAATACATGGAGAGCAAAGAGAAGGACAGGCAGGTGCTTGAGGACTTCCCAACGGTAAGACACCCACCTCCTTACCTCACCTGCCTCCTGTCACCTTTGTGTGCATGATTGTCTCTCCACATTGTGCCTGCCTGTGCCTGCTGAGCTCGTTCAGTCCCTGGCAAGCCCGTAGCTCTTCAGCACGTGGGGCTGGATGCAGAGCTGGAGTGAGAAACCCAAACATTGTGCAACGCTCTACGTTAGCCAGAGGTAACCTGGCTGTGGGAAAGTGCCAGCTCTAGAAAGTGGCTTTTTGCCTCCTCTGTTGGATGAGTAAATGACCATCAGCTTGCAGAGTGGTTTGGATTTGTCGCCCAATGTGTTGGCTGGGTTGGGTGTCCTGAGACCCCTCAGAGACAGGGAGAGGAGGAAAACTTGTCTGGTATCTGGCTTACGGATGGGCCAGCCTTTGCAGCAGTCCTGCAGGATCTGCTCTAGAGCTACAGGAGTTTGTCTGCAGGTTTTTGATATGTATATAAGAGAAAAGGCATCCTCACTGTTAGTAACAATATTGCCCAAAGTCTTATTGCTCTAAGGATCCTTCTAAAAGGAAGCCTCAAGCTAAAGCAGTACTGGAGCCTATTCTCTGACCTGGAGGCTGATTGAGAAAGTCAAGACATTAAACTCTCAGCACACAGAACAGCATGCTTGCACCTCACACTGTCCTTGAGAAGTGGCTTCTGGCCTATGCTACTTCCCAAGTGGTGCCTGAGGATTGCTTGGTGTTCAGAAGCACATCAGGGATAGCTGCAGGTGGTTGAGTCCCCCCTCAATATTTTAAGTTACTGGTGCAGATGTAGCTGTAGGGCCTTGAGTCTGTGCTGCAGGTGCTCAGGTTGGCATGCAGCAGAGCTGAATCTGTGCTGCTTATCCCGAGCTCCTGCCAGGTTTCAGCCTCAGCAGGAGCAAGGGGATGGTAGAGCTTTGCCACACTGAGATGGAGCATCTCCCAGCACAGAAGGGGTCCTACAGGGATCCACCAAGCTGACAGCAGGAGGAGGTGCCATGGTTGGAACACAAGGCTGGGCTCTCCATCTTCTCTATGGATGCTGCAGTTTTCCTGTTGCTCACGTTAAGAATAGCTGGGTTTATTTTTTAGGGGTTTTTTTTAAGCTCTGTTCAAGAAAAAGTATAATAGTTACAGCGAGGAGCATTTAATTTTTTGAGGAAGTTCTGTATTGTTCAACTTTTTACCCTTGTAAATTAATTCTACCCTTATCAGGCTTTCCCTAGCAGTGGGAATGGGATAATTGTTTGGAAAACTGAAGTGCATTGTAAATTTTGATGCTCAGCCTTGGAATAATGGTGGCTGTGCCCTATATGGGAGGGGCATGTGCTATAGGAGGTGTCTGTGTCAGGGGATTCTTGATGTACAGTGATGGGGAGACAGGAGGTGTGCCAATGGCTCGATACTTTAGAAGAGCTTTTGAGAAAGTGTTTATGGTGCTTCTTTGTTCTCTCTTGGTGTGTTTGTTACTCTCTTGGGTGATCTGAATTTGTATTCAGGTATGATTTGAGTAATATTTGGTAGAGATGTACTCATAGGTCATGTTTCTCTGTCTGGTGGATTGAAGCCTTTGAGGTAGAAGCAGAGTTGATATGCTTGTTTTACAGACAGACTGAGACACAGGGCAATGAGGAGAGCCTGGATCTGCAGTGGTGTTTGTGTCTGAGCTGTAGTCCTCCAGACAACTGTCCTCACCAGACACACACCCTGGGCTGGCTGGAGTTACCCACTGATGGAGAAGAGCACTCAGCATGATAAAACGTGATGCCCCACAGTTTTTGGGAAGGGAAGGATGTGCTTTTCAGTGCAAGGGTGACTGAGTCATTGAATCATGTTATAGGAGATGCAGAAGGAGGATTTTGTGCTTTCTCCATTGCTTGATGCCTTTCCAGTTGTGCCAAATGTGCCCTGCAGAGCCAGAGCTGGAGAGGGCTCAGGAGAACAGAGCACCAGAAACCTCCCCTGTTTTTTCCCGTGGCTGGTGTGATGGGATATTCTCACAAATCACAAAACCCCAACCCTTTGTGCACCAAGTGTAGCTAGTTTTGTCCTGCAACTCCCAGATGGTAGCAGTCCAAGGCCATGGAGCCTTCCCAAAGAGATTTCTGCGTCTGATCTTCTGCCAGAGACCGTTCAGCTTAGGCTGAGAACAGAGTAAGCCTGTGCTTTAAGGGCCTTGAAACAAGTCTGGTTGTGGGAGTTGGCCTAGATCTCCAGCCAGGGCAGGATAAGAGCCTGGTAAACAGTCTTTTTCTGATTTCTTAATAAATGTTGAGCTCTGCTATTTTTTTTCTGATGCTATCTGTTGGGTTTTTTTGTTTGTTTGTTTGTTTTTTGTCTCCTGGTGGTTTATGCTGCAGATCTCCATGGAGTTCAGGAACCTGTCAAAGGTCTACCAGGACGTGATTTCAGATATCTGCCACAAGATGGGTGTGGGGATGGCAGAGTTCTTGGAGAAAAAGGTGGACTCACAGCACGAGTGGGATAAGGTAAGTCAGCCTGGACAGAGGAGTGGACTGAATGTGAGTGGAGTCCACACTGGGGAAAGAGGAGACAAAGCATCCCTGTGGGAAGAGGGTTCAGGTGGATGAGGGAGGCTGTGTGGGCTTTGGAAGGCTTTGGGGGTCCTGTGGGTAATGGGAGGATGCCATGGATTGTTCGTGTTGCCCACCAGCACGTGTTTTGGGTGACCCATCATGCCAGCTGTTCCCTTGTGGGCAGTTCATTAGGCTGCTGGAGGCAGAGTGGCATCTTGGTGAGACATCCTCTGTGAGTGAGGTGTTTGCTGGGTGTGGGAAAGCTGAGGTGTCCTAGGGAGAGCTGTGAGAACTTGCAGAAAATGTACCATCAATTACTCCTGAATAGCAGTTTTGTAAAACTCACTGTGGCAAAGAGGTAGCTCTTTAACTGCTCCTTTCATCTTGTTTTTTCTGCTCCTTCCCCTCTGGGTGCCTCACAGTATTGTCACTACGTTGCTGGGCTGGTAGGGATCGGCCTTTCCCGTCTCTTCTCTGCATCAGAGCTAGAAGATCCAATTGTTGGGCAGGACACGGAGCTGGCAAACTCCATGGGCCTTTTCCTACAGAAAACCAACATCATCCGGGACTATCTGGAGGACCAGCTGGAGGGCAGGGAGTTCTGGCCCAAAGAGGTGAGGGGAAAACACCGCCTTGGGATGGGTGTTTCTGCTGTGCCTCTTTGGGAAAGGCACCCAGACTGAAGGTGCTGTTGGTGCTGCTCTGATACAGTGAGTTGCATCCTCTCATTAGAAGGGTTCCTGCTGGAATTTCCTTTGAAATCCCCAAAGCCAAGTTTTTTCCCACCACTTGTTGGTGTCCCTTGACAGTCTGTCCATCCAAAACCTGTAATGCATGTAGCCAACCATCGATGCTTCCCAGGACACCTGACTTGGGAATGCACTACAGGGTGCACAGCTAAAATTGCACTGTCTCTCATGTCCCTTGAAATCAAAGTTAACAGGAGAGACTTGGCAGTCTACTTCAGTTTTAGTAAGACACTACAGTAAAGCTGTGCTGCATAAGATTGCTACTGTAGGTTGTAAATCTTCTTGGTTATAACAGTTCTTCTAATGACAGCTGACTGACAGGTCCCACATCTGTCTGCAGCTGTCTGAGTACAGATGTGGGGACGAGGTGATGTCTCCCCACGCTGCCAAGAATTTGTTGGGCAGCTTTTTCTCCTCTCTGTTAGCTTGGCTCTAGGAATGAGGGAGGATAAGACTGGGTGAGATCTCAAGAGGGTACCTAGTCTGTTCCCAAAGGCAGGATTAGCTCAGCCTGTGCCTGGCAGATGCTCGTCTGCTCCTCTTGAGGCCCTCCTACATTTTTTTTCTCCCTTTTCCATGTGGCTTACCTGTCTCATAGAGCATTTTTTTGATGTCAGCCTGATGTGTGAGGCATCATCCTTGCCCTACCTAGAGAAGATGAGATGAGTTGAATTCTTTTTCTGTACAGTCCCTTTGTATATACGAAGGCTGCTTTCATTTCTCCACAGCTTGCCCTTCCTTCTTCTCTTTAGCCTAGTAAGCCCCAATCCTTCAAGGCTTTTGTGGGTCTCTGGTGATTCTTGTTGCTCTCCCAGACCTCAGACTGTTCTTGATATCTCTCATGTCACAAATGTACCCTCCAACCTGTGAACCCTTATCTTGGTGTTTAGGTTTGGAGCAGATATGCAAAGAAGCTCTCAGATCTTGCCAAACCAGAAAACATCGATATGGCTGTCCAGTGTCTGAATGAGCTCATCACCAATGCCCTCCACCATGTCCCTGATGTCCTCACATACTTATCCCGCCTGAAAAACCAAAGTGTCTTCAACTTCTGTGCTATCCCCCAGGTGAGTTATGTTTTCAAGTGGTTTTTAATTGCCCTCAGCCCAGCTGATGGGAAGGTGGAGGTGAAGGATGTTATGGTAGTGGTACAGAGGTAGTGGAAGCCCCATCCCTGGAGACAATCAAGGTCAGGCTTGATGGGGCTCTGAGCAAACTGATCTAGTGAAGATGTCCCTGCTCACTGCAGGGGGGTTGGACTGGATGTCCTCTGGGGGGGGTCCCTTCCAACCCAGTGCATTCTATGATCCTATGTACCATGTTGTTATTAGCCTGGTTTATTCTCCATCTCTTATGTCTCTTCCTTCTTTTCTGGTACTTCCTGTTTCTGCTGTCAGTGAGATCGTGGCTCCACTCCAGAGTGTCTTGCCATGGATTTCACTAGAGCCAAGGTTACTCCCTTGTCAAGCTCCTCACAATGCAATAAGGGCTCTTGCTATTTCTCTTTAGGTGATGGCTATTGCCACGTTGGCTGCCTGCTATAACAACAAGCAGGTGTTCAGGGGTGTCGTGAAGATCCGGAAGGGACAAGCTGTCACTCTCATGATGGATGCCACAAACATCCAAGCTGTCAAAGCTATCATGTACCAGTATGTGGAAGAGGTAGGTTGAGCAACTTGCTTCAAGTAATTTCTGGCTGTTCCCATCCTCATTCCTGGTGTGGAATTGGGAAGACTCATGAATCTCTTAATCCTTTCCTTACATCTCTTAGCTCAGTGGTGGCAGGGCATGGTGACCCTGATGTGCTTTTGGCTTGGACCAAACTGTGTGCTCAGTGTGTTCCCTTGAATGTACCCTTGATCTGTGTCTGAGTTGAGAGGCAGAGACCGAGCTCCTGATGTTCTGATGAGATGAGTGAGATGAGCCAGCTGCCACAGTGCAGGACTTCCTTTGGGCTGAGCAGGCAGAGGACCTTTCCCATAACATGCTTCTGAGCAGAGCATATCACCTCACCACGGGCTGCTCCACAGCACACTGTCTTGTTTTCACTGGTGTGGTGGTTGTTTCTTCATGCCCCATGGCCAACAGTAAATGAGGGCAGCTCTTCACAGGTGGCTGAAGCAATGGACTCCTGACTTCAGGGTACTGTGGAGGTTACAAGTTTGTGTGGAGGAACATCTGGATAGATTCATGGGCAAAAAAAAACCAACCCAAACAACCCCAAACCCCAAATCCAGTGAGGGCTGTTAAAAAGACAATATTTCTGCACCAGGGAGACCCCAGACCATGGTTATTGGAGCTCCCGTTGCAGGCTGGCCAACCCAGTGACACCTTAGCCCAGAGGAGGGTCTCTGCTTGTGCACACCTCCCTAAGACAAGTATCTTAAAGGCCATGGGGTTTGCAGGCCATGGAGAGAAAACCCCCAAAACTATGGGTTTATGGGTGGCCATTTCCTGGCAGTCACACCAGCTGCTGGTCACACTGGGGTGTCCTCACTGGTTTGGGGTGGGCTACAGCACACTGGCAGCAAGTGAGGATTGCTGGGCAAGAACCACTGTTCTCAGAAACACCACTTGTGGTGGAGGGGTTGTGTCTGATGCTGTGTGGTTCATCTCCCATCATGGGGTGCCCTCAAGAGGCTGATTGGTTTAGTGCACTTCTCAAGGGAAATGGGTTCTGGCCACATCCAGGCATCCCTTGCTCCACGACAGTCCACCACTGAGGTTGCTCTTGAGGACAGGGTGGTCCTTAAGGCTTCCTCCTCCACGTGATGGTCCTGTTTGTCTCCTCAACCTTGGGTGAGAACCATAACCCCTCCTTCCTCCTTACCCAGATCTACCAGAAGATCCCAAGCACGGACCCATCATCCAACAAGACGCAGCAGGTCATCGCCTCCATCCGTGCCATGAGCTTGCCCAGCAGCCCCATGACATCACGCCACCACTACTCCCCCATCTATCTGTCGTGTGCCATGCTCCTGGCTGCCCTGAGCTGGCAGTACCTGAGCACCATCTCCAAGGCCACCGAGGAGTACGTCCAGGCGGGCGAGAACTGATGGGCAGCGGGTGGGTGGGGGGAGAGATGGTCAGCAGATGGGCAGTGGAGGCAAGAGGCTCCTCATCCCCTGCTGGTGGGGATGACCAGGCAGTGGGGTGCCACGGGGCCTGGGATGGTGACGAGGACGGGATGCTGGTGAGCTGCAGCCCCGGGGTGACAGTGCACTCTGCTCCTCACCGCCCTTGCCAGCTGCTTGGATGGTTACAAATGCTAATCCGAGTCTTACTGTTTGGGGTTGAATAATATTTTTTTTCCCCCTTTCTTTCTTGTGGACAGTTTACCTTGTCTTTTTTTCTTTTTTAGGATGGTTTTAAATAGAAACTCCAGTTGCCTCTTTTTTTTTTTGCTTGAGATTTGAGATACTTTTTCAGCTCAGAGCTGAGCAAAACCTTCTGGGTTTTGCCTCCCTTTCTTAGGCAGCCTCTTCCTCATCACCTCTGGTGCCTGCTCTGCACTGGAAGGATGCTGTTTCAGCCTAGGAGAGGAATATTCTTCCTTATCCAGGAAAAAAAAAAATATCTCTGGCCATCTTCTGGCTCTCAGCCCAGGCTGGTTGACATCCTGCAGCCTGGGAACAGGCAGAGGCAATCTTCACATTTCTGTTGTTGTGCTGAAGGAAGCTACTAGGCTTGAAATAAGCCCTTTTAATGATAAATAGATAGGAGGTGGGATGCTCTGTCCACTTTAATGTGACCCCAGCTGAAAGTCTTCTACTGTAGCTCCCTGCCCTCTAGCAGATGGCACCCAGCACTTGAAAAGCCTCATATTTTGACAGCTAGGGAGGTGAAATAGAGGAGACAGGAGCTGCTTGTGTGGCCCTGAGCTGACTCCACTGCAGGGTCTGTGCTCTGAACCCCTTCTTCAGCCCAAGGGGATGGGTGACCATGGCAGAGCAGCACCATTACAGCAGTGCTGGGTGCAAGGCAGGGGGGTGAGGGTTTGCACGGTGCTTTTTTGGGAGCCTTGGTGCATTGGCCACCCTGAAAGGCAGTGGTGATCCCTGCCATGGGCTGGGAAGGCTTGAGCCACTGGGGGGGTGGTGGCCAGGGCAGGTTTCCCTGGCCCACTGGGCTCTAGCTTGGGATGGTGCTTTGGGGTAGACTGATGTACAACCTGGAAGAGGCTCCCCTTGCTGGTTTGAGACATCAGGCTGGAGTTGCTTTTAGAGGAAACTACACTTTAAAGGCCAAGTCCTGTTTTCCTGGGGTGTTTTTTTTTTTGTTTTCAGGATCTCTACCCAGCCCCTTTACCCTCTTCAAATGCTGCTTTGCCTTTGTGAAGGGAATGACAGCCCCTGTCCTGGGGCAGGACAGAGCTGTCTGCCAGGTGCAGTTTGGTGGCCTTTGCAAGGCCAAGCCCCTGACTGTTACTCAGAAGGAGGACCCCTACTCCACAAGTACCAATGTAGATAGTTTTAAGCTGTTGTTCAGAAAAAAAACACTTGTGGTAGCTCTCTTTGTGCAGCTTCCTGTTTTGTTGAAAATAAAAGTTTTCTTTGAGAAAAAAAAGTGTTTGATACTATTTTTTTTAGCTGTTTCTTTTACATGGGTAATTGCCCACCTTGCCACAAGTTGCAGATGAAATGGAGATGCTCAGGGCTTTGCAGTAGCCTTGTGTGGCAGACTTACTTAAATTAACTTCTAATGGACTTTGCCCTGCAAGACAAAGGTGGTGGTACAGCCCTGGGCATGCCCTCCAGCACCTTGGTGCACCCTCTGTGCCAGCGTGGAAGAGAAGCTGGGGGTAAGTCCTGGTCCATGTTGAAGCACCATCCCCACCAGCAGTAGGCAATGCCCAGGAGACAACACAAATGCTGTCACCACTCTGTCCCAGGGGACAGGGCTGGGACTGACTCTATTTGCATGAAGACACAAGGGTCTCACCTGGCTTCCTGAAGGGACAAAGCAACAGGAGAATAGTTTGAGGTGGTTTGATGTCAAGGAGAAGCAATCCAGGAGACAAGACACTGGAGAAATCATTTATTGGCACGGTTGTTCCATTTGTACACACCACAGCTCTGTCTCACTGGTGTCTGAGCAGAGGTAAGGGGCTATTGTACACTGTAAGGGAGAGCCTGCCTCAGGTGTTTCAGGCCTGTAGCCTCAGCTCAAGCTCAGCAATACACTTTTGTGCTTTAAAATTAAAATTAAAATAAGCTCTTTTGCTATATTAGTGTTGGCAAATCACATGATTCCTCCTACCCAGCTATTACACCTTCTCCCAGTAACAAAAATAAGATTTTTTTTTTTTTCTTCCAACTGTGGCTCAAAAAACCCAAAAAAAAAAAGCTTCAATTCTGTGCAAGTTAGCGAGATACCTCCAAGCTTCTGCCTGAGCTCCCTGCAGCAGGCCCTGGGACCATCCCTCACCTCTGCTCAGCGTTCAGCACCTGCAACCCCAAAGCACCCCCACACCAGTGCTGGGTGCAGCACCCTTGCCAAGGCATCACCCCCTGCACACACCAAGCTGCCCAGCCATGAGTGAGAAGTGGTTTGCTCTTGCCAGCGTGCTCCTATAGATGTTTGGAGGGCATTTGATCACAGGCTCCTGGGGTTCTTTTCCCTAGGATCAATAACCCCAAGGCTACAGCATGAAAAAAAAAACAAGTAAACTGAGGAATAAGTGGTATTAAAGGAGCTGAATGGATGGAGCAGAGGAAGCGATGCACCAAGGACTTGTTGCAGGCTGGGGGGGGCTTACAGCTCCGACCACAGCCAGCCCCACATCAAGTTCATCAGTATTTCATCCTTAATAGGTCTAAATTTAGCCAATCCAAGGCACACGCTAACATACCCCGCTTGTTTTGGGTGCCAACAGTCAGACCAACCCAGCTGGGGTGCACAAGTCATACCTGGCCATGACTTCCCAAGCAGGGTCCATCACTGCCCCACCACATCCCTCATTCCAGCACAAAGCTACTGCTTCCTACCCTTCCCAGTAACAGACTGGGCTGGAAGGGGTCCGGGCTAACCAAATACCATGGCCAGCAAGCCCCCTAGCAGTCCTTTGAGTGAGGAATGCCCCATAGCTGCGACCCACCAGGAGCAGAGGGCTTGCAGAGAGCAGTTCCACCATACAGTTAAAAAAAAAAAAAAAAAAGATAAAAAGCTTTAATAAAGTAACCTCAACTATGGTCTCTTGGGGGGGGAGCTCTGCACCCAGCCCACTATCAGTTAAAAGCATCAGGGACATCAGGATTATTTGTGGTTTGATCAAGGTTACACCTTCTTGGAGCAACCCTCCGGCCGGGGGATGCCGGCCACGACCTCGGACTCGATGCCACAGTGGTCCTGTCCTCGGAGGATTTTGAAGAAGCCTGGAAGCACACAAAGAACAAAAGTCAACCTCCCTACCACACCAAGAGCAGGGAAAGGGGGTTCTCTCCAGCAGCCCCCCAACCCACAGGCAGCATCCCCAGGGGTTGGTGGCCTCACCGTTTTCCCCCCAGTCGGTGTTCCAGGAGTTGGCGGCCAACCAGTACGGAGTGCCATCGTCCACCCCCCAGCCCAGGAGCCGGATTGCGTGGCCTCCGACCTGCTCACCCGACACGTGCTGGTAGATCCCTGCGAAGCAACAAGTCAACATGTCAACGGGTGCCATGTCTCCCCCTGCTTCAGACCACCCCCAGCTCCTGAGACATTCCACATCAAAGCCCAGTGACCAGCTGAGAAGGTTTTTTTTTGGTTAAATGGAATCTTGAAGCTGAATGGGGAGACACCCAGAGACACTCAGCAAGGGTCCCAAAGGTGGCCTAAAATCCTAGCTGTTGTTCTCAGCTGCAATTCTAGGGTGTCCCCACTGGGGCTTCCTCCCTGAGCCAGTCCCAAGCACCTACTCCCCTTGCTATAGAACAGTGGGTACAGGAATCACAGAACAGCCTTGGTTGGAAGAGACCTTCCAGATCACCCAGTCCAACCATTAACCCAGCACTGCCCAGTCCCCACTGCCCCATGTCCCTCAGCACCACATCTACACAGCTCTGAAATCCCTCCAGGGATGGGGACTGCCCCCTGCCCTGGGCAGCCTGGGCCAGTGCTGGGGAACCCTTTGGGGGAAGGAATTGTTCCCCAGAGCCAATCTAAACCTCCCCTGGCACAACCTGAGGCCATCACCCCTCGTCCTGTCACTGTTACCTGGGAGAAGAGACCGACCACCCCTGGCTACCCCCTCCTTTCAGGGAGTTGCAGAGAGCAATGAGGTCTCCCCTCAACCTCCTCTGCTCCAGACTGAACCCCCCAGTTCCCTCAGCCACTCCCCATCACACTTGTGCTCCAGACCCTTCCCCAGCTCCACTGCCCTGCTCTGGACACACTCCAGCCCCTCAGTGTCCTTCTGGGAGTGAGGGGCCCAAAACTGAACACAGGATTTGAGGTGTGACCTCACCAGTACCGAGTACAGGGGGACAATCCCCTCCCTGCTCCTGCTGGTCATACCATTTCTGATACAGGCCAGGATGCTGTTGGCC
Source organism: Podargus strigoides (assembly GCA_028020825.1). Classification (NCBI taxonomy): domain Eukaryota; kingdom Metazoa; phylum Chordata; class Aves; order Caprimulgiformes; family Podargidae; genus Podargus; species Podargus strigoides. The sequence goes on from CM051619.1 coordinate 3,573,655, forward strand.
TTCTTGGCCAGGAGATACCAGAAGATGGTATCTGCCCATGTTCTTGCAACACCAGGCTACCAAAGACAGACCCAACAGACCAAGGACGGAACAGGGCTCCCCACAGCCTCCGTGCTGATGCTCACCAGACTCGTACATCAGGAAGTCCTCATAGACAATAAAGGCTCCTTCCACTGGGCCGTTCTTGTAGATCTCAGCCATGATTTCCTTCTCACTGCGAGGGACGGTGTAAGATGTGATGCCTAAGGAGGAGAAAAGTCCCACCATTAGTATGGCATTGTCAGGCCAGTCAGGTCTAGGGAGGGGCTGGACAAAGTCTGCTCCGTGCCCCTCCAAGAAGCCTTCTCCACTTAAGTGTTAAATTCAAACCCAGCTGCTCCAGAGGCACTGACACAGCCAGGCAGGGAACACGGGCTCCAACCATCCCTCTTCCAGAGGGAATCACAGAGTGGTTTGGGTTGGAAGGGACCTCAAAGCTCATCTCATCCTAACCCCCTGCCATGGGCAGGGACACCTCCCACCAGCCCAGGTTGCTCCAAGCCCCATCCAACCTGGCCTGGAACACTGCCAGGGAGGGGGCAGCCACAGCTTCTCTGGGCAACCTGGGCCAGCGTCTGAATTATTTAACCCGAGTCCTATTCTGTACCTGAAGACCTATTCCAGACATCTTCAGAGGGAGGGGAAGTTTTCCCCTTGTACCTCCTCATTTCCAAATCAACCCAAATTACTTGAGGCTAAGACAAATCTCTATGGAACAGATTCTCCTATAGGTATAGTGCTGGCTACCACCAAGGAGCAGGCAGGAGGTGGCTTTGACATCAGACTCCCCTAGGGCTCAGCACCATGCTCTTCAACCCAGGCATGTGCACCACAAGGACTCAAAGCAGTTCCCCCATCTCAGTTGGGTCTCAGCAGTTACAAACTGTACATCTACCAGGCTTGTGTTTGCTCCAGGACCACCCATCCTGGGGGGCACAGAAAATCACCACCATGGTTTCAGCTTAGGAAGAGGTCCAACCCCACCCAGCTACTACCAGGAGCAGTGGTGAGTTGAGTAGCATCAGAGGCCATCTCACTTACCGTAGTGCTTGTCGTCCTTGTAAGAGGGTGAGTAGCCAGGTTCACAGCGCCGGCTGCACCTCGGGGTTTCCCCCCCTTCCCCAGTGCAGGGTGGCAGGGAGCCATTGACGTGGTGCTCGCAGGGTGGGATGGAGTAGGGACGGCAGCCTGTTGAGGACAGACACAGCGTGAACTGGTTGTCCCTGTCCCCAACAACCACCAGATACCCCAAGAAAAGGCTATGACCTTTCTGACCCAGAAACCCCACAGATCAGTGGGGTGTGAGCAAGAACGGATCTGCGACTGCCAGGTGAGCAATACCTGCATCAGCAACAGGTTTCCCCTCTGGACCTGCTTCCCACCAACTCCCTCTTAACAAGGTGATGGAAAAGATGGAAACAGGAACCAACTCATGGCCATCCTTGAAAGAGGAAGAGGTTTCCAGTCTACTTTTTGAGGAGGAAACACATCGGGAAGACTCCTGCCCTCATCCAAAGTGTAACTGAACTGGTTCAAAACCAGCAGCAACAAAATATCCACAGCCTGAGTCACTCCTGCTATGGAAGCAGGAGCCTTGTGAGGCTAAGTCTGGCTACTGTGCTCCCTTCCTGGATGGCTCTCCTACCTCTAAGTGCTGCTGGGGGACCCTTGTCCCATAGGGGTGACCAAAAGGACCCATGGGGTCAGGAGCAGCCAGCTGGGCTAGCAGAGGTGTTTGAGCCCAGCCCCAAAGGAGGGAGCAGCCTTAAAGTTGCAGATCAGAAGAGAATGCTCCTCTTTGTCTTCACAAGGGTATCTGTCAGGACTTACCCACATGGGAGTCATAGAGACCCCCAGACACGAGGCCCTTCTCTGTCCAGTACCGCCAAGCGCCGGAGGGGTACCCACCATTGCACCTGGAGAAAGAGGCAGCAGTTCCAGCTCCAGCCTGCCCAGAGCTATCCCCTTTTCGGGGAGGAGAGGGAAACAGAACCAGCTTGGGACAGCTGAAAAGAAGCTTTCAGCACGCTGATCCTTTTTAAGTCTGTCCCTGCCTTCCCCAGAATTTCTAGGCTTCGAGACACCAAAGCCTCAGGGCACCCATGCCTCCAAATCTCAGCACAGTGGTGCCTCCTTACCACGTTCCTGGCCAGCCTCCGCCTCCAGGAGCAGCAGAAGTCACACAATTTGGAGATCTGACTCTCCACCCTGCTCTCAACAGCTGCAAAAGCCACAGGCCAAAGGCTTGTGCCTGAGAACTGAGGCTTTGGGGCTAACAAAAGATCCTTCCTTTGGCTTCGACAGCTGCCATCTCTGTATGGGAAAGCATCGCTATGTGCTTGCCCTCCCTACATCATCCACCATCATCCAGCTACTGCTGGGAGCAGGATGTGGCCCCAAGGGACTTTCAGTCCATGCAGTCAGCTTTATGTTCCCACCTAACTCCAGCATCTACAGCACAAACCACTGGTGGGGCTTCCTACTCATTAGTGAGACTAGGGAGATGGGGCTGAAACAATCAGCACCTTTGGGTTGTGTCCCTGCTCCTCCCAGCCACCTTTTAAGTGCCTGAGAACCAAGAGCAGCTCACCCCATGCCACATGAGAAGCCACAGCAGGACAGCAGGTCCTCTGCCGAGATCTCCACGCTCACCGCGCCGTTCGAGTGGACGCAGACTCTGTCCGAAATCGCTTCGACGGCACCGAAAGCCTGCAGGCAGCCCCAAAAACCAACAGGAAGACCATTAGAGTTGGCCACTGGAGAGAAACCAGGCAACCTTCTGGCAATGAGTGCAGCAAGCATGAGCCTGGCTGGGGAGAAGCCCACCAAGAAGCTCAGACACTACAGGATCTCCCCTGTCTCCCCCATTTATGCAGTTCAGTAACAAATCAACAGCTTGGGGTTTTTTTGTCCAGCAGACTCTGTATGGACATGACCTTAAACCACCCACTCTCTTACCCAGCAAGAGCCACAAGAGCCCTGGTCTCTTATCTCACTGATGGTAGGGCAGTTAGGCCACTGCGTCCGCGCATCAAATTCATCGGGCAGCTCCATGTCTGCAGCGAACGACACCCTGCAAGTGAGGAGAAGCAAGTCCTGTTATAGGAACAGGGCACACAGGACTCTCCAACCTCCTCTGAAGGTGACCTGGAGGACGAAGGCGCTTGTTGTTTGCTTACTGAAGGCAAATAAATCCTTCTGAAGAACTTGGAGCAGGTCAGCAGCCCCTCCAGTGTTTGAAGTTTCAAGGAGTACAAATTACACGATTGGTCAAGTATCTGGCAGGACAGAGGATGGATGTTCCCCCCGCCACATGCTTCTCTGCTTAATCCCATGCAAGATGTCCACCAAGCTGCATCCAGGGGAACCCCACTCACAGCCTGCTGGGGAGACCCTCAGCCACTCCAGCTACACCAGGAGCATCCACACAAGCTTTTACACAGCACTCATCATCTTCTCCCAGCACTCACCTCTCAGGGAGCTTGGGTCCACCCAGTAAGGTGCCACAGAGCTTCTTCACATAGCTCTTGTCAGCATTGCAGAAGTTGTGCTTTGCCTGGGAAAAGACACAGAGAAATGGTACGTGACTCTTCACAGCCACCAAGTGCATTGCTGGGACCAGCCTGGTGCTCCAGATCTCCCTCAAACCCAGCCAGTGTCTGACACTTGCTATAAAACCCAGGGGCCAAGAGCCAAGCTACCTACAGACACAGAAAACAGCCCCTTCCAGGATCAGTGCATCATGACCAGCAAGCTAAGGTCCAACTCCAGGCTTTGGCCATAGCAGTGTGGCTGAGGAGGGCTTGGCCAAGTCATTGATACAGCTTGGCACTTGCTGCTTGTTTCCAGCCTCCCACAGAGCCTCCTCCTCTTAGCATTGCTCCTGCTCTACAAAACTCATTGGTGCTTTGCTCCAAAGAGGAGAAGCTCCACAGTTACTGTCACCACAGGAATCCCTGACAGCATCAACTCACTGGAGAAGTCAACTGGGACCAAGGCTGGTTTGATGCAACCACCATGGTGAGACTCCCAAAGCTCAGCTATTGAGTCCCACAGAGAGACTGTTGAGCAATGCATCCAAAAAAAACCCACAACACCCAAACCAACCCAGTACTCACCTTCCAGGTGGTGTTGAGCTTGTTTATGTGACTGACCAAGTCGCCGGAGGGAAGAGGGTAGCGTGGAACGCTGCGAGCATTGGTGAAGGCCACCAGGACACAGAGGATGGACACAGCCAGCCACATCTTGGCTACGGAATGGGACGTTCTACCTGCAGACAGATTTGGGCATCACTGCAAACCAAGCGAAGGCTTGGCAGGACCGCCCCACACGTGGCTGCATGAAGTCCCTCCCGATCCCAGTTTATCCCCAAAGGTCAGGAGAGACGCAGGAGAGGACTCATAAACCCCCTCCCCAGAAGAAATCAGACAATGCAACCCTGTTTGTTGACCACTGCAGGATTAATAGCAGCAGGAAAATACCTTTTGAAGCAGATCCAAGGGATTTGGAGGGTATTAAAAGCTGTGTTTACTTACACAGCACTGAAGGATAAGGACTAGGGAAAGGCATAGGTGACTCAGCCCACCATGGCTAGGTTAATGGTTGGACTTGATGATCTTAAGAGGTCCAACCAAGGCTATTCTGTGATTCTATGGCAAACTGGAGGCAGCCCCAGGGACTTGCTAGCCCCTGCCCCAGTGCAGCGCTCTTCCCTTGGAAGATATCACTTCAAATCACATTTTTGGATGTTACTGCCTCATTTTGGCCAGCCCATTGCCCTGGGGACCCTGATTGGGGTCACAGTCCTGAGATAGGAACCCCTACGCACGCAGGGGGGTCTGTGCACTTCAGACCTGCCTGTGCTGCCCTCCCACTGGGGCTTGTCACAAAGCCACATCCCTGGGTGCAGGGCATCAGGAAAGTCCCAATTTGGGGAACAGAGACGCAGGGGAAATCCAGGAGCACGGCAAGAGTGGGCCACAGCCTCCCTGGCAGGAACACAGTTATCCCCCTGCCCAAAGATGCTCCAGGGCTCCGTGGTTTCTCTGCTCTCCCACCTCCTTTAACCTAACCCACATTAAATTGGCCAACTGCAGTTTAACCCCCACGCCTGACTCAGACACGCAGATGGACCACGAGCTGCTCAACCTTTGCAAACACACCAAAACACTCTTTCTCCTCCAAAAAACCTCCTGGCTCCCCATATCCACCCACCCCACATCCACCCCAATGAGCTCAGGTCCTGGTGAGCTCCCCAAGACCTCAGACACACCACAGCAGCCCGAACAAGCAGATATTTAGGCTCTAATTCCTGCTCAGTGTTGCTGAATGTGTAAGCACCTTTGCAAGCCTGGGCTTAAGCCTTTCTAGGCAAATACAGCTGAGCAGCCGGACACACAGCTCTTGCCAGCAGCTCCTGCTGGGCAGGGGATGGATGGGGATGGGGAGACACACACAGGCTGCTTCCACCCACTCACAGCCAAGTTTAGCCTTTCCAGAGAAGAAAAAAAAAAACCCAGCAGGAGTGTCCTACTTTCTGCCAGCGACACGTCCGGGTGGATGCAGCTAACTGCATGAAAGGGCTTTATTATTTTTTTTTTTTCCTTCTCCCTCTTCCTTTCCCCATCTATTTTTCCTCCCTCTCCTCATGCAGGATGCTCAGCCCAAAAGCCAGCTGAGTTCCAGCAGTGTGTGTCCTTCTTCTCCCCCCAGACCCCACCTTTTTGCAGGTGTTTCATGTGGATTTGCTCACTTAGAGGTTTCTTGCAGACACTGTGGGTGTCCCTGCTTACGCAGCAGGAAGGTTATGCCCAGCCAAACAAATATACATTTCCAAGGCTAGTGTGGTTTTTGCCTTGTGACCCTTCGACATGGCCATAGGAAGCCTAGAATGGTTTGGGTTGGAAGGGACCTCAAAGCTCATCTCATTCCAACCCCTCTGCCATGGGCAGGGACACCTCCCACCACACCAGGCTTCACTGGCCTGAGCTGAAGCACATATTCTAATGAAAAACATTTAAAAACCCCAAACAACACAAAAACAACCCCCCCAAAAGCCCCCCCAAAACCTCTGTACTTCCTGCAGTTCTATTTGCTGTAGCACAGAAGGGAGGCACTTTTGAGGCCAGAAGCCACCTGATAGACTTTTGTTTCCAGCAAGATGCTTGTAAATTTGCTGACACGCTGAAACCCACCCTGCAAAGCCTCCCACATCCATATGGCTGCTTGCACTGAGCTCTTGATGGACAGGCATGGGAGATCTCACATCCTCGGGTTACTGGACCACAGCGACTGCAGACTGCCAGCTCCAGGCAACCCGAGACCAAGCTGAAAAAAGATACCAGGCAGTTTCCCCTCTGACAAGCTCTCATCTTTTCAGCTCTGCTGCACTGCATCTGCCTGACAGACGTGGCTGATGGCCAGCAAACCCAGCAGAAGCTGCGAGACACTGCCTAATGCAACCCAAATATCTGGAAGCCAGTCGGTCCTTCCAGCAAACCAGCCTCTTGCCAAGTCTCCTATGGGCATGAAGGGGTTTTTTGGGGGGGAGCCGATACTCTGTTAGATGCCGCAGATTATCCCAAGGTGAAGAACGAAGAAGAAACCCTCGATCTCATAGGGACAGATTTTATAGTGCCTATAGCGATAGTTTTAAACTAAAAGAGGGGAGATTCAGACTAGACAGAGGAAGAAATGCTTTACACTGAGGGTGGTGAGACACTGACCCAGTTGCCCAGAGGTGGAAGATGCCCCATCCCTGGAAACATTCCAGGTCAGGTTGGATGGGGCTCTGAGCAATCTGATCTAGTTGAAGATGTCCCTGCCCATGGCAGGGGGTTGGTCTAGATGGCCTTTAAAGGTCCAACCCAACCCATCCTATGACTCTATGAAGTCTCCCATGGGCAGGAAGTCTTGGGGTGGGGTGGGGGGAGCTGATACTCTCAGCTGCATGGCACAGGGTATCCCAAGACCTGGGTGGAAAAGGAAGGGGAAATCCTTGGTCTCATGCAATTTTTTTCCTCCCTACCCCCCTATGGCTTTAGCAAGCTCCCTGTGTACAGCAGATCTATATATAGAGAGCACAGGCACGGGACTCACAGGATGAATTTCTGCTGACAGCGAGTCACGTGCAGCTGGGGACACACCAACCCACAGACAGCACAGGAAGGTTTCCACCCCCCTTCCTCTCCCCACAGACACGGCGCAGCAAGATGCTTCCCACGGCAGCATTATCACACGCGTGCTTCCCCCACCACCGCTATCTCCTCCGCACACCCCCAGAAAAGCAGCACCCAACCCAAACTTGCATAACAGCTGCTGCACCCGACATATCTACCCTTGTTTGTTTGGTTTGTTTCCTGCAGCTTCTCCACCAGCCCCAGCAGATTCCTCTCCCAGGTCTCTGGAAGGACCTCGCAGCCTCAGGATAACCCTGGCTAAGGCTGTCTTCACAGGTCCCACCTCATCTTATTAGCTTGAAAACAGAAGCAAAGCTCAGCTGGTAGATTTCTTTAGACATGGCCCTAGCAAACTCTCCAGATGGCAGGAGGATGTTTGGGCCTTGCAAAAAGTCGTGTGTCCCCCCCACAAGATGCTCCACATCCTCTTAGGCTGCAGACCTGGGAGCTCAGGACAAATCCCCTGCCCCCTGCTTTGGGATCCAAAGAATCTGGTAATGCAATTTCTTGAAGGACGTGCAAGAAATAACTCCAGCAAGCTGCTACCCACCAGCACACCTGACCCTGGGCTGGACCCTCACAATTCAGCCAGCTGGTTGCTCGAAAAGAGGAAATTTGGGCCACCTGAGTGCAGCTCTTGAGCCCTCTCAGCCAGCACAGAGGAAGCACTGAGGCAGAAAGTCCTCCATCATGAGCTGCTCAGCTGCAGCGTGCGAGGGAGGAGAGCACCCAAAGCGAGATGGCTGCTGCTGGTGCTGCACCACCCACCCGCAGTCCCTCTGCAACAGCGCAGGCAGAGACAGGGAGGAGGGAAGGAGGTGACATCACCCCGGTGCCTTCTCCATCCCTCCCAACCAGGAGATGTTGGAGGCAGAGGTAGTTCCCTGTTTGCTTTCTCAGGGAGAGGGCTCTACCTGTTCAGAGGACATCATGCCAGAGGTCAGCAGGGTCCCACAGCAGCCAAGGGAGATGCACAGTATCCACAACAACGAATTGTTCTGCAAAGCCCTACAGTGAAGGTCTTCATAGAATGGTCAGGGTTGGAAGGGACCTCAAAGCCCATCTCATCCCAACCCCCTGCCATGGACAGGGACACCTCCCACCAGCCCAGGTTGCTCCAAGCCCCATCCAACCTGGCCTGGAACACTGCCAGGGAGGGGGCAGCCACAGCTTCCCTGGGCACCCTGGGCCAGTGTCTCACCACTGCCACAGTAAAGAATTTATTCCTAATAATTAACCTAAATCTACCCTCTTCCACATCCTCTCCACATCACTCAGAAATCAAAGCCCACAGGTCCCATTTAAGTGGGCATTTCTCTCCACAGTCACTAAAACCCCCAAACCAGGCTATTCAAAGCCTAGCTCACATGACTCAGTTTAAGCAGGTCAGACCATGAGATAAGTCACAGCCCCGAAGCAGCTCTCAGCTCCTCCAGGCAGGGACAGAGGCACACACCCACCTTTTTCCAAAGCTTTGAGGAAGATAAAAGCTGTCCCACCGTCACAGCTAGGACACCCCCATCCCTCCAGGGTGAGAGGTTCCCAGCAAAACCCAAGTCACATGTCCTCCTCCAGCAAGCTGCCCTTTACCCAAGCAGAGCTTTGTCCTTTGTTCTGCCTGCCAGTATTTGTGCATGACTCTAAGCCACAATAAAGCAAAGGTATAAACAAAGCAATCCAGCTTAGCTTGCCGTGCCACCAGGGTTGGCTTGGTGGCCCCACAGGCATGCACCAAACTCACGGCCTGGTGACTTCATTACGGCCATTACTGCATTATCAAAGCTTGGTTTGGGTTTTTTTTGTCTTAAAAATAAAACGAGGCACTCTTCCCCACACCCAACCCTTTCCACGAGAGCCAAACCAGATATCTACCAAAATAAATACACCTCGAGCCAGGCTGCAGTGCTCACCTCTGCACCTTGCAGCCACAGAAGGTGCACGATTCCTTCCAAACGGAGCTGTGCTGATTTATTTTTTCTCTCCTCCTCTTACAGACCAACCCACAAACCTTGGAGAAGACCTCAGCTGCTGCTGGGGCAGCCACCCTACGCCACGTTCCTTACCCTCATCCTGCAACCTGGAGGGAAATGCCAGAAGGGAGCGACCTTTGCTGTGTCACACCTATATATAACCTATATATCTCGCATGGGTGACATGGCATGGAGCAGCTTTTATCCAGCTCCAAGCCACAATCCCAGGGCCAGACCGGAGCTCGGCCGCGCATCACGGGATGTTCCCAGAAGCACTTCAGTGGGTGCCAAACCGACCTCCTTAGCGTCAGCTGATGGGCTGGGCTTTTTTTTTTTTTTTTTCCTGTCTTCGTTATGAAAACAAGGTTTCCTCTCCTCCTCCACCCCTTACAAGCAGGTTTGATGTTTCTGAGACGCGCTGAAGGGTTAATGGCATTTTCCCTGCAATCAACCTCATCACCACTGAGGTTCCGAGCATCCCTTCCCGGACCCACCACGGCCAAAAATACCCCAAAATACCCCAAAATACAGCTGGCAAGTGAAGGAGACGCTTCTGCTGCCCCAAGGGGTGCTCCGCAGCACCCCACGGACGCAGGGCTGGGGTCCCCCCACGGGCACAGGACTCCCTGCCTGTCCCAAGGAGCCGCAGGGAAAGGGGGTGTCCCATTCCACCCCCTCCCACCCCCCCGTGTCCCCCTGCCCCGAGCCAAGCGCAGCGCAGCATCCCCTCCCCTTACCTGCCCCCGCTGCAGCGCCCGCACCCGCGCCCCGCTCCGCTCCTTATCCCCGGCCCCGGCCCGCCCCCCGCCGGCACTCACCGCCCCTCGCGGCCCCCCGCTCCCCCGGCAGCCACACACGGGGCAGCTCCCGGCGGCTGAGTCACCGCGGGCCCGGCCCGCCCCCAGCGTGACTGCATCCTGCCGCTTCCCCGCCTCCATCCCGGCTGCTCCTCCTCCTCCTCCTCCTCCTCCTCCAGCCTGCCGGCATCCCGGCTGCAGCCCTCTGCTACCCCATCTGCGTGCTGCTGCCGTCCTGCCTCCATCCCACCTGCTTCCCTTCTCCATCCCACCTGCTTCCCTTCTCCATCCCACCTGCATCCCGTCTCCATCCCACCTGCTTCCCTTCTCCATCCCGCCTACATCCCGTCTCCAGCCTGCTTCCCTTCTCCAGCCTGCCGGCATCCCTCCTCAGTCCTACCAGCATTCCATTTCCATCCCTCCTCATTCACACCTCCATTCCTTCTCCATCCTGCCTCCATCCCACCTGCTTCCCTTCTCCATCCCACCTGCTTCCCTTCTCCATCCCACCTGCTTCCCGTCTCCAGGCTGCCAGCATCCCTCCTCAGTCCTACCAGCATTCCACCTCCATCCCTCCTCAATCACACCTCCATTCCTTCTCCATCCTGCCTCCATCCCACCTGCTTCCCTTCTCCATCCCACCTGCATCCCGTCTCCAGGCTGCCAGCATCCCTCCTCAATCCTACCAGCATTCCACCTTCATCCCTCCTCAATCACACCTCCATTCCTTCTCCAGGCTGCCAGCATCCCTCCTCAATCCTACCAGCATTCCACCTCCATTCCTTCTCCATCCTGCCTCCATCCCACCTGCTTCCCTTCTCCATCCCACCTGCTTCTCTTCTCCATCCCACCTGCATCCCGTCCCCAGCCTGCCTCTATTCCACCTCCATCCCTCCTCAATCACACCTCCGTTCCTTCTCCATCCCACCTGCAGCCCTCTGCCATCCTGCGTCCACCCCACTTCCATCCCTTCTCCAGCCTGCCAAGCATCCCTCCTCAATCCCACCTCCATTCCACCTCCATCCCTCCTTCATCCTGTCTCCATCCCTCCTGCTAACCTCCTCCAGCCTGCCTCCATCCTAACTTTCCTCCTCCAACCTGCTTGTATCCCACCACTATTCTGTCTCCATCCCACCTCCAACCTTGCCTGCTTCTCTCCTGCATCCTGCCTCCATCCCCTGCCCGTTCCAGATCCATCCTCCCAGTGTCCTTTGAAGTTTTCATCTGGAAGTCCAGAAAGATTTTACTATGTTAACTGACTTTTCTCCTGCCACTACTTATATCCAGTCACTTTTTGGTTACAGTCACACTTTAAAAGATTGAATTTGGTTTAAAAGGTTTCCTAGTCAAGTGATGAAAAAAAATCATAAAAAATAATATTTAATACCCTTGACTGCATACCCCCGTATTTGTGCAGTAAAATTGGAGATTGTTGCTGTGTTTAAGTATATTTATGCTTTGGTGTATTTATGCTTTGATACTCTGTGTGCAAAAGCCCTTGGACCATTGCCTGCCTTTATGTATAATTTTTAACCAGCAAGGAGTAAAGCCCTTCACTATGTTTTTATTTATGCTTTGGCAGTTAAAATAATAGTAATAAAATAAATAAGTCAGTTGTCATCTGTCTAACCTCCCTCTGACTCACACAGGAATTCTTTCAAAAGAACATTGTTTTTGTCCTGCCCATTGTACAATCCACCTCAGCACTGCCAGCCACACGGGCACGGCGTGTGATGCCAGGGAGATGGAGTCAGGACATCACCAATGCTTATTTTTTGCTGCAGTTACCTCTTTATTCCCAATACCTCTTTACTTCCAAAGAGTTTTTTTTATCTAGAAGTTGCATATTAGCAATTTTAAACCTGTGCAGTCCTATAAAACACCTTTTAGTTTGCCTTGTTCTGGGGCATCATTGTTTGCCCGGGGGGAGCAGCCACCAGTTTGTCTGCAAATACTTTGTGGTTTTTTCAAGAACTGAAAGTATAAACTAAATCTTTGCAGGGACTGATGGCCTTTCTGCCCTCTTTGGGGAAGTGCTGAAGTTCAGTCAGTTTTTTCAGTCAGTTTGGGCTGAAAACATGCCAATTGTTGAGATAAATTGGTTTTATATATAGAATCATAGAATTATTTATAGAAATTCCTTGGTTGGAAAAGACCTCTAAGATCATCCAGTCCAACCATTAACCCAGCACTGCCAAGTCCCCACTGCCCCATGTCCCTCAGCACCACATCTCCACGGCTCTGAAATCCCTCCAGGGATGGGGACTCCACCACTGCCCTGGGCAAAATCCACCACTCCAGGAATGAGATAAGGAAAACAGCCAGGCAACCTCCTCCTATCACTTGATAAATCACTGCTGATTGATTGACTCATGGTGTCTTTGCTTCCACATTAAGCAGCAAATAGTTCCTAATGAAGCTACCACACCTCTAATTTTAAGAAAAAATGTTTCTATGCATATTCATCTCACACCACAAAAAAAAAATTAAAAGCAGTTCTAAATAATGCAGGTATTTCTTTTCCTCTCCAGGGTTCAAAATCATTAATGCTTACAAGAAGGGTATGAAATGCAGGTTTATTTAATAAACAAATAACTTGGTTTGGCTTAGGATGGGAGTGAAGCATGCTTCTCCCTGAACCCAAAGCCTGTGCTTCAGAGTTGGGTTGCCAGACCTCCTTTTGGGTGTATCCACCCAGGTTTTTCTTAATTCACCCTTATCAGCCACTTTTAAACACTGAAATTTTACTACTGATACAGCATTACAGTATTTGCCCTTGAAGGTCTTTTATTCTTGACTTCATGTCCCTCTTTAAGCACCACGATTCACCCTCAAAAGTCAACGCTGCCCTTCTCGATGCCAATTTTCCTCTTCCCAGCTGTCTCACCATTGGGTGTTGAACCACCTAAGCTACAAAATATTTGCTACAAATATGAGGCATTTGGAGAATAAATGAATTAAATGGAATTAATGGAATTAATGAAATAAAAATGCATTTTTGGCCCAAGAGACATTACTTCAAGAGTGGGTGTCAGCATTTATTGCTTTAAATTGAGAATTAGCCAGCCTAGATTGGTCTCCCTTGTCATTTTAGACAACATATCTGTTTTTTTCCATCTGTAAAACAGAGAAGCAGCACCTCAGCGATTTGAAGAGGCACACCAGATGTACATCCTGTCCCCAAATTTGCAAACTCATTGATTTGAATGTGAGATGTACCAGGGTCCCTACCAGCCATCTATTGCTTCTGTAGATTTTTGCAGCTGATTTGCACGCCCTCGCAGTGGCAGAGCATCTCCCACGACTCATCTGTTGGGTTTTGGTGGGGATAATAACGGTTATTACGGCTGGATCAGCTGCCAAAGTAAATGACTCACCCAAGGTAAGCAGGATTTTATAGAGCCATAACCCTGCCTGATAAATCCTCGCTGGAGGGGTTAGACACCGATGTAATTCTCACCTCTCCATGGGATCCTGACTACTGCTGGAGCACATGGCTTTAAAAAACTCACAAAAACATGCCTTGGACTGGCTGTTGGCTAATTCTACTGGATTTAGGCTTGTCCAGTGGCAGATGGGGGTTTGTTGGCCAGGTTTTTCTGTCTGCATTGAGCAACAGGTTGGACTGGCCACCCTGGCTGCTGGCTGGGTGAGGGGGCTACGTGCTCCTGCTGTGGGTGGGAGACAAATAAAGAGCCATAATGCCATGAGGATGGCCCCCTGGCCACAGTAAAGACTTGAGAACCTGGCTTTGCAGCTCTGCTCCTTCTTCTTTTGCAGGTTTGGTCCGTATCTAACCCAAAAATGGCCAAGTGAAAATCCAACACCGAGCCTGGATTTCCATCCATGCAGCAAGGCAACTGTGGAAACTGGGGGATCTTAGTGTCCTCCAACCCCTGTGCACCCCTTTTGCCTTACACTACTGATGCTCCTTCAGAGGCTCAAGGCTCCTTCTAGATCTGGACGATCCTGCAGCATCCCCCCCCTGCTCCCTGCAAATCCTTGCAAACAGGGAACTCCAGTTGTGTAACCCTTGCAGCGCCTGGTGACTCAGCTGAGCTCACGAGAAAGCAGGTGACTTTGCCCAGGAGGTGATTCAGGAATGGATGACGTAAGCAAAAAGCTTCTTCCCACCATTGCTGGGTCAAATCGAATTCAGATCTGGGTGAGCAGAGAGATGGTGAGGACAGAGCCTGCTGGTCCTGGCTGGGTTTGGGGAGGCAATGGCAGGGTTATCGTTTGCTCCTGCAAAGTTTGTGTCCCTTTGCACAGCACTGACTGTGGATGGGGGAAGATGAAGGAAGAAACCACCCAGGTCCTCCAATCCCAGTTTATTCCAGCTGCTGCTGCCAGGACTGTGGTTTGGACAAAGAGGGCTGCAGGACACATTTGAACCTTGACTCCAACACAAGGCAAAATCCTTGTCTAAATTAAACATTAATAGCATTTTCTATATTTTCTATTGAAAAGCTCTCCTTGGGTCCCTTGTTGGGGTATCTCCCCTTCTTTGACCTCAAGTAAACACAATCAGCTGTGCTACGTCTACATTGTGCCCAAGGAGATGCCAAACTGCTTTCATCTGAAGGTGGAAATGTCTGTCTTCATGTCTGGCATGTAAGAAAAAATCTCTTCCTACATCTGGTTTGAGAGAGACCTTTGTACCTCGAATGCTGTGTTCAGTTCTGGGCCCCTCACTCCCAGAAGGACACTGAGGTGTCCAGAGAAGGGCAGCAGAGCTGGGGCAGGGTCTGGAGCACAAGTGTGATGGGGAGTGGCTGAGGGAACTGGGGGGTTCAGTCTGGAGCAGAGGAGGTTGAGGGGAGACCTCATTGCTCTCTGCAACTCCCTGACAGGAGGGGGTAGTCAGGGAGAGTCAGTCTCTTCTCCCAGGTGACAGTGACAGGACGAGGGGTGATGGCCTCAAGTTGTGCCAGGGCAGGGTTAGATTGGATATTGGGAACAATTCCTTCCCCCAAAGGGTTCCCCAGCACTGGCCCAGGCTGCCCAGGGCAGGGGGCAGTCCCCATCCCTGCAGGGATTTCAGAGCCGTGGAGATGTGGTGCTGAGGGACATGGGGCAGTGGTGACTTGGCAGTGCTGAGTTAATGGTTGGACTGGGTGATCTTAAGGGTCTTTTCCAACCTAAATGATTCTCTGATTCTGCACTCCAGGTGTGAACATTACTGATCATTTGTTCAATGTTGCCAGAGCTGCCAGCTCTCCCATCAAATTTTGGCTGTGGTACTCTGGGATCCAAAGGTGGACCTCTGTGTTTAGCATTCTGCGACTGATTTTCCTCCATGACTCTGGCTGATTTTTGAGTCTATGGGAAATTTTTCCATCTACTCTTTCCTCCAGCAAGGGGACTTCTTCCTCAGCTCTTTGGGCTGGGCCAGCTCCCCAGTGCCATCCCTGCTTCAGTGTGGGGCTGGTTGGGGCTCAGTGGGTGATAGGATCCTCGGTAGACCAAGATGTCCCTCTTGGGAAACACCTTACCTCCAGGGAACCTTTCACATATGCTTTCTATGCAAGAGGTCAGGTATGTTCAGACACTTTGGGGCAGATGCTGTGGCCTTACTTCCCTCTGTGGTACGTGCCTGACTTTGGTCTTTACCATACCCAAACCTCCAGGGAATTCAAGAGCGGTGGCAAGTGCTCAGATCTCAGCTGCTCTCCCTGGACACCAGATCCTGACCTCCTCCCTCCATCACTTGCTGAGCTCATGCTTTCGAGCTGCCTGGCCGCAATCTCTGTCTGTCTGTCCCAGCTTGTGACATAAAGCAGGAGCTGACTTCCCCTCCGTGCCACTCTGTGGTCACCCCACGCTCAGATGACAGGTTTGCATAAGAAATGCCAAGGATGAGGACAGCTCTTGTGTTTCAAAATGAAACCTCCATCTGGCCTGGGAAGAGGAAATCCACTGGAAAGAAGAAGTGAGAGAGAAGCTGAGGCACTAACATCCACCACAAAAATCTGCATTCAGGGCATTTTTCTGTGAGTGATTGACAGGGGGATGGATCAAGTGAACCCTCCCCCTTTCATGTCCTTTGCTCTTCTCAACGCCAGTACCTTCAATCAAGAGCAACTTTGACATCCTGATTTTCCAAGGAGAGCTCTGGGCACAGCTTATTTGGGGCATGTTTAATAATTTTGCCTTTCTCTGCAGGCTCAGGGGTTGGCCATGGCCAAGACAAGAGCCTGAGGAAGGTGGGCACCTGGGCTCTTGGCTGATAGGCTTGCTTCTACACTCACCTGAGTCTTCCCTCCTGATGCAGGGGTGGGAAGATGCTTTCCCAATGCAAATGACCAAGGAACGGGGTTGTCCTTGCCTTTGTCTACTCAAAGAGACCTCCAGACTCTTATCTGTGACATTGAATGCATCTTCATCTCTTGATCTCTCCTGCTCACAGCATGAAACACACATCATGGGGGGTTCCTTAGGCTGAAATATTTGTTCTGTATTGTGTTTGGTTTTGATAGATGATATAGAAATGGAGGCTGTATCTTGTATGTGCAGCATTCATGTTCAAGGAGATACTTATTTCCTTTGCAGAGCCATTATCAGTGTCCACTTTACATAAGGGAAACTGAGGCACAAAGGCTCCATCACATCCAGATGGAGAAACCAGCAGTCTCAGCCCACGGCAATCCCTGCTGCAACCACTTGGCCACACTGCCTGCACCCTTTGCCTGCCTGCAAAGCTAGAAGGGTTACTGGGTCCTGGCAGGAAGGGAAACCTGCCAAGATTCTCTGGAAATGGGTGTTTTTTGGTGCTCCAGTGAAAGGTTATCTCACCAGGCACCATGCCAGGCACTCAGTGACGTGTGAGGGTCCGTCACACACCACCGGCCACCCGGGACCCATTTTCTCCTGGTAACCCTGTTTTTCCCTGTTCTTTACTTTGTTTATACATGAGCCTCAAGGGGGGAAATGGAAATAGGAGGAGGACTGGTGGGACTGGAAATCAGGGTCATTCTTAAGGAGCTGGGGCAGGAAGGGCGAAGTGCTGGGAAGGTTTTTGGAGGGTCAGCAGCAAGGGACTAAGGACTAGGTGAGATGGGTACTGAAAAGCCAGCCTGGACCTGCTCTAGATGTGGAGGAAACTGGAAGCATGTTTTATTTCATTTTAATTTAATTTATATAGAAAAATGTGTAAGATGAGGAAGCCAACGAGGAGTTTCCCACGGGCAGAAGGGACGTCCCTGTGAGGAGGGATCCCTCGTTGTGCTGGATGAGGCCAGACCGGAGGGGAAATCAGTCTAATTCAGGGTTTTTGATGGTTTTTAATGCCATCTCGTGGTCTGGGAGAGCTTTACAAAGGGATGTGCGTGCAACGGATTTCCTTGGCTAGTCAGCAAACTACAGTCAACCACCTCCTGCTGCTGCTTCCCAGGGCATGGTGAAAGCTGGCCCTGGGCCCATCACTTTCATGGATTCACTGAATATTCAGAGCTGGAAGGGACCTCCAGAGGTCACCTAGTCCAACTCCCCTGCTTAAAAGCAGGATCCCCTAGAGCACATCACTCAGGACTGCATCCAGGCGAGTCAGGTTTCATTCCTCCAGGATGATTTCCACCGCCCCATCCCACGTCTGTTTGGGAATTGCCATCCTGAATACCTCTAGGGAGCTGGGCTATCTCATCCCATCTCATTTTAAGCTCCTATGGGGGGAAAGTCCCTCACCCCAGCATCCCTCCAAGGGAGTGGGGAGAGATGAGCAGGGAAGGTTCAACTCACTTTCAGCCCCAGGCCTCTCCAGATGTGATCGTTGTCCTCTGTTCCCACAGGGCAGGCTCAGGTGGTCATCTCTTCTTTCTACCCCTCCCTAAAAGAAACAAAGGCAGATCCCATTCAGAGGTGAAGAAAATAAGCATGTGATGGGATACTGGAGCTGTAGCATCCTTATCTGTGTCTACAAGAGAGATCAAACCAAGTCCCAGGTCCATGACACCATTGTCAGCTGCTCAGGCTGGAACAGCCCCATTGCACAGCATCCAGCAAGTGCTGACCCTCAGAGAAATTGGTGGGAGCATTTAAAGTGCCTGCTGGCACCTAAATAAAGCATCAGGAAGGAATAGGAAGCTGAGCACCACAAAATCTCCACGGCAAAGGGGATTGAACCTCAGTTGCTGCAAGCCTGGTTGCCTAACAGGATTGCGTGCACGGGGCTGTGCAGCAGAAGTCACTTGTGGAGCTTGCTCAACGTCTGCAGAGATTTGAGCAAGTAACTCCTGGCTGGTGCAGGCAGGGCTTCCAGCTGGGAACAGATCTTACCAAGGGATGCAAAAAAGTGAGGAGTAGAAGGCAGCTGCACGCTGTCCTTTCTCACTGGGGGTGGACTTTGGAGAGGTTTCAAGTGTTATTCTCCCCTGGTCTCATTGCCACAGGATAGCATGGAGGTGTCAAAAGTTTTTTAGGTACTTAAATTCACTAATCTTGCTTTCATCAGCAAGAATTCACATTTTAGTCTGACTGTCACTGTGGTTTCAGCTGGACATCACTGAGGAACAAAAGGAGGACAAATTGCTTCAGACCATCTCCTGAGCAGAAGAAAAATGGCACCAGCTCACCCTGGAAATCTCCAGTTGGAGATGAGGATTGTGAAGGTCTGGGAGGCGAGCAGGTCTCCACAGCACAAGGACAACGAGCTCAACTGGCCACGCACAAAGGTTCCAAAGACTTAAAAATTATCTGTAGAGCATGAGCAATTCAACAAACAATTCAGCCTCACAGCTTTACACTGGAATTACCCCGAGGGAGACGTGAGAGCATCTTGCAACAGTCACATCAGGACGGAGGCGGCTGCAGGTTTTCTCCCATGGCTGAGTTCCAAGGTCTCTCCACCCTGGCTGCCTCCCCAGGCACTTTCCAACCAACTAAATGGTTCTGATAAATATAGCAGGAGGAAGACAGCAGGTTCAGCTTGGGAAGAGCGGATGGAGCTGACTCTGAGACAGTGAATGTGCTTCTTACTCATTGCCACAGAGTCATGTGCATGTATTTCAACTGAGACCTAAGTGTAAAATTATGCTGTTCTGGGACTTTGGAGAAGTCTTGAGTTTTGGAGGGGAAGTTGGCAGCTGGGTTTTTTCATAGCTGATGAGGCAGCAAATCAGCTAGATTGAAATGGATCTTCTTTAGCTATGGAGTGGCCTGCTTCACCTGGACAGATGTCCCAACACACAGCCCTGGTGCACAGTCCTGTTGGTATTTCGAGCTATGCCTGTGCAGTAGGGTCCAAGGGGTTGTCCCCCAGGTCCTCATTGCTGTTCCCCGTCCTGGGGCATCACTTGGCTGCAGGAGGTTCCTGAGATGGAAAGCCTCTGAGATGGGGAAAGAGGTGGTGGTGGCTTTTGGCTGCAGCCTCCACTGTGCTGAGGCACACAATTGCCCACCAAAAGATAGATGTCAACGTTTGAGGGCTGACAAAACACCATGGGGTCTTCCCAGAGGGGCCTCACTGCACGGTCCAAGCACAAGGAGCATCTGCAGCCTCTTCAAGGACTTGTAGCTGACAAATACTACATGCTGGTGTTTGCTAGAGCCATGGGCTCCTGAGACTGGTCCACTAAGGTGTATGGTGGACATCATCTATGGTAGTCCTCATGAGTCCTCATGAGGCAGGCAGCTGTCCCATGGGATGGGCTGTGTCACCATGGCCCCGTAGGTCCCACCTGAGGGGCAAGGGATAGCCCTGAGTCTTTCCAACATCAGACACAGTTAGGTCCTAACCCTGAACTGGCACTCACCCAAGGCAACAAACACCAGAAAAGTGGTGACCCTCTCCTGAGAGCTGCTGTGTCAGGGCTTGGCTCTCCTAACATTGTATCCCCTTGGCCTTGAGCATCTTCCTCGCTGCTGTGGTGCTGAGCTGCACGTCTCAAGGTGAGCAGATGCTGAATAAACAATTACCCCCATCCCAAAAAGGATGCTGGCACCCACTGGGAAGGCTCAGACTGGTGTTTGTGACAGAAGACGTGCAAACATCTCAAACGAACAGCCCTGACCTCCTCCTCCTCCTTCCCCCCGAAATGAGGCTTTTTCTGCTTATCTCTGCATCCCTGGGGCAGCCCTTTGCAGGGATATTCTTGGAGCCCAGTGCCATTGTTTCCTCCCTGGGGTCAGCACCACCACCCTCTCCCGATGAGGCCCTGTGGGATGCCTGGGGTCCCCCGGGATGCCTGGGGCTATCACTGGGAGGACATCAGCCAGAGGAGGAAGTGTTTCGACAGGAGCCGATGGTCCAGGAGCCAGAGAGACTGGAGGGTCCTGGCTGAGGAAGAAAAACAGGAAGGTGGTGGCAGATAAGACCCTGGAAAAGGAATATAGAGGAATAATGGAGGGTAGGAGGCAAATGAAGATCACAGCTTCTACAGCAGGCGTCGTGCTGCGAGAGGAAGCTGCCGAGACAAAGGCAGCCCAGAAAAATCTTTCTCACCACGTTAGGAAACAGGTCTCAGCCTCACAGCAAGGTGGGAGCTGGGGATGCTCTAGCAGGTCTGTGGGGGGGGGTTGTCACACACCCATGGGGTGATACCTGGCTGGGAGTCTCCAAGCATAGCCCTGTGGGAAACTGTTAATTAGTTGTTATGAAGCGCTGATAATTAATTTGTTCTTGACACACTTCCATCATGGTGAGACCAAGTCACTGCTTTGCTCTTGAAACAGACAAAGAGGAGATGTCTTGGGGACAGGACTTGATGTGAACTGAAAACCTCGCTACCCTTGCTGCGTATCAGAGACAAGGGCTTGTGTCCACGCCCCAGGTCTGTCCTGCCTCAAGGTTCCCTTTGCAGGTGTCCCAGTGTTTAATGCTAAACTGGTAGAACATAACTGTGTTTCCCAACTGGTTTCTGCAGACACCACTGCTTTCCCACTGACCACTCAGGCTGATACACCAGGTATCACCTTTGAGCAGGTCTCACTTGTGCCACATGGAATCATAGAATAGCCTTGGTTGGAAAAGACCTTTAAGATCATCCAGTCCAACCATTAACCCAGCACTGCCCAGTCCCCACTGCCCCATGTCCCTCAGCATCTCATCTCCACAGCTCTGACATCTCTCCAGGGATGGGGACTGCCCCCTGCCCTGGGCAGCCTGTTCCAGTGTTTGACAACTCTTTCAGTGAAGAAATTTTTCCTAATATCTCATCTTTTTGCATTATTTCTTCAAGACACAGCCTTTCTCTAACATCTGCATGGCTAAAACTCTAATCCAGGTGCTTGCCATCTTCCATCCTGATTATGGCTGTAACCTTTGGTGCAGCCCTCCCCAAAACACAGATGAGTGCAATGGAGTGACACATAACCTGGTGGCCCTTCAGAATCATTTCTGTACTCACAGGTTCCTGGGAGTGTGCCAGGTCTGAGACCTCTTCACTGCAGGAGAGCTTGGTGGTAATGTCCTCATGCCAAACTGTGCCCAGGGCTTGTTTAGCTCAGTGGTCACTGGTCAGCGTTAAAAGGAAGGACCTAATAATTCAAAAGTGTAGATGAAGTCACTTATTTAATTCCCTCATTTATAGGAGGGATTATCCATGTCCTGCCAAGGTGTTCTGCCATGGTACGTTGACAGCAGGGAGGGTCTGGTAGATGATAACCCCAGAAGGGAAGAGGTCAATCGTTCAGATACACCAGAGGCTGAGGAGACCTATAGGGTGACTGTCCCCCCCATGGTGAGATGGGATGCAGCACACCTGCCTGCTGCCAAACAAGGGATGTGGGCAGGTGAGCCCAAGCAGAATCATCTCAGTAACCTGACCCAGGAGTCATCACTGGTGGTGCCAGGGACGGAAACCAAAATCCCAGCCTGAGAGTAACAACTACGAGCACACAGGGAACTGACTTGGCCGGGACATGGCTGGTGTCCACCAAAAGCAGAACAGGTTCCTCTGGCACCTAGGATGTGGGACATGGGCTAAAAGGAAAGAAGGTGAAGCATCTGCGGGCTGAATCTCTTCATCCATGCCACAAGATCATCTTCTATTTATCTGTTAATGTTTCCCCTGGGCTGCTCATCTCTCTGGTGAAGGGTGGGACATCATGCTGTGATAAGAGCTAGGTAATGGTAGCCAAACTGCCCTGGCATTTTTAGGCATGGCTTGGGCAGCCTTGAGAAGAGGGGACAAAGGAAGGGCTTGGCCACAAGCCTTCTCCAGAGACAGTCCATCCCATCCCACTCCTAACATCAGGGATATGCTGCAGCTGAGCCTGTGCTGACAGGTCTCCAGCTGGCATCAACGGGGCAGAGTTGGACCACAAACACTTGGTGGGGAGGTGCAGACAGATCATGTGGAGAATGCATTGAGGGAACCCTGGGGGCTGTGTGATCCAGCCCTTGGCATCCTACTGTTGATCTGAATGTCTCCAAGCACACTCTAGAGATGGATCCACCTCCAAACCTACCTAGTAAAGACACACAGTATCCAGGACTGATCAGAAAACCTTTGGAGGGAAGGGTAGGCCCCCTCGTGGCTTGTTAGCTGGTAAAATGCCAACAATAAGAAAATCTGAGTGACTCCATACATGCAAGTGGCAATGCCCAAAGCTGGGTCAGCTCCAGGGCTGCTCTCCGGGAACTGCTGAGCCCAGGACTGGGTTTGTCTCATTTGTTGAGCCACTCAAAGGGCAGTATCACTGGAAGAAAGAAGGAAACAAATGAGAGCAGAAGCCAACCCCTAAGGCATGTGTAAAACACAGCCAAACTCCAGAAATGACACTGTTGGGTTTGGGAGAGCACTTGGTAACTCATCGGCCTCCAGCTTTGCCACAGGCAGGCTGTGCAACCTTGGTCACATCACTGCATCCCTCTCTCCTGCCTGCAAGGCTGGAGATGAAGAGGGAGAACAACAGAGGTCCACACCAGGTGGTGGTGGCCAGGTTGCCCTCCTTGAGGGGATAGGGAGGATGTTTTCCTGAATGGAAATTTCTCTCTGGGTCAGTTATCTCTGCTGCTATTTTGGTCAGCAAGAAACAGTCAGCCCTGTGCCAGATGTGGAGGTGGCAGGGGCTGGAGGGAAAATGGGGTGATGGGAGAGTGGGGAGCCAGGGTGGCTCCTCTGCCATCAGAAAACTGAGCTCCCACCAAGGTCTCAGCTGATGCTGGAGATAGAGGGGGTTCCCAGGGTGGGTGCGTGGTGGCTGAGCTGAGTGGGGTGGGTGACAGGCTGCACATGAGTGCTGATAAGAGCTGGGAAGCAGTAGCTAAACTCCCACGGTCTCTTCAGGCACAGCCAGGCACCCTGGGGACCTGCAGAGGGAGAGACAGCCTGGGGGGCTTGCCCCGGTGAGACCCCCATGGGTGGCTTCGGGCTGCTCTACTCATGGGGGCTGTGTGATCCCCCACTAATCCATCTTCCCCAGGGATGGCAGGTGGGGAGGGAAACAGGTTCACGCCCATCACCGTGCCCAGGAAGAAAAGATTCATGGTAAGAAGTGAAAAATCACTTTTTTAGGCTTTTTTTTTTTTTTTCTCTTGAGAATATATGGTCAAGTGCCAAACCTTAAATAAGGTTGTTTCCCACAGCAAGCCTTCACTGAGCTCCTGTTTGCTGGGATGCTGGCTCAGGCAAGCTCAGCCCAAAAAAACCCAACAAAAACACACTTATTTTTGATTCAGCATTTCTGTCACTGTCTGGGAGGAGCACTTGGCATCAGAGACATTTCTGGACCGGTGCATGCACTCCTCCAGACAGGCATCCTTGAAAGTAGACATTATTGGTAGCTGTTTTGCTGTGTGTTTATTGACAGTGGGGCTAAAGAAGTAAAAATGATCTGATTTAGTCCTGGGAGTTCTCAAGGATGACAAACCACCGGGGGAAGCCTCCTTTCTGCTTCCCCTATGGTTCATGGCCCTTACCTCCTCTACCATTAGCTCACCTTCCTTCCCTGGTGCAGATACCACCCTCCTAGAGCAGGTTCTTCCCACTTTATTGACCCACAAGCTGTGAAGACAGAGAACAGCAAAGAGATGGGCAAGGAGCATCTGGGCAAGGAGCACCTGGGGGTATCTGTGACCTCTGCCAGGCTGTGAGCCCTGCAGTCCAGAGGGACTGCTTATCTGCTGTAGGGCCAGCTTTGGAAGACCTTCTGGGTGCCTAGGGAAAACTCTTCAGCCTTTCAGTTGCCTGGATGGTTGTCCACATTTAGCCTGTACCCAGGGCTAAACTGCAGCAGTTGTTCTACCACCCACTGCTCCCTCCCCAGCTGGGAAGGGGAATTGAGGAAAAAAGGGAGAAACCCCATGGGTTGATGTAGAAACCGATTTAATGAAATAACAAAACTAACACAATCACCAACATAGAGTACACAAGGTTCTACTCAGCCTGGTCCTTGGGGTCAGCAGCAGGAGCAGAAGGCCAAGATGGAGCCCCAGGAAGAGGAACTCCACCCTCACTGAGCTCCCTCCTTTTATCATGAGCATGATGAAGTGGTGTGGGATACATCTGTGAGTCACTGCCTTGAGTGGATCTCCCAGCTGACTCGGGGCTGCTCATGCATGGCTGGCCCATGGGGCTGTGCCTGGGGAACCAGGACAGTGGTGAAAGGGTGACCTGAGAAAAGTCTTGTGTTCTCAAGAGCAGCACAACATGGATATGGATGCATTGTGCTTATGGACAGATAAGAGAATTTCTGAAAATAACAAGGCACCTTGTCCTTCCCTACCCCACAGGATGACATTTGTTGACCTTATAACATCACCTTCATTCATAAACCTCATTGGTCTAAGATGACCACTGCCTTCATGATAACATTACTGCTGCAAACAGACTCATCCATGAGAAACCCACTTGTCTTTCTCCCATGCTCAAGTCACAGAAGGTCTCTACACATACTTCAACATTCAGTTTTATCTCAGGATGGTCCAGCTGGTAGCTCAGGGGCTGGCAATGGCTGGGGGGATGATTCTGCCTGTCTCTGAAAGCATTTTGAAGGCTTTCACCATGTGATTCTGGTGAGTGACACGGCTGTTGTGGGGGCTGATAACTGGATTAGCTCAAGCCAAAATTGTTTCTGCCCACACTCAGCAGGACCTTGGTTCGTCCCCCACTGTCTCAGCTCACAAAATGCAAGGGACCCTTTTCCAGCCTGTGCTTAACCCACGACAGTCAGTCACCTCTTAGGGGACTCTGCTAATGAGCTGTGCTTGAAGACCATCATCTACCAGCAGATAGCAACTCCCCAAGGACCAGGCAGCCTGGGAATAATGATGCTGATGGTGAAACCTCCCATCAATCACAGAAGCACAATTGCTACCTCCCTGCACCAGCTACCAGAAGTAATTGCATCACTGAGCACAAAAAACATGCACATTTTTCCCCCTCTACGTGCTCCCATGAGTTTTTTCTCCCACGTGCTCAGTGTCAGGAGATGCCTGGTGCTCAGACAGGGCTGCACCTTGTCTATGGATGTTACACTAAAAGATTGTGTTGTCATCCAGCTCCATCCTTGGAAACACCAGCTCAGAGAGTCCATAATGCACTTAATGGGCATCACACTGCTTGGGGGGACAAATCCACAACTGTCATCTTTGGGGTGGTAAACCTATTCACATACAACAAGGGAGACCTCAGCTTCACCTCTGCCTTCAGAGATGGGCCAAGCAGAAACCCAACACCTGGGAGGAAAGGGGCTAATGGCAGACTTGAACTTGGCCACGCTGGAATAAATCTAATGATTTCCAGAGCAAATGTAGCGACCCCCTGAAATCACACCTATATCCTCAGCTCCTTGTGCTGCAGACCTCACTGAGACGTGTTGGCATTGCAAGTGCTGCCAACTCCAGACCTCTATCAGAAGACTCACCAAATCTTGTAGTCAAACCAGTTGACAACTGCAGCCACAACGATGGCGTCCCAGTTGCTCTGTCCATGTTTAATACAGTTGAGCTTTTTTGCTGTATTAATATCTTTCCTGCTGGCTGGAGCTTCCCCCAGTCCTGGGAAGGATCAGTCTGACATCAAGGAGGGGTCATACCCCTTGGGGTCTTGCTAGCCCAGCCAACATCCTTGCAGAAGGTCTCTCCATTTGTAAGTACACCCATATGAATTCAGAGGTATGTTTTCAGGAAGAGTTTTTTAGGATCTTACCCAAAGAATTTAGGATTGTTTCTACTGGGCCAGGAGGCTATAGGTCTGACACAACTGCTGTGCCAACACATTCCTCCAAAAACCCATTATTTCTCTCCTTCTTTCATAGACCTGGGGAGCATGAGGTGGGTGAAGGATGAGGTGGATGGGTGTTCGTGCCTGTGAGCCTCCACTCCTTCCCCCATCCTCCTCCCCATCACTCTCCTCAGCCCCTTCCCCTCTTCTCAGCAATGATAAGCTCACTAATGGAAAAAATGTTGTCACACATATCTCA